>CM057456.1:1377507500-1378870416 GCA_016271365.2 Neoceratodus forsteri | reverse complement strand
ACGCAGAACTAGTGGCGAAGAATAGTCTAGAGGAATTGAGATCATGTAAACCAAGAAGCTTCCTCTCTAATTGTAGCCAGATTGTAAGGTGCCCGTCGGCTGTATCTGAGAACCATCTCCCCATTTTGGACAGGTGACTCACCCAGTAGTAGAAAATGAAATTGGGGAGATGAAGTCCAACTAGTTCCTTAGGAAGGCTGAGTTTTATGAAAGAGCATCTGGGATGTTTGCCCTGACAAATAAATTTGGAGAGGGCGGAATGAAATTGTCGGAAATAGGACACTGGGAGCCAGAGATTCATTAAATTTAGGGGTTAAAAAAGACGGGGGAGCACATTCATTTTAGCAATGCTGATATGACCCCATATCGAAAGGGGGAGGTTTACCCATCTTTGAAAATCTTACGTTATTCGTTATTAAGTCATCTAGATTAAGTTTCTTGAAGGTCTCTGGGTCGTCAGTGAGATGTACACCCAAATATATAATTGAATGAGGGGACCATTTCATGCCCAGATGAGCGAAGTTAACTTGGTGGGTAAGGGCATTTAAAGGAAAAATCATAGTTTTCGAAAGGTTTGTTTATAGTTGGCTACGAGTCCGAACTGTCTGATGATTTGTAAAGCATGTGGTAACGATACATCAGGATAGGCCAAATGAAAGAGAATATCATCAGCATACACTGAAAGGGTCGAAGACTGTTAATACACTGAACAGACCATAACCTGGGGGGAGCGCTTAATATTAAGTAAAAGGGGTTCCAGATATAAATTAAATAAAAAAGGAGATAAGGGACAACCGTGCCTGGTGCCAGTAAATAAAGAGAACCTCGAAGAGAATACACCATTACAGCAAATTTTGGCGGTGGGGGCTCGGTAAACCGTCTGTATCCATCAAATAAAAACTGTTGGGAAGCCCATTTTCTTAAAAGTTGCACAGAGAAACTCCCAGTTTACCCTGTCAAAGGCTTTTTCTGCATCTAATGAGATTAGAGCCATGGGAATCTGGGAGCTCTGGGCTACCTGAAAGATATGTGAAAGGGTCCGCAGATGATCCGCTGAGGATCAGCCCTGCACAAACCCCACCTGCTCAGGACTCAACAAATGAGACCAAACCCTTTTAATTCTAAGAGATAAAATATTTGTTAGGATTTTGATATCATAATTTAAAAGCGAAATTGGGTAATAGCTGGTTGGATCATTATGTGGTTTGTCAGGCTTCGGGATAAGAACTATCATAGCTTCCAGCAAGGTGGGATCTAGGGTATCTGAAGTGAACATGTATTCAAATAAGTTTAAGAAAAGGGGGGCTAATTCTTTACAAAAGGTTTTGTAAAAGGATGGAGGGAAAGCCGTGAGATCCTGGTGATTTATCTAATGCAAGCCCCTTGATTGCCTCCTCTATCTCCCCCAAGGTAATTGGGGAAGACAGAGTCAGACAATGACATGCCTGGAGAGACGGGAGGTTAAGGCTGTCCAGATATTGTTCAATACATGAGGATGAGACCTGTGAGGGACTTTTACTGTATAAGTCTTTACAGAAGTTCTCGAAAACCTGAGAAATATCACATGGGGAAGTCTTTATAGAGCCATCTGAAACTAGTATGGAGGGGACTAGCCTTGAGCTCTCTAATTCCCGTAGATGGAGGGCTAGCATTCTACCTGGTTTCTCGCCTTGGTCGAAATAGCGGGCCTTAGTTTTTAGGATGGCGTATTCTGCCTTTTCTTTTAATAAATCTGCATATTCGTTTCTGAGCTTCAGTAGGGTTTCCAAGAGACCTGAAGGGAGGATGTGGATAAGGTATTTTCAGCCACCTTGATTTGATTTGACAGAGAGATAATTCTTGCCTCCCTTTGCTTTATCCGTTTGGAAGCCAACTTAATGAATTCCTCCCAATGAAGCATTTAAAGGAACACCATATTTGATCCTCCCTTTTAATGGAGTCCTTATTAATATCCATATAGGAAGAGACTGAATCCCTAATATGAGAGATTATAAGCTCCTCTTTTAGGAGTTGTGTGTTTAATTTCCAGGTAGTGTCCCTCTGGATGCTCGGGTCAGGGGGAAATCACTAGCCATGCCATTGAATGGTCTGATATAACAATTAGTTTGATTCCTGCCTGGTGAAGGCCAGCTAAGAGCGAGGTACTGGTTAGAATGTAGTCTAACCTGGACCACGACTGGTGAACCTGGGAATAAAAGGAGAAAAGCTGACTGGAGAGATTAAATAGGCGCCATGGATCGCACAGACCCAATAACCCCTTAAAGTTCCTCAGGGCTTGCTGTGGGGGGGCGGATAGGGGCTTTAGTGGCCTGTAAGTTCTATCTAGGTCTTGTGTTGGGGGTATATTCCAATCCCCCCCCAATAATTAACCTGGAGAGCAGAAATCTGCTCAGCTTGTCGGCCAAGCACATAAGGAACTCCGCATTGCCACCAACTGGGCCATAAACTGCACCCAATACCACCATGGTGTTGTTAAGCGTGCCCTTAATTATGATAAATCTGTCTTCCGGGTCCGATAGACTTTCTTCTGCTACAAATGAAATATGCCTCTTGACCAGAATTGCCACCCCCCCTACTCGCTGACGACCCACAGGCAGTAAAAATTTTGGGAAAAATTCCTGTCTGTGTAACCCATTTGTTTCAGTAGCTAGAAGGTGGGTTTCCTGCATCAAAAGAATATCTGTATTTAAGAGAGCACAATTTTTGAGAACCTGATATCTTTTAGTCATGTCTCTGACTCCTCTAACATTCCATGTGGCAATTTTAATTGGTACTAAAGTCATTACCAATCTTCTTGAGAAAAAAATAATCATGTGTCAGTAGTTGAAAAGAGAACCCCAAAAGGCACACTCCAGTCCCTTCCCCTCCCCTCATCCCCCTTTGAGCAAAGGTAATATTAAGGCAAGAAAACCCCTCCTGGCAAATTCCCTTGTATGCCTGTAAAACTGAGAATATGTATAGGGATAGCCACTCCCTTTTAATCTCTGACGTTACAGTCATCGGGAAAGGCATTTGAATCATAAAGCCCCCCTCCCCCCACAACCCCCTCAAACTATATACAAAAGGTCCCAATTTGAAGGTAGTTTTGGATATGCTACTATCCAGTATAAAGGACCAAATCCAATAGGTGACCTTCCCCTGGGAAGCTAAAGTTCCATTTAAGTGCCAGGTCAGATCATTGGTGCCAGAAACTACCTCGAAGAAATATACCAGAAGTATTTGAGATTTGCCATGTTCTCTAAGCTTCCCCGGGAAAATGCCTTTCACCCCCTTCTCTGTCGCGATATGCAGTTCTCCCCAAGCTTACTCCATCCCGAAGGCCCCCCCCACCAACCCCTTAGAAGAGACTGCAAATGTACGCCCTAAATAGATTAACCGGACTCAACAAAATTATTAGAGAGGGCATAAATTCAGACCTAAGGAGAGTGAGAGTCAATCTATCTAAACGTAGTTCGTCCGACCTACTTAAGATTGAGAGTGCTGCTCCAGATGATGTCAATTGAGCCCCATGTAACTTTATAAGACAGACCTCAGGGGGATAGAGGTCTCAGAAATCCCCTTACCGCACAGCGTTGTTACAATCTGTGGGAATGCTCCCACCTCAAAGGGTGGGGAAGTGATCGGGGACCTAAATATTGATGGGACAAAAACAACCGTCCCCATTAGCGGCGCAGGGAAACGCACGCTAAACAAAGGTTACTACCCCCCCCACTCAGGAACACACCGGCGTTCCCACCGCTGAATTAGGCCTACTAGGCCTCAAGGCCTCCCCCCGACCCCCCGCGACCAGCCTGATAGATGCAAAAGAGAGAAGGAAGAGAGAAAAGAGAAAAGAGAGAAGGGATCCATCAACAGGTACACAATTTACTCCAACAAGATTAAAGACTGAAAGCCTTTGGTAATTGTGATAACAGTTCAGCCAGTCTTAAATAGGTTAGGTAGCTTGACTGCGAGATCCATGGCTACGTGCTCCGGGATTCATAGGAAAGCCATGCTCCCTCGATTGCCGCCTGTAATTTAGCCGAGTAGACCAATTAAAGCGAATTCCTGCAGCTATTAACTTGCTGACCGTAGGGTGGAATGCTGATCGCTTTTGACGAGTTTCAAAGAGGAGATCCTGAGTTATCCTCAATTTGGCATTGCCTCATAGGATGGCTTGGAGCTCCTTTGATTGGAAATGACGTTTTGCTTGTAGCTTAGAAATCTCACTATTATTGGCCGTGGTGGTGATCCAGGTGGAGGTTTCGGCCTGAGAGAATGATGAGCCCGTTCTATGTGGTACTGTGGGTTTAGTGGGGATGGGCAGACAATCTTAGTGAGAAATTCTGGAGAAAACTGATAGCATCAGCACCTTCCTCTGTTTCAGGTAGGCCTAATATTAGGACATTATTCCTTATACTTCTCCCCTCCAAGTCTTTGGTTTTCAATTGAAGCTTATTAAGCTGTTGCCAAAGATGGACAATTTCAGGCTCCGTCTTCTCCTTCCACCTTTCCAGAAAGGCGTTTCTCACTTCGGAGTCTCAGATTCTTAGCGACAGAGAACTTAGGTCTCCTCGAAGTGATTTCAATTCAGCCAAGATGTCATCGAGAGTCTCTTTAAAAGGCATCAATTCTTGAAGGAAACAATCCTCGGTTAGGGGAATCACCGAGGAGCTGGAGGAGCCTGATTTAGAGATACTCCCAGAGCTTTGATGTTTAGATTTTTTAGCTGTTTTTTTCTGGGGTAGCCGGTGGAGTGTGTCTAATTCCGGCCTGTTTCATCTCGGCCTCCATCTCGGTTATAAGACCGAACACGTCGCAGAAAACGGACACAGTAGCAGTCGTTAATGCTCTGAATACCAGAACGATGTACAGCCAGGGTCTGGAGCTCACCCTGTAATTTTGGTAGGGCAAAATAAGCTTTTAAAAGAGGTCGATAGGCAGGAGCTTCAGATTAGTGCTGCTTCTAGATGCCCTGCATCATGTGACCCTGCTCCTTGCTTCTTGTTTTTGTATATTGTCAGTGGTTCCATTTCATTTGATTGGATGGTCTTGTTAGTTCTTCCATGGTCATGGATCATTGATATGTCCCTGTGTTGAAAATATGTTAATAAAGAATATTATCTTGCTAAAAAACAAAAATTAGCAGTAGATATAGGCTCAAAAGGGAAGTCCATAAACTTTGCTGTGCACAGGTTCAAATCCCATGGGAGGACTGGGTCCTTAATAGTGCTCTGTGAAAAAAAATCTTCCACTGGCAAAATGTGCGAGAAAACTGGATTTTCACTTCTGCAAATCTTCAGAAATCATTTTGGCAACTTTCACAGAAATTACGACTTAGAACGGCGGGATAAATGTATTAACTGCACATTATTGTATTAAACTGCTGAAGAAAATTCTGCAGAACGAAGACATTACTTACCATAGTAATCCTGTTTCTTACAAGGGAATCTTACTGTATTCTGAGCAGTACTATGGTGGGACAATACTGCATATGTCAGAATACAGTAAGATTTCCTGGGGTCAGAATGATTATTGTCAGAGGTCAGTTCGTTGGAAATTCTTTCGGTTGTTTAAAACATGAATCTGCAATTCATACATTCATTCCACAGTTCAGTGAGTCACTGAAGTGTGGAATGAATGCATGATTTGTCACTTCCTAGTGGCACCTGTACCCTCTGATCACTGGCTCCCTACCAAATAAATGCTTCTCTGGTGTCTAGTGGCACCCTCCGCCCTCTGATCACCATCCCCCTATTAAAAATGTTTCCCTGGTATCTAGCAGCCCTCCCGCACCACTCACACTGGGTTGATTACAGCAACCTGCCACCCCTTCCCCCTTTCCATAGTCTTTTTGAGCCACTGCCACACTGCCACAGGGAGCCCATAGGGTGACCACTGCATCCCTCCTTTAGTCCTTTCACCATCTCAGCTGTCCGCCATATGCAATGGCAGAGAGTGCACTCCCAGAGAGTGTGCTCCCTGTTACTGCATACAGTGGTCAGCTGAGGTGGTGAGAGGAAGGCAGTGCTGGTCATACTATGGGGTCCTCGCAGCAGTGTGGCCCGAAAGGACTACGGAAAGGGCAGGTGGTGTCAGGTTGCTGTAATCAGCCCAGTTTGGGTGGTGCGGGGGGAGGTGGGCCTCTAGACACAGGGGAAATATTTATTTCATTAGGGGATGGCCATCAGAGGGTGGAGGATGCCAACAGACACCACAAAACCATTTCTTTCATAGGGGGATGCTGATCAGAGGGTGGGGGCTGTGATTAGACAGTAGGGAAACATTTCTTTCATAGGGGAATGGCGATCAGAGGGTGGGAGGTGTCACTAGACATTAATAAGATTTCTGATTTCACCAAAGGTGGAAATTCATAAAATTCTGTGAAACTTGTGAAATTTTGTGGAAGTTCAGCTGAAGCAGAATTTGCAACTTTTGCCTAACTCTAGTCCCTAACTGGGGGATGCAGGTGCAGAAGCCCTTTAAAGGACCTCCTGAAAATGGGGTGTGCAGCTACTATTTTCTCCTTACCTGTCGAAACATAAGTAGACATTGCAGTCAGGTGCACCTTAAGGATTGAAGGCCCAAGACCCAGGGAGTGAAGGTTGTTAGTTAGTCTATGACTGTGGGAAGATCTGCTAGCAATATTCTGAGCTACTTAAGCCACACCACAGAGAGAACCTTTTCCATTTGGAAGCATATGATTTTCTGTTTGCTGGTTTTCTGGAGACCTTGAGAACTTGACTTCCTTAGAGAGGTGAAAGTCAGAGCAATGTGGCTCTTCAAGAACCATGCCACCTACTGGTAGGGCAACCTGTGCAAACACGCCAGAGGTTCTGATTCAGTGGAGCCTTGGCCTGGGGTGCTGGCTCTCCATGTCTCACCGCCCTTCTGTCCCAACCTCAGAAGTACCCTCTGGACTGTTGGTAGTCTGGCAGGGATTGGGCTTGAAGAAAGGCCTGGAGTAGGATTCCCTACCCCTGCCTCCCCTAGTCTGGGACCTATAAGAAGTGAAGAGTCTATCTTTGGCAGCGTTACTCTTGTAGGTTGCCTTGTACACCACCGCCTTTTTCATGTACGCCCCTGTTTTGTGTTCAAAAAGAGAATTATTCTCATTGGGGAAATCCATTGGTTTAGCTTGGGTATCCTTAGAGATGTTTGTGGCTGTAAGCCGAGCAAACCTCCTCATAGAGACCGTGAGGGCCATGAGTCTGGCAGCAGTGTCATTGGACTCTGTAATCATATGAAACTGATATTTTGTGGCATCTAAAGCTGTCCTGTTGGTCTCAGCCTGATCCACTACCATTTCCCCATATATTTTGTCTGACATAGCCAGCACTGTTGTCCAAAGGGCTTTTGGGTACTGAGCTACATAAGCCGTGTAATTGGCTTGCCTGACAAGGAGTGAAGCTGCCATGCATCCTTTCTTACCCATTGCATCTATTTTTCTTGAATCCTTGTTTAGGGGGGTGGGATGGAAAAGGCACCCTGGCCCTATCACACGTGGTAGCCTGTACTACTCCCTCATGGTCAGGGTGAGTAAATAAAAAGTCAGTGTCACATCTGTCCAGCTGGTGCTTTTTATCTACCTTTCTGTCCACCCCTGGCACTGAAGAGGTAGTTTGCAGAATTTTCAATACTACCTTTTTAAGGGATTTATTGATTGGCAGTAGCAGCCTTTTTGTGGTTGTAAGACCCATTATGTCCAGGAAACAGCTTCTTTGTCCTCAACTGACTCCTGGATAGAAAGGTTGAGGGTATCTTACCATTTGCCTCACAAAAGAATTGTGAGATAAATAGTTCTCTGGACCCATGGGGGAAGGGGGGTATCTGAAGTCCTGCTCCGGGAAGACTTCTGATTCAATGGGTTCCCACTCCTCCTCCTCTTCTTCCTCCTCTGGCTACTCATACAAATATACCAGTTCCTGTGAAGGGGGAACCAAGGTGGGAACCGGGGAACCGAGGGAGGAGCCAAGGGACCTACAGCCTGGAGGGTCTGCAATACCTTGGCAAGTTCCTCTACAGAGGGCATTGTCAGTCTACCTCCTGAGAGCTTCTTTAAGTTTTCAGCAGGAGGTGCAGCAATATGTTTTTCTTTATGTTTTCTGAGGCTGGTTCCAGTTGTCTTTTTGCCTTAGAAGACTCAGGCTTATTGGTGGATTTTTCCACTGGTTCCTTGGTACCTTTTTTTTTGAAGAGGAAGCCTCTTCCATGGGCTTTGTAGGAGAGGTGGGGGTAGCCATCTATTCAGGTTTTTGGCTCTTTTCTTCAATGTTTTAGAGCAGAAAGTTCTGCAAATTCCACAATTAGCAAAGATGTGACTTGTACCCAGATAGAAGATGCACAAATTGTGCCTATCCACTTTGGCTACTATTTACTCACAACGAATGCAGTTTTTAAAACCAGTAGGTCCTGTCCATTTCTTTTTTCTATGTGTCTCTGACATTAATGTCAGGAACAACAAAGATACCCAGTGAAAAAACAGTTAGTTCCCAAACCGTAATCAAGCGAAAAATATAACCAAAAAATAATTGGCTCCCCAATACTAATAATAATACAGCGGAACCGACCAATGTACTCTGTTCCTGACAGGAAAAGGAACTGAGCAAAAAACATTAAAATCTAAACCAAATAGTTCTACGGTCCAAAGGAGGAACCAAGTTCTAAATAGTAAAAATAAACAGAAATAGTGGAAATATACCACAGGAATTGTGGTTCCCCACAGTTCTGCAGAACCATGAAGTACCACTAAAAAACTAACAAATCCCACTAAAACTTATTAAATATACCTGAATGGGGCAGCAATCATAACTTACTAATAATAAATGAACTAGTTTGAAAAGTAACAGTGTTTTCACAGAAATTGAGGAGAGCTCTTTGAGGCATTAGAACTTACAGGTGGAGAAATGAATATGAGCACTTCAGAGTGCAACAGTTACTAGGGGCAGCAGTTTGAAATTGGCATGAGTCAATCAGAGTTCCATCATTTACATACATTCCATTCTCTCCCGTGGCAGTTCAACATTGAAGGCTGACTGCATACTGAGTGATTCCTGGGGTTTGAAGCAGCAGCTCCAGGGAGTAAGCCAGATTTCAGATCTTCATTGCTTCTGTACATAGCATTGAGGATTTTGTGCCCACTTGTTTGTTGATGTAGTACATGGTAGTGGTGTTGTCTGTCCTGACCTGGACTGACTGCCTCTTGATGTGACAGGCAAAAGACTGTTGAGCCAGGAAGTTTGCCTTGGGTTCCAGCAGGTTTATATGCTCCTGGGACTCCTGGGGATGGACCACACTCCACTCACCATCAGGTCAGCTAAGTGAGCCGCCCACCTAGGAGGGAGGGAGGGAGGCATCTGTTTTCAGAACAACCGTGAATGACTGCTGAAGGAAGGGCACACCCTCCATGAGGTTGTCCTCTTCCTTCCACTAGTCCAGTGCTCTTTGGAAGGACTTTGTCACAAACACCAGCCTTGAAAGAGGGACTCATTTTTGGTACCAGTGTGCCCTTAGATGGTACTAGATGTCCAGAGACCCTAGCCTGTTTCCTTACTGAAGGGATGGGATCAATACAGCCAGGGTTCCCATCTTGAACTTTTCCTTTTTGAGGTGTTTGTTCAGAAATCTAACATCTCAAATGGGTCACCACTCTCCACTCTTCATTTTTCTTGTGGGTCACCACTCTCTATGCTTCATTTTTCTTGTGGGACACCACTCTCCACTCTCCATTTTTCTTGTAGGCAAGGAAGTATCTTGAGTAAAGGCCCTTTCCCCATTGAGACATGGGTACTTTCTCTTCTGCTTTTGCCTGCAACAACCTTTTGACCTCTAACTCCAGGAGGATATCTTTTCTGTTGGAGTGGGAGGTGTAAAGTTTCTGCAAACCTGCAGTCTGGGAAAGTTTTTAAACTGCAGGACGAGCGACTGGTTCACTTCTTCCAGGACCCATTTGTCTGTGGTTATGTTTTTCTATGCCCATAAAAAGTGAGCCAGCCCCCCCAAAACTGGCAATGGATGGGTGACCTGGACCAACTCGTCAGGGGTTCTGCTTGTGCTGCCCCTTGGGTGCTGGGATTGGGTCAGCATCCTTGGAGCCCCTCCAGCCTTAGTCTCTGAAGAAATCTCATTTGAGAGAAGTCATAGGGCAGGAAACCATGGGGGGAAAGAAAAAATTATTCACCTTAGTAATGTTGTTTCTTTTATTGGAGTCTTGCTATATTATGACATATGCAGTGAGTCCCAACCTTCGAACTGCTCTGGAGGTGAAAGAGTTAACTTTCCATGCCAGGCATGGAACGCTGAGCTCGAGCTCGGTTGAAACTCTGTCTGTTGTTCATCAAACTCAAACCGTCAGATCTTTATGAACTAAACTCACTGAGGTCCTGTGTGGAAGCTGTAAACCTACACTAGCCAACTGGCTACTAAACATAAAAACACATTTTTTGGTCCCAAAACAAAGACTCAAGTCAGGAGACCCAAAAAATGAAAAACACAATACCAAGTCACCCCAAAAAAGGAGGGGTGAAAACAAGGTGGGCATCTACTAAGTGCCAACACTGCACTGCCCACCCACATCCCAAAAACAGAGGTTCTGAGAGGGGCAGGTGGGGGGGAGGTCATAATATAGCAAGACTCCATTAGAAGAAACAACATTACTAAGGTGAGTAATTTTTTCTTCAAACAACATGAAGTCTTGCTATATTATGACATATGCAGAGTACACAGCAGTACCTCCATGGAGGAGGGACATAACCTACTTAGGAAATAGGCTCTGAAGCACAGCTGTGCTAAACTGAGCATCACTCCTAACCTGGATGTCCAGGGAGTAATGCTTGGTAAAAGTGTGAACTGTTTTCCAGGTAGCTGCTTGACATATCTCTAGAATAGGGATGTCCCTGGCAGCAGCCAGGGAAGCAGCTGTACCTCTGGTAGAGTGAGCCCTCAGGCCTGAGGGAGGAACCTTACCCAGTTTTTCATAACAAAATTGGATACAAGAGACAATCCACCTGGCAATGGATCTCTTAGTGGCAGGTTTCCCCTTACCAACCTCGCCATAAGTGAGGAATAGTTGGAGGGAGTCAAACCTGTGACCCTTGGTACGCTCTATGTAGTAGCTAAGGGCTCTTTTGACATCTAAACTGTGCAGCCTCCTCTCGCCAGAGGAGGAATGGTCAGTGAAGTACACAGGAAGAGACATAGATTGATTAAGGTGGAAATCTGAAACCACCTTAGGCAAGAACTTCCTGTTAGTCCTGAGGACCACCTTATCTCTATGAAAGGAGATAAAATCAAGCTCCACTGACAAAGCTTGTAATTCACTTATGCTTCTGGCAGAAGTGATGGCTACCAGAAACACAGTTTTCCAAGTCAAGTACTTAAGCTCTGCTGAAGACAAAGGCTCAAAAGGGGGTTGCATAAGCTGAGCAATGCAAACGGTAAGTTCCCAGGCAGGGGCAGGGTCCCTGAATGGAGGGTTGGTGTGAAGCAATCCCTTGAAAAACTTGGAGAATACAGGGTGAGCTGAAAGAGAAGAGGGCTTACCTACTGAAATAAAAGCAGACACCACTGCCAGATGCACTTTTAGGGTAGCTGGTCTCAGCCCCTAGGTATTTAAGTGGACCATATAATCCAGGACTGTGGGTAAATCATCAGATTCTGGGGAAATATGCTTTCCAGAGCACCATATGGAAAACCTCTTCCATTTGGAATTATAAGTAGCCCTGGTGGAAGGTTTTCGAGAAGCCTTCAGGATATCCATTACACATTGGGAGAGGTGTAAACCAGCAAACTCTAACTCTTCAAGAGCCAGGCCTTGAGATTGAGAGATTTGAGGTTTGGGTACCAAACCCTCCCCTGAGCACAGGTTAACTGGTTGTGATTCCTGGGAAGACACAGGGGAAGATGGACTGCTAAGGACAGTAGGAGTGGATACCAGGGCTGTCTGGGCCAATCTGGAGCAATCAGGATCATCTTGCAGGGTTGAGATCTGAATTTGACTATCACTTTGAACAGAAGAGGAAAGGGGGGGAAACATAGAGAAACTTCCCTTCCCAATTGAGAACTAAGGCATCCAGAGGGACTGAGCCCAACACTGGGGGCCTGCAGCAAAAAAGGGGAAGTTGGTGATTGTCTGGGGCTGCAAAAAGATCTATCTGTGGGGTGCCCCATCTGGCAAATACCACCTTCAAGACCAGGGGGTCCAGTGACCATTCGTGATGGCCCTGGGAAATCCTGCTGAGAGCATCTGCCAGGACATTGTCCTTGCCTGGAAGGTGAACTGCCTTAAGGGAGGTGTTCAGGGAACAAGGCAGAGACCACAACTTCATTGCTTCGGTGCACAAGGCCATAGACGGAGTGCCCCCTTGCTTGTTGATGTACCACATTGTGGTGGTGTTGTCTGTTCTGACCTGTACAACTTTGTTCTGAACAGATTTGGAAAAAGCTTGAAGTGCTAGAAAAAGCTGCTCTGAGTTCCAACAGATTGATGTGGAGCAGAGATTCCTGAGGGGACCACAACCCCTGGGTAGTGAGGTCGCCCATGTGAGCTCCCCACCCCAAGAGGGATGCATCTGTAGTAAGGATTAAGGAGTGAGACTGAGTGACAAAAGTAACCCCTTGTCTGAGATTGCTCTGATCCTGCCACCACTATAGGGCCTGAATCAGGGTTCGAGTCACTGGGATCAATTTGGTTAGAGGGTCTTTCCTTTGAGACCAAAAGGGTCTCAAATGGAACTGAATGTTCCTCATCTGAAATCTTGTTCCCTGCACTACTGCTGTAGAAGCACCCATGTGCCACAGGAGCTGTAGAAAATGCCTTGCTGGTCGAGACACCTGCAGGGTGAATGAGGAGGCCAGAGAGACCAGGGTCCTTGCCCTGTCCAAAGGAAGGAAGGCTCTGTCTTTCTTTGTGTTCAGTTCTGCGCCTATGAAGGTGAGGAGCTGGACAGGTTCTAGAACTAACTTTGAAAGATTCAGAAAAAAACCTAGAGAGGTGAGCAGTTGCTGAGTTATCTGTAGGTGTAACTTGACTTGGTCTGGGGACTGGCCTACTATGAGCCAGTTGTCCAGGTAAGGGAAGATGGCAATTTTCTGCCTTCTTAGAGAAGCAACTGCTACTGCCAGGCATTTTGTGAATACCCTTGGAGCAAAGGTGAGGCCAAAGGGCATTGCTCTGAACTGGTAATGGCCTGAGGGCAGCTCGAACCTGAGGTACTTTCGATGGGAGCTTCTGATGAGAATATGGAAGTAGGCATCCCTAGCCAGCCCGCCGGTGCAGCGGTGGGATTTCCGCTTTCGACGCCGGCCACCCGGGTTCGGAACGGACCTGGATCATTGAGGGTCGGCCGGGAGAAGAATGGAGCGCCCCATGGACTGCTCTCCTCTCCAGGGGTGGTGGGTTAGTGATCGGAGCACTAGTGACCCTGAGTGGAGGCTGGGGAGTCACACAGCTTCCAACACTTAAGACGCCTTGGAGGCGGGGCAGACGTCATCACGTCATTTCACGTCCCCGCCTCCCCGGAAAAACTGGAAAATGGACGGCTGTCGGCCGCCCTACATGAAGCATGCCGTGGCTTCAATTAGCCTCTCCAGGCCGGCTCTCCGATCCAAAAACTAGTGCCTGCGGGGTGTCCCCCCACTCCCCGTAGCCCCGCCCGTAGGGGGTAAGCCGCGCCGTATCGGAGGGCTCGAGGCCATTCTGGAGAGGTGGAAGCTGCATGGGCTGATAGTCCCGGGTGGTCGGCGGCTAGGTGAGGAGGAATAAAGTATAAATAAAAAAAAAAAAAAAAAAGAAGTAGGCATCCTTGAGGTCCAGGGATGCTAGCCAGTCCCCTGGCCTTAGAGAGGGTAGAATAATTCCCAGAGTCACCATTTTGAATTTTGGTTTTAAAAGGTGCTTGTTTAAGTATCTGAGATCCAGGATGGGCCACCATTCTCCTGTCTTTTTTGGGGTAAGAAAGTACCTGGAGTACAAGCCCTTGCCCTGGTGTAGGGATGGAACCCTTTCCACAGCTCTGAGATCCAGGAGGAAAGAGACCTCTGCCTCTAGGGCAAGTGCCTCTGGTGGGTTTGCAGGTGGAAAGGATCTGGTTCTCCTCTTTGGAAACTTTTTTGAAGCTGAAAACCAGTCCCTGGCTCACTACTTCCAGGACCCACTTGTCTGATGTCAGAGACTCCCCGTCCTGGACAAAGTAAGCTAGCCTGCCCCTTACAGGTAGTAGAGAATTGGCCCTGGCAACCCCATCAGGGTGCCTGCTTGCCAGGGGCTTTGGGCTGAGGGGTGGGAGCAGGCCTGCTTGCACCCCGTCTGCCTCTCCTCTAAAGAACCCCCTTGGGCATAAGCAGAAGAGGAGGCCTGGTTGGTAAAGGCTTCATGAAAAGGCCTGCCCCTGCCCCTGGGAAGCTGCCTTTGAGGAGTGGCTTGCCTTTCCTTGGCCTGTGCACTCCTATAGGTGGTCCTATACTCATCCATTTTCTTCATGTAATTCTCTGTCTGCTCCCCAAACAGAGAATTACCCACAACAGGAAAATCCATGGCCTTAGTCTGGGTATCCTGTGACAGGTTAGTACATCTGAGCCAAGCCATTCTGCGAAGTGCCACAGATGTAGCCATGACTCTTGATGACACATCATTTGAGTCCACTGCAGCATGGAATTGCACCTTGGATGCCTCAATACCATCAGCAGCTACCTGCTCCAGCTCCTTGGCAAGCTGGCCAGGGACCTGTTTTGCTAGAGCCATAACAGTATCCCATCTGGATTTCTGATATCTAGCAACATAAGCCATATAATTTACCTGTCTGAGTCCCAAGGATGCTGCCATGTACTGTTTCTTTGCCATGGCATCAATCTTCCTGGAGTCCTTGTCTGGGGGGTGTGAGGCCAAGGGGATATTTGCCTTGTCACAGACTGCAGCCTGCACTACCCCAACATGGCTGCATTGTTGAGTAAGGAACTCTGTATCAGAGCCTGACAATGTGTACCTCTTGTCCATTCTCTTATCCACAGGAGGTATAATGTGAGGAGTTTTTAGAATTTTAAAAGTCTGTTTCCCAAAAGATTTATGCAAGGGAATAGACAGTCTCCTAGACTCTGGGATATCCATCATTTTCACATAGTCAGGCTCCTCTTGATCATCCACAGCTTCCTTCATAGGGAGCTGGAGGGTTTCAGCCACTTTTTTATAGAAAATAAAATGAGAAGGGGATTCAGAGAGCCTAGGAGGGGACACTCCTGAAGGTCTGTCTGGGGAGATGTCCGGTCGACGGGCACATCCAGACTTTCAAATCCACATTCACCTCCTCATACTCCTTCCCTCCTCCGGTTCATAAAATTCTCTAAATCATAGTCTTGAACCGTGGAACCGCCAAACCGGCGCTACCTGATGGCACCACCGGGTTCGCCGGAACCGAGCGACTGGACAATTTGAATCGCTTGGCTATCTCTTCAGCGGTTGGAGAGGAAAGTTTTGGCTCCACACCAGCTGATTTTCTAGTCCTTTTTGCTGGAACCGACCCCTCAGAGTCAGCTCTCCTTTTGCCCGAGGAAGTCTTGCCCTCGTCATAGGGCACTCCCTCCGGTTCGGTTGGAACCGAACCGGGCTGGCCATCCGGGTCAGCAGACTTCTTGGCCTCCCTTTCCCTGAGCCTACCAACTCTCTTTTCCAGGGTAGCTGCAGGGAAATTTTTACAAATCTGGCAGTCTGCATTGAGGTGGTCAAACCACAGACACTAAACACAAGTGGTGTGGGGGTCAGCCTTGGCAAAGGCTTCCCCACACACACTGCAGTGTTGAAACCCAGTGGGCCCGTTTTTTCTTTTGGGTTTCTCAGACATAGTGCCAGTCCTAACCAAACTTACTCATTTAGAGCAATCCGCCAGGCAAGACCCTCTTATCGGTTCCCAACCATGTCACGGGTCGTGGAAAAAAACGTAAGAAATTCTGTTTTTTTTAGAACTGATAAGAACCGGTAACCACACTCTAAATGATAGAATAAAATATTTCACACAACCTGATCGGTTCAAAGCGAACCGATAAGCAGTTTACAAGTTCCACACAGAAGAGAAATAATGTAAACCTATCCAGTACTCACACATACCACAGACAGAGCGTGAACCAACCGGTTGCGGCTTAAATTTGGTCAAAAAACCGAGAAAATAATACTTTAACCGACAAAATGAACTGAGCAGAAGGAGAAATCTCCGGAGCAACTGTTCAGTGAGGTGGAGTAAAGAATCTGACGGTTTGAGTTTGAAGAACAACAGACAGGGTTTTCAACCGAGCTCGAGCTCAGCGTTCCATGCCTGGCATGGAAAGTTAACTCTTTCACCTCCGGGGCAGTTTGAAGGTTGGCACTCACTGCATATGTCATAATATAGCAAGACTTCATGTTGTTTGAATAACCCCTACCTCTACCTCCCTTTCCATAAGGCCTACTGGAAGTGGAGGCTTTTTTCTTCTCAGTGTTGCTTTTATAGGTGGTTTTGTACTCCACCTTTTTCATGTGTGCCTCTGTCTTGTCACCGAATAGGGAATATCCTTTACAGGAGAAATCCATGGCCTTTACTTGAGTAGCTTGGGGTGGTTTGTAGTTCTGAGTCAAGCAAACCTTCTTAGGGATATTGCATGGGCCGTGACCCTGGAGACAGTGTCATTGGTATCCACTACCATATGAAACTAGTACTTAGTGGCATCCAAGGCTGATTTAGTAGTGTCTTCTAAGTCCTGAGCCAAATTCCCAGAAGCCTTTTCATCCATGGCCAGGATGGAGCTCCATAGAGCTTTCTGTTATTGGTGCTGTATCAGCCATGTAGGCCGCCTGCCTTTGTAGCAGGAATCCAGAGGTATAGGCTTTCTTACCAATACTATCCAGCTTCCTGGAGTCCTTGTCTGGGGGCTGGGTAGAAAGAGAAACCTTTGCCTTATCACAGGCCACAGCCTGTACCACCCCTTCATGGTCAGTATCGGAATAGAGGTACTCAGTATCCTGCTTCTCAAGCTTGTACTTCTTTTCAGTCCTTTTGTCAATACAAGGGGTGGAGGTGGGAGTCTGTAACAGCCTACAGGGTGCCTTCCTAAGGGCTTTATGCACCAGAAGGAGAGCCTCTTGGTCAGGGTTAACCCCATCATGTCCAAAAACTTTACTGCAACGTCATCCTCCACAGTCTCCTAGGTGGAGAGGTTGAAGGTGTTTACCATCTGCCTCATGAAAGAGTACTGTGAGGAAAATTCATCCTGGCCCTGGGAAGATGAACTGAATGCTTGCTGAAGAGAACCATCAGGCTTTATAAGCTTCCCCTCTTCCTACTCCTCATCATAGTAGAACTCAGTCCCCTGATCCTCTGGAACCAGGGAGGAAACTGGAACTGGAGGGGGAACCAACATGCCCATAAGTGACTCCATGGCCTGAAAGGCCTGGAGAAAATACCATGTCTTAGCCATGTCCTCCATAGAGGGCATTTTATTTTTGTCTACTGATGGCTCTTTTTGTTCGTCAGGAGGAGGGCAGCTACATGCTTTTCTTTTTTTTTTCTTGGCAGGCATCTCCAGAACCTGCTCTGAGGGTCTTTCATATTTACTTGACTCTGGGTTCCCCCATTCAGACACCCTAGTCTCTGAGGCATCTTTAGCAGGTTTGTTCTTCTGCTCACTATGAAAGGAAGGACCATCAGTGTACTTAGATGTCACAGAGGCAGATTGAGAAGCCATTAAGTCTTCCAATTTTTGGCCCTCTTCTTAAGGATTTAGGGCAGAACTCATACTCAGATAAAAAGTGGTCTGGCCCAGGCACCTTAAACACAACTTGTGGCAGTCTGCCTTAGCCAGGAGTTTGAAGCACTTAATGCAAATTTTAAAGCCTGTAGGTCCCATTTTCTTTTTGGGCTTGTCAGACATGCCAGTCGTTGCAAATGCACCCAAAAATCGGTTCCCCAATGCAAAAAAGTAGAGTTTGTGTTTCGGTTGGGTTCTTAAATATACGCAAAATCCTTATTTAAGAATGCAAATACTAAATAAAACAAAAATCACCAATCGTGCCTCATTTACTGAGGATCAGGGAACTGCAGTGATAACAGCTGCAATTCAGCTAAAAAGAGTTTGTTTTCTCTTAAAGCAAGATAGCAGCACTTAGAGCAGTTTAAAATGAGAAAGCAGTGAGGAAAAATGATTTTTCTCCTATTCTTTAGAACTGATTAGGAACCGGAAAAAAAGCACTTATAAAACAAAACTATGCCAAAACTTAAACAGTGATTCAAACAGAAAAGTAATAGGAAAATCACAGAAAATTGCAAAAACTTTGTCAAAAAGAGAGCTCTTTGTGGTGATTTCCTCTTCAGGTGGAGAAATAAATCTGATGTTAGAGGGCAGAATGGAGCATGACCATGCAGCAGAGATTTGAATTTCATTCCATTATCCTCTAATTTGAATAAAAATCCACTCTCCAGGGCAACTCAGACCTGCAGAATTATTGCAATAGTAAGCATAATGAGGGATTCTTGCGGTGTGAAAGATGATATGTTTGATAAATGACATAAGAAACATTCTCATTAAACTCAGTGGAAACGTTAGGGCTGAAGGAGTAGTTTTGGCACCCCCAGCTGACTCTCTCAAGTTACACCCCTCCTTCCTCTCCCCTCTCTCCCTCCATTCTTCCACTATGTCACCTTTGTCTGTTACCTACTTTGTGTCTGTCTTCTCCAGTGTGTTCAAACTCATAGACACAGGCATATGCTGTGCAATGCCTCAGCAGTGTCTACAAGTGTCAACCTTCTGTAACTTACTGTACCATCTCTGTAAATGCATAATGTGTTGTACTTTACTATTTTCTGTTAACTGACATGGAACCTACAAAAGAGCATCCGCTCATAGGCGTTATCCAAGATCGCAATAAATAAATAAAATAAATGGCCAAACTGGCTTGTATTAAACTTGGATATGTTATAGGACTTGATGTCTTTATGTGGTACACTAAATTTGTCTTAATCTAGCTTGAAGTCCAAGGTGAATTTTGTTGGTGCCATGACAACCTTAGACTACAGCATTTGTCATCACCCTTTAATAATTTGGACCTGTGGGTCTCCACTTTCCTTAGCTTGATATGGTAATGGATGATCCCCAACACCCACTAAAAAAACTTAAAAAAAAAAAATCTAAAAAGGAAATCAAACAAATGATCAAAATGTTTTAAATAGAATATTTTTAATACATTAAGCCAGCCTAGTGTTTTTCCCCATTCACTCCTCTGATAGATGTTAGCTGCTGATTTATTTTGTTAAACATATGCTTTTTTATGCAGTATGCTTTGACACAAAACCAATGTCATGAAAAATGTTCTCTCCATATATATGTGATGAATTGTACAACCCTGACTTTATTATGTGTTGCATAAACACTACCTGTCAATCATCCCTCTTTCCCACCCAAAATGCCAGTCTATTGTTTAAACAGAACATGAAGTGGGGAACATATGTAATACATTATTTATCTGCACTCAAGCAATTTGGCATTGGGCACATCACTCATAGTTTATGCCACTCATGAGGTTACCCAAGGTCAAACTGCTCATGTGTTGATAAATAATTTATCACACAGGTTCCCACTACATACCTCTTATTTATTACTATTACTGCTATTTTTTCTGCCTTTTCTTCACCCACGTTTGTGTTTACTGCTGCTGCTTATTTTTTATTGATATTTTATTTGTGCTCCTATCACATCTCAGCATCCATCAGGACCATTTATAGGCTATCTCCCTCCTGAGTCAACAGTGGTCTCTAAGAGGAGTTGTACTTTAGGACGACTGCTTTCTTCAACAGAGATACAAATCTGAGAAAAAAAGCAATTAAAGAGGACAGCAAATCATTTCTAACTAGCAGCTGTTTATAAAGTTCTTATTTTCTGAAATTATAATAATTGCCGTAAAGTATCCATATTAAACTGTACCTCAATGAAAAGTGACATGAAAAACTATATTTTGCATTGTTTCATTTGTATGGGCAGCATTCTGTCACAGTTATCTTCCTGGAACTTGTGATCTGGAGTTTTAACTACAGTATGTCACAATTTGTGCACAGAACCCTGAGCGAGGTTTTGGCAGGTCAGCAGCTCATAATTAGCATTCTGTACACAAACCGTAATATAGTAAAAACTTCAAACTATTGGTTCCATGAAAAGAACTGTACAGCTTGTTGTCCATAAAAAAGAACACAATTGAACCAACGTTTTTTTTACGTCAGTGTTTATTCAGGTACAGTTAAATATGGATCATTTGACGGTAATGAATTTCATTACTACAAACTTGAACATTATTAACTGCTGCCTATTAGCACTAATTTCCTGCCCCCTTTAAGGGGAGGGTGACAATAGTGCAGAGTTTGATCTTGTTTCTAATTCTAAATTCCATAATTAGCATGAGTTTTGTCTCCCGGGCAACTGCATCCAGTGGACTGATTGTTATTTATGAATACATACTAGTGGATTCCTGGGGTTAGACACACATATTTATCACTGCACAGGCCAGTAGTAGGTGTGGGGCTCAGGAGTTCCCAGGTCCATTATCTGCACAATAAGAATTTTATCTCCAGTAGTTTCATCCCCTGGGTGCCAGCATCACGAAAACCCATGCATGCTGATGTACTATGTAAGAGGGGAGACTCATGCTTTGTAGCCCTCTCTTTGCAAAGATTGCTCAGCTGCAATGCCACCCATGGTCACTCAGGTGGCACTATTACAGAAGAAACAATTACTCACCTTAGTAATTGTGTTTCTTCTAATGGAGTCTTGCTGTATTCTGGCATATGCAGTTAGCCCCAGCACTTG
The DNA here is from genome assembly GCA_016271365.2 of Neoceratodus forsteri. Classification (NCBI taxonomy): domain Eukaryota; kingdom Metazoa; phylum Chordata; order Ceratodontiformes; family Ceratodontidae; genus Neoceratodus; species Neoceratodus forsteri. Next base: position 1,378,849,623 of record CM057456.1, on the reverse strand, counting down.
AACTGCTCCGGAGAGGAAAGAGTTAACTCTATGCAGAGAGCATAGAACATTGGGCTCGAGCTCGGTTTCAAACCTCTGTCTGCAGCACTTCAAAGTGTAACCATCAGATTCTTACAAGCTATTACTAACTAAATACACTTCTTCAAAGTGGAAATTGCAAAAGAACAAGCCAACAGGCAACAACTGTTTTGGGTCCCCCAAAAGACTTAAATCAAGAACCAAAAATAATAACCAGGTAGTGAACCAACATAAAGCTACCAGAAAACAACATAACAATAACCCACTCCCCCTCTCTAAAAAGGAGGAGTGCCAAGTACACCGCTGAGGTGCAACACTGTACCTGCCAACCCACTTCCCAAAACAAAGGTTCTGAGAGGGGAGGCAGGGATGGAGGTCAGAATACAGCAAGATTCAATTGGAAGAAACACAATTACTAAGGTGAGTAATTTTTCCTTCAAACAACATGAAGTCTTGCTGTATTCTGTCATATGCAGACTACCAAGCAGTACTTCCATGGAGGAGGGTACCGAACCTATTTTGGGAATAGGCTCTGCAATACTGCTGTTCCAAACCGAACATCACTCCTAGCTTGGATATCCAGAGAGTAATACTTGGTGAAGGTATGGACAGTTTTCCAGGTGGCTGCTTTGCATATCTCTAGTAAGGAAATATCCTTGGCAGCAGCAAGGGAAGCAGCTGTACCCCTGGTAGAATGAGCCCTCAGGCCTGGGGGGTTGGGGAATTTTCCCAGCTTTTCATAGCAGAATTGAATACAAGAGACAATCCACCTGGTAATAGTTCTTTTAGTAGCAGGTTTACCTTTCCCCACTTCACCATAAGTGAGAAAAAATTGAAGACAGTCATTCCTGTGTGCCTTAGTATGCTCAATGTAGTAGCTAAATGCCCTCTTAAATTCCAAACTGTGTAATCTTCTTTCTCCTGAAGAAGCATGATCAGTGAAGAACACAGGAAGAGACATGGACTGATTCATATGAAAATCTGAGACCACTTTGGGTAAGAACATCCTGTTGGTTCTAAGGACCACCTTATCTCTATGGAATGAGATAAAATCTGGCTCCACTGACAGAGCTTGTAATTCACTGATACGCCTGTCAGAAGTGATAGCTACCAGGTACATAGTTTTCCAAGTCAAGTATTTAAGTTCTGCTGAAGCTAAGGGCACAAAAAGAGGTTGCATGAGCTGAACAATGCAAACATTAAGATCCCAAGCAGGGGTGGGGTCCCTAAAGGGAGGGTTGATATGAACTAAACCTTTAAAGAATTTACAGAAAAAAGGATGAGATACCAGAGAGGGAACCTTCCCTGCTGACAGGAATGCAGATACAGCAGCTAAATGAACCTTTAAAGTGGCTGGCCTGAGGCCTAGGCCATTAAGATGAACCATGTAATCCAGAACTGTGGCCAGATCAACAGTATCAGGCGATAATCCCTTACTAGAACACCAAATGCTGAATCTCTTCCATTTGGAATTATAAGTTTTTCTGGTAGTAGGTTTTTGAGAAGCTTTGAGAATATCCAGTACACCCTGGGACAGATGCAGACCTGCATACTCTAAAAAGAGCCAAACCTTGAGATTGAGAGACTGAAGGTTGGGGTGCCAGATCCTCCCCTGAGAGGAGGTTAACAGATTGTGCTTCTTGGGAAGACATGAGGGAAGATGGACTGCTAGAGACATCAAAAGGGGATACCAAGGTTGTCTGGCCCAGTCTGATGCAATCAGGATCACCTTGCATGGTTGTGATCTGATCTTGACCAAAACCTTGAATAACGGGAAAGGGAGGAAAGACATAGAGGAATTTGCCTCTCCAATCCAGAACCAGAGCATCCAGGGGAACTGTGCCCAAGACTAGAGGCCTGCAACAAAGAAAAGGAAGTTGATGACTGTCTGGGGCTGCAAAGAGATCTATCTCTGGGGTGCCCCACCTGGAAAAGATTACTTTCACTATGAAGGGGTCTAGGGCCCATTTGTGGTGGCCCTGAGATATTCTGCTCAGGGCATCTGCTAGCACATTGTCCATCCCTGGTAGATGGACTGCAACCAGTGATGCTTGTAGGGCATAAACCATAGACCATATCTTCATGGCTTCTGTGCACAAGGCCATAGACTGAGTGCCTCCCTGCTTGTTGATGTACCACATGGTGGTGGTGTTGTCTCTCCTGACCTGAATCATTTTGTTCCTCACTGAGTGAGAGAAGGCTTGGAGGGCCAGAAGAAAAAATTACTCACCTTAGTAATTGTGTTTCTTCTATTGGAGTCTTGCTGTATTCTGACATATGCAGTGATTTCCAACCCTTGAACTGCCCCAGAGAACAAAGAGCTAACTTTCTATGCAGAGCATAGAATGCTGAGCTCGAGCTCGGTTGGAGTCTCTGTCTGCAGTGTTTCAGACTCAAACCATCAGATTCTTACGAGCCCACTAACTAAAGATTCTATGTGGAAACTGTAAAATTCCTACTAGCCAACTGGCAGTAAAAAGTTTTGGGTTCCCAAAGAAAGACTCAAGTCAGGAAACCCAAAAACCAAAACCCAATTTAATATAAATAAAGTAATAAATCAACACCCAAACAAAAGGAAGAGGGTGTAAACAAGGAGCACCCTTGGGGTGCAACACTGCACCTGCCCACCCACTTCCCAAAAACAGGTTATGAGAGGGGAGGCAGGGAGGGAGATCAGAATACAGCAAGACTCCAATAGAAGAAACAACATTACTAAGGTGAGTAATTTTTTCTTCAAACAACATGAAGTCTTGCTGTATTTTGATATATGCAGACTACCAAGCAGTACCTTTATGGAGGAGGGACAGAACCTACATTGGGAATAGGCTCTGAAGTACTGCTGTGCCAAACCGAGCATCACTCCTAGCCTGGATATCCAGAGAGTAATGCTAGGAAAAGGTATGGACTGTTTTCCAGGTGGCTGCTTGACAAATCTCTAAGAGAGGAATATCCCTGGCAGCAGCCAGGGAAGCAGCTGTACCTCTGGTGGAGTGAGCCCCTCAGGCCTGAGGGAGGAATCTTTCCCAGTGTTTCATAGCAGAATTGTATACAAGATACAATCCACCTAGCAATAGTTCCTTAGTGGCAGGTTTGCCCTTTCCCACTTCTCCATAAGTGAGGAACAACTGGAGAGAGTCAAACCTGTGACCCTTGGTACGCTCTATGTAGTAACTAAGGTCTCTTTTAACATCTAAACTGTGTAGCCTCCTCTCACCTGAGGAAGAATGATCACTGAAGAAAACAGGGAGAGACATAGACTGATTCAAATGGAAGTCTGAAACCACTTTGGGCAAGAACCTTCTATTGGTTCTAAGGACCACTTTATCCTTGTGAAAGGAGAAGAAATCAGGTTCCACTGACAGGGCCTGCAGTTCACTGATACGCCTGGCAGAGGTAATGGCTACCAAGAACACAGTTTTCCAAATAAAGTACTTAAGCTCTGCTGAGGACATAGGCTCAAAAGGAGGTTGCACAAGCTGAGCAATGCAAACATTCAAATCCCATGCAGGGGGCAGGGTCTCTAAATGGAGGATTGGTGTGAAGTAATCCTTTAAAAAATTTACAGAATACAGGATGAGATGCTAGTGAGGAAGACTTTCCCACTGACAGAAAAGCAGAAACAGCTGACAAGTGTACCTTGAGAGTGGCTGGTCTGAGGCCAAGGCTATTAAGATGGACCGTATAATCCAGAACCGTAGGCAATTCAGCAGTGTCTGGAGAAATATGACTCTTGGAACACCAAATGCTGAATCTTTTTCCATTTGGAGTTATAAGTATTTCTGGTGGAGGGCTTTCGAGCAGCTTTGAGAATATCCAGAACACCCTGAGAAAGATGCAAGTCTGCAAACTCTAACTCTTCAAGAGCCATGCCTTGAGATTGAGAGACTGAAGACTGGGGTACCAAATCCTCCTCCAAGAGGATATTAACAGGTTGTAATTCCTGGGAAGAGACAGGGGAAGATGGACTGCTAGGGACAACAACAAGGGGTACCAAGGCTGTCTGGCCCAATCTGGAGCAATTAGAATCACTTTGCAAGGTTGCGACCTTATCTTGCCTAGAACCTTGAACAGGAGTAGGAAGGGAGGGAAGGCATACAGAAATTTCCCTTCCCAATTCAGAATCAGAGCATCCAGAAGAAATAATTACTCACCTTAGTAATGTTGTTTCTTCTAATGGAGTCTTGCTGTATTCTGACTATTGCAGTGATATCCAACCTTTGAACTGCCCCGGAGAGGAAAGAGTTAACTCTTTCCATGCAAGGCATGGAACTCTGAGCTCGAGCTCGGTTGAGACTCTGTCTGTTGTTGTCTGAACCCAAACTGCCAGATCTTTATGAGCTAAACTCACTGGGCGTCCTGTGTGGAAACTGTAAACTTACACTAGCCAACTGGCAACTAAATTTAATAAAAAGGTTTTTTGGTTCCAAGGCAAAGACTCAAGTCAGGAAACCCAAAAAATAAAACACAACACATACCCAAAATTAAGAGGGTGAGAAAAAGGGGGCACCTCTAGGGTGCCAACACTGTTTCTGCCCACCCACATCCCAAAACCCAGGTTCTGAGAGGGAAGGCGGGGGGAGGTCAGAATACAGCAAGACTCCATTAGAAGAAACAACATTACTAAGGTGAGTAATTTTTTCTTCAAACAACATGAAGTCTTGCTGTATTCTGATTATTGCAGACTACCAAGCAGTACCTCCATGGAGGAGGGACATAACCTACTGGAACAGGATCTGAAGCACTATTGGTAAACCGAGCATCACTCCTAGCCTGGATATCCAGAGAGTAATGCTTGGTGAAAGTATGTACTGTTTTCCAGGTAGCTGCTTGACAACTCTAAGATAGGAATATCCCTGGCAGCAGCCAGGAAACAGCTGTACCTCTGGTAGAGTGAGCCCTCAGGCCTAAGGGTGGATCCACCTAATTTTTCATAGCAAAATTGTATACAAGAGACAATCCACCTGGCAATAGATCTCTTAGTGGCAGGTTTTCTCTACCAGCCTCACCATAAGTGAGGAACAGTTGGAGAGTCAAACCTGTGACCCTTGGTGCGCTCTATGTAGTAGCTAAGGGCCCTTTTCACATCCAGGCTGTGTAGCCTCCTCTCACCAGAGGAGGAATGGTCAGTGAAGAAAACAGGAAGAGACATAGACTGGTTAAGGTGGAAATCTGAAACCACCTTAGGCAAAAACTTCCCATTAGTCCTGAAGACCACCTTATCTCTATGGAAAGAGATAAAATCAGGCTCCACTGACAGGGCCTGTAACTCACTTATGCGTCTGGCAGAAGTAATGGCTACCAGGAACACAGTTTTCCAAGTCAAGTACTTAAGCTCTGCTGAGGACAAAGGCTCAAAAGGGGGTTGCATAAGCTGAGCAATGCAAACATTAAGGTCCCAAGCAGGGGTAGGGTCCCTAAAGGGAGGATTGGTATGCAGCAATCCCTTGAAGAATTTACAGAATACAGGATGAGCTGAAAGGGTAGAGTGCTTGCCTGCTGACAAGAAGGCAGAGACAGCTGCCAGGTGCACTCTAAGTGTAGCTGGTCTGAGTCCCAAGCTATTGAGATGAACCATATAGTCAAGGACTGTAGGCAACCCAGCAGACTCTGGAGAAATATGCTTCCCAGAGCACCAAATAGTAAACCTTTTCCATTTGGAGTTGTAAGTCTTTCTGGTGGAAGGCTTTCAAGAAGCCTTTAGAATATCCAGAACACCTTGAGAGAGATGCAAATCAGCAAACTCTAACTCTTCAAGAGCCAGGCCTTGAGATTGAGAGATTTGAGATTTGGATATCAAACCCTCCCCTGAGAACATGTTAACAGGTTGTAATTCCTGGGAAGAGACAGGGGAAGCTGGACTGCTAAGGACAGCAAGAGAGGGTACCAGGGCTGTCTGGCCCAGTCTGGAGCAATCAGAATCACCTTGCAGGGTTGAGACCTGATTTTGACTAGTACCTTGAACAGGAGAGGGAAGGGGGGAAGCATACAGGAACTTCCCTTCCCAATTGAGAACTAGGGAATCCAGGGGGACTGAGCCCAACACTGGGGGCCTGCAGCAAAAAAGAGGAAGTTGGTGATTGTCTGGGGCTGCAAAATGATCTATCTGTGGGGTGCCCCATCTGGAGAAGATCACCTTCAAAATCTGGGGATCTAGGGACCATTCGTGATGGCCCTGAGATATCCTGCTGAGAGCATCTGCCAGGACATTGTCCTTCCCTGGGAGGTGCATTGCTATCAGAGAGGTATTCAGGGAATAGGCCAGAGACCACACCTTCATTGCCTCTGTGCACAAGGCCGTAGACTGAGTGCCCCCTTGCTTGTTGATGTACCACATTGTGGTGGTATTGTCTGTCCTGATCTGAACTACTTTGTTCTGAACAGACTTGGAAAAAACTTGAAGTGCTAGGAACACTGCTCTGAATTCTAAGAGATTGATGTGAAGCAGAGATTCTTGAGGTGACCACAACCCTTGGGTGGTCAGATCCCCCAAGTGGGCTCCCCAGCCCAAGAGGGAGGCATCTGTGGTAAGGATTAGAGAATGAGACTGAGTGACAAAGGGAACTCCTTGCCTTAGGTTGTCCTGATCCTGCCACCACTGCAAAGCCTGGATCAGAGTCCAAGTCACAGGGATTAGCTTGGTCAGAGAATCCTTTCTCTGGGACCAGAAGGCTCTTAAGTGGAACTGAATGTCCCTCATCTGAAATCTTGCTCCTTGAACCACTGCTGTAGAGGCAGCCATGTGGCCCAGGAGCTGCAGAAAATGCCTTGCTGGTCGAGACACCTGGAGGGTGAATGAAGAGGCCAGTGTAATAAGGGTCCTTGCCCTGTACAGGGGAAGGAAGGCTTTTGCCCTTATTGTATCCAGCTCCGCCCCTATGAAGGTGAGGAGCTGCACTGGCTCTAGAATTGACTTTGAAAGATTCAGGAGGAATCCTAGAGAAGTGAGCAGTTGCTGAGTTATCTGTAGGTGTGACTTGACTTGGTCTTGAGACTGACCCACTATGAGCCAGTCGTCCAGGTATGGAAAGATGGAGATCTTTTGTCTCCTTAGGAAAGCAACCACTACTGCCAGGCATTTTGTGAACACCCTTGGGAGCTGATGTTATGCCAAAGGGCATTGCTCTGAATTGATAGTGGCCTGACGGCAACTCGAACCTGAGGTACTTTCTGTGGGAGCATCTGATGAGAATGTGGAAATAGGCATCCTTGAGTTCCAGGGAAACTAGCCAGTCCCCTGACCTTAGAGAGGGTAGAATTATTCCCAGAGTCACCATTTTGAACTTTGGCTTTAAAAGGTGCTTGTTTAAATATCTGAGATCCAGGATGGGCAGCCATTCTCCTGTCTTTTTGGGAGTTAGGAAGTACCTGGAGTACAATCCTTTTCCCTTGTGTAGGGGTGGAACCCTTTCTATGGCTCTCAGAGCCAAGAGGGAAGAGACCTCTGTCTCTAGGGCAAGGGCCTCTGAAGGATTTGCAGGTGGAAAGGATCTGGTTCTCATCTTGGGAAATTGTTTGAACCAGTCCCTGGCTTACTACTTCCAGGACCCATTTGTCTGATGTTAAAGACATCCAGTCTTGGACAAAGTAAGCCAGCCTGCCCCCTACAGGTAGTGGAGAATCGGCCCGGGCAAACCCATTAGGGTGTCTGTTTGGCAGAGGCTTTAGGCTGAGGGGTGGTAGCAGGCATGCTTATACCCCATCTGCCTCTCCCTCTGAAGAACCCCCTCTGGGCAAAGGCAGAAGAGGAGGCCTGGGCTTGGTAGAAAGGCCTATGAAAAGGCTTGCCCCTGCCCCTGGGAATGCTGCCTCTGAGGAGTGGCTTGCCTTCCCTTGGTCTGAGACCTCCTATAGGTGGTCCTGTACTCATCCATTTTCTTCATGTAGTTCTCTGTCTGCTCCCCAAACAGAGAATTGCCAACAACAGGAAAATCCATGGCCTTAGTCTGGGTATCCTGTGACAGGCTAGTACATCTGAGCCAAGCCATCCTACGAAGGGCCACAGATGTAGCCATGACTCTAGATGAAACATCATTGGAGTCCACTGCAGCATGAAATTGCACCTTGGATGCCTCAATACCATCTGCAGTCACCTGCTCCAGCTCCTTGGCAAGCTGGCCAGGGACCTGTTATGCTGGAGCCATCACAGTATCCCATCTAGACTTCTGGTATCTAGCTGTGTAGGCCATATAATTAGCCTGCCTGAGTCCCAAAGATGCTGCCATGTACTGTTTCTTTGCCATGGCATCAATCGTCCTGGAGTCCTTATCTAGGGGGTGTGAATCCAAGGGTATATTTGCCTTATCACAGGCAGCAGCCTGCACTACCCTAACATGGCTGCACTGCTGGTATAAGAACTCTGTGTCTGAGTCTGAAAGTGTGTACCTCTTGTCCATTCTTCTATCCATGGGAGGTATAGTGTTAGGAGACTTTAGAATTTTTTGTGTCTGCTTCCCAAAGGATTTGTGGAGGGGAATAGACAGTCTCATGGACTCTGGGATGTCCATCGTCTCTACATAATCAGGCTCTTCTTGATCCTCTAATGCCTCCTCCATAGGAAGCTGGAGGGTTTCAGCCACCTTTCTGTAAAACATAAAGTGAGAAGGGGACTCAGAAAGCCTAGGAGGGGAAACACCTGAGGGTCTGTCTGGGGAGATGTCCGCTTCCACAGGCACATCCAGACCCTCACTTTCACCATCATCATCCTCAAACGCCCCTTCCTCTTCAAACTCTGGTTCATAGAACTCTTCAAGGGTATTATCTTGAACCGGGGAACCAACCGAACCAAACCCGTGCCAGAAGGTGCCGGACCGGTAGGAACCGGGCGAAGTGATTCCACAATACGAATCGCTTTGTCTATCTCTTCGGCAGTCGGAACATGAACCTCTGGATCTGAACCGGACAATTTTTTTTTGCGCTTTCTTTTTGTCAGAACCGATCCCTCAGAATCGGCTCTCCTTTTGCCCAAAGAAGTATCACCCTGGTCAGAGGACACTCCTTCTGGTTCGGTCAGACCAAACCGGGCTGGCCATCTGGCTCAGCAGACTTCTCAGCCTCCTTTTCCCTCAGTCTACCTAATCTCTTCTCTAGGGTAGATTTGGGAAAATTTTTACAAATTTGGCAGTCTGAATCGAGGTGGTCAAACCCCAGACTATAAACACAGGTGGTGTGGGGGTCGGCCTTAGCAAAGACCTCCCCGCACTCACTGCAGTGTTGAAACCCAGTGGGCACGTTTTTTTTTTTCTTGGGTTTTTCAGACATGGCCAACCCAACTAACTTACCCTTTTTATGGCAACCGCCAAGCAAGACACCCTTATCGGTTCCTATACGTGTCACGGGTATTGGAAAAAACCATAGTAAACACGTTTTTTTAGAACCGATAAGAACAGGTAACCACACTCTAAGTAAAACATTAAATTTCACTATCAAATGGTCGGTTCAGCCGAACCGACCTGCATTTTTACAAGCTCCACACAGAAACAGAACAACTCCTATCTAGTACTCACGGCACCACAGACAGAGACTGAACCGAATATTCGGATAACTTTTTCGGTTTAAAAACCGACGAAAACTGAGACTTTAACTGAATTTCGAACCGAGCTGAAGGAGAAATCTCAGGAGCGACCGTTCAGTGAGGTGGAATAAAGAATCTGATGGTTTGAGTTTGAAACACTGTAGACAGAGACTCCAACCGAGCTCGAGCTCAGCATTCTATGCTCTGCATAGAAAGTTAACTCTTTGTTCTCCGGGGCAGTTCAAGGGTTGGAGATCACTGCATATGTCAGAATACAGCAAGACTTCATGTTGTTTGAAATGCTGCCTTGAGTTCCAGAAGATTGATATGAAGTAGGGACTCCTGAGGGAACCACATACCTTGTGCTGTGAGGGCTCCTAAGTGGCCTACCCAACCCAGGAGATAGGCATCCATGGTGAGTACCACTGAATGAGTCTGACTGATGAATGGTACTCCTTGCCTGAGATTGTCCTGATCCAGCCACCACTGGAGAGATTGGAGAAGTGTCGGAGTCACTGGAATCAGTCTGGTGAGAGGATATTTTTTCTGTGACCAAAAGGACTTCAGATGGAACTGAATGTCCCTCATTTGGAACCTGGCTCCCTGTACCACTGCAGTGGAAGCTGCCAAGTGGCCCAGGAGCTGAAGAAAATGTCTTGCTGGTTGAGAGACAAGAAGGCGGAAGGAGGAGGCAAGATCTGTAAGGGCCTTTACCCTTGTTAAGGGAAGAAAGGTCTTTGCTTGCACAATATCCAACTCCACTCCTATGAAGGTGAGAAGTTGTACTGGTTTGAGAACAGACTTTAGTAGCTTGAGAAGGAAACCTAGTGAAGTGAGCAACTGTTGGGTAACCTGTAGATGTGACTTGACCTGTTCTGGAGACTGTCCCACAATGAGCCAATCGTATAAGTATGGAAAAATGGAGACTCCTTGTCTCCTGAGAAAGGCCATTACTACTGCTAGGCACTTTGTGAACACACTTAGAGCTGATGTTAAGCTGAAGGGCATTGCCCTGAACTGATAATGGCCTGAAGGCAATTCGAACCTGAGGTACTTTCTGTGGGAGCACCTGATAGGGATGTGAAAGTAGGCATCCTTGAAGTCCAGGAAAGCTAACCAATCTCCTGGCCTTAAAGAGGGAAGAATTACTCCCAGAGTCACCATTTTGAACTTTGGTTTGAGGATGTGCTTGTTTAGGTATCAGAGGTCTAGGATGGGTCACTACTCCCCTGTCTTTTTTGGGGTAAGGAAGTATCTGTAATACAGACCTTTGCCCCGCGTTGAGTAGGAACTCTCTGTACAGCCCTGAGGACTATAAGAGAGGAAGAAAAAATTACTCACCTTAGTAATGTTGTTTCTTCTAATGGAGTCTTGCTATATTATAGACATTAGCATTTTGATCCAGCTCTAGAACTGCCCCGGAGTGAAATGGTTAAAACCATTCCAAAATAGAATTTTGGCACGAGAGCAGCTCTATCTGTGTCATTTCAAACTTGAACTGTCAGATCTTTACGAGCCAAACTCACTAAGGTCTGTGTGGAAGCTGTAACCTACACTAGCCAAATGGCTACCTAAATAATAACAACCATTGATGGTCCCAACACCCAAAACTCAAGTCAGGGGACCAGAAATACTAACACCATTCTAATAATATGAAAATGGAACATAAGTATAATAAAACACACACACGTACACATACACACTCCCAAAGTCCCAAAAGGGACAAAATGCTAACAGAACATAAGTAGTGCCCACACTAAGTTGCCCGCACCCCACCAAGTAGAGGTTCTGAGAGGGGCAGGTTGGGGGGGAGGTCTATAATATAGCAAGACTCCATTAGAAGAAACAACATTACTAAGGTGAGTAATTTTTCTTCAAACAACATGAAGTCTTGCTATATTATAGACATTAGCAGAATACAGCAGTACTCTCCATGGAGGAGGGCAGAACCTACTTAGGGAATAGGCTCTGAAGAACAGCTGTGCCAAACCGAGCATCTATCCTGGCCTGGACATCCAGGGAGTAATGCTTGGTAAAAGTGTGTACCGTTTTCCAAGTAGCAGCCTGGCAAATCTCTAATAAAGGGATATCTCTGGCAGCAGCCAGAGACGCAGCTGTACCCCTGGTAGAATGAGCCCTCAAACCAGGGGGTGAGGGCTCTGCCCACTTTCTGATAACAAAATTGGATACAAGAGACAATCACCTGGCTATTGATCTCTTAGTGGCAGGTTTGCCTTTCCCAACTTCACCATAGGTAAGGAAAAAGTTGGAGGATTCGAACTCAGACCTTGGCACGCCTATATAATAACTAAGAGCCTCTTAACATCCAGGCTGTGCAACCTCCTCTCACCCAAGAGGAGTGATCAGTGAAAAATACTGGAAGGGAGATAGATTGATTAAGATGGAAATCTGAAACCACCTTAGGCAAAAACTTCCTATTAGTCCTAAGGACTACCTTATCCCTGTGGAAAGAAATAAAGTCAGTCTCCACTGACAAGGCTTGCAATTCACTTATGCGTCTGGCAGAAGTGATAGCCACTAGAAAACAGTTTTCCAAGTTAGGTACTTAAGCTCTGCAGAAGACAGAGGTTCAAAAGGGGGTTGCATTAACTGGGCAATGCAAACATTAAGGTCCCAAGCAGGGCGGTTCCCAAAGTGAGGATTAGTATGGTAATCCCTTAAAAACTTGGAAAACACAGGATGAGAGGAAAGAGGGATGACTTTCCTGTTGACACAAAAGCAGACACAGCTGCCAAATGAACTCTCAGGTTAGCTGGTCTGAGACCCAAGGAATTAAGATGTACCATGTAATCTAACAAAATGGGCAATTCAGCAGATTCTGGGAAATATTTTCCTAGCACACCAAATGGAAAACCTTTTCCATTTAGAACTATAAGTAGCTCTAGTGGAAGGCTTCTGGAAGCCTTTAGGATCTCAAGAACACCCTGAGAGAGGTGTAAATCAGCAAAATCTAACTCCTCAAGAGCCAGGCCTTGAGGTTGAGGGATTTGAGGACCGGATACCAAACCCTTCCCTGGGCACAAGTCAAGAGATTGTGATTCCTGGGGAGGCACAGGGGAAGATGCACTGTCAGAGACAGAGGGAGTGGGTACCAGGACTGCCTGGCCCAATCCGGGGCAATCAGAATCACCCTGCAAGGCTGAGATCTGATTTTGACTAGTACTTTGAATAGGAGAAGAAAGGGGGGGAAAGCATAGAGGAACTTCCCCTCCCAATCCAGAAGAAGGGCATCCAGGGGAACTGAGCCCAGCACTGGAGGCCTGCAACAGAACAGAGGAAGTTTGTGAACTGCTATGAGGGAAGTGTTCAGGGAATAGGCCAGAGACCACAACTTCATTGCCTCGGTGCACAAGGCCGAAGACCGAGTGCCCCTCGTTTGTTGATGTACCACATTGTTGTGGTGTTGTCTGTTCTGACTTGTATCACCTTGTCGTGGACAGATGCAGAAAAAGCTTGAAGAGCTAAAAAGACAGCTCTGAGTTCCAGCAAATTGATGTGGAGCAGAGATTCCTGGGGGGACCAAACTCCCTGAGTGGAAAGGTCGCCCATGTGGGCTCCCCAACCCAGAAGGGAAGCATCTGTAGTGAGAGTCAAGTTGTGAGAAGGGGAAATGAAGGGGACCCCCGCTCTTAAATTGCTCTGATCCTGCCACCACTGGAGAGCTAGGATCAAGGTTTGAGTCACTGGGACCAACTTGGAAAGGGGGGTCTCTTCTCTGAGACCAAAAGGTTCTCAAGTGAAACTGAATGTCTCTCATCTGAAATCTGGCTCCCTGCACAACAGCTGTGGATGCAGCCATGTGCCCCAGGAGCTGCAGAAAATGTCTTGCTGGTCGAGAGACCTGCAGAGTGAAGGAAGAGGCCAGAGCCACTAAATTCCTTACCCTTTCTGGGGGGAAGAAAGGCTCTGGCTAGCTTTGTGTCCAATTCTGCCCCATAAAGGTGAGTACCTGGACTGGTTCCAGAACTGACTTTGGTAGGTTTAGCAGAAAACCCAGGGAGGTGAGAAGCTGCTGGGTGACCTGCAGGTGAGATTTTACCTGTTCTGGGGACTGGCCTACAATGAGCCAGTCGTCTAGATAGGGAAAAACAGCAATCCTCTGCCTCCTTAAGTGGGCCACTGCCACTGCTAGACACTTTGTGAATACCCTTGGAGCAGAGGTAAGGCCGAAGGGCATTGCTCTGAACTGGTAATGACCTGAGGGCAGTTCGAATCTGAGGTACTTTCGATGGGATCTTCTGATTAGGACATGGAAATAGGCATCCTTGAGGTCCAGGGAGGATAGCCAGTCCCTGGCCTTAGGGAAGGTAAAATCATTGCCAGAGTTACCATTTTGAACTTTGGTTTCAAAAGATGCTTTTCAGATATCTGAGATTCTAAAATGTGCCGCCATTCTCCTGTCTTTTGGGGTAAGGAAGTATCTGAGTACAGACCCCTGCCCTGATGCAGGGGAGGAACCTTCTACTGCTCTGAGAGCTAACAGGGATGAGACCTCTGTTTCCAGAGCGAGGTCTCTGAAGCACTTGCAGGTAGAAAAGTCTGCTTCTCAACTTTGGAAACTTTTTGAAGCTGAGAACCAGACCCTGGCTTACTACTTCCAGAACCCACTTGTCTGAGGTTAAAGAAGCCCAATTCTGACTGAAGTAAGCCAGCCTGCCCCCCACTGGTACAGGAGAATCGGCTCTGGGCACCCCATCAGGGTGCCTGTTTCGCAGGAGCTTTAGGCTGGGGGGTGGGAGCAGGTCTGCCCACCCCTCGTCTGCCCCTGCCTCTGAAGAAGCCCCTCTGAGCATAGGCAGAGGAGGCCTGAGTCTGGTAGAAAGGCCTGTGAAAAGGCCTACCCCTACCCCTGGGGGCATGCCTTTGAGGAGTGGCTTGCCACCCTTAGCCTGGGCACTCTTGTAAGTAGTCCTATATTCATCCTCTTCTTCATGTAATTCTCTGTCTGCTCTCCAAACAGAGAATTTCCCACCACAGGAAAATCCATAGCCTTAGTCTGGGTATCCTGTGACAAACTAGTACACCTGAGCCAGGCCAACCTACGAAAAGCTACAGATGTGGCCACGACCCTAGAGGAAACATCATTAACATCCACAGCAGCATGAAACTGAACCTTAGAGGCTTCAATGCCATCAGCAGCCACCTGTTCTAGTTCACTAGCCAGCTGGCCATGGGCCTGCTTGGCCAACTGCATAACAGTATCCCATCTAGATTTCTGATACCTAGCTACATAAGCCATATAATTTGCTTGCCTGAGTCCCAGAGAGGCTGCCATATACTGTTTTTTTGCCATGGCATCAATCCTCCTGGAATCCTTGTCAGGAGGATGTGAAGCCAAGGGAATATTATCTTTATCTCAGGCAGCAGCCTGAACTACCAACATGACTGCATTGCTGAGAAAGAATTCTGTATCAGGGCCTGACAATGTATACCTTCTGTCCATCTTTTTATCTACAGGAGGCACAGAATTAGAGCTTTAAAATTTTAATTGTTTGTTTCCTAAAGACTTATGTAAAGGAATAGACAATCTCCTAGACTCTGGAATATCCATCATTTCTACAAAATCAGGCTCCTCTTGCTCATCCACAGCCTCTTCTAAAGGAAGCTGGAGGGTTTCAGCAAGTTTTTATAAAACATAAAATGAGATGGGGACTCAGACAGCATAGGGGGAGATTCTAAAGGTCTGTCTGGGGAGATGTCCGGTTCAATGGGCACACCCAGACCTTCCCAGCCACATTCATACTGTTCATAATCCTCCTCCCCCTCCTCTGGTTCATAAAATTCCTCAATATCATAATCCTGAACCACTGGGACTGGACGAACTAACCTTTTACCAGATAGTGGTGGTTCGGACGGACCCTGAGACAGTGACTGGACAATTTGTATGGCTTTTGCTATCTCTGCAGCAGTTGGAGAAGGAATTTTGGACTCCAGACCTGCTGATTTTCTTGTTTTCTTTACTGGAATTGTTCCTCAGAACCAGCTTTTCTTTGCCGAGGAAGTCTGGCCCTGGTCAGAGGCACTCCCTCTGTTCGGTTGGCACCGAACCGGGCTGGCCATCCGGGTCAGCGGACTTTTTGGCCTCTCGTTCCCTGAGCCTGCCCAATCTTTTTTCCAGGGTGGCTGCAGGGAAATTCTTACATACCTGACAGTCTGACTGGAGGTGGTCAAACCCCAGACAATAAACACATGTGGTGTGTGGGTCAGCCTTGGCAAAGACTTCCCCACAAACATCACAGTGTTGAAACCCAGTGGGCCCGGTTTTTCTTTTGGGGTTCTCAGACATAATGCCAGCCTAACCAAAAACTTGCCCTTTCAACGGCAGTGCCAGGAAGACACCCTTATCGGTTCCTAACCGTATCACGGGTATTGGAAAAAAACGTAATAAATCCGTTTTTTTTCGAACCGATAAGAACCGGGAACCGCTCTCTAAAATAGTAACTTTTAGTTTTAAATGAGTTTTAAACCCACTGATCGGTTCAAAACCGAACCGATAACTTACAAGTTCCACACAGACAAAACCTTCATTTACTTACGGTTACCACAGATAGAGCTTGAACCGAACGGTTTTGTGGTTAAAATAAAACTATTCTCGGTTAAATCCAACCGAGAAAACACTTTTTAAACCGAGAAATGAACCGAGCAGAAGGAGAAATCTCCGGAGCGACTGTTCACTGAGGCGGAGTAAAGAATCTGACAGTTCAAGTTTGAAATGACACAGATAGAGCTGCTCTCGTGCCAAAATTCTATTTTGGAATGGTTTTAACCATTTCACTCCGGGGCAGTTCTAGAGCTGGATCAAACTGCTAATGTCTATAATATAGCAAGACTTCATGTTGTTTGAAACCTCTGCTTCCAAAGCAGTGGTCTCGGAAAGATTTGCAAGAGGAAAGGATTTGGCCCTCAGCTTTGGGAATTTGGCAAAGCCGAGGGACAGCCCCTGGCTTACCACCTCCTGGACCCACCTGTCTCAGGTAATAGACTTTCAGACCTGGAGGCAGTAAGCCAGCTTGCCTCCTACTGGCAGTGGGGAGTCGACCCGGTCTGACACCTCAGGGTGTCTGCTTGGCAGGAGCCTTAGACTGGGAAGAGGATGCAGCCCTGCTCATCCCCTTCCTGCCTCTCCCTCTGAAGAACCCCCTCTGAGAGAAGGAAGAGGAAGCCTGTGCTTGGAAGAAAGGCATGTGAAAAGGCCTGCCCCTAGCCTGCTGCTTCTGAGGAGTTGGCTGCCTTTCTTTAGCCTGTGCACTTCTGTATGTGGTCCAGTACTCGTCCATCTTTTTCATATAATTCTCTGTCTCCTCCCCAAACAGAGAATTATCCACCACAGGGAAATCCATAGCCTTACCCTGGGTGTCCTGTGAAAGGCTAGTACATCTGAGCCAAGCCAGTCTCCTAAGAGCCACAGGTGTAGCCATGACACTTGATGCCACATCATTTGAGTCAACAGCAGCATGGAATTGCATTTTGGATGCCTCAATCCCATCAGTAGCCAACTCCTCCAGCTCCCTGGCTAGCTGGGGGGAGGCCTGGCTGTGTAGGCCAAATAATTAGTCTGCCTGAGTCCCAAGGATGATGCCAAGTACTGTTTCTTAGCCATGGCATCAACCTTCCTAGAGTCTTTATCTGGGGGATGTGAAGCCAAGGGTATGTTAGCCTTATCACAGGCTGTAGCCTATACTACCCCAACATGGCTGCTTTGGTGGTACAAAAACTCTGTGCCAGAGCCTGAGAGCATATACCTCCTGTCCATCCTTTTGTCAACAGGAGGTAACAAACTTGGAGTTTGTAATATTTTTTGTGTCTGTTTCCCTAAAGATTTATGGATGGGACTAGACAACCTCTTGGACTCTGGGAAGCCCATCATTTCCACAAAGTCAGGCTGTTCTTGTTCCTCAACAGCCTCCACCAATGGAAGCTGATGAGTATCAGCCTCCTTCTTGTAGAACAAGTAGTGGGAAGGGGACTCAGAAAGCCTGGGAGGGGAACATTAGAATGCCTGTCTGGGGAGATGTCTGGTTCAATGGGCTCATCCAGACCTTCGTCGCCAATTTCATCATCATCATCTTCTTCCCCTTCCCATTCTGGTTTATAATACTCATCCAGAACGTCGTTAAGTCTTCTGAGGAACATCGCTAGGATCAAGCACTTTGTTCTGTCCAGTGATCTTCCCACACTGATCCACGCTTTTTGTGACCTTGTGCCTTGATTATTGCAACTCCCTTTACTTTGGGCTTCCAAGGGTTGATATCCACCACTTGCAGCTGGTGCAAAATGCTGCAGCCCAGTTGTTGACGGGGACTTCTCGGACTTCCCATATTATACCCGTGCTGCGCGAACTGCGCCGGCTACCAATTCAGTGGTGGATCACCTTCAAAGTCGGATTACTGACTTATAAAGCCCTACGTGGAATCGGCCCTGACTACCTGAAACAGCTTCTGTTCCCTAATTGCCCTGAGCGATTGCTCTGTTCTGCAGACGAGGGGTTGCTAGAGATTCCAAAGGTTGTTTTAGAAGCTTCAGGGGCCTGTCATTTGTGTATGCGGTCCCAGCCCTTTGGAATTCTCTATCTCATCTGATTCAGGAGTGCGCGACCTTGGGGGGGGGCAGTCAAACAGGCATTGAAGACTTATTTGTGGAGCAAGGCATACTGTGACTAATTAGGTAATTACCTCTGAATTTTATTATGTATTTATTGCTGCTGTTTTTGTTATTTTATATTTTGTGATGTGCCTTGATATTTGAAAGGCACAACATAAATAAAGATGATTATAATTATGATTATTGATTATTCTGGAACAGTGGGATCTGGCCAAACCAAGCGTCTACCGAGAGGCGCCGGATCAGATGGAACCGGACGGAGCAATTCCTCTATACTAAGCGCCCTGGCAATCTCATCGGTGGTTGGAGTATGCGGTTCTGGGTCCAAACCGGACGACTTTCTTTTCCATGTGGATGGAACTGACACCTCAGAGTCGGATCTCCTCTTGCCCGAGTGTGTATCACCCAGGTCAGTGAGCAACCCCTCAGATTCGGTAGGAACCAAACCGAGCTGACCATCCGGATTAGCACACTTCTTGGCCTCCCTTTCCCTGAGCCTACTCAATCTCTTTTCTAGGGTGGCTTTTGGGAAGTTCTTACAGATTTGTCAGTCTGAATCGAGGTGGTCAAACCCCAGACAATAAACACAAGTGGTGTGAGGGTCTGCCTTAGCAAAGGCATCCCCACACTCACTACAGTGTTGAAACCCAGTGGGCCCATTTTTTTTCTTGGGTTTCTCAGACATGGTCAGACTACAAAAAAGGTACCCTTTACAGCTTTTTATTTCGCCAGGTAAGACCCTCCTATCAGTTACTGATTGTGTTACTGATTGTGGAAAAAAAAAGACGTTAAAAACACGTTTTTTTTTTAAACCGATGGGAACCGGTACCTCACTGTACAGATACAGAACAAAATCCTAAACGATCAGATCCAAACCGAACCGATTTACAGGTTTTTACAATTTCCACACAGAAACCAAAATTACATAAACCTATAGTCCACTACCTACAACACTTACTGTACCGCAGGCAGGGATCTGAAACCAAAAAAGACAGAACCGGTTGAAAAACCGACAAATTCTTTGGACTGAACCGGCTGCTCAGTTAGGTGGAGTAAAGAATCTGATGGTTACACTTTGAAGTGCTGCAGGCAGAGGTTTGAAACAGAGCTTGAGCCCAGCGTTCTATGCTCTCTGCATAGAGTTAACTCTTTCTTCTCCAGAGCAGTGCAAGTGCTGGGGCTAACTGCATATGTCAGAATACAGTAAGACTTCATGTTGTTTTAAGACCTCAGTACTACCTCCCCCCACAGAAGGACTGCATCCTCTTGGGCAGTTGGTCCTCCTCCTGCTGACCCCCAACAAACACCAAGCAGGAACTATATTTATTTGTGTCACATGCATGTGATAGTGTTGCTGACATGCTAGTTGACAGTGCCACTATGGAAGCAAAAACAGACAAACAAACAGGCTTGAGATTAGCACAGTGCATAAAGCATCCTTTGAAAACATTCTAAGCTCCAGGACTTAACGTGTCAGTAGGAGATAATTCAAACATTTGACAGGGCTATTCTGATTCATGTTGTTAAATGGCACAGATGTGTAATCACTTCCTATCATCTTTCAAAAGAAAGCACAAGTCATCTTAAATCTGTTAGCGCTGTTAAAAACTTACCAGAAAGTAAAGTCTGAACACCTAATGGTGATAGAAAATTATTTTACATTGTTGGCTGCCCTCTCATTTTCCTTCCCACACCAACTATGTGCTTTGATATGCTCACACCAATTTTGGAAAAATAATCTAATTTTGGGATACCCCCAGATCTACATGTAGTACCTTTCTCCTCACCATCAAATGTTCTTTCATTTCATATTTCTAAGACATTCCATGACATCAGTTGCACCATTCCATTCTATTCATCTGAATGGCCAGGAATTGTGTTACCGATTTCCAGGCCCCTTGAGTGGAATTCAGGGCTCCGGGAAAAGTTCAAACTCTGGTGCACCGATGCAGCTGTGTACGGTAGCATGCTGGGTGGCCTGGGCACCTCTTTGGTGCTGGACCCCCATGAATGATCCCCAGCTCCCCCACCCTCTCAAGGGCTGTGCTGATCTCATAAAATGTTCGGGCAGTATGAAAAGAGAGAACAACTGCTGGGGAGAAATGGATTCAGAGTCGTTACAAAGGCAAATAAGCATTTGCCAATGCCAAATGTTCGCTGCTGGTACTGCTGTTGTACCAGTTCTTTCTTGTACACATTTACTATATATTTACACAGGACACAGCAGATGAGATGCAGTGTCTCATTCTCAGTGGTGTCCTGCTTTAATACATTGTTTGATTGTCATTACCCAGGATAGGGCAGCTGAGAGGCAAAATCTACTTTTATGTGGGCTCTCACATTTGGACCTAAAATGTCCAACAGTCTTTTTATGACTTGATGTTATGATCAAGACAGGTGAAATGTTTAAAATCCCATCCAAAAGGTGATTTTGCTGTGCAAATGTGGAAACAAGCTTTGCAGAGGATTTGGTAAACTGGGTGGCAAACTGGTTAGCGGGCAGAAAACAGAGAGTGGTGGTAAATGGTATACAGTCAGAAGAGATGCAAGTCACAAGTGGGGTACCTCAGGGATCAGTTCTGGGGCCAGTCCTCTTCAATATCTTCATCAGTGACATTGTAGATGGACTGGAGGGTAAGGTTTGTCTGTTTGCAGATGACACCAAGATTTGCAACAGAGTAGATGATCCAGCTGGGGTGGGCATAATCAGAAGGGATCTGGATAAACTGGCAAAATGGTCGGAAGAGTGGAAACTAGGGTTTAACTCAAAGAAGTGTAAGATGATGCACATAGGGAAGAGAAACCCTGAAGCCACCTATAGGTTGGGAGGGGAGTTGCTGGCAGTCACAAGGGAAGAAAGAGACTTGGGCATCATCATCACAGATGACTTGAAATCATTCAAGCAAACCACTAAAGCAGTAGGTAAGGCTAGAGGGATGTTGTGGTGTATTAGTAGGGGTATCACAAGTCGTAAGAGGAAGGTAATAATCCCTCTTTACAAGACACTGGTTAGGCCCCATCTGGAGTACTGCATGCAGTACTGGAGGCTGCACCTGCACAAGGACATTAACAAAATGGAGGCGGTCCAGAGAAGGGCAACCAAAATGGTGCAGGGACTGCATCAGAAAACATATGAGGACAGATTAACGGAGCTCAATATGTATACCTTGGAGCAAAGGAGGGAGAGAGGTGATATGATCGAAACATTCAAACATCTTAAGGGCATTAACAAGGTGAAAGAGTTTAACATGTTTCGATATAAGAAAAACAGCAGGACAAGAGGACACAGGATGAGATTAGAGGGAGGCCGATTAAGGGGTAATGTGAGGAAGTTCTTTTTCACAGAAAGGGTGGTGAATGCATGGAACAGCTTGCCTCAGGAAGTGGTGGATATGAATACAGTGCAGGGCTTCAAAAAGGCATGGGATAGGCAAAAGGGTGCAATACAGATGAGTATGAATAGATTGGCCATTAACAGAGTTAAGGCCTATGGCAGATTCATAAGGTAAAAAAATGGGCAGACTGGATGGGCCTTGCGGTCCTTATCTACCATCAACTTCTATGTTTCTAGCTGGCTTGGTGGTGCTGAGGGTTGAGGTGCTGGACGCCATGCCTCGCGCCATGCCGGCGACCCTGGGCCATCAGGGTCAGCAGGGGAAGGAGAAGATTAAGCATCCAGAGGACTGCTGTCTTCTCCAGGGGAGGATTCTGGGGTTCCCTCACTCAGTGGCAGCTCCTGGTGGAGGCTAGGGGCTTATCCCAGCAGCAAGGATAAGTAGAAGGGATTGGTGATGGCAGGCGGTCTGTGGGAGGATCCCCACACTGATGCCATTGCACACCACATCAAGGGGGAGGAATTTAAGAGAAAAAAACCCTGCCTCGGGGGTAGGCGAAGGTGGGATCAGTGGTCATGGTCCCATGCCCAGTGCCAGGCTCCACCACTACACACTTCCGTGTCTCTCTCCTCCTCCCGGCCGCTCGACTGGATTATAGATAGACTGCTGGAAAGAGATGGTGGTCCTCCCCGGGGTACTCAGAGCCGGGGGGGGGAGTGGGCAGCTGACGAGGAAGGAGAGAGAATGACTGGCTGGGAGTGCAGATAAGTGTGGGCTTCAGGCAGGCAGCAGAACTGTGAGCTGAGAATCCTCACTGGAGAGTGGCCACTGAGGTAAGGTGCAGAAATAAAGTTTGAAAAAAAAATAACTTCTATGTTTCTGTTTCTATGATTTGAAAAATGACACCTGCCATGTTCAGGAGGTGGGGCAACACAAGGATATGTTGAACATTAGGGGCCAAAATCTGCAAAAAATTAGTTATGAGTAAATGTTGGAACAATTCATTTCCAAGTAACTGGATTGATTTTTCGCATTTTTACCCCAGATTTTCAACATAATCTTTTTTTGTCCACTCCTGAGCATGACAGGTGTCATTTATAATACAATGGTTGAAATGTCATTTTGCACCACAAGTGTTAAAACACATTTTAGGTAGGGTTTGAGAAAAGAGAGCAGTCACATTTATGAGGTGGTATGAAAAGAAAAAATGACTCACCTTAGTAATGTTGTTTCTTCTAATGGAGTCTTGCTATATTATAGACATCAGCAGTTTGTTCCAGCTCTAGAACTGCCCCGGAGTGAAATGGTTAAAACCATTCCAAAATAGAATTTTGGCACGAGAGCAGCTCTATCTGTGTCATTTCAAACTTGAACTGTCAGATCTTTACGAGCCAAACTCACTAAGGTCTGTGTGGAAGCTGTAACCTACACTAGCCAAATGGCTACCTAAATAATAACAACCATTGATGGTCCCAACACCCAAAACTCAAGTCAGGGGACCAGAAATACTAACACCATTCTAATAATATGAAAATGGAACATAAGTATAATAAAACACACACACGTGTACACATACACACCCCCAAAGTCCTAAAGGGGACAAAATGCTAACAGGACATAAGTAGTGCCCACACTAAGTTGCCCACACCCCACCAAGTAGAGGTTCTGAGAGGGGCAGGTTGGGGGGGAGTTCTATAATATAGCAAGACTCCAATAGAAGAAACAACATTACTAAGGTGAGTAATTTTTTCTTCAAACAACATGAAGTAACATAGAAACATAGAAACATAGAAGTTGACGGCAGATAAGGACCGCAAAGCCCATCCAGTCTGCCCATTTCTTTTAGTCTTGCTATATTATAGACATTAGCAGAATACACAGCAGTACCTCCATGGAGGAGGTGCAGAACCTACTTAGGGAATAGGCTCTGAAGAACAGCTGTGCCAAACCGAGCATCTCTCCTGGCCTGGACATCCAGGGAGTAATGCTTGGTAAAGTGTGTACCGCTTTTCAAGTAGCAGCCTGGCAAATCTCTAATAAAGGATATCTCTGGCAGCAGCTAGAGACGCAGCTGTACCCCTGGTAGAATGAGCCTCAAACCGGGGGTTCTGCCCACTTTCTGATAACAAAATTGGATACAAGAGACAATCCACCTGGCTATTGATCTCTTAGTGGCAGGCTTGCCTTTCCCAACTTCACCATAGGTAAGGAAAAGTTGGAGGATTCGAACCTGTGACCTTTGGTATGCTCTAAATAATAACTAAGAGCTCTCTTAACATCCAGGCTGTGCAACCTCCTCTCACCAAGAGGAGTGATCAGTGAAAAATACTGGAAGGGAGATAGATTGATTAAGATGGAAATCTGAAACCACCTTAGGCAAAAACTTCCTATTAGTCCTAAGGACTACCTTATCCCTGTGGAAAGAAATAAAGTCAGTCTCCACTGACAAGGCTTGCAATTCACATATCGTCTGGCAGAAGTGATAGCCACTAGAAAAACAGTTTTCCAAGTTAGGTACTTAAGCTCTGCAGAAGACAGAGGTTCAAAAGGGGGTTGCATTAACTGGGCAATGCAAACATTAAGGTCCCAAGCAGGGCCGGTTCCCGAAAGGAGGATTAGTATGGAGTAATCCTTAAAAACTTGGAAAAAACAGGATGAGAGGAAAGAGGGATGACTTTCCTGCTGACACAAAAGCAGACACAGCTGCCAAATGAACTCTCAGGTAGCTGGTCTGAGACCCAAGGAATTAAGATGTACCATGTAATCTAACAAAATGGGCAATTCAGCAGATTCTAGGGAAATATTTTTCCCAGCACACCAAATGGAAAACCTTTTAAATTTAGAACTATAAGTAGCCCTAGTGGAAGGCTTTCTGGAAGCCTTTAAGATCTCAAGAACACCCTGAGAGAGGTGTAAATCAGCAAACTCTAACTCCTCAAGAGCCAGGCCTTGAGGTTGAGGGATTTGAGGTCCGGATACCAAACCCTTCCATGGGTACAAGTCAACAGATTGTGATTCCTAGGGAGGCACAGGGGAAGATGGACTGTCAGAGACAGAAGGAGTGGGTACCAGGGCTGCCTGGCCCAATCTGGGGCAATCAGAATCACCCTGCAAGGCTGAGATCTGATTTTGACTAGTACTTTGAATAGGAGAGGAAAGGGGGGGAAGCATAGAGGAACTTCCCCTCCCAATCCAGAAGAAGGGCATCCAGGGAACTGAGCCCAGCACTGGAGGCCTGCAACAGAACAGAGGAAGTTTGTGATTGTCTGGGGCTGCAAAAGATCTATCTGAGGGATGCCCCACCTGGCAAAAACTATCCCCAGCACTTGAGGATCCAGGGACCATTCGTGATGGCCCTGGGAAATCCTGCTGAGGGCATCCGCTAGGACATTGTCCTTCCCTGGAAGATGAACTGCTATGAGGGAAGTGTTCAGGAATAGGCCAGAGACCACAACTTCATTGCCTCGGTGCACAAGGCTGAAGACCCGAGTGCCCCCTGTTTGTTGATGTACCACATTGTTGTGGTGTTGTCTGTTCTGACTTGTATCACCTTGTCGTGGACAGATGCAGAAAAAGCTTGAAGAGCTAAAAAGACAGCTCTGAGTTCCAGCAAATTGATGTGGAGCAGAGATTCCTGGGGGGACCAAACTCCCTGAGTGGAAAGGTCGCCCATGTGGGCTCCCCAACCCAGAAGGGAAGCATCTGTAGTGAGAGTCAAGTTGTGAGAAGGGGAAATGAAGGGAACCCCCGCTCTTAAATTGCTCTGATCCTGCCACCACTGGAGAGCTAGGATCAAGGTTTGAGTCACTGGGACCAACTTGGAAGGGGGTCTCTTCTCTGAGACCAAAAGGTTCTCAAGTGAAACTGAATGTCTCTCATCTGAAATCTGGCTCCTGCACAACAGCTGTGGATGCAGCCATGTGCCCCAGGAGCTGCAGAAAATGTCTTGCTGGTCGAGAGACCTGCAGAGTGAAGGAAGAGGCCAGAGCCACTAAATTCCTTACCCTTTCTGGGAAGAAAGGCTCTGGCTAGCTTTGTGTCCAATTCTGCCCCTATAAAGGTGAGTACCTGGACTGGTTCCAGAACTGACTTTGGTAGGTTTAGCAGAAAACCCAGGGAGGTGAGAAGCTGCTGGGTGACCTGCAGGTGAGATTTACCTGTTCTGGGGACTGGCCTACAATGAGCCAGTCGTCTAGATAAGGAAAAACAGCAATCCTCTGCCTCCTTAAGTGGGCCACTGCCACTGCTAGACACTTTGTGAATACCCTTGGAGCAGAGGTAAGGCCGAAGGGCATTGCTCTGAACTGGTAATGACCTGAGGGCAGTTCGAATCTGAGGTACTTTCGATGGGATCTTCTGATTAGGACATGGAAATAGGCATCCTTGAGGTCCAGGGAGGATAGCCAGTCCCCTGGCCTTAGGGAAGGTAAAATCATTGCCAGAGTTACCATTTTGAACTTTGGTTTCAAAAGATGCTTTTTCAGATATCTGAGATCTAAAATGTGCCGCCATTCTCCTGTCTTTTGTGGGGTAAGGAAGTATCTGGAATACAGACCCCTGCCCTGATGCAGGGGAGGAACCCTTTCTACTGCTCTGAGAGCTAACAGGGATGAGACCTCTGTTTCCAGAGCGGGGTCTCTTGAAGCACTTGCAGGTAGAAAAAGTCTGCTTCTCAACTTGGGAAACTTTTGAAGCTGAGAACCAGACCCTGGCTTACTACTTCAGAACCCACTTGTCTGGGGTTAAAGAGCCCAATTCTGACTGAAGTAAGCCAGCCTGCCCCCACTGGTACAGGAGAATGCTCTGGGCACCCCATCAGGGTGCCTGTTTCAGGAGCTTTAGGCTGGGGGTGGGAGCAGGTCTGCCCACCCTTTGTCTGCCCTGCCTCTGAAGAACCCCTCTGAGCATAGGCAGAGGAGGCCTGAGTCTGGTAGAAAGGCCTGTGAAAAGGCCTACCCCTACCCCTGGGGCATGTCTTTTAAGGAGTGGCTTGCCACCTCTAGCCTGGACACTCTTGTAAGTAGTCCTATATTCATCCATCTTTCTCATGTAATCTCTGTCTGCTCTCAAACAGAGAATTTCCAAACACAGGAAAATCCATAGCCTTAGTCTGGGTATCCTGTGACAAACTAGTACACCTGAGCCAGGCCAACCTACGAAAAGCTACAGATGTGGCCATGACCCTAGAGGAAACATCATTAACATCCACAGCAGCATGAAACTGAACCTTAGAGGCTTCAATGCCATCAGCAGCACCTGTTCTAGTTCACTAGCCAGCTGGCCATGGGCCTGCTTGGCCAATTACATAACAGTATCCCATCTAGATTTCTGATACCTAGCTACATAAGCCATATAATTTGCTTGCCTGAGTCCCAGAGAGGCTGCCATATACTGTTTTTTTGCCATGGCATCAATCTTCCTGGAATCCTTGTCAGGAGGATGTCAAGTCAAGGGAATATTAGCTTCATCACAGGCAGCAGCCTGAACTACCCCAACATGACTGCATTGCTGAGAAAGGAATTCTGTATCAGGGCCTGACAATGTATACGTTCTGTCCATCTTTTTATCTACAGGAGGCACAGAATTAGGAGCTTTTAAAATTTTAATTGTTTGTTTCCTAAAAGACTTATGTAAAGGAATAGACAATCTCCTAGACTCTGGAATATCCATCATTTCTACAAAATCAGGCTCCTCTTGCTCATCCACAGCCTCTTCTAAAGGAAGCTGGAGGGTTTCAGCAACTTTTTTATAAAACATAAAATGAGATGGGGACTCAGACAGCATAGGGGGAGATTCTAAAGGTCTGTCTGGGGAGATGTCCAGTTCAATGGGCACACCCAGACCTTCCCAGCCACATTCATATTGTTCATAATCCTCCTCCCCCTCCTCTGGTTCATAAAATTCCTCAATATCATAATCCTGAACCACTGGGACTGGACGAACCGACCTTTTACCAGATAGTGGTGGTTCGGACGGACCCTGAGACAGTGACTGGACAATTTGTATGGCTTTTTGCTATCTCTGCAGCATTGGAGAAGAAATTTTGGACTCAGACCTGCTGATTTTCTTTTTTCTTTACTGGAATTGGTTCCTCAGAACCAGCTTTTCTTTGCCTGAGAAGTCTGGCCCTGGTCAGAGGGCACTCCCTCTGGTTCTCGGGTTGGCACCAAACCGGCTGGCCATCCGGTCAGCGGACTTTTGGCTCTCGCCCCTGAGCCTGCCCAATCTTTTTCCAGGGTGGCTGCAGGAAATTCTTATACCTGGCAGTCTGACTGGAGGTGGTCAAACCCCAGACAATAAACATGTGGTGTGTGGGTCAGCCTTGGCAAAGACTTCCCCACATACATCACAGTGTTGAAACCCAGTGGGCCCGGTTTTTCTTTTGGGGTTCTCAGACATAATGCCAGCCTAACCAAAAACTTGCCCTTTCAACGGCAGTGCCAGGCAAGACACCCTTATCGGTTCCTAACCGTGTCACGGGTATTGGAAAAAAACGTAATAAATCCGTTTTTTTTAGAACCGATAAGAACCGGATACCGCACTCTAAAATAGTAACTTTTAGTTTTAAATGAGTTTTAAACCCACTGATCGGTTCAAAACCGAACCGATAACTTACAAGTTCCACACAGACAAAACCTTCATTTACTTACGGTTACCACAGATAGAGCTTGAACCGAACGGTTTTATGTTAAATAAAACTATTCTCGGTTAAATCCAACCGAGAAAACACTTTTAAACCGAGAAATGAACCGAGCAGAAGGAGAAATCTCCGGAGCGACTGTTCACTGAGTAGGAGTAAAGAATCTGACAGTTCAAGTTTGAAATGACACAGATAGAGCTGCTCTCGTGCCAAAATTCTATTTTGGAATGGTTTTAACCATTTCACTCCGGGGCAGTTCTAGAGCTGGAACAAACTGCTAATGTTTATCATATAGCAAGACTTCATGTTGTTTGAAAATGGCTATGTTGAAAAGTTGGGGTAAAAATATGTTACAAGCATGCATTAAAACTTGCAATGTACAGTAGACACATAAGTTTGCTACTTTCTCATATTGTTACCCCACATTTTCAACACTGCCTTCTTATGGACCCCACATAACCTTCTTATGAGCCCACCTCACAAACAAGGGTGGAGAAAATGTTCAAATCCTGCCCATAAGGTGATTTTGTACCTCAAGTGTGAAAACACATTTTGGCCAGGATTTTAAAAATGACAGCTGTCACCTTTTTGATGTGCTGTGAAGAAATGCCTAGGTTGAGAATTTGGGGTCAAAATATTGAAAATTACCAAATTTACGAGCCTGTATTCATAAATATCTACATAAACTCATAATTTTTTTTTTTTTTAAATATTTTTACCCCAGATTTTCAACATAGCCTTCTTGTGATCCTACCTCATGAACAAGGGCAGAGAAAATGTTAAACTACTGCCCAAAAGGTGATTTTGCACAGTGACTGTTAAATCACATTTTGGGACAGATTTGCCTAATTTCACTGACATTGTTCATGAGGAGGGGTCCCCAAAAAGTCATGTTAAAAATGTGGGCAAAAATATAAAAAAATGACGAAGTTATGTTAGTACATTCAAAATCTTATTGAAATGCATTGAACTGCATACCTGATTTCTTCAGTTTGTGGTCAGGCATTGAGGAGTGAAGACGTGTATGTGGTCCAGAGGATTACAGCATTGGACCCCCGGTGGGTACAGTAAGTAAGGGCTTGGGGGAGTGTGGGGTGGTGGTTGCTGAGTGGGAGGTTTGGGTGGCGGGACAGTAATGGTGGCGGTTTTCTTTTTTGCAGGGTTTATTACGAGGGATGGTTTCTTTATTTTAGGTGGTGACACTGGGGGAGTGGACACCCCCAGTGTCAGTGTTATGTTTGGCAGTACAGGAGGTGGGCTTCCCAGTGTTGCAGATGTAAAATGGGCAAGGTGAAGGGTAGCAGCTGCCATGAGGAATTGGGCACCCCTCATGCCGGAATATTAACGTGAGTTGGGCTTTGGCGGGGGTGGGGAGAACAGTTACAGCGGTGGCAGCAACAGATGTTGGTTGACAGTTTTCTCTTTAACAGGTGTAATTTAAAAAAAAACTGTGAGGGACAGTTTTGAGCAGGTTGATCATGACAGATCATTTGTAGTTGCTGGGCAGCATTAAGTAGATCAAAGGAAAGAGCCACCCTATGATTGGGTCAGCTCTCTCCTTTGAATTACACAAAGTTTCTGACCAGCAAGCCAGAACACTGTCATGGCCAGCCTGACTGATGACAGATGCAACACTGATGAGCCCCTTGCACACCACTCTGCACTGGACTGACAGTGTCACACCTCTCAAAACCCACTCTCATAGCAAAATGTTTGCTGTGCATGTGAGCACAGCAAACATAAAAAGAGATTATTAATTTTAACTGTCTCTTTAAGGGACACTGTCAGCTATGTTAAGCGTGTACTAGGGAAAACTAGTAGAGAAAGTGACACACTTGATATGAAACTAATTGCCCTTGTCCTGGATGAACTCACCATCCCTTTGACAAAACTATTTACCCTCTCCCTAAGATACACAATGCCCTACTGTCTGGAAAAGTACCCTAGTCACCCCCGTCCACTAAAGTGGAGACTGCACCTTAGCCGCAAACTACAGACCAATATCAATCTTCCGTCCCCTGCCCAAAGCACTTGAGAGAATTATATCAGACCAGCTCGTCACATACCCCAGCTAATACAATATCCAATGCATACAGCAACACGGGTTTCACAAAATGCATAGCACCTCCACAGTACTGATTGAATGTAATAGCATTCTACACAAGTCTCTTGATAAGGGGCACCTGGTGGGTTCAATCTACATAGACCTAACCAAGGCCTTTGATTTAGTAAATCATGCGCTACTGCTAACCAAGCTCCCCACACTAGACCTTTCTGTGGACACTGTATTCTGGTTTAAAAGCTACCTTTCAGGCAGATCACACCAGGTCAGTATAAATGGGGAGTATTCTGATGCCAGACCTGTCACATCAGGAGTGCCTCAAGGCTCCATCTTGGGACTCCTATTGCTCAACCTCTTCATCAACAACTTTCCCAAAGCTTGCACTAGGTCCACAGTCATACTTTAAGCAGATGATGCAGTCATCTCTGCAAGTAACCCCTGCCAGGATATACTCACCCGTGACCTCCAGTGCAACTTGGAATCCCTCGAGAAATGGTCCAGCAGAATAAGCTGGTGCTCAGCTATAACAACAATGCTCTTCACTGGTGCACAGAAGAGGGCTAAGCTACTTCCGCTTGACATCCACAATAAAAAGGGAGAGTATCTGAAACAAGTTCACTCTTTCAGATACCTTGGGGTCACCATTGACCAGACACTAACTTTTGCACCCCACATGGATCAAATCATATGCAACATAAACAGGAGACAGGGGGCACTCTATAGACAGAGGCACAACCCCACCTCAGAAGCCAAATGAGTGGCAGCCACAGGTTCCATCCTCCCCATAGCAGACTACGACTCAACAGTCTATGGTAGTGCCTTGGATATGGTGTTAGACAGGGTTCAGTTAGTCCTGAACAAAGCCTGTCACTTTGTAACCGGGGCTGACAAATGCATGCACACATGTACACTTTACTCCCTCACAAAGTGTCTCCCCCTGCTTGACAGAATTAAATACCAGACCTGCCTGCTAGATATGAAAGCCCTCATGGGTCTGACCTCCTCCCCACCAGGTTGCAAGCTTTCCTAAGTCATGTCCAAAATCCTTAACACCACCAGAGGCATGGCAAGTTGTACCCTGGCTGTGCCATTCAACAGAATGAGTCTCACCAGGCACTCCTTTGCAACCAGAGCCCCCAACTGGCTTAACGAACTTCCAGTCCCACAAAAGACATCTGTTAAGCTGGGCCATTTCAAATGGGAGCTGCTAAAAGTGCTCTACCTGGAACCAACTGTGGTTGCACCTCCCAGTAGGACCCCACAAGCAATGGCACCTGCTGCCTGCACAGCAACTTATCCTTATTAATATGCCAGTTGCATGTGGCACTCATTAAAAAGACCTCGCCATGCATGGGCACAAGATGCCAACACCATAACATGCCTCTTTCTCTGACCTCTCGCTACCCTACTGACTTTCTATGCCATAAAAGAAAAAATTACTCACCTTAGTAATGTTGTTTCTTCTAATGGAGTCTTGCTATATTATAGACATAAGCAGTTTGTTCCAGATCTAGAACTGCCCCGGAGTGAAATGGTTAAAACCATTCCAAAATAGAATTTTGGCACGAGAGCAGCTCTATCTGTGTCATTTCAAACTTGAACTGTCAGATCTTTACGAGCCAAACTCACTAAGGTCTGTGTGGAAGCTGTAACCTACACTAGCCAAATGGCTACCTAAATAATAACAACCATTGATGGTCCCAACACCCAAGACTCAAGTCAGGGGACCAGAAATACTAACACCATTCTAATAATATGAAAATGGAACATAAGTATAATAAAACACACACACGCATACACATACACACCCCCAAAGTCCCAAAGGGGACAAAATGCTAAAAGGACATAAGTAGTGCCCACACTAAGTTGTCCGCAACCCACCAAGTAGAGGTTCTGAGAGGGGCAGGTTGGGGGGGAGGTCTATAATACAGCAAGACTCCATTAGAAGAAACAACATTACTAAGGTGAGTAATTTTTTCTTCAAACAACATGAAGTCTTGCTATATTATAGACATTAGCAGAATACACAGCAGTACCTCCATGGAGGAGGGGCAGAACCTACTTAGGGAATAGGCTCTGAAGAACAGCTGTGCCAAACCGAGCATCTCTCCTGGCCTGGACATCCAGGGAGTAATGCTTGGCAAAAGTGTGTACCGTTTTCCAAGTAGCAGCCTGGCAAATCTCTAATAAAGGGATATCTCTGGCAGCAGCTAGAGACGCAGCTGTACCCCTGGTAGAATGAGCCCTCAAACCAGAGGGGCTCTGCCCACTTTCTGATAACAAAATTGGATACAAGAGACAATCCACCTGGCTATTGATCTCTTAGTGGCAGGTTTGCCTTTCCCAACTTCACCATAGGTAAGGAAAAGTTGGAGGGATTCGAACCTGTGACCTTTGGTACGCTCTATATAATAACTAAGAGCTCTCTTAACATCCAGGCTGTGCAACCTCCTCTCACCCGAAGAGGAGTGATCAGTGGAAAATACTGGAAGGGAGATAGATTGATTAAGATGGAAATCTGAAACCACCTTAGGCAAAAACTTCCTATTAGTCCTAAGGACTACCTTATCCCTGTAGAAAGAAATAAAATCAGTCTCCACTGACAAGGCTTGCAATTCACTTATGCATCTGGCAGAAGTGATAGCCACTAGAAAAACAGTTTTCCAAGTTAGGTACTTAAGCTCTGCAGAAGACAGAGTTTCAAAAGGGGGTTGCATTAACTGGGCAATGCAAACATTAAGGTCCCAAGCAGGGGCCGGTTCCCGAAAGGGAGGATTAGTATGGAGTAATCCCTTAAAAAACTTGGAAAACACAGGATGAGAGGAAAGAGGGGATGACTTTCCTGCTGACACAAAAGCAGACACAGCTGCCAAATGAACTCTCAGGGTAGCTGGTCTGAGACCCAAGGAATTAAGATGTACCATGTAATCTAACAAAATGGGCAATTCAGCAGATTCTGGGAAATATTTTTCCCAGCACACCAAATGGAAAACCTTTTAAATTTAGAACTATAAGTAGCCCTAGTGGAAGGCTTCCTGGAAGCCTTTAGGATCTCAAGAACACCCTGAGAGAGGTGTAAATCAGCAAACTCTAACTCCTCAAGAGCCAGGCCTTGAGGTTGAGGGATTTGAGGTCCGGATACCAAACCCTTCCCTGGGCACAAGTCAAGAGATTGTGATTCCTGGGGAGACACAGGGGAAGATGGACTGTCATAGACAAAAGGAGTGGGTACCAGGGCTGCCTGGCCCAATCCGGGGCAATCAGAATCACCCTGCAAGGCTGAGATCTGATTTTGACTAGTACTTTGAATAGGAGAGGAAAGGTGGGGGGAGCATAGAGGAACTTCCCCTCCCAATCCAGAAGAAGGGCATCCAGGGGAACTGAGCCCAGCACTGGAGGCCTGCAACAGAACAGAGGAAGTTTGTGATTGTCTGGGGCTGCAAAAGATCTATCTGAGGGATGCCCCACCTGGCAAAAACTATCCCCAGCACTTGAGGATCCAGGGACCATTCGTGATGGCCCTGGGAAATCCTGCTGAGGGCATCCGCTAGGACATTGTCCTTCCCTGGAAGATGAACTGCTATGAGGGAAGTGTTCAGGGAATAGGCCAGAGACCACAACTTCATTGCCTCGGTGCACAAGGCTGAAGACCGAGTGCCCCCCTGTTTGTTGATGTACCACATTGTTGTGGTGTTGTCTGTTCTGACTTGTATTACCTTGTCGTGGACAGATGCAGAAAAAGCTTGAAGAGCTAAAAAGACAGCTCTGAGTTCCAGCAAATTGATGTGGAGCAGAGATTCCTGGGGGGACCAAACTCCCTGAGTGGAAGGGTCGCCCATGTGGGCTCCCCAACCCAGAAGGGAAGCATCTGTAGTGAGAGTCAAGTTGTGAGAAGGGGAAATGAAGGGAACCCCCGCTCTTAAATTGCTCTGATCCTGCCACCACTGGAGAGCTAGGATCAAGGTTTGAGTCACTGGGACCAACTTGGAAAGGGGGTCTCTTCTCTGAGACCAAAAGGTTCTCAAGTGAAACTGAATGTCTCTCATCTGAAATCTGGCTCCCTGCACAACAGCTGTGGATGCAGCCATGTGCCCCAGGAGCTGCAGAAAGTGTCTTGCTGGTCGAGAGACCTGCAGAGTGAAGGAAGAGGCCAGAGCCACTAAATTCTTTACCCTTTCTGGGGGAAGAAAGGCTCTGGCTAGCTTTGTGTCCAATTCTGCCCCTATAAAGGTGAGTACCTGGACTGGTTCCAGAACCGACTTTGGTAGGTTTAGCAGAAAACCCAGGGAGGTGAGAAGCTGCTGGGTGACCTGCAGGTGAGATTTTACCTGTTCGGGACTGGCCTACAATGAGCCAGTCGTCTAGATAGGGAAAACAGCAATCCTCTGCCTCCTTAAGTGGGCCACTGCCACTGCTAGACACTTTGTGAATACCCTTGAGCAGAGGTAAGGCTCAAGGGCATTGCTCTGAACTGGTAATGACCTGAGGGCAGTTTGAATCTGAGGTACTTTAGATGGGTCTTCTGATTAGGACATGGAAATAGGCATCCTTGAGGTCCAGGGAGGCTAGCCAGTCCCCTGGCCTTAGGGAAGGTAAAATCATTGCCAGAGTTACCATTTTGAACTTTGGTTTCAAAAGATGCTTGTTCAGATATCTGAGATCTAAGATGGGCCACCATTCTCCTGTCTTTTTTGGGGTAAGGAAGTATCTGGAATACAGACCCCTGCCCTGATGCAGGGGAGGAACCCTTTCTACTGCTCTGAGAGCTAACAGGGATGAGACCTCTGTTTCCAGAATGAGGGTCTCTGAAGCACTTGCAGGTAGAAAAAATCTGCTTCTCAACTTGGGAAACTTTTTGAAGCTGAGAACCAGACCCTGGCTTACTACTTCCAGAACCCACTTGTCTGGGGTTAAAGAAGCCCAATTCTGACTGAAGTAAGCCAGCCTGCCCCCCACTGGTACAGGAGAATCGGCCCTGGGCACCCCATCAGGGTGCCTGTTTTTGGGAGCTTTAGGCTGGGGGTGGAGCAGATCTGCCCACCTCGTCTGCCCCCGCCTCTGAAGAAGCCCCTTTGAGCATAGGCAGAGGAGGCCTGAGTCTGGTAGAAATGCCTGTGAAAAGGCCTACCCCTCACCCCTGGGGGCATGCCTTTTGAGGAGTGGCTTGCCACCCTAGCCTGGGCACTCTTGTAAGTAGTCCTATATTCATCCATCTTCTTCATGTAATTCTCTGTCTGCTCTCCAAACAGAGAATTTCCAACCACAGGAAAATCCATAGCCTTAGTCTGGGTATCCTGTGACAAACTAGTACACCTGAGCCAGGCCAACCTACGAAAAGCTACAGATGTGGCCATGACCCTAGAGGAAACATCATTAACATCCACAGCAGCATGAAACTGAACCTTAGAGGCTTCAATGCCATCAGCAGCCACCTGTTCTAGTTCACTAGCCAGCTGGCCATGGGCCTGCTTGGCCAATTGCATAACAGTATCCCATCTAGATTTCTGATACCTAGCTACATAAGCCATATAATTTGCTTGCCTGAGTCCCAGAGAGGCTGCCATATACTTTTTTTGCCATGGCATCAATCTTCCTGGAATCCTTGTCAGGAGGATGTGAAGCCAAAGGAATATTAGCTTTATCACAGGCAGCAGCCTGAACTACTCAACATGACTGCATTGCTGAGAAAGAATTCTGTATCAGGGCCTGACAATGTATACCTTCTGTCCATCTTTTATCTACAGGAGGCACAGAATTAGGAGCTATTAAAATTTTAATTGTTTGTTTCTAAAAGACTTATGTAAAGGAATAGACAATCTCCTAGACTCTGGAATATCCATCATTTCTATAAAATCAGGCTCCTCTTGCTCATCCACAGCCTCTTCTAAAGGAAGCTGGAGGGTTTCAGCAACTTTTTTATAAAACATAAAATGAGATGGGGACTCAGACAGCATAGGGGGAGATTCTAAAGGTCTGTCTGGGGAGATGTCCGGTTCAATGGGCACACCCAGACCTTCCCAGCCACATTCATACTGTTCATAATCCTCCCCCTCCTCTGGTTCATAAAATTCCTCAATATCATAATCCTGAACCACTGGGACCGGACGAACCGACCTTTTACCAGATAGTGGTGGTTCGGACGGACCCTGAGACAGTGACTGGACAATTTGTATGGCTTTTGCTATCTCTGCAGCAGTTGGAGAAGGAATTTTGGACTCCAGACCTGCTGATTTTCTTGTTTTCTTTACTGGAATTGGTTCCTCAGAACCAGCTTTTCTTTTGCCCGAGGAAGTCTGGCCCTGGTCAGAGGGCACTCCCTCTGGTTCGGTTGGCACCAAACCGGGCTGGCCATCTGGGTCAGCGGACTTTTTGGCCTCTCGTTCCCTGAGCCTGCCCAATCTTTTTTCCAGGGTGGCTGCAGGGAAATTCTTACATACCTGGCAGTCTGACTGGAGGTGGTCAAACCCCAGACAATAAACACATGTGTGGTGTGTGGTCAGCCTTGGCAAAGACTTCCCACATACATCACAGTGTTGAAACCCAGTGGGCCGGTTTTTCTTTTGGGTTCTCAGACATAATGCCAGCCCTAACCAAAAAACTTGCCCTTTTAACGGCAGTGCCAGGTAAGACACATCTTTATCGGTTCCTAACCGTGTCATTGGAAGGAAAAAACGTATTAAATCCGCTTTTTTAGAACCGATAAGAACCGGGAACCGCACTCTAAAATAGTAACTTTTAGTTTTAAATGAGTTTTAAACCACTGATCGGTTCAAAACCGAACCGATAACTTACAAGTTCCACACAGACAAAACCTTCATTTACTTACGGTTACCACAGATAGAGCTTGAACTAACGGTTTTGGGTTAAATAAAACTATTCTCGGTTAAATCCAACCGAGAAAACACTTTTTAAACCGAGAAATGAACCGAGCAGAAGGAGAAATCTCCGGAGCGACTGTTCACTGAGGCGGAGTAAAGAATCTGACAGTTCAAGTTTGAAATGACACAGATAGAGCTGCTCTCGTGCCAAAATTCTATTTTGGAATGGTTTTAACCATTTCACTCTGGGGCAGTTCTAGAGCTGGAACAAACTGCTAATGTCTATAATATAGCAAGACTTCATGTTGTTTGAAGTGCACAGATCTACCCACAGACAATGTCCTGCAGGGCTGCTACCAAGGTTTCAGCACTTTCATTACTGTGTATTACCAGACCCACTGAAGTGTAACTTTGATCTTTGTATTATGATGTTATGTAACTAAATTTATGCAATGGGTGTGGAGCCAAAATCCATTGCATAAATCCATTTATCTCCACATATATGGGATAAATCTAAGAACCCTAGATTTATCCCACATATGTGGGATAAATGCAAACTGTCAATCAAAGCTTTTTTGTTCACTTTTTTGACAAACAAATGTAAATAACTTTAAAACGAAAAATGATAGCATGGTACTGTAAGCACAAAAAATGTTCAGGACAAAAATATCTACAAAATGAGTGGTGTTTCATTTATAGATACCTTTTAGCTTTTTTTATAAATTAGCAAAACAGCATAAAATCCAATTTTCTTTTCGCTTTTCCGACAAACAAATGTGAATAACTTTAAAATGAAAAATGGTAGCATGGTACTATAAGCATGAAAAATGTTCAGCACAAAAATATCTACTAAATGAGTGGTGTTTCATTAATAAATACCTTTTAGTTTTTTTATAATTAGCAAAAAACAGCATAAAATTAAATTTTTGTTTCACTTTTTCAACAAACTAATGTGAATAACTTTAAAACAAAAAAGGTAGCATGGTACTGTGACCATGACATTTGTTCAGCAAGAAGTTCTCTATAAAATG
The DNA here is from genome assembly GCA_016271365.2 of Neoceratodus forsteri. NCBI lineage: Eukaryota > Metazoa > Chordata > Ceratodontiformes > Ceratodontidae > Neoceratodus > Neoceratodus forsteri. Next base: position 1,378,811,586 of record CM057456.1, on the reverse strand, counting down.
AGTGGTGTTTCATTTAATAGCAACCACCACACTAGGCGGAAATACACTAGGAAAGTTAACCGAAAGTACCAGAAAGTCCCAGAAATTATCATTTAAAAAAAAAGATAAACAGTCAAAACCAAATGTTCCTGCACTGATAAGAAGCATCCCTCTTGCATAAATGAAATATACAATGATGAGCTGTCAGATAAATGATTTATCTACTCTTGGGCTGTTTGACCTCGGACACCTCACTCGTGGCTTATGCCACTCGTGAAGTTATCCGAGGTCAAACAGCACTTGTGTAGCTAAATCATTTATCTGACAGCTCACCATTGTGTATCCCATATTGATGTTGTCAATGCCTATGCTAATCTGTTATTTGTGAAGTGTTAAGAAGTGTTGTAACTGTACTGTTGTCTTGACGAAGAACCATTGCAAATGAGCATCTTGCTCAAAGGTGTATATCCAAGCAATAAAATAAATAAAAACAAATAAATAAGGTCAAACATATCAGAATACCAGATAAGACACTAAAAAGAAAACAGGAGAGCATCTAGAGATATGAAAAACTATTTCATATCACTTTTAACAACATTAGAGTTCAAAGTGCAGCATGTTCAGGTACCTTGTCATGTCCTCTTCTATATGTATGCCAGAAGGTAAACATTTTGAGCTGTTGGGGGTACTGGATATATTGACCGCTGAAAAAAATCACAATGCAGATAACATGAGTAGAAGATGTCTATATTCACAGCTGATCTAGGACTACTGCAATAGTACTAGAAACTGCTTAAAAGACCATAATGTCACAGAGGAAACTTTAGAAAAACATAACTTTTTGGCATATTTCAGTTTATAATTCACACATTCTTCCTAATAACCTTTGCTATGCTGCCAGTGTGTATATATGCTCTAAAAACCTGTGTGTTCTGTATCTTCTGGGAGCTTAAGGGTTCAGCCTCCTGTGCATTTTTATGTTGCTTGCACGCATGTGCAAGAAACATAGTGCCATCATTGGAGATTTCGGAGGTGTGTCACCTCCTCCTCCAAGTCAGTCAGTGAGCTGGCAGGCATGGCCCCTGTAATCCAATGCATTTTGGAGCTGTCTATGACACGCCCAAAATGCAGTGGCATACAGTTGAAAGGGGGAGCTACGCTCAGTGAGCAGAGATAAGAAGCGTAGCTCCCCACACGCAGGCGCATGCACCCCCACCTACTGTGTAGCCGACGGGTGCCCAATCCCATCGGGCTGAGCTGTGTCCCCCTCAGCAAGGTGCCACGCTGGGAGCCCACCCCAGCGTGGCAATCAGTCCTTAGCGACGGGTGCCTAACTTCGCCGGCTGAACACCCCTCAACGCCCTTGTGCCATTCTGGGAGCCCACCCCAGCGTGGCAAACGGTCCCACGACGCTTTTTTAATTTTTTACCTGAAAATGAAAACGGGTCCCGCTGGGCGCATCTCCCGACCCCCTCCCACAACCCGCACCCACCACGCACCCAGCCTTCCCATGCCCCCACCCCATACTTACCTCCGGACTCCGCTCGACGATCTTCGTGGACCGGGAACACGTCTGCACTCTTCAAAGCCGACCGTGAACTGAGGAAATGCCGGTAAGCTGTATAATGGGCTAGATGGGGGGGTTTCAACTTTGTTGCATATCTCAGGCATTTTTGGGAATTTTTGCACCAAATTTTCAACATGGTGCCAAAATTCCAAAAAATGACTGTTTTACGAGTGTGCGTTATGCAGTTCCTACGCAGGCTCGTAAGTTTGCAAAATTTCAATATTTTCACTCCAGATTTTCAACATTGCCATTTTACCACACCTTCTTATGAGCAGTACAGCTGTCATTTTCACATCTCACCTAAAATGTGTTTCACCATGTAGCTTAGAATGGCTATCGGTAAAGCGTAAAATCAATGTATGGGACAATTAAGAAAATCACAGTGACACTGTTCATGAGCAGAGGTCTTAAAATGGCTATGTTGAAAATTTGGTGAAAAAATTCCAAAATGACTGTTCTACGAGCTGCTATGCTATGCAGTTCCTACGCAGGCTCGTAAGTTCACAAATTTTCAATATTTTCACTCCAGATTTCAACATTGCCATTTTACCACACCTCCTTATGAGCAGTACAGCTGTCATTTTCACATCCTGCCCAAAACGTGTTCACTTCATGTAGCGCATAAATGGCGAAAGTCGGTGTGCAAACTCAATGTATGGGACACATTAACAAAATCACAGTGACACTGTTCATGAGCAGAGGTCTTAAATGGCTATGTTGAAAATTTGGTGAAAAATTCCTAAAATGACTGTTTTAAGAGCGTGCGTTGCGCAGTTCCTACGCACGCTCGTAAGTTCGCAAATTTTCAATATTTGCACTCCAATGACTTCCAAATACCTAAACAGCACATAGAAGCAAGCAACATTCGGCATTGACAAATGCTTGTTTAGAACTACTATACTCACATTACCAAAAAAATAGAATCACAGTCCATCTGCATTCATCTGCTCCGACTGCTTATTGCTTGGTTAATGTCTAAACCCCAGAATCCTCATTTAATGACATCATAGTAATTTTCACAGTAACAAACAGATTGTGATCTCACTGGCTGTGGGCTAAGATGTCAGGGGCTAGCTTCACAAAAAAATTGCAAAGCACATCGCAAAGTTTTGCATTGCGCATTGTGTTTGCCCAGGTGTCCAAGACTGATTTTCATAGTGGGATAACGCACTGTGCTATCCAGTTGTCAATAGGGCTAGGTCAAGGCAGCAGTAACCCCAGTACTGCTAGTGCTACCCCACTAATGCTGCCCTGACATACAGGCAGGAGTATGACTCCACAATGAATAGCGCAGATGCGTTATTCATATTTCACAAAAGCAGCCATGCAAATGGGCCCCTAGGGCATGCGAGGTGCTAGGTGGCCATTTGCATGCCCATTATTGGCCCATTTACAAAGGCTGCATAGAGCATAGTGTGGCCCCCCAGCCCCTGACTGATACACAGCTGCAGTCCCTGGTGATAGTGCCCCCCCCGCTGATCACCAGCCCGAGTAAAAAAAAAACAGATTCCCTGGTGCTACTGATTCCCCTTATGATCGCCGATCACCAGCCCAAATATAAAACAAGAATGTTCTCTGGTGCTGGTGGTACCCCCCACATGATCGCTGATTGCCAGCCTGTGAATGACATTAATCTCCCTGGTGTTACTGCCCTTCCCCCCATAATTGTCGATTGCGACCTGAGTAAAACAAATATATGGTCCTGATGCTAGTGACCCCTTCCCCTCCCCCGTGATTGCTGACCTGTGTATGGAACAGGAATTTAAATGTGATCAGGGTGATCAGCGTGGAAGGACCACTAGCCACCAGGGAATACATGACAACATTTATATTTGTGATTGGAATGGTGATTGGCAGAGGGAGAGCCTACTAGCCACCAGGGAAATTCCTGTTCCATTCATGGGCTAGTGATCAGGGCACATGGGGAAGGGGGAGGGACCACTGGTACCAGGAAAAATTCCTTTTAATACTGAGGCCAGTGATTGGTAGGGTAGATGTGGCTGTAGTACCTCTACCACCCACTAGGGTTGCACTGGATTAAGACAAGGTCTGCATTGGCTATATTTGCTCCACACAAGGGGACCCCACAAAAGGCCCTTGCACAAAGCAAATGCTTTGTGAATCAGACAGAGTCAATATTTATGTCCCCTCCTTCTCATTTGCATTGCTGCCCCCTCCACACTTTGCCCTGGTACAAACTTGGCTTTTGTGAATGCCAACTTGGTGCAAAACCCAGTTTCTGAGTGCAAAAATGAAAATTACGTACCTACCATAATTCTTGATCTTCCTGCATATCTTCACCATTCACCACTGGTGGGTGATTGGCCAGAGACAAGCACCCCATGGAAACTTTTGTTTTTGAGGGGGAGCAGGTGCCACCCATGAGACCATTGCAGTGCTCCACCTCAGTTCTACTCGCCAGAGAGACAGGAAAAAAAAGAGGGATAGAGAAGAAAATAATTGCAGGGCAAGGGAGCCCGAGGGACAGCATAAGAAAAAGGATATAAAACTGAAAAAGGAGTACACCGACCAGAGGACAGAGGAGGAGGAGAATCTGGGAGAGTATGGGCCAAAAGGCCCCCAGTCTCTGGATAGCCCTATATGGACAGGAAAGGAAAAGAGAATACAGAGAGAGAGAGAGAAAAAGAGTGAAGAGGGAAGAGGGAAGGAGAGGGGGGACCAACATGTACACATCAGGTGACTCAGATTTTGAGAGACCAGAAAGTGTCTTCAGGGAAGGCTGACAGCCAATCACAGGTAGCTGTTACAGAGGCTGAATCTCAGTTTACTGATATTACCTTCCGGGAGAAGAAGCATGGAGAAGGTCCCTCCCTCCTCCTCCTTCCAAACCCCTGAGGGTGGAGACCACCCTTGGTGAGGATTCCCCACTCCTCCCCTCCTCCAATTACTGTTTTCCAAAGGAAGAACCCACAGGGTTTGGGGGGGGAAGAGGAGTGAGGATCCCACCTATTAGTATCTACCTCCCTGAAAGGGGAAGGAGACAGGGAAGTGGAGAGGAAACAATATAAAGAAGGGAGTGGAGTGCAGCCCCCACCAGCCCCAGCCCCCTCATCCCGAGGGACCTGAAGGGTCGGCATATCCTGATGGGGCAGACCGACCCTGGAGATCATACCCAGGACAAGGGAGAGTGGCCCACCAGAAGTCTCCCATTAGATCTTATTTGGAAAAGCCTACTCGCCCTCCTCCCAAGAGTCCCTTTTGCTGCCTCCTAAGACAAGGAGTGGCTCCAATGAATAGAGGGACCCAACTGGATCCCTGAGGAGGAGAATGAGCAGGGAGGAGGCATTACACAGGGAGTAAGGCCTTGTGAGGGGAAGGTGGGTGGGATTCAGTGATGAATGGTGAAGACACCCAGGAAGATCAAGAATTACGGTAGGTATGTCATTTTCATATCTTCCCTGTGTCAGTCTTCACCATTCATCACTGGTGGGTGAGTACCGAGCCACCCTGAAGGGGGCCCAGTATTTCCCTGAGAGATTAGCATCCCTCAGCACCCCCATGGGGAACATGGGGGGAAGAGACCCTCTACTGGGTAGTTAGGCCTGGGACTGCTCAGGACAAAGTGGGGAACCCTGTTCCCTGGGGTAAGGAAGGCACCCCTGAAGTTCTTGTCTCACCCTGTGGAGGAAAAGGCAGGTCCCCCGGAATGAGGAGGCCATCACCCTATGCCAGGACAAGAGTGACAACCATGAAAGATGAAACCATGCCATCCGACTGATGCAGATCACTGTACCTGCAAGCCATGAAGCAACTTCATTGGCATCGTTAGAGACTCTTTAATGATGCCTTGCCAGCTCCAGGCCTATTACAGAGAGGGCTATGGCCTGCTAGGTAGCCTCTGAATCAGGCAGCGATGCCAGTGACTGGCCCAGCATCGTCCACAGATGCCAATTATAGGCAGCTTGGTGCGCCTGATGTGACGCAATACATAACATAATCTGCACACAGGAGAAAACTTTCTGCCCCAGATGATTGAATTCTGCAGAGTCAAGATCCGGGGGTCTGTCACGGACCAGACATCTATACCAGGTAGGGGTATCTAGTCGAGTCAATCCCGTAGTGGGATGTGGCAGAGTGCCTGGAGACCTCTGGGGTGTGTAGTACCGATGCTGGCAGTCCAAAGAGGCTGAAGCTGTGACAGATGGAAGCTGCCAGGTGCTGTACGATGCCTCCTGGAAAGGGATAGGCCAGGAGAGGATCATCAAGTGGTGCACACAGTACTTGCCTAAAAAGGCTTGTGTTGTAAGCTCAGTATTGCAACTGGCTATAAAAGAAATATGCAGGTCCTGGACTAGCTTCACCAGGAAGCGTTGATACTGGGCTTGATCGGCGTCAGAGGACAGGTGGACAGAGGGCTCCTCTTCCTCAAGGGAGGAAGACGAGGAGGCTGAGGAACCTGGAGAGTCAGACTCCAGCTGCAGAGGGGGAACTGGTCAAAAGACCTGTTCATCCATGGCCCTAACATACTGGGGGAAGTCCGCAGCCTGGGATCTGAACTGTTCCCAGGTCAAAGGACTGGTAGGACCAACATGGCCTGGGAGATAGGGGGCTGGATGCAGAGGCAAGGAGAAAGTACTGGCCACTGTACGTGGCACGCATCCATCAGGGCTAAAAGACCTATCAGGTGATCCAGGGGTGTCGGCAGGCATATGCACTGTACTCAGCAGAGTACAGTAAAAAAAATCAGACAGGGGCAACAAATCGGGCAGGGGCAACAAAAAGATGAAAGCAAGGACATTGTGAGTCACATTGTGCCTGTGTCATGCTGAGCCCTTTTGTCTTTGTTGTTCACTATGGGGCACTGATGCCACCAGCCAAATACACAAACAAGAACAACTTACCAGGCAGGCAGAAAAACAAAGGAAGGAGGATTACAGGAAGAAACTGATTACATGAATTCAGACATGGCAAAGGCAGTGGGGACTATTGGTGGTGTGGCATGGCAGTGCATAATTTGGTTTATGTTTACATAATGGTAGGGGGCAACAGTGCATCAGTTTTGAGTACAAGTTTAAAACTCCTGGCTACACCCATAAGGTGATCCTGGAAGAACAGGGAATACATAGTCATAATACAAGACATCTACTCTGTCACCAGCTTAAGGAGCAAAGAAAAATGGTCAGGACTGAGACCTATCAGGAGTCTATCCGGGAGAGCAGCAGTAGCAGAGCCCAGTGTAAGATCTGCTCTGATTTTCATCTGGACTGCAAGGGCCACAGAGCGCTGCATATAATATACAGACTAGTACAGATGTACAAGTACAGTGCTTGAGAGTGGGGAAAATAACAAATAGTAAGAACTGCTACAGTACACTAATACAGTTGGTGGTTTTGTTTGGTCGTGGAGGAGCAACTTGAAGATCTGGGGTACTTAGCCTACAGCAGGAGGAAGAGGAGCGGGCACCATTAGAGGACTGGAGTATTGGTCATCTGGCTATTAAGAACTATTGGCCGATTATTGTAGCAGGATTATCGGAAGACTCCTGTGCAACTAAGGAACCCTGTAAGGGTAAGGCCTATGGTCATTGTTGGGGACCGCTGTCCCAACTGTGCCTGGGTCTGGGGCAGGAACAACCGTTGTCAGACCATCGAAGAGTCGGTGAGGGAGCACGGTGCTGTCCTAAGTCATCTGGAGGGTCGGTCAGTGGACTGACTCTCTGGGTGTCTGTAGTTGCTGGTTGCAGGTTCGGGGGGTGAGCAGCAGGTCTCCTGGTATGGTTGCCAGAGGCATTCAATCCCCAGTTGCTTCAGCGTTTTTATTTTTAATCTCTCTGACGGTGGTCAGAATCGCTGAGGATAGAGGATAGTGGAACTTGGATTCTGTTCTTTTTTGGACTTAGATTTACCAGACTGCTGGATTACCTACAGGGCTCTTGGACCGCCGGCAGTACCGGCTTGAATACTCTGTTGGCTCACTCCTCTCTCAGTCTGCCAGGAGCACCGAAGTAGCAGAGAGATTTTGAAATCTGCTGCCAGAACTAGGAACTTAGTGAGAGTTTTTTCCTTTTGTCTGGAGCTTTGTTCCTATTTTTGTGGGGATGAGTTCTTATTGAGACTCTCTGCTTGTGGAAGCAGGAGCGTTGCATTAAATTTACATTCACTACTGGCTGTTTAAGACTGTAAAAATCTTGGATTTTGGGCTTACTTTCGAATTGTTCTATTCTGGAAGTTTTTAGCTGACCTGGGTGAGAGTCAGATCTGCAGGAAAACAATACTGGACAAAATTTCACAGAGGTGGGAGCTCTGTGAATTCTTAGATTGCTATTTTGATATTATGTTAATTACTACTATTGAAAACTTTTAACGCTGTTTGTTATTTAAATTTAGGCTTGGGCATATTGTACTTGGGTCGGAGGGTGGGGAGGATTGGATTGCATGTGTGTTTGTAAATAATAGTTTTTCCATTATTCCTTTTAATTAGTGATGTGCCAGGGTCATTTGGGGGGGCAGAAAGGGGCCAGGATAGTGTACAGGGTGTCCCTTCTGCGTGATTTATGGCCTTTCACCTGCCTTCCAGTTTCTGATACTACCGTAAGACATTGACGGGAGGTGGGGATTTGGAGAGGCCGGGGTGATCTTGGGTGGTGGGAGCCCTGTGCATGGTGGAGGGTGGTAGGATAGAGATTACTGGGTCCAGAAGACGCCCTGGATTATGACGGGCACAAGAGAGAGGCCAGACATGTTTGGTGCCTGTCTCCAGGGAGTCCACCAGACCGAGTGGCTAGGTAATCCGAGGGGCTGGTTTGCCCACCAGTCCCCTAAGGATAGTGCTATGCAATGTGAGATCGATCAGGAACAAGACTGCGATTATTACGGACTTGATTTCCTTGGTCGATCTGGCTTGCATCACAGAGACCTGGGTTAGAGATGATGCTGGCCCAGTTTTTGAGGCTGCCGTCCCTCCCCGGTATACCGTGGTGCACTGCCCCAGAAAGGAACATGGGCCGGTGGGGTAGCCATCTGTTTTAGATCCGACTTGGGCTTCATTGTGCACCCAGTGAGAACATACTAACATACTATTTGACAGCAGATTAGGCCTTACAGTCTATCGAGTCTGCTCGAACCTCAGATCCCTAGTTGGTGCCGAGGCCCTCCCCCCCTTATATTCCAGAAACCCCTATCATCCATCCCCACCCCCCTGGGACAGGCCATCATCTGATACATCCACTTTCTGTGTCTGTCCCACCCTCTCTTGAAGCCCTCCACTGTGATCTCTGAACCAGCTCGCCAGGCAGTGCATTCCAAGGGTCCACCACCTCTCTCAGTGAAACCTCCTCTTTTCCCTCACCCTTCCACCTTCCAACTTCAAACCATGCCCTGGTGATACTCTCCTGCTTTAGTCTAAAGATTTCTCCATGTTTACTCTATTTATTCCCTTGAGGTACTTGAAGACCCCAATCATGTCCCCTGCCTCCTCTCCTCCAATGAAACAGGTAGAGCTCTCAAGTCTGTCCTCATATGTAAAAACCTCAGTCCTCGTGATCATCTTAGTTGCCCTCCTCTGTACCCTCTCCAGGAGCTGTATGTCCCTCTTCAAGTGTGGTCTCCAGTACTGTACACAGCACTCAAGGTGTGGTCTAACCAGTCCATTGTACAGCGGCAGAATCACTTCCTTGCTCCTAGAGGTGATCCCCTTACGATGCATCCCAACATCCTGTTTGCTTGCTTGCTAGCCTCCTGCACTGCTCAGAGTTATTCATACATGCATCCACCATGACCCCTAGGTCTTTTTCCCCATTGAGGCCTCCAGCGCCTCCACCCAGGGTGTACCTGTGTTTAGGGTTTCCCCGCCCAAGATGTAACACCTTGCTCTTGGTGATATTTAAATTTAATTTCCATGTGTGAGCCCAGCTTTCCAGGGTGTCCAGGTCCCCTTGCAGGGCCAACCTCCCCTCTTCTACCTCAACTGCTGCTCCCATCTTGGAGTCATCAGCAAAGAGACTCATTTCACACCCTATATCCTCCCTGATGTCTGATATGTATGCATTAAACAGGATCGGACCCAGGACCGAGCCCTGCGGTACCCCACTACCAGCCTCTTTAGGGTTCAAGAGCTCCCCACCGACCACTGCTCTCTGGGTGCATCCAGCTAGCCAGTTTTCAATCCATCTGACCATCAAAGGGCCTACTCCCAACCCCATCAGTTTCTCCACCAGACCATTGTGGGGCACAGAGTCAAAAGCCTTGCTGAAGTCCAAGAATATTACATCCACAGGCTTTCCCCTGTCCAGTTCTGATGTTACCCATTCGTAGAACTCCACAAGATTGGTTTGACATGATCTACCTGGCACAAACCCATGTTGCCGACTATCCAGACCTCCCACCTCCTCCAAGTACACCCCAATCGCTCCTTTAGTATACTCTCCATTAATTTTCCCACCACCGAGGTCAAACTGATGGGTCTATAGTTACCTGGTACTTCCCTCGACCCCCCTTTATGGATTAGCACCACATTTGCCTCTGGCCAATCCCTAGGTACCCTCCCTGTCTCAAGTGACCTGTTGAAGAGCTCCACCAGGGGTACATCCAGTATGTCCGTCAATTCCCATAGTACTCTCAGATGAATGCCATCCGGCCCAGGAGATTTGTCTTTCTTTAGGGCCTTGAGGGCTAACCACATCCTTTTGGCGGAGATAGCATCATCCATCCCCTCCACCTTACTGGCCTTTTTATCCTTATCCTGATGTGACACCCCTGGGGTACCTCTCCCTCCCTCTTGCTCCATTTCTGTTGCTCCCCTGATCCCTTTCACTGCCGCTTCTATCCCCATTGTGCCTTGCTTTGTAGATATCCCATCCCCCTCCCTAGTAAACACAGAGGAAAAGTACCCGTTAAATACCTCTGCCTGATCCCTTGCCTCTTCCACCCACCCTCCTTCTGATCTTAATCCGCTGAGATGGCTCTTTAGTTTTTCTCCACTTCCCAATGTACTGGAAGAACCCTTTTCCTCCATGTATCCCTGTGCCAGCCGCTGCTCTTTACTGACTTTGCCCCTCACCATCCGGTGACTTTTCTAGATGCAAGATGGTACATTTCTTATCCCTATCCCTATCCCCTCTGTTGTTTTATATTTTTGTAGGCCGCCTTCTTTCTCTGACTGCTACCTGAACCTCACTGGACCACCAGCATGGTTTATGTGACCTTGCTCCTTACGTTTCACCTTAGCGCAGGTCCTGACTGCCTCATGAAGTCTCCGTTTTATGACCTCCCATCTCCTTTCCACATTTGTCATTGACGTAATCCCCTTTAAGTGATCCTTGAGAATATTTCCCATGTCCACAAAGTCTGCCCCCCTGAAGTCCACTGCCAGTGTCCTAGATCTCTCCCCCACTCCCCCATGCTTATTTGAAACCAGACAGAATTGTGGTCGCTCCCAGTCAGGGGATCCTCTACAACCAGGTCCTGTACCAGATCCCCATCTGCCAAAACCACATTCAGGACATGCCCCTCCCTTGTGGGCTCCATCACATGCTGTGTTAAGAACACATCCTGGAAGCCATCCAGCAGCCTCTGCTCCTTGGCCACCTTAGAGGACATGGTTCCCAGTTTGTACCTGGCATATTAGGTCCCCATCAACACCACTCCTTCCCTTTTGGTCCACACTGGGCAATGATGTTGTCCAGCAAACCATCCTCCAGAACATCACCCATCCCGGGGCCTATATACTACATCCAGCTTGACCTTATCTCCTGCTGGGGATCAAGGTGACCCATAAAGCCTTCACGCTTCCTTTGCCTCTTCTACCCTAGCAATTTTATGTCATCTCTAATGAACATAGCCAGTCCACCCCCTCTGCCCTCCTTTCTATCCTTCCTAAGCATAGTGTACCCCCGCACGTTTAGGTCCCAGTCATGGTTTTTGTTGGCCCACATCTCCGTGACTGCCGCCACATCCACCCCCCTTCCCCGAAAACTCTGGCAACTTGTTTCCCAAGCTCCTGGCATTTACTAACACCAACCCCCGCCCCTTATCCCTGATCCCTTTTGTCAAACCCCACCCAGGTCCCTCATACTTCCATCCTCCCTCTGCTCCTCCTGAAACCTCCACCGCCAGTCTGTTTCCCCCTTCACCCCTTGGGTTTGAAGGCTACTCCCCTCATCTGGAGGAGAGGGCTTCTGGTCAGCCCCTCCCTTATCCCTTCCCCCCTCACAAGTTTAAACTAGGGTTGTCAGAACTAGTTCGAGTAAGATTCGAACCCATCTCGAACCCTGGTGTTCGAGTTCTAATTTAGGACTCGAACACTAGAGGGTTCTCAAAAGGGTTCTTTGAATCTTTGTAAAAATCGTATTTTCTGTTTTCTGGTAAGCGCATCCCTCCCAAGTCCCGAATGCAAATTTTCAGCCCCCGATTGAAAAAAATCTTACTTTTTTACTGTTGGCATGCAAAATTGTCAGCTCCGGATGGAGTCCTCACTCGAGTTTCGCTTCCGTTCCCATCCCGATTCCAGGCAGCTGCAATTACTGTTCTTGTGGGGGGACATTATGAGATCGCGCCTGCGTAGTGCGTACTCTTGATCCCAGTCACCGTCACCACCTGACCAACTGCTCTGCGGTCATGTAATGCTCATACCAGCACAGTATTTAAGTCGCGCGTGGCTGCGTTCATAGTTCATTCCGAGATCGAAAGGAGTTGCAGCTCTGCTGTGCCTGATTGCACCGCTAGTTGCGAACTCGTAGCATTTAAAAAAAAAGTGATGACTTGCTTTCCTCCAGCTACTAGAGTAAAATAAAATAATAAATCTAAAGTGTGGGTGGTGGACAGGGTGAAAAGGGGATGGGAGACTGAGGAAGCAAGGAGGTAGGAAAACGGTGGGGTCTCTCTCGTTGTGTGGGATACAGACTGAGGGATCTATATCTAGCTGACTGCCTGCATTGGAATGCTGCTTAGTCTCGCTAGTTGCCAAACTACTATATTCTGAATTTTCTGATCCTTCTGATCTGTTTAAGATTAACTACTCATCTCTGTCTAGTGGGGTTTGTTGTGGAGACAGAACACCCTGGCTGGGGGAGGGGTGAAGAAAATCAGATTTTGAGAGAAAACAAAGTTAAATGAGTGAATGCACAGTGAACTTTTATTGAATTGAATTGTTTCAAGTCAAGTCCTACAACCAAGTATCAGGAGGGATGATACTGCTGCTGTGTTCCCTTACCTTTGACTGCACTATACCTTAGTTATTACTGCCCATCGTGTGTTTTGTGGTGGTATTATCCTTAAATACATTTTTTTACTGTTGGGAGGAGAGACAGAAACATCTCCTGTGATCATGCCATCATCCTGCTGCTGTGTGCCCTTTGACTGCACTGTACCCTGGTACCCAGTGTGTGTTATCATGAGAGGCCCAGTGGCTAGCTTTCTGATGGCATTATTCTTAAATACATGACAGAACGAAGCCTAAAAATATATTTCCCTGTTGGGAGGAAAGACAGAATCCCAGTGGCCAGTTTTGTAGTGGCATTATCCTTAAATACATGACAGACGCCTAAAAATATATTTCCCTGTTGGGAAGAGAGACAGAAAAATCTATTTCCTGGTTTGTGTATGTAGTCTGCTCTGTGGTCAGCCCATCACCATGCTGCTGTGTGCCCTTGACTACACTGTACCTTACTTAGTGTATGTTACCATGTGTAGCACAGTGTCCAGTTTTGTTGTGGCATTATCCTTAAATACATGACAGAAGTCCTAAAATATATTTCCTGTTGGGAGGAGAGACAGAAAATCTATTTCTCGGTTTGTGTGTAACTCTGTCTCTTGTGGTCAGCCCATCACCCTGCTGCTGTGTGTCTCTTGACTGCACTGTACCTTACCCAGTGTGTGTTACCGTGAAGCCCAGTGGCAGTTGTGTGGTGACATTATCCTAAATACACAACAGAAGTCAAAAATATATTTCCTGTTGGGAGAAGAGACAGAAAAATCTCTTTCCTCGGTTTGTGTGTGTAATTCCGCCTCTTGTGGTCATTCCATCACCCTGCTGCTGTGCTCCTTGACTGCTATGCTTATGCCTTTGTCCAGCAGCCCAATCATTCTGTAAGCCTTGAACCTGGGATCCTTTAGTTGCAAACCGTCATATTCTTCAATTACTTTCAGTCCACTGCATCACAGTGTCACATAGCCAAAATAAAATTTTGAGTTGTAGCCAGTGATCATAGATCACATTGCTTTTTACACAGGAATTGTGTGGTGTATTCCTGCAGTATACTGTTTCTGTTATGGCTGACACCATACAGATGAAGCATCTAGTGCTGGTGTTGGAGCAGGTGTTGGTGGTAGTGGTAATTCTGGTGCTAGCAGAAATAAGCAAAATGTTTCATGTGATAAAAATTCAACAAACAGCAAAAGAGCAACAGTGAAGTGTGGTAAAGGGGGACTGTTTAAGAAAACCTGTACAGCTGATGGGATCACACGGAGAGGCACCATAAGGTATGCCATTCATGCTGTTAAGATCCCTGTGACTAGCAGCAATAATGCAAGTGACAGTGAGTCCCTCTCTGACTCAGACAGTAGCTCCTTGTCTCAGTCCGACATTGTTGTGTCTCGCAATGAATCATTACTTCCTCAACAAAGTGAAATGAGCAAGTCTGCTGACAATGAATCAGGTAATGCACTTGCAAATACATCCAGCACTGTTGGCAATAAAAAGGACATATCATTGAATCCACCATTTCTGTGTTGGCCAGCAATGAAAATCCATCAGAGTCTTCTGCCCACTCTTCTAGCACCAAGGAGCATGTCCCAGGTTCTGTTAAGACAGGTGAAAAGACACAAACAGTCTTTAGCTACCTTCCTAGCACTTGAACAAAATCTGTCACATCTGAGGTGTGGAATTATTTCTCTACCAGTAAAACTGATCCATGCAGAGCAATTTGTTCCCTGTGTAAACAGAGTGTAAGCCATGATAAAGTTGTGTCATGCCTTGGCACTACAGCTCTTAAACGCCATCTGAAAAAGCATTCAGTTTTGCTAGATCATCCAAAACCCATGTCCTCCATCTTCCAGACCACAAGTGAGAAGGGTCAGGAATCTGAATGGATACTGAATTGTTCGAACTTGATGCGGCAGAACCACTGCCAGCCCTAGGATCACTGCACACCAATGCCAGGCACCATTAGCACCAGTTGCACATCCAGTGATGGAACTGAATGTATAAGTCCTAGTCCACCATCTCTGCGTCCATCTGCCCATCGAAGCACGATGTATATTAAACCAGCAGGAACATGCTGTAAACAGCTAACACTGTCTCAGGCATTTGAAAGGAAGAATACCTTTACTAGAAATCATCCAAAGACCCTTCATCTTAATCACTGAATTGGTGAACTGTTAGCCGGAGCCCTTCTCCCATACTCTTTGGTAGATCATGAGGATTTTAGGGAGCTCATGACATTAGCAGAGCCTCACATAATGTTCCTCATCGAAGGTACTTTTCCTATGTTGAAATACCAAACATTTATCAGGCTTTAAAAAGGACAGTGATGCTTTGCACTTAAAACTGCGGAGGGTGGGGTTATTCATGTCACAACAGATATGTGGACCAGCACTCAAAAACATAGATTACATGTCCCTTGCCCCATTGGACGTTTTCTTGTGCTTCTTCAAAACAAAGACACCTAAAAGATAGCGCTTGCTGCATATAAAGAAGTTTGGGCAAAGTCATACTGCTGCAAACATCTTGCAGGAACTAAATGACCTCCTTGACGAATGGGTTTATTCTCACAGTCTAAAATGTGGCTTCATAGTAAATGACAATGGAGCCAACATCTTGAAAGCAGTACAGGATGGAGGATTTCTGCATCCTGCTTGCTTTGCACATTGCTTACACTTAATTGTCACGGGATTTCTCAGCAACGAAACACAAGCGGATGGTATGATTGCTGTTTGCAAAAAAATTGTGACTCACTTTTCACATTCAACCAAGGCTATACGGACATTGTCCGAAATGCAAAACACAAGCTGCCCCAGCAAAAGCTGATTCAAAATGTTTCACTGTGAACTCAACGCTTATATGCTGTGCCGCCTCTTGGGGCAAAAAAAGCTGCTGCATGAGTATTGCTCCAGTTACATTATTGGAGATGGCATTATGCTGTCTGTGCTGCAGTGGAAATTAATGGAGACCAGTGTGCTGTATCCAGCTCTTTTGAGACAGCTACAAGGGACATGTCTTCTGAAGGCATTCTGTGAGTCAGGTTATCCCACTCATAATGCTCATTTCACATCATCTTAGTGTTCTAAATCTACAACAGAAAAGACAATCTGAAGCGCAGACAACATGTCGCCTGTATCATGGGAATCTCGTAAAGAGAATGAGCTAGCGCTTCAAAACCAATGACAAATTAGTTGCAATGACAAAATCAAAACACTACATCCTTGCAACTCTCTTAGATCCCAGGTTCAAGGCTATACATCTTCCAAAAACAGATGATATAGAGCAGTACAAATGTATGTTGCTAAATGAAAAAATGACTCACCTTAGTAACGTTGTTTCTTCTAATGGAGTCTTGCTATATTATGACTGATGCAGTTTGTCCCACCATTAGAACTGCTCCAGAGGTGAAAGAGTTAACTTCCATGCAGTGCATGGAACTTAGAGCACGAGCTCAGTTAGAGAAGCTCTGTCAGGGTAATTTCAAACCGAAACCGTCAGATCTTTATGAGCAAAACTCACTAAGGCTCTGTGTGGAAGCTGTAACTCATGCACTGCCAACTGGCTACTAAAAATATTCACACATTTTCCTGTCCCAACACCAAGACTCAAGTCAGGGACCAGAACAATAAGATAAAATAAATAAATAAACACACACCCAAACACCCCAACAAGAAGGGTGGAAAACATAAAGGGCATCAATAAGTGCTAACAGTGGACTGCCCACCCCATACCCAAAGTAGAAGTTCTGAGATGGGCAGGTTGGGAGGTTATAGTAGCAAGACTCCATTAGAAGAAGCAATATACTAAGGTGAGTAATTTTTCTTCAAACAACATGAAGTCTTGCTATATTATGACTGATGCAGACTACACAGCAGTACCTCCATGGAGGAGGGACAGAACCACTTAGGAATAGGCTCTGAAGCACGGTTGTATCAACTGAGCATCCTCCTGGCCTGATATCCAGGGAGTAATGCTTGGTGAAAGTGTGTACTGTTTTCCAAGTAGCTGCTGACATATCTCCAAGATAGGGATGTCCTGGCAGCAGCTAGAGAATGCAGCTGTACCTCTGGTAGAGTGAGCCCTCAGGCCTGAGGGGAACTCTACCCAGTTTTTGATAGCAAAATTGTATACAAGAGACAATCCACCTGGCAATGGATCCCTTAGTGGCAGGTCTCCCTTTCCCAACCTCACCATACGTAAGAAATAGTTGGAGGGAGTCAAACCTGTGACCCTTGGTACACTCCATGTAGTAACTTAGGGTCCTCTTAACATATAAGCTGTGCAGCCTCCTCTCACCAGAGGAGGAATGGTCAGTGAAGAACACTGGAAGTGAATAGATTGGTTAAGGTGGAACCGAACCACCTTAGACAAAACTTCCTGTTAGTCCTGAGGACTACCATATCCCTGTGAAAGGAAATAAAGTCAGTCTCACTGATAAAGCCTGTAACTCACTTATGCGCCTGGCAGAAGTGATGGCTACCTAGAAAGACAGTTTTCCAAGTCAACACTTAAGCCTGCCAAGACAGAGGCTCAAAGGGGTTGCATCAGCTGAGCAATGCAAACATTAAGATCCCAAGCGGGCAGGGTCCCTGAATGGAGGATTGTATGAAGCAATCCCTTAAAAAACTTGGAAAATACAGGGTGAGCAGAAAGAGAAGAGGGCTTCCCTGCTGAAATGAAAGCAGAGACAGCTGCCAAATGCACTTTCAGGGTAGCTGGTCTCAGTCCCAAAGAATTAAGATGGACCATATAGTTCAAAACAGTGGGTAAATCAGCAGATTCCAGGGAAATATGCTTCCCAGAACACCATATGGAAAACTTTTTCCACTTGCAGTTATAGGTAGCCCTGGTGGAAGGCTTCCTAGAAGCTTTCAAGATTTGGAGAACACCCTGATAAAGTTGTAGATCAGCAAACTCTAACTCCTCAAGAGCCAGGCCTTGAGGTTGAGGGATTTGAGATTGATACCAGACTCTCCCTGAACACAGGTTAACAGATTGTGGTTCCTGGGAGACACAGGGAAGATGGACCCTAAGGACAGAAGGAGTGGGTACCAGGGCTGCCTGGCCCAGTCTGGAGCAATCAGGATCATCTTGCAGGGCTGAGACCTGATTTTGACTAGCACTGAACAGAGAGGAAGGGGGAGGCATAGAGAAACTTCCTTCCCAATCGAGGAGAAAAGGCATCCAGGGACTGAGCCCAACACTGGGGCCTGCAACAAAAAGGGAAGTTGATGATTGTCTTGGCTGCAAAAAGATTCATCTGAGGAGTGCCCCATCTGGACAAAACTATCCCCAGTACTAGGGTCCAGTGACCATTCTGTGATGGCCCTGGGAAATCCTGCTGAGAACATCTGCCAGACATTGTCCTTGCCTGGGAGGTGAACTGCTATGAGGAAGTGTTCAGGGAATAAGCCAGAGACCACAACTTATCGCCTCAGTGCACAAGGCCGAAGACCGAGTGCCCCTTGTTTGTTGATGTACCACATTGTAGTGGTGTGTCTGTTCTGACCTGTACCACCTTGTTCTGAACAGATGCAGAAAAACCTGAAGTGCTAGAAAACAGCTCTGAGTTCCAACAGATTGATGTGGGAGCAGAGATCCTGTGGGGACCATAACCCCTAGGTGGAGAGGTCGCCCATGTGAGCTCCCCATCCCAAGAGGGATGCATCTGTAGTAAGGGTCAAGGAGGGACAGAGGATGAAGCACCCTTGTCTCCAGATTGCTTTGATCCTGCCACCACTGAAGGGCCTGAATCAGGGTTCAAGTCACTGGGATTAACTTGATAGGGATCTCTTCGAGACCAGAAGGCTCTCAAATGGAACTGAATGTCCTCATCTGAAATCTTGCTCCTTGCACTACAGTGTGGAAGCAGCCATGTGTCCTAGGAGCTGCAGGAAATGCCTTGCTGGTCGAGAGACCTGCAGAGTGAAGGACGAGGCCAGGGCCACCGAGGTCCTTACCCCAGGTGCTTCTAGGGGAAGGAAGGCTCTGGCTCTGCTTTGTGTCCAGTTCTGCACCTATAAAGGTGAGTACCCGGACAGGTTCCAGAACTGACTTTGGAAGACTGAGAAGAAAGCCCAGAGAGGTAAGCAGCTGCTGCAACTAGCAGGTGTGATTTGATTCCTGGTCTGAGACTGACCCACAATGAGCCAGTCATCCAGGTAGGGAAAGATGGGCACCTTTTGCCTTCTTAGATGAGCAGCTGCTACTGCCAGACATTTTGTGAATACCCTTGGGACAGAGGTAAGGCAAGGCGTACTTGCTGAACTGATAATGGCTGAGGGCAGTTCAATCTGAGGTACTTCATGGGAGCTCTTGATAAGAACATGGAAGTAGTAGCATCCTGAGGTCCAGGGAAGCTAGCCAGTCCCCTGGCCTTAGGGAGGGTAAATCATTCCAGAGTCACCGCTTTGCATTTTGGTTTTAAAAGGTGCTTGTTCAGATATCTTAGGTCCAGGATGGGCCGCCACCTCCTGTCTTTTTTGGGGTAAGAAGTACCTGGAGTACAGACCCTGCCCTGGTGTAGGGAGAAACCTTTCTACAGCTCTGAGAGCTAGGAGGGTTGAGACTTCTGTTTCCAAAGCAAGAGTCTCTAAAGGGTTTGCAGGTGGAAAGGATCTGGTTCTCATCTTTGAAATTTCTTGAAGCTGAGAACCAGACCCTGGCTTCACTACTTCCAGGACCCACCTGTCTGATGTTAAAGACTCCCAGTCCTGGGCGAGTAAGCCAGCCTGCCCCTACAGGTAATGGAGGAGTCGACCCTTGGCATCCCATGTGGGGTGCCTGTTTGGCAGGGGCTTTAGGCTGAGGGTGGGCAGGCCTGCTCATACCCCCGCCTGCCTCTCCCTCTGAAGAACCCCTCTGAACATAGGCTGAAGAGGAGGCCCTGGGTCTGGTAAAAGGCTCCTGTGAAAGGCCTGCACCTCATCCCTGGGGCTGCCTCTGAGGATGTATGTGCCTTGGCTTGTGCACCCTACAAGTGGTTTCTATATTCATCCATTTTCTTCATATAATTCTCTGTCTGCTCCCCAAACAGAGAATTTCCACCACAGGAAAATCCATAGCCTTAGACTGGGTATCCTGTGACAAAGTAGTACACCTGAGCCAGGCCAATCTACAAAAAGCCACAGATGTAGCCATGACTCTAGAGGATACATCATTAGAATCCACTGCAGCATGGAATTGCACCTTAGATGCCTCAATACCATCAACAGCCACCTGCTCCAGCTCCATTGCAAGATGGCCAGGGGCCTGTTTGGCTAAGGCCATGACAGTATCCCATCTAGATTTTTGGTATCTTGCAACATAAGCCATATAGTTTGCTTGTCTGAGTCCCAAAAACGCTGCCATGTATTGTTTTTGCTATGGCATCAATCTTCCTGAGTCCTTGTCAGAGGATGTGAAGCTAGAATATTAGTTTATTACAGGCTGCAGCCTGAACTACCCCAACATGACTGCATTGCTGTGAAAGAAATTCTGTATCAGGACTAAAAAGTGTACCTCCTGTCCATCTTTTTATCCACAGGGAGGCACAGAAGAAAAAAAAATTACTCACCTTAGTAATTATTGCTTTTCTTTTCTCATGGAGTCTTGCTGTATTAGGACTTAATGCAGTTAGCCACTGCACTTGAACTGCCCCAGAGAGGATAGGGTTAACTCCAGAGAAGTCTGAGTTCCACAGCGAGGGCGCTGTTCAAAGCTCTCATCTGGCTAGTTTCAAATGAAACTGCCAGGTTCTTTATGAAGCTAAACCAATATAGCAAGTCTGTGGAAAGCTCTACACTAGCTATTGGCTACCTACCAGTAGTAGGACAACAAAACACAACAACAATCATAGAATAATAACAAAGACACCTGTTATTGTTAGAATCACCCATGACAACACTAATAGGCCCCTCTCCCAAAGACTCAAGTCCAGAGAGGAGCCACCTATCACTTAACAAAACAGAATCACCTAGTTCCTAATCCAAATGAACAAAGGGGGGAACTGAGAGAAATTGAAATGGCATGACAGTGCTTGCACTAATTTGACAACCCCATACTCAAGTAGGAGTTCTGAGCGGGGTAGGAGGGAGGGTTGTCCTAATACAGCAAGACTCATGAGAAGAAAAGCAATTACTAAGGTGAGTAATTTTTCTTCAAACACCATGAAGTCTTGTTGCTATTAGGACTTAATGCAGATTATACAGCAGTACCTCCATGGAGGAGGGTCAGAACCTACTTGGGGAATAGGCTCTGAAGTCATAGCTGTGCAAACTGAAGCATCTCTCCTGACTGACATCCAGGAATAATGCTTGGAAAGGTGTGGACTGTTTTCCAGGTAGCAGCTTGGCAAATTTCCAAATGGAATATCTCTAGCAGCCGCTAGAGATGCAGCTGTACCCTGGTGGAATGAGCCCGTCCTGAGGGAGGTTCTCACCTAGTTTTTGGTAACAGAAGTGGATACAAGAGACAATCCACCCTGAATTGTCCTCTTAGTGGCAGTCTCCCTTTGCCAACTTCTCCATAGGTAAGGAAGAGTTGGAAGGATTCGAACCCAGACCCTTGTGCATTCCAAATAGCAGCTTAGGGCTTTTGACGTCCAGACTGTGCACCTCCTCTCCCTGAGGAGGAATGCTCCCGTGAAAAATACTGGAGAGAGATGGATTGGTTGAGATGAAAATCTGAAACCACTTTAGGTAAAACTTTCTGTTAGTCCTAAGGACTACCTTATCTCTGTGAAAAGAAATAAAATCTCTTCTACTGACAAGGCCTGTAATTCACTTATACGTCTAGCAGAAGTGATAGCCACTAGAAAAACAGTCTTCCAAGTCAAAAACTTGAGGTCTGCCGAGGACAGAGGCTCAAAGAGGGGTTGCATTAGCTGAGCAATGCAAACATTCAGGTCCCATGCAGGAGCTGGTTCCTGAAAGGGGGTTAGTGTGAAGTAACCCTAAAAAACTTGGAAAATACAGGGTGAGAAGAAAGGGAATCAGGCTTCCTGTGACACAAAAGCAGAGACAGCTGCCAGATGAACCTTTAGGTAGCTGGCTCTAAGGCCCAAGGAATTTAATGGACCAAATAGTCCAGTAAATGGGCAGATTAGCAGATTCCGGATAATCTGCTTCTCAGAATACCAAATGGAAAAACTCTTCCACTTAGGAATTGTAAGTGGCTCTAGTGGAAGGTTTCCCAGAAGCCTTTAAATATCCAGGACACCTTGAGAAAGGTGTAAATCAGCTAAATTCAACTCTTCAAGAACCAGGCCTTGAGGTGAGGGAATTGAGGTTCGGATACCACACTCTCCCTGTGCACAGGTCAACAGGTCGTGGTCCCGGGAAGCTCAGGGAGGGTGGAAATGTCAGAGACAGGAGGAGAGGGTACCAGGGCTGTCTGGCCCAGTCTGGAGCAATCAGAATCACTCTGCAGGGCTGAGTTCTGATTTTTACTAGTACCCTGAGGAGGAGAGGGAAGGGGAAAAGCATCAGAACTTCCTTCCAATCCAACTGAAAGGCGTCCAGTGGGACTGATCCCAGAACTGGAGGCCTGCAACAAAACAGGGAAGTTGTGGCTGTCTGGGGCTGCAAAAGATTCATCTGAGGGTGCCCCATCTGGCAAAGACTGACCCCAGCACCAGAGAATTCAGAGCCCATTCATGATGGCCCTGAGAAATTTCTGCTGAGGGCATCCACGGGACATTGTCCTTCCCTGGAAGGTGAACTGCTATCAGGGGAGGTGTTCAGGGAGTAAGTCAGAGACCACAACTTCATTGCCTGTGCACAAGGCTGATGACCGAGTGCCCCCTTGCTTGTTGATGCCCACATTGTTGTGGTGTTGTCTGTCCTGACTTGGACTACCTTGTTCTGGACAGTAGTCGAAAAACCTGGAGAGCTAAGAGAACAGCTCTAGTTCCAAAAGGTTGATGTGGAGCAGAGATTCCTGAGGGGACCACACTCCTGAGTGGAAAGGTCACCAGTGTGCCCCCCACCCCAACAGGGAGGCATCCGTGGTGAGGGTGAGGAATGAAGAACGGGAGAAGGGGACCCCTGATCACTTGCTTCGATCCTGCCACTACTGAAGGGCTAGGATCAGGTTTTAGTCACTGGGATTAACTTGGATAGGGGTCCTTCCTTTGAGACCAGTAGGACCCCAAGTGGAACTGGGATGTCTCATCTGAAATCTTGCTCCCTGCACGCACAGCTGTGGAAGCAGCCATGTGTCTAGGAGTTGCAAAAGTGCCTTGCTGGTCGAGACCCGCAGGGTAGGGAGGATGCCAGGGCAATGAGTCTGTCCACTCTTTTGAGGGAAGAAATGCCTGGCTGACTTTGTGTTCAATTCGCACCTATGAAAGTTAGTACCTGAACTGGTTCCAGAACTGACTTTGGAAAATTCAACAGGAATCCCAGAGAAGTGAAAAGTTGCTGGGAGACTTGCAAGTGGGATTTACCTGATCTGGAGACTGACCCACTATGAGCCAGTCGTCCAGGTAGGGAACACAGCAACCCCTTGCCTTCTTAAATGAGCCACTACTACAGCTAAACATTTTGTGAAACCCTTGGAGCAGAGGTAAGGCTGAAGGGCATTGCTTTGAACTGGTAGTGGCCAGAGGGTAGTTCGAACCTGAGGTACTTTCGGTGAGAAGGCCTGATCAGAATATGAAAATAAGGCCTTGAGGTCCAGGGAAGCTAGCTAGTCCCCTGGCCTTAGGGAAGGCAGAATCATTGCCAGAGTTAACATTTTGAACTTTGGTTTCAAAAGATGCTTGTTCAGAACCTTAAATCTAAGATGGGCTCATTCTCCTGTCTTTCTTTAAAAGGAAATACTCAGGTCACAGACCCTTGCCCTGATGGCAAGGAGGAACTCTTTTCCACTGCCTTGCAGCCCAGCAGAGAAGAAACCTCTGCTTCCAAAGCAAGGGCTTCTGAAGGATTTGCAGGTGGAAAATGTCTGGCTCTCATCTTTGGGAACTGTTTGAACTTGAGAACCAGACCTTGGCTTACCACCTCCAGAACCCATTTGTCCGGGTTAGAGACAACCAGTTCTGACTAAATAAGCCAACCTGCCCCCACCGTACAGGAGACTGGCCCTGGGCACCCTATCAGGGTGCCTGCTTGGCAGCAGCTTTAGGCTGAGGAGAGGGAGATGGTCTGCCTGTGCCCCGCTCTACCCTCTGCTTCTGAAAAACCCTCTGTGCAAAGGCTGAAGAGGCCTGAACTTGATAAAAGGGCCTGTGGTAAGGCCTGCCTCACCCTGGGGCATGCCTTTGTGGAGTGGCATGCCTCCTTAGCTTGGGCACTTTTGTAGGTAGTTCTGTATTCATCCATTTTCTTCATGTAATTTTCTGTTTGATCCCCAAACAGAGAGTTTCCTACTACAGGAAAATCTATAGCCTTTGCCTGAGTATCTTGGGACAGATTAGTGCATCTAAGCCATGCCAACCTATGGAGAGCTGCTGAATGTGCCATGACCCTAGAGGAAACATCATTAACATCAACGGCAGTATGAAATTGAACTTTAGAGGCTTCAATGCCATCATCAGCCACTTGTTCCAACTCACTAGCCAGCTGGCTGCGCCTGGCTTGGCTAACTGCAATATAGTGTCCCATCTAGATTTCTGATATCTAGCCACATAAGCCTATAATTAGCCTGCCTGAGTCCCAATGAAGCTGCCATATATTGCTTTTGCGCCATGGCATCAATCTTCCTGGAATCCTTATCAGGAGGATGTGATGCCAGGGGAATATTAGCCTTGTCACAGGCTGCAGCTTGAACAACACCTACATGACTACACTGCTCGGTGA
Source organism: Neoceratodus forsteri (assembly GCA_016271365.2). NCBI lineage: Eukaryota > Metazoa > Chordata > Ceratodontiformes > Ceratodontidae > Neoceratodus > Neoceratodus forsteri. Next base: position 1,378,787,103 of record CM057456.1, on the reverse strand, counting down.
GGAAGTCTTTATCAGGGCCTGATAAAGTATACCTTCTGTTCATTTTCTTATCTACAGGAGGAACGGAATGAGGATTTTTAAAAATCTTTGTTGTTTGCTTCCTAAATGACTTATGCAAAGGAATAGACAACCTTCTAGACTCTGGAATATCCATCATTTCTACATAATCAGGCTCCTCTTGCTCATCCACAGCCTCCTCTAAAGGGAGCTGGAGGGTTTCTGCCACCTTTTTATAAAACATAAAATGAGAAGGGGACTCAGACAGCAAAGGGGGAGATTCTATGGGTCTATCTGGAGAAATGCCCGTTCAATGGGCATGTCCAATCTTCCAGTCACAAATACACTGATCAAATTCTCCTCCCCTCCTGTGGTTCTATAAACTCCTCAACATCATAATCCTGAACCACTGGACCTGAACGAGCCACCCTTTTTCCCAATTGTAGGGGTCGACAAGTCCCCTGTAGACAAAGACTGAACAATCTGAATGGCTTTTGCTATTTCTGCAGCAGTTGGAGAGACAATTTTGGACTCCAGACCTGCTGATTTCTTTGTCTTTTTTGCTGGAGCTGGTTTCTCTGAACCAGCTTTTCTTTTGCCCGAGGAAGTCTTCCTGGTTCGGTCAGGGCACTCCTCTGGTCCAGTGGGTACTGGACCGGCTGGCCATCAGTCAGCGGACTTTGGCCTCTCATTCCCTGAGCTGGCCCAATCTTCTTTCCAGGGTGGCTGCAGGAAATTTTACACACCTGGCAGTCTGACAGGAGGTGGTCAGCCTCAGACAATAGACATAAGTGGTGTGTGGATCAGCCTTGGCAAAAGGCTTCCCCACAGACATCACAGTGTTGAAACCCAGTGGGCCCGGTTTTTCTTTTGGGTTTCTAGACATAATGCCAGCTCAACCAACAAACTTGCTCCTTTAAACGGCCGTACAGAAAGACACCCTTATCGGTTCCTAACTGTGTCACGGGTATTGGAAACCCCAAATAAAATTAAGTTTTTTAGGAACCGATAAGAACTGGAACTTTACTTCTAAAGCCCAAAAATCATAAAATAGTCAACCGATCGGTTCAGACTGAACCGATCAATGTATTTCCACACAGACTTTTGCTTAGTACTTACGGTTACCAGATAGAGCTTTTGACCCGAAACGCGTAATTTTAAAAACTTGCCGGTTCAAATGAACTAAGTAAACTCGCTTGAACCGCTAAATGAACCAAGTTGAAGGAGCTGATCTCCTGAGCGACTGTTCAGTGGCAGTGAGGAAAGAATCTGGCAGTTTACTTGAAACTAGCCAGATAGAGTTTTGAACAGCTCATTGCTGTGGAACTCCAGACTTCTCTGAGTTAACCCTATCCTCTCTGGGGCAGTTCAAGTGCAGTGGCTAACTGCATTAAGTCCTAATAGCAGCAAGACTTCATGGTGTTTGAATTAGGAGCTTTTAAAATTTTTATTGTTTGTTTCCTAAAAGATTTATGTAAAGGGACAGACAATCTCCTGGACTCTGGGATATCCATCATCTCTACAAAGTCAGGCTCCTCTTGCTCATCCAAAGCCTCCTCTAAAGGAAACTGGAGGGTTTCAGCAACTTTTTTATAAAACAGAAAATGAGAAGGGGACTCAGCAAGCCTAGGGGAGATTCACCTAAAGGGTCTATCTGGGGAGATGTCCGTCTAATGGGCACATCCAGACTTTCAAAGTCACATTCACACTGATCTCAATCATCCTCCCTCCTCTGTTTCATAAAACCTCTATATCATATTCTTGAACCGTGGAACCGACCAACCGACTCTTTGCCAGATAGTGGCGGTTCGGAGGGAACTGGGAAAGTGACTGGACAATCTGTATTGCCCTGGCTATCTCTGCAGTAGTTGGAGAAAGGTTTTGGACTCACACCTGCTGACTTTCTAGTTCTCTTTGCTGGAACTGGCTCCTCAGAGTCAGCTTTACGCTTGCCGAGAAGTCTGCCCTGGTCAGAGGAGCTCCCTCCGGTTCGGTTGGCACCAAACGGGCTGGCCATCCGGTCAGCGGACTTTTGGTTCTCGTCTCCGAGCCTACCAACTCTTATCATGGTAGCTGCAGGGAAATTTGCAAATCTGGCAGTCTGCATTGAGGTGGTCAAACCCCAGACAATAAACACGATGTGGTGTGTGGGTCAGCCTTGACAAAGGCTTCCCACTGAACACTACAGTGTTGAAACCCAGTGGGCCTGGTTTTTCTTTGGGTTTCTCAGACATAATGCCAGCCTAACCAAAAACTTGCCCTTTGATGGCAGTGCCAGGCAAGACACTTATCGGTTCCCAACCGTAGTCACGGGTTGGAAAAACGTAATGAAATCTGTTTTTTAGAACCGATGAGAACCGGGAACCACTTCAACAAGCCTTAAAAGCTTCAGAATGTTAATACAATTTGATCAGTTCAAACTCGAACCGATAAACATTTACAAGTTCCACACAGAAAACCTATCTATTACTTACAATACCATAGACAGAGCTTGAACCGATCGGGTTTGCAGTTAAAATAAAGAATTCGAGGTTGAATTTAACCAAGAAAACACTTTAAACCGAGAAAATGAACCGAGCAGCAGGAGGAATCTCCGGAGCGACTGTTCAGTGAGGCGGAGTAAAGAATCTGACGGTTTCGGTTTGAAATTACCCTGACAGAGCTTCTCTAACCGAGCTCGCGCTCTAAGTTCCATGCACTGCATGGAAGTTAACTCTTTCACCTCCGGAGCAGTCCTAATGGTGGGACAAACTGCATCAGTCATAATATAGCAAGACTTCATGTTGTTTGAAGAGCTGCAGCACTCACAGGAGTCAAACACAGACACACACAGTACCCTCAGGTTGTCATCACCACAACATGCAGGTTCATCTTCACAAAGGGATACAGAACTGAAAAGTCACCAAACATTAACAGTAGTTGTTCCACAATTGCCACTTCTTCAACCCTTAGTGGCAAGCTAAATCTGTGGCAAACCCTTTCCCAAATTGCCGCCATACCAGCTTCTGCTGATTCCTCTTCTGAGCGGTCTCTGTCCATCATGGTAGACAGTTACCTGCAAGAACTGCCTATTCCTATTGATGCATGCCCTTTTGAATACTGGAGATCAAAAAAGTCAATTTGGACAGAGCTGTATGATGAAGCCTGTAAATATCTTGGTTGTCCTGCAACGAGTGTCTCTTCAGAGCGCATGTTTAGTACAGCTGGCAATATTGTGACAGACACCAGAAATAGGTTGCTGCCAGAAAATGTACACACGTTAACTTTATTAAAGTTAATAAGTCAAGATTTTCAGATCCCTACAAGAGTATACAAACTGATCCTGAAGTGACTGATGTTGTGGATGTTGATGGTGATGACAACTCAAATGGTGGTGGCTGGTAAATATTGTGTGGGACAGAGTCTCTCTGCACCAAAAAGGAAACTTTTACAGACTGTGATGACTTTGGTAGTCTCTCTCCTTTCTCGATCTACTACCTTGGACTATATACCCCCCAAAACTTTCACCATTTCATAGCAAACTGCTTTGTAGCTAGGGTTTGAACTAAAGTCAACAAGTTTTATATACAGGGCAATTTTAACATCAGTGGGAACAGGCCCAAATTTGGCATAAAAGGGACACTGTCACATCAATCCTTTCTGTATCATATTATTTATAGTTAAAGTGCAAACATATATTTTTAGATTTACCTTCTGTGACTTTGTGGTGCAACAGTATGGGCTGGGACAGGAGACGGTCTATTTTTCAATTTTAAAGAGGACAAAACAATGAGTTCTAATTGGTAGCTGTTTATTCTTTTTTCAATTATAGAAATGTTAGTCATAAACCAAAAATGGATGCTAGTACATGGGTAAGGGTTGTGGGTTGGTTTTAACATGGGTGTAAGGGTGGCATCGGTGCTACTGCACAGATGAGGGTGGTGGAAGAAAAGTGGAATGGGTGATGGGGTGAAAGGTGGGTGTTGTTTTAGTCCTTTCATTTACAGATTCGTGATCGGCTGGGGATGATGAGAAAAAAATGATGACAGACCGAACCTACTGTACACATAATATATATTCTTATTAAATACATTGCAAACTGCTGCCACCTAGCACAATTGTCCTGTCCCCTTTAAAAAAAGAATAAAGGAATCAGAAATAAAAAGAAAATCTGCATCAGCAGTTTTAACAGAATGTGACCTATCATAAAGTGTTTTTGCATTACAAGTAGTGATAATTTGATACATAATGGGGTTGACAGACGCTGTCCCTTAAACATCACATGCCAACTGCTGCAGCAACATTAAATGTTCCTTAAGTTAGTGTGTGGTGAGGAAACCACTTTTTTCATTTATGTGACTGAAATACAGATTTTATTGAAGTATCAGCTGCAAAAATGCATCATCTTAGAAAGTTGTATGTATTACTTCAATTTGCCAACAAAAATGTTGGTATATGTATGCATTATCTTAGAAAATTGCATGCATTTTTTGCCAGCAACAATGGCATATTTTTTTTATTCAAATGTCTTGACTGACTACGTTATGACATAATATGTTTTGCAACAGTTCCACATGCTGCTGCTGTAGTACTTGGCTTGACTTTGTTATAAAAGCTTTCTTTTAAACATAGCAACTTTTGATTTACTCATTTAAAACAGAAAGCAGCAAATAGCTGAAATTAGGTAATATCAGTTATTTTTTCTCATAATTCATGATGATGAGTATATATAACTGAGTACATAAATGGCTAATGTGCCTCTTTCTTTCACTAAGGAACTATGATGCAGCTGCAGCAGGAAAACTTTAACATAAGGGTGGGTGGGTGGGCCTGTTACATATTAAGTTGCTGGCTTTAGCAAACAGAAGAAACCATAGATAAACCTAGTTGTATTCCTATCACTGTCACACATGATAATTTCTCTCCCCCTTATATTGAACAGTTTTTCCTTTACATGTATTTTATTACTATCTTCATTACTGGCAGCACAATAAAAAAAAAGGGTTCGAGTTCTAAAAAGTTCTAAAAAAGATTAGAACCCTAGAACTTTTTCAAAAGTTCTAGACTAGAACTAGAACCCAGAACTTCAGAGGGTTCTGACAACCCTAGTTTAAACCCCACCTTTCTTGAATGTAGTCAGCCATCCCCTGTTTAAGGACTTCCTTCCCTAATAGGGCAAGATGAAGCCTGTCCTTGGCATACAGTCCCTTATCCTCCCAAACTCCATTCCAGTTCCCTAACACCTCCAACCCACTCTCTTCATCCCACTTCCTGAGCCAGTCCTTAACCTCTGTGATCTTCATTTTTTTCTCCACTGAGGCCTTTGGTACTGGCAATATCTCCGAAAAGGAAATGTTGCATCCATTATCCCGACAGACTCTGGCAAGTTCTTGGAACCTTGCTTGGATTTCCAAAACACTATTTCCTCTAGATCGTTAGTTCCCAAATGCACCAGAAATCGGTTTCCTCACAATCCCTAACCAGTTGCATACACCATGAACTTTGCTCTGTCACTGTCAGCCCAGAGATACTCACTACCTTCACCTGGCTATGGCATCCACCCCCCTGTCCCTCCCACTGGATACCCCTAATCATCGAGTCTCCCAATAACAGAACCTTAACACAATCATCATCCTTATGGTTACCTCCACTATGCACTCTCAGCCCCATCCCCCTTATTCGTGATCTCAATTCCATGGGAGTCTTCCTGCCTTATTAGAGACCCCCTTGTCACCCTCCCCTTTCTGCCTCCCTCGTTATTTTGCCCACTTAACTCAGACCCCCTCTGAATAGGTGTCCCCTTTAACCATCTCTTATCCAAACCATTTATCCTGGCCCTGATGGTTTCCCCTTGCCCTACTCCGCCATCCTCCCCCCTTGTAATAGTACCCCTACCTCCAGAGGCTCTCTGTGGGTCCCCTTTACCTAGGGCCCCATCCTTGGTACAGACCCCCCTGCTGAAGGGGGGCCCCTCCCCCACCTCCTTGTCTCCCAGTTTCTCTCCAGTCATGCTCTCCTCCTTCATGTCTGCAATATGTTGCATCTCCCCCATCTGCTTAACATTTATGTTTCCCCTTCTCCCTCTGGGACTATTTCTATCCTTTCCAGTGCCGGTCTGTGATGCCCTATGGGTATCCAAACTCCCTCCGGCCTCTGTATCAGTTTCCTCATTTCCACCAACCCCTTCCTCCCCCTCTAGGTTGCTTAGTAGCTCAAATTTATTGTGACACTCTATGCCAGCCTCCATCAAGTAACCCGAGTTTCCCCTGACTGCACCTCTAAACTGCCCCTCTTCCTCCCCTCTTGCTCTGTTCTCCTTAGGAGCTCCCTTCCCACAGTCTGCTGTTTTAAGCTTCTCCACAACAGCCCCTCCCTTCTCAATGTCTGCTCTACTAGGCTTCCCCACAACAGCCCCTCCTGACTCTTCCCCCTCTACTCTCTTTGTATTTGGAATGTTCACCCCGTACGCTTTCCCCTTAGTGTCAACATCCCTAACTAAGAGTCCTCTGTCCCTAATATCCCCCCTCCTGCTTGCTGTAACATAACGTCCTATAATTTCAGAGTGTTGCCCCAGCCTCCTCAGCCCCACCCTTCTGCTGCCCATATCCACACCCCGTATCCTTGGACACCCCCCAACTCCCCAGCTTACTCCTTAACCAATATACTTCACTCCTGATACAAGATAGCTGTCTACAGAGTGGGCAGCCTCCCTCTCTCCAGGCCCAATTGAGAATTATTGCCATCCCACAGCCTGTGCAGCCTACAGCCCTTCCGAAGATGCCTGCCATGGTGGAATATGGCCACCCTGTTTGTCCCCCTCTGTTTATAATGGCACACACCCCTTTTCTCAGTCCCTTCCCCCTGGAATACAGTTTCTCTCTATACTGACTGCAGTTATTTACAACCCCAATTTCAACCCCACCAATAAAGTTCCCAAGTCTCACAAACACATACAGTCCAGTGTGTGTCCAGTCCCACTAACAGTGTGCATATGCAGACATCAGGTACCGTATGATGTCACAGGCCCACCAGTTCCTGTTGCTTCAAATTTCAATTACAAACAGAAATACACAGCCCTTCAATCCCAACCCCCAGTGGCTTTTCAGTATTTAAGAAAGCCTACAAAACAGGGTGGGTGGCAGGGCTCTTACCAACACTAGGCAAACATCACATTTAAATTTCACGCTAATTATCACTGCCAAACAAGTGTTCCCAAGCCCCAAAAGTTACAATATCACAGCCCAAGTAACAGTTCTAACTCAAAGTAGTAATTTTTAACACACAGAACTAATTTCATGTACAAAACTATTCAAATATTTCAGTTAAAACAGAATATAAACCCAAACCTCTGTCCTTACCAGCCTCCTGCTTATGTTCCCAAGTGAAAATGAAAGACAAGATGATTCTTGTTAATTTCCCTTCCCCCTAACACCAGGCAAACATCACATTTAAATTTCACTCTAATTATCACTGCCAAACAAGTGTTCCCAAGCCCCAAAAGTTACAATATCACTGCCCAAGTAACAGTTCTAACTCAAAGTAGTAATTTTTAACACACGGAACTAATTTCACGTACAAAACTATTCAAATATTTCAGTTAAAACAGAATATAAACCCAAACCTCTGTTCTTACCAGCCTCCTGCTTATGTTCCCAATTGAACAATGAACCCTGGGTTCTTTTGAATGTGTGGTCATTCATGGGGGTCCTTATTTACTGCCCCCAAGGGGCAGCAGGGCATTTCATGCAGGAGGTTGCCAAATTTGTCGTCGGTGAAAAATTGGAAGCCCCCAGAAGTATTGTTTTGGGGGATTTCAATGTTTGGGCTGACGACGAATCTTCTTGGCTTGGACATAACCTCCTCCAGATTATGTCATTGCGTGGCCTGTCACAAGTTGTTTCTGTTGCACCACACCAGGGCTGGCACATACTGGACCTGGTGTTCTCACTGGGGCTTGAAATAAATGATTTCAAGATTGATCGGGTTGTATGGTCCAATCACTGCATGGTGTGGTTCATGTTCAGGGCTCCCACCAGATGCCCTCCCCCTACAGAGATGATGAGCTGTCATCCTCTGAGGGGGCTGACCCTGGAGGGCTTTTTGGCAGCAGCTGATCTATCTGGTGTGGGTAATCCATGTGCTGGAGGTATTGGTGCCATGGTGGGCTAATAATAGAGTACTATCTGATGCCATTGACTCCTTTGCACCTGTCTGTGTACAACCCAAATCTTCCTACTTGAGATCCCTATGGTTTGATGTGGATCTCAGGGAGATGAAGAGACAGGGTCAGAGGCTGGAGCACTGCTGGGGGGTAGAGCCTGGAGGAGGACAAACTGGCCCAGTGTGTGCATTATAATGCATACCAGGGAGCACTCAACCATAAGAAGGCAGTGTTCCTGTCCAGGGAGATTACTAGGTTTACTAGGTGAGTAAATACAAAGGAAAAAATTACACACCTTAGTAATGTTGTTTCTTCTAATGGAGTCTTGCTATATTATGACATATGCAGTATAACCCCAGGTTAGAACTGCTCCAGAGGTGAAAGAGTTAACTTTCCATGCAGGGCATGGAACCTTGAGCTCGAGCTCGGTTGAACACTCTGTCTGTTGTAGCTCAAACTTAAACTGTCAGATCTTTACGAGCAAAACTCACTAAGGTTCTGTGTGGAAGCCGTAAACCTACACTAGCCCACTGGCTACTAACTAGAAAAACACATTTTTGTTCTTGATCCCAAAACAAAGACTCAAGTCAGGGGATTCAAGAAAGAAAAATAAAGCATAACACCTAAGCACCCTAAGAAGGGTGAAAATAAAGTGGGCATCTATGAAATGCCAACATTGCACTGCCCACCCACATCCCAAAATGGAGGTCCTGAGAGGGGGCAGTGGGGAGGTCATAATATAGCAAGACTCCATTAGAAGAAACAACATTACTAAGGTGAGTAATTTTTCTTCAAACAACAGAAGTCTTGCTATATTATGACATATCAGATACACAACAGTACCTCCATGGAGGAGGGACAGAACCTACTTAGGAAATAGGCTCTGAAGCACAGCTGTGTTAAATCGAGCATCACTCCAGCCTGGATATCCAGGGAGTAATGCTTAGTAAAGTGTGAACTGTTTTCCAGGTAGCTGCTTGACATATCTCTAGGATAGGATGTCCCTGGCAGCAGCCAGAGACGCAGCTGTACCTCTGGTAGAGTGAGCCCTCAGGCCTGAGGGAGGAATCTTACCCAGTTTTTCATAGCAAAATTAGATACAAGAGACAATCCACCTGGCAATGGATCTTTTAGTGGCAGGTTTCCCTTTACCAACCTCACCATAAGTGAGGAACAATTGGAGGGATTCAAACCTGTGACCCTTGGTACATTCTATATAGTAACTAAGGGCTCTTTTGACATCTAAACTGTGCAATCTCCTCTCACCAGAGGAGGAATGGTCAGTGATGTACACAGGAAGAGACATGGATTGATTAAGGTGGAAGTCTGAAACCACCTTAGGCAAAAACTTTCTGTTAGTCCTGAGGACCACCTTATCTCTGTGAAAGGAGGTAAAATCAGGCTCCACTGATAATGCTTGCAGCTCACTTATGCGCCTGGCAGAGGTGATGGCTACCAGAAACACAGTTTTCCAAGTCAAGTACTTCAGCTCTGCTGAAAACAATGGCTCAAAAGGGGGTTGCATAAGCTGGGCAATGCAAATATTAAGATCCCAAGCAGGGGCAGGGTCCCTGAACGGACGGTTGGTGTGAAGCAACCCTTTAAAAAACTTGAGAACACAGGTTGAGCTGAAAAAGAAGACTTACCTGCTGATAAGAAGACAGACATGGCTGCCAAGTGCACTTTGGGTAGCTGGTCTCAGCCCCAAAATTCAAATGCACCAAATAATCCAGGATCGTGGGCACGTCAGCAGATTCTGGGAAATATGCTTACCAGCACACCATATGGAAAATCTTTTCCATTTTTGAATTATAAGTAGCCCTGGTGGAAGGCTTCCTAGAGGCCTTCAAGATATCCAATACACCTTGGGAAAGGTGTGGTCAGCAAACTCTAACTCTTCAAGAGCCATGCCTTGAGATTGAGAGATTTGAGGTTCGGATACCAAACTCTCCCCTGGGAACAGGTTAACAGGTTGTGATTTCTGGGAAGACACAGGGGAAGGTGGACTGCTAAGGACATGAGGAGGGTACCAGGGCTGCCTGGCCCAATCTGGAGCAATCAGGATCATCTTGCAGGGTTGAGATCTGATTTTGACTAGCACCTTGAAGAGAAGAGGGAAGGGGAAAGCATAGAGAAGAAAAAATTACTCACCTTAGTAATGTTGTTTCTTCTAATGGAGCCTTGCTATATTATAGACATTAGCAGTTTCTTCCAGCTCTAGAACTGCCCGGAGTGAAATGGTTAAAACCATTCCAAAATAGAATTTTGGCACGAGAGCAGCTCTATATGTGTCATTTCAAACTTGAACTGTCAGATCTTTACGATCCAAACTCACTAAGGTCTGTGTGGAAGCTGTAACCTACACTAGCCAAATGGCTACCTAAATAATAACAACCATTGATGGTCCCAAAACCCAAGACTCAAGTCAGAGGACCAGAAATACTAACACCATTCTAATAATATGAAAATGGAACATAAGTATAATAAAACACACACACACATACACATACACACCCCCAAAGTCCCATAGGGAACAAAATGCTAACAGGACATAAGTAGTGCCCACACTAAGTTGCCCGCACCCCACCAAGTAGAGGTTCTGAGAGGGGCAGGTTGGGGGGGAGGTCTATAATATAGCAAGACTCCATTAGAAGAAACAACATTACTAAGGTGAGTAATTTTTTCTTCAAACAACATGAAGTCTTGCTATATTATAGACATTATCAGAATACACAGCAGTACCTCCATGGAGGAGGGCAGAACCTACTTAGGAATAGGCTCTGAAGAACAGCTGTGCCAAGCGAAGCATCTCTCCTGGCCTGGACATCCAGGAGTAATGCTTAGTAAAGTGTGTACCATTTTCCAAGTAGCAGCCTGGCAAATCTCAAATAAAGGGATATCTCTGGCAGCAGCTAGAGACGAGCTATACCCCTGGTAGAATGAGCCCTCAAACCAGGGGCTCTGCCCACTTTCTGATAACAAAATTGGATACAAGAGACAATCCACCTGGCTATTGATCTCTTAGTGGCAGGTTTGCCTTTCCCAACTTCACCATAGGTAAGGAAAAGTTGGAGGATTCAAACCTGTGACCTTTGGTACGCTCTATAATAACTAAGAGCTCTCTTAACATCCAGGCTGTGCAACCTTCTCTCACCCGAAGAGAGAGTGATCAGCAAAAAATACTGAAGGAGATAGATTGATTAAGATGGAAATCTGAAACCACCTTAGCAAAAACTTCCTATTAGTCCTAAGGACTACCTTATCCCTGTGGAAAGAAATAAAGTCAGTCTCCACTGACAAGGCTTGCAATTCACTTATGCATCTGGCAGAAGTGATAGCCACCAAAACAGTTTTCCAAGTTAGGTACTAAAGCTCTGCAGAAGACAGAGGTTCGGAAAGGGTTGCATTAACTGGGCAATGCAAACATTAAGTCCCAAGCAGGGCCGGATCCCGAAAGGGAGGATTAGTATGGAGTAATCCTTAAAAAACTTGGAAAACACAGGATGAGAGGAAGAGGGATGACTTTCCTGTTGACACAAAAGCAGACACAGCTGCCAAATGAACTGTCAGAGTAGCTGGTCTGAGACCCAAGGAATTAAGATGTACCATGTAATCTAACAAAATGGGCAATTCAGCAGATTCTGGGGAAATATTTTCCCAGCACACCAAATTGAAAACCTTTTCCATTTAGAACTATAAGTAGCTCCTAGTGGAAGGCTTTCTGAAGCCTTTAGGATCTCAAGAACACCCTGAGAGAGGTGTAAATCAGCAAACTCTAGCTCCTCAAGAGCCAGGCCTTGAGGTTGAGGGTTTGAGGTCCGGATACCAAACCCTTCCTGGGCACAAGTCAAGAGATTGTGATTCCTGGGAGGCACAGGGAAGATGGACTGTCAGAGACAGAAGGAGGGTACCAGGGCTGCCTGGCCCAATCCGGGCAATCAGAATCACCCTGCAAGGCTGAGATCTGATTTTGACTAGTACTTTGAATAGGAGAGAAAGGGGGAAAGCATAGAGGAACTTCCTCCCAATCCAGAAGAAGGCATCCAGGGAACTGAGCCCAGCACTGGAGGCCTGCAACAGAACAGAGGAAGTCTGTGATTGTCTGGGGCTGCAAAAGATCTACTGAGGGGATGCCCAACCTGGCAAAAACTATCCCCAGCACTTGAGGAGTCCAGGGACCATTTGTGCAGTGGCCTGGGAAATCCTGCTGAGGGCATCCAGCTAGGACATTGTCCATCCACAAGATGAACTGCTATGGGGAAGTGTTCGGGAATAGGCCGAGACCATAACTTCATTGCCTCGGTACTCGGGCCGAAGACCGAGTGCCTCCCTGTTGTTGATGTACCCACATTGTTGTGGTGTTGTCTATTCTGACTTGTATCACCTTGTCGTGGACAGATGCAGAAAAAGCTTGAAGAGCTAAAAGACAGCTCAGAGTTCCAGCAAATTGAGGTGGAGCAGAGATTCCTGAGGACCAAACTCCCTGAGTGAAAGGTTGCCCATGTGGGCTCCCCAACTGAGAGGAAGTATCTGTAGTGAGAGTCAAGTCATGAGAAGAGATGAAGGGGACCCCCGCTCTTAAATTGCTCTGATCCTGCCACCACTGGAAAGCTAGGATCAAGGTTCAGTCACTGGACGACCAACTTGGAAAGGGGTCTCTTCTCTGAGACCAAGCGGTTCTCAAGTGAAACTGAATGTCTCTCATATGAAATCTGGCTCCTGCAGCTGTGGATGCAGCCATGCCCCAGGAGCTACAGAAAGTGTCTTGATGGAGAGACCTGCAGAGTGAAGGAAGAGGCCAGAGCCACTACATTCCTTACCCTTTCTGGGGAAGAAAGGCTCTGGCTAACTTTGTCCAATTCTGCCCCTATAAAGGTGAGTACCTGGACTGGTTCCAGAACCCATTTAGTAGGTTTAGCAAAACCCAAGGAGGTGAGAAGCTGCTGGGTGACCTGCAGGTGAGATTTTGCCTGTTCTGGGGACTGGCCTACAATGAGCCAGTCATCTAGATAAGGGAAAAACAGCAATCCTCTGCCTCCTTAAGTGGGCCACTGCCACTGCTAGACACTTTGTGAATACCCTTGGAGCAGAGAGTAAAGCAGAAGGGCATTGCTCTGAACTGGTAATGACCTGAGGGCAGTTCGAATCTGAGGTACTTTCGATGGGATCTTCTGATTAGGACATGGAAATAGGCATCCCCTTGAGGTCCAGGAGGTGCTTGGTCCTAGCCTTGGGAAGAGTAAAATCATTGCCAGAGTTACCATTTGAACTTCGTTTCAAAAGATGCTTGTTCAGATATCTGAGATCTAAATGGACACGCCATTCTCCTGTCTTTTTGGGGTGGAGTATCTGAAATGAGAGACTCCTGCCCTGATGCAGGAGGAACCTTTCTACTGCTCTGAGCTAACAGGATGAGACCTCTGTTTCCAGGCGAGGGTCTCTCAAACACTTGCAGGTAGAAAAGTCTGCTTCTCAACTTGGGAACTTTTTGAAGCTGAGAACCAGACCCTGGCTTTCTACTTCCAGAACCCACTTGTCTGAGGTTAAAAAGCCCAATTCTGACTGAGTAAGCCAGCCTGCCCCTTACTGGTACAGGAGAATCGGCCCTGGGCACCCATCAGGGTGCCTGTTTTAAGGAGCTTTAGGCTGGGGTGGGAGCAGGTCTGCCACCCCTCGTCTGCCCCTGCCTCTGAAAACCCCTCTGAGCATAGGCAGAGAGGCCTGGGTCTGGTAGAAAGGCCTGTGAAGGCCTTCCCTTACCCCTGGGGGCATGCCTTTGAGGATGGCTTGCCACTCCTTAGCCTGAGCACACTCTTGTAGTAGTCCTATATTCATCCTCTTCTTCATGCAATTCTCGTCTGCTCTCCAAACAGAGAATTTTCCAACCACAGGAAAATCCATAGCCTTAGTCTGGGTATCCTGTGACAAACTAGTACTCCTGAGCCAGGCCAGCCTCTGAGCTACAGATGTGCCATGACCCTAGAGGAAACATCATTAACATCCACAGCAGCATGAAACTGAACCTTAGAGGCTTCAATGTCATCAGCAGCCACCTGTTCTAGTTCACTAGCCAGCTGGCCATGGACTAGCAGCCAGTGCATAACAGTATCCCATCTAATTTCTGATACCTAGCTACATAAGCCATATAATTTGCCTAGGACCCAGAGGCTGCCATATACTGTTTTTGCCATGGCATCAATCTTCCTGGAATCCTTGTCAGGAGGATGTGAAGCCAAGGAATATTAGCTTTATCACAGCAGCAACCTGAACTACTAACATGACTGCATTGCTGAGAAGGAATTCTGTATCAGACCACAATGTATACCTTCTGTCCATCTTTTTTATCTACAGGAGGCACAGATCAAGACTTTTAAAATTTTAATTGTTTGTTTCCTAAAGACTTATGTAAAGGAATAGACAATCTCCTACTCTGGAATATCCATCATTTCTATAAAATCAGGCTCCTCTTGCTCATCCACAGCCTCTTCTAAAGGAAGCTGGAGGTTTCAGCAACTTTTTATAAAACATAAAATGAGATGGGGACTCCAGACAGCATAGGGAGATTCTAAAGGTCTGTCTGGGGAGATGTCCGGTTCAATGGCACACCAGACCTTCAGCCACATTCATACTGTTCATAATCCTCCTCCCCTCCTCTGGTTCCTTAAATTCCTCAATATCATAATCCTGAACCACTGGGACGGACAGACTGACCTTTTACCAGATAGTGGTGGTTGGGACGGACCCTGAGACAGTGACTGGACAATTTGTATGGCTTTGCTATCTGCAGCAGTTGGAAGGAATTTTGGACCCAGACCTGCTGATTTTCTTGATTTTCTTTACTGGAATTGGTTCCTCAGACCAGCTTTTCTTTGCCCGAAGTCTGGCCTGGTCAGAGGGCACTCCCTCTATTGGTTGGTACCGAACCGGGCTGGCCATCGGGTCAAGCGGACTTTGTGCCTCTCGTTCTAGCCTGCCCAATCTTTTTCCAGGGTGGCTGCAGGAAATTCTTACATACCTGGCAGTCTGACTGGAGGTGGTCAAACCCCAGACCATAACACATGTGGTGTGTGGGTCAGCCTTGGCAAAAGGCTTCCCCACAAACATCACAGTGTTGAAACCAGTGGAGCCGGTTTTTCTTTTGGGTTTTCTCAGACGTAATGCCAGCCCTAACCAAAAACTTGCCCTTTTAACAGCAGAAAATAGAAGATAATCTTTATCGTCTCTAAATCATGTCGAGTATTGGAAAAACGAATAACCGCTTTTTTTTTAGAACCGATAAGAACCAGGAACTACACTCTAAAATAGTAACTTTTAGTTTTAAATGAGTTTTAAACCCACTGATCGGTTCAAAACTGAACCGATAACTTACAAGTTCCACATAGACTTCATTTACTTATAGTTACCACAGATAGAGCTTTGAACTGAACGGTTTTGCGGTTAAAATAAAACTATTCTCGGTTAAATCCAACCCGAGAAAACACTTTAAACCGAGAAATGAACCGAGCAGAAGGAGAAATCTCCGGAGCGACTGTTCACTGAGGCGGAGTAAAGAATCTGACAGTTCAAGTTTGAATTGACACAGATAGAGCTGCTCTCGTGCCAAAATTCTATTTTGGAATGGTTTTAACCATTTCACTCCGGGGCAGTTCTAGAGCTGGAACAAACTGCTAATGTCTATAATATATCAAGACTTCATGTTGTTTGAAATTTCCCTTCCCAACTGAGTAGGAAGGCATCCAGAGGGACTGAGCCCAACACTGGGGGCCTGCAGCAAAAAAGGGGAAGTTGGTGATTGTCTGGGGCTGCAAAGAGATCTATCTGCGGTGTGCCCCATCTGGCAAATACTACCTCCAGTACTAAGGGATCCAGTGCCCATTCGTGATGGCCCTGGGAAATCCTGCTGAGAGCATCCGCTAGGACATTGTCCTTGCCTGGGAGGTGAACTGCCGTAAGAAAGGCGTTCAGAGAATAAGCCAGAGACCACAACTTCATTGCTTCGGTGCACAAGTCCGTAGACCGAGTGCCCCCTTGCTTGTTGATGTACCACATTGTAGTGGTATTGTCTGTTCTGACCTGAACAACTTTGTTCTGAACAGATGTGGAAAAAACCTGGAGTGCTAGATAAACTGCTCTGAGTTCCAACAAATTGATGTGGAGCAGAGATTCCTGAGGGGACCACAACCCCTGGGTAGTAAGGTCGCCCATGTGAGCTCCCCACCCCAAGAGGGATGCATCTGTAGTAAGGGTCAAGGAGTGAGACTGGGGAGTGAAGGAAACCCCCGTCTCAGATTGCTCTGGTCCTGCCACCACTGAAGGGTCTTGATCAGGGTTCAAGTCACTGGGATCAATTTGGTTAGAGGATCTGTCCTTTGAGACCAAAAGGCTCTCAAATGGAACTGGATGTCCCTCATCTGAAATCTTGCTTCCTGCACTACTACTGTAGAAGCAGTCATGTGCCCCAGGAGCTGTAGAAAATGCCTTGCTGGTCGAGAGACCTGCAGGGTGAAAGAAGAGGCCAGAGAGACCAAAGTCCTTACTCTTTCCAGACGGAGGAAGGCTCTGGCTTCTTTTGTGTTCAGTTCTGCGCCTATGAAAGTGAGAAGCTGGACAGGCTCCAGAACTGACTTTGGAAGATTGAGAAGGAAACCTAGAGATGTAAGCAGTTGCTGAGTTACTTGTAGGTGTAGTTTGACCTGGTCTGGAGACTGGCCTACAATGAGCCAGTCGTCCGGATAAGGAAAGATGGCAATCTTTTGCCTTCTTAAGTGAGAAACTGCTACTGCCAGGCATTTGTATGAACACCCTTGGGGCCGAGGTGAGGCGAAGGGCATTGCTCTGAACTGGTAATGGCCTGAGGGCAGTTCGAATCTGAGGTACTTTCAATGGGAGTTTCTGATGAGAACATGGAAGTAGGCATCCTTGAGGTCCAGGGAGGCTAGCCAGTCCCCTGGCCTTAGAGAGGGTAGAATAATTCCCAGAGTCACCATTTTGAACTTTGGTTTTAAAAGGTGCTTGTTTAGATACCTGAGATCCAGGATGGGCCGCCATTCTCCTGTCTTTTTTGGGGTAAGGAAGTACCTGGAGTACAACCCTTTGCCCTGGTGTAGGGGTGGAACTCTTTCCACAGCTCTGAGAGCCAGGAGGGAAGAAACTTCTGTTTCCAGGGTAAGTGCCTCTGATGGATTTGCAGGTGGAAAGGACCTGGCTCTCATCTTCGGAAATTTTTTGAAGCTGAGAACCAGTCCCTGGCTTACTACTTCCAGGACCCACTTGTCTGATGTTAAAGACTTCCAGTCCTGGACAAAGTAAGCCAGCCTGCCTCCTACCGGTAGTGGAGAATCGGCCCTGGCCACCCCATCAGGGAGCCTGTTTTGCAGGGGCTTTGGGTTGAGGGGTAGAAGCAGGCTTACTAGAACCCCTTCTGCCTCTTCCTCTAAAGAACCCCCTCTGGGCATAAGCAAAGAGGAGGCCTGGGCTTGGTAAAAGGCCTATGAAAGACCTGCCCTGCCCTGACATGCTGCCTTTGAGGAGTGGCTTGGCTTTCTTTGGCCTGTGCACTCCTATAGGTGGTCCTATACTCATCCATTTTCTTCATATAATTCTCTGTCTGCTCCCCAAACAGAGAATTGCCCACAACAGAAAAATCCATAGCCTTAGACTGAGTATCCTGTGACAGGGCAGAACATCTGAGCCAGGCCGTTCTGCGAAGAGACACAGATGTAGCCATGACTCTTGATGAAACATCATTAGAGTCTACTGCAGCATGAAATTGCACCTTGGATGCCTCAATACCATCTGCAGCCACCTGCTCCAGCTCCTTGGCAAGCTGGTCAGGGGCCTGTTTTGCTAGGGCCAGCACAGTATCCCATCTGGATTTCTGGTACCTAGCTGCATAAGCCATATAATTTGCCTGTCTGAGTCCTAAAGATGCTGCCATGTTCTGTTTCTTTGCCATGGCATCCATCCTCCTGGAATCCTTTTCAGGAGGGTGAGAGGCTAGAGGAATATTAGCCTTGTCACAGGCAGCAGCCTGCACTACCCCCCTATGGCTGCATTGCTGAGAGAGGAACTCCATATCAGAGCCTGATAATGTATACCTCTCTAGTCCATCCTTTTATCAACAGGAAGGCTAGAGTGAGGAGTTTTTAGAATTTTTACTGTCTGTTTCCTAAAGGATTTGTGCAAGGGAATAGACAGTCTCCTAGACTCTGGAATATCCATCATTTCTACATAATCAGGCTCTTCTTGGTCATCAACTGCTTCCTCAACAGGGAGTTGGAGAGTTTCAGCAACTTTCTTATAGAACATAAAATGAGAAGGGAACTCACATAGCCTGGGGGGGTGGGGGGAATCCCTGAATGTCTGTCTGGAGAGATGTCCGGTTCAATGGGTACATCCAGACTTTCAAAATCACATTCACTCTCCTCATACCCCTCCTCCCCTTCCTCCGGTTCATAAAAATCCTCAAAATCATAATCTTGAACCGGTGGAACCGACTGAACCGAGAGCGCTTCCCTGATGGTGTCGGTTCGGATGGAACCGGGGAAAGAGATTGGACAATTTGAATAGCTTTAGCTATTTCCTCAGTGGTTGGAGGAAGAACTTTTGGCTCCACACTAGCTGACTTTCTAGCCCTTTTAGTTGGAACCGGCTCTTCAGAACTGGCTCTTCGTTTGCCCGAGAAAGTATCGCTCCGGTCAGAGGGCACTCCCTCAGGTTCGGTTGGAACCGAACCAGGCTGGCCATCCGGGTCAGCGGACTTTTTGGACTCCCTTTACCTGAGCCTACCAACTCTCTTTTCCACGGTGGCAGCAGGAAAATTCTTACAAATCTGGCAGTCTGCACTGAGGTGGGGAAACCCCAGACAATATACACAGGTGGTGTGTGGTCAGCGCCAAAGAGCTTCCCCACAGAGGCCTGATGCTGAAACCCAGTGGGTCGGTTTTTCTTTTGGGTTTCTCAGACATAGTGCCAGCCTAACCAAAACTTGCCCGTTAGTGGCAATCCGCCAAGCAAGACTCTTATCGGTTCCCAACCGTGTCACGGGTCGTTGAAAAAAAATCTGTTTTTTTTAGAACCGATAAGAACGGGGAACCGCACTCTAAAGGACTAGAAAGTTAATTTAAAACCAATCTGATCAGTTCAAACCAAACCGAAAAGCGTTTACAAGTTCCACACAGAAGAAAATAAGCGTAAGCCTATCTGTACTTACAATACCACAGACAGAGCTTGAACGACCGATTAAGTTTTTAATTTGATAAATAACCGAAATTACACTTTTAACCGACAAACGAACCGAGCAGCAGGAGAAATCTCCGGGCGACTGTTCAGTAGGGAGTAAAGAATCTGACAGTTTAAGTTTGAGCTACAACAGACAGAGTGTTCAACCGAGCTCACATCAAGGTTCCATGCCCTGCATGGAAAGTTAACTCTTTCACCTCCGGAGCAGTTCTAACCTGGGGTTATACTGCATATGTCATAATATAGCAAGACTTCATGTTGTTTGAAGGAAGCTTTGTAGCCTATCTTGATTGTCCCCCACATTTGTGGGAAATTACACTTTGTTATAGTTTTTGAAGAGCCAATGATCTACACACTTTTTAAAGGATTCAAAGGAATTACAGTCTACTAGCTCTTGTGGTAGCTGGTTCCAGAGCCTTGGTGTTCTTACTGAAAAGAAATTAAGCTTCTTGTTTGTTTTTACTTTGCTCACCATTAACTATTGATTGTGAAGTCTAGGTACTGTTTTTCTTTGTGTTTTAACAATACTACATTTGTCCATCAGAGAAGGTGATTTAAGAATTTTATATAAAAACAAAAGATCACCTCTAGTGCGCCTAAACTCCAGTGAGTGTAGGCCTGTTTCTTGAAGCCTCTCTGGATATGGTAGTGATGCTAAATGGGGAATCATTTTAGTTACCTCTCTCTGAATTCTCTCAATTACTTGTATGTCCCTGACCATGTATGGACTCCACATTGGTGTCCCATAATCTGTATATGGTCTGATGTATGCTTTGAACAATGGGACAATACATTCCTCTGTCTTAGATATAAACGTACAGTTGATGCGTCTAAGTAGTGAGTTGGTGGTTTTAGCTACATGATTACAGTGATCAGAGGAGGATAATTTGTCAATAATAACTGGTGACCCTATTTAACAACTGGATTATGAGTACTGTCAAATGCCATAATAACCTGAAATCGGGTTATTACGGCATTCTCATCATTTAATACACAGCACAAAGCCACGCTAAGTCGCGCTAAGCCCATAAAGTCGCTAGCAAGTCAGCTCACAAGTCACGCAAAGCCAGCATAAACCGCCGCAAAAAAACAGCAATTATAAAAAATAAAAGATAGGCAAGTGTGTTTTTATAGATTTATTTTACAAACCCTTGGTGTGTGATGACTGTATAAACCTCTCAAGCTTCGCTCTCGAGGTTTATGGGTCATCACACACCTCGGGTGTGTAAAAATAATCCATAACACACATTTGCCTATCCATTATTCTCTATTTTATCAGGATGTCCAAGTCTCTTTCAAATGTATTTTATTATAATATTGTATAATGTATAAATTTGTTTAGGGTTGTTGTAACCTAGATGGAGAACAGAACATTTGTCTGCATTGAATGTCATTTTATTTGTCTGTGCCCAGTGCTCTAATACTGAAAGGTCATTTATTAATAAGTCCATGTTATGGTCAGAATCCACCCTACCACTTAGTTTTGTATCATCAGTGAATTTTGAAAGTATGTTCCTGGAGCTAATCTGCATGTCTGAGATAAAAATATTGAATAGTACTGGGCCCAGAACTGAGCCCTGCGGCACACCACTAGTCACACCCACGTCACTGGAATAGGCACCATTGATCCTAACCTGCTGGGTCCTGTTGGTTAACCAGCAATTTATCCATTTTATTATGTTGCAAGAAAACTTAGACTGATTGCTTAGCTAGGAGAATGTTGTGAGTAACCTTGTCAAATGCTTTGCTATAGTTCAGGAGGATGACATCTATGGGAATCTTGTTGTCTAGTTCTTGGTTGACAGTACTGTAAAATGCTATTAAGTTGGTAGTGCAACAAAGGCCTTGAACCCATGTTGTGAGTGGTCTATGCCTAGAATTTGCATTTCTGTGTCTAGTATGCCTTTAATAATTTTTCCCATTACTTTGCATGGAAGTAAGGCTGATGGGGCGGTAATTACTCACTATGGAACAGTTACCCTTTTTATGCTGGCGTGCTTGCACAGCCAACATCTTGCAGCAGTGCAGCTTTGGAGGCATGGTCGCTGTTGGGCGAATGCAGGGCACACACCAGTAGGTGCACCCCTCATCCCCAATCAGCCTGCATGCCGGCACCACACCATGCATACATAATGTGGCAAGCACATCTAAGAAAAGGTCCGCTGCAATCCGAGCAAAGCTCGTCAGATGCAGCGGACCTTCCCTGGATGTGCTCACCGTATGAGCATGGCACTCAGTGCCGCCAAACTGCCGACTAAGGTGCCCAATCCCTGTCGGTTAACCCTGCCCCTCTGTACTGCCGACAGGGGGCCTCCCTGTCGGCATAAATCCTACTCCCCATTTGATAAATACTGAGGAGTGCCCCAATCCCCCTAAGCTTGTGCCCTCCGCTTTCTTTAATGTATATGAGGGGTGCCCAATCCCCATAGGCATAAATTCCTCCCCCGTTGTGTGCTGACAAGGGTGCCCAATCCCCATCAGCTACAGACCCCCAAACAATTAGAGTAGCATGCTGGGAGCCCACCCCAGTGTGCCAAATCCTAAACAAAAAACTGTCCCATAATGTTTTTCCCTGTAAAATAAAAATGGTCCCTTGTAGTCTCCCTGCCCCCACCGCACCCACCCTCTGTGCCCTGCCTCCCACACCCCCACATCACCCCATACTTCCTCTCCGAGTCTAGCGCAATGATCTTCGGTGGGCCGGGAACACGTCTGCACTCCTCAAAGCCGACCGCGAACTGAGGAAATGCAGGTAAACTGTACAATGGAATAAATAGGTTTTTTTCAACTTTGATGCATATCTCGGGTATTTTTTGGAATTTTGGCCCCAAATTTTCAACATGGGGTTTATGGGACCCCTCCTCATGAATTTTTGCACTGTCAGGGTGTTATTCAGTCCTGAAAGGTGATTTCGCAGTCACTGCGCGGAATCACCTTTTGGGACCGAGTAACAAAATGACAATGCCACGGTTCATGAGGTGGGTTCTCAAAAAGACTATGTTGCAAATTTGGTGGGAAAATTCCAAAATGACTGTTTTATGAGCTTGCATTGCGCAATTGCTACGCACGCTCGTAAGTTAGCGAATTCGCAATATTTTCATGCCAGGTTCTCAGCATTGTCATTTTACCACACCTTCTTGTGAACCATACAGCTGTCATTTTTCACATCCTGGCCGGAATGTGTTTTCGCACTTCCGGCGCAAAATAGCACGGTCGCTGTGCAAAATCAGTGTTCAGGACTCACTACGAAAATGACAGTGACACTGTTCATGAGCAGAGGTCTTAAAATGTCTGTGTTGAAAATTTGGTGACAGTTTGCACGCACGCTCGTAAGTTCGCAAACTTATAATATTTTCACTCCAGATTTTCAACAATGCCATTGTTCTGCACCTCCTAATGAACAGTACAGCTGTCATTTTTCACATCCTGACCAAAATCTGTTTTCGCAGTTCCAGCGCAGAATAGCGCAGTCGCTGTGGAAAGTCTGTGTTTGAGACACATTATAAAAATGACAGTGACACATTAGCAGATGTCCTAAAATGCCTATGTTGAAAATTTGGGGACAAAAGTCAATAAAATGAGTGTTTTATGAGCGTGCATTGCACAGTTTGCATGCACGCTCGTGACTTTGTGAATTTGTAATACTTTCACTCCAGCTGTTTATCATTGGCATTTTTCCATACCTCCTTATGAACAGTGCAGCTGGCTGTAATGTGTTTTCGCACGTCTGGCGCAGAATTGCACAGTTGCTGTGCGAAATCAGTTTTCAGGACAGTTTATGAACATACAAACATATGAAATTTGCCAGCAGATAAAGGCCTAGAGGTCTATCAAGTCTGCTCGAATGTGTAGCTAGGACCCCTTATTCTGCAGCTGCCCCTCCCTTCCACCCTTCCCCTTCATTGACCCTCCCCCTTGTCCTGTCCCATCCCCTTTTGAAGTAGTCCACTGTTCTACTGGATGCCACTTCTGCAGGTAACGCATTCCACCCAGCCACCACCCTCTCTGTAAAAAAAGTGTCTCCTCATCTCCCTCCTGAACCTTCCTCCCTCCAGTCTCATATCATTGTCCCTGGTGTCCCTCCCCTCCCTTACTTTGAACAGTCTCTCTGTACCTGTCTTGTTTATTCCTTTCATATACTTAAAGGTTTCAATCATGTCCCCCCCATCCCTCCTCTCCTCCAGTGAGTACATGTTCAACTCACTCAGCCTCCTCTCATATGAAAAGTCCCCCAGCCCCTTGATCATCTTTGTCCCCCTGCACTGCACCCCCTCCAGTAACTTAATGTCCCTCTTCAGATATGGTTTGCTGGCCAAGGCACCTAGCTTCACCTGAGCTGTTTTCTTCTAAGACTGCTTGAAAGACAGAGTAGAGAAACTTACCAGAGCAAGGGAAAAGGATTAAGACTTCTTTTGGCTAAGCAGATTTACTGTGTGGTGTTGTTTTTATTTTTTACTCACAGGGATTGCTACTGTTTGTTGCTAACATTTCATTGTTTTATTTTTCTCTGTAGCAAAGTGTTTCTTACAGTGTGTATCTTCTCTGAAATTTATTACAGGTGGTGCTTTACAGGTTTTACAGTTTTATCTAACATTAGGATAAGCTTTCAGGGTTACTGCATTTGTTGTTGACTGATTGTTTCTGCTCTTACCTCCTTGTTCTTTCATCCGTGGTTCTTCTTTTCGGCAGGGAAGGCCCAGCCACCCACCCCATCCCAACCACCCCACTACACTCCTTTTATAGGGTACCACAGTTGTGACATTTCCTGTGGCAGAGCAGGAAGGGGCAGATCAGTGGGGCATCCACAAGGTGAGCTCATTTACAGGGCACTAGTAATTTAACTTGTTATAACACGTTAAACAAAAACAAAACACAATCAAACCATTACTTGCATTTTTGTCCTTCTAATTACTCTGACTAGGTTATAAACCCAGCAACTTATCTGGAATGGATATCATTAACTGCAGGTACTGTGGAACAATTTTCAGAAGGGCAGTCTTACAGGATTTAGGACACTGTCCTACATGCTGGGCCATTGGAGATCTTAGGGCTCAGCTCCAGGCAGCATAGGCAGAGATTGCATGCCTCAAATTTCATATTTAAGAGGAAATACATTATAAGAACCACCCGCCATTTCCCCAGCATCCAACAGAAAAACCTCGACCGCAGAGGGTAGTTGGTCCAGGAGGTTGGCAGGTGGTTAGAAGGGGCAAATCGGGTGCCCCATCACTCTCTGCTCTCCAACATATTACCTCCAAAAACCATATAAACACTACAAACAGGTATCTGCCTCTATCTCTGAAATCAAACAAAGAGGCAGAAGACACTGCAGAGCAGGACACTGCAGCACAGGAGCTAGCACAACAAAACTCACCCAAATCAGGAACCAAAACACAAAAAGCAAAAAGGAAATCCAAAAAACTTCTGATCATAGGGGACTCCATGATTCGGGGAGTTGATACCCATCTCAGCCAGGGTAATGGTCAGATGTCTCCCAGGTACATCAGCATGGAGAGACACTGACTGCATTGCTAAAATTGTTCACAAAGCAGGAGAAAACATTGATGTCCTAGTACACATAGGGACTAATGATCTCACCAGCTGGTCAGTTGTGAAGACCAAGGAACACCTGACCAGGCTGGGTGACAAACTATCATCCATTTCGTCCGGTATCTCCTTCTCTGAGATCCTGCCAGTCTGAGAGAGGGGGGCAGATGGACGGAAGGTCAGAGAAGGGGAGATAGGGGAGCTAAACACGTGGCTCAAGAGCTGGTGCCAGGAAAAAGGACACAGATTTGTAGGGAACTGGCAACAGTTCTGGGAGTGAAAGTTCTTTAAATTTGATGGACTGCATCTTACTAAGGAGGGAGTCAGTGCATTGGGGCAGAAGTTTGGCGTCTTTGCAGAATACTTAAACTAGCAAATGGGGAGAGGGTGCAGCACCCCATAATCAAATGGGAAGAGCACCCTCCCCTCAGCTAATCAGTCAAACAGGGATTCAGTATGTTTGCAGTTCATTTGCATCACCAGGTAAGAAAAAGGTTTGTCTCCCATACGACACACAGGGTAATGCCAAACCTCACCCAACAACTAACACACGAAATCTGGCCAATGGAAAATCATGTGCACAATGCTCACAGCCTGGGAATAAGATCCCAGACCTGCAGGCAATAATGTCAGAGGCTAAACTGGACATAGTAGCAATTAGTGAGACGTGGTTTACCAGTAACCACACTTGGGAGACTTCAGTACCTGGCTATGTATTGTTCAGAAGAGACTGAGGTGCAAAAAGGGGGGGAGGAGTGGCCCTGTATGTCAATGAAAATATCAAAGCTACAGAAATTCAGAATACACATAAGGAGCCAAAAGAACTGTGGGTCACCCTGGAAACAGGAAATGGGACAGCCATAAGAACTGGGGATGTCTACAGACCCCCAGACCAGGGGGAGGACATAGACACATTACTGTTAGAAGATATACAAAACATGACAGCTAAAGGGGAGGTTCTGATAATGGGAGACTTCAACATGCCGGATACAGATTGGTCAGTACCAGCAGGAACATCTGCCAGAACTAGACACATAGTGGATTCCCTGCAGGGGAAGGGCCTCAAACAACTGGTACAACAACCCACAAGAGACAGGGCTATCCTAGATCTAGTACTGACTAACAGAGAAGGGATCACAGATCTCCAGATAGAAGGTCACCTGGGGGCCAGTGACCATCACATGGTATGGTTCAATTTGCCTACTACATCTAAATCATCCCATTCCAAGGCAGAAATATGGGACTTCAGAGGAGCTGACTTTGATAAGATGGCCAAAAGAGTTAAACTAGCCCTGGCAAAAAGAAACACAGGTGAGGGGGTACAGACAAAGTGGGCAAGCATTAAGGATGCAATACTTGAAGCAACATCACATTGTGTTAGACAGAAAAGGAAGTACAAAAGAAGAAGGAAACCACTTTGGTTCTCAAATACAATAGCAGAAAAGGTCAGAGCCAAAAGGCTGGCCTTCAGGAAATATAAGGGAACACATCGGGATGAAGATAGGGAGGCATACCAAATTGCCCTAAGGGAAGCAGGGAAGGCAGTAAGGCAGGCAAAGTCCCAAACTGAGGAAACACTAGCACAGTAAAAGAAGGTGACAAGACTTTCTATAGATACATTAGTGAAAGGAGAAAGTCCAGAGGGGGTATTGCTAAGCTAATGGAGAAAAGGGAGCATGTGAGGAGGAGGACCCTGCAAAACCATCTATCCTAAATAGATACTTTGCTCAGTATTACTGAAGAGAAGGTGAGGGCAGGGCCCACAGCTCAGCACCATGGACACAGGGGGGAGGGAGGTGAGCACTACTCCCTTCACAAAAGAAAGGGTCCTACAAGAGCTTGCTAAGCTCAGGGTGGATAAGGCAATGGGACCTGATGGCATACATCCCAGGGTACTTAAGGAGCTAAAGGTGGAACTAGCAGAGCCATTAGCAGAACTGTTTAGTGAGTCTCTGAGCACAGGAGAGGTCCCAGAAGACTGGAGAAGGGCTCATGTGATCCCGCTCCACAAGAGTGGTAGCAGGGAGGAGGCAGAGAACCACAGACCAGCCAGTCTTACCTCAGTAGTGGGCAAGATTATGGAGGCACTCCTTAAGGAAAGGATAGTGCAACACCTGGAATCCATAGGGGCACAGGATCCAAGACAGCATGGGTTTACAAAAGGAAGGTCCTGTCAAACTAATCTCATAGATTTCTTTGACTGGGTAACCAGAGTGGTGGACCAAGGGGAGCAGTTGATGTTGCCTACCTTGACTTCAGCAAAGCTTTTGACACTGTTCCACATAGAAGATTGATAAATAAGCTGGGTAGGCTTGGGGTGGGTCAGAAGTTGGTCAACTAGGTGGCAAACTGGTTGACGGGCAGAAAACAGAGAGTGGTGGTAAATGGTATACAGTCAGAAGAGATGCAAGTCATAAGTGGGGTACCTCAGGGATCAGTCCTGGGGCCAGTCCTCTTCAACATCTTCATTAGTGACCTTGGAGATGGACTAGAGGGTAAGGCTTGTCTGTTTGCAGATGGCACCAAGATCTGCAAAAGAGTAGATGATCCAGATGGGGTGGGCAGAATGAGAAGAGATCTGGATAAACTAGCAAAATGGTCAGAACAGTGGCAACTGGGATTTAATGCAAAGAAGTGCAAGATCATGCACATAGGGAAGAGAAACCCTGAAGCCACCTATAGGCTGGGAGGGGAGTTGCTGGCAGTCACAAAGGAAGAAAGAGACTTGGGCATCATCATCACTGATGACCTGAAATCATCCAAGCAGACCTCTAAAGCAGTAGGTAAGGCTAGGGGGATGTTAGGGTATATTAGTAGGGGTATCACAAGTCGTAAGAGGGAGGTAATAATCCCTCTTTACAAGACACTGTTTAGGCCCCATCTGGAGTACTGCATGCAGTATTGGAGGCCATACCTTCACAAGGACATTAACCAAATTGAGGCAGTTCAGAGAAGGGCAACCAAAATGGTGCAGGGACTGCATCAGAAGACATATAAGGACAGATTAACAGAGCTCAATATGTATACCCTTGAGCAAAGGAGGGAGAGAGGTGATATGATCGAGGCATTCAAACACTTTAAGGGCATTAACAAGGTGAAAGAGTCTAACATGTTTAAATATAAGAAAAATAGCAGGACAAGAGGACACAGCATGAGATTAGAGGGGGCCGATTAAGGGGAATGTGAGGAAATTCTTTTTCACAGAAAGGGTGATGGATGCATGGAATGGCCTACCTCAGGAAGTGGTGGCTATGAATACAGTGCAGGGCTGCAAACAGGCATGGGATAGGCATAAGGGAGCAATACAAATGAGTATGAATAGATAGGCCACTGACAGAGCAAAGGCCGATGGCACATTTATAAGGTAGAAAAAGAAATGGGCAGACTGGATGGGCCTTGCGGTCCTTATCTGCCGTCAACTTCTATGTTTCTAGGTGCGGTCTAACTAATTACCTATACAGTGGTAGAATCACCTCCTCCCTCCTAGAGGATATACCCCTTGCAACACAAACCAGCATTTTGTTGGCCTTTACATTTGAGGAAATGACGGTGACACTATTTATGAGCAGAGGTCCTAAAATGCCTCTGTTGAACATTTGATGCCAGAAGTCCCTAAAATGACTGTGTTGCAAGCGTGCATTGTGCAGTTTCCACGCACCCTTGTAACTTTGTCAATCTGCAATATTTTCATGCCACATTTTCACCACTGGCATTTATGCACACCTTCTTATCAACAGTCCAGCTGCCATTTTTCACAGCCTGCCCAAAACGTGTTTTCACAGCTGTGGCGCACAATGGCGTGCTCGCTGTGTAAAATCACCTTTTGGGACACATTAACAAAATCACAGCACTATGCATCTCTAGCTCCGCCACTGCCAATGCCAGCGCCACGACAACATTCGGCATTGATCAATGATTGTTTAGTATAGGCACAACTGTAGCTGTTTTCCAATCAGATGGAACTGATCTTTTCTGTAATGATTTATTAAAAGTAATGGAAAATGGTATGGTAATATTTCTTGCTGTTTCAGTCAAAAATCTAGGATTAATTAAGTCTGGTCCACAGCTAGTATTTGGTTTTAAGTTTTTTAACAAAGAAACTACATCAGAAATAGTTATGGTGTGATTGTTTTTAGTAGACCCTGATGTGACAGTATTTGTGTTAGTTGTAACTGTATGACTTGAGAATACCGATGCAAAATAGGTGTTAAATATGTCAGCTGTCTCTCTATCAGATGTAACGGTGTTTGTACCATTGAACAATGGCCCTATTTATCTGTTACTGCCTTTTTTACTATTGAGATAAGAAAATAGTGATTTATGATTGTCTTTGGAGTGGGCTATACGGAACTCGCGGTTTCGCTTTGCCTTCCTCATAGTCTTTTTCTAATTCTTTAACTGCAGTTTTGTATTGTCACAATATTAGTTATTTTGTGTCTGTAGTGCATTTTTTTAAATGAGTGAATATTTTTTTTTTTCTGTTTAATTTTCCTACGAATATCATTATTTAACCAGGAAGAATTTTTTTTTTTTCTGGCAGGGCCCTGTCATTTTATCGGCCCTGGTCACAGCCCCTGGAAGCCTCTACCACCATCTATTGCTACCATTGTCCCCCAGTCACCCCCGGCTTGCCTCCCGGAGGGCGGGGCCATGGCCACCTCTTCCATGACCACGGAACCTGTATCTAGGCGGAGGACTTTTTGCAGCCATGGTGGTTAATCAAGGTCTTTCAGGGAGGGCTTCACGTAGACAGTGGTCCTTGCCCACCTTGATTTCCTGCCTTTTTTCCTTATGGAGGCGGGGTCATGCAATGACGCCAGCATCCGCCCTGCCTCCCAGAGATGTGAGCGTCAGTAGCGTGAGATCCCCCGGCCTCCGCCAGGAGTCCTCAATGCGCTGATCACTTTCCCCACCCTCCCCGTAGAAGGAGAGCAGTTCAGGATGCTCCATCCTCTCCCTCGGTTAGTCCGACGACCCGGTCTGCCCTGAACCGCCGGCGCGCTACAAGCGGAAATCCCATGCCTGCGCCAACAGGCCAGCCAGGAAGGAATTTTACCTTTGTTGTTATATTTTATCCAGGTTGGGATGTAAGCTTTTTCTAGGTCTAATATCTTTTTTTTAAAAAATACCCAAGAGTCTTCCAGGGTAAGAGGTGATAAAACTGTTTCCCAAGGGATATTTTTTAGGCTGTTGTTTATTGCCTTAAAGTTAGCTTTGTGGTAGTTATACACCTGAGCATTCTGTGTTATCATGCTAGATTCATACTCTAGATCAAATACAATGGTATAGTGGTCGTTATTCCCTAGTGGGTCTGATATTGAAAGATTCAGGACTTTGTCCTCAATATTAGGGATCACAAGGTCCAAAATGTTGTACCCTCTAGCAGGTTCTTAAACAATTTGTTTAAGCCCTAGTTCATTTATTGTTAAAATAAAAGTTTTTTCGGCTGCTGTTATGCCGTTATTGGTAAGCCAATTAATGGACGGCATGTTGAAATCTCCCAGGATCAGGAAGTCACCTTTGTTCATCACGTGGTCGATGTCCTGTATTAGTGTGTTAGTATATTTTGAATCAGAGGATGGGGGGGGGTGCGATAACGTGCCCAAAATTAGTTGTACGTGTCCCTGAAACTGAATGGCTACCCATAAGCTTTCCGTTGATGAAGCGTGTGGGTATTTATGTGAATGAATTGTGTCTTTGATATAAAGACATACACCACCCCCTTTTTTGTGAAGCCTGGCTTTTTGGTATAATTTAAAGCCCGGTATGTCTTTCATCCAGTTTGAATCTGAATCCCACTATGTCTCCATTACTGAAATGATGTCTATATCCAGTAAGTGAATTTTAATTTCAAGTTCAGAGATTTTTAACAGGTTTAAGGACCTTGCATTAAGAGATAATATTTTGCAGTCCTTAGATGTCAGGGGCTTATTTGCTAGAAACTTGGGTGTCACCTCAAGCTCCCCCTTTGATATTAGTTTAAATGAATGTTAATGTGTGAAAGAATTCTCCTGCCTAAGATGAAACTACCTCTCCTGCTCAAGTGGAGCCCATCCCAACAGGAGAGAGAAGGGTTGTCTACAAAATATTCCCAGTGCGTGAGGCATTTTATTTACTGTGACAAGCACCATTTCCTCAGCCACTCATTAGAGGCTTTAATTCTGTTAATGACATAATCAGTAGCTCTTGGTACTGGCAAAATCTCTCAGAAGCATAGTTCACAGCCCATTTTGGTCAGAATGTTAATAAGGCAAACGATGTATAACTTCATTTGGCTTAGGTGGCATCTATTGATGTCGTTTGTACTAGCGTGTATTATTACCAGAGGGTTTGCACCAGAATGTTTCAATATGTTTGGAACCATCGATGTTATGTTGGATATTCCCGATCCCCTTGCTGGAGCAGATACGTTTACTTTTATCCGGATTATACACCTTCCTGTCAATGTGCTTGATAATGGAGTCCCCCAGTATGAATACCTGCCTGGGAGAATTCACCTTGCTAGTTGTTGCTATTACAGGGTTCGGTGAAGTAGTTTCTAGGGGGACTGGGCTTT
The DNA here is from genome assembly GCA_016271365.2 of Neoceratodus forsteri. Classification (NCBI taxonomy): domain Eukaryota; kingdom Metazoa; phylum Chordata; order Ceratodontiformes; family Ceratodontidae; genus Neoceratodus; species Neoceratodus forsteri. The sequence goes on along the minus strand of CM057456.1, from coordinate 1,378,755,622 downwards.
TCTTATTGGGTTTTACCTGTATCTGAGTGAATTTAGGTGCAGAGGTAGAGTTTTTTGTTTGCTGGTGGTCATAAAAGGTGGGAGTACCTGTTGAGTCTGGGTCCAGTATATCTTCATCTGGTGATAAGACTTCAAACTTAAGTGTCTGCACCACTGGGGCGCCATTGAACACTTGGCCACCCCTATGCTTAGTTGTACCTTTGAGTACCTGTGACCATGTTTCATCCTCTAGGTTGGATATAGGTGCTAATACTGAAGTGGCTGCTGAATTTGTTGGTTCTAGTACTGTATTAGTGCCACTACAGGGATAGTAAAGAGAGGCCATTTCACCAATGTTTGACTCTAATGAGTGTATGTCTGCTGCTGGGAAGAACCGATCAGCTATACTCTTTCGGATTGTGGACAGGCTACTACATCCAGCTTGTCTACAGCCGAAGAAGTTTTTTTCTAATGCTGAATGTGAAGAGTTTGCTCGGTTCTTCTCAGACAGAGTGTCTGGTATCCGGCAGGGAGTTCCGCAGTCAGCAGCGCTATAGCTGGCAGTGGTCGCCCGAAGTGTTCTGAGTGTACTCCGCCTGGTTGGGGGAAGTTTAGACTAGTGGAGGTAAGTGAGATCACTAGGGTGGCAACCAATCTGAAGCACACTTTTTGTGAACTGGATCTGGTGCCGACATGTTTCTTGATCAGATGCATCGACACCATTGGCATGGTGTTTGCTCAGATTGTCCAGTGTTCCTTATCTGAGGGGGTCTTTCCTGATGCCTTGAAGGAGACATTGGTGAGACCACCCCTAAAGAAACCATCTTTGGACCCGGAGGTTAGAGCAAATTACTGACCTATCTCCAACCTTTCCTTTTTGGTGAAGATTGTGGAGAAGGTAGTGGCGCTTCAGTTGGAGGAGCACCTTGTGACCCATGAGTCATACGAACACTTCCTGTCATGGTTTTTGGGTGAGGCATCACACAGAAGAAAAAATTACTCATCATAGTAATGTTGTTTCTTCTAATTGAGTCTTGCTGTATTCTGACATTATTCTGACATTATGCAGTTAGCCCCAGCACTTGAACTGCCCCGGAGAGAAAAGAGTTAACTCGATGCATGAGTATAGAGCGTTGAGCTCGAGTTCGGTTTTCAAACCTCTGTCTCTGGTACTTACCCGTGTAACCATCAGATTCTTACGAGCAAACTAACTAAGTACTAACATATGGAAATTGTGTGGTATCTAGCTAAAAGGCAACAATTTGGGTCCCAAAAGACTCAAGTCGAGAACCCAAGAAAAAAGAGGTAGTGACAATAATATATATATAGATATATATATATATATATATATATATATATATATATATATATATATATATATATGACAACATAACAACATTAACAAAAACAAATACCCCACCCTGAAGAGGGAAGGTACAAGGTACACCACTGAGGTGCAAAACTGTACCTGCCAGCCCGCATCCCAAAACTAGGTTCTGAGAGGGGAGGCAGGGAGGAAGGTTAGAATACAGCAAGACTCCATTAGAAGAAACAGCATTACTACAGTGAGTAATTTTTTCTTCAAACAACATGAAGTCTTGCTGTATTCTGACATTATGCAGACTACCAAGCAGTTCCCCCAGGAGGAGGGAATGAAGAACCTACTTTGGGGACAGGCTCTGCAGTACTGCTGTGCCAAACCTAGCATCACTCCTAACCTGGATGTCCAGAGAGTAATGCTTGGTGAAAGTATGGACTGTATTCCAGGTGACTGCTTTACAGATTTCTAACAAGGGTATATCTCTGGCAGCAGCCAGAGTAGAAGCTGTACCCCTAGTCGAGTGAGCCCTCAGGCCTGGAGGGGGTGTTTTACTCAATTTGTCATAGCATAATTGTATACAAGAGACAATCCACCTGGCAATAGTTATTTTAGTAGCAGGCTTACCTTTCCCTACTTCACCATAAGTGAGAAACAATTGGAGACAGTCATTTCTGTGTGCTTTACTATGCTCTATGTAGTAGCTAAGAGCCCTTTTAACATCCAAACTGTGTAATCTTCTTTCCCCTGAAGAAGAATGGTCTATGAAAAACACAAGAAGAGACATAGACTGGTTCAGATGAAAATCTGATACCACTTTGAGTAAGAACCTCCTATTGGTTTCTTAAAACCATCTTATACTTATGGAAAGAGATGAAGCCAGGTTCGACTGACAGGGCCTGTAATTCACTAATCCATCTGGTAGAAGTAATAGCTACCAGGAACACAGTTTTCCAGGTCAAGTACTTCAGCTCAGCCGAAGCCAGAAGTTCAAAGGGTGGCTGCATAAGCTGGGCAATGCAGTCCTTAAGATCCCAAGCTGGAGTAGGCTCTCGAAAGGGAGGGTTAATGTGAACCAGACCTTTGAAAAACCTACTAAAAACAGGATGAGATGCCAGGGAAGAGCCCTTTCCTGCTGCAAGGAATGTAGAGACAGCTGCTAGGTGAACCTTCAGAGTTATAGGCCTAAGGCCTAGACCATTAAGATGAACCAGATAATCTAAGTGTAACCCCTCACCCCTGCCTTTTTGCCAAAACAACAGGTGGCATGCTGTTGAAGCTGACAGCAGTACCTGGTGGGGACTGGGTTCAGGGAGGATGAGGTTACTCGGCACAGGGGGACCTAGGTTTGATTACTCTGCACAGGGGCACCCAAGTAAATCCAAACACAGGAAGCAATAACTGTAATGTCCAGAACCAGGAATGGGATTCTTCAGTGTGGCTTTTATTCACATACTAGCTGAACAAAAACAAAGCATAGACGGACCCCCATGGGGCTACATTTCCTGGTAATGCAGATTAGAGACTACAGAACACTTTATCACCATTTCTAGCCCTCAGGCTCTGAACCCACCAGGCACACAGCCCAGACTTGCACGCAGCTTTGGGTACACAGCCCGACTTGTACACACTTGGGTTTTCCCCACTGGCCCAGCTCCCCTGCTGGCCACTTGATCCACTGTCCATTGGAAGAATGAACCAATTATTCTGTCATGGCTCCCCACACCACACTAGAGTCTGCGACTCCTAGAGAGCATTTTTCTTTGTCGTGGCTCCCCACACCACACTATAGTCTGCGACTCCTAGAGAGAATTTTTCCTTGTCGTGGCTCCCCACACCACACTAGAGTCTGCGACTCCTAGAGAGAATTTTCCTTACAATCCCACGACTGGGTACTTCCCCCATCACTGGCCAAGTGCCTGAGGCAAAGTAGAAACCACAGAAGAAATCCGTAGAGGTGGACCTGGTCACTAAAGATGGGGGACCACCCACCTCCAGCTCCCAGAGCCCATACCTGGTCATTTCCCTGGGAAAACTGAACCATTCCTTTGCTGAACTTCTAAATGTAGATTAAAGGGTAGACATCTGTCACATCTCCTCTACATATTATTTGCATCACACAACACTCTAGGATTTGACACTACTTTACTTGCTTGGCCCATTTCTCTAGGCTTCCCAATATGTAGCTCAATCCCTAGATTTTCACACAAGTCCCAGGGTGAAGAAAACAATTTGCCCTTTTAGTCAGAGCAGCACTCACCCTTAAGTTGCAGGTGCCCCACAGGCGACTCACAAATCTTCCATCTTCCAAAATAAATGTTGGACTAAACAGGCAGCTTTTCTTCCACTTAGCAGAATTAAGGGGATTGCCCCAGGAATCTGCAGGGAATCTTTACCCCCCCCCGGAGGGAGGGGGCACTGAGACCCGAACACAGCGGTCTCCACCACTTGAGTACAAACTTCACTCCTCAAGCCAAACTGCAGACTCATTCTTCACTTACTGAAGACAAACTGAAGACTCCCCTTTGAAAACTCCCAACTTTCTATCTAACTCCCTTTGCTGCAGATTCCAATGTGGCTTATACAGCTGAGAAAGTTCTATTGGTGATGTCATCCCTCAGTCTTAGCTGAGACTGAGAACAGAGTGAGACAGTGTGAAACCCATTTAACTGGAGTTTCACAAGCTGCTGTCCCTGCCTACCACTAGGTCTTACTGGGATTCTAGTAACCCCGGGTAACAAGGGGGTTACACTCGCCCTTGACCATGAAAATGACTGTCCGCAGTCATTATTTACCTGGCCTTAGGCCATCCCACCCTATGTGCTACCTGCGGAGGGGGGTGATCAGGCCCCCTCCTACCATGTGCAAGCACAGGCAGGCAACACTAAGGGCCTAGAGGCCTTGAGCTGACATATCAGCATCTACACTATCCACTTACTATGGACACCTAGTGGCTCTGGTAGAACCATCCAGAGCATAGCCCTGATAGATCAGCACTGCGGTCCCTACTGCAGGTCGGGGCCATAGCCTGTCTATCCCCACTAACCCTCTAGGGAAAACCTATCTGCATTTAACCTAATACCCACAAAACAAAAACAACCCGGGGACCTCCCCGACCTTGGGCAACCTGCAACCACACACCATTAAAATACCACATTACTGCCGCCTCCCTACCCCCACAACCACACCTGTGGAAGGAAAGGGTTAATACAGTAACCATAACAATAGCAACACAGTATTTTAAATTTCTACACACACTAAAGCACTGATGAGGAACTCTGATGAGCCCCTCCTCCTCTTCTTGTCTTCTCTTCTGTCTTCCCAGGAACACCTGTAAGAAAAAGAAAGACAAAACACACTCCTAATCTGCATACACAGTCTACCTAGACCCCTGCCATCAAAACACTGAAAAATCCCAAAAAGATTTTTTAGAAAAAAGGTAGAAAAACAGTATTTACATTAGAAATCAATGACATTATTTACAATACACATTTGGGGGATGGAGTGCCCTAAAGTCCCAACTAATGACCACAAGGCCCGAAGGCTAGTCCAATAAAGAGTCTCTCCTGGGCCGGAGCCCAGTGAAGCACAGTTCTAACAGGCCAAAGTCCTGAAGGGGAGAGTCTTTGCGGACAGTTCTCACATTTTGAAGTCTGTTAGTGTAGGGTGTGTACTGCAATGTCATAAAGATAGAAAAGTTCGGACTTACCAGCCACTTGTAGTATGAAATTCGGCACCAACCTGCACCTCTGATGAAGACTCTCCCTGGCAGCATTTCTTATGATACAGCTGGGCAGACATCTTCCGGGAACCACAGGAGGGCACATCTGGGAACAGCTGGGCTGATGTCATCTCTGGAGACGAAACCTTAGAACAGGAACAAAAAGAAAACAGCTGGTCCGACGTCATCCAACCACCAGGCGACGAACAGGATACAGCTGGGCTGGCGTCCCCTCTGGATCCGAAGTCATCTGGTGGGCTAGTCGATGGATGCTGGAAAGGCCAGTACACTGTAGACTGATGAATGTGGGGCACCCGAGTCCTGGATGTCCATATTGGCAGATCAATAAAGGCACTTCAGTCTGGTGTGGCAGTATTGACTACCACTGCTCGGCTCTCCATTCTGTAGGCACGGGAACATCCGCTGAGAGGTCCTTGCACTGAGGCCAATAGTACCAGGGATCAGGGGCTTGAATTATTACCCCATCTGGGTGCACATAATTCACGCAGTGGGAGATTTCACGTCCCTCTCCATCCACTATTCTCACCCTGTTTATAAACAGTGTCCTGCCTCTCTTCCACTGGGTATAGTATTCGTGGAACAGTCTATTCTTTACATGCTTGTTGGCCCCAGGATGCACACTTTTCATTGCTTCATCCCAGATCCAGGATTTCCTGCAGTTCTCAATCTCTTCCCAGACTTTCCGAGGAAAGGTAGGAAAGGTCATACCATAGATCTCATTTGCCTTTCTACGAACCAGTCTCTCCTCTTTACTTGCTTTGGTCAATCTGAGACCGCTGGCCTGGCTTGGGGGTGGCCAGTCCTGGTTCTGCCAGCTACGCATCCTTAAAGAAGAAAAAATGACTCACCTTAGTAATGTTGTTTCTTCTAATGGAGTCTTGCTGTATTCTGACAATAGCAGTGAGTCACAACCTTCGAACTGCCCCGGAGATGAAAGAGTTAACTTTCCATGCCAGGCATGGAACTCTGAGCTTGAGCTTGGTTGAGACTCTGTCTGTTGCTGATTGAACTCAAACCGTCAGATCTTTATGAGCTAAACTCATTGAGGTCCTGTGTGGAAGCTGTAAACCAATGCTAGCCAACTGGCTACTAACATAAAAACACATTTTTTGGTCCCAAAACAAAGACTCAAGTCAGGAAACCCAAAAAATGAAATAAACACAACACCCACTCACCCAAAGAAGAGGGTGATAACAAAAAAGGTGGGGCACCTCCTGAGTGCCAACACTGCTACTGCCTACCCACATCCCAAAAACAAAGGTTCTGAGAGGAGAAGGCAGGGGGGGAGGTCAGAATACAGTAAGATTCCATTAGAAGAAACAACATTACTAAGGTGAGTATTTTTTTCTTCAAACAACATGAAGTCTTGCTACAGAGATACATAGATACATAGACAGTGTCGGCAGATAAGGGCCTATGGCCCACCCAGTCTGCCCATTTGAGCTTGTAAGTTCAGTTTATGTTTTCCTAGAAGTCTGTTGCCCCTTACCCCTAACCTCCAGAATTCCTTTATGTCTATCCCATGCATTCTTAATTCCCGTGATTGTTTCAGCCTCCACCACTTCCTCTGGCAGGGTGTTCCACTTGTCCACCACCCGTTCTGTGAAGAAATTCTGCCTCATGTTTCCTTTGAATCGTCCTCCCTCCAACTTCATCCCATGACCTCTAGTCCTGCAACATCTTTTTCACTTAAAAATAGTGTATTCCTGCACCCTGTTCCTCCCTGTGAGATACTTGTATGTCTCTATCATATCCTCTCTCTCCCTCCTCTCCTCCAGGGAGTACATGTTCAGTTCCTTCAACCTGTCTTCATAGGACTTGTGATGCAATCCATGCACCATCTTTGTTGCCCTCCTCAGAACCTTCTCTACCCTGTCTATGTCCTTACGTAGGTATGGTCTCCAGAACTGTACACTGTACTCCAGGTGGGGCCTCACTAGTGTCTTGTATAGCGGAATTATGACCTCCCTTTTCCTGCTGTTGATGCCCCTGCCTATACATCCCAGCATCCTATTTGCTTTACCTGCTGCCTTGTCACATTGTTTCCCTACCTTGAGGTCATCAGAGATGATAACCCCAAGATCCCTTTCCTGCTCGGTGCATGCTATATCCTCACCCCCAACTGATATATTGTGCCAGGTTTTGTGCCCCATATGCATTATCTTGCACTTCTTTGCATTGAATTTCAACTGCCAAACCCCTGACCATTCTTCAAGTTTCTGCAGGTCCTTCTTTCATTCTGTCTACACCCTCTGGTGTGTCTACTCTGTTACAGAGCTTTGTGTCATCAGCGAACAGTGAAATTCTGCCTTCTAGGTCCTGTGCAATGTCACTGATGAAGATGTTGAATAGGACCGGTCCCAGCACTGATCCCTGTGGTACTCCACTGGTCACTCTTCCTCTGTGGAGTGACAGCCATTTACCACCACCCTCTGTGTCCTGCCACCCAGCCAGTTACCTACCCACCACTACTATCCTGCCCACACCCATATTCCCAGTTTGTGTAATAGTCTTCTATGTGGCACAGTGTCAAAGGCCTTGCTGAAGTCCAGATAGGCCATGTCCACTGCCCTCCCCTGATCCACCTCTCTAGTCACCCAGTCAAAAAATTCAATGAGGTTGGTCTGACATGACCTCCCCCTGGTGAAACCATGCTGCCTTGGGTCCTATAGTCCATTGACAACCAGATGTTCCACCAATCTCTCCTTCAGTAGTACTTCCATGATCTTCCCCACTACCGAGGTGAGGCTGACTGGTCTGTAGTTCCCTGCTTCCTCTTTGTTCCTGCTTTTGTATAAGAGGACTACATCTGCTGTCCTCCAGTCTTTGGGCACCTCCCCTGTTTCCAGTGATCGGCTAAACAGGATAGCCAGAGGTTCAGCCACCACCTCTCTTAGTTCTTTAGAGACCCTGGGGTGCACCCCATCTGGTCCCATTGCTTTATCAACTTTTATTACTTCCAGTTCCTTCAGGACTCTTTCTCGTGTAAAGGGACTTGTGTCCATTTCTGCACCATGCTCACCCCTTGTTCTCCGTTCAGACCCATTACCCTCCTCTTCCTCAGTAAAGACTGAGCAGAAATACCTGTTCAATATGTCAGCTTTACTGTTGTCATCCTCCACGCGACCCCCATCCTCCCCCTTCAGTCTCACTATCCCTCCCTTTGACTTTCTTTTTTCACTTATGTACCTGTAAAAGGTTTTGTCCCCTCTACCCACTGATTTTGCAATGTGTTCTTCTGTCTGAGCTTTGGCTTCCCTTACTGACCTCCCTGCCTCCCTTTGCTTCTCCTGTTACTTCTCCCTATCCCTTCTGCCTGTGTCTTTTGTATTGCCTGAATGCAATCTTTTTGGTTTTCACTTTCTTTGCTACCTCTTTGGAAAACCATAATGGTCTCCTCTTCCTTTTCCTTTTGCTAACTTGCTTAATGCATAATTCTGTTGTTCTTGTAATCCCCATTTTAAATACTGCCCACTGTTCTTCAACCCCTGATTCCTGTCCCATTCCCCTTAATGTGTCTTTCAGGTATCTCCCCATTTTCCCAAAGCCTGCCCCCCTAAAATCCAGGATACGTGTTTTTGTGTGGTTTGGTTCTGCTCTTTCTGTGATTTCAAACCACAATGACTGGTGGTCACTGTTCCCCAGGTGCTCCCCCACTGTTACCCCATCACACTGTCCCTGTTTGTGAGCACAAGCTCCAGTATTGCCTTCTGCCGAGTTGGTTCCATGACCAGTTGCTTGAGGAAGGCACTCTGAAGGGAGTCCAGGATAAATCTGCTCCTAGTTGATGCTGCTGCTGGGATGCTCCAGTCCACATCTGGAATATTGAAGTCTCCTGTATTCTGCTGTATTCTGACAATAGCAGACTACCAAGCAGTACCTCCATGGAGGAGGGACAGAACCTACTTAGGAAATAGGCTCTGAAGCACAGCTGTGCCAAACCGAGCATCACTCCTAGCCTGGATATCCAGGGAGTAATGCTTGGTAAAAGTGTGAACTGTTTTCCAGGTAGCTGCTTGACATATCTCTAAGATAGGAATATCCCTGGCAGCAGCCAGGGAAGCAGCTGTACCTCTGGTAGAGTGAGCCCTCAGGCCTGAGGGTGGAACCTTACCCAGTTTTTCATAGCAAAATTGGATGCAAGAGACAATCCACCTGGCAATGGATCTTTTAGTGGCAGGTTTTCCTTTACCAACCTCACCATAAGTGAGGAACAGTTGGAGGGAGTCAAACCTGTGACCCTTGGTACATTCTATGTAGTAGCTAAGGACTCTTTTCACATCTAAACTGTGCAGCCTCCTCTCACCAGAGTAGGAATGGTCAGTGAAGTAAACAGGAAGAGACATAGATTGGTTAAGGTGGAAGTCTGAAACCACCTTAGGTAAAAACTTCCTGTTAGTTCTGAGGACCACCTTATCTCTATGGAAAGAGATAAAATCAGGCTCCACTGACAGGGCTTGTAACTCACTGATGTGCCTGGCAGAAGTGATGGCCACCAGAAACACAGTTTTCCAAGTCAAGTACTTAAGCTCTGCTGAGGACAAAGGCTCAAAAGGGGGTTGCATGAGCTGAGCAATGCAAACGTTAAGGTTCCAAGCAGGGGCAGGGTCCCTGAATGGCAGATTGGTATGAAGCAATTCCTTTGGAAAACTTGGAAAACACAGGGTGATCTGAAAGAGAAGAGGGCTTACCTGCTGAAATAAAAGCAGAGACAGCCGCCAGATGCACCCTTAGTGTAGCTGGTCTGAGTCCCAAGCTATTCAGGTGAACCATATAGTCAAGGACTGTGGGCATGTCAGCAAGCTCTGGGGAAGTATGCCTCCCAGAGCACCATGTGGAAAATCTTTTCCATTTGGAATTATAAGTAGTTCTGGTGGAAGGCTTCCTAGAAGCCTTTAGAATATCCATAACACCTTGGGAAAGGTGCAAATCAGCAAACTATAACTCTTCAAGAGCCAGGCCTTGAGATTGGGAGATTTGAGGTTCGGGTACCAAACCCTCCCCTGAGCACAGGTTAACAGGTTGTGATTCCTGGGAAGAGACAGGGGAAGGTGGACTGCGAAGGGCAATAGTAGAGGGTACCAGGGCTGTCTGGCCCAGTCTGGAGCAATCAGGATCACCTTGCAGGACTCAGACCTGATTTTGACTAGCACTTTGAACAGGAGAGGAAGGGGGGAAGCATACAGGAACTTCCCTTCCCAACTGAGAACTAAGGCATCCAGGGGGACTGAGCCCAACACTGGGGGCCTGCAGCAAAACAGGGGAAGTTGGTGATTGTCTGGGGCTGCAAAAAGATCTATCTGTGGGGTGCCCCATCTTAAGAAGATCACCTCCAAAACCAGGGGATCCAGTGACCATTTGTGATGGCCCTGAGATATCCTGTTGAGAGTATTTGCCAGGACATTATCCTTGCCTGGGAGGTGTACTGCTGTGAGGGAGGTGTTCAGAGAATAAGCCAGAGACCACAACTTCATTGTTTCTGTGCACAAGGCCATTGACCGAGTGCCCCCTTGCTTGTTGATATACCACATTGTGGAGGTATTGTCTGTTCTGATCTGAACAACTTTGTTCTGAACAGACTTGGAAAAAGCTTGAAGTGCTAGAAACACTGCTCTGAGTTCCAACAGATTGATGTGAAGCAGAGATTCCTGAGGGGACCACAACCCTTGGGTCGGTCAGGTCTCCCAAGTGAGCCCCCCACCCCAAGAGGGAGGCATCTGTAGTAAGGATTAAAGAGTGAGACTGAGTGACAAAGGAGACTCCCTGTCTTAGATTGTTCTGATCCTGCCACCACTGCAGGGCCTGGATCAGGGTTCGTGTCACTGGGATCAGTTTGGTAAGAGGGTCCTTTTTCTGAGACCAAAAGGCTCTCAAGTAGAATTGAATATCCCTCATCTGAAATCTTGCTCCCTGCACCACTGCTGTAGAAGCAGCCATGTGCCCCAGGAGCTGCAGAAAATGCCTTGCTGGTCGAGACACCTGTAGGGTGAATGAAGAGGCCAGTGTGATAAGGGTCCTTGCCCTGTCCAGGGGAAGGAAGGCTTTGGCCTTTTCTGTATCTAGCTCTGCACCTATGAAGGTGAGGAGCTGAACAGGCTCTAGAACTGACTTAGAAATATTCAGAAGGAAACCTAGAGAGGTGAGCAGTTACTGAGTTATCTCTAGATGTAACTTGACTTGGTCTGGGGACTGGCCTACTATAAGCCAGTTGTCCAGGTATGGGAAGATGGCAATCCTTTGCCTTCTTAGAGAAGCAACTACTACTGCCAGGCATTTTGTGAACACCCTTAGAGCAGAGGTTATGCCGAAGGGCATTGCTCTGAATTGGTAATGGCCTGAGGGCAGCTCGAACCTGAGATACTTTCGATGGGAGTTTCTGATGAGAATATGAAAATAGGCATCCTTGAGGTCCAGGGAGACTAGCCAGTCCCCTGGCCTTAGAGAGGGTAGAATTATTCCCAGAGTCACCATTTTGAACTTTGGCTTTAAAAGGTGCTTGTTTAAGTATCTGAGATCCAGGATGGGCCGCCATTCTCCTGTCCTTTTGGGAGTAAGGAAGTACCTGGAGTACAGTCCTTTGCCTTGGTGTAGGGGTGGAACCCTTTCCACAGCTCTGAGAGCCAGGAGGAAGAGACCTCTGCCTCTAGGGCAAGTGCCTCTGAGATTTGCAGGTGGAAAGGATCTGGTTCTCAGCTTTGGGAATTTTTTGAAGCTGAGAACCAATCCCTGGCTTACTACTTCCAGGACCCATTTGTCTGATGTTAAAGACTTCCAGTCCTGGACAAAGTAAGCCTGCCTGCCCCCTACAGGTGGTGGAGAATTGGCCCTGGCAAACCCATCAGGGTGCCTGTTTGGCAGGGGGTTTAGGCAGAGGGGTGGAAGCAGGTCTGCTTGTATCCCTTCTGCCTCTCCCTCTAAAGAACCCCCTCTGAGCATAGGCAGAAGAGGAGGCCTGGGCTTGGTAGAAAGGCCTATGGAAAGGCCTGCCCCTGCCCCTGGAATGCTGCCTCTGAGGAGTGGCTTGCCTTTCCTTGGCCTGAGCACTCCTATAGGTGGTCCTGTATTCACCATTTTCTTCATGTAATTTCTATTTGCTCCCCAAACAGGGAATTACCCAACAGGAAAATCCATGGCCTTAGTCTGGGTATCCTCATGGCGTAAGTACATCTGAGCCAAGCCATTCTACAAAGTGCCACAGATGTAGCCATGACTCTAGATAAAACATCATTGGAGTCCACTGCAGCATGGAATTGCACCTTGGATGCCTCAATACCATCAGCAGCCACCTGTTCCAGCTCCTTGGCAAGCTGGCCAGGGATCTGTTTAGCTAAAGCCATGACAGTGTCCCATCTAGATTTCTGATACCTAGCTGTATAGGCCATATAATTGGCCTGCCTGAGTCCCAAGGATGCTGCCATGTACTGTTTCTTTGCCATGGCATCAATCCTTCTGGAGTCCTTGTCTCGGGGGTGTGAAGCCAAGGGTATATTAGCCTTGTCACAGGCTGCAGCCTGCACTACCCCAACATGGCTGCATTGTTGTGTAAGGAACTCTGTATCTGAGCCTGACAAAGTATACCTCTTGTCCATTATTTTATCCACAGGAGGTATAGTATTAGGAGTCTTTAAAATCTTGAATGTCTGTTTCCCAAAAGATTTGTGTAAGGCAACAGACAGCCTCCTAGACTCTGGGATATCCATCATTTCCACATAGTCAGGCTCTTCCTGGTCATCCACAGCTTCTTTCATAGGAAGCTGAAGGGTTTGGGCCATTTTCTTGTAAAATCTGAAATGGGAGGAGGACTCAGAAAGCCTAGAAGGAGACACTCCTGAAGGTCTGTCTGGGGAGATGTCCGTCAATGGGCACATCCAGACTTTCAAAACCACATTCACTTTCCTCATACTCCTCTTCCTCCTCCTCCGGTTCATAATATCCTTCCAAATCATAATCCAGAACCAGTGGAACCAGCCGAACCGAGCACCTTCCTGTTGGTGCCGGTTCGGTCGGAACCGGGGAAAGCGACTGCACAATTTTTATCACTGTGGCTATTTCATCAGCAGTTGGAAAAGAAAGTTTTGGATCCACACCAGCTGATTTTTCCTTTCTTGTTCTCTTAGCCGGAACTGACTCCTCGGAATCGGTTCTCCTCTTGCCCGAAGAAGTTTTGCCCTGGTCAGAAGGCATCCTTCTGGTTCGGTTTGAATCGAACCGGGCTGGCCATTCGGGTCAGCGGACTTTTTGGCCTCCCTTTCCTTGAGCCTACCAACTCTCTTCTCTAGGGTAGCTGCAGGAAAATTTTTACAAATTTGGCAGTCTGAATTGAGGTGGTCAAACCCCAGACAATAAACACAGGTGATGTGGGGGTCAGCCTTGGCGAAGACTTCCCCACACACACTACAGTGTTGAAACCCCGTGGGCCCAGTTTTTCTTTTGGGTTTCTCAGACATGGTGTCAGTCCTAAAAAAACTTACCCTTTTAATGGCAATCTGCCAGGCAAGACCCTCTTTACGGTTCCTGACCGTGTTACGGGTCGTGGAAAAAACTGTAATAAAATCTGTTTTTTTTAGAACCGATAAGAACTGGTAACCACACTCTAAAGTAGAAATAAAGATTTTTACCACAACTTGATCGGTTCAAACCGAACCGATGAACCGTTTACAAGTTCCACGCAGAATAGAAAAACAAATAAATCTATCTAGTACTCATGAATACCACAGACAGAGACTGAACCGACAGGTTGCGGTTTAAATTTGGTCGAAAACCGAGAAAAGTGGTACTTTAACTGACAAATTGAACCGAGCAAAGGAGAAATCTCCGGAGCGACTGTTCAGTGAGTCGGAGTAAAGAATCTGACGGTTTGAGTTCAAACAGCAACAGACAGAGTCTCAACTGAGCTCGAGCTCAGCGTTCCATGCCTGGCATGGAAAGTTAACTCTTTCATCTCCGGGGCAGTTCGAAGATTGGGACTCACTGCTATTGTCAGAATACAGCAAGACTTCATGTTGTTTGAAAGTAGAAACGGATCTCTGACTTCTTCCTCTTACGAAGCCAGGGCAGTGGCATCACCACTTTCTTCCATGCATTCCTCCAAGGCAAGATCTTGAGGCTGTGTACCCGTTCCTTTTTTCACAAGGCCACACAGGTTCCCCCTCATCTTCCTCTTCACTGAGGATCTGAGCCCAGGAGTGAGCAGTCGTTCTCACTCCTGAGACTATCCACTCATCACTAGGCGTGGAGGTCGACACCTCCCACTCAAAAGCCTCCCGCATCTCATCTTCACCTAAGAGACTTGGGCTAGGCCCCCCCCCTCCAGGGGTCAATTGATGCTTTATCCAAACTTTCCTTCTGGGATCCAGCATCCGAAACTTCAACTTCTGGTTCTGTCTCTAACTCTGCACCCTCTAGCTTTGTGCCACACTCCCCAGAGGGGCCTTCCTCCACAGGCTCCGTCTGGTGCTGTGTGCTGCCAACTTCAGATTCCTGAATTTTTGTCCATGTGGGGGCCAAACGAATTGAAGGCACTTTATACAAGCCATATTCTTCTAGGCATCCAGCACAGTGAGGAACCATGAAGATGTCCCTTCCAGCTCTCAAGCATATTTGACATACACGCACTGGATAATTAAGAATCGCCACCTGAGGAGGCAGTTGCCCTCCATAGCACCACTTTTCAATATCTCTCAGTCTATTTACTGCTGCTGTTACTGCAACCCGGGCATGATCCGGGTAACAAGCTGGTCCTGAGGCCATAACTGCAGAAAAACAAACAAAAGTTCACTGTAACTGAAAGTTCCACTTTATTGAACACACTCTTTAGCTGTAAAATGGCTCCTCTGCTGCTATGTTTACTTTACTACCCCACCCTGTAATGGCAGCGGCAGCACTCCTGTGCATCAACATTTAGAATCTGGGTCAAGCCACTGCACACCCGATTTACACAAACTACTGATAACTTTTGCTCAAACTGCACAACTTGCTCTGTTCTTGCTTTAAACACATTTACAGGATTTTCCATGGACTTTTCACATGCTGGTATCATTTATTTTATTCACAGTCCCTTAAAGCTTCAGGTTTTTAGCACAGGATTGCCTATATTTCTAGTGCTGCACTTTGCTACAACCCACAGTCTCTCTCTGGCTGGAAACTTTAAACTGAGGCTAAATTCATTACTATGCACACAGTCAATGGCTTAACAGACTTGCACTTGCTGGCAGGACATTACACAGTCATTACTTGCAAAGCGACTACACTGCTGCACACACATTTATATGGCATAGGCTGAAAATCACTGTTTGAGCAGTTTCTTGGTTGTTACTTACTGTTATCAGTAGCAATTTGCTGAGATGGGGAAAAACAGCCTGCAGCCAGTTCTAGAAGGCCTCAGAACAGAAACGGGCGGGCAGTCCTGCTGATCGTCTTTTTAACCACCAAACTTGCAATTCAGATGATCGATTAGCGGGTTGAGCCCGATTTTAAACTAAATAGTCTATTTTTGCAATGTTTACAGCAATTTTAACACTCGCGACGCTCCTCCACTGCCAGTACACGCACTCCACTCTCACTCCCTCTCGAATGCTGGGGCAGTCTCTGTAGAGCTGGCTGAGGGGCAGGACTGATTGCAGCCTGACCAACCACATGACGCCATGCAAATGAGCCTCTTCTTCCTCGCGATGACTCTTCTCCTCACGGCGATCATAGAGCGGGCAAATTTAAACTGCAGAATACAGCTTTTTTTCTTTTCCAACTGACTCCACGGCGGGACCCCATTTCAGCCATTTAACATAGCCATTTAACACCTGCAAGTCTCTCATTCGTTTAAAAAGCATTTCCAACGTCCAGGGCACAATTTTCCTGTTGCTACCCCTAGTCTTCCACACTTTTCTTCACAACAGTTCATTTTAAAAGCATTTCAAATGTCCAGGGCACAATTTTCCTGTTGCTACCCCTAGTCTTCCACACTTTTCTTTACCACAGTTTATTTTTAAAAGCAAGCAAAAATGCTGTAAACTATTTTGATGCAGGACAAGGGCACACTCTTTGGCTTTACTGCTCCTTGGTAAACATTTGGCATTTTTAAACAGCAGCACAAGATTCACAGCACACAGCAACACACTAGGGAAATTGCTTCAGCTTTTTGGGCTACCCACTGCCAGATAGCCAAAACGCTAGCCCCCTTGCCCAACCACCTTCCTCCCAGAACAAAATCCTAGCAGTGCCTCCATTTTTGTAACCCCTCACCCTTGCCTTTTTACCAAAATGACAGGTGGCATGTTGTTGAAGCTGACAGCAGTACCTGGTGGGGACTGGATTCAGGGAGGATGAGGTTACTCGGCACAGGGGGACCTAGGTTTGACTATTCTGCACAGGGGCACCCAAGTAAATCCAAACACAGGAAGCAATAACTGTAATGTCCAGAACCAGGAATGGGATTCTTCAGTGTGGCTTTTATTCACATACTAGCTGAACAAAAACAAAGCATAGACGGACCCCCATGGGGCTACATTTCCTGGTAATGCAGATTAGAGACTACAGAACACTTTATCACCATTTCTAGCCCTCAGGCTCTGAACCCACCAGGCACACAGCCTGGACTTGCACGCAGCTTTGGGTACACAGCTCAACTTCTACACACTTGGGTTTTCCCCACTGGCCCGGCTCCCCTGCTGGCCACTTGATCCGCGGTCCATTGGAAGAATGAACCAATTATTCTGTCGTGGCTCCCCACACCACACTAGAGTCTGCGACTCCTAGAGAGAATTTTTCCTTGTCGTGGCTCCCCACACCACACTAGAGTCTGTGACTCCTAGAGAGAATTTTTCCTTGTCGTGGCTCCCCACACCACACTAGAGTCTGCGACTCCTAGAGAGAATTTTCCTTACAATCCCACATCTGGGTACTTCCCCCATCACTGGCCAAGTGCCTGAGGCAAAGTAGAAACCACAGAAGAAATCTGTAGAGGTGGACCTGGTCACTAAAGATGGGGGGCCACCCACCTCCAGCTCCCACAGCCCATACCCGGTCATTTCCCTGGGAAAACTGAACCATTCCTTTGCTGAACTTCTAAATGTAGATTAAAGGGTAGACATCTGTCATATCTCCTCTACATGTTATTTGCATCACACAACACTCTAGGATTTGACACTACTTTACTTGCTTGGCCCATTTCTCTAGGCTTCCCAATATATAGCTCAATCCCTAGATTTTCACACAAGTCCCAGGGTGAAGAAAACAATTTGTCCTTTTAGCCAGAGCAGCACTCACCCTTAAGTTGCACGTGCCCCACAGGCGACTCACAAATCTTCCATCTTCCATAATACATGTTGGACTAAACAGGCAGCTTTTCTTCCACTTAGCAGAATTAAGGGGATTGCCCCAGGAATCTGCTGGGAATCTTTACTTTCCCCCCGGAGGGAGGGGGCACTGAGACCAAACACAGTGGTCTCCACCACTTGAGTACAAACTTCACTTCTCAAGCCAAACTACAGACTCTCTCTTCACTTACTGAAGACAAACTGAACGCTCCCCTTTGAAAACTCCCAACGTTCTATCTAACTCCCTTTGCTGCAGATTCCAATGTGGCTTATGCAGCTGAGAAAGTTCTATTGGTGATGTCATCCCTCAGTCTCAGCTGAGACTGAGAACAGAGTGAGACAGTGTGAAACCCATTTAACTGGAGTTTCACAAGCTGCCTTCCCTGCCTACCACTAGGTCTTACTGGGATTCTAGTAACCCCGGATAACAAGGGGGTTACATAAGGCTGTAGCAATGCCTGCAGAGTCAGGCACAATGCCCTTCTGAGGACACCAAATACTAAATATTTTCCATTTGGAATTGTAAGTTTTTCTAGTAGAAGGTTTCCTGGAAACCTTCAAAATATCCAAGACTCCCTGAGAAAGATGCAGGCCTGCATATTCTAACTCTTCAAGAGTCAGACCTTGCAGTTGAGAGACTGGAGATTGGGGTACTAGATCCTCCCCTGGGAGGAGGTTAGGAGATTGTGTCTCTTGGGTAGACATAGGAGATGTGACACTGCCAGAGACAGCAGCAGAGGATACCAAGGCTGTCTGGCCCAATCTGGAGCTACCAGTATCACTATGCAGGGTTGAGATCTGATTTTGATCATGACACTGAACAACAAGAGGGAAGGGAGGAAAGGCATAGAGAAACCTGCCCTTCTGATTCAGAATGAGAGCATCCAGAGGAACAGTCCCTAGGACTGGAGGTCTGCAACAAAACAGAGGAAGTTGATGATTGTCTGGGACTGCAAAGTGATCTATCTCTGGAGTGCCCCATCTGGAGAAGATGACCTGAAGTATGTGAGGGTCCAGGGATCATTCGTGATGCCCCTGAGAAATTCTGCTCAGAGCATCTGCTAATACATTGTCCTTCCCTGGAAGGTGAACTGCTATCAGGGAAGTCTGAAGAGAATAAGCTAGAGACCACAGTTTCATGGCTTCTGTGCACAAGGCTGTGGACCGAGTGCCTCCATGCTTGTTGACATACTACATTGTGGTGGTGTTGTCTGTCCTGACTTGGACCACCTTGCCCCTGACTGACTCCGAGAAGACCTGAAGGGCTAGAGAAACTGCTCTGAGTTCCAGGAGACTGATGAGAAGGAGAGACTCGTGTGGAGACCAGACCTCTTGAGCTGTAAGGGCTCCCAAATGGGCTCCCCAACCTAGGAGAGAGAAGCATTTGTAGTTAGGACTACTGAGGGAACTTAAAAGAGAAATGGAACTCCTTACCCGAGGTTGTCCTGGTCCAGCCACCACTGGAGAGCTTGGACCAGAGTCTGAGTCACTGGAATCAGTTTGGAGAAAGAGTCTCTTTTCTGAGACCAAAAGGACCTTAGGTGGAACTGAATGTCCCTCATCTGAAACCTGACTCCTTGTACCACTGCAGTGGAAGCTGCCATGTGACCCAGGAGTTGCAGAAACTGTCTTGCTGGATGAGAGACCAGAGAACAAAAAGAGGAAGCAAGATATGTTAGAGTCTTTACTCTTGTGAGAGGAAGGAAGGCCTTTGCTTGGATAGTATCCAACTCTATCCATATGAAAGTAAGGAGTTGTACCGGTTTGAGAACAGACTTTGGGAGATTGAGGAGAAACCTCAGAGAACTGAGTAAGTCTTGAGTGGTTTGCAGAGCTGACTTGACCTGGTCTGATGACTGGCCCACAATTAGCCAGTCATCCAGATATGGGAAGATGGAAATGCCCTGCCTTCTGAGGCAGGCAACTACTACTGCAATGCACTTTGTAAACAGCCTTGGAGCTGATGTTAGGCCTAATGGCATGGCTCTGAACTGATAGTGGCCTGAAGGCAACTCGAACCTGAGGTACTTTCTGTGGAAGCACCTGATAGGAATATGGAAGAAGGCATCCTTGAGGTTTATGGATGCTAGCTAGTCTCCTGGCCTTATAGAAGGAAGAATCACTCCCAGAGTCACCATCTTGAATTTTGGTTTGGAGATGTGTTTGTTCATATACCTTAGGTCTAGGATGGGTCGCCACTCCCCTGTTTTCTTTGGGGTAAGGAAGTACCTGGAGTACAGACTTTTGCCCCTGTGTTGAGTAGGAACCTTCTCTACAACTCTGACAGCCAGAAGAGAGGACACCTCTTCTGGCCCTCAGTTTTGGGAATCTTTTGAAGCTGAGGGCCAGTCCCTGGCTTACTACCTCCAAAACCCACTTGTCTGAGGTAACAGACTTCCAGGCCTGGAAGTAGTAAGCCAGTCTGCCTCCTACTAGAATGGGGGAGTAGGCCCGGGCTCACACATCAGGGTGTCTGCTTGGCAGGAGCATTGGACTGGGAAGAGGATGCAGTCCTGCTCATCCCCCTCCTGCCTCTCCCTCGAAAGAACCCCCTCTGAGGGAAGGAAGAGGAAGCCTGGGCTTGGTAAAAAGGTCTGTGGAAAGGCCTGCCCCTGCCCTTAGACTGCTGCTTCTGAGGAGTGGCTTGCCTCTCCTTGGCCCATGCACTCCTGTAGGTGGTCCTGTATTCATCCATTTTTTTCATGTAAGCCTCTGTCTGCTCCCCAAACAGAGAGTTACCTCCTACAGGGAAATCCATAGCCTTGGCCTGGATATCCTGTGAAAGGCTAGTTCATCTGAGCCAAGCATGTCTCCTGAGAGACATAGATGTAGCCATGACTCTTGATGCCACATCATTGGAGTCCACAGCAGCATGAAATTGCACCTTGGATGCCTGAATTCCATCAGTAGCCACCTCCTCCAGCTCTTTGGCTAGCTGGGCAGAGGCCTGTTTAGCCAGTTCCAGAACTGTATCTCACCTGGATTTCTGGTAGGCCATGTAATTTTCCTGCCTGAGTCCCAAAGAGGATGCCAAGTATTGTTTCTTAGCCATGGCAACAACTTTTCTGGAGTCCTTGTCCGGGAGGTGTAAAGCTAAAGGTCTGTTAGCCCTGTCACAGGCTGCAGCCTGCACAACCCCAGCATGGCCGCAATAAGTGTATAAGAACTCCGTGCCTGAGCCTGACAACATATACCTCCTGTGCATACTTTTATCCACAGGAGGTAGTGAGTTAGGAGTTTGTAAAAGATTTTGTGTCTGTTTCCCCAAAGACTTGTGGAGAGGGATAAACAATCTTTTGGACTCTGGGATGTCCATCTTTTCTACAAAATCAGGCTCTTCCTCCTCCTCAGAAGCTTCAACCATAGGGAGCTGGAGGGTTTTAGCCACCTTCTTGTAAAACAAGAAGTGTGAAAGGGGCTCAGAAAGCCTGGGAGGGGAGATATTGGAACGCCTCTCTAGGGAGATGTTTGGTTCAATGGGCACATCCAGACCTTCATATTCATTGCCTTCGTCCTCGTCATCAGGATATTCTTCTTCTCCCTCCCACTCCTCATAGAAAGCATCCAGATCGTAATCTGAAGGAGTCGAATCCTACCAAACCGACTGCCTAACCGGTGGGAACCGGTTCAGATGGAACCGGGCAAAGCGATTGAACTATACTAATTGCCTTGGCTATCTTGTCAGCAGTTGCAGAACGCGGTGTTGGATCCAAACCGGCTGACTTACGGTTCTTTTTCAATGGAACTGACCCCTCGGAGTCGGATCTCCTTTTGCCCGAGGAGGTATTGCCTAGGTCAGCACCTCCTCAGGTTTGGCCGCAGCTGAACCGGGCTGACCATCTGGATCTATGCACTTCTCGGCCTCACTTTCCTTCAGCCTACTCAACCTTTTTTCAAGAGTGGCTTTAGGGAAGTTTTTGCAAATTTGACAGCCTGTTTTGAGGTGGTCAAACCCCAGACAATAAACACAAATGAGATGGGGATCAGCCTTGGCAAAGGTCTCCCCACACTCAGTACAGTGTTGAAACCAAAGGGGAACGTTTTTTTTCTTGGTTTTCTCAGACATGGCGAACCTAGCAAAATTACCCTTAAAACTTTCAAGCCAGGTAATGAAAAACCGATTGGTTATGAACCGTGTCATGGGTTCTGTAAAAGAACAAGAAAAAGTCCAGTTCTTTTGAAGCTGATTGGCACCGGAACACCACACTAATCCCAGAAAATTACAAGAAATAAACAGATAAGTCAGTTCCTAACCGGACCGAGACAAAAACACAATTTCTACAAAAAACACCTATCTACCACACTACCTGTACCATAGACAGAGGCTGGAAATCAGAAAAATAACAAACAAATTGGTTTAAACTGATGCTATTTTAACTTTACCGAATCAACAGCAAAGGAAATCTGTAGAATGACTTCACAGTTAGGAGGAGTAAAGAATCTGATGGTTACGCTGGTAAGTACCAGAGACAGAGGTTTGAAAACCGAGCTCAAGCTCAACGTTCTATGCTTATGCATAGAGTTAACTCTTTCCTCTCTGGGGCAGTTCAAGTGCTAGGGCTAACTGCATAAGGTCAGAATAATGTCAGAATACAGCAATACTTCATGTTGTTTGAAACTGCGCTTGTTCGGGTGCAGAATGATGTCCTCAGGGCTAGAGATTGAGAAGAAAGGACAATTCTTGTTCTCCTTGATCTCTCTTTAGCATTTGACACTGTGGACCATTGTGTACTGCTTGACCACCTCAGGGAACTCTGCATACTCACTGGCGCTGTCATCTGCTAGTTTGAGTCCTTTTTAATCAACAGGAGGCAACGGGTTGTGATGGTAGATTTCTCCTCCACCCCTAACCCCTATCTTGTGGAGTACCTCAGGGGTCGGTGCTAGCCCCAGTGTTGTTCGCAGTGTACATGCTACCCCTGGGAGGGATCATTAGGAAGTATGGCTTGGGTTTTCATTGCTATGCTGATGATACCCAGCTATACTTATCCTTTGCTCCAGGAACACCCAACGCAGTAGATGTGCTAAACAGCTGCCTTGCTGAGATCGATGACTGAATGACCTCTAGTTTTGCGACTGAACCCCCGATAAGATGGAGGTATTGGTGGTGGAGTCGAACAGAGTGCGTGATAGGATGGCCTCTGAATCAGAAACTGGACTTGTGCTGGGATCTGTTCCTTTGAAGGCCTCCTCTAGGGTGTGAAATCTTGGTGTCATTCTGGATAGGAGTTTGATGATGGAGGCTCAGATATCTTCCACCATCCACTCCTGTTTTTCCCATCTCAGAAATGTCACCAGGATAAAGCTCCTTGTTCCGCTTTTGGACCTCCCCACTTTGATGCATGCCTCAATTACATCAAGGTTTGACTACTGTAATATGCTCTACCTTGGGGTCACAGGAGGATCTCTCTGCAGACTGCAGCTAGTGCAGAACGCAGCTGCCTGGTTACTTACTGGACAGCCAAAATGTTGCCACATTGCACCAGTGTTGTGTGAGCTGCACTGGCTGCTGGTCAGGTGGAGGATCCTCTTTAAGGTGGGTCTTCTCACCTATAAGGCCCTACATGGTCAGGACCCTGGTTATCTGTTAGATCTTCTAGTACCTGCTCTCTTGGTTCACCCCCTACATTCCTCCTGTGGGGGCCCCCTGGCGATTCCCAGGACGAGGTTGAAATCGGCTGGCGACAGGGCCTTCAGTGTTGCCACTCCCATCATGTGGAATTCGCTAAGCCTTGGTGTTAAGGGGGCCCCCACCTTGGAGGTATTCAAGGTCTGCCTTTAGGCCCTCCTATTCACCCAGGCCTTTTTGGATTAAGCTGCCAATTCATAGCTTTGGTTATAGTAGTTGGCAATCCGATGTTTAGTTTATTATTTATTGGAACTGTTTTTATGAGGAGTTAATTATTTATATGCTCATATTTATTTATTTATTTATTTTGTTTTATTGATTTGTTTTGAAAAATGTGTTTATTTATCTGTATGGTGCCCAGAGCCTAAAGGATTGGGCATCTTTTAAATAAACTTTACCTTGCCTTGCCCTGTAGGGGAAGCTTCCCTATAAGGGGAATGGGACCGCATGGATCCAGAAGGGCTGACCCCAACCCCAGCCAATGAGGACTCCCTCAAAAGAGATAAGGGAAAGAACTTGAGTTCAGTACTGTGGCTCCTCCCTGAGCCCCAAAGGACTACAGAGGAGTGTCACAGCACCTTGCCCCATCCCCTCAACCCCTCCGATTCAGAGGAAGACCTCTTCCTCGGACCCTGTGCCATAGGACCCCTCAACTCTGCAGGTTCCCCTAGGAGAGTCACAGTGGAGGGGGATTCAATCCTAGCCTTGGGGGGGCAGCACCAAGAGCAGCAGCTGGCCCCTCCCCCAAAGCCCGGACCACCACTCCTGTAGCAATGAGGCTGCTGACCCGCACAACCCCCTTGGAGCCGCCATCAGCCCAGGGGTCTGTGCCTGCCACAGTAACCTGAGCCATGGGGGGGGACACCTGGGAAGATGCATGGGTCCTGGGCCCTGGAGAACCCACTGATTCTGAGAAGTCAGGTTGCCAGTCTGGGTAAGCCTCCTGATCATCCGGCTCTGGAGAGGAGAAGATCCAGAGAAGCTCCAGACTGGTGACCCTAGGGGCTCTCCCATCTACGATGCTACAATCGGTGTCATGGGTCAGCCCAGCACTCCTCACGGCACCATCCTGATCACCAGAGCCGCAAATGGCTCCGGGATCTGAGGCGGTACCAGTGGGTGGTGCTGAGGAATGTACTGCGCTGGACCCAGCAACCGTGGGCCCCGACAATGGGGGAGCCTGCACCTCCAAAGAGGTGACTGCCAGGGTGGTGCTCCCGGCCTGGTCCCAAGTAGAACCAGACCGGTCCACCAGCACCATGGTAGAGACCTCCTCCATGGCAAGGCTAGATGAGGAGGAAGCCCCCTCCTCACTGGACCATGTAGGCCCAAGAGGGGACCCGGAGGAAAGGCAAAGAGTCATACACTTGAGTCAGTGAGAGCAATGCCACCCCCTGACAGTCAGCACAGCCCTGCTGGCCTTCAACGTGCAGTGCCTGAGAACGCAGAGGTCCACCATGACGCTGGCAATGCAGTGATCCATATCATACTGGGGTCCAAGGCAGGAAAGGCCAACATCATGCTGGTCCATAACAGAAGTTTGCTGGCTGCAGGGACACAGACACATAGGAGGCCAGCCCGTTTTCAAGGAATGCTTCTTGTTCCCTGAACCTGGCATGTTGCAACAGTAACTCAAAACTTTAAACAGAAAAGACTCTACACTGTTAAACGGAAGAAAAGGAAAGGTCTTACTGGGTCTTTAGTAACGGTTCTGAGTGGTGGAAAGTAGAACAGAGGCATATTACTCAAGGCAACTTCAACAGCGGCTCTAAGATGTCAGAAAATGGCTCAGAGGAGCAACTCCAAGGCATTGAAAATGGCTCCAAGTGACTAGACTGCAATGACATGCTACAAAATTTTTCAGTTGCAGGTGAGGTGCTGTCTTGATGGTGGGAGAAGCAGAACTGAGGTGGAGGAGGAGGAGCCAATGGCTGATTTTGGCCACCCTGTGAGCACCATGCAGTACATCGGCCTTGTGGGTGGCGCTGGCTCCTTCCCACCCACCAAAATAAAAACTCCTATGTGGTGCTGGTCTCTGGCCAATCACCCACCAGTGATGAATGGTGAAGACTGACACAGGGAAGATCTGGGTTGACACTGGGGCAAAGTTTTTGAATCTAGCCCCAGGTGTTTAGAGGCAGTCAGAGCAGACAAGGTCAAGAGGACAGAGATCCGGATTTCATGTTAACGCCCATAGTTATATAAAAATGAGGATGCTCCAATGAAATTAAATAACCAGTTCATTCTTAGTGGCTGTGAGAATTAAACCAAGCATTTCCACATTGTATAATCTTCTCATTCAGCATGTGAAAAATGAGGCTTCAGAAACTATAACCTGGTTTTCAATTACTCAAGGGGAAGATGTAAAAGATTAGCACTGGAACATAATCAGGTAT
The DNA here is from genome assembly GCA_016271365.2 of Neoceratodus forsteri. NCBI lineage: Eukaryota > Metazoa > Chordata > Ceratodontiformes > Ceratodontidae > Neoceratodus > Neoceratodus forsteri. The sequence goes on along the minus strand of CM057456.1, from coordinate 1,378,730,247 downwards.
TTTGCATTGAACGCTTTTTCTTTAATCTGTCATAAGTTGACGCAATACAAAATACTGCACAATCTATATATCTATATTTTTCACTCCAGTGGACATGCATGAGATGAAATTAAAACAACGTGACAAATGTCCAACATATGGGGTGCAAAATGCTAATCTCTTAGATATGCTTTGGAACTGTGGTGCAATAGATGAATTTTGGGAACAGATAAACTGTTTCTTATCATAATATATACCAGATGTATACAACAGGTGTGGGTATAAATTTATAAAGGTAGTTAGTGATATCTTTGAGCTAAGTTCCAAGATATAAAGATATCACCTGTTAGATACCAAGATATCACCCTTGGATACATCACAACTGACCTATTGAAAATTGACCAATAGCAACAGGACATACCACATTACCTTATAGCAATGCTACCTTGACATCCATTACATCACATATTCTTCAGAGTCATTCAGTCCAAAGAAACGAGCATAAAAGAGTGAATGAAAAAGAAAAGCACTTGTTTGCAGCTTTATTTATGAAACTTCAGAACTTGTTATATACATCAAATATGAGATGAGCTAATGTACAGTATCAGAATATCTTCTTTCATTGTACTTGATCTTTCCCACTTGTGAGGTGAGAGGTCAAGTACAACTAAAGAAGAGGAAGAAACTTCTTACTTCAAGCTCTGAATATATCTGGTTGATCTTGGATTTTTTTAAACTTATCTGCCGTAGTACATCATTCTATCTGGTTGCTCCTGCAGTGTCTGCTGCCTCAGTTTTTTTAAATGTGTTTGGCTTGTAGTATCTTTTGCAAGCTTTTGTATGAGTATAACACTGTTCTGCACATACAGGCTGAACAGCGTTCTATGAACCTTTTTTTATCTGTGCTGAACAGCTATTTAGCTCAGATAAATGAGCAAGATCAGCGTTCCACCATACACTATATTTCTAATATCATGCATTAGCTCATCTCATATCCAATATTTACTCAATTTCAGGACCTATATTACTGATATTTCCCAAACATTGAGAGTTGTCATTTGAAATACAAATGCACAGTATTACCAATGTCTAAGGCACCAAACGTATGCATACTTAAACTCTGGATTGAAGATACGGTTCAAACTTTCATGCAGTAAAAAAAAAAAATAAAAGTTTTTTGGAGGTACAGGAGAACCCTGATTATCTCAACTACTTGGGTGACATAAGTTTAGTTTGAATAATCGGGAGTTCGTTTTTTGAGGGAGTTTGAGTTTTCCAGTTTCTGTTTTTTTTGTGCTTTGGTGCTTTGTTTGGTGCTTGAGCAGGTACAGTGCGTTATTTTTTTATATATGCTTGTGTACTTGACTTGTGCTTATTGTGCCTTACTGTGCTCAGTGACAAAGACTATAGGAGTTTATACTGTACAATATTCACTTAAAATACTCCATGATGGGCTTTTGTTTCTGAGTGCCCAACCATGCTCTTGTGGCTTTTGCTCGTAGACTGCGTAGTAGCAGTAAGTTCATTGGGTCGCATTCCTTCTGGTTCTCTAGCCACAGCAAACATTTATTAAAGCATTCCTCTGCTTCACTGTGGCTAGGAACCTTAGTCTGGCTGCCTAGCTCGTGACTGCCAGTAGCACTAGTACAGCCCAGGATAGTCTCTCTCTTCTTCTGCTTCTTAAAACCTGGGGAATCTTTCTCTGATCCACCCACCAATGTTTGTCTGGCAGGCATCTCCAAAACAATCCTGTCTCATCAGCATTATACAGCTGATCAAGACCAATGGATTGTTGGTGCATGGTTTCAAGCAGCTGTTCAGTGAATGGCTCGATACTGTCTTCAGCAGCACTTAGTTTTTCGCTGCAAAGTCGCAACTGTCTTATGCCATGCCTCCTTTTAAAATGATCTAGCCAGCTGTCACTGGCTATAAAGGAGGACTGGCAACCAAGTTTGTTATGAAAAATTAGAGCCTTTTCTTTGAGAATCAGCCCAGAGATTGGGGGGTCCTTATCCCTCTCCTGCCGGAACCGTAGATAGATTGCAACGTCCTGGTTATTTTCTGCACACTGCCACATGTTCTTATGGCTCTCTGTGCCATAGGAGCCTTCCATAGTCATTGTGAAGGACCAAAGCTTTTCCTTCACATCTTTTATGTCTGTGACAGTGGACTTCATTTCCCGTATTCTGCTGTTAATACAACATGTCTTTTGCTGTTTTCTAAGTGCTCCAGGATCCTCAGCTTCTGTGCTACAGTAAGTACAGTGCTTTTCCATTTCCTCGACATGGTGTCTCTTCTTATCTATATGTCAAACAATGCTAGACACTTATATACAGTGTAGGTGTGTCTAGAATGCTAAACAGCTGTGGTATGCTACACAAGTGATGGACAAGGGTTACAGCTGGATTATTCAACTCAACACTGCCATTGAAAAACAGTGAAGAACTCGGGCAACACAGCCAAGTTCGTTAGATAGGGATTTTCAGTTTACCGAGGTTCAGATTATCTGGGTTATATTGTGTTGAAAACAGAAGCATACATAGAAATATAGAATCTGATAGCAGATAAGAAAAAATGTCTTACCACAGTAACATTGTTTCTTCCAAGGGATCTCCCAGTATGATTAGACATAAGCATTCAGCCCAGATCTGACTGCTCTGGAGCTGCAGTGATGTAATGTGGAATGTATGCAAATAATGGAACTAGAAGAAAAAATTACTCACCATAGTAATCTTGTTTCTTCAAAGGGATCACTCATTATGATTAAACTGATGCAGCAGTCAACCTCCTGTGTTGGACTGCCCAGAGAGATGGAATTATATGCAAATGATGGAACTCTCAATTGGTTCATGCCACTTTCAAACTGCTGCCCTAGCAACTGTTGCACTCTGAGTGCTTTAGATTCTTACGTAGCCTAAACTGGGTGTAAGACCCACTAACTAGAATAATATTTCTATAAAATAATTTTTTGTCCTCTCAGGTCAAAAAAACATCCCAATAAATAAACCTAAAAAACTTGAGATCACAAGGTAACCAACTGGTTAACAAAAGGCGAGTCTCTAACATGACCTAGATGGGAAAATATCCTAAAACAGGAATGCAGAACAACCTTCATAGGTTTTTTAGTAGGGGAGGCAGGGTGGGTGCTTTAATCATAATGAGTAATCCCTTTGAAGAAACAAGATTGCTATAGTGAGTATTTTTTTCTTCCAACCCCAGGAAAACAAAATTACTTACCACAGTAATCTTCTTTCTTCCCAGTGATGCTCAGACATTCATAACTTTGTGTAGTCATCCTGTTGGGTTGGACTGCCAGGAGATATGGAACACATGCAAATGATGGAATTATTTGCACGTGAGCATCTTTTAAATACTGCCTTTACCAACTGTAGTGTTCTAAACCCCTTAGATTTGTAAGAAGCCTGGAAGCCAGGCAACATGAGAAAAATACGACATCTAATTAATAAACATTTTTTAGGATTAGCCTAATAAAACTTGCTACAAAAAACCTCCAAGGGAGGAACTATATCTATATATAATAATGATGTTCACAGTGAGAAAAACTATTAAGAGAGACAGAAAACTCTGTTAAAATCTATCAAGCATAGAGAAAATGTATCCAGAAGGAATGGCTATATGGCACTAGCATGCTGAATGCAGAGGCTGAAGTTCTGGAAGGGGAAGATGGGAGGGAGTTATGAATGTCTGAGCATCACTGGGAAGAAAAAAGATTACTATGTAAGTAATTTTTTCTTCTAACCCCAGTAATGCTCAGACCATTCATAACTTTGTGCAGACTACCAAGCAGTACCCCTAGGTGGTGGCACAGAACTTTATTTTGGAAACAGACTTTGCAGGACTGCTGTGCCAAATTTGGCATCACTTCTGGACAAAATATCTAAATTATAATGCTTTGTAAAGGTGTGTACTGATTTCCAAGTAGCTGCTTTATAAATGTCCAACAATGGCACCTCCCTAGCAGCTGCAAGAGTGGCAGCTGTTCCTCTTGTTGAGTGAGCCCTCAGCCCAGCTGGGGACTCCCTACCTGCTTTAATGTAGCAGAATTGAATACACTGGACTATCCACCGATAAATGGATCTTTTTGAGGCTGGTTTGCCCATTCCAACATCTCCATATGTAAGGAAAAGTGGTTTCCTGTCTTTCCTATGGCCTTTAGTAGCTGTCATGTAGTAGCTGATAGCTCTTTTCACATCCAGGCTGTGAAGCCTTCTTTCACCAGAGCTGGCATGATCTGTGAAAAAGACAGGCAAAGTTATTGATTGGTTCAGATGGAAGTCTGAAACCACTTTGGGAAGGAATTGTCTGTTTGTTCTGAGGACTACTTTGTCCCTGTGGAAGGAAATGTAGTCCTGGTCAACACAGAGAGCCTGAAGCTCGCTAATTCTTCTTGCTGAAGTAATTGCTACCAGGAAAACTGTTTTCCAGGTAACATACTTTAAATGGGTTGTAGCCATGGGCTCAAAAGGAGCCCACATCAACCTTGCTATATATACATTAAGATCCCAAGCGGGCACTGGTGCCCTGTGAGGGGGGTGCAAATGCATTAGGCCTTTGAAAAATCTTTTGAAAATGGGATCTGATGCTACAGATACCTTTGTCCTAGCAGACAGGTATGCAGATACTGCTGCAAGGTGAACCCTTAAGGAACTGAGTTGCAGACCTTGTGAATGCAAATGAGTTAGATAATCCAACTCCACTGAGACCCCTGCATCATTTGGGGTGAAGTTTCTAGTAGAGCACCAGAAAGAGAATCTTTTCCACTTAGCAGAATATGTTTTCTTAGTTGAAGGCTTCCTGTAAACTTTCAAAATGTTTAATACAGCTTCAGAAAGGTTCAAGCCTGCATACTCTAACTCCTCAAGAGCCATGCTTTGAGGTGAAGAGACTTGAGATTTGGGAATAGCAATGTTCCCTGATTGGAGGTTAGAAGATTGTGCCTGAGAGGCAAGCTTATTGGCCTGCTCACTGCCATGGAGAGCAGAAAAGAGTACCATGGCTGCCTGGACCAATCTGAGCTATCAACATCAGAGAAGCTGAGAGGGATCTGAGTTTCAGCAGTACCCTGAAAACTAGAGGGAAAGGGGGGAATGCATAGAGAAACTTGCCCGACCAGTCCAGCACCAAGGCATTCAGAGGGATTGTGCCCTGGGCTGGTGGCATGCAACAGTACTGAGGCAACTGGTGGTTCTGGTGGGATGCGAACAAGTCTATCTCTGGAATGCCCCACCTGTTGAAAATTACCTGTACCACCTGCTTGTTCAATGTCCATTCGTGATGGGACTGATCGATCCGACTCAGTGTGTCTGCCAAGATATTGTCCTTTCCTGGCAGATGGATGGCTTGCAGGGACACCTTTAAAGAATATGCCAGAGCCCAAATTCTCATGGCTTCTGTGCATAGGGGACCTGATCTGGTGCCACCCTGCTTGTTTATGTAATACATAATGGTGGTATTGTCTGTTCTGACCTGTACCACCTTGCCCATTACCAGTGTAGAGAAAACATTTAGTGCCAGCCGCACTGCTCTGAGTTCCAGCAGATTTATATGCTGGAGGGACTCTGCTTCTGACCAGGTACCCTGAGTTGTGTGCTCCCCTAGATGGGCACCCCAGCCCAGCAGGGATGCATCTGTTGTGAGGATTAGTGAAGGATCCTCCTTCTGGAAGGGGACTCTTTGTCTTAGGTTGGATTCCTTTTTCCACCACAAGAGGGCTTGTAACAGGGGCCTTGTCACTGGAATGAGTTTTGAAAAGGGGTCTTTTTTCTGACTTCAATGAGTCCTGAGGTGAAACTGAATGTGTCTCATGTGAAACCTGGAACCCTGCACTGTACCTGTGGATGCAGCCATATGACCCAAAAGCTGCAGAAATTGCCTGGCTGTTTTTTGACCGTGCAATATGAAAGAGTTTGCTATGGTCTGAAGACTTTGTACCCCGTCTAGTGGTAAAAAGGCCCTGGCCTGTAGGGTGCTGATCTCAGCCCCTATGAACTGTAAAGTCTGTGTAGGGGTGAAGACAGATTTTTTCTGGTTTACTATGAAACCCAGGGACTCCAAAAGATCCTGTGTGAGCTTTAGAGAGGTTGCAATCTGCTCTGGTGATTTGCCCACTATCAGCCAGTCGTCCAGGTATGGAAAGACAGTCACTCCCTGTCTTCGAAGAAATGCCTCCACAGCTGCTAGGCATTTTGTAAACACCCTTGGTGCCGAGGAAAGGCCGAAGGGTAGAGTTGCAAACTGATAATGACCTGATGCGAGTCTGAATCTGAGATATTTTCTGTAAGATTCCTTTATGGGGATGTGGAAATAAGCGTCCTGTAAGTCCAGAGATGCCAGCCAGTCCCCTTTTTGGATTATTGGCAGAATCCAAGCCAAAGTGACCATTTTGAACTTTGGCTTTTTTAGGTGCTTGTTTAAAGCTCTGAGATCCAAAATTGGCCGCCACTCCCCATTTTTCTTTGTTGTTAGGAAGTATCTGGAGTAAAAACCTCTTCCTCTCAGGGTTGTAGGGACTTGTTCCACTGTTTTGAGCTGAAGCAGCTTCTGAATCTCTGCCTCTAGCAATGAGATTTGTTCTAGGGGTGGGAAAGTGGAAACCCTGTGGTGTCTTCGAGGAAGAAATTTGAACTGCAAAGGCAGACCCTTGCCCACTACCCACTTGTCTGTGGTGATTGTTGACCAGAGGGGGAGGAAATGGGACAGTCTGCCTCCAACAGGTAGGGAGGAGGTGGCTTGCATCTCAGGGGTTCTGTTTAGGCTGGGGTTGAGGTTGTGACTGAGCCCCTCGCCTAGAGCCCCTTCTGCCCCTACCCCTTGAGTAGTCCTGTGGGGGGTACTGCTGGTATTGGGGCATGGCTACTGGCTGGAAAAAGGGTCTTGATAAAAAGGAATGACCCCTAGCCCCCCTTCCATAGGGCCTAGTGGATGAGGAAGCTCTGTCTCTAGCAGAGTTGCTTCTATAAGTAGCCTTATATTCATCCACTTTTTTCATATAGGCCACTGTGGACTCCCCAAAAAGGGCATTTCCCTCTAATGGGAAATCCGGGGCCTTTGACTGGGTATCCTGAGTGAGGTTTGTAGCCCTGAGCCAAGCAAACCTCCTCTGAGCCACTGTATTAGTCATCCATCTGGCTGCAATGTCATTCAGGTCGGTAGCCATCTGGAACTGGTACTTGGCCACCTCTAGCCCAAACCTGGCAGTTTCAGCCAGGTCATCTGACAATGGTGGGGTGGCCTTCATGGACATTGCCAGTACCGACTGCCACAGAGATTTCTGATAGTGGGCAGCATAAGCTTGGAAAGTGGCCTGTCTCATGGCCAGCGAGGCTGATAAATAGCCTTTTTTGGCCATACTGTCCAATTTTCTGGAGTCCTTGTCCAGTGGGTGTGAGGACAGAGGGACTTTAGCCTTATCACAGGCAGCTTGCTGTATTACCCCTTGATGATCAGGGTGGGAAAAAAGGAAGTCAGCTCCTTCCCTGTCAAGCTGGTACTTTTTATCTATTCACTTGTCAATAGGAGGAATAGAATTTGGGGTTTGGAGGAGCTTCATAGCATCCTTTTTGAAGAATTTATACACTGGGAAGAGGAGGGCCTTTGTGGGTGTTAAACCCATCATACTGAGGTACTCAATCTCCTCCTCATCCTCAACCTGCTCTGTTGTGGAAATATCCAGAGCATCTGCCATTTTCCTTACAAAAGAAAAATGAGACGAAAAATCCTCAGACACTCTGGGAGGCGAGCCAAATTCCTGCTCAGGTGAAACCTCTGGGGGAATAGGTTCATCCTCCTTGTAAAGCTCAACCTCTTCAAAATAGTGTTGCTCTGGATCAGGGGCCAACACAGCAGCAGCAACCTGGGGACCCTGGAAAGGGGCAGGAGGCTGAGGAATGATGCTCTGCAGCAGTGATGAAAGTGGTTCAGACGAAGTACAGGAACTGTATTCAAGTCTGAAAACCCAGCCTTGCTAGGGGGGTCTGGGGGCATGCCCCCCCGGAAAAGTTTTCAAAAAAAATGAGTTGATTTGGTGCATTTTAGAGAATTCTGGATCACAATCTGTTTTGTAAACTGAATACTTTCAAGTTATATTTTAGTAATCTGTCTTCCTCAAAAAAAGGTCCTCTCCTAGCCCGCGGGGGCTTAGAAACCCTCCATCTCGATCCCCAGTGCTGCCGAGGACCCTCCGCTGCCTGCCCAGGACCTCTGAAGAGCCGCCAGCCCTGACGCAGCCGCCTACATTTTGCGCCCTGCCCTTCCAGAAAGCCTGTTGCTAGGGGCCGCCCACTGAAACTCACGCCCAGAAGGAGAACCACGAGCTCGGCTGCACCCTGGTCCTTAGATCCGCTAAAGCTGTAAAAGCCGCCAGGTATGTTTTTTCACTGCTTTCCAGCTGTCGGTTGCCTCCAGCTCAGTCTGTAACGCTGCCTGGCTGTACTCCCTCAGGAAAAGCGGTTGTTTTGCAGCTTCGCTGACCTTGGGGAACCTTCTTGGACTGGGACTAAGAGCGCCGCTCGAAAATGCCTCCCTACCCACTTCAGGTTAACTCTTAGCAGTCACAAGACTTAAGTGTTTCAGCCCCTTCGGTGGCAGTTTGTTGGACTAATTCTCCCTGGATTTTAAGCAATCTGGCCTTTTGCCTTGTTTTTGTGCTTAGAGCATATACTTAAGTTATATCTGTGCTTAAAGTCCACATATACAGTATAGTGTTTGTATTACATAGAGTCTAAGTCACAACCTGCAGAGCAATCTTGAAATTAACTTAGAGCTTGATTTGCCTGTCTAAAGCGTGTTAGCTCACCTTTCTCTCACCGTCCCCCTGGATCTCCTCCTCAACTTCACACTCCTGCCCTTTTTCTTTGTCCTCTGACCGCACCCTGTCCCTCAGCTTCTCCTACTTAAGTCTCTCCCTTGCTGTTCTCCTTAGGTCCTCTCCTAGCCTGCGGGGGCTTAGGAACCCTCCATCTCGATCCCCAGTGCTGCCAAGGACCCTCCGCTGCCTGCCCAGGAACCTCCGAAGAGCTGCCAGCCCTGCCGCAGCTGCCTACGTTTTGCGCCCTGCCCTTCCAGAAAGCCTGTTGCTAGGGGCCGCCCACTGAAACTCACGCCCAGAAGGAGAACCACGAGCTCGGCCGCACCCTGGTCCTTAGACCCGCTAAAGCCGTAAAAGCCGCCAGGTACGTTTTTTCACCGCTTTCCAGCTGCCGGTTGCCTCCAGCTCAGTCTGTAGCGCTGCCTGGCTGTACTCCCTCAGGAAAAGTGGTTGTTTTCACCCAAACTCGCTGGCCTTGGGGAACCTTCTTGGACTGGGACTAAGAGCGCCACTCGAAAGCGCCTCCCTACCTGCTTCAGGTTAACTCTTAGCAGTCACAAGACTTAAGTGTTTCAGCCCCTTCGGTGGCAGTTTGTTGGACTAATTCTCCCTGGATTTTAAGCAATCTGGCCTTTTGCTTTGTTTTTTTGCTTAGAGCATATACTTAAGTTATATCTGTGCTTAAAGTCCACATATACAGTATAGTGTTTGTATTACATAGAGTCTAAGTCACAACCTGCAGAGCAATCTTGAAATTAACTTAGAGCTTGATTTACCTGTCTAAAGTGTGTTAGCTCACCTTTCTCTCACTGTCCCCCTGGATCTCCTCCTCAACTTCACACTCCCGCCCTTTTTCTTTGTCCTCTGACCGCGCCCTGTCCCTCAACTTCTCCTACTTAAGTCTCTCCCTTGCTGTTCTCCTTAGGTCCTCTCCTAGCCCATGGGGGCTTAGGAACCTTCCATCTTGATCCCCAGTACTGCCGAGGACCCTCCGCTGCCTGCCCAAGAACCTCCGAAGAGCCGCCAGCCCTGCCACAGCCACCTACATTTTGCGCCCTGCCCTTCCAGAAAGCCTGTTGCTAGGGGCCGCCCACTGAAACTCACGCCCAGAAAGAGAACCACGAGCTCGGCCGCACCCTGGTCCTTAGACCTGCTAAAGCCGTAAAAGCCGCCAGGTACGTTTTTTCACCACTTTCCAGCTGCTGGTTGCCTCCAGCTCAGTCTGTAGCACTGCCTGGCTGTACTCCCTCAGGAAAAGCGGCTGTTTTCACCCTAACTCGCTGGCCTTGGGGAACCTTCTTGGACTGGGACTAAGAGCGCCGCTTGAAAGTGCCTCCCTACCCGCTTCAGGTTAACTCTGAGTGTCACAAGACTTAAGTGTTTCAGCCCCTTCGGTGGCAATTTGTCCCGCTGGTGCTTCGCGCTGGCTCCCCACCCTCCCCCCACCTCACCCACCCTGGTCGACCCTTTAGATTTGTAGCTCTCTGAGCATCATATGACTAAGTGCCCACTTTCCCATTGGTCCCCTATACTCTCTCACCGCTGGGGTGATCTACCCTTAATGTCTGTCTATTTTCATAATCCTCCTCACGCCAAAAGTTGTAAGCTCCCTCACGCCAAATCGTCCTCCCCCTATCTATACTCCTCCTGTGTACACCACTCGGCTTCTCCTTTATATACCTACTCCTAAACTCTTCCTCCCTCATTAGGGAACTATTTCCCGGAACCCAGCTCCAACTCTACCACTCCTCCAGCTCACCCTTAAAAAAGCTTCTCAGCTGCCCAATCAAAGGTTGTTGGCACCTAAGTATGAAACATGTCTTCCTCACCTTCACTTGCACCGTGTACCCACGGCAGACCTAATGGGATTATTTTTCTGATCTTCTCTCTCTCTCTTCTGGGGCATTAATGAAGTCTCTCTGTCAATGCGCTGCGAGATTCTCACAACCCCCCCCTCAGCCACTGATTTCAGTTTCTCGAACCTTATGATTGCAGACCTATGACCTAAACCCTCCTGGGAACACCTTCTCCTCCACAAAGGCTGCACCTATCGAGCTCTGTCTTCCCTCAGAAATAAATGGAAGATATGCAAGAATGCCCCAGACCTCCTCAGCAAACCGCTTTTGTACCTAGTATCACTCCTGATTAAACTTTCTGGGGATATTGAACTGAATCCAGGCCCACCCAGCAGTGGGGCTCCCCTGAAAGGATTAACCAAGCAATCTAAGGGATTACTCATATCGCACAAGAACATCAGAAGTCTTCTAAATCACCTGCCTGAAGTGGAAGAATGGCTCAACGTACATGATCCAGACATACTGTGCCTGTCGGAGAGCTGGCTGAAACCTGGAACCCCTGATTCCTTGTGCACCATACCAGGCTCCTCATTTATTTGGAGGGACAGACCGGGGTCAAAGAGGGGTGGAGGAGTCGCCCTCTACCATAATTCTTACCTGGACATCAGTATCATCTCTGACTCAAACCCCCCAACTATGAGTGAATCACTGCATGCGCTCCTGTCTCTTGGCTCCAAAAAACTACATATAATCTGTATTTATAACCCTCCCTCAGGGGGAGTGAGCGGGCTTCAGGAAGCACTCCAGCTTACCCTAAAACACATCAATAAAAACGAAGCTGTCATCCTTGCTGACGTCAATTTGAACTGGCTAGGTCCTTCTCACAATACCCTGGCTTCACTAGTGCAAGGCCTAAATTTTCATCAACAAATAACGGAAAACACCAGATTGTCAGGGCCGCAGTCTGGTATACTTATTGACTGGATCCTGACAAACAGATCTGAACATATGACTTGCTCTGGGATCATGGCAGAAACCATCACTGACCACTCCCCTATCTACTGCCAGTGGCGCGCCGGTCAGCCACCCCCCCACCTTGGCTGATCACCTTTACGAACTTTGCAAACATGGATGTAAACTCCTTCCTCCTGGATATCTTGAGCATTGACTGGTCGGATATATACCATGCGGTGAATGTAGAAGTTGCCCTAAACACATTTCTACAGCATTTTCTCCCAGTACAAACCAAGCATGCTCCAAAAACCACGCGAAGAGTCAGGGGAAAACAAACCAGATGGCTCCATAAAGATCTCCTACAACAACTTAGACGCAGGGACAAGCTCTGGAAAACCTTCAAAAGCTCTGAGTTGCCTAGGAACTACTCAAATTACAGGCAAGAAAGAAATTCTTGTAGAAAGAACACAAGGCTGGGAAAAAGTGCGTACTATCAGAACCTGCTAAAAAACTCAGCCCATGATCCCCATAAATTTTGGGGGCACATAAAAACCTTCCTGGGGACACCTCAAACAGTTACTCCCTCTGACATGGTTATAAGTGGCTCCCATTGCAATAACCCCATCACCATAGCAAATGCCTTCAATAATATGTTCTCTGACCTCTCTTCCTATACCAGCGTACTGCCACCAGCAGCCCCCACTGCCAACAATGTGCCTCTTACTGACTCTGCCTCCTTCGCCAGTGTCCCTAGACCTAAACCCTATCCCCTATATTTCAAAGCCATTACTAGCTCTCAGGTTCTGAACCTTCTAAAAAAAATTTCGGAATACACCAGTCCTGGCTCTGACCAACTCGAACCTCACCTGCTAAAACTAGCTGCACCTTTTATCTCCAAACCACTAGCAAGAATTTTCACCTTGTTCCTTACCAGTGGCATAGTCCCAGAACTATGGAAAATGGCCGGGATCTCACCTATCTTCAAAAAAGGGAACAAAAATGACATCTCTAATTACAGGCCTATTGCTATACTATCCCCTCTCAGCAAAATCCTTGAAAAACTGGTAGCCACACAGATCCAGGAATTCCTCGATACTACTAAGGAGCTCAATGATGCACAGCATGGGTTCAGAAAAAACCACAGTACGACGACGGCTCTAGCTAAGTTCACCACCAACATCCTCGCTGGCATGGATCAAGAAAAGCTCACAGGGGCTGTCTTATAGACCTAACTAAGGCATTTGACCTTGTGGAACACCCCCTGCTTCTATCCTCCCTATGGAAAATTGGCTGCTCCTCCCCTGTACTTGACTGGTTTAGGAGATACCTGACAAATAGGTCCCAGGCTGTTAAGTTCAACTCAGCCATCTCCTCCACAGTGGTAACGAACATTGGAGTACCCCAAGGCTCTATTCTGGGTCCTCTTCTATTCACTCTATTTATCAATAACCTCCCAGATGAAATACCTGCCTGTTCCTCGCTCCTCTACGCAGATGACTCGGTTATCTATGCCAGCTCACACAATGTAGAGCACATTAACACATCGCTAAATAGAGCCTACTCCAGTGTCCAGAAATGGTTAAACTCCCACCGCCTTATCCTAAATTCCTCCAAAACTAATGCCATGTTACTTGGCACCACTCAAAATCTCCGAATGTGTACCACTCCCCTGAACATCCTTGAGATAAATGGAAATCCTCTGCAGGTGGTTACCTCCTTTCATTACCTGGGCATCCTACTAGATCAATTGCTTGATTTAAACCTTCACATCCAATCCACATGCAAAAACGTTAACTGCAAGTTGGGAGCAGCCTACAGAATGAGCTATATGCTTACCTCCTCTGCAGAGCTTGCCATAGCCAGGGGGATCCTACTACTGACGCTGACCTACTGTGCGCCTATACTCACCTCTGCCCACAAATCTGCCCTGCACAAATGGGATGTTACATACAATAACATATGTCGATACGAAGCACAATCCCCACGACTTCAACATCACTGCCAGCTATATATTGACCTTGGGTGGTTCTCCCCCTCGGCCATCAGGAGCTACTTCTTGGCCTGTCTAAATGACTCTATCCTTAGATAAAATCAGCCTGCTGCACTTGCGAAGCTCCTTCTTCCTTCGATTCCAAACTGCACGCTTAGATCTGCTGACAAAGACCTGCTGAATATTCCCCGCTGCCGCACCAACAAAGGTACCGGCTCCTTCCAATATGCAGCCCCTAAGTTGTGGAACCAGCTCCCTCTGGACCTCAGACATGCACCCTCGCATCCTTCTTTCAAGTGTGGGCTGAGACTACACCTGGCCACCTTAGATCAATGCACCTGCTTTGACCCTACCTGATTCCCTGACTCTCCCCTGTCTCTACTTCCTACTCCCCTGCTACGGGTCTCCATACTTCCCCCCCATTTTGTTTTCTCTCCCCCATGTTCCTACCCCTCCCTCCAAGCACACCTATCTTTATCTTCAAATTTAATTTTAATGTATGAATATGTTTTGTGAATGTTTGCATTACTTACTGCTACTTGCATTATTTTTCCTTATTATTTATTGATTCTATCCTCTGCGCTACCTGGGCACTGCCTAAACTAACTACAGATGGATGTTGGTACAGTTAGGCCTCACCTCCTCCCCCCCCTTGCCTACCTTTACCTCAGAATGTCCATGGCCAGGGACTGCCACCGGCTTTTTATGCCCAGCCTCGGTACCACGAGCTCGGCTGCACCTACCCTCCTCCTACCGCTAAAGCCGTATTTCAAGCCACTTTTCCTCCCATCCACCCCTCCCAGTTTCCTCATCCCTGACAGTGGGGCCATGAACTTGGGTCCCCCTAGCCTGCCGCCGAGATGTCTCGGGCATCTTCCCTCACTTTCCTTGGGCAGCCTGCTGCTGCTCGGGCTGGCTGCTGCTGGCCGCCAGGTTACGGCTTCTTCCTACCCTTCCTGCCATCTTTTTTTTTCGCTGCTGGGTGCTTTAACTGTCTCCCCAATATGACCCACCCCCCTCCCTCCTGACACGCACTGGCTGACTACCTCCGCCATGATTCTTGTTGCCTACACCCTTCCCTGCCACTCCACATCATCCTGCCAGCAGGGAACCACAAGCCGGCTAACTCCATCTGCTTTCCCGGTAAAGCAGTAAGTTTCCAGTGGCTCTAAACTCCCTTTCTTTACCCGTTACCTGTACCAACACTCCCTGTAACACCTCCTGCTCTTGGCCTGCTGCTTATTGCCCAGTATAGCCTATATCATGTTAGACTAGCTGGAACTGCCTCTGTATATGTTTGGAATGTAACTCTGTATGGTTTTTGCCTCAATCTGTAATGTTGCTTCCTTGTGTTATCCTGTTTTGTACTCTCCCGCCTCGTGCCTGAAAATAGTCACCTGCTGGCTAGCGCACCTACCCGGTAAACAAAAACTAAATAAATAAATATAGGTTAATAACTTAACATATTTAACATGACTGGGAAGGGGGGACCACCACACTATGAAAGCAATTGTTTCTTTGTGGATCAGTGATCGGAGGTGGGAGTGAGGGAACACCACACTACACTACAGAAAACATTTTACTTTATCGGGGATCAGTTATTGGGGAGGGACCACTACATTGTGGGAAAAATTTTATTTATTCAGGGATTGGTAATTGGGAGGGGAGTACCCCTACACTATGGAAAACCGAGGATCAAATACTATTCTGAGTTTCCACTGCTGGCGTTTCTCTGAAGACCATTAAAACCCGGTTCCAAACCCCCATCTGTCTTCACGATAATTTCTTAGCCCTTACCTTGCAACATTTAAAATGTAGGTCTTGGCTACACCTTATCATATATTTATATTTGTGCCAGATACAATATTAAAAAAAAAGGAAAAAAAGCCACCTGATAGCTCTCTGTATCCCAGGTGGATCTGGTCAAGGCAGGTCATTTTATCCTTGGAACTGCCTCCCAACAATCACTTGATTGACCCAGTCTACCATTCCCCACTCCACACCCCTCTCAAGGCCCCCTCTGGATGCCATGAAGTGCCCTGTGGCAGCAACAGTCCCATCCTTTAATATATCTGCACCTTACTTCAGCCAACATCACTTTAGAGAGGAGCTCTAATTGTTTTCAAAATTACATCAAAGTTTGTCTAGAATTCTAAAATAAAATCAAAACACAAATATAACTATGTCCCTAATTAAACCATCCTAAATGCTTAGAATACTAGCACGTCTAGCTATGTGTGTCATACAGTTATATATTAATACAAATTCAGTCTTGTTAGGGGCTTACAATAAGTAATTAGATAAATGAATAGTAAATGACCACTTAATCATTCCGCATTAGGAGACTACTTATTTAAATATAGGCAGCTTTATAATCTGTACAGCATTTTTGGTAAACTAGAGCTGAAATAAACATTCCACTGATTCAAAGGCCAGCATTCCTCAGTCGAGAGTCCAGCTGTGACGGAAAGAAAAAATTACTCACCTTAGTAATGTTGTTTCTTCTAATGGAGTCTTGCTATATTATAGACATTAGCAGTTTGATCCAGCTCTAGAACTGCCCCAGAGAGAAATGGTTAAAACCATTCCAAAATAGAATTTTGGCACGAAAGCAGCTCTATCTGTGCCATTTCAAACTTGAACTGTCAGATCTTTACGAGCCAAACTCACTAAGGTCTGTGTGGAAGCTGTAACCTACACTAGCCAAATGGCTACCTAAATAATAACAACCATTGATGGTCCCAATACCCAAGACTCAAGTCAGGGGACCAGAAATACTAACACCATTCTAATAATACGAAAATGGAACATAAGTATAATAAAACACACTGCAGCGTACACACACACCCCCAAAGTCCCAAAGGGACAAAATGCTAACAGGACATAAGTAGTGCCCACACTAAGTTGCCCACACCCCACCAAGTAGAGGTTCTGAGAGGGGCAGGTTGGGAGGTCTATAATATAGCAAGACTCCATTAGAAGAAACAACATTACTAAGGTGAGTAATTTTTTCTTCAAACAACATGAAGTATTGCTATATTATAGACATTAGCAGAATACACAGCAGTACCTCCATGGAGGAGGGGCAGAACCTACTTAGGGAATAGGCTCTGAACAACAGCTGTGCCAAACCGAGTATCTCTCCTGGCCTGGACATCCAGGGAGTAATGCTTGGTAAAAGTGTGTACCGTTTTCCAAGTAGCAGCCTGGCAAATCTCTAATAAAGGGATATCTCTGGCAGCAGTTAGAGAAGCAGCTGTACCCCTGGTAGAATGAGCCCTCAAACCAGGGAGGAGGGGCTCTGCCCACTTTCTGATAACAAAATTGGATACAAGAGACAATCCACCTGGCTATTGATCTCTTCGTGGCAAGTTTGCCTTTCCCAACTTCACCATAGCTAAGGAAAAGTTGGAGGGATTCAAACCTGTGACCTTTGGTACAATCTATATAATAACTAAGAGCTCTCTTAACATCCAGGCTGTGCAACCTCCTCTCACCCGAAGAGGAGTGATCAGTGAAAAATACTGGAAGGGAGCTAGATTGATTAAGATGGAAATCTGAAACCACCTTAGGCAAAAACTTCCTATTAGTCCTAAGGACTACCTTATCCCTGTGGAAAGAAATAAAGTCAGTCTCCACTGACAAGGCTTGCAATTCACTTATGCGTCTGGCAGAAGTGATAGCCACTAGGAAAACAGTTTTCCAAGTTAGGTACTTAAGTTCTGCAGAAGACAGAGTTTCAAAAGGGGGTTGCATTAACTGGGCAATGCAAACATTAAGGTCCCAAGCAGGGGCCGGTTCCCGAAAGGGAGGATTAGTATGGAGTAATCCCTTAAAAAACTTGGAAAAACAGGATGAGAGGAAAGAGGGGATGACTTTCCTGCTGACACAAAAGCAGACACAGCTGCCAAATGAACTCTCAGGGTAGCTGGTCTGAGACCCAAGGAATTAAGATGTACCATGTAATCTAACAAAATGGGCAATTCAGCAGATTCTGGGAAATATTTTCCCTAGCACACCAAATGGAAAACCTTTTCCATTTAGAACTATAAGTAGCCCTAGTGGAAGGCTTCCTGGAAGCCTTTAGGATCTCAAGAACACCCTGAGAGAGGTGTAAATCAGCAAACTCTAACTCCTCAAGAGCCAGGCCTTGAGGTTGAGGGATTTGAGGTCCGGATACCAAACACTTCCCTGGGCACAAGTCAACAGATTGTGATTCCTGGGGAGGCACAGGGGAAGATGGACTGTCAGAGACAGAAGGAGTGGGTACCAGGGCTGCCTGGCCCAATCCGGGGCAATCAGAATCACCCTGCAAGGCTGAGATCTGATTTTGACTAGTACTTTGAATAGGAGAGGAAAGGGGGGGAAAGCATAGAGGAACTTCCCCTCCCAATCCAGAAGAAGGGCATCCAGGGGAACTGAGCCCGGCACTGGAGGCCTGCAACAGAACAGAGGAAGTTTGTGATTGTCTGGGGCTGCAAAAAGATCTATCTGAGGGATGCCCCACCTGGCAAAAACTATCCCCAGCACTTGAGGATCCAGGGACCATTCTGTGATGGCCCTGGAAATCCTGCTGAGGGCATCTGCTAGGACATTGTCCTTCCCTGAAGATGAACTGCTATGAGGGAAGTGTTCAGGGAATAGGCCAGAGACCACAACTTCATTGCCTCGGTGCATAAGGCTGAAGACCGAGTGCCCCCCTGTTTGTTGATGTACCACATTGTTGTGGTGTTGTCTGTTCTGACTTGTATCACCTTGTCGTGGACAGATGCAGAAAAAGCTTGAAGAGCTAAAAAGACAGCTCTGAGTTCCAGCAAATTGATGTGGAGCAGAGATTCCTGGGGGGACCAAACTCCCTGAGTGGAAGGCTCGCCCATGTGGGCTCCCCAACCCAGAAGGGAAGCATCTGTAGTGAGAGTCAAGTCGTGAGAAGGGGAAATGAAGGGACCCCCGCCTTAATTGCTCTGATCCTGCCACCACTGGAGAGCTAGGATCAAGGTTGAGTCACTGGGACCAACTTGGAAAGGGGTCTCTCTCTGAGACCAAAAGTTCTCAAGTGAAACTGAATGTCTCTCATCTGAAATCTGGCTCCCTGCACAACAGCTGTGGATGCAGCCATGTGCCCCAGGAGCTGCAGAAAGTGTCTTGCTGGTCGAGAGACCTGCAGAGTGAAGGAAGAGGCCAGAGCCACTAAATTCCTTACCCTTTCTGGGGGAAGAAAGGCTCTGGCTAGCTTTGTGTCCAATTCTGCCCCTATAAAGGTGAGTACCTGGACTGGTTCCAGAACCGACTTTGGTAGGTTTAGCAGAAAACCAGGGAGGTGAGAAGCTGCTGGGTGACCTGCAGGTGACATTTACCTGTTCTGGGGACTGGCCTACAATGAGCCAGTCATCTAGATAGGGAAAAACAGCAATCCTCTGCCTCCTTAAGTGGGCCACTGCCACTGCTAGACACTTTGTGAATACCCTTGGAGCAGAGGTAAGGCCGAAAGGCATTGCTCTGAACTGGTAATGACCTGAGGGCAGTTCGAATCTGAGGTACTTTCGATGGGATCTTCTGATTAGGACATGGAAATAGGCATCCTTGAGGTCCAGGGAGGCTAGCCAGTCCCCTGGCCTTAGGGAAGGTAAAATCATTGCCAGAGTTACCATTTTGAACTTTGGTTTCAAAAGATGCTTGTTCAGATATCTGAGATCTAAGATGGGCCGCCATTCTCCTGTCTTTTTTGGGGTAAGGAAGTATCTGAATACAGACCCTGCCCTGATGCAGGAGGAACCCTTTCTACTGCTCTGAGAGCTAACAGGGATGAGACCTCTGTTTCCAGAGTGAGGTCTCTGAAGCACTTGCAGGTAGAAAAATCTGCTTCTCAACTTGGGAAACTTTTGAAGCTGAGAACCAGACCCTGGCTACTACTTCCAGAACCCACTTGTCTGGGGTTAAAGAAGCCCAATTCTGACTGAAGTAAGCCAGCCTGCCCCCACTGGTACAGGAGAATCAGCCCTGGGCACCCCATCAGGGTGCCTGTTTCCTGGGGAGCTTTAGGCTGGGGGTGGGAGCAGATCTGCCCACCCTCGTCTGCTCCTGCCTCTGAAAAGCCCCTTTGAGCATAGGCAGAGGAGGCCTGAGTCTGGTAGAAATGCCTGTGAAAAGGCCTACCCCTACCCTGGGGCATCTGCCTTTGAGGAGTGGCTTGCCGCTCATTAGCCTGGGCACTCTTGTAAGTAGTCCTATATTCATCCATCTTCTTCATGTAATTCTCTGTCTGCTCTCCAAACAGAGAATTTCCAACCACAGGAAAATCCATAGCCTTAGTCTGGGTATCCTGTGACAAACTAGTACACCTGAGCCAGGCCAACCTACAAAAAGCTACAGATGTGGCCATGACCCTAGAGGAAACATCATTAACATCCACAGCAGCATGAAACTGAACCTTAGAGGCTTCAATGCCATCAGCAGCCACCTGTTCTAGTTCACTAGCCAGCTGGCCATGGGCCTGCTTGGCCAATGCATAACAGTATCCCATCTAGATTTCTGATACCTAGCTACATAAGCCATATAATTTGCTTGCCTGAGTCCCAGAGAGGCTGCCATATACTGTTTTTGCCATGGCATCAATCTTCCTGGAATCCTTGTCAGGAGGATGTGAAGCCAAGGAATATTAGCTTTATCACAGGCAGCAGCCTGAACTACTAACATGACTGCATTGCTGAGAAGGAATTCTGTATCAGGGCCTGACAATGTATACCTTCTGTCCATCTTTTTATCTACAGGAGGCACAGAATTAGGAGCTATTAAAATTTTAATTGTTTGTTTCCTAAAAGACTTATGTAAAGGAATAGACAATCTCTCGACTCTGGAATATCCATCATTTCTACAAAATCAGGCTCCTCTTGCTCATCCACAGCCTCTTCTAAAGGAAGCTGGAGGGTTTCAACAACTTTTATAAAACATAAAATGAGATGGAGACTCAGACAGCATAGGGGGAGATTCTAAAGGTCTGTCTGGGGAGATGTCCAGTTCAATGGGCACACCCAGACTTTCCCAGCCACATTCATACTGTTCATAATCCTCCTCCCCCTCCTCTGGTTCATAAAATTCCTCAATATCATAATCCTGAACCACTGGGACCAGACGAACCGACCTTTTACCAGATAGTGGTGGTTCAGACGGACCCTGAGACAGTGACTGGACAATTTGTATGGCTTTTGCTATCTCTGCAGCAGTTGGAGAAGGAATTTGGACTCCAGACCTGCTGATTTTCTTGTTTTCTTTACTGGAATTGGTTCCTCTGAACCAGCTTTTCTTTGGCCCGAGGAAGTCTGGCCCTGGTCAGAGGGCACTCCCTCTGGTTCGGTTGGCACCAAACCGGGCTGGCCATCCGGGTCAGCAGACTTTTTGGCCTCTCGTTCCCTGATCCTGCCCAATCTTTTCCAGGGTGTCTGCAGGAAATTCTTACATACCTGGCAGTCTGACTGAGGTGGTCAAACCCCAGACAATAAACACATGTGGTGTGTGGGTCAGCCTTGGCAAAGACTTCCCCACAAACATCCACAGTGTTGAAACCAGTGGGCCAGTTTTTCTTTTGGGTTTCTCAGACATAATGCCAGCCTAACCAAAAACTTGCCCTTTAACGGCAGTGCCAGGCAAGACACCCTTATCGGTTCCTAACCGTGTCACGGGTATTGGAAAAAACGTAATAAATCCGTTTTTTAGAACCGATAAGAACCAGGAACCACACTCTAAAATAGTAACTTTTAGTTTTAAATGAGTTTTAAACCCACTGATCGGTTCAAAACCGAACCGATAACTTACAAGTTCCCACAGACAAAACCTTCATTTACTTACGGTTACCACAGATAGAAGCTTGAACTAAACGGTTTTGCGGTTAAATAAAACTATTCTCGGTTAAATCCAACCGAAAACACTTTAAAACCGAGAAATGAACCGAGCAAAAGGAGAAATCTCCGGAGCGACTGTTCACTGAGGCGGAGTAAAGAATCTGACAGTTCAAGTTTGAAATGACACAGATAGAGCTGCTCTCGTGCCAAAATTCTATTTTGGAATGGTTTTAACCATTTCACTCCGGGGCAGTTCTAGAGCTGGATCAAACTGCTAATATCTATAATATAGCAAGACTTCATGTTGTTTGAAAGAAAACTTTTAGGTACGGAGCTTGGATAATCATTTACAATTTATCGAACATATCTGTTACTAAATTCCCATTCTAGGGTCCGCCAGCTTAGTCAGATATTCAAGTTCATTATAGTTCCACCATGCAAGACCGGGGGAAATTCTGGCAGCTTTTTTCCCTAAAAAAGGGTCCCAATGCCACCCGCCCCTACATATTACAATTTACTCAACTGAAGCAGAGCTTAGCAAAAAGCAACCGGGAGCAGAGCAGTCCTGCAGCCATCTTCTCATTGATAGAATGATGCACAGCACTCATTCACTCAAATGACCCTTTATTATTCAGAAAAAAAAAAAACCTGGGTCATAAAGCTGAGAGCCTAAATCAAACCCAGATTTACATTTACTACCCCCCCAAAATATTACAGTAATCATTATTGCGCTTCGCACAACAGTGCATTGCCTTCTGACAGCTGAGCAAGTTCGACTACTCAGTTGAGAGGCTGTGACTTGTGGTGGGAAAAGCATGTGAGCCGAAGCCGACAGGACAATCCACAGAAGTGGCGCATTTCCCTTGGGCACCAACCTATTGAAAACCTGGCAAGACTCGGGTACCTCCTCACTCCAACTTAATCCTCGAAGCACCAGCTCAAATTTTGTTGCTGTATCTCACAACGTCGATGAGGGGTGTAAACAGACCCTCTAACATTTAACAGATGAAAATAGCTACATGCGTGTTGTGGGGGGGGGTCACACAGCCACCCATTTTTTTTTTATTCTTTGTTAACCGGGTGGCCCAGTAGACAAAAGTGCTTGTTTTCTGGGGTGACACAGGAGTTTGGGGTTGGTTAAGGGACTTGCTCAGAGTCGCACAGTATGCAAGTGTAGCTTGTGGGACTCAAACCCAGGTCTGCTGGTTGTACCAAGCTCATTACAGCTTGTTATCTGGTAGGCTGTACTGCCAGACAGCCCCACAAGTAGTCCTCAGGGACAGAGTTGGCTTAAAATGGTATGCTGCATTACTGTATAGGGCAGTCTGTGAGCTGGAGAGGGGACAAGCTGCAGCACAGCCAAGGGAAGGGGGGGGTCCTAGGTACACCAGAAGAGAGCTAATGCCATCAGGAAGGGATTGTGAGGTGATCAGAGGGGTTGGGGGGGACTGGTGTTTGACTCAGTCATAGTTAGGGCCCATTCAATTTTATTTTCAGACTCATCCTCTAAACACGCAGGTGAGTCAAAGAAGAAAATCGTGGCTACATCAAGAACTAACTCAAACTGTAACATCAGTGCCATACAGTTCCTGCTGCTGGTCACGTCAGTTGAGTTTTACCCCAATGAAGACACTGAATTTTCAGATTTATTTCTTGAAGTTTAGTAGTATCCCTTACCTCAGAGACAGACTATGTAGCTGCTCAGTTTGTTTATGATAGCTGGGCTTAGAGTTATTGTGCAGCACTGCATGTGAGGGGATCCATTGAGTTTCTCCACAGTCATGGTCCCTACGCCCGACCCGATACATATGACATCGGGAGGCTCTCAGTAGTGCAGCAGGCACTGTTGGGCCAGGTGATGATTCACATCTATCTCCACCGAATCCATCGGTCACTCGACAGTCACGGGGTGGCCGGTGCACCCTCCATGACCTGCCAGAGACTCCACAGAAGCCGATTGAGATGCACTGCACGGTCCTTAGCATTATGAACTGTTTGCCGCGCGGCAGTCGTCAACCGCCTTCTGCCGATGAGCTATTGGTCAGGTAGTTTCCACCAATCACAGACTGTGTTGTGGACATATTTCTGTGACAGAAGAAGAACTACGTCCACAACACAATCGTGATTGGTGGAAATTACCTACCTAATTGACCAATCTGTTTCTTATCAGGGACCAGACTCTCTCTGACTCCTCTGACCCCCCCCAACGAGTTTAAAAAAAAAAACACACAATGTTTTTTGTTAATAACTCCTGCTTTATGTGGATCTCCAGTGCAGAAAAACATTCTTTTCTAGTGAAGAAGTACCGGAATGACGTTCCGGTCACAGAAAAAGTACCGGAACGCCGTTCCTGTGCGTTCCGGCTCACTTTCATCACTACTCTGCAGAGCCTGAATAATTTTAAATGCCTGGGCTATGTCCTGAGCCGAAGGCATTACAGGCTGCTGCTCAGAAATCCCTGGTTTAGCAGGAGAGGGTTCTGCATGTTTGAGCTTCTTTAATTTCTTTGAGGGAACCGGAGAGTCAGCCGGTTCTTTTCCTCTTTTTGCCCCTTTTTCGCCCGTATCGGGGCAGGGGTAGAAGTACTGGTTAGTTCAGCCAGAACAGACTGGGGTGTCAGCTGGTCAGAGCCTGAGGGACCCCTTGGAAACTTTTTAATTAAGCCTTTCAAGGTGCTTTTCAACAGTTTTTTCTGGGGATGTTTCACATATATCACATTCCTGGTCCAAATGTTCAAACCCCAGACAAGCCACACATAAGGTGTGCTTGTCTGCCTTGGCAAACACATCTCCACACTTCAAACAGTTTTTAAAACCAGGCTCCCCGGTTCTCTTTTTAGGTTTCTCAGTCATGGTGAAAGATAAAGTGCAAAACCTCCAACCGCTAAATACCAAAAGCTAATGCGGTAATTTAAACAGCTTTGCCTTTTTTTTTTTTGCGGTCGGTTCCTGAACCGATAAGGAACTGATGGAACCGAGAAAGGAGATGAAAAAATGAACCGGTTCAGCGGTTCTGTAACCGATAAAAAGCGGTTACAATAAAATCTTTTAGGACCAAATTTTTGAGATAATGTACAGGTTCTTTAATCAGAGAACCGATACTAAGTTAAAACTAACTTAAAACTTACTCGGATCCCTCACGGTTATCCCGAACCATGAGGAACCGAGAAAAACAGCAATTTAAACAATAATAACTAACAATTAATAGAGGCAGTAAAAGAAAACTAAAATACTTATGGTTTTTATGACTTTTCTTTCTTCTTTCATGCGAAAGAGGGTGACAGAGACTCCAAGCGACCAGACTTTCAGGCGGAGAGAAAAATCTGAAGGGTTTAGAACACTACAGTTGGTAGAGGCAGTATTTGAAAGATGCTCACGTGCAAAGAATTCCATCATTTGCATGTGTTCCATCTCTCCGGGCAGTCCAACCTATCAGGATGACTGCACAAAGTTATGAATGGTCTGAGCATTACTGGGGTTAGAATCACTCATTATGATTAAACTGATGCAGACTACCAAGCAGTATCTTGGAGGTTGGGCAGAAAACCTATTTAGGAAACAGGTTCTGAAGCACTGCTGTACAAAACTTGGCATGACTTCTGGATTGCAGATCCAGGCTGTGGTGCTTTGTAAAGGTGTGTACTGTTTTCCATGTAGCTGCTTTGCAGATTTCCAATAGTGGAATGTCCCTTGAAGCTGCCACTGAAGTAGCTGTGCCCCTGGTGGAATGTGCTCTGAGGCCCAGGGGAGCCTGTTTACCCACTTTACTGTAGCAAAACTGAATACATGCCACTATCCAGCTAGCAATTGTACATTTTGTGGCATGTCTTCCCTTACCTACCTCTCCATAGGTAAGAAAGAGCTGTGTCTGACCTGGTCTGTAAGACTTAGTTCTGTCAATATAGTGCCTAAGTGCCCTTTTGACATCAAGGGAGTGAAGCCTCCTTTCTGGAGAACTGGAGTTCTATGTGAAAAAGACAGGTAAAGTGATGGACCGATTTAAATGATAATCAGACACCACTTTGGGAAGGAATTTTCTATTGGTCCTGAGGGCCACTTTGTCCCTGTGGAATGAGATGTAATCTACATCCGTGCACAGGGCCTGTAATTCACTGATTCTTCTGGATGAAGTAATAGCAACCAGAAGAAAAAATTACTCACCTTAGTAATGTTGTTTCTTCTAATGGAGTCTTGCTATATTATGACATATGCAGTGAGTCCCAACCTTCGAACTGCTCCGGAGGTGAAAGAGTTAACTTTCCATGCCAGGCATGGAACTTTGAGCACGAGCTCGGTTGAAAGCTCTGTCTGTTGTTCTTCAAACTCAAACTGTCAGATCTTTACGAGCAAAACTCACTAAGGTTCCGTGTGGAAGCTGTAAATCTACACTAGCCAACTGGCTACTAAATATAAGAACACATTTTTGGTCCCAAAGAAAGACTCAAGTCAGGGATCCAAAAATAAAAACCTAACACCGAACACCCCAAAGGAGAGGTGAAAAAACAAGTTGGGCATCTACTAAGTGCCAACACTGCACTGCCCACCCACATCCCAAGAGCAGAGGTTCTGAGAGGGGCAGGCAGGGGAGATCATAATATAGCAAGACTCCATTAGAAGAAACAACATTACTAAGGTGAGTAATTTTTCTTCAAACAACATAAATGTCTTGCTATATTATGACATATCTGAACTACACAGCAGTACCTCCATGGAGGAGGACAGAACCTACTTAGGAAATAGGCTCTGAAGCACAGCTGTGCCAAACCAGGCATCACTCCTAGCCTGGATGTCCAGGGGTAATGCTTGGTAAAAGTGTGAACTGTTTTCCAGGTAGCTGCTTGACATATCTCTAGGATAGGGATGTCCCTGGCAGCAGCCAGAGCACACTGTACCTCTGGTAGAGTGAGCCCTCAGGCCTGAGGAGAACCCTACCCAGTTTTCATAGCAAATTGGATACAAGAGACAATCCACCTGGCAATGGATCTTTTAGTGGCAGGTTTCCCTTTACCAACCTCACCATAAGTGAGGAACAGTTGGAGGGAGTCAAACCTGTGACCCTTGGTACGTTCTATGTAGTAACTAAGGGCTCTTTTGACATCTAAACTGTGTAGTCTCCTCTCGCCAGAGGAGGAATGGTCAGTGAAGTACACAGGGAGAGACATAGATTGATTAAGGTGGAAGCCTGAAACCACCTTAGGCAAGAACTTTCTGTTAGTCCTGAGGACCACCTTATCTCTATGAAAGGAGATAAAATCAGACTCCACTGACAAAGCTTGTAATTCACTTATGTGCCTGGCAGAAGTGATGGCTACCAAAAACACAGTTTTCCAAGTCAAGTACTTGAGCTCTGCTGAAGACAAGGGCTCAAAAGGGGGTTGCATGAGCTGGGCGATGCAAATATTAAGATCCCAGGCAGGGGCAGGGTCCCTGAATGGAGGGTTGGTGTAAAGCAACCCCTTGCAAAACTTGGAGAATACAGGATGAGCTGAAAGAAAAGAGGGTTTACCAGCTGATAAGAAAGCAGACATGGCAGCCAGGTGCACCTTTAGGGTAGCTGGTCTCAGCCCCAAAGTATTGAAATGCATCATATAATCCAGGACTGTGGTTAAGTCAGCAGATTCTGGGGAAATGTGCTTGCCAGAGCACCATATGGAAAACCTCTTCCATTTGGAATTATAAGTAGCCCTGGTGGAAGGCTTCCTAGAAGCCTTCAAGATATCCAATACACCTTGGAAGAGGTGTAGGTCAGCAAACTCTAACTCTTCAAGAGCCAGGCCTTGAGATTGAGGGATTTGAGATTCGGGTACCAAACTCTCCCCTGAGCACAGGTTAACAGGTTGTGATTCCTAGGAAGACACAGGGGAAGGTGGACTGCTAAGGACATAAGGAGTGGGTACCAGGGCAGTCTGGTCCAATCTGGAGCAATCAGGATCATCTTGCAGGGTTGAGATCTGATTTTGACTAGCACCTTGAACAGAAGAGGGAAGAGGGGAAAAGCATAGAGAAACTTCCCTTTCCCAACTGAGAAGAAAGGCATCCAGGGGGACTGAGCCAAACACTGGGGGCCTGCAACAAAAAAGGGGAAGTTGGTGATTGTCTGGGGCTGCAAAAGATCTATCTGTGAGGTGCCCCATCTGGCAAATACTACCTCCAGTACTAGGGGATCCAGCGACCATTCGTGATGGCCCTGGGAAATCCTGCTGAGAGCATCTGCCAGGACATTGTCCTTGCCTGGGAGGTGAAATTCCATAAGGGAGGTGTTCAGGGAATAAGCCAGTGACCACAACTTCATTGCTTCGGTGCACAAGGCCGTAGACTGAGTGCCTCCTTGCTTGTTGATGTACCACATTGTAGTGGTGTTGTCTGTTCTGACCTGTACAACTTTGTTCTGAACAGATGTGGAAAAAACTTGAAGTGCTAGAAAAACTGCTCTGAGTTTCAACAGGTTGATGTAGAGCAGAGATTCTTGAGGGGACCACAATCCCTGGGTAGTGAGGTCACCCATGTGAGCTCCCCACCCCAAGAGGGATGCATCTGTAGTAAGGATTAAGGAGTGAGACTGTGGGGTGAAGGGGACCCCCTGACTCAGATTGCTCTGGTCCTGCCACCACTGTAGGGCTTGGATTAGGGTTCGTGTCACTGGGATCAATTTGGTTAGAGGGTCTCTCCTTTGAGACCAAAAGGCTCTCAAATGGAACTGGATGTCCCTCATCTGAAATCTTGCTCCCTGCACCACTGCTGTAGAAGCAGCCATGTACCCCAGAAGCTGCAGAAAATACCATGCTGGTCGAGAGACCTGCAGGGTGAAGGAGGAGGCCAGAGAGACCAGGGTCCTTGCTCTTTCCAGAGGAAGGAAGGCTCTGGCCTCTTTTGTGTTCAGTTCTGCACCTATGAAGGTGAGAAGCTGGACAGGCTCTAGAACTGACTTTGGAAGATTGAGAAGGAAACCTAGAGATGTGAGCAGTTGCTGAGTTACCTGAAGATGTAGTTTGACTTGGTCTGGAGTTGGCCTACTATGAGCCAGTCGTCCAGGTAAGGAAAGATGGCAATCTTTTGCCTTCTTAAGTGGGCAACTGCTACTGCCAGGCATTTTGTGAATACCCTCGGGGCAGAGGTGAGACCGAAGGGCATTGCTCTGAACTGGTAATGGCCTGAGGGCAGTTCGAATCTGAGGTACTTTCGATGGGAGCTTCTGATAAGAACATGGAAGTAGGCATCCTTGAGGTCCAGGGACGCTAGCCAGTCCCCTGGCCTTAGAGAGGGTAAAATAATTCCCAGAGTCACCATTTTGAATTTTGGTTTTAAAAGGTGCTTGTTTAGGTATCTGAGATCCAGGATGGGCCGCCATTCTCCTGTCTTTTTTGGGGTAAGGAAGTACCTGGAATACAACCCTTTGCCCTGGTGTAG
Source organism: Neoceratodus forsteri (assembly GCA_016271365.2). NCBI lineage: Eukaryota > Metazoa > Chordata > Ceratodontiformes > Ceratodontidae > Neoceratodus > Neoceratodus forsteri. The sequence continues at coordinate 1,378,701,457 of CM057456.1, read as the reverse complement.
GGGTGGAGCCCTTTCCACAGCTCTGAGAGTCAGGAGGGTAGAAACTTCTGTTTCTAGGGCAAGTGCCTCTGATGGATTTGCAGGTGGAAAGGACCTGGTTCTCATCTTTGGAAATTTTTTGAAGCTGAAAACCAGTCCCTGGCTTACTACTTCCAGGACCCACTTGTCTGATGTTAAAGACTTCCAGTCCTGGACAAAGTAAGCCAGCCTGCCCCCTACAGGTAGTGGAGAATCGGCCCTGGCCACCCCATCAGGGTGCCTGCTTGGCAGGGGCTTTAGGCTGAGGGGTGGAAGCAGGTCTGCTTGTACCCCGTCTGCCTCTCCCTCTAAAGAACCCCCTCTGGGCATAAGCTGAAGAGGAGGCCTGGGCTTGGTAAAAAGGCCTATGAAAAGGTCTGCCCCTGCCCCTGGAAGGCTGCCTTTGAGGAGTGGCCTGCCTTTCTTAGCCTGTGCTCCTATAGGTGGTCCTATACTCATCCATTTCTTCATGTAATTCTCTGTCTGCTCCCCAAACGAAATTACCCACAACAGGAAAATCCATGGCCTTAGTCTGGGTATCCTGTGACAGGCTAGTACATCTGAGCCAAGCCATTCTGCGAAGTGCCACAGATGTAGCCATGACTCTTGATGACACATCATTAGAGTCCACTGCAGCATGGAAATGCACCTTGGATGCCTCAATACCATCAGCAGACACCTGCTCTGGCTCCTTGGCAAGCTGGCCAGGGACCTGTTTTGCTAGAGCCATAACAGTATCCCATCTGGATTTCTGATATCTAGCAACATAAGCCATATAATTTGCCTGTCTGAGTCCCAAGGATTTATTTATTTGCTTTTGTTAACCGGGTAAGCACACTAGACAGCCATGTGCCTATTTTCAGGTGCGACCCGGGAGAGTTACAGGTAAGACTTCATACAGGAATAATTGAGGAAGGATGCTGCCATGTACTGTTTCTTTGCCATAGCATCAATCCTCCTGGAGTCCTTGTCAGAGGGTTGTGAAGCCAAGGGAATATTAGCCTTGTCACAGGCTGCAGCCTGCACTACCTCAACATGGCTGCATTGTTGTGTAAGGAACTCTGTATTAGAGCCTGACAATGTGTACCTCTTGTCCATTCTTTTATACACAGGAGGTATAGTGTGAGGAGTTTTTAGGATTTTTACTGTCTGTTTCCCAAAAGATTTATGCAAAGGAATAGACAGTCTCCTAGACTCTGGGATATCCATCATTTCTACACAGTCAGGCTCCTCTTGATCATCCACAGCTTCCTCCACAGGGAGCTGGATGGTTTCAGCCACTTTTTTATAAAACATAAAATGGGAGGGGGACTCAGAAAGCCTAGGGGGGACACACTCCTGAAGGTCTGTCTGGGGAGATGTCCGGTTCAATGGGCACATCCAGACTTTCAAATCCACATTCACTCTCCTCATACTCCTCTTCCCCCTCCTCCGGTTCATAACATTCCTCTAAAACATATTCTTGAACTGGTGGAACCGACTGAACTGTACTCTTACCTGATGGTGCCGGTTCGGTCAGAACCGGGGAAAGCGACTGGACTATTTTAATCGCTTTGGCTATTTCTTCAGCCGTTGGAGCTGGAAATTTTGGCTCCACACCTGCTGATTTTCTAGTCCTTTTTGCTGGAACCGACTCCTCCGAGTCGGCTCTCCTTTTGCCCGAGGAAGTCTCGCCCTGGTCAGAGGGCACTCCCTCCGGTTCGGTTACAACCAAACCAGGCTGGCCATCTGGGTCAGCGGACTTCTTGGCCTCTCTTTCCCTGAGCCTACCAACTCTCTTATCCAGGGCAGCTGCAAGAAAATGTTTGCAAATCTGGCAGTCTGCATTGAGGTGGTCAAACCCCAGACAATAAACACAGGTGGTGTGGGGGTCAGCCTTGGCAAGCTTCCTAAAACACTGCAGTGTTGAAACCCAGTGGGCCCAGTTTTCTTTTGGTTTTCAGACATAGTGCCAGCCTAACCAAAACTTGCCCGTTTATGGCAATCCGCCAAACAAGACCCTCTTATCGGTTCCCAACCGTGTCACGGGTCGTGGAAAAAAACATAATGAAATTAGTTTTTTTTAGAACCGATAAGAACCGGGAACCACACTCTAAAAGACAGAATTTAATGAATTTTAAACAACCTGATCGGTTCAAACTGAACCGATAATACCGTTTACAAGTTCCACACAGAAATAAATGTAAAACCTATCTAGTACTTACGGTACCACAGACAGAGCTTGAACCGACCAGTTGCGGTTTAAATTCGGTTAAAAAACCGAAAAATTAATACTTTAACCAACAAAATGAACCAAGCAGAAGGAGAAATCTCCGGAGCGACTGTTCAGTGAGGCAGAGTAAAGAATCTGACAGTTTGAGTTTGAAGAACAACAGACAGAGCTTTCAACCAAGCTCGTGCTCAAAGTTCCATGCCTGGCATGGAAAGTTAACTCTTTCACCTCTGGAGCAGTTCGGAGGTTGGGACTCACTGCATATGTCATACTATAGCAAGACTTCATGTTGTTTGAAACACAGTTTTCCAAGTGATATACTTCAAGTCTGCTGTTGCCATCGGTTCAAATGGGGCGTCCATGAGCTTAGCAATGCAGATATTCAGATTCCAGGCTGAAACTGGTTCCCTCAAAGGATGGTAAAAAAGATTACGGCCTTTAAAATATTTCCTGAAGACTGGATGAGAGGCCATGGACCTCTCTTTACCAGCTGACAGATAAGCTGGAACTGAAGTCAAATGAACCCTGAGTGTCAAAGACTTCAGAGCTAAAGAATGCAAATGTGTCAGGTAATCCAGGAGAATGGCTCGGTCAGCCCTGGATGGGTCAACACCCTTACTTGCAGACATTATGGAAAACCTCTTCCACTTAGCAGAGTATGTCTTTTTAGTGGAAGGTTTCCTGGAACCCCTAAGTACTGTCAAAACCTGTTCTGACAGATTAAGATCTGCATGCTCTAAGTCCTCAAGGGCCAGGCCTTGAGCCTTAGTGATTTTAGGTTGGGGTACAGTATCCGGCCCTGAGAGGAAGTCAGCAGGTTGTGCCTCCTGGGCAGAGGAATTGGAGGCACCACTGATAGAGCCAACAGAAGTGAATACCAGTGCTGCCTCGCCCAGTCTGGTGCCACCAGTATCATTGTTGCTGATTGGCACCTGAATTTCAACAGGGTCCTGAATATCGGTGGAAAAGGAGGGAAACTTCCCCATCCAATCCAGTGCCAATGCATCCAGGGGTAGTGTGCCCCCGAGAGGAGGCCTGCAGCAATATATTGGTAACTGGTGATTTTCTGCAGAGGTGAAGAGCTCTAGCTCTGGAGTGCCTCATTGTCTGAAAATCAAGCTGAGAATTTGAGGATTCAGGCACCACTCGTGGTGGTCCTGACTTATCCTGCTGAGGGAGTCTGCCAGTACATTGTCCTTTCCTGGAAGATGTATGGCTGAAAGGGATACCTTCATGGAGTAACCCAGGGACCACAGCCTCATTGCTTCTGTGTACAGTAGGGCTGACCTGGTTCCTCCCTGTTTGTTGATGTAATACATAGTAGTGGTATTGTCTGTTCTTACCTGCACCACTTTGTTTGGAAGATGTGGAGCAAATGCCTGCAGGGCTAGGTACACTGCTCTGAGCTCCAGTAGATTTATGTGCAACAGGGATTCTTGAGGAGACCATGTGCCACTTGCTGTATAATCCAACATGTATGCTCCCCAACCCAGAAGGGATGCATCTGTTGTAAGAACTAAGGACGGTTGTTCCTTTGTGAAAGGCACATCCACCTGAAGGTTTTGCTCATCCAGGCACCACTGCAGTGCCTGTAGGAGACTGTGGGTGACTGGAACCAGTTTGGACAGAGGATCTGTCCACTGTGACTAATATTGCCTCAGGTGGAACTGGATGTCTCTCATTTGGAATCTGGAACCTAGTACTACTGTGGTGGAAGCTGCCATGTGGCCAAATGCCTGCAGAACTCTCTGGCTGGTTTGGGTTTTCCTGGTACAAATGAGCTTGCAATCTGCAGAATGCGGCTTACCCTGTCCTGTGTCAGAAAAGCTCTGCCCAGACTGGTGTTTAGTTCTGCTCCAATGAACTCGAGTACCTGAACTGGTGTTTGCTGAGACTTCTGCTTGTTTATGAGGAAACCCAGGGATTCCAGAGTAGACTTTGTTAGTGCTAAGGCCTGCTCTGTAAGTTGTAGAGATGGACCCACTACTAACCAGTCGTCCAGGTAGGGAAAGACTGTCACTCCTTGTTTTCTCAGAAACTCCACTACCACGGCCAAACACTTTGTGAATGCCCTTGGGGCAGAAGTCAGACCAAAAGGAAGGGCTGCAAACTGATAATGGCCTGAGGCCAGTCTGAACCTCAAGAACTTTCTGTGAGAAGGTCTGATGGGGATGTGAAAATAAGTGTCCTTTAAATCTAGGGAGGCTAGCCAGTCTCCCTTTTGTAAAGTGGGAATGATTAGTGCAAGACTGACCATTTTGAATTTTGGTTTCAGAATGTGTCTGTTTAGAAGACTTAAATCCAGGATAGGTCGCCAATCCCCATTTTTCTTTTATGTAAGGAAGTATCTGGAGTAGAAGCCTTTGCCCCACTGGTTCAGGGGCACCAGCTCCACTGCCTTGATTGCTAGCAGATGTTTTACTTCTGCATCCAGTAGTATTCTGTCTGCAGATATAACTGGTAAAAATGTTCTTGCTCACAGCTTGGGGAGAGAGATTTGAAGCTGAGTGCCAGACCCTTGCTCACCACCTCCAGGACCCACTTGTCTGTGGTGATGGTATACCAGTCCTGGCGGTAATGAGCCAGTCTGCCACCCACTGGTGGATTTTTGGCAGGGGATGTGACTTGTACTACCCCATCAGGTGCTCTGAGTGGGCTGTGCTTGAATCACCGGGGAGAGAGAAGCTCTCCTCATGGCTCTCCTTCCCCTTCCTTGAAAATATCCTCCAGTCTGTTGTTGCAGCTGAGAGGCCTGAGCTTGGAAAAAAGGTCTAGGATAGGATCTCCTACCTTTGCCTCCCCTAGTCTGGGCCCTATAGGATGGGGAAGGCCTATCCTTAGAATTACTTTTGTAGGTGGCCTTATATTCTTCTACCTTCTTCATATAGGCCTCTGTTTTATCCCCAAGTAGAGAATTTTTCTCAAAAGGAAAGTCCATCACTTTGGCCTGGGTGTCCAGGGTCAGGTTTGTGGCCCTGAGCCAGGCAAATCTCCTAAAGGTGACAGATAATGCCATCAACCTGACTGCAGAATCATTAGTGTCCACAGCCATGTGGAACTGGTATTTTGTGGCATCTAAAGTAGCTCTTGCTGTATCCTGTAAGCCCACTGCCATCTCACCAGGCACTCTGTCAGCCAGAGCTCACACTGCATTCTAGAATGCCTTCTGGTATTGCACTGTGTAGGCCATATAATTGGCCTGTCTAAGGATGAGAGAAGCAGCCATATACCCTTTTTTTTCCCATTGCATCCATCTTCCGAGAATCCTTATCTAGATGATGGGTAGCCAAGGGGATTCTGGCTTTGTCACAGGCAGCAGCTTGCACAACTCCTTCTGGGTCAGGGTGGCTGATTAGAAAATCAGCTGTTGTCCTATCAAGCTAATATTTCTTATCAGCTTTTTTGTCAACTCCTGGAATAGGATTGGGAGTTTAGAATACTTGTAATGCTGCCTTTTTTAAGGACTTATGCATAGGCAGTAGTAAACGTTTTGTGGGGGCTAACCCCATCATATCCAAGAATTCTGCTTCCTCCACATCCTCCTCTGTCTCCTGCAGAGGGAGGTTGAGTGTTTCTACCATGCTTTTAACAGAAGCATAATGTGAGGAATAATCCTAGGGGCCCCTGGGGGGGGGGACCAAACTCCTGTTCTGTAGAAACCTCTGGATCTATCAGTTTCTCCTCAAAATTATCATCCTCCTCCTCAGGCAAGGAAGCCTGTGGTTCCTGAGAAGGTGGAACCGGCACAGGAACCGGGGCAGTCGGTATTGGAACTGGGACTGCAGCTTGTATTGCCAAGGCCTCTTGGGTAGGGAGATTGGTTTGGATATTGACAGGGTCAGTAGCAGGGAATACCATGTTGCCTGGTCCAATCTGGGGCAGTGAGGATCATCATCGCTGATTGAGCCCTGAGCTTATTCAGTACTCTGAGCAACAGGGGAAATTGAGAAAATATATACAGGAATCTCCCTTTCCAATCCAACAGCAGTGCATCCAGAGGGACTTTGCCCACTGTAGGGGGCATGCAACAAAAGCGTGGCAGCTGGTAATTATCTGGGGCTGAGAAAAGGTCCACTTCTGGGGTGCCCCACCTTCTGAACACCATTTGCAGGATCTGCCAGTTCAGTGACCACTCGTGGTAGTTCTGGTTGATCCTGTTGAGGGCATCTGCAAGGACATTGTCCTTCCCTGGGAGGTGAACTGCTGAAAGGGAGATCCCCAGTGAGTAAGCCAGATTCCACACCTTCATGGCTTTTGTGTACAGGGGGATGACCCTGTAACCACTTGTTTGTTTATGTAGTACATCGTGGTTGTATTGTCTGTCCTGACTTGAACCACCTTGCTCTGCAGCATTGAAGCAAAGGACTGAATGCCCAAGTAAATTTCCAGCAGGTTTATGTGGAGCAGAGAATCCTGCTGGAGCCAAGTGCCATGTGCAGTATGCTCTCCTAGGTGGGCACCCCATCCTCAAAGGGAGTCATCCGTTGTTAGGATTGCTGATGGTGGCAGTTGGAGAAAAGGCATTGCCTTCCCTGATATTGTCCTTTTCCTGCCACCATTGCAGTGCCACCATTGCAGTGCCTGGAAAAGGGTTCCTGTGACTGGTACCATTTGTGACAAGGAGTCTCTTTTCTGAAACCAGTGAGATCTGAGGTGGAACTGAATGTCCCTGATCTGGAATCTTGATCCTGACACTGTTGCTGTTGATGCAGCCATGTGTCCTAACAGCTGAAGGAAATGACTTGCTGGTCTGGGGGTATGCAGTTGGAAAGAGTTTGCCAGCTGTACCAGGCTGTCCACCCTTCCCTGAAGGAGAAAGGCTCTTTCTCTCAAAGAGTGTCTAGTTCTGCTCCTATGAACTCCAGGAGCTGAACTGGTGTCAGCACTGACTTTTTCTGGTTTACCAGGAAACCCAGTGTACACAGGGTATCCTGAGTGATGGTCAGTGCTTCTTTGACTTGGTGAGAAGACTGGCCTACTACTAACCAGTTGTTAAGTATGGGAAAACTGCAACCCCCTGCCTCCTTAGATGTGCTACTGCTAAGCACTTGGTGAACACCCTTGCAGCAGATGTCAGGCCGAAAGGCATGGCTCTGAACTGGTAATGGCCTGATGGCAATCTGAACCTGAGGTATTTTCTGTGAGACTGCCTGATGAGAATGTGGAATAAAGCATCTTTTAAGTCTAGAGATGCCAGCCAATCTCCCTTCCTGAGTGTAGGGAGAATGATAGCCAGAGTGACCATTTTGAACTTTGGCTTTGTCAAAATGACTGTTTAAATGTCTGAGATCCAGTATGGGTTGCCACTACCCTGTTTTCTTTAGGGTGAGGAAGTATCTTGAGTAGAGACCCTTTCCCCTTTCGGTCAAGGAAACAAGCTCTACTGCCTTGTCCAGAAAGAGTTTTGCTACTTCCTCCTCCATCAGAGCTGCTTCTGATAGGGTGGCAGGTCTCAAAGCTCTTGCTCTAAGTTTGGATAAAACCTTGAAACTGAGGGCAAGCCCCTGGCTCACTACCTCCAGGACCCACTTGTCTGTGGCGATGAATTCCCAAGCTTGGAGATAGTGAGACAGCTTGCTTCCTACTGGAAGTGGGGAGGTGACCCTGGCAGACCCCTCAGGGGGCCTGCTTTGTTTGAGCACTTGGCTGAGTGCTGGGGCTAGCACAGTTGCTGCCCTTTCTGCCTCTGCCCCTGAAGTACCCTCTCTAAGGTTGATAGGCGTGCAGTGCTTGGGCCTGAAAGAAGGGTCTGTAATGGGTTCTACCCCTACCCCCTTTGATTTGGTATTTCTGAGGTGTTGTTGCCTTCTCCTTGGCAGCAGCACTCTTATATGCCACCTTGTACTCATTCATCTTCTTCACGTAAGCCTCTGTTTGCTCACCAAAGAGAGATGTGGGCTCAAAAGGGAAGTCCAATGCCTTTGCCTGAGTGTCCTGGGACAAATTAGTGGCCCTCAGCCAAGCAAATCTCCTCAGGGAAACTAAGGTTGCCATTTGCCTGGCTGCAATGTCATTTGCATCTACTGTCATCTAAAACTGGCATTTTAAAGCCTCTATGCCCCTTTTTGTAGCTTCAGACAGGTGTGATGCCATTGGTCCAGGGCACGCCTTGGCAATCTCCAAAACTGTGTTCCAGAGATTCTTTTGGTACCTGGACACATAAGCCATATAAGTTGCTTGTCTGATGGCCAAAGAAGCACCCAGATAAGATTTATTGGCTACAGAGTCCATTGTTCTTGAATCCTTATCCGGTGGGTGTGATGCCAGGGGCATACCTGCTTTGTCACATGTAGCAGCCTGCACCACCCCTTCATGGCTGGGGTGTCCAAAGAGGAACTCTGCTCTGGACTTGGCCACCCAGTACTTCCTGTACATCCTCTTGTCCACTGGGGAAATAGACATGGGGGTCTGCAAGATCCTAGAGGCCTGTCTCTTTAGGAATTTTTGGATGGGCAGCAATAACCTTTTTGTTGCTGACACAGCCATCATTTCCATGTAGTCTGGCTCCTCTTCCTCCTCTGTGGATTTCTGTGTGGAGAGGTCCAGAGTTTGTGCCACTTGCTTCATAAAAGCAAAGTGGGTAGAAAAATCCTCATCTCTCTTGTCAGAGGAGTCAGGATGCAGGGGATCAGGGGATACATCTGGTTCAAGAGGCTCCCCAAAGTCCTCATCGTCATCCTCCACATCTTCATCTTCACCTTCAGGAAAACCCCCAGGGAAGTGTTCAAATGAACTCGGAACCAAGGAAGAACCCAGGTCCGAACTGAGGCCTGTGAACCGGGCCGCTGAACCGGGACTGTGGTACCAATTTGCAGCACTTGAATAATCCTGATAGCATTAGCAATCTCCTTTGTGGTCAGAATAGACAGACTCGTTGGTTGCAGTTCCTTAACCGAGTGTTTTTCCTTCCTTTTCTTCTTTGCAGAACTTGCCAGTTCAGAGGCAGTGCCTGTGGTTCTCTTTCCGCCTGAGGAACCATTACCCTGGTTAGGAAGTTGTTCGACTGGTTCCTTGGATTTTTCCTTCAGAGAAGAGGAATTTTTATCTGAAGCTGGGTCAGCAGCCTTATTGGACATTTTTTTCGCTTCAGTCGTTTCAGTCACCTATCAAGCGTCAACTGAGGAAAATTTTTTATAGATCTCACAATCTGCCTTCAGGTGGTCAAACCCTAGACAGAAAACACAAACCAAGTGAGGATCTGCTTTAGCAAATGGTTCATCGCACTCTGTTCAATGCTGAAAACCCGTCGGGCTGGTTCTTTTCTTGGGTAGTGATAACCAGTAGAAAATCCCAAATAGTGGGTTTTCTGTGAGTCAGAAACCCACACAGATAAACAAAGTCCCTTTTTTTTTTTTGCTAGCGATCGAGTTAGCAACTGATGAGAGAACTAAGAGTTACCCTGGTTACTCCCTAAAATATATAAATTCAACAACCGGCACAGGGAAAAGTCTTCAAAATAGTTTACCTTTTAAAATATAAATAAATATTTGGTTACCTCCCAGTTACACGAACTGAGAAGAAATGGAAAAAATTACCAGAATAAAACTAAATCTAGACTAATCTACCTGTAAACTCAAGGAGAGTGCTTTAAAATTGAACAGAAATAAAATCTACTTAAAAAAAATGAGAAAATAAAAATCTTCAAGAAAGATGAAGGAGGGCTCTCCGAGGCGTCTGTACTAGGCAAGCAGAGTAAAGAATCTGATGGTGCAGGATGTATTCCAAGGACAGCGGTTTGAAAACCAAGCTCAAGCCTAACTTCTATAATTAACATAGGTTCTATTATACATTTCAGCTCCGGGGCAGTATTGTCAGAATACAGTAAGATTTTTGGGGGTTTGAATGTGCTGCACAGCCCTATATTCAGCCAAAATGAGCAGCGCATCTGCGGCACTTCATACAGATTTGCCATGCAAAGATAGGCATATAAAAAGTATGCCTAAGTTCAAGCCACCCACAGGCATAGAACAGGATTGCACCACAAAGCAGCCATGGATGAGTCTGCATTCCTAATGGAAGCAGTTATGAGGGTAGTGAGGAGATGGGAGGAACAACAATGTGGCCATGGAAGGGCCTGTAGGCAGTATGCCCAACAAAGTTGGTACTGTGCCCGTGTTACATATGAACAGCTTAGTGACACAGAGATCGTGGGCTGGTACCGATTCAACAGGGTACTGCTGAGACAGCTCTGTGAACTGATCCATGATGATCTACAGGCGCCAACACACAGGAGTCACGCCATGACAGAAGAGACAAAGGTAACAGCAGCAATGTGCCTGCTCACCATGGGCACCTTCCAGATGATGATGGATGACACCACTGGCATCACCAGGCACACCACATCATGTCTCCTCACACACTTCCTCATCGCTATGCTGCCACGTGCTTCGGGGTACATCAAATTCCCTAGCACACAGGCAGAGCGGACAGAAACCATGCTGCACTTCCACAGGGTGTCATGTGTGCCAGATGTGCTAGGGGCCACAGACTGCACCCATGTGGCAATACACACACCACTTGGCCCTGAGGGCATCACAAACATCAACAGAAAGGGCTACCATTCTGTAAACTGCCAGGTGGTGTGCAGCATCAGAGGGTGCATCACCAATGTTTGTGTCACACATCCTGGAAGTGCACACGATGCTGACACCTGGCACCAGTTGGCCCTGTGGCGCCTGTTTGAGAGCGGGGAGATACCTAGCCGTCACCTAGTGGGTGAGTGGGGCTAGACAATGGGCCCACACAGCACATAGTGGCACAGAATACAGCTGGCAGAGATGCCAGGGTAGGACACTGAAAGGGGTCACCACAGCCAAAAGGCATGGCATGCTGTGGCCCACATGTGCCCACTGCACCAGGAACCACAGGCGGCAAGGGGTAGGGAGGTGGCTGTGCATTGGGGGGCAGTGCAGGGGACACACACAGCATGCGCACATGGCTAGGCATGCAGTGGCACAGGGCGTAGGTGCCACACAAACACTGCTGTGGTGCAGAGAACCACAGCAGGACAGGATAGTGGCAGTGTGGCTGCAGAGGCAGAGCATGTGTACAGCAGTGCATGGCTGTGGGAGGCCAGGCCCAGAAAGCATCCTGCATGCATTACACATGCAGTGCACCCACCGTTGTGACGTTGAGTGCATGGCTTGGGGAGCAGTGGGAATGGCAGTGTGGGGGACACATGGAGCTGGGGCAGACATGCTCAGGCATGGGAATATTGCACACCTGGGAATGCATGATGTACACTAAGTGCTGTGTCCCCCCCCCTCCAGGTGACTGTGCATGCCCCCTACGGCCATGGATGCTCACCCCCACTTGCCAGCCCTTATCCGAGATGGAGGATAGGTATAATGAGGCACACACTGTGACACGCAATATCATCGAGTGTGTGTTCGTCATGCTGAAAATGTGTTTCAGATGCCTGGACAGGTCAGGTGATGTCCTACAATACAGCCCAGAGAAGGTCTGTGGCATATTCCTGGCCTGTTGCATGCTACACAACATGACCATGGACCATGGAGATAATGTTCAAGTTGAGGTGGGTGACAGCTCAGAGGATGAGGGACCACCAGCCGGGGCTGGGCAGGCAATCCATGACTGTAAGGACCCAAGGCTGGCCGCCAGGGCATGGTGGCACAGGGACACAATTGTGGAGGAGTACATTGGACACCACGATTGAGTACCAGAGAGGGACCATAGGGGACTGTGCAATGGCCAGTGGGGTTGCCAGACAACACAACAGCAGTGCCCCAGCACATGCCCCAAATACCATACAAGCAGCATGGACATGCATGCCACAGGTGCAAGTGTGTGCCACTGCACGGAGCCCTGGACATGGCCAGCAGGGTGTGTGGGCCCCCAACACCCAGATGGAGAATGTGCCATGATGACTGCACACAGGTGGCATCACTGTGTCCCACCATGGCAGCCACGGACATGTGGGTGGCCACACCCATGCTGGATGACCCCCTCTGGGGTGTCACCCACCTTAGTGATTGACCCAATCAGGCTAGCAGAGGTAGACCCATGGAACCATGACCATGTGCTTGTGGGTGTCTCAGTCCTGAAATCCAGATGGGACCCAGGGGTGTTGGCAACACCTGAGGCAGGGGACAGCATCAGAAGCAAAGGGGTCATGCGACATCATGTGGTAGGAGTGCTGACGTCACTATGTTGGGTGCGGCGGGCACTTCTGTGGCCACAGGGCACCAGGGCAGCACAGCTCATCTCAATGGCCTGTGCAGTCCTCTCAAAATCTGCAGTCATGTCCGCCTGCAGCTGGTGAAGCTCGCCAACCACCTCCACCCAGAGTTGATGTATCTCACTGACAAACTGGAAGTGCCCCACAGAAACATGGTCCTCTACGATGCCCACTTGCACACGTAGTCCCTGACACACTTCCTGGAGTGCACCCTGGTGCTCTACAGATGTCCACAGGAGCCAAGTGTGCTCATCCAGCTTGTCAGCAGGGGACTTGTCCTGTGTGGTGGGGGGGGCTGATGGGCCGGGGTTGGTCTGACCTGCAGTGCCAAATCCACGGTCTGTGGATGCTGCACAACTGGCCACCGTTCGGGTGGGGACTGTGCATGAGCAGGCACAGTGGGGCCTCTGCACCATGGGGACAGCCCCAGTCCCCACAGCCATGCCCTGGCCACCCATAACTGCTGCAGGTGTGGTCAGCATTGATGCAACCTGGTGGGGTCATTTGTGGGGGCAGGGAGCCCCATCCTGTCAATTTTTGCCTATGTGGCCACCGGCACAGTAGCAGTGACACTGCTATGTGCTGGTACCACTATCTGTGTCACATCTTCATCATCATCAGCATCCTCCATGGCAGATGCTAGCACTGTGAGCTCAGCCAGCAACTCTAAGTTGATTAGGGCATTCAGACCTGCAAGCCCCAGGAGGTCCTGGAACAAGGGTGCCCTGCCTGCACCTGCCATGGTCCCAGCTGAAGTAGATGGCCTGGGTTCTTCATCCTCCTCCTCCTCCGGCCCCTCCGGCTGCGGCCTGGGCCCCACAGCAATCCTGAGGCATGACAGTGCTGTAAGGCAGAATTGAGTTCATGGCCAGAGTATCATGTCCATGGGGTCCGCTGACTGGTGTACATGGGGCAGTGCACTATGCAGTACAGGTGTGCTGGTGCTGCCACACATGGCATGGTCCTGCACTGTGGCCTGTATTGCCCACACCCTTGTGTGGTGTGTGCAATGCATGCCAGCCAGGCCAGGCCTGCATGGTTATGCGGTGTGGACAGCTTTGGGGCCTGAGATGTGCACATGCCCCCTCTCCCGGGCACAGACGCTGCATGTAGCAGGTGGGCAGACTGTCAATGGTGTCTGCCCAGTGAGGGTCACCACACTGGCAAGAATGGTGTATGTACATGTACTTAGCTCATGTGCACAAGTAGCCTTGGATGACCACTGTTGGCCCCATCCCAGCAGGCCCACATCCACAGTGTCACAGCTTGCCACAGCAGCTCCCATGGGCTGCAACAGGGACACTGCATGTCCAAGGGAGGCCCGTACAATAACGGCAACCCTGCACAGCATAATGGTAACACAGTGTGCATCCATGTGTGGCATACCCTGCACACCCAGGACCACAGCGCGTAGCCATACAGACAGCATGACACATGCATACTCACAGTGCTGCAAAGGGCCTCCTCCCGACTGGAGACCTCCACCAGGGACACCCTCCACAGAGGCATAGGAAAGGGTAGATGCAAGCAGCTACTCACAGGCCATCAGTGGTGGCATTATGCATGGCCAACCCCTTTGGCCTGCAGGGTTGCCCACATGGTGGCCAGGCACTCCCTGGCTCTGGTTCTTTCACTATTCATTCTTTTCATGCACTCATGAGGAGTGCAATTGTACTCACCATGGGCATTCACTGCCTGGGCCACCATATCCCATCCCTGTGGCCTCTCCCGATGTGTGCCTGTCTTCCCAGACAGAAGGTCCTCCATGCGGACATAGGCCTCGACTAGGGCCTTCAACTCATCCTCTGTAAAGTTGGGATATCTCCTTCTCTTCTTCACCTCCTCCTCTGCCATTTTGTGCCCAGTTCCAAGTCCTGCTGCACAAGTTCCAGGCATGGTGGATGCATGCCTATACACCCTGTAACAGTGTAGCTGTACCAAACAAACTTTCAAGCTGCAATACATGCCGGTCACCAGTGGTGTGTGATGGCACAGGGCAGCTCATTTATAGCTCAACACATGCAAATGTGGTCATGTTCGGCCTGTAATGAGATGCAAATTTAGGGACTTGCACTATGATTGGGAAATGAAGCTATTTGCATATCCTGGCTAAATATAGCAAAATTGCACCTGGCCCATCTCAAGTTGCTTTGTGCATCTATTTGTGCTGCGTATTTCTGCATAGCACATTTCTGTGTATGCACAGCATGCTGGCATGCACCCGTCATGTGCATCAGTGCATCCTGTCTGTCATTGACCATGCATCATGCATCTTAACATGGTGCATTTCTGCCCATGCATGGTATGCTGAAGCGTGCATGCCATACATGGCAGAATATCTGAACCATCCGTTCCCATGCATTGCGCATCTCAATGTGCAGGACATGCACCACGTTAGTACATTGCACATGTCCTGTCCTGTACATTGGCGATACCATTGGCTGTATGTGTGGCATACTACAACCTCAAGATGGCTACCCACCAGGCTATGCATGCCCCATGCATGGGGGCATGACCGCATCCTCCTGCCCAGCATTGCAGCACTGCGCATATGCTGTGATGCGCCATTGTCCGCCTATCATGCATCACTATGGTACATCTGTTTGATGCGCGGGGCATTGCGTATAGGCCTATCGTGCATCAGGTGTGGCCTGGCCATATCTCATGCAGTGCTACATGCAGACACCAGCTGCAGAGACTTACAGGTCACTCATGGTACATGCACAGGTTGCTGGGCCCATGGGCCTTAACTGGACAGGTACTGAGATGGCCAACTTGGTGGCATTAGTCATGCCAGCGGAGGGCCAGCTGTTTGGCACCGAGGCCTTGCAGGAGGCCAGGGCAAGGTTCGCTGTGTGTCTTGTGATGCGGATGGGGATGCCTCGCACTGTGCAGGCACCACTATGGTGACCTATGATGGCTGGACCTGGAGAGGCTGCACCTGCTCCAGAAGTAGGCCTGCAGAGGGGCTGTGCCACATATACACTCTGTGTGCATGCTGACATTGCCAGCATGTTGGTCTGGCAGTTGTAGGGTGGGGGCTAGATTATATTTTAGTGCTGTGGGGTTTGGGCAAGTGAGCGTGGTGGGGTTAGGTGTGCTGGGGGTGTCCGGTGTGGGTGATGGGGCTGCTCATGGTGCTCTTCCATTCTGTTCCCTTTGCAGATTGGGCAGAGTGCCAGCTGGTGGCAAACTCTGACTATGGCTGAGATAGGGCCAGGACTACATGGACAGTAGCTATTGGGACATTCCAGGGCCATCACATCCTGTGGCATGTAAGTGTGGTGCTGTGTGGCAGATATGTGTTTTCTGTGGATTGGAGTGTGGGTGTCCGGTGCCCACCACGGCCCCTTGACCACATGCTGTGTATGCCCATGTGACAGTCCTGCCGTGCACCGTGCCCATGTGTGTCCATCCAGTATTGTGTGTCCCATCAGAACTGTGGGTGCCCAGCAGTGAGGGGACATGGCATCATGTCCCTCAGCAACATCTATTGCATGCATATGCTGACATTGCATCACCCTGTGACATATTCCAGTCACTGTGTGGCCCTGTTGCACGGCATCATGCCGGTCTGTCATGTGTGTGGTTCATTTGTGAACCTGTGCGTGGGTCCTAGCACTGTCTAGCATGTGTATCACTCCCTTCCAGGGGGGGACACATGTCCTGTGAGTGACATGCCACTGAGTACATGTCCTCTGTTTTATGACATAGGTCATGAGGCTGAGGGTGCTGCATGAAGGGTACATCATGGATGATGTCTACAGTGAGACCAATGACACTCCATGCAGGACATCTTCATGGCTATGTTCAGGCACCAGGGGGCCATGTTTTGGTGGCAGGGGGCCATCCTGTGTGCAATCAGGGTTTTGACAGAAGTGATGCAGAGTGGCAGGCGAGAGCATTGTCCACCTGTACAGGACTGCCCAGGGCAGTAGGCCTGTGTGGCCCTTGAACTGTTTATCTGTATATAGCCCCATTTCAATCCTCCCCTCACCCTGATATTCATTATGTAAATAGCTGTCCCCATTGCACTCCCTGTTCCCAGGTCAGCCCTTTCCCACACCCCTGTTTTGCCTATGTGTACTGTTCTTACTATTGCTGGTTGGTTGTTATTTGTATATAGGTGTATTGTTTATTAAATCCTGTTTGATTACATGTTCTGTGTGTCTTTGGTCATTCCTGTGCTGTTGTTACAGTCAGCTGTTCTGTTACATATGTGGCCCACTGCCCCATTACATAGCTTGGTTGTGTTTGTGCTGTGCCGCAGACGTCCACCCTGTCCACCCGGTCCTGCCCACACAGTGCTTGCCCTGGGCATCCTTGTGCTGTGTCTGGGCTTTCATTCACTGTTGCCCATGGTGGCACTTCCAGTGAGTCCCTATTCCAGTGCTGTGCATGCCACTGCTGTTGCCCTGTTTGCCATCCTGTGTGCCCATGGACATGAGTGCCCTGTGTTGCCTACAGCCACCTGTCTGTGTGCCATTGTGGCTGTCACTGTGTCGGAGGTTTGGCACACACATCCGGCATGCTTGGCTTCTTGACACTGTTGTCACAGTGCCTGTTTGGGCCGTGCTGTCCATTGGCACCCCCAGTGCTGTGGCAGTTCATCCATGCCCTTGTCTGTGCCATGCCAACAGTGCCTGCTACACCCCTTGCCTACTTGTCTGTGTGTGTGATACTCAGTCCTGTGCCCATGAGTGCTGTGCTTTACACATCTTGTGTTTTACTGTGCCACTCTGTTCCCCACAGCTGTGGCTGCTGGTGCCCCCTGTTTTTGCCCTTGCACACTGCTCATGTCCCACTTTGGGTCCTGCCATGTTGCTCCAGTGTCTCCAGCAGACTTGCTCCACTTGCTATATTAAGTCCTGCCCTAATGCGCCACACTTGTGCCATTGTGCTATAGCTCATATCTGATATATTCAGCCAGGAATGCACCGACGCAACTTATGGTGCATCCGCTGAATATGGCAATATTTTGGGGCAGCGCACCTGGGATGCACGGTACAGGTACTTACGCCATGTACTTGAGGACATTTGAATATGAGGACCCATAAAAGTGGTTTGGTTTTATCTGAGGTAAAAGGCAATGAAACCCAAGTAAGCGGTTCACAGAGTAAAGTGGTCAGTTCCTGAATCGAGGAAGAAACTGCAAATCTGTCAAATTTAAAAGAAACCACACAATCAACCAAGGAGAATCCCAACTTAAGTTTTTAAATGTATTTAAAATGAAAAGCTTATGAAATAAGCCCAGAGAGCCAGTTCCTCAACTAAAAACGAGTGCTAATGTAACTCCCAGGTGGCACTAACTCAAGGGCTACTACCCCTGCCTGCGTGGCTAGTAGCAGGTTAAGGGACCTAAGTTCTGAAACGGGTGCCTCCACCCAGAGGTCAGGGTTGCTAGTGGTCAAACTAACCTGGGCACAGCCCTCCAGGACACTGTAACCCCCTCTTTCCCTTCTAGTGGCCTGAGCAATATATGATAATCACTTTCACAGTACAAGAAAAAGCAACAAGACAATCAGATGACAACACTTTAAATTTAGCTGTTGTTGCAGGGAGCTACCCTGATATTTACTCACGATACCCAATACTGGACACAGGCAGGATGAAATTGAGACTGCAGGTTGTTGAGCTGGAGTGCCCGGAGAAGTGGGGCCCACACGAATCACCAAGGCGTCGTTCCTGTTCAAGTGTTGAGCAGGGGGCTGATCCCCAGGAAGGTCTCTCGTTGATGGTTTTCTCTGTGCAGTGGGTAGTTGGGCTGGGCCAGTGTGGCAAGGCCCAGGCCCAATGGAGATGATTTTGGATTCAGTCCATGGGGCTGGATGCAGCTTCCAGCAAACAGAATGCAGTTCAAACCACAGCGGGGAACCAAATTGCGACCACTAGCACCACACAGTACATTTACACTTAAGGAAATTCTAATGCAGCTTCCAGCAAGCAGAATACAATTCAAAGCACAGTGGGGAACCAAATCACAACCCACTATAAGCACACAACACATTCACATGTAAGTTAATTCCACTGTACCAAGCAAAAGGCTCTCTGGTTGCAATTACAGAGTCTCTGCACAATCCAGGAGTTCAGAGGTGGCTAGAAGTCCAGACAGGCCGATCACATTCATTAAATCTTCGGTCTTCTTCAAGTAGGCGCCTGATCACAATTCAGTGGCTTACTTCAATCTCTAAGTTCAGATTCATTCCGAAAAAGGCACAAGTTCCCTCTCAGAGACAGCAGGCAGGCATGCAGGCCAAAACTCAGGCCTTTCCACCGTTCTCCCACGCAAGTCCACTGGATTGCTGCTCGAATTACCCTGAGCTGTTACTTCTTCACCTCCCAACTTAGATCTAACTGAAACTGCAAGCAGTGTGGGACTTTCCCAAGATCCAAAAGGTTTGGTTGGCTGATCTGTCTATCAGTCACAAAAAGGGCTCTCCCTCCAGGTTATTTTAGGCGCCAAAAGCCCAATGCTACAATTCCTACAAGTTTTGGCCCCACCATGCCCCTGTAGGCAAGCTCCATTTTAGAGTCCCAAATGTACTGATTGGCCCATTCTGTAGTCCAGGACAAAGATGATGGAAACATAGAAACATAGACTTTGACGGCAGATAAGGACCACTTGGCCCATCTATTCTGCCCATTTCCCTACCTACAGGATAGGCCACAGATCCTAGTTAACCAACAGCCTATTTCTTCCTACCCAAACAGACAGAACTGTCCATGCTGCAAAGATGGCAGGTTAGAACAAACTGCAATATTATTACTACTCTAACAAATGATCAGCAAACAAGTACATTTTCTAACAGAGCTCCCTCTCAGATTAATTATGACTGCAATCCAGCCAGCTCTTAAAGAGACAGTACACTGTAACCAATAGTAAAATGTGTGTAACTCTACAGGCCTGTTTTCATGAGATGTTTATACATTATAGAGTTTGATTATTACTAATAGTATATGTTAGTAGACAGGCACGTATGTAAAAAGTGTCTTTACACTGTTGGTAACGTATAAATGCAATGTGGATGGATAATATTGTAAATAGTTTGTCATAGTGTTAAAGAAAAAATGTAGTAGAAAATAGTTGTTTATGTAGGTTACCAATATGTGTCACTATATCAAGCAACAACACAACTGACCACAACTGCCACCCACGCTTCATCAGAATTGTGACACAATGCTTATAGTGCTATTCCTTACGTACCTGTATAATGGGTTCACTAATAACTAGTGACACAAGCCCATGCAAATAGCCCAATGGGCAAGTTTTATGTTTTGCACATCTTGTAACAAAAACCCATCTCTAATATTATGTTTGTCGTGTAGCTTGCAAATCTGATGTTTGTCATATAGACATATACTAAAGTTGCTGATAACTTCTGCATTTTTATGTTTGCTTGCATGCATGTGCAAGAAACATAGTGCCATCATCGGAGATTTCAGAGGTATGTCACCTCCTCCTCCAATTCAGTCAATGTGTTGGCAGGCATGGCCCCTGTAAGCCAATGCATTCTGGAGCTGTCTATGACAAGCTCCAAAATGCAGTGGCATACAGTTCAAGGGGCTAAACAGGTGAGCAGCAATAAGATATGGCTTGCTCAGCGCAGCTCCCCACACAAACAGCAGGCATGCATGCAGGTGTCGCAGCCCCACGCACACACTGAATAGCCGACAGGGTGCCAATCCTCATCAGCTGTGCTGCATCCCCCAAAAGCCTTCAAAATGCCACGTGGGTGACCACCCCAGCATGGCAAGTAATAATATAACCGACGGGGTGCCCAATCCCCGTCGGCTCCACTGTACTCACCCCCACCCCAGTACTAAGTGCCACGCTGAGCCCACCCCAGTGTGGCAATCCAATACTGGCCGACAGGGGTGCCCAATCCCCGTCGGCTGAGCGAGCTCCCCAACCCGTCCTTGTGCCGCTGGGAGCCCACCCCAGTGTGGCAAGCGTCAACGTTGTTCTTTTTTTTTTTTACCTGTAAGAAAAAGCGGTCCCCACGTAGTCTCCCTGCCCCCCTCCACAACCCGCACCCACCCACTCGCACCCTGCCTCCCCACACCCCCTCACCCCATACTTACCTCCGGACCCGGTAGCGATGATCTTGAGGTGGACCGGGAACACGTCTGCACTTTTCAAAGCCGACCATGAACTGAGGAAATGCCGGTAAGCTGTATAATGGGCTAGATAGGGGTTTCAACTTTGTTGCATATCTCAGGCATTTTTGGGAATTTTGCACCAAATTTTCAACATGGGGTTTTGGGACCCTTTCTCATGAATGATGTCACTGTCATGGCGTTATCGGGCCCGAAGGGTGATTTCACAGTCACTCGTGAAATCACCCTTTGAAACTAACTCTTTACCATGACAATGTTACATCATAGAATGCTCAAAAACCCTATTAATGATGTAACATCAAAAATAACTGTTCTCTGCGTGCGTTGCGCCCGGTTCTACACAGGCTCGTAAAGTTTGCGAATTTTCAATATTTTCCTCCAGATTTTTCAACATTGCCATTTTACCACACCTTCTTATGGTAGTACAGCTGTAATTTTCACATCTCACCCAAAATGTGTTTCCCCCATGTAGCGCACAATGGTGCAGTCGGTGTGCGAAATCAATGTACGGGACAAATTAAGAAAATCACAGTGACACTGTTAATGAGCAGAGGTCTTAAAATGACTATGTTGAAAATTTGGTGAAAAAATTCCTAAAAATGACTGTTTTACGAGCGTGCGTTGCGCAGTTCCTACGGACGCTTGTAAGGTCATGAATTTTCAATATTTTCACTCCAGATTTTCAACATTGCCATTTTATCACACCTTCTTATGAGTAGTACAGCTGCCATTTTTCACATCTCACCCAAAACGTGTTTCCGCCCATGTAGCGCACAATGGCGCAGTCGGTGTGCGAAATCAATGTACGAGATAAATTAAGAAAATCACAGTGACACTGTTCATGAGCAGAGGTCTTAAAATGGCTATGTTGAAAATTTGGTGAAAAAATGCCTAAAAATGACTGTTTTACGAGCATGCGTTGCACAGTTCCTATGCATGCTCGTAAGTTTGCAAATTTAATATTTTCACTCCAGATTTTCAACATTGCCATTTTATTACACTTCCTTATGAACAGTACAGCTGCATTTTTTCATATGTTGCCCAAAATGTGTTTTCGCACATGTGGCGCACAATGGTGCTGTTGGTGGCGAAAGGAAAAAATTACTCACCTTAGTAATTGCTTTTCTTCTCATGGAGTCTTGCTATATTATAACATTAGCAGTCAGCCACTGCAGCTGAACTTCCCGGAGAGGAAGGAGTTAACTCCAGAGGATCTGGAGTTCTACAGCGAGCTGTGCCCACTCTATCTGGCAGTTTCAAATGAAACTGTCAGATCTTCCAAAGCTAACATCAAAAGAACAAAAAGTCTGTGTGGAAAAAACTACACTAGCCCATGGCTACCTACTAGTAGTAGTAACAACAATATAAACAACAAAAGACACCCAGAACCATAATAACAAAATTGATGGTATTATGGTTCGTTTCTACCACTCTGACAAGCACATTATGAACCCCCTTCCCCAAGACTCAAGTCCAGGAAGGGGCAATATAAATAACCTAAATGAAAGCAACCAGATCCTAACCCAAAGGAAGAGGGTAAAGGGATAACTACAATGGCATGACACAGTGCTTGCAATTCGCCACCCTACCCAAGTAGAGGTTCTGAGAGGGGCAGGAGGAGGTGGTTATAATATAGCAAGACTCCATGAGAAGAAAAGCAATTACTAAGGTGAGTAATTTTTTCTTCAAACACCATGAAGTCTTGCTATATTATAACATTAACAGATACACAGCAGTACCTCCATGGAGGAGGTCAGAACCTACTTAGGAAATAGGCTCTGAAGCACAGCTGTGCCAAACCGAGCATCTCTCCTGGACTGGACATCCAGGGAATAATGCTTGGTAAGGTGTGAACTGTCTTCAGGTAGCAGCTTGACAAATCTCCAGAATGGGAATGTCCTAGCAGCCGCGCTAGAGGCATAGCTGTACCCCTGGTGGAGTGGGCCCTCAATCCTGAGGGGTACTCTACCTAGTTTCTGATAACAGGGTGGATACAAGAAACAATCCACCTTGCAATTGTTCTCTTAGTGGCAGGTTTTCCTTTGCCAACCTCGCCATAGGTAAGAAACAGTTGGAGGGATTCAAACCTATGACCTCTGGTGTGCTCTAAATAGTAGCTTAAGGCTCTTTTGACATCCAAGCTGTGCAGTCTCCTCTCACCTGAGGAAGAATGCTCAGTGAAAAATACTGGGAGAGAGATAGATTGATTCAGGTGGAAATCAGAAACCACCTTAGGCAAAAACTTTCTATTAGTCCTAAGGACTACCTTATCTCTGTGGAAAGAGATAAAATCTTCTTCCACTGACAGGGCCTGTAACTCACTTGTCGTCTGGCAGAGGTGATAGCTACTAGGAAAACAGGTTTTCCAAGTTAAATACTTGAGCTCTGCTGAAGACAGAGGCTCAAAGGGGTTGCATTAACTGAGCAATGCAAATATTCAGGTCCCAGGTGGGAGCTGGTTCCCAAAAGGAGGTTTAGTATGAAGTAACCCTTTAAAAAACTTGGAGAACACAGGGTGAGAAGAAAGGAGGCAGGCTTCCCTGCTGACACAAAAGCAGAGACAGCTGCCAGATGAACCTTCAGGGTAGCTGGTCTAAGGCCTAGGAATTCAGATGGACCAAATATTCCAGAAGAATGGGAAGATCAGCAGATTCTGGGATAATCTGCCTCTCAGAGCACCAGATGGAAAACCTCTTCCACTTAGAATTATAAGTGGCCCTAGTGGAAGGCTTCCTAGAAGCCTTTAAAATATCCATGACACCTTGAGAAAGGTAAAGTCAGCAAATTCTAGCTCCTCAAGAGGCCAAGCCTTGAGGTGGAGGGATTTGAGGTCTGGATACCTCTCCCCTGGCACAGGCCAGCAAGTCGTGGACTCTGGGCAGGCTCAGGGCAGGGTGGACTGTCAAGGACAGAAGCAGAGGGTACCAGGGCTGTCTGGCCCAATCTGGGGCAATCAGAATCACTCTGCAAGGTTGAGATCTGATTTTTACTAGTACCCTGAAAAGAAGAGGAAAGGGAGGAAGGCATACAGGAACTTCCCTTTCCAGTCCAACAGAAAAGCGTCCAGAGGGACTGAGCCCAGTACTGGAGGCCTGCAACAGAAAAGAGGAAGTTGATGGTTGTCTGGGGCTGCGAAAAGATCTATCTGAGGTGCCCCATCTGGCAAAACGGACCCCAGCACTTGTGGATTCAGAGCCCATTAAGTGATGGCCTGAGAAATTCTGCTGAGGCGTCCATGGGACATTGTCCTTCCCTGGGAGGTGAACCGCTATCAGGAGGTGTTCAGGGAGTAGGCCAGAGACCACAACTTCATTGCTTTGGTGCACAAGGCTGATGACCGAGTGCTTGCCATGCTTGGATGTACCACATTGTGGTGGTATTGTCTGTCCTGACTTGAACCACTTTGTTCTGGACAGAATCTGAAAACACCGAAGAGCTAAAAGACAGCTCTAAATTCCAACAGATTGATGTGGAGCAGAGATTCCTGAGGAGACCACACCCCTGGGTGGCAAGATCACCAGGTGAGCCCCCACCCTAACAGGGAGGCATCCGTGGTGAGGGAGAGGAGTGAGAAATGGGAATGAAGAGAACCCCTGTCTTAAATTGCTCTGGACCTGCCACCAGTGGAGGCTAGGATCAGAGTTTGAGTAACTGGAACCAACTTGGTAAGGGGTCCTTCCTTTGAGACCAATAGGCCCTCAAATGGAACTGAATGTCCCTCATCTGGAATCTTGCTCCTGCATGACAGCTGTGGAAGCAGCCATGTGCCCAAGGAGTTGCAGAAAATGCCTTGCTGGTCGAGAGACCCGCAGGGTAAAGGAGGATGCTAGAGTGATGAGTCTGTCCACCCTTTCCGAGGGAAGAAAAGCCCTGGCTAACCTTGTGTTCAATTCTGCGCCTATGAAAGTTAGGACCTGAACTGGTTCCAGAACTGACTTTGGTAAGTTTAGCAGGAATCCCAGGGAAGTGAGAAGCTGCTGGGTGACTTGCAAATGGGTTTTCACCTGACCTGGAGACTGACCCACAATGAGCCAGTCGTCCAGGTAGGGAAACACAGCAACCCCTTGCCTTCTTAAGTGAGCCACTACTACAGCGAGACATTTTGTGAATACCCTTGGCGCAGAGGTCAGGCTGAAGGGCATTGCCCTGAACTGGTAGTGGCCTGAGGGCAGTTCGAACCTGAGGTACTTTCGGTGAGAAGGCCTGATCAGAACATGAAAATAGGCATCCTTGAGGTCCAGGGAAGCTAGCCAGTCCCCTGGCCTTAGAGAAGTCAATATCATTGCCAGAGTCAACATTTGAACTTTGGTTTCAAAGATGCTTGTTCAGGTACCTTAAATCTAGAATGGGCCTCCATTCTCCTGTCTTTGGGGTAAGAAAGTATCTTGAATAAAGCCCTTGCCCTGATGGCAGGAGGAACCCTTCCACTGCTTTGCAGTCCAGAAGAGAAGAAACCTCTGCTTCCAAAGCAAGGCTTCTGAAGGATTTGCAGGTGGAAAATGTCTGACTCTCATCTTTGGAAAGTGTTTGAAGCTGAGAACCAGACCCTGGCCTATTACCTCCAGAACCCATCTGTCCGTAGTTAGGGACAGCCAGTTCCGACTGAAATAGGCCAACCTGCCCCCCACTGGTACAGGAGAATCGGCCCTGGGCACCCCATCAGGGTGCCTGCTTAGCAGCAGCCTTAGGCTGAGGGGAGGTGGACGGTCTACTTGTGCCTCGTCTACCCCTGCCTCTGAAGAAACCCCTCTTCGAGACAGCAGAGGAGGCTTGAAATTGGTAAAAAGGCCTGGAAAAAGGCCTGCCCCTACCTCTGGGAGCATGCCTTTGTGGCATGGCATGCTTCTCCTTAGCCTGGGCACTTTTGTAGGTAGTTCTGTATTCATCCATCTTTTCATATAGTTTTCTGTTTGCTCCCCAAACAGAGAATTTCCACTACAGGAAAATCCATAGCCTTTGACTGGGTATCTTGGGACAGATTAGTGCATCTGAGCCATGCCAACCTCTGGAAAGCTACAGAAGTGGCCATGACCCTAGAAGAAACATCATTAACATCAACAGCAGTATGAAATTGAACTTTAGAGGCTTCAATGCCATCAGCAGCCACCTGTTCAACTCACTAGCCAGCTGGCCATGGGCCTGCTTGGCTAACTGCAATACTGTGTCCCACCTAGATTTCTGATATCTAGCCACATAAGCCATATAATTTGCCTGCCTGAGTCCCAAAAGAAGCTGCCATATACTGTTTCTTCAGCCATGGCATCAATCTTCCTGGAATCCTTATCAGGAGGATGTGAGGCCAGAGGAATATTAGCCTTGTCACAGGCTGCAGCTTGTACCACACCTACATGACTACACTGTTCAGTAAGGAAGTCTGTATCCGAGCCTGACAAAGTGTACCTTCTGTCCATTTTTTATCTACAGGAGGGACAGAATGAGGATTTTTAAAATCTTTGTTGTTTGCTTCCTAAATGACTTATGCAAAGGAATAGACAACCTCCTAGAATCTGGAAAATCCATCATTTCCACATAATCAGGCTCCTCTTGCTCATCCACAGCCTCCTCTAAAGGAAGCTGGAGGGTTTCTGCAACCTTTGTAAAAAATAAAGAAAGAAGGGGACTCAGACAGAATAGGAGGAAATTCTAAAGGTCTGTCTGGAGAAATGTCGGTTCAATGGGCACGTCAGACCCCCAGCCACACATATATTGATCAAATTCCTCCTCCCCCTCCTGTGGTTCATAAAAATCCTCAACTTCAAAATCCTGAACCACTGGGACTGAACGAACCAACCTTTTACCAACTGTTGGTGGTTCTACAGATCCCTGAGACAGTGACTGGACAATCTGAATGGCTTTAGCTATCTCTGCAGCAGTTGGAGACACAGTTTTGGACCCCAAACCTACTGATTTCCTTGTCTTTTTACTCGGGACTGGTTCCTCTGAACCAGCCTTCCTTTTGCCCGAGGAAGTCTCGCCCTGGTCAGAGGGCACTCCCTCTGGTCCAGTGGGTACTGGACTGGGCTGGCCATCCGGGTCAGCGGACTTTTTGGCCTCTCGTTCCCTGAGCCGGCTCAATCTCTTTTCCAGGGTGGCTGCAGGGAAATTTTTACACACCTGGCAGTCTGACAGGAGGTGGTCAGCCCCCAGACAATAAACACAAGTGGTGTGTGGGTCAGCCTTGGCAAAGGCCTCCCCACAGACATCACAGTGTTGAAACCCAGTGGGCCCGGTTTTTCTTTTGGGTTTCTCAGACATAATGCCAGCCTAACCAAAACTTGCCCTTTTGATGGCAGTGCCAGGCAAGACACCCTTATCGGTTCCTAACCGTGTCACGGTATTTGAAAAAGCATTATAATTCTGTTTTTTAGAACCGATAAGAACCGAGAACACGCACTTAAAACCCACTGTACACTTTTAAAATGTAGAAATAACAAACCGATCGGTTCAAAACCGAACCGGTAATTAATTTTCACACAGACTTAAAATTTAGTACTTACGGTTACCAGATAGAGCTTTAAAACGAAATGCGGTAAAAATAATGACTTTTGCGGTTCAAATGAACCGAAAATACTCGCTTGAACCGAGAATGAACCGAGCTGAAGGAGCTGATCTCGGGCGACTGTTCAGTGAAGCGGAGTAAAGAATCTGACAGTTTCATTTGAAACTGCCAGATAGAGCTTTGGGCACAGCGCCCTCGCGCTGTAGAACTCCAGATCCTCTGGAGTTAACTCCTTCCTCTCCGGGGCAGTTCAGCTGCAGTGGCTGACTGCTAATGTTATAATATAGCAAGACTTCATGGTGTTTGAACAATGTTTAGGACAGATTAAGAAAATCACAGTTACACTGTTCATGAGCAGAGGTCTTAAAATGGCTATGCTGAAAATTTGGTGACAAAAGTCCATAAAATGACTGTATTATGAGTGAGCTTTGCGCAGTTTCCACGCACCCTCGTTAGTTCATGACTTTGTCATATTTTCAGTCCAGATTTTCACCAGTGGCATTTTCCACACTTCCTTATGAAGAGTACAGCTGTCATTTTTCACAACATGGCTGAAGTGTGTTTTCACACTTTCAGCGCAGAGATGCGTTGGTCGCTGTGGGAAATCATTGTTCGGCACAGATAAAGAAAATCACAGTGACATTGTTCATGATCGGAGGCACCAAAATGCCTGAGTTGACAATCTGCTGTAAAAAATCCCCAACCTAATTATATTACTGGTGTGCATTGCACAGTTTCTATGTACGCTCGTGACTTCACCATTTTTTTTAATATTTTTACTACAGATTTGCAACATTGCCATTTTTTACACCTCCCCATGAACAGTACAGCTGTCATTTTTTACATCCTGTTCGGAATGTTTTTGCACCTGTGGTGCTAAATGCCGTAGTCGCTGTGCATAAGCAGCTTTCGGCTAACAAACTGATATTGCCACTGTTCATGAGGTGGGGTCACAAAAAAAGCATGTTGAAAATTTGGAGTGAAAATACCAACGAATGCCTGAGGTATTAGGGTTTCCAACCATAACGCCCAACCCTGTAGAGAATGACAGGCATCAGGGGTGTGACTTGGGATTCTTGCCTGTGATGCTCATACCATTCCACACCCTGCAGTCAGTGAGAGGCATCGAGGTATGCCTTGGACTCTTCGGCCCCAAACTTCACCCCATTCTCCTATATCACACCCATCTCACCATATTTCCTAATGAAATGAGGTGCGCATAAGGGCCAAAGACCCCAAGGAACACCGTGACACTTGTCAGTGTCTGCAGGGTGGGGTGTGGTGAAATGGCATGGCTGTTATGCCTGACAACCCAAACGCACACCCCAATGCCTGTCACTCTCTGCAGGGTGGTGGTGGGGTTGGCTTCAGTTCAGTACTTCACTGCCATTCCTATTACGCAGCTCTGTAACTTCTACACTACCACTGCCAATGCCAGCAAGCAAACATTCAGCATTGACAAATGCTTGTTCTAAATGTCAGCTTACTATAATAAAATTGCAAGAATTACCTTGTACTTGCTTTTCTATATGAAAGTATGTGGACCTATCAGAAATTAGTATTATCATGAGAATACATGTTACTAGGCAGAGAAAACAAGAGGAAGTATGATTTTAAGTGATTAAGAAAATACGAACATATGTCAAACTATTTTATAACCATAAGTTATGTTATAACAAATTGTTTATAGCTACTTACTATCTGGTCATTGTGTGAAGATAGCACCTCAACAGCCATACTTTACTAAATATCAATTTTTTGGTTTTACAGCATGTGGCTGCTAGTGGTTATAGCCTTATATGCACTGTTACAGTAAAACTCACTAATGCTTGTGCTCGTATAAAGAAAAGTCAGTTAATAATGTATGAACCACAGGGAGCTGTGGTAACATGCAAAATACATGACCTTAAAGTGGTCAGTATAATGGAATCAACCTGTGCCAGTTGGATCATAGGGAGCTATGGCAGCAATTGGGTCAGAAGACTTTATCCATTACAAAACATGTATAATGGTCTCTGACTCTGTACCAAGTTGTGGGGAGCTACAGCAAAATACTACATGTCAAGCCTAAACAGTCAATAAAAGCAAGCATGGGGAGAAACCTGGCAGTGGTGTTTATTTGTAATCACCTGCTTCTGCATGCTAGTAAATAAGTAATTTTAATAGTGGTTAATGCTAAAGGGCATTTGAGTGCTGAATCCATTCAATCACTAAGACGTACTAAGAAATATCTAATTGTTAGTTTGACAATGTCTCAGTATGGTGCTAATGAAACAATGCTGCCATCTTCAGGCATAATATACAACTAACAATACAGCTCCACTTCTAGTGACGATACTAATGGAAAATTACTAAACGATGGACTTCCTAGCCAAATCAAAACTATTTATATATGTATTGGAGCTATGAGAGTAAAACCTGTTATTTTTTGTACTACCTAACAACAGCATGATCATAACAAAATAACCAATCAGAAAGTGACAACTGTTATAAGGCTAAAATATAGCCTTATATGTCAAGTTCCTTAAATTATTTGCACCAATCAGTATGTAACAACTTTGTTATAATGCAGTCAACAATGTATATAAGCTGTGCTATTTATGTACTCAGAGAGAACATGTAATCTTAATAAAATTGCTTTTGGTCTGCAAGAAGGTTTTCCGGTTTGTTACTCTTTGATGTCTTTGTTCTTTAGGTGCCCGGGCTAATTATTACATAACCTACTGCCTACTGGCTGGCAATTTGTAGTGTTACAACTGGTGCTGTGACTCAGATCTAAATAAAACATGCGTATCACGGGTTTGAACATCCATTTACAAGCTGGTAATGTTTAAAAATATTTTAAGGAGATACAGCGGGACCATGAGGAGAGAGACCACCAAACAGTCCAGACCGCTTTTGCAAGACAAAGTCACCTACAGCGGGACCTTGGAGCACCCAAGATTGATCACCTCAAGTGGGCCTGGGACCAACCACTGTATTTCCAAATGTAAATAGGTGAGAACTTGTAAATAGTTTTTTTGTTGTGTGTGTAAAACTTATAAGGTGAGAAGTTGTTAATACTTTTTTGTGTAAAAGTAAAGGAAACAGTTAGTACATGTAAATGTAAAGTAGGTCCAGGACAAAAAAGTTTTACAGTGGACCCTCGCTGAAGGGGGCACCTGGTGGTGCCATCAGACTGGTAAGAGACAGCCTATCTAGGTGTACATAGGATAGAGCAAAGGTCCAGAACCCAACAGGCAGTTATAGACCGAAAGACAGTAAGCCAAAGCAAAAGAAATAATAGGCTGAAAGACAGTAAGCCAAGACAAAAGTGATAATAGGCTGAATGATAGTAAGCCAAACAAATAAATAAAAAGGAAAAAAAAACATGGAGAAAATAATACATACGTTTATGCAAAAATTCTGCAAGTTAGGGGATTATGAGACACCTGATGAGAATGTTCCTGCCAGAGAACATTTCAATAAGGCAGTGTTAGACAAAAATGGCAACAATAAAAATAAAAAAAAAAAGTATTAGTTAATGCCGTTCAAGGAATATGGCAACTGAGTCAAGAACTAAGCCACAGAGAGCTATAACTAATAAACGGTTCAGACAGCAGACAGACAAACAAAAAGTAAAGATAGATGAAATAAACCACAAATTGGATCAGTTAAACAAATCAGTTTGACTTTGAGAGACACCAGTTTAAAGTCAAGACAAAAAATACAGAGCAAGAAAAGCAGAATCTCCAAATGGAAGCAGCATGCCTAAATAGAGATTTGTCCTTTGAAAAATTAAAACTAAAACACCAAAGTACAAATAGAGAAGGAGGAAATGAAAAATTGAGACAGTTAGTCCAGGAGTGTCATGGTCGACTGCAAGAATGTGTGGTCGATAATGAAACCTCTGCACCCGAGAGTGTGGGGGGGGGGACAAGGACAAACAAAACAACCAATAGTAAAGAAAAAAGTATTAAAAAAGGCAGCACCCATTACCACTCGAACAGTGGCAGGGGCCAAGAAAAGCCCCATGTTAAGCCAGGCAACAACACATCAAAATAAAAAGCAAGTAGTTCTTTTAGAGAATAACACCAGGCTGTTACATAAAAAACTTGAATATGCAAGAAAAAGAAATGATAATAAACTAGTAGATGACCTCAACAAACAGATAACAGCAATAATAGACAGGTGGCACAAAACAGAGGTGGAATTAGGACCCAGGGGAACCCAGAGATGTATGGGCCATGGAACTCAATTTGGGAAGGCAAAGGAGGAGGAGATTAGAAAGGAGAGTATGATGGAGAAACACCCCAGGGGCATCCAAGAGGGGCGTCCTGGTAATCCCAAAAAGCAGAGGGGGGGTTCATGAGGACCCACAGCCCTCCGTAACCTTAATGGACCTTACCATTAAAGAAATGATCACCCTTGGTAAAGTAGTAGGAGCATTAACCATACGGTTACACATTTGGGCAAACAGGGGCATCATTAATGTCAATGGGAAACACGTCAAATACAGATAACTACTACAAGCAATCCTGGAGAAAGCTAATGCCACTCCAGGTAGGATAGCCATACAAAAGGTCAAAGCCCACGTTACTAAAAACCCAAATTTACATGAACAGCACAATGCAAAAGTAGACCTACTAGCCAAGCAAGCAGCTTACACTGGCACACAATGGCAAGGAATAAGGACAACAAAACCTGTGAGTATAGCTAAAACAGTGCCAGCTGACCAGCCTGTTAAACTAGATAAACTACAACAGTCAGATCAATGGATCCAAAAACAGGTTAATATCACAAACGCAGGAGGGTATACCTGAGAACCCCAACCTAGTCCTCAAGGACAAACTTTTGTTTTTTAAAGCAACTAACACCCACAAATGGGTGCCACCAGAAACACTGAGAACAAATATTGTGATGAAAAACCATAGAGCCTTTGGACACAGAGGTGTCCAAAGGACCCATGAGATAGTGGTAAATACTGGTGGCCCAAAATGAGACAGCAGGTCGAGAGCACATTACAAAATTGCCTAATTTGCCTACAGCAAGACCCCAAAAGGGGTGAACCAAAAATGCAATGTTTGTCCTTAGCAGATGGGCCATAGGACACCCTCCAAATTAATTATATAGCCCACTGCCAATGGCAAAGAGGGGAGTTATAAATACCTCCTAGTAATAATTGACATGTTTTCAAAATGAGTAGAGGCTTTTCTCACTACCAACAATACAGTCTTGACCACAGCAAAAATCCGTACACTCAGGTGTGCACGAGGTGGGGATTCCCCAGCATAATTAAATCTAATAGGGGGAACCCACCTTGTTAATAAAGTCATGGCTAATTAATGCAAAATTATTGGCGTCCAGCAAAGATTTCACCTACCATACCATACAAAATCATCTGGCATGGTAGAAAGGATGAACAAAACATTAAAAAAATGCCTTAAAAAAGTGTGTAATGGACACTGCAAAAGATTGGGTAACACAATTACTAGGCATTTTGATGGCCATAAGAGGCACAGTCCAAGCAAGTACTGGATTGTCCCCCTACGAGCTAATGACAGATAGGAAAATGAGGCTGACACACCCAGTGGATGTGCCACCTCCAGGAGAGCTTATCTATGACAAAATAAAGCATGAGCAATTTCTGAAAAAGTGGTGCAACAATTGGACGATTATATACCCTTTGCAACCCAAATATGGCAGGGGCACATAATAAAAAAAAACAAAAAGCAAGGAAACCAATATTGGAATGAACACCACTTACCCAAGAGGGAGACACAATAATGATCCAAAATTAAAACCAAAAACAACCATAAAAAATGGTAATTGGCTTAGACCATACATAGTTAAAAAGTTGAGAGACACTGCCCTATGCCAGACTAAAACTTTGGGCATAGGTAGATCAGTGTAAATTAATATCAGATAAAAAGGCTGATGAACATCGATACTGCATTTGATCTTCCTTTTCAGAAACAAAGAAAGGAGAACAGAAAGAAAAAAAACAGCAAACTAATCATGGAACTACTCCAAAGCCCTGAAAAAAACTTGGCTGCAGGTCATAACAATAATCAGCCTCACACGCATACTAATCACAAGCCCAAGCACTGAAGATAATAACTGTACTGGAGCCAACTATGGAGAAGAATTTGACCAAACAGTGTTCCTGGCTACAGACACCAAGGACAACAGCTATAATATATACCAAGAACAATTAGAGGTATTCCTATATGTAATGTGTATAAACTATGCAAATTATAAAAACTTTACTAATGTCTCTAAAAAAGCATATTTCAGCACAACCTCATTTGTAAGGAGGGTGTGTTTAGTCAATATTAGTGATAACCATTTTAGTGACTAGATAGAGGTACACAGAAACTTAAAGTATAAAGGT
Organism: Neoceratodus forsteri; assembly: GCA_016271365.2. NCBI lineage: Eukaryota > Metazoa > Chordata > Ceratodontiformes > Ceratodontidae > Neoceratodus > Neoceratodus forsteri. Next base: position 1,378,668,039 of record CM057456.1, on the reverse strand, counting down.
TAAAGAGAAAAAAAAATGCAACTTAAGAGAAACCATGCTGTAAAGACTTGTTTTAGTACCACAAAGGCAATTGTAAGTAGACTAACTAATAGAGACCAAAGGGGTTAAAACACAAATTTTGCCATTTAGTTCACATGCCTATATAGTTACACGGGGGTGGGGGGGTGGTAACCAATAGTACAATATGTATAACTCTAGAGGCCTGTTTTCATGACATGTTTATACATTATAGAGTTTGATTATTACTAATAGTATTTGTTAGTAGACAAGGCATGGTATGCAAAAGTGTCTTTACACTGCTGGTTATGTATAAATGCAATGTGGATGGATAATATTGTAAATAGTTTGTTATAGTGTTAAAGAAAAATGTAGTAGAAAATAGTTGTTTATGTAGGTTACCAATATGTGTCACTATATCAAGCAACAACACAACTGATCATAACTGCCACCCACGCTTCATCAGGATTGGGACAAAACGCTTATAGTGCTATTCCTTATGTACCTGTATAATGGGTTCATTAATAACTAGTGACACAAGCCCATGCAAATAGCCCATTGGGCAAGTTTTATGTTTTGCACATCTTGTAACAAAAAGCCATCTCTAAGATTATGTTTGTCATGTAGCTTGCAAACCTGATGTTTGTCACGTAGACACATACTAAAGTTGCTGATAACTTCTGCATTTTTCTAAATGTCAGCTTACTATAATAAAATTGCAAGAATTACCTTGTACTTGCTTTTCTATATGAAAGTATGTAGACCTAACGTAAATTAGTATTATCATGAGAATACATGTTACTAGGTAGAGAAGACAAGAGGAAGTATGATTTTAAGTGATTAAGAAAATACTAGCATATGTCAAACGATTTTATAACCAAGGTTATGTTATAACAAATTGTTTATAGCTACTTACTATCTGGTCATTGTGTGAAGATAGCACCTCAATAGCCATACTTTACTAAATATTAATTTTTTGGTTTTACAGCATGTGGCTACTAGTGGTTATAGTCTTATATGCACTGTTACAGTAAAACTCACTAATGCTTGTGCTCGTATAAAGAAAAGTCAGTTAATAATATATGAACCACAGGGAGCTGTGGTAACATGCAAAATAAATGACCTTAAATTGGCCAGTATAATGGAATCAACCTGCGCCAGTTGGGTCATAGGGAGCTATGGCAGCAATTGGGTCAGAATACTTCATCCATTACAAAGTATGTATAATGGTCTCTGACTTTGTACCAAGTAGTGAGGAGCTACAGCAAAATACTACATGTCAAGCCTAAACAGTCAATAATAGCAAGCATGGGGCGAAACCTGGCAGTGGTGTTTATTTGTAATCACCTGCTTCTGCATGCTAGTAAATAAGTAATTTTAATACTGGTTAATACTAAAGGGCATTTGAGTGCTGAATCCATTCAATCACTAAGATGTATTAAGAAATACCTAATTGTTAGTTTGACAATGTCTCAGTATGGTGATAATGAACAATGCTTCTAATAAGACAATGCTGCCATCTTCAGGCATAATATATAACTAACAATACAACTCCACGTCTAGAGAAGATACCAATGGAAAATTACTAAACGGTGGACTTCCTAGCCAAACCAAAACTATTTCTATATTTATTAGGGCTATGAGATAAAACCTGTCATTTTTTGTACTACCTAACAATAGCATGATCAAAACAAAATAACCAATCAGAAAGTGACAATTGTTATATGGCTAAAATATAGCCTTATATGTCAAGTTTCTTAAATTGTTTGCACCAATCAGTATGTAGCAACTTTGTTATAATGCAGTCAAAAATGTATATTATACAATGGGCACAAAAAAACACACCAAATCCTGCGAAGATAACGCTTCTAAACTAGGTTATTTTAACTTTCGCTCTGAAATACCAACCCTCAACACACGCTCCACTACTTTAATGGCTGACACACATAGCGCCCCCCCCAAAAAAAAATATCACAGTTTCCCTATCATTACAATACCCCAAACCAGAAAACTGCTGGGGATAATTTCAACAAACCGCGGTACCAAAATACGATCCAGTGCATGCGCACAATCAACTACAGAAACAGTCCTCCGTAAATGAAATCGACTGCATAACTAATTACCTATCCAAACTCCTAACAGGTGAAATGGAGGCTAAACACACTTAACTCAGCACATACAGAATAAAAGATGTTCCCAACTATAGACAAACCGTAGAGGCTGTTTGTCAGAAAACAGCACAAGCACAACAGTGTCCGCCCAGCACAATTTTTTGATACGCAGCACTAAATTCACTAATAATAACACAAAACTCAAAAGCAAGTTATGTCTTTATTTATCAACACAAAAAAATAATGTCCTTGTGTAATAGCAATATACCCCCTCCAGGGAGTGGGTATACTGGTGGATTTATCACAGCTGGTGTGGTTAAGTCCCTCGGCTGCGCCTCATGACCGAACCACACCAGCCGTGGTAAATTCACCAGTATACCCACTCTCTGTAGGGGTATATTGCTTAATATGCTGTGCTATTCTTGTACTCAGAGAGAACATGTAATCTTAAAAAAATGCTTTTGGTCTGCAAGAAGGTTCTCCGGTCTATTACTCTTTGATGTCTTTGTCCTTTAGGTGCCTGGGCTAATTACTACATAACCTACTGCCTGCCGGCTGGCAATCTGTAGTGTTACAACACAGAGGCTATAGAGGCACTCTCTGGCAATACATTTAAACTGCTAAAATGCCGAACACCAGTCTGGCAGTGAACATTTAGGCAAGCTCAAGGAAGACTTTTGGGGAACCCCATTTGAAGGGGGGTTACACCCTTCCCTGCCTGGAGAAAACTTGGCATCTATGTCAAGTCCGTATAATCATGCATCAGTTAACATAAACATTACTTTACTATACCTTTCAATATACTTCACATTACTACATCCATATTGACAATACTTATGCATGTTTCATATTGATTCATTTAATAACTGTTTGTACATTAAATAATATAAGAGGGGACCCTTCCCTATCAGCTAACTTGGGCTGGATGGGGCAGGGACACCATGGTGAGAGGGAAAAACAAGTAACCTGGAGTTGGCAGTCAAGCTCAATTTGGGCAGTAAGCTTGGTGAAACATAAACCCCTTTGTGAACCACACTGAGAGACAAATCCACTGGCTTCCCAAGGGAATCATAACTAAAGTGTAGTACTGACTTGAACAGCTTGGCCAGTCTTTCTGGGGGAGCAGCCACAGTCTCTGTACTTTCAGCACTAACTTTGGAGCTTTTGTCACTTGTGAGGGGTGCCTCTGCATGGATGGGAATGTCCAAACTTGGAGCACTGTCAGCTTCTTGCCCTGTAGGCTCTGTTTCCACAACACTTAGCTCATTATGTTCTGACGGAGGCCCAGGTTGCTCATTTTGAGGAGACTCTGGCACAGTTAGGCTTTGCGTCACTGAAGGGGGTCTGTCTACACTCTCACATTTATCTTCAAGTTATGGTGTGTCACCAGAGAGACTTAGACCATCAGCCTCTTCTTTGGGTAATTCACACAGTTGCACAAAACACAGAGAGTCTGCAACCTCAGACGTAATACTTTGTACTTCACTTATAGGGAGCACTGGCTCCAAGGATGAAGCCGGGGTGTTAGGCAGTTCAGAAGGCCCAGCTTCATTCCCATAATTTAGTATAGGATTTCCACGAAACAACTGACTCAGTTCGTAGGAAGGGTAATAGGCATTGTCATACTCACTATCATCAGAGGTGGACTGACAGTCACTATCATTCTGGGCCTGCTGTGGGGGAAACCTTAAATCTACAACCACTGGGACAGGTTCACTCTGTCTCTTTCTTACAGCAGCACAAGTCACTGTCCCAGGGGAATCAATTTCTGATGGTTTAGCCTCAATTATGACTTGGCCGATCAATAGCAAGTGGTTACGGTGCATGGTCTTGACAGCTTTGGAGTTATTCTCTGGGTGCACCTTGTACACATGCAACTCATCCAACTTTCCAACTACTACATGGGGAAGAAGGTGCCACTAATCAGTAATTTTGTGTTTGCCATGCAGTCCCAAATTGCATAACAACACATGGTCTCCAGGTCAAAGCTCTTGAGCCTTTACTTTTTTATCATGCCTCTCTTTGTTAGCTACATTTCTCTTGGCGGCCATGGTTTGGGTCAGTTGATAGGCATGGTTCAAATGAGCTTTCAGTTTCTGTACATATTGCAGGTAGTTTTCGGCTTGGACCCCATCTGGAGAGATCCCAAAGCAGACATCAACTGCAGTTGAACCTCTCTCCCAAACATGAAGCGGTAGGGGGAGAACCCAGTAGCATCATTTTTGGTGCAATTGCATGCGTGGACCAAGATGCTAATCTACTGGCTCCACCTATGCTTGTCTTTTGGATGGAGGGTGCCCAGCATATCTACAAGGGTGTGGTTAAAATGTACTAGTTGAGGCTCCTTCTGTGGGTGATAAGGGGTGGTTCTTGATTTCCACACCCCCCACAAAGAGAGCATTTCTTTGATTAGTTGACTCTCAAAGTCTCTGCCCTGGTCAGAATGGATCCACTGGGGTGCACCATAGTGGATGAAGACATTCTCCACTAGCACCTTGGCCACGGTAGAGGCCTTTTAATCTTTGGTGGGGAATACTGGTGTATACCATGTGAAATGATCCATAACTACTAAAACATTGCCAGTACTCTACTGATCAGGTTCCAAACACAAAAAGTCTATGCAGACCAGTTCCATGGGGGTGCTGGTAGTAATATTAACAAAGGGGGCAGCCCTCTGAGGCAAGGCTTTTCTTTGCAAGCAGCAACTACAAGTCTTTACATGTTGCTCAACATCAGCCCCCATCTTGGGCCAGTATTTTTTTTTATTCTTTGGTAACCGGGTAAGGCCCACTAGGCACAAGTGCCTGTTTTCAGGGGTGACCTGGGAGCACTGGGCAGTTAAGTGACTTTCTTAGAGTCACACAGTATGCAAGTGGAGGTTGTGAGAATCAAACTCAGGTCTGGTCTTCTGGATGTATCAAGCTTGTTCACACCTTGTTCCTCTAACCTCTAGGCTATACTGCCAGCCTAGCCAGTAGAAGTGAGATTGTACCAGGTCAAGGGTCTTGTCAATACCAAGCTACCCCATGTGATTGTGGAGGGACCTCAGTACTGAGTCTTGAAAGGCCGTGGGCAGGACCAATTGTTGCTTGTCTACTTGGCCACTATGATCTACTGTCTCTCTATATAACAACTGATTGAGTAGTTTCAACCTGGGACCTTCTTTAAACAATAGAGCAGTTCGCAAGTCAGGGGAACGCAACTTGGACACATCTTTTCCCGCACACAGGGCATGAAGTGCGGGCTGAATCATAGGATCTTGGGATTGAGCCCACCGAATGCTGTCATTGTCAAATTGAGGTAGTGCACTAATATCTAGAGCAGAAAAGTGGCAATAGGCAGCTGGTATACAGGTATCAGGTGGGCCCAAGCAATCTACTAAACAGTCCACTGTGTCCGCAGACATCTGTTCATCTCAGTCAAATTTTTGGCACAAGGCTCGGATGTCAGGTTCAGACAGCCTGACTCAATCACTCTTGGAAACTGGTCTTCGTGACAAGGCGTCAACATCAATATGGTTCAGTCCTGGCCTGTATTCAACAGCATAATCATAGGTTGATAAAGCGAGAAGCAACCGGTGCCCAGTGGCATCTAACTTAGCTGAAGTCTGTACATAGGTTAACAGGTTATTGTCGGTCGTCACCAATATCTTTGCCCCACAGAGGTATTCATGAAACTGGTCTACGATGGCCCATTTTAGCTGAAAGAACTCCAGCTTGTGCACAGGGTAGTTTTATTCTGACAGGGTCAAGCGCCTACTGGTGAAGACCACTGGTCTCAAACCATCCTCATGGTCTTGATACAGTACAGCTCACAGACCCTGTAGACTAGCATCCATATGCAGCACATGGGGCTTGGTGGGATCAGCATAGGTGAGGATAGGGGTGTGGGTGAGCTGGTATATGACTTCGTGAAAGGCTGCTTCACATTCGGGTGTCCAGCGGGGCCCAAAAAGTTCACCTGTGCAGAAGTACCCTTTCTCTGGTTCTTTGATGGCCCCTTTTTTATATTTATGGTTGGTAGGAGGGTAACCCTGGGTAAGATTCAAGAGCGCGAGAAACACCTTTGAATGGTCTTTTATGAACCTGCGGTAGTAACCACAGAAACCCAGGAAACATTGTATTTCTTTCAAATTATGGGGCTGGGGCCAAGTAGTCAGTGTTTCAACCTTACTGGGATCAATCTCTATCCCTTCTATAGATAATATGTGCCCCACATACTTCATGGAGATTTAAAAAAATGGCACTTGTCAATGGACAGCTTGAGGCCGAAGTCTTTCAATCGGTCTGGGACTTTAAACAGTTGGGTCTCATGCTCCTCTAATGTGCGTCCAAAAACAATGACATCGTCTAGGTACACTAGATATTCCAGCAAGTTCATATTTCCCACCGCACATTCCATCAGTCGCTGAAAGGTGGCCAGGTGCCTGAAATCCCCTGTGGCATTCTTAGGAATTCATAGAACCCCAAAGAACAGATGAAGGCTGTTTTCTCATGGTCCTCTGGGGCCATCTGGATCTGGTGGTATCCGCTGTGAAGATCCAATACCGAAAACCATTTGCTCCCATTGAAACAATCCAGGGCATCTTGTATATGGGGCATGGTGTATTGATCAGGGATAGTCCACCGGTTCAGGGTTCGATAATCAACACACATCCTTACTGACCCATTCTTTTTATGCACAACCACAATGGGAGAGGCATATGGGCTCCTTCATTCTTGTATCACACCAGCAGTGAGCATTTCCTGCAGGTGTCTCCTCACATCATCTATGTCTGCTGGGGCGAGACGTCGGGAACTCTCTCAAAAATAGCCGGTCATCATGCAGGCGTATGTGATGCTCTGCACCCTGGACACACCCCCCATCCCATTCTTTTAATGAAAACACTTGGTCCCTCTGAGCGAGTTTCTTGCTAATTCTAGCCTTCCATTCAGCTGGCAACGGGGAGTCACCAAAGTGAAATAAGCCCGGGGTCACTCTCTCCTTCTCACCAGATCACTTGTTGCTGGGCAATACGACAGTGTTGGCGCAGTGTACTGTAGCTAGGGTGCACCCTCTTTTCAACCAAATCTTCCGATCTGACACATTCTTAATCTCGACCATCACTCATCATGCATAGGTGTGGGCACAAGCAGGCAAAATGCTGGGTTTGACCAATGATCCCTCTGGCAACTTTTCATCTCCTGGTGCATCTAACATTAATATTTTGTTCTTTACATTTCTCTTTAGGCAGACTTCTCCGTGGATTGTGGGCATTGAGGCCAAATACCATGGAGTCAGGTTCCTTTTTCCACACTATCCCCACTGGCTCATCTGGGTCCACTTCATCGGGTCTCTGTTGCCAGTCATAAGCCCTTTTTACTAAGGCAGGAATTCTTAGGGCCTGTCCAGTCAGCTGCCCTTGTTTCTCATGGCAGAGCTGTGCTAGTCTCCCAAACAAGTGGGCGTTTGTTCCAATTAACAGGGGAACCCCATCATACAGTCCGGTGGGGGGACACACTAGGGCCAATGTCTCTACTTGCTCCTCTACACCAGTGGCAGTTGCAGGAAAAGACAACCGGAGGTGGGGAAACCTAGATATGGATAAGACTTGTTGCTCAGCCCCCACACATGTAGGCCTTCCAGGGATTGTAAGGGCACATCAGATACAGTAAGTGCTTGTCATACCAGTCCTGAAACACAATGGTCACTTGTAACCTACTGTCAAGCACAGCCCAAGTAGGAATACCATTCACAGCCACACTAGTCTCCATTGAAGGGCCCCACTATCTTGGACCAGTCTGGAGGGACAGTAGCAGGGGCCGGTACAGACGACTTAGCCACAAAGAAGTTGGAGTTGGGATTTCCTGAGCCTTCGCTGCAGTCGTTTCCAGCACCTTTCAGCCATGGTTTTGCTTTCCGCAGCTCCCCTTGAAGTCTGTATACAACCTTATCTAAGTCTTTTGGGGACCGGCATTCTTTCTTCATATGCCCCTCCTTCCCACAGTTATGACAGAGTATGGTTTCTAGAGTCTGGCGTGGCCGAGGCATCACATTTGGGGCTGAGGCAGTGGTACCACCAACAGAAAGTCATGATTCAACCTCTGTCTGGTGTGTGGTGAGCATGGGGAGATGCCTCAGTAATTCCCTCACTTCCATAGTCAATTCATCAATCTTTGAGCTGCTGTCAACAGGGGATGCCTGGGAGTGCACCACCACCCCCCCCCACAGTGGACATGCTCTGAGAGGGGTTTGGGCCCATTGTATCTCTGGAATGGGCTTGTAGGGAAATGGTAGCCCTCATTTCTCGGACCTCTCGCAGTATCTCGCTCCAAGACGGAGCGTCCTTGCTAGCCTCCCAATGTTCAACTGGCACTGTATTTCACCCAGCATCACTCACATAATAATAATAATACTTTATTTATTATGCACCTTTCAAATATCAAGGAGCAGTACAATAAAACACAGTAAAAACAGAATCATCATCATGAAATGCCCAATACAGATCAGCAATCATCGCTACCATATGCTTTGACCCAGAGAAAAGATTTTAGGGCCTATTTAAAGCTCCCCACAGTCATGCACTCCCTAATCCAATGGGGTAGAGAGTTCCAGAGGGGCCAGACGGCCATGAACATAAAGGCCACGAGCCCCAGCAGATTTAAGGTCACCTCGAGATCTCTAGCAACCCCTCTCGTCGCCAAGCGGAGCGGTCTCACAGGGTGGTAAGGAATCAGGAGCTCTTTCAGGTAGTCAGGGCCCAGTTTGTGTAGGACTTTATAAGTCAGTAATCCGACTTGTAAGGTGATCCGCCACTGAACTGGTAGCCGGTGCAGTTCCAGCAACACCGGTGTGATACGGGAAGATCTAGGAGTCCCCATCAACAACTGGGCTACAGAATTCTACACCAGCTGCAGGCGGCAGATATCAACCCCTGGAAGCCCAAAGTACAGTGAGTTGTAGAAATTTAAACACGAGGTCACAAAGGCATGGATTAGTGTAGGCAGATCACCGGACAGAACAAGGTGCTTGATCCTAGCGATGTTTCTCAGGTGGTAGAAAGATGACTTGACCACAGCTGACACCTGAGTCTGAAGTGTCAGCCCCGCATCCAACATCACCCCTAGGTCTCGCACCTGTTCAGAGACCTGAAGCTCAGCGCCCCCAAGAAACAATCCTAAAGGGGAGCCTGCCTCAAGTCCCCCTATCCGGCAATCAGGATCTAAAACCAACACCTCTGTCTTCCTAGAATTCAACTACAACCAACTGGACCTCATCCAATCCTGGATTTCCTTGAGGCAATTATTAAATACCGAGACTGCTCCTTCCTGGTCAGGGCCAAAAGACAGGTATTGCTGGGTATCATTGGCATAGCAATGAAACCTCAGCCCATACCGTCTCACAATGTCTCCAAGGGGAAGCATGTACACCGCAAACAGCATGGGGGACAATACTGAGCCCTGAGAAACCCCACAAGATAGAGAAATAGGATCAGAGGAAAAAAAAACTGAAACTACCCTCTGAGTTCTTCCGGTGAGGTAAGAAGTAAACCATCTGTGGACCAAGCCAGAGAGACCACAGATACATCTCAGGCGCTTAAGCAGGACCCCATGGTCAATGGTGTCAAACGCTGATGACAGATCTAAAAATACCAAAATGGACCATTTTTTCTGGTCTCTCACCATCAGGAGATCATTGAGCACCTGAACCAGTGCAGTCTCGGTACTATGCCTCTTTCGAAAACCTGATTGGAGAGGTTCATAGATGCAATGGATGGTCAAATGGTTCTCCAGTTGGGCCACCACTACATTCTTGATCAACTTCCCTACAAAGGGGAGATTCGAGATAGGTCTGTAGTTTGCAAGATAGTCTGGGTCCAGAGAAGCTTTCTTCAACAAAGGTGTCACCACCGCCTCTTTCAAGGAACAGGGATATTCACCCGAGTTGAGGGAACACTAGACTATCTGTGCAAGAACCGGGCCGATAGAATCACCACAACCCATAATCAGGGATGTAGGGCCCGGATCTAAACTACAGCATGTAGGGTGCATCCACTGGACAATCTGCATAACATCCACGATTTCCAGGCGGTTGAAGGCACTCCAGGAAAATGGAGGGATAGTGACCAAGCCCTGATCTCTAGCAACTCGCATAGAATGTGTCAAGTGGATCTCCGACCTAATGTCAGCCACTTTATCAGCAAAGAACCAAGCAAGCTCATCACACTGTAATTGTGAAAAAGTTCTTTGGAGTTGTAGACAGGTTGGGTTGCACAATCTGTACACAGTTCTGAAAAGCTGAACTGGTCGATTCTGTGTGGCAGAAATTTCCCTGGACAGGATCTCTGCCTTCTTACGAGAGATTTCTGACTGATAGAACCGATAATGTTCTAACAGTCTAAGATGGTTGGCATGTAAGCTGGTTTTCCTCCAACAACGTTCTAACCTGCGTCCTAGTTGCCGCAACTCCCTCAAGGCTCCATCAAACCACGGAGCCCGAGGTCAAAGGGAGAGGGGATGCACACGTACTGGAGCAATAGAATCCAGGGCTGAGGTAATGGCATTACTATAACCCCAAACCAAGGCCTCCGGATCACTGCAATATACAGGAAATTGTGATAGGTCAAGCACCGCAGCAAGGCCATCGGAAGTAATGTTCCGTAAAGGGCGGTACTTGACCATCTCCACAGGGGTTGGCCTACAACGGGGGGTGCCAAAATTGAATCTCACAGTGTAGTGATCAGACCAACCCACTGGTTTCACCCCCACATCAGAGGCCTCGATCCTCAGAAGGAAGACCAGATCAAGAGAATGGCCACATTTATGAGTAGCAGTGGTAACCACCTGTGTCAGACCCAGTGAATTCATCAACTGGAGGAAGTGTTGTCCAAATTGCGAGAGTTCGTCGTCGATCCAGACATTAAAGTCACCCAGGACCATCAGCCTGGGTGACTTAAATGCCATATCGATGACGAAGTCCTCCACTTCCTTAAGGAATTGCTTCCCATCTCCGGGTGGATGGTAGATGGAAGCAATCGATAGCCACACCTTGCTACAGCACATTCAAATGAACTGTCCTCCTCAACTGGAACACTAATGAGTTCCAATTCAGTCTTGAAACAGACTGCAACCCCCCCCCCCGTGGTCCAACCTCGGGCGGTGTATCACCATATACCTGGCTGGAATTGCGGCCTCAAGTATTGGGCCCGCATTATCATCCAGCCAGGTCTTGGTGATACAAGCCAGATCTGTCGACCCAACAAGATCGGAAATCATGGCGGTCTTGTTCTGGATAGATCTGGCATTGCACAACAATGCCTGGGTTGGACAGAACTGCTGGGCTGTCCCGACTACCTGCCCATCACCAACAATGGTGCCCTTAGGTATGGGGACCAAACAAGATGGCCCACGCTCCAAGCTCCACTTTGCCCCAGGGCATCTTCTGGGCTTAACCACCCTAATGAGAGCATCACGCTCTTCCAGCCTCCACTGTTCGCCCTCCACCCCTCCCCTCATGCAATACCCAAGGCCCGACAATGTTGATGGAGGAAAAACCAAGAGGGGTGCAAAAGGGCAGAGGGCATGGAGAGGCGGAGGTGAATAAGCTACGACCGGGGAAACAGACTGAACATATCAGGCCCTAACTAACCTTACTCTGAGTCTAATTAATCAATCTAAAACAATGATATAATACCCCTACAATTCAGCCTATCTTAAATTTCACCTCCCAACCCTCAACTAAATAATCTATACCTACTACAAAAAATAACAAATAACTAACTTAAATAACTTAAAATATAAAGACCTAACCTCCTACCACAGCCTATATTCAGCCCACAGGTCCTCTCACTATCTGGGGGACAGAATATATAAAAGAAAAGACCAGTTTTAACGCATCCAGACCTCTCACTTCCTGGTGCTACTATCAAAAACAAGCTATGAAAAACATAAGAATAATCTGAAAGATCACCCTCCACAGAGATCTCTCACAAATATCAGTGAGGAATGATTTTACAGATAATTAATAAATAAATAAATACACATCAAATGCAAAATAATAAACTAAACAAACCAAAAATAAATATAAGGAAATAATTTCATAATCCACCCTCAGGATAAATCTTTCACAATTATCAGTATGAGGGTGGAATTAAAGATTTTTACTGAGCACTCTCACTGCTCGACTAATTTCCATAAATATAAAATAGTAAGGCTTGACGACAGGAGAAATTCAGGCTGGCACTACACAAAAGTTAAAAAGTACTTGTTGTCCAGAAGAATTCGGGTAGCGATAGACGTCCAACACACAGTTTTCAGTAAATCAATCACAAGGTTTATAATACAATTCAGATATCCAACAGGGTCAAGAACTCAACAAATCCCAGTCTTCAATCTCAGATTTCAGAAAACAAAAGATCCTCCAAGGGCCAATAGTTTTCTTCAGCTACCTACAGGAAAATGTCTCAAAGAATCAATGCACGTCACTCCAACTATGAGGCCATACCAACCCTCCGGTTGACCACCCACAAATCTAGGACAGGGAACAAGAACCGATCCTCCAACGGCCCCTCCACACAACCCTGTGAGTGCCAAAAAACCCCAAGATCCCCAAAGGAGCCCACAATTCCAACAGCAAACAAGTCAAAGTCGATCCAATGCAGGTAGAAGAGCCACCACAAATGAAGTGTAAGGGTCAGCAAAGAAGTACAAAATCATTCCGTCCAAACACATCCTCACAGATGACAGATCCCAACTAGTCCCTGCAGCAATAGGCATGTAACACTCCAAGGGATAATCCAAATATCCAAAATCCAAAGATCTAGCACACACAATTGGACGCAATGCGATGAACAGCACTGTTAGGTCAGGGGCTGAAAATCTCAACAGCTGTCCCCTGATAAAAAACATCAATGCCCCACAGAATACGGGGTTACTGCCGAAACAGGCTGACCGGGGGAGTCTAAAAAATGATCCAAGCCCAATAGGCATATGGGCTGACACACAGTATACTCAGTATTCCCCCAAAGCAGAGGTTGAAAGTGACTAAGTGAGTAAACACCAAGGTAGAGAAGTTATTAGGGAGCAGAACAGAGGTAAATGTAAAAAAAGGCAAAGGCAGTAAGGACAGGAATGGGGCTAAAAGGGGTAAGGCTATCAAAAAGAGGAGGGTGATGAGTACCAATGCCCGTACTCTGTGTAACAAGCTCCCTGAACTAGTGGTCTTGGTGGAAGAGGGTTGCCTGGATATTGTGGCAGTCACAGAAACATGGTACACAGAGAACCATGACTGGGATGTCAACATACCAGGTTACACAATCTATAGGAGGGACAGGGAGGGTAAAAGAGGAGGAGGAGTAGCTCTCTATGTAAAGGAAGGGATCAAAGCAACAGAACTAAAGAGTAAACAGGGAGCAGATGAGGCACTCTGGATTACCCTGGAGACAGGAAATGGCACCACAATCTGCATGGGGGTTGTACACAGACCCCCATCTCAGGGGGAGGGAATGGACAAGGAAATGATAGAAGGCTTTCTTAGAATGGCAGAAAAAGGGGAGTTATTGATGACTGGGGACCTGAATATGCCAGATGTTAACTGGAGCACCTTTGCTGCAGGCACATCCAAGAGCAGGGTCATTCTTGATGCCCTACAGGGGGCATGCCTCAGACAGCTAGTATTGGAACCTACTCGGGAGGGAGCAATCTTAGACCTGGTACTCTCAAATGGGGATGGAGAAAGAATCTCAGATTTAGAAGTGGGTAGCCATCTGGGAACAAGCGACCACCAAACAGTGCGGTTCACGATAAACACAGCCATACAATCAAGCCATACAAAAGCAAGAGTATTGGATTTTAGGAGGGTTGACTTTGGGAAAATGAGAGAGTGCCTCAGAAAAGCACTAGCAAACAGGCAAGAAGGAGGGGTGGAGGAACAATGGGAGTAATCAAAACAGCCATCACAGAGGCAAAAAAGCCTTTGTGTAAAGCAAATCAATAAAACACAAAGAAGGAAAAAAACAGCTATTGTTCTCAAAGAGGTGGCAGGAAGGTTAAGGAGAAAAGGATAGCATTCAGGAAATATAAGGAAACACAGAAGGAGCAGGACAGAGAACTTTATCGGTTAAAAGCAGAAAAGAGGCTGGAAAGGCAGTCAGAATAGCAAGGCCCAAACCGAGAAAGGATAGCCAATTCTATTAAGAAGGGGATAAGACCTTTTATAGGTACATTAGGGAGCGAAGAAAGACCAAAGGAGGGATACTGAGGCTTAATAAAGGGAGAAATGTGGGTAGAGGGTGACAGTGAAAAGCAGGGATACTGAACGAATATTTCTGCTCAATATTCACAAAGGAAGAGGAGGGAAGGTACCTAAACCAAACAAGAGAAACACTCTGAAGGCGAATTGTCGATACCAGTCCATTTACAGAAGAAAGGGTTCTGAAGAACTAATAAAATTGAAGGTGGACAAAGCAATGGGGCCTGATGGGATTCACCAAGAATTCTAAAAGAACCAAAAGTTAAAACTAGTGACACCACTGACTACTCTCTTTAACAAATCATGGGAGGATGGGGTGGTACCGTGGACTGGAGAAGGGCAGATGTGATTCCTCTTCACAAAAGTGGGAGCAGGACAGAGGCAGGAAACTACAGACCAGTTAGTTTGACCTCAGTGGTAGGGAAAATGATGGAATCACTTCTGAAGGAAAGAATTGTTGAGTACCTAGAGGCCAGTGGGGCACAGGACCCAAGGCAGCATGGATTCACGATGGGAAGGTAGTGTCAGATGAATCTAATAGATTTCTTTGACTGGGTGACCAAAGTAGTAGACCAGGGAGGGGCTGTGGACATGGCCTACTTAGATTTTAGCAAGGCATTTGATACAGTCCCTCACAAAAGATTAATACACAAGTTAGCCAGCCTTGGAGTGGGTCCCAAGGTGTAGCCTGGATGAAAAATTGGCTGAGACAACAGGATGCAAAGAGTAGTAGTAAATGGAGTACACAGTGAAGAAGAAGGAGGGTTACTAGTGGGGTACGCAGGAGTTCAGTACTAGGACCAGTCCTTTTAATGTCTTTATAAGTAACATTGCAAAGGAACTGGAAGGAAAAGTATGTCTCTTTGCAGGCGACACAAAGATCTGCAACAGGGCTGATACATAAGATGGAGTGGAAAGGATGAGAAAAGGACTTGGCATGGTTGGAGAATGGTCAAATATATAGCTCAGATCCAATGCAAAGAAGTGCAAGGTAATGCACATGGGAAACAAAAACCAGGAAGCGTACACAATGGTGGGTGAGATACTGACAACTGTAAAATGGAAAGAGACCTGGGGGTAATTATATCAGATGACCTAAAGGTGGGCAAGCAATGTGAGAAGGCAGTAAGGAAGGCTGGGGGATATTGGGATGCATAGGAAGAGGCATCAGTAGTAGAAAACAGGAAGTTGTTATCTCTCTGTACAGACAGTTGGTGAGACCCCATCTGAGTACTGTGTGCAGTTCTGGAGACCCCATCTCCACAAAGACATAGAACGAGTGGAGGCTGTCAGAGGAGGCAACCAAAATGGTGCAGGGTCTGCACCAGAAGACATACAAAAGAAAGACTAAGGAGCTTAATATGTATACCCTTGAGGAAAGAAGGGAGAGGACATGATAGAAACTTCAAGTACCTCAAGAGAATCAACAAAGTCCAAGAGGTAGCATCTTTCAGAAAAGAGATGTGCAAGAACAAGGGGGCACAATTTGAAGATAGAGGGGGCACGGCTCAGAGGTAATGTGAGGAAGTATTTTTTCACAGAGAGGCTTGTGGATGCATGGAACAGCCTCCCTGAGGAAGTCGTGGAGTCATGAACAGTGGAGGAATTCAAGAATGCATGGGACAGGCATAAGGCAGTCCTAGTGGGGGTAGGAGGAAGTAAGTTGTCCATTAACTAGGATCTGCAGTTTATCTGTTAAGTAGGAAAATGGGCAGACTAGTTAGGCCAAGCGGTCCTTATCTGCCATCAAATTCTATGTTTCTATGTTTCTAAGACTACCACTGCTTCCCTGAACGTCTGAGAGGCCCGCAGAATGCTCCGAAAACACTGGAGCAATGTCGTAGTTCATGGGTCACACCAGGCATTTAACCGTACAGTTAAAAGAAAAAATTACTCACCTTAGTAATGTTGTTTCTTCTAATGGAGTCTTGCTATATTATGACATATGCAGTATAACCCCAGGTTAGAACTGCTCCGGAGGTGAAAGAGTTAAGTTTCATGCAGTGCATGGAATCTTGAGCACGAGCTCGGTTGAAACACTCTGTCTGTTGTGCTTTAAACCTTAACTGTCAGATCTTTACAAGCAAAACTCACTAAAGGTTCTGTGTGGAAGCTGTAAACCTACACTAACCAACTGGCTACTAAATACTAACACATTTATGGTCCCAACAACAGACTCAAGTCAGGGGACCAAAATTAAATATAACAGAATGGCAAACACTAGGTGCCAACAGGTCACTACCACCACATCCCAAAAACAAGAAGAGGTTCTGAGAGGGGCAGGTAGGGGGAGGTCATAATATAACAAGACTCCATTAGAAGAAACAACATTACTAAAGTGAGTAATTTTTCTTCAAACAACATGAATCTTGCTATATTATGACATATACCATTTACAGCAGTACCCCTATGGAGGAGGGCAGAACCTACTTAGGAAATAAGTCTGAAGCACAGCTGTGCCAGAGCCGAGCATCACTCCTAGCCTGGGTGTCCAGGGAGTAATGCTTTGTGAAGGTGTGAACTGTTTTCCAAGTAGCTGTGACATATCTCTAAGATAGGAATGTCCTGGCAGCAGCCAAGGGCCTGGCTGTATCTCTTGTAGAATGAGCCCTCAGACCTGGAAGGAGACTGCACAGTTTTGGTAACAAGGTGGATACGAAACAATCCACCTGGCAATGGATCTTTTAGTGGCAGGTTTCCTTCTACGCACCGTAAGTAAGGAAGAGTTGGAGGAATCAAACCTGTGGACCCTTAGTGCGCTCTATATAGTAGCTAAGGGCCCTTTTGACATCTGAACTGTGCAATCTCCTCTCACCAGGAGGAATGGTCAGTGAAATACACAGGAAGAGACATAGATTGATTCAGGTGAGAGTCCAGACCACCTTAGGCAAGAACTTTCTATTAGTCCTGGGGACCACTTTATCTCTATGAAGGAGATAAAATCAGACTCCACTGACAATGCTTGTAGTTCACTGTCGCCTACCTGAAGTGATGGCTATAAAACACAGTCTTCAAGTCAGGTACTTAGCTCTGCTGAAGACATGGAGTTCAAGGAGGTTATAAGCTGGGCAATGCAAATGTAAGGTCCCATCTGGAAGCAGGATCCCTGAAAGACGGTTGATGTGAAGCAACCCTTTGAAAAACAGAGAACACGGATGAGCTGAAAGAAGAGGTTTACCTGCTGATAAAAAGCAGACACTGCTGCCAGGTGCACTTTAGGGTAGCTGTTCTCAGCCCCAAAGCATTTAAATGCACATATAATCCAGAACTGCGGACAAGCCAGCAGACTCTGGAGAATACCCTTGCCAGAGCACCATATAGAAAACCTCTTCCATTTAGAGTTATAAGTAGCTCTGGTGGAAGAGCTTCCTTGAGGCCTTCAAAACATTGAGCACACCCTGAGAAGGTGTAAGTCAGCAAACTCTAACTCTTCAAGAACCAGGCCTTGAGTTGAGAGATTTGAGATTCGGGTACCAAACCCTCCCCTGTGCACAGGTTAACAAATTGTAATTCCTGGGAAGGCACAGTGGAAGTTGGACTGCTAGGGATAGCAGAAGCGGATACCAGGGTTGTCTCACCCAATCTGGAGCAATCAGGATCATCCTGCAAGGTTGAGATCTGACCTTGACTAGCACCTTGAACAGGAGGGGGAAGGGGGGGAATGCATAGAGAAACTTCCCTTCCCAGTTGAGGAGGAAGGCGTCCAGAGGGACTGAGCCCAACACTGGGGGCCTGCAACAGAAAAGAGGAAGTTGGTGATTGTCTGGGGCTGTAAAAGATCTATCTGAGAATGCCCCACCTGGCAAACACCACCTCCAGGATAAGGGATCAAGAGTCCATTCGTGATGGCCTGGGAAATCCTGGTGAGAGCATCTGCCAGGACATTGTCTTTGCCTGGGAGGTGAACTGCCAAAAAGAGGTGTTTGGGGAATAAGCCAGAGACCACAACTTCATTTGTAGTTGCACAAGGCCATAGACTGGGTGCCCCCTGTGATGATGTACCACATTGTGGTGGTGTTGTCTGTTCTGACTTGTACCACTTTGTTCTGAACAGATGTGGAAAAAGCTTGAAGTGCTAGAAAAACTGCTCTGAGTTCCAACAGATTGATGTGGAGCAGAGATTCCTGAGGGGACCACAATCCCTGAGTGGTGAGGTTGCCCAAGTGGGCTCCCTACCCCAAGAGGGATGCAACTGTAGTAAGGGACAAGGAATGAGACTGCGTGATAAAAGGTACCCTTGTCTCAGGTTGGTCTGATCTTTGCCACCATTGGGGCCTGGATCAGGGTTGAGTTACTGGGATCAACTTGGTTAGAGGATCTCTCCTTTGAGACCAGAAGGCTCTCAAATGGAACTGAATGTCCCTCATTTGAAATCTTGCTCCCTGCACTACTGCTGAGAAGCAGCCATGTGCCCTAAGAGCTGCAGAAAATGCCTTGCTGGCCGAGACCTGCAGAGTGAAGGAGGAGGCCAGAGAAACCAGGGTTTTGCCCTTTCCAGAAGAAGGAAGGCTCTGGCCTGTCGTGTGTTCAGTTCTGCACCTATGAAGGTGAGAAGCTGAACAGGCTGTAGAACTGACTTTGGAAGATTGAGAAGGAAACCTAAAGATGTGAGCAGCTGCTGGGTGACTTGAAGGTGTACTTTGACTTGTTCTGGGGACTGGGCCACTATGAGCCAGTCGTCCAGGTAAGGAAAGATGGCAATCTTTTGCCTTCTTAAATGAGCAACTGCTACTGCCAGGCATTTTATGAATACCCTTGGGGCAGATGTGAGACCGAAGGGCATTGTTCTGAACTGGTAATGGCCTGAGGGCAGTTCGAATGTAAGGTACTTTCGGTGGGAGCTTATGATGAGGACATGGAAGTAGGCATCCTTGAGGTCCAGGGACGCTAGCCAGTCACCTGGCCTTAGAGAGGGTAAAATAACTCCCAGAGTCACCATTTTGAATTTTGGTTTTAAAAGGTGCTTGTTTAGGTATCTGAGATCCAGGATGGGCCACCATTCTCCTGTCTTTTTTGGGGTAAGGAAGTACTTGGAATACAACCCTTTGCCCTGGTGTAGGGGAGGAACCCTCTCCACAGCTCTGAAAGCCAGGAGGTTGAGACTTCTGTTTCAAAGGCAAGAGCCTCTTAAGTTTGCAGGTGGAAAGGATCTGGCTCTCATCTTTGGAAATTTTTTGAAGCTGAGAGCCAGTCCCTGGCTTACTACTTCCAGGACCCACTTGTCTGATGTTAAAGACATCCAGTCCTGGACGAAGTAAGCCAGCCTGCCCCCTACAGGTAGTGGAGAATCGGCCCTGGCCAACCCATCAGGGTGCCTGTTTGGCAGGAGCTTTAGGCTGAGGGGTGGGGCGCGGCCTGCTCCACCATCTGCCTCTCCTCTGAAGAGACCCCTCTGGGCATAGGCTGAAGGAGGCCTGGGCTTAGTAAAGACCTGTGTAGAGGCCTGCCCTGCCCTGGAAAACTGCCTTTGAGGGTGGCCTGCCTTTCCTTGGCCTGTGCACTCCTATAGGTAGTCCTGTACTCGTCCATTTTCTTCATATAATTCTCTGTCTGCTCCCCAAACAGAGAGTTATCCACAACAGGAAAATCCATGGCCTTAGCCTGGGTATCCTGTAACAGGCTAGTACACCTGAGCCAAGCCATTCTATGAAAAGCCACAGATGTAGCCATGACTCTGGAAGATACATCATTAGAGTCCACTGCAGCATGGAATTGCACCTTGGATGCCTCAATACCATCAGCAGCCACCTGTTCCAGCTCCCTGGCATGTTGTTCAGGAGCTGCTTTACAAACCATAACAGTATCCCATCTGGTTCTGATATCTTGCGACATAAAGCCATATAATTTGCCTGTCTGAATCCCAAAGATGCTGCCATGTACTGTTTCTTTGCCATGGCATCAATCCTCCTGGAGTCCTTATCCAGGGAGTGAAAGCCAAAGGAATATTTGCCTTATCACAGGCTGTGGCCTGCACTACTAACATGGCTGCATTGTTGTGAGAGGAACTCCGTGTCAGAGCCTGACAAAGTGTACCTTCTGTCCATTTTCTTGTCCACAGGAAGTACAGAATGGGGGTTTTAAAATCTTTACTGCCTGTTTCCTGAAAGATTTGTGCATAAGATAGACAGTCTTCTAGACTCTGGGATATCCATCATTTCCACATAGTCAGGCTCTTCTTGGTCATCCACAGCTTCTTCCATTGGAAGCTGTAGGGTTTCATCACTTTTATAGAAAATAAAATGAGAAGGAGAGTCAGAAAGCCTAGGGGAAACTTCTATAGGTCTGTCTGGAGAAATGTCCGGTTCAATGGGCACATCCAGACTGTCAAAATCATATTCACTCTCTTCATAATCTTGCTCCCCTCCTCCGGTACATAAAATCCTCCATCCATACTCTGAACCGGAGGAACCGACCGAACCGACGGCCTGCTTGATGGTGACGGTTCGGTCGGAACCAGGGAAAGTGACTGGACAATTTTGATCGCTTTGGCTATTTCTGCAGCAGTTGGAGAAGGGATTTTTGGCTCCATACCTGCTGACTTCCTAGTCCTTTTAACTGGAACCGACTCATCCGAGTCAGCTCTCCTTTTGCCAGAGGAAGACTCACCTTGTTTAGGGGGAACTCCCTCTGGTTCGGTTGGCACCGAACCGGGCTGGCTATCTGGATCAGCGGACTTCTTAGCCTCCTTTTCCCTGAGCCTACCAACTCTCTTATCCCGGGTAGCTGCAGGGAAATTGACACAAATCTGGCAGTCTGAATTGAGGTGGTCAAACCCCAGACAATAGACACATGTGGTGTGTGGGTCAACCTTAGCAAAAGCTTCCCCACAGACATCACAGTGTTGAAACCCAGTGGACCCGTTTTCTTTTGGGTTTCTCAGACATAATGCCAGCCTAACCAGAAAACTTGCCCGTTAACGGCCCTTAGCCAAAGCAAGACACCCTTATAGGTTCCAGACTGTGTCACGAGTGCGTCGAAAAAAACGTAATGAAATCCGTTTTTTTTGGAACCGATAAGAACCGGGAACCGCACTTCTAATGAAGTTTGAAGTAATTTTACAACAACCTGATCGGTTCAAAACTGAACCGATAATATTGTTTACAAGTTCCACACAGAATAAATGTAAAACCTTAATTTACTTATGATACCACAGACAGAGCTTGAACCGACCGGTTGCGGTTTGATTTTAAAACACATGCGGATTAAAAAACCGAGAAAATACACTTTAAAACCGACAAAATGAACCGAGCAGTAGGAGAAATCTCCGGAGCGACTGTTCAGTGAGGCGGAGTAAAGAATCTGACAGTTAAGGTTTAAAGCACAACAGACAGAGTGTTTCAACCGAGCTCGTGTTCAAGATTCCATGCACTGCATGAAACTTAACTCTTTCACCTCCGGAGCAGTTCTAACCTGGGGTTATACTGCATATGTCATAATATAGCAAGACTTCATGTTGTTTGAAACATAAAATATGTGAGCACAGGTAGCGAGCAAAATGGCAGACAATGCTACCAAAATTAATACAACTGGGAGCAGATGGCTAACCCAGCCTGGCTGCTGCCATCTTGGAATAGCGCGGATGTTGGTAGGGAATCCACAGAAACCATTAATTCCTGAACCCGGGCCCCTCAACCTGCAGTTGGAGAAGTAGGCGGGGGTAGTAGCCCTTGTTATAACAGTGCCAGGGTTGTGCATCCTCGGTCATCTGGGCAGCAGCAACAGCAGATACAGGAGCTCCCTCTCCATGTGGCTGCCTCCTCTCAATCCTCCAAATTTCCTTCATCGGTTGGTCATTGGTAGGAGGCGCATCCAACCAAGCAGCAAGGCGTAATTGGAGCAGCAATAATTCAGAGAATGGGGCTGACTTGAGAAGTTGGTCCAACCTATTCCGATCTAACTTAGCTGGGTCCATGCCATTTTTCTTTAGGCATTTCTGTAGCACCACTTCGAGTCGAGGCACATACACTGATAAGGGCTCCCTTGGGTATTGCTGAGTATTTTTGACCCTGCCCCACAGGTCCTCATCTGAATCAGTACTCCTATACACATTTTCCAATGCATTCAAAAAATCTTGAGCAGTTGCTTCTGGATTACTATCCTTTGTAGCATGGATAGTAAGTTGGGCGGGGCCTCTGAGGCTTTCAACTACCCTTCTCCTCTTCTCTGGTTTGGGGCATTGCCATTCTCAGATTTGAGGGGCAACATAGTCTAGCCACATCTCACAATTGCCCTCCCCCTGGGGTGTGGGGAGGGTGCCTGAAAACATCCTCAGCTGGCGATATGAGTCATGACTAATGGTGGGTACAGATATAGGGGCCAGCATTGGCACAGGCACAGAAGGTGGGGCAGTAACAGGTGCTGGAGTGGGAGGGGGTGTTAGGGAAGGAACACCCCCAGGTGGCAGGAATAGTTTCTTAAAGTCCTCTACGGTTTTCCCTTCCTCCAGCAACAACTTAGCAAATTTCTCCTCAAAGGTCTCAGATAATAGTGGGAGCTCATCCTCCCCAGGGTCTTTACTGTCTTTTGTTATCACTCTCCAGGCAGCTAGGACCCCTTCTGAGGCAATAGTCTGTGGCACTTTAGAGCTGTCCATGAGGTCACTACACTCTACCAAGGCTATGAAAGTTTGGGAGATCAAATCAGCCTGTCGACCCACCACCACAGAGTTTTTTAAACATTCAACTTTGGAGAGTGCTCCCTCTATAGTGTCCTTACTGGTACCCAGGGGAATATCCAGTATAAGCAGTGCATTTTTGGGATCGATCTCCTGCCCAGTACACCACCCCACCAACTGGTGTACAGCCACTTCTACTGGGGTAGCCATTAATCTTTAACAATAATTCATATATTTTGGCCACTAGAAGGCACAAAATCCCAGCTGTGAGCCTCCAAGATGTAACCCCTAGGTGGCGCTATTCCAAGGGCTACTACCCCTGCCTACGCGGCTAGTAGCAGGTTAAGGGGCCTGAGATCTGAAAAGGGTGCCTCCACCTGGAGGTCAGGGTTGGTAGTGGTCAAACTAACCTGGGCACAGCCCTCTGGGACACTGTAACCCCCCTCTTTACCTTCTAGTGGCCTGAGCAATATACAATAATCACTTTCACAGTACCCCTTGTACAACATACCAATACCTACACTGTTTGCACTTACCACCAGGGCTGGTTCCTCTGGCTCGACCCTGGGGACCCCCTGTAAAACAAGGTTATGCACAGTAAATAGCAACAGTGCAGTACTCTTGGCACAAACTGGAACCACGGTCAGGTTAAATGCAGAAAAAGTCAGATCTGATTTATTCAGGGGACTTGAACAAGGAAGGGGCGTAATCAGGTTGATTGTCTTAAAGGCTATATTAATCAAACAGTTATGCATGCACTTTAAGTCCCCACACAGTCACACACTCTGGGTAACCAGGCAGGAAAATGGTGGGCTAGCCACGAACGTCGCAGCCAGTTGGGGCCCTGTGATGGAAGAAAGCAACATGCACACCACACACTATTTGTAATCCGGAGCCAGAGGGCTCAGTTCATGAAAGAAAAAGCAACAAGACAATCAGATGACAACACTTTAGATTTAGCTGTTGATGCAGGGAGCTACCCTGATGATTACTCATGATACCCAATACTGGGCACAGACAGGACGAAATCGAGACTGCAGGTTGTCGAGCTGGAGTGCCCGGAGAAGCAGGGCCCACACGAATCACCAAGGCATCGTTTCTGTTCAAGTGTTGAGCAGGGGGCAGATCCCCAGGAAGATCTCTCATTGATGGCTTTCTCTGTGCAGTGGATAGTCGGGCTGGGCCAGTGTGGCAAGGTCCAAGCCCAATGGAGATGATTTTGGATTCAGTCTGTGGAGCTGGATGCCTCTTCCAGTAAGCAGAATACAGTTCAAACCACAGCGGGGAACCAAATCGCGACCTACTAGCAGCTCACAGCACATTTACATGTAAGGAAATTCTAATGCAGCTTTCAGCAAGCAGAATACAATTCAAACCACAATGGGGAACCAAATCACGACCCACTGTAAGCACACAACACATTCACATGTAAGGAAATTCCACTGCACCAGGCAAAAGGCTCTCTGGTCACAATGACAGAGTCTCTGCACAATCTGGGAGTTCAGAGGTGGCTGGAAGTCCAGACAGGTCAATCACATTCATTAAATCTTTGGTCTTCTTCAGGTAGGAGCCTGGTCACAATTCAGTGGCTTACTTTGCTCTCCAAGTTCGGATCCAGTCCGAAAAAGGCACAAGTTCCCTCTCAGGGACAGCAGTCAGGCATGCAGGCCAAAACTCAGGCCTTTCCACAGTTCTCCTATGTGAATCCACTATGGATTGCTGCTCGAACTACCTTGAGCTGTTACTTCTTCACTTCTCAACTTAGATCTAACTGACACTGCAAGCAGTGTGGGACTTTCCCAAGATTCAAAAGGTTTGGTTGGCTGATCTGTCTGTCAGTCACAACAAGGGCCCCCCCCTCCAGGTTATTTTAGGTGCCAAAAGCCTCAAACTACAATTCCTACAAGTTTTGGCCCCACCAAGCCCCTGTAAGCAGGCTCCATTTTAGAGTCCCAAATGTACTGATTGGTCCATTCTGACAGTCCAGGACCAAGATGATGGAAACAAACAGAACTGTTCATGCTGAAAAGAAGGCAGGTTAGAACAAACTGTAATATTATTACTACTCTAACAAATGATCAGCAAACAAGTACATCTTCTAATAGTGCTCCCTCTCAGATTAACTATGACTGCAATCCATGCAGCTCTTAAAGAGACAGTACACAGAGGCTATACAGGCACTCTCCGGCAACACATTTAAACTGCAAAAATACAGAACACCAGCCTGGCAGTGACCATTTAGGCAAGCTCAAGGAAGACTTTTCTGGAGCCCCCATTTGTAGGGGGGTTACACTAACTATAAGAAGTAAGTAAAGGCAGCAGTACAAGTACAGAAATAAAAACAAATACTTAATTTCAACAAAAATAAATGTTTCCTCATTCACGCTGAAGAGCAGTCTCTGAAGCATCTAACTAGGTAGGTGAAGAATGAAATCTTAGCATTATAAAACACAGTAGTTGGTAAGGGCAGCAGTTTGAATAATGGCGCAAGCCAATAGATGGTCCATCATTTGCATAAGTTCCATTCATCTCTGGGGTTGTTCAGCATAGGAGGCTGGCTGCTAGAGTTGATCATATTGAAGAATTCCTGGGGTTAGAATCATGATTGAGGAATGATTCCCGAGTTTGAGAAGGACTCTCAACAGCAGTGGAAATGGCGGAAAAGCATACAGGAACTCTTATCTGAATACAAATAGTCCCCTATTTGGGATGAGAGGCAGCATGGGTTCATGGGGGGGGGGATCATGTCAAACAAATCTGATTGACCTCTTTGACTGTGTCACTAAGACAGTAGACTGGGGCCAAGTGGTAGACATCCTCTATCTTGATTTCAGCAAGGCCTTTGCCTCTGTGCCCCTTAAAAGGTTGATCAGGAAGTTGGTGGGTCTTGGAGTTGGGGAAAAGATGGTCAGATGGGTGAAAAACTGGCTGAGGAACAGAACCCAGAGGGTGGTGGTGGGGGAAGAGTTATCTGGCACCAGAGAGGTAACCAGTGGGGTCCCACAGGGCTCTGTGCTGGGGCCAGTGTTGTTCAATGTCTTCATCAATGACATTGAGGATGGCATTAGAGGCAAAATGTGCCTATTTGCAGATGACACCAAGCTCTGTGGAAGAGTGGACACAGCTGAAGGGATACGGGTCCTACAGAAAGATCTGGAAAAGCTGGGGAGGTGGTCCAGGATCTGGCAAGTTGGCTTCAATGCCAAGAAATGCAAAGTTATGCATATTGGAGCCAAGAATCCCAGGACACAGTATTACCTGGGTGGAGTCCGAGTATCTGCATCAGAGGAGGAGAAGGACCTGGGAGTGATGATTACTAGTGACCTGAAGCACTCCATGCAGTGCAAGAAAGCAGCAGCAAAGGCAAACAAGATGCTGGTATGCATAGCTGGGGGGATCAGTAGTAGGATAGAGGAGGTTATACTGCCCTTGTACAGGTCACTGGTAAGACCGCATCTAGAGTATGGAGTTCAGTATTGATGCTCACACCTTAAAAAAGGACACTGACCTGCTTGAGAAGGTACTGTACAGAGGAGGGCTACAAAGATGATAGCCGGTCAGTAGGGCAAGGCATACGAAGAGAGGTTGAGGGCACTGAACATGTACTCCCTGGAAGACAGGAGAGAAAGAGGGGACATGATTGGGACATTCAGGTACTTGAAAGGGGTAAATAAGGTTGATAAGGAGAGCCTCTTTAAGTTAAGTGGCAACCATATCACAAGGGGGCACAGACTTAAGCTGGAGGGTGGGAGGTTTAGGAGGGAGGTCAGGAAGCACTTCTTCACAGAGAGGGTGGTGGACATTTTGAATGCGCTGCTAGAAGAGGTCATCTCATTAAAGACAGTGGGCAGCTTTAAGAGAGGCTGGGATAGGCATAAGGGGAAGGTAAGAATCATGGGTAGGGAGGATGGGAAGAGTGGGGAGGGAGGGCAGGGACATTAGCTGAAGCTGTGGACCCTGCAATACAAGCAGATTTGATAGACCAAATGACTTTCTTCTGCTGGCTTCTTTGTATGTTCATATGTTCGTATGAATATTTGGGAGCTTACTATTCATGGTATTCAGGAAATAATATCTGGCCCTTGCACAGTCCTATCATTTGCAGGAGGCTTGGCGTTGGCATGCTTTACTTGTTTTTTTTTGTCAAGCACTGGATCCAGTACCTGCTCTGAGGCTCTATTATTTGTCCTTTTGCCAATACAGGAATCAGGTTACCCCTTTTGAACACCCTGGTATCTTTCCCATGCCTGTCTGATAGCTGGGCAGTGCTATCTTTTTTATCTGTCCTGTTTGACAGGGACTACTGCTGTTTATGAGGAGTTTAACCCTCTAATGGGTGATTTTCTCCATCATTAGGTACTCACTCAGAGCCTTCATTGTATTTAGGTGACAGAGGTAGACTGAGAAGCAACGCGGCCTTCTTTTTTCTTTTCGGTTTAAGGGAAAAATGTTTAACAGAGCATGCAATATATAAAATTGTAATCTGGATCCAGGCACTTTAAGCAAAGCTCATAGCAGTCTGCCCTTGCCAGGAGCTGAAAACAATTTGCACGAGTTTTAAAGTCAGTTGCTCCCGTTTACTTTTTAGGTCTAATCAGTTATGCCAAATGCTGAGAGACAAGGAGGGCCAGGAAGGAACTGCAGTTAGTGAAAAGGATCATAAAAGGGGAAAAACATTTTTTCAATACATTTGAGAGAAGAAGGACAAGAAAGACAGTATTGTTCAGCTAAGCAGAGGAATGGAGCAGGTAGAATACTGTGTGGGGACAAGGCAGAGGTATTGAATAAATATTTCTGCTCTGCCTTAACAAAGGAGAGGGACAACCCAGTATCGCAAGGGAGAAGGGAAGTGGGAAAGGGTGAGCAGATGGAAAGATCAGTTATAACATGGTGAACAAAGGATTATTGACCTTTTTAGGTTGATAAATCCTCAGGCTCAGATGGTATCCATCCCAGGGTGCTGAAAGAAATGAAATCTAAGCATGCGCCGTAATTCTTGATCTTCCAGAATATCTTCAGCATTTATTCACACATACTGGGTCTGTGCCAAACTCACTAGGACCACATGGGAGCAAAGTCTTTCTACAGCCTAGAACCTAGTGGGCCAATGTCTGTGATGGTACTGCCCTTGAGGCAGACATATGACATGGTGCTCATTGACTGGCCAGTAACAAGTGCTGGACCCCTACCTTCCTCAGTTCTATTTGCCAGGAGAAGAAACAAGTGTGAGAGAAAAAAAGAAAAGAGTGAGGGACTAAGAGCTAGCCCAAAGGGATAGGAAAAGCATATAGGATATTTAACCCCTCTGTTGAGGGCGTACCTGTATAGCCCCCAAAAAGGCTCACGTTTCCCCTGGGGTTTTGGTCCACCCCCATTCTTTTTCATTCAGGCCAAGTTTCCCTCTTGCAGTCCCGTAGCCCCCTGGATTCTCTCTGGGCCCTCCAGCATTGTTTTGTTAAGGGAGTGGGACCGAGGGAGCTGGAGTGAGGAGCCGCCACCCATTTATGGCACTCCGGTGCTGAGAGATGCTCTGTGCATGCGCAAAATGCACAAACTCGTCTGGCCATTTCAGCAGTAGTTCCGTCTACCTCTCTGGTGGTCCCAGTTCCAGGGTTGAGTAAAAGAGGGACCAGGATCATTAACTGGACCAAAGAGATGACTGGAGGAGAAAGAAAGCCATTTTTGTGACTGCCAATCGTGCTCAGAGTTTTGGAGCCACCTCATACATATTAATGAATGGCTCATGAATATTAATGATCTGGGAGCCTGTCCAGCACCTAGGGGTGCTAAGAAATGGTGCTAGCAACAGGAAAACAAAGTAATAAAATTAATAAATGGTGGCAAGGTGAGACAGGGCTCAGAAGGGGCTGCCGAACGATGGAGCATTAAATAAAATAAAACAAGTAAATGGACAGCAGCCAGAGAGTAAAGTGGGAACTTGTATGGATTGCAACGGGGCTGTGTGTGGCTGCCTGGGGGCAAGGTATAATGGCAGCAGCAACTGAATGATGGCTGGCTGAAAATGTTAAATGTTACAGTCGCTACACTGGGCACAGGGGTGGCTAATAAATGCTGTGGAAAATGGACAATAACAGTAAATGGTCTGTCTGCACAGTGACACTAAATGTGGGACACTATAGCCACTGTGTTGGACTGTTTACATTCAGCAGCCATGTTCCACAGCCATGTGATGTCATCCAATCAACCAGAATGCCAGGATTCTTGCTAAGGACTCTGGGACTGTGTGAACAAACTTTTGAGGGAAAATCTAGGTGCCAATTTGCTGCACCAGTGAGGCATCAAGGGAGCTTCATACATATTAATTTTTGTGAAGGACCGTGGCTCCAGCCAGTAGGGGGCTGGCAGAAAGGTTCCAAAAAAGCTGAGAACTTTTGGATTCCAGTCTGTTTGGGGACAGCCTTTCTACAGGGAGGGGGCTGTTGCCCCTGTGAAAAGAATGGGGCTGCAAGGCTGGGAATGGGCCTGTCAGGAATCTGTCCCCCAGGGCAGGTGGTGCCTTCCCACATCAGAGAAGCAAAAGGAGAAGCAGGAGGGACAGAATTTGTCAAAGAGGCAGCTTTGCTGAGGAAGAGAGAAGCTGCGGGTTACTGGAATCTGCGTTGTTCTGAAAATGCACCATAGCGGCGAAGACAAGGAAAAGGTTGTGTCCTGAGCCTGGGAAAAGGAAAAAGGTTGTGTCCTGAACCTGGGAAAAGGACAAAGGTTGTATACGGAGCCTGGTAAATAGACAAAGGTTACATCTGAGCCTGGGAAAAGATGGATATTCACATCTGCACTTCTTCAGTGGGACCAGAATGGGAAAAGCAACTGGATACCGGATTTCTGAGAAATTGAAGAGAAAGCCTCTTCAGACTGAAGAATTGTGCTGTACCTGCATGGTGAGGAAAGAGACTTTGGAACTGTATACTGAGGCTGAGTTCTGGAATTGTGTGTGTGAGCCAGAGCAAGAATGCAGCTGTATTAAGGTTGAGAGACTGTGAAAGCAAAAGGATGGACAGGTTCTTTAGGGGGCGGGTACCGTTTGTCTGCTCCTGAGATACAGCAAGAAAGAGACTGTTGTGAGGAACCTGTAGCTCAGACTTTGCACCCTGGGGTCTGGGAGACAGGGAATGACAGAAACTGCTTTGGCTACACACCGTATCTGGTAACTGAAAGAAGGAGAAAAAGGGCAGAAATGTGCTAAATGTTCACTCCGACACGGGGGCCAGGTGGGGAACTCGCTAACCCCCATCAAGTGGAGTTTGCCGCTGCAGGGGATCACAGCTCTTGTACCCAAGTGCTAGGGCACTCTGTTCTAAGGGAGCCAGGCTGTGGGGCCACTCCCAGGTCTGGGTCCCTTGTGGTTGGCAGGCCTTGCACATGTGCTTTGCGACGGGCCTGTAACTAGGCCGAAGGGGACAAGCTGCGAGATCTCCAAGCAAGCTGAAGATCCATGTAGCAGCCTTGGTATCCCTTTCTACTGGTTCAAGCATCGAGCCCGGTTCTGCCAGTGTTGTTTCCATCTATCCCCAGGACTTCAGCCAACCATGCCACCCAAGGATGGATCCAGCAGAACTGTGAGTAAAAGCAGTAATTACCCTGCAAAAAACTGGGGACTGTATATAGTTTCAAGTAGACCCACCTGGGCAGGAGGTAGAGTCAAGGCTTAAAGTAATCTAGAGAAAGAAATGTAAAAAGTTATTTAATTAAGCAAAGTGTGCCAACACCAGCCAGCTGCACCTTAGGTCTGCAACTAATATCTGGGTACCCTAGGACAGAAATTAGGGCATCATTCTGGACTGGTACCTATGGCTCTGGGTATGGTAACACCTGCAGCAGTTAGCTAGCAAGTTAGATCAGGTGGCTGCAATGACTGAAATAGGGGCTTTGAATCAAAAGGGGAAAATGATTATGGGAAATGCAAAATCTCTCAATACGAAATTAAAATGTTTTGCATAACCTCTATTCCTCTTACCCCTATCCTAACCCATGTAAATAAATTATGATGTTACTGTTTTGCAGCATGTCTGACTCCAGAGCCTGATTTTAGTGAGCATGTTATTAGCTGAGAGGTGAAATGCAAATTGTCTGACTGTGGGGAGGTTTGAATCCTGATAAGTCCATTGTCTGGGGTAACTGTTTTGGGGAGATGGATTAGCTCGACATCCCAGGGCGATGTACTGGTATAGATCAGACCCACTAACATGTACTCTGAGTGCAGTCACTGCTATTTTAATTCATCTTTTGGGAAAGGACCCTCATGTAATAGTTTATGGGAATCCAGGTCCCTTAACCTGTGTCCTAGGCAGCAGACAGGGGTAGTGGCCCTCTCCAGGATGGCGCCAGAGAGGGGCTACAGATATAAAATCATAAAAACAATAAAACCTGACTACCAACTCAAGAGGAGGCTAAAGATGGGCCTAGGGGTAGTGGGCTAGGATAGCCAGAGCCAGAGGCCACCTGGGCAGCAAGGTGGAGGCAGGCCACACACACACACACACACTTTTATTTCTTTTTCTTAGGAAAGCAATGAAAGAGGAGCTAACAAACGTGAGAAAGAAGGAGACAGACCAAGAAAAAGGCTACCCCTTGCCACTTTAAGGGAGGGAGAAAGAGAAGAAAATAAATATGAATGTTCCTCCTTAAAAAAATGCTACTGAAACCCAGAGGGTTGAGAATTGCTGGCTGCAGCTAAGAGGAGGTTAGAAAAAGCCACCTACATTCACAGAGCAGGTGCAGCAGCTGCAGAAAGCCTGTTACAGCAGCAACAAGCTGAAGGGCTGAAAAATGGGTGGGGCCTGGAGGAGGAGGGTGCTCTACAGAAAGAAGAGAAAACTCTAAGTTTTTATTTTGAGATGGACAAAATCCCCAAAAGGATCTTCTTCTTCACACTTCATTTTTCTCCCTTTTAAAAAAAACAAAACAAAAAAAAAAAGGGGGGGCTCCAAAAAGGAGGCAGAAGGAAAGGGAGAAAGTGGCACAGGGAAAGGAAAGAAGAAGAAAAAGAAGTAGACATGGTGAGCTGCCATGAGACCCTGGCTCGTAACAAAGCAGTGGTTGTGGATGGCCATGTGAATAAATGGCTAAGATATTATAGAAGATCAAGAATCACAAATCCCTGTTGGGGCCTCTCCTATAGTACTGCACCCAGTTCTGGAGTCCTCACCTCAGAAAGGATAAGGATAGGTTGGAGACAGTGCAGTGCATAGCAACAAACATGATTCAGGGCCAGCAGGGCAGATCCTATGATAAGCACCTCAAGGCACTAGATATGTACTCACTGGAGACCAGAATGGAGAGGGGAGATATAATAGAGACCTTCAAGTTCCTTAAAGGAATTAACAATTCAGAGGAAACATGAGGAAACATTTCTTCACAGAACGGGTGGTGGACAAGTGGAACACCCTGCCAGAGGAAGTAGTGGGGACTGAAACAATCACGGGATTTAAGAATGCATGGGATAGACATCAGGGAATTCTGGAGGTCAGGGATAAGAGGCAACAGACTTCTAGGGAAACATAAAGTGAACTTACAAGCTCAAATGGGCAGACTGGGTGGGCTGTAGGCCCTTATCTGCTGACAGTGTCTATGTATCTACATAACAAAGTGAACTGTGGGGAACTATTTAGACTGAATAACAATTTACGGTCACATGGACATGAATAGAAATTAACAGGAGGCATGTTCAGGATGGATGTGAGGAAGTACCACATTACAAAAAGGGTGGTGGAACCTTGTTGCAGTCTGTGGCCTGAAATAGTGGGTGCGAAAACAGTCAGGGGATTCAAGCAGGGCTGGGACATAATGAAGGGAAGAAAAAATTACTCAACTTAGTAATGTTGTTTCTTCTAATGGAGTCTTACTATATTATGACAATTGCAGTTTGTCCCACCATTAGAACTGCTCAGGAGGTGAAAGAGTTAACTCCATTCCATGAATGGAACTTAGAGCACGAGCTCTAAAGAGAAGCTCTGTCTGTGTAGTTTCAAACCTGAACTGTCAGATCTTTACGAGCAAAAACTCACTAAGGTCTGTGTGGAAGCTGTAACCTACACTAGCCAACTGGCTACCTAAATATTAACACCTATTGCTGGTCCCAACACAAAAATCTCTAGTCAGGGGACCAGAACTAATAGTATAATTTCACAATATGAGAGAAATATAAGGAAAAAATGAAAAACACCACACCCCCAAACCCCAAGAAGGGGTGAAAACACATAAAAAGGGCATAAAATAGTGCCCACACTAGGCTGCCTACCCCATACCCAAGTAGAAGTTCTGAGAGGGGCAGGCTGGGGGGGAGGTCATAATATAGCAAGACTCCATTAGAAGAAACAACATTACTAAGGTGAGTAATTTTTTCTTCAAACAACATGAAGTCTTGCTATATTATGACAATTGCAGACTACACAGCAGTACCTCCATGGAGGAGGGACAGAACCTACTTAGGGAATAGGCTGTGAAGCACAGCTGTGCCAAACCGAGCATCTCTCCTGGCCTGGACATCCAGGGAGTAATGCTTGGTGAAAGTGTGTACCGTTTTCCAAGTAGCAGCTTGACATATCTCCAATATAGGGATGTCTCTGGCAGCAGCTAGAGACGCGGCTGTACCTCTGGTAGAATGAGCCCTGAAGCCAGAGGGGGGATCTCTGCCCAGTTTCTGATAACAAAATTGGATACAAGAGACAATCCACCTGGCAATTGATCTCTTAGTGGCAGGTTTCCCTTTCCCAACCTCACCTTAAGTGAGAAAAAGTTGGAGGGATTCGAACCTGTGACCCTTGGTACGTTCTATATAGTAACTAAGGGCCCTCTTAACGTCCAAACTGTGCAATCTCCTCTCACCAGAAGAGGAATGTTCAGTGAAAAACACTGGGAGGAGATAGATTGGTTAAGATGGAAATCTGAAACCACCTTAGGCAAAAACTTCCTGTTAGTCCTGAGGACTACCTTCTCCCTGTGGAAAGAAATAAAGTCAGTTTCTACTGACAAGGCTTGCAACTCACTTATGCATCTAGCAGAAGTGATAGCCACTAGGAAACAGTTTTCCAAGTTAGATACTTAAGCTCTGCAGAAAACAGAGGTTCAAAGGGGTTGCATTAACTGGGCAATGCAAACATTAAGGTCCAGGCAGGGGCCGGATCCCAAAAGGTGGATTAGTATGAAGTAATCCTCAAAAACTTGGAAAATACAGGGTGAAGGAAAGAGAGGATGGCTTTCCTGCTGAAACAAAAGCAGAGACAGCTGCCAAATGAACTCTCAGGGTAGCTGGTCTCAGGCCCAAAGAATTAAGATGGACCATGTAATCTAACACAATGCGCAAATCAGCAGATTCTGGGAAATATGTTTCCAGAACACCAAATGGAGAACCTTTCCACTTAGAATTATAAGTAGCTCTAGTGGAAGGCTTCCTAGAGCCTTTAGGATTTCAAGAACACCCTGAGAGAGGTGTAGGTCAGCAATTCTAACTCCTCAAGAGCCAGGCCTTGAGGTTGAGGATTTGAGGTTCGATACCAAACTCTCCCCTGGGCACAGGTTAATAGTTGTGATTCCTGGGGAGACACAGGGAAGATGGACTGTCAGGGACAGAAGGAGTGGGTACCAGGGTTGCCTGGCCCAATCTGGGGCAATCAGAATCACTCTGCAAGGCTGGGATCTGATTTTTACTAACACCTTGAATAGGAGAGGAAGGGGAAAAGCATAAAGAAACTTCCCTTCCCAATCCAGGAGAAGGGCGTCCAGGGGGACTGAGCCCAACACTGGGGGCCTGCAACAGAACAGTGGAAGTTGGTGATTGTCTGGGGCTGCAAAAAGATCTATCTGAGGGGTGCCCCATCTGGCAAAGACTATCCCCAGTACTTGAGGATCCAGAGACCATTCGTGATGGCCCTGAGAAATCCTGCTGAGAGCATCTGCTAGGACATTGTCCTTTCCTGGAAGGTGAACTGCTATGAGTGAAGTGTTCAGGGAATAGGCCAGAGACCACAACTTCATTGCCTCGGTGCACAAGGCCGAAGACCGAGTGCCCCCCTGCTTGTTGATGTACCACTTTGTTGTGGTATTGTCTGTTCTGACTTGTACCACTTTGTTCTGGACAGAAGCAGAAAACGCTTGAAGTGCTAAAAAGACAGCTCTGAGTTCCAGCAAATTGATGTGGAGCAGAGATTCCTGGGGAGACCACACTCCCTGAGTGGAGAGATCGCCCATGTGGGCTCCCCACCCCAGGAGGGAAGCATCCCTAGTGAGGGTCAAAGTGTGAGAAAGGGGAATGAAGGGGACCCCCAGTCTTAAATTGCTCTGATCCTGCCACCACTGGAGGGCCTGGATCAAGGTTCGGATCACTGGGACCAACTTGAAAGGGTCTCTTCTCTGAGACCAATAGGCTCTCAAGTGAAACTGAATGTCTCTCATCTGAAATCTTGCTCCCTGCACTACAGCTGTGGGACGCAGCCATGTGCCCCAGGAGCTGCAAAAGTGTCTTGCTGGTCGAGAGACCTGCAGAGTGAAGGAGGAGGCCAGAGCCACCAAGTTCCTTACCCTTTCTAAGGGAAGAAAAGCTCTGGCCAGATTTGTGTCCAATTCTGCACCTATGAAGGTGAGTACCTGAACTGGTTCCAGAACCGACTTTGGTATATTTAGAGGAAGCCCAGGGAGGTGAGAAGCTGCTGGTGACTTGCAGGTGAGATTTTACCTGTTCTGGGGACTGGCCTACAATGAGCCAGTCATCCAGATGAGGAAAACAGCAATCCTTTGCCTCCTTAAGTGAGCCACTGCTACTGCCAGATATTTTGTGAATACCCTTGGGGCAGAGGTAAGGCTGACAAGGGCATTGCTCTGAACTGGTAGTGACCTGAGGGAGTTCGAATCTGAGGTACTTTCGTGGGAGCTTCTGATTAGGACGTGAAAATAGGCATCCTTGAGGTCCAGGGAAGCTAGCCAGTCCCTGGCCTTAGAGAGGGTAAAATCATTGCCAGAGTTACCATTCTGAACTTTGGTTTCAAAGATGCTTGTTCAGATATCTGAGGTCTAAAATGGGTCGCCATTCTCCTGTCTTTTTGGGGTAAGGAAGTATCTGGAGTACAGACCCTTGTCCTGGTGTAGGGAGGAACCCTTTCACTGCTCTGAGACTAACAGGGTTGAGACCTCTGCTTCTAGAATAAAGGTCTCTAAAGAGCTTGCAGGTGGAAAGACCTGATTCTCATCTTTGGGAACTTTTTGAAGCTGAGAACCAGACCCTGGCTTACTACTTCCAGAACCCACTTGTCTGAAGTTAAAGACACCCAGTTCTGACTGAAGTAAGCCAATCTGCCCCCTACTGGTAAAGGAGAATCGGCCCTGGGCACCCCATCAGGGTGCCTGCTTGGCAGGTGCTTTAGGCTGAGGGGTGGGGGCAGGTCTGCCCGGGCCCCGTCTGCCTCTGAAGAACCCATCTGAGCATAAGCAGAGGAGGCCTGGGTTTGGTAAAAAGGCCTGTGGAAAGGCCTACCCCTACCCCTGGGGGTGTGTCTCTGAGGAGTGGCTTGCCGCTCCTTGGCTTGGGCACTTTTATAGGTAGTCCTATATTCATCCATCTTCTTCATATAATTCTCTGTCTGCTCCCCAAACAGAGAATTTCCCACCACAGGAAAATCCATAGCCTTAGACTGGGTATCCTGTGACAAGCTAGTACACCTGAGCCAGGCCAACCTACAAAAAGCTACAGATGTGGCCATGACTCTAGAGGAAGCATCATTAAAATCCACAGCAGCATGAAACTGCACCTTAGAAGCCTCAGTGCCATCAGCAGCCACCTGCTCCAGCTCACTAGCAAGCTGGCCAGGGGCTTGTTTGGCTAAATCCATAACAGTATCCCATCTAGATTTCTGATACCTTGCTACATAAGCCATATAATTTGCTTGCCTGAGTCCCAAGGACGCTGCCATGTACTGTTTTTGCCATGGCATCAATCTTCCTGGAATCCTTGTCAGGAGGATGTGAAGCAGGGAATATTAGCTTTATCACAGGCTGCAGCCTGAACTACTCCAACATGACTGCATTGCTGAGAAAGGAATTCTATATCAGGACCTGACAGTGTGTACCTCCTGTCCTTCTTTTTATCTACAGGAGGCACAGAATTAGGAGTTTTTAAGATTTTTATTGTTTGTTTCCTAAATGACTTATGCAAAGGAATAGACAATCCCTAGACTCTGGTATATCCATCATTTCTACAAATCAGGCTACTCTGTTCATCCACAGCTTCCTCCAAAGGAAGCTGGAGGATTTCAACAACTTTTTGTAAAACATAAAATGAGAGGGGACCCAGAAAGCATAGGGGAGATTCAAAGGTCTGTCTGGGGAGATGTCCGTTCAATGGGCACACCCAGACCCTCTAAGTCACATTCATACTGTTCATAATCATCCTCCCTTCTCTGGTTCATAAAACTCCTCAACATCATATTCCTGAACCGATGGAACTGACGAACCGACCTTTACCAGATAGTGGCGGTTCGGACGGAACCGAGAAAGTGACTGGACAATCTGAATAGCTCTTGCTATCTCTGCAGCAGTTGGAGTAAGAATTTTGGGCTCCAAACCTGCTGACTTTCTTGTTCTCTTTACTGGAACTGGTTCATCGAGCCAGCTTTCCGTTTGCCGAGGAAGTCTCGCCTGGTCAGAGGGCACTCCCTCGGTTCGGTTGGCACCCGAACCGGGCTGTCATCCTTCGGGTCAGCGGACTTTTAGCCTCTGGTTCCCTGAGCCTGCCCAATCTCTTTTCCAGGGTGGCTGCAGGGAAATTCTTCTAAATCTGGCAGTCTGACTGGAGGTGGTCAAACCCCAGACAATAAACACATGTGGTGTGTGGGTCAGCCTTGGCAAAGACTTCCCCACAGACATCACAGTGTTGAAACCCAGTGGGCCCGGTTTTTCTTTTGGGTTTCTCAGACATAATGCCAGCCTAACCAGAAAAACTTGCCCTTTAAATGGCAGTGCCAGGCAAGACACCCTTATCGGTTCCTAACCGTGTCATGGGTATTGGAAAAAACCGTAATGAAATCCGTTTTTTTTAGAACCGATAAGAACCGGGAACCGCACTTTAAAATCTCAAATTTAAAACTTTAAGTTTTAACCCAAGCTGATCGGTTCAAAACCGAACCGATAAAACTTACAAGTTCCACACAGAATTAAAATATGAAATTACTTACGATACCACAGACAGAGCTTGAACCGATCGGTTTTGGGGTTAAAATAAAACTATTCTCGGTTGAATCGAACAGAGAAAACACTGTTTAAACCAAGAAATGAACCGAGCAGTAGGAGAAATCTCCGGAGCAACTGTTCAGTGAGGCGGAGTAAAGAATCTGACAGTTCAGGTTTGAAACTACACAGACAGAGCTTCTCTTTAGAGCTCGTGCTCTAAGTTCCATTCATGGAATGGAGTTAACTCTTTCACCTCCGGAGCAGTTCTAATGGTGGGACAAACTGCAATTGTCATAATATAGCAAGACTTCATGTTGTTTGAATAGTGGTTACCGGGGGCAACAGGACCAGGGAGGAGAATAGAGAGATGACGGGGAGGGTTAGTGCCCTGGAGGAACAGTAGGTTACAGGGATTATAGGGAACTTGGGCAGAATGGATGGACCTGGTCTTTTTCTGCCATCATTGTCTATGTTTCTAGGTTTCTATAATGGAGAATATGTAATTTCCGTATCTTTCAAGAATCAGTCTTAACCATTTATGCCCACCTACTGGATCAGAATACCAGGCTTATCACCCAGAAGAGTAGCATTGCTCACCCTGAGGGAGAAGGTTCTTTCCTCATCCCTTTGTGGGGGATAATCAGTGTCAGTGGCTCAGCGGGTTGCACACTCGCCTCTGAGGCTAAAAGATCAGCAGGTTGTCAGTTCAAACCTCACACCAGGCATCAGACACTTGGGGTAAAATCCCAATACTGGCACTGCAGTGCATCACGAGAGGGATGCTGCACTCCTGAGGTACCATCTTTCGGATGAGACATTGAACCAAGGTCTCGTCTGTCCATACCTCTCAAGTATCCCGCATTTGCCCCCAGCTGTAGAACTTGTTCTGCTGTCCCGCCAGCTGACTGTGGGTTGACAGTGACAGGTAGTGCTGAGGTCAGCTGGTGCAGGCCCTTTAAAAGCATGTGACCAAGTTCTGCTGGGCTAGCTGGCTGGAATGGGTTGGGGAGGGGTCAGGGAGAGAGGGTGTGGTGGCACAAAGCTGAAACTGAGTGGCATGTAGTTGGGTTGGTCCTTGGCCACTCTCAGTGAGTCCGCTCCTCCTCCAGTCATAATGTAGCCAATCAAAAGGGTGCAGCTTGAATTTGGTGGTGGCACTTTCTTTGAAGCATGGCACGCACTGCCGCACAACACAACATACAGGAAGACTAGAGGAGTGTGTGTGACTAGTGTCCGTCATCGGTACTGCAGTCTGGAGTTGCTAAGGCAAGTGAAAGGAATGAATTTTGAATTTATTTGTGACCCCCTGTGGACTCGGAGCTAAACCATCAGACAGTCGGTCCCACCAGTTGGATCTTGTGTGGCACTGACAGCCTGGAGAAGAGTCCCCATTAGCCCACAATTTAGCCCTTATTAGGCTCATCAGCTTAGGTCAATTGCACATGTGGACTTGCAGTTGCGGCCTGCCTGGGTTGCGTGCAGCCCGTCAGGAATTGAGACTGCCAACTTGCTTGCCAGTGAGCCCAGAGACAGACAGAATAGAGACACGGGGGAGGCTGAAGCTCAACTGGACTAGAGAGAACTTCAGTGCTGGGACCCGTGGACAGAGTGCCTGCCTCCCACTGCAGACAGTCAGGTGTGCTACTCAGCTGTGTGAGGTAGGTGACGGTGTCTCTTGCACTCTGAAGCTGGACTGTATTATTTGGGGTGGGGGGCAGCCTGGGGCATCCTCCTTCAGTTCCTATACTGTCTGCACCTCAAGGGTTTTGAGAGGACTAGGAGTGAGCATGAGTCTGACTTTTTGGCTCTGGGCCCCTGGTTGTACCTAGGATGTTTCACATGCCCCAGCAGTCTCAGTGATGTCACTACAGCTCTGCTGCAAGCTCAGCCCTTAAGTTGTCCCTACCCTAGCATGTTGAGTCATCAGTGTCACATCACAGTGTCAATACCCCAGCCCGGCCCCAGGCCATGCCATCACAGCTCTAGCTCTGCCATACCGGCATGAGGTCATCATCATCACATAGCTGAGCTCTGTCTCTGTCACATCCTCACACAGCCAGGAATATCCGTCATTCATAGCACAGCCCTACCAGGACAAGTCCTTCCTGTCAAAAAGTGGAAAAGATCAGAAGTCAGAGGGCAGAGCTTGATGATGACTGTGACTGTGTGTCTGCTGCTGCTGCTGCACTTGTGGCTATGTTGAGCTGAGCTGAATGATGAGTGACCAATGATGCAGAGACAGTGCACTGCACAAGGAGAGGATTGTGGATATGAGACACAGATGAATGACTGGTGGTGGTGGTAGTAAATAAAATTTGTGATTGTGAAAGTAAAAAAATGGAAAGAACTGAGATAAGGAAGCCTGAGGGAGGGAGTAGGGAGTCAGGGACTACATATACAGAAAAAGTGAAAGTAAGTGATGAGGGGGTGGAGGGAGGATAGTGTGCATCACACACAGCAGGTAACAGTGTGAGCTTCTGGAAGTACCACTACAAGTCACAGTTAAGTAAGTTCAACCACAAGCCTGAAGCCAAGGTCAGACTGCTCCCAACTTGCCTAGGCTATATGGGCTGGCAATTATTAGGCAAGTTGCTTGCTTGATGCAGACCAGGCCAGGGCAGCTACAACACTGTATTAAGTAACACTCACGGACTGGTCTGGGACATGAAGGGCTTGGAAGTACTGTCTGGGCATGTTGTGTTGTGTGTCCCATTAAAACTGATGGCCCTGGCTGGGAAGGGGAATGTGATGAACTGAAGCAGAAGAAGTATTGAAAATTAAACGTTGTTTATTCTCATTCCCCACTGCCATTCCCCAACCCCAATGCCCGCTTGGTGTTAGTCCATCTGCTGTGTGTGTGTGTGTGGTGTTGGAGGGAGCCTGGTCTGCCTGCTGCCTCCTCATTAAATTAACACACAAGTTCAACATGCTGCATGCACTGGTGGCAGCGCAGCAGACATCTCTGTGTCTTACGTACTTAACTTCCGCATGATGAACTGAAGGTGATATGATGGTTGTTGTTGGGGAGGGGACTACCAGGGGGTACAGGTTGCAGCAGGCAGCTGCGTGCCACCTGCTGGGCTGCATTAAAAGCTTGTGAAGGTGATTCATTGTAAATAAAATGTTTTTGTGGGTGTTTGTGCAATGGTATCATTATCATAATGGCAATGCACATGTTTCGTTGACCATGCAGACCATGATGATGATGATGATGATGAGATGACAACACAGTTGCAGTCTCGCAGA
The DNA here is from genome assembly GCA_016271365.2 of Neoceratodus forsteri. Lineage (NCBI taxonomy): Eukaryota > Metazoa > Chordata > Ceratodontiformes > Ceratodontidae > Neoceratodus > Neoceratodus forsteri. The sequence goes on along the minus strand of CM057456.1, from coordinate 1,378,626,666 downwards.
CAACTGGAGCTGTGCCTGTTTGTTTCAATATCTGTAATGGGGGGTGGGCCGTGGACTGCCTGCGGGCACAGTGGTCCGGGTCCATCCAGTCCAGCCGTGGTTGAGGTTGGAGAGAAGCCCATCAAGGGGCATTTTTTTTTTGTTGGACTGTCTGGCTCTGGACATTGGCTAACTCCTCAGACAGCTTGTTTTTCTTGTGTACTTTAGTTTTGTTTTGTGAATTTATTAATTTGTGATGGGAGTTTGCAAAATTCCATTTGTGATTGCGGCAGACAGACAGTAGCGATGCAGTTTATTTTAGGCTTAGCCCATAGGTTGGCTGATAGCTTAGGTTGCTGAATGCAACTGCAGTGTGCAGTGCTGATTTTGTTTGCCATGTAGCCTCTTGCCCTGCCTGGACTGTCTGGGTCCCCAACTAGTGGTTCCACTTCCAGTCCAGACCAGTAGGCAAATGAAAGTGTTTTACTGTGAGTAGTGCAGCCCTGGTGCAGTGCACACTGGATGAGTGCAGACTACACATTTTCTAGATTGCTGGTACTGATAAATTTAATGGTGGATTCCACAGCATCCCTGCAATTTTATTTATTTTTGGATAGTTTTTTATACAGTTATTGTAGATCTGAAACATGAATGAGGAGTCAGACTGCACAGTGGGCACTAGTGCTGCAGCAGCAGCTGTCTCAACCTTGACACCAGAGTCACAGAAGAGAAAGAGAACAGAAGATGGTGCAAAGACACCAGAAAAGATGCAAAAGAGGTACTCAGTGTTCCAGAACAGCTGGGTTAAAGAGTTCAACTGGGTCAGTGAGAGCCAACATGGGCCAATGTCTATTTTCTGTATGACCTGTAGATGTAATTTTACAGTAAGACATGGTGGACGTCATGATGTTCTGCAGCATAAAAGATCTGAGATGCATCAGCAGAATACAAGGCAAGCTGCTGGGAGAAAAGTGAATGATTTTTTTCCATACACAAACTATATCCAAGATGACAGATGCAGAGGTGGCATGTGTGAGTTTGCTGGTAGAACACAACTTATCCTTTTCTTGTGCAGACCACATTATAAAATGTATTACGAAGCATTGTAGGGACCTGGAAGTTGTGGAGAAGATGAGCTGTGGAGCCACAAAAGCCAGATGCATTGCCAGAGATATTCTAGGTCCCAAATAGCAAACTGATGTTGCCAAAATGTGTCAAGATGGTCCCATTCTGTTGTATCTGGATCCGAGTACTGATATTGGTGATATGAAGCTGCTGGTAATTTTAGTGGGATATTTTGATGAGAGCCTGCAAAGAACGTTATTCAATTTTTGGACATGCCAGAATACATATCAGGGACTGGAAAGGCTTTGTTTAACTGTTTAATGGAGTCTTTAAACAGATTCAGCATTCCCCTTGACAATCTTGCTGCCTTTTCATTGGACAATGTAGAATCAATGACTGGGAGAAATAACTCTGTGCTGTCCAGAATGAAACAAATCAATCCAAACATTGTTAATATGGGTTGTCTCTGCCATTTGGCAGATTTATGTAGTAAATCTGGTATTAAGGCTTTAAAGGTACCTGTTGGAGATGATTTCAGAGGTGTATTGCCACTTTTCATCTAGCTCTCAGAGACAGCAGTTACTCAAAGAGTATTCCCTGTTTGTTGATGTGGAACCCATGAAAATAATAAAGCATGTCCTCACAAGATGTCTTAGCCTGCACAAGATGATAAAATGGATGACTGACATGTGGGATGCATTGAAGTCATATTTTTTGTCAGTGGAATCTTGGACTGTGAAAGTCAAACTTATTTGTCAGCACCTACAAGAGCATGAAATCAGATCCATGTTTCGTTTTTTGCAATATGCACTGGAGCCTCTTTGTCAATTTAATGTTAGGATGCAAGCACAAGAAAACCAAATGCTGACCCTACATAACGATCTGTGCAGGACTGTGCAGTTATTTGTTGGATGACTTCTAAAACCAGAGGTTACAGTCAAACTCAAAGGAAAATGATTGCAAGGTACTGGACAGCCAAGCTAATTTTCTGTCACATAATGAGATACGTGTTGGTCCAGAAGTTAAGGTCTGTCTTCGACAACAACATGATGACAGCATAAGTGAAACATCGGTAGAAATCAACATTTATAAAAAGGCTGCTTTACTCTTTGGCTCTGTGCTGAGGAAAATTATGACAAATTTCCCTTTAAGAGATCAGCCACTGAAAAATGCCGCCTTGTTTCTAGATCCTGCTTCAAAGCTCCAGCTGTCAGCAGTAGCGAAGCAAATTCCCAGAGGGCCTGGGTGCCAGGGTATGTCATAGTGCCCCCTGGTTTTGAATAGACATCAAAATTATGATTTGGGCCCCTCAAACCTCATGGGCCCGGGAGCGACTGCACCCCCTGCACCCTTGTAGCTATGCCCCTGGCTGTCAGTCAAAGCTGTAGCTGATCTAGCTACTACTTCAGGAATTATAAACAGTGCTGAAGAAGCCAGCCAGCTGATGGACCAGTTCTCAATGTATCAGTTCCAAGAAACAGATGATCTAATTCAAGATCTTCCACAGGCATCCAGGTACTGGGGTACTGAGCTCACAAGAATGAATGAAGACATAAACCTGCTTGAAAGACTTGTGTTGACAGTCTTGTGCTTGCCACACTCAAATGCTGAGGACTGAATGTGCTTTCAGCATGGTAACAAAAGTAAAAACAGAGCTGAGGCAGTCTAAACATAAAAACATTGAATTCATTGCTAGCTATAACAAGCATTTGTCAATGCCGAATGTTGTCTTGCTGGCATTGGCATTGGTAGTGCTGGAGTTAGAGAGATGCATAATAGGAATGGCAGTGAAGTACTGAACTGATGCCAACCCACCCACACCCTGCAGAGACCGACAGGCATTGGGGTGTCCCTTTGGGTGTTTGGTAGTGCAGTGCGGGAAAACATTTTGGGCAGGATGTGAAAAATGACAGCTGTACAGTTCATAAGGAGATGTAAAAAAATGCCAGTGTTGAAAATGTGGCATGTAAATATAGCAAATTTGCGAAGTTACAAGGGTGTGTGGGAAATATGCAATGCACGCTTGCAACACTGCCATTTTATGGGCGTTCAGCACCAAATTTTCAACATAGGCATTTTAGCACCTCTGCTCATGTACAGGTCACTGTTATTTCCTCAAAGTGTCCCAAGAATTGATTTCGCACAGTGACCACACTATTCTGCGCCAGAAGTGCGAAAACACATTTTGGGCAGGATATGTGAAATGACAGCTGTACTGTTCATCAAGAGGTGTGGAAAAATCGCAATGGTGAAAATCCAGAGTGAAAATATCACAAATGCACGACGGTACGAGTGTGCATGCAATCTGCCAACGCACGCTCGTAACACAGTCATTTTATGGAGTATCATCACCAAATTTTCAACATAGGCATTTTAGGACCTCTGCTCATGAACTGTGTCACTGTCATTTTCATAATCTGGCCCAAACACTGATTTCCCACAGCAACTGCAATATTGTGCGCCGGAAGTGCGGAAACACATTTCGGGCAGGATGTGGAAAATGACAGCTGTACTGTTCACAAGGAGATGTACAAAAATGGCAATGCTGAAAATATGGCATTAAAATATTGCAAATTCACAAAGTTATGAGCCTGCACAGCAACTGCGCAACGCACGCTCATAAAACAGGTATTTGTTGGATTTTTTCCACCAAATTTGGAACATAGACTTTTTGAGCGGGCCACCTCATGAACACTGGCACTGTCATTTCGTTAATGGGTCCCAAAAGGTGATTCCATGCAGTGACTACGAAATCACCTTTCGAGGCTGATTAACGCAATGACAGTGAAAGAATTCATGAGGAGGGGCCCCAAAAACCCCATGTTGAAAATTTGGTGCCAAAATTCCAACAAATGCCTGAGATATGCAGCAAAGTTGAAAAAACCTTATTCATTCCATGCTTACCGGCATTTCCTCAGTTCACGGTCGGCTTTGAAGAGTGCAGAAGTGCTCCTGGTCCACCGAAGATTGTCGCGCCGGACTCTGGAGGTAAGTATGGGGTGAGGGGTGTGTGGGAAGGCAGGGTGCGTAGTGGGTGGGGTACGGGTGGGGAGCAGGAGATTACGAGGGACCATTTTTATGTTACAGGGGAGGAAAAAACTAACATCGTGGGACAATTTTTTTTTCAGGGAACTTGACACGCTGGGGTGGGCTCCCAGCATGCCACCTAACTGCTTTGGGGGTTGCTGCAGCTGACGGGGATTGGACACTCTTACCTGCAGACAATGGGGGTTAATTTATGCCAGATGGATTGGGGGGCACCCCCGTCGGCACACAGTGACAGCCGGGGCAGGCAAGAGCCGAGGGATTGGGCACCCCTTGGCATATAAGAAATGCGGGGCTGATTTATGCCAACGGGGAGGGCCCCCTGCCGGCACACAATGAAAGCGGGGGAGGCAAGACCCAAGGGGATTGGGCACCTCCTCGGCATATAGGAAATGGGAGTTGCATTATGCCGACGGGAGTGGGCTCTGTCGGCAAATGTGCGACCACAGTAAGTCAGGCTGGGGGATTGGCACCGAAATGGGGTTATTGAACCACCTGCCTATGTTGCTGATGTGGCGAGTAAGCAGAAAGGTCCGCTGCATCTGAAAAGCTTTGCTTGGATTATGTGGACCTTTCCTTAGATGTGCTCACCACATTAGCATGCATGGTATGGCTGCCGGCATGCAGGCTGATTGAGGAATGAGGGATGTACCTACTGATGCGTGCCCTGCATTCGCCCAACAGTGGCCCTGCCTCCAAAGCTGCACTACTGCAAGATGTTGATGTGCGCACAGGAGCGGCAAGCCAACATAAAAATGAATGAAGATAGAGACTGCTTTGAGGTACATTAGCCAAAAGAAATCTTGGAGTCTGCAAGGAAAGTGACTACAAAATACAACACCGATCATCAGGAGAAAAAATGAGCCACATCGGCCAAAATAATCCAAGAGAAAGTAACTACAAAATACAACAGTGATCATCATTGGAACAAATGGACTTTTTATTTGTTACTACAAATTGCTGTTTTTCCCACATAAAATTTCGAATTTCATGTACAAGATCATTTTTTAGTGCTGTTACATTGAGTTTCAGGCTCTGTTACGGTCTTAAACAGTGTGTTAAATCATTAAAGTGCTCAAATTCTGATGCCCCTCGTGGTGTCCCTCATTTCAGGGTGCAGTGTCCCTCATTTCAAGGGTTGGGGTCCCTCATTTCATAGTCCTGAAGCTGAGAGGTATGCATCTGCCTATTCTGGTGATAGTTTAGCTGGATGTTAAAAAATTCCCCTACTCTTTTCAAGAAATGCCATGGGATCTTTATTTAAAACAGAAAAAATACCATAAAAAAACCAAAAACAAAAGAAATATTGGGTACAAAAGGGGAAAGAGGAAGAGGGGAGCAAAAAAAAAAAACTCTTCAATAACAATTCTCTAATGTAATCGACTAAGTACTTAAAGAAAATCATATAGCCAAGCTACTGTATCTCTTAAACTGCAGAGAAACACAACTAAACTGTAATACCTACAAACAACTCCATTCCTTCAAGGTGGTTTAAAAATCCAGACAAAATGAGCCCATAAAGCTGCTAGAGTTCCCTTCCCCACCTTATGACCATCTATTCTATATACTTCCTTTAATGCAGTGTTCACCAAAGTCACAAGGGGCACATATGACATCCTACTTTATTGTAGCACTAACTTACATCTAGCCTGCCACAAGTAGAACTTTAGGCAGGCCATCAAAACCCATAAAGTGCTGATATTACACTTTCGCAGTGTGGGTGGAAAATATCCCAGAAACAGACACTCATAGGAAAGTCTCTCCAGCCATGGAAGGCTACAATGTCTCGCAGCATGATGCCAAAAACCTTGACTAAATGCACAGTCTAGATAGAAATGTTCCAGTTTCCATATTGGCCATACATTCTAGAAATGGGCAAGTACGTTCAGAAATAGATTTGTGCTTGTAGTTACCCCAAACATTTATCTTACCATAGGCACAAAGCCAGACCACATCCCACATCCTTATAGGGATTCTAGGATCCAACAGCTGTTCAATAACTAAATACAGTATATCCTATACTGAGGGCAATTTTTAAAGCCAGATTCCTGTATACAAATCTTCTCCAATACCAGAGAATAAAGTTGTTTCTTAGGAAGATTTAACACCTGAGATTTCTCCAGATTCCAACAAACCAACTTTTGAATAGAGGGTTTTAAAAAGGAAGGGATTTCAAATTTCTTGGAAAATTTGGGAGGTGCATCATTCCAACAAGAAAAATAGTGCCCCAAAAAACTCTTTAACCAAACCTTTTGGTGTGTGACACTATCCTGTGGTACCATTACTAACGTATGGGACCAAAAGAGTGTATGTAACAAGCATTTGTCAATGCCGAATGTTGCATGCTTGTATGTGCTGTTTAGGTATTTGGAAGTGACAGTTTCATGCCTTCCTCCCAAGACATCCACTGTGTCTTTCCGTTCAGTATTCACAGAAGAGTGGGAGGGGCAAGGGCCACAGCAGTACAGCAGTTGCCAAGGGGGTGAAGAGGTGGACAAAAGAGTCCTGCAGGAGCTCACTAAATTGAAGGTAGACAAAGCGATGGAACCAGATGGCATATGCCCAAGGATATTAACAGAACTGCGAAGGGAGATAGCAGTACCTCTGACAGCCATGTTCACTGAGTCATTCAACATGAGTGAATTGGAGGAGGGCACATGTGGTCCCTCTACACAAGTCCGGCAGCAGGAGGAGGCAGGGACAATAGGCCCATTCAGCCTCACCCCAGTAGTGGGGAAGATCATGGAGACATTGCTTAAAGAAAGGATAGTGGGGCATCTAGATGCCATCGGAACCAGGACCATAGACAACATGGATTCACAATGGGGACATCATGTCAGATAAATCTGGTTCATTTATTTGACTGGGTGACAAAGGAAGTGAATCAGGGCGGGGCAGCGGACAACGCTACCTTGATTTCAGCAAAGCCTTTGACACCATCCCATATGGGCTGATAAACTAGCTGAGTAGGCTGGACATGGGGAAGGGTGGTAAACTGGGTTAGAAACTGGCTAACAGACAGGAGGCAGAGAGTGGTGGTAAATAGTATGCAGTCTAGGGAGAGGGGCGACCAGTGGGTGCTGCAGGATCGGTCCTGGGGCCAGTTCTGTTCAATGTCTCCATTAGTAATATTGCAGAACATCTGAAGGAATTTTTCACCAAATTTTCAACATAGCCATTTTAAGACCTCTGCTCATGAACAGTGTCACTGTGATTTTCTTAATTTGTCCCGGACATTGATTTCGCACACCGACTGCGCCATTGTGCGCTACATGGGTGGAAACACATTTGGGGTGAGATGTGAAAAATGACAGCTGTACTACTCATAAGAAGGTGTGGTTGAATGGGAATGTTGAAAATCTGGAGTGAAAATATTGAAAATTCACGAACTTAGGAACGTGCATATGAACTGTACAACGCACGCTCGTAAAACAGTAATTTTTTGGAATTTTTTCACCAAATTTTCAACATAGCCATTTTAACACCTGAGCTCATGAACAGTGTCACTGTAATTTTCTTAATTTGTCCCGTACATTGGTCTCGCATAACGACTGTGCCATTGTGTGCTACATGGGCAGAAACACGTTTTGGGTGAGATGTGAAAATGTCAGCTGTACTACTCATAAGAAGGTGTGATAAAATGGCAATGTTGGAAATCTGGAGTGAAAATATGAAAATTCAACGAATATCTGACGTGCATAGGAACTTCATAACGCGACGCCAGAAAACAGTCATTTTAGGAATTTTTCACCAAATTTTCAACATAGCCATTTTAAGACCTCTGCTCATGAACAGTGTCACTGTGATTTTCTTAATTTGTCCCATAGTTGATTTCTCAGACACTGACTGCCCATTGTGCGCTACATGGGTGGAAATACATTTTGGGTGAGATGTGAAAATGACAGCTATACTACTACATAGAAGGTGTAGTAAAAATGGCAATGTTGAAAATCTGGAGGAAAATATTGAAATTGCGAACTTACGAGCCCGCGTAGGAACTGCACAACGCACGCCAGAAATAAATATTTTGATGGTATTAACATGGTTTTAGATTCTTCTCATGACGATAAATACTGTTATGAGGCCTGGTTCGGCGTGATTTGCAGTAACGGCTAAATCACCCTTCGCCCGAATAACGCCATGACAGTGACATCATTCATGAGAAGGGGTCCTAAAAACCCCATGTTGAAAATTTGGTGCAAAAATTCCCAAAAATGCCTGAGATATGCAACAAAGTTGAAACCCCCTATCTAACCCATTATACAGCTTACCGGCATTTCCTCAGTTCTCGGTCGGCTTTGAAGAGTGCAGACGTGTTCCCGGTCCACCGAAGATCGTCGTGCCAGAGTCCGGAGGTAAGTATGGGGTGGGGGGTGGGGAGGCTGCGCAGTGGGTGGGTGCGGGTTGTGGGACGGGGTTGGGAGGACGCTGCGGGACGTCTTCGTTTTACAGGTATAAAAAAAAAATGACTAGTGGATGCTTGCCACGCTTGGGTGGCCCTCAGCGTGGCACATGGACGGGGGCGCTCAGCTGACGGGGATTGGGCACCCTGCCGGCCAAAGGATCACTTGCCACGCTGGGGTGGGCCTCAGCATGGCACCTACTACTTGGGGACGAAGTCTCAGCTGACGGGATTGGGCACCCCTGGTCGAGCTATACAGCAAGCGCGGCGTATGCCAGACGCCCGCGCAGTAAATTGTAGGGAGTTGCCGTGAGCTGCCGGATATCTTATCGGTGCTCACTGAAGCATAGCTCCCCCTTTCAACTGTATGCCACTGCATGTTGGAGCATGTCATAGACAGCTCCAAAACGCATTGGCTTACAGGGGCTGTGCCTGCCAGTACACTGACTGAATTGGAGGAGGAGGTGACACACCTCCGAAATCTCCGATGATGGCACTATGTTTCTTGCACATGCGTGCAAGCAACATAAAAATACAATGGGGTGAGGCATGCCTACATCACCCTTAGTTTTATATACTAACATACTAAGATGCCAGCAGAGTAGACCATGCGGTTTATCAAGTCTGCTTGAGGGTCAGCATCTGAACACGCCACTGCTGCCCCTTCCCCTCCTCCTCCAATAACCCTCCCACCTCCAACCGATCTTCACCTCTAACTTTGTCGTTACACAGTTTCACCTTCCCCCATACCTGTCCCATCCCCTCTCGAACCCCCTCCCCACCATACCAACAGCCACCAGTTCCACAGGCAATGAATTCCAAGGCTCTAACACCCTCTCAGTAAAGTATCTTTTCCTTGTCTCCCCCCTTAGCCTGCTGCCCACCAGCCTCATTGCATGCCCTCTGGTGACCCCCTCCTCTCCCAGTTTGAACACCCTATCCAGGCTAACCCTATTCACCCCCTTGAGGTATTTGAAGACCTCAGTCTTATCCCCCCTGTCCCTCCTCTCCTCTAGGGAGCACAAGTTCAGCTCATCCAGTCTCTCCGCATAGGACCTGTCCCCTAGTCCCTGTATCATCCTGGTAGCCCTCCTCTGGACCCTCTCCAGAAGAACAATGTCCTTTTTCAAGTATGGGCACCAAAATCGCACACAGTATTCAAGGTGCGGCCTTACCAGGCAGTTATACAGTGGGAGAAGCACCTCCCTCTTTCTTGAGATTATTCCTCTGGCTGTGCACCCTAGCATTTTATTTGCTTTTGCAGCAGCCCTTCTACACTGATCAGAATTGTTCATTCTGGTATCCATAACTACGTCAAGGTCCTTCTCCCATTCAGAAACCTGTAGTATCTCATCCCCTCAAAAGGTACTCATATCTAGGGTTTCTAAACCCTAGGTGGAGAAATACAGGTTACTCACCTGTAACAGGAGTTCTAGGAATGGTATATGTTGTTCATCCACACTGTCTGGCAGGTTCCTTGCTGCTTTAAATCTTGCCGGAAGGTCTTCAAGCTGGCTCCTCCCACCCACCCGAGTGGTAAAACTCTCGGCTCCACCCCATGACGCCAGATCTTCCTTACCGCTTGGAAGCTCAGGTTCCCTCCTTAGCACTCTGCGTTTTAGACTGGATCCTAACTCTTCGGTTTGTCCAAAACTAGTTTTGAAGTTTTCTAAACTTCGTTCTTCTTATCCCTCACAGCTGCGATGGACAAATTGATTCCTGGCTTTCGGAGGCGCCCTGACAAGCAGGATGTCCAGGACGGATCCGCACTCTACATGCGTCTACTGCCTCGGCCTAGACCACGACCCGCAGGTCTGTGAGTTGTGCTGCTCCTTTTTGACCAATGTCCTGGAGGATCGCGCTGCCCGATTGAAGCTCGGGTGCCCCGAGAAGTGTTACCCACCGGTAAAATCCAAAGAGGCTCATTGGGCGGTGTCCACGGCGGCTGGCTCGGCTGAGCAGCTCGAGCACATGATCGCCCTCGAGGAGGAGGCGGCCCTCCTTACACCCTTCATATAGTGGGATAGCCACACTTTTGTTAAGATTCAAGGATGCACATGCGAATTTCAAGAATTCTGAAAATAAATGAACTAAGGGAGAACCATCTTCATCATGTAAGAAAATGCAGATATCATCCGCATAAGCTAAAATTTTCAAAACTGAACCACCATGAGGCCAAGGTAGTCCCTGCACATCTGAGGAATAAAGTATCTTCCTAATCAGGGGGTCAAGGTAAAAAAAAACATAAAGAAGAGGACTAAGAGGGCAACACCATATTACCTCTATAGCAACATTGATTTCCGAACCAATCAATCCTTTGTTATAATTAACGATATAGGCTAACCTATACAAATTAGCTATCCATGCCACAAATTTAGGATGGATAACATATCTTAAAGTATGTAAGAGAAATTTATGATGCACAGTGTTGAAGGCCCGAGATTGGTCCAAAGACAGTACAAATCCTGTGGGAGGCCAATCCTGATAATATACCAAAACATCTCTAATAATTCCTAAATTCTCTCAAATATTCCTGTCGAGCATGTTTGAGTAGGATGCATAAGTGATGGGACTACTATCAATAATCTGGAATTTATAATTTTTGTCAAGATTTTAGAATCAGTATTTAAAAGATAAATAGGCCTGTAGTTATCAATATGAGTTTTATCACCAGATTTATAGAAAAAAATCAAAAGACCTTTTGTAAAAGAAGGTGATAACTCAGGGTGTGAAAGCAAAACATCAGCTATCCAGGGAGCTAAATCATCTGCAAATAATTTATGAAAGTCATGAGGAAGCCCATCCCATTCTGGGGAGGCGCCAGGCTTCAAAAGCCTAATTGCTGCCGAAATCTCTACCACAGAAATAGGTTCAATAAGTAGTTTATTATTGTAATCCAGTATTGTGGAAATCTGGTCTGAAAACCAAGAGTCAGGAATATCAACCTAGTCCTGAGAACCAACAAAATGAGACTGAGTGTAACAGTCTATCAAATGTGATAGCTGAATGGGGTCAGACGTCAACTTCCCTAACCCATTTTTCAAGACTGAGATTAGTGAGGCATCTACCTTTTCTCTACATATAGAAAAGGGGTCTCCACATGGTCCCTTCTGTGTCCTATACTTTATTTCGGCCTCTAAAGAAGCAGCTCTGTCATATTGATAGTGTTTCATCAAGTCTTTACCATCTTGAATTTGTGAGTTTAACCCTGTATGCCCAGAACTGGCCAGAGAGATGAGACACTGAAATTTGAGTCTTAGAGTCAAATACTTCAAATAATCTGAATATCTCTTATATTTCCTTTGCAAGGTGAAAAAATATTTAATTTCATTTTTTGTGTCACTCCACCATTCAAAAAGTGAATCATAAAGGCAGCGAATAGAGTCCCTAGCCAACAGGATATATCTGATACCCTCCTGGAGAGCAGGAACCTGCAGAGGCTATATTCAACCTCCATCTCCTAAGTGGAGGGACAGAGTGCTTCTGAAGTGTAAACTGAATATATAGCAATACATGGTCTGAAAATTCCATTGGCAACATTCTAGCTGTGGTAAGAGCCAGCCCAGAAGACACAAAAAGTAAATTCTTGACTGTAAAGTGCCATGAAAATAGGTAACACCACCTTCTTTGTTCAAACTCCTAAACCGATCAATTATCCCTGTGGCAGCAATCATATTTTTAAGGGAAATGACATCACAATAAATCTTCTTCCCACTTTCGTGTTTTACAGAAAAATCCAAAGACAGTTAAAACTGCCTCCAAGTACAATATGTAAAGAGGTGGCACTGGCCAGATGTGGTTTATTTAAATTAAAAATAGAAATGAGCTCTGTTGTAATTTGAGGAGCATACATGTTAATGTAACAAAATGTCTAGTCTCCTAAAGCCAGGTCTAATATCAAAACCTTGCCAGGCACAAGATCTACCAGTCTCAGTACTTGGAAATGTAATCTTGTCACAAGGCTTCCCACACCATCTGCTTTGTCTTGGCCAAATAACCAAAAAGAAGGTCCCCATCACCAATCCTTTTTTTTTATAGCATCTAAATCAAACATAGAAGAAGTCCAGGTTACTTGCAGAAAAATAATGTTAAACTTCTCCTTTTGTAAAAGTGTATACACTGCTGTCCTTTTTCTTTTATTTTTTAAGTTGCATACATTTAAAGAGGTGATCTTAACCCACACCATGAAACAAAGAGATCAGGAGAATCAAAATAAACGTATAGCCAAATTCAAGTCACCCCTTACCTCCACCCTTCCCTTTGGGAGTCCTTTTCCTCTTTTTTTTTCTTTAAATCTGGAGACTTTGATTCATCTTGGAAGGCAGTGTTCCCAGATGCCTCAGAATCAATGTCATTCCAGTATGAATCACCCCAGTTCTTAGATGATTGTAAGACGTCAAACTTGTTGAATACTGGCACCGAAGAATCTGGGCCCAATGGTTTTAAACTCTTGAACTTCTTTGAAGAGGTAAGGGTTTTGTAGTAGGGGGGGGATACCGATATCCATTGGAGTAGGTGCAGGAGGGTCTCTGTTGCATCTAAAACCACTCCTGCCTCTACTACAGAAGGGGTCACTGCTGAAGGGGCAGATGTTTCAGATAATTCAGGATATGGCTCGGAGTTTACCGGTGCAGGTTCCACATGGGGGGGATACTGGCACCGTACTATGTGTAACTCTAGGTAGCGGGATAAGTGTCTTCACTGGTGCAGACCTGAGGGGTGGACCAACTTCCTGGGTTGAATAACAGATCTGGATTTCTGTGCCCTGTGTACCAAATCAGTGTGGTTAAATGGACTGGGCTTGTTGGCAGAAGCCAAGGGGCAGTCCCAAAACATGTGGCCTTTTAATTCACATAAGTTATAGGCATTCCGGTCTTGACAGGCCAGACTATTATGCCCAAAGCCCACGCCACAGCTTGTCACATGCACTTGATAAGTGTGACCTGTCCCCACATTTGTAGCAGGCCTTTGGTTATCCTGCATAGAAGCAGACCCCCACTTTCTCTCCCCAGAAAAAAACTGTTTGGAATATGGGGAACACCATGAGCCCCCAGCCACAGATGAACTTTAAATCTTCAATCCCCTGTCTTAAAACATTCCGAGTCAGTAATTGCCTCCGGTGGTTCCAATATATCACATTTTTGACTCGGCCAGTAATGGATGTGCCCCACACTCACATTCTCATTTTGAAACATTACTGTTACTGTCTTGATCAAAGGTTTCATGAGAGGAATGGCTGGAAAGAAAAAAATACTCACCTTAGTAATTGTGTTTCTTCTAATGGAGTCTTGCTATATTCTGACAATTTGCAGTTAGCTCCAGCTCTTGAACTGCCCTGGAGAGTGAAGGGTTAAATTCTATGCCAGGCATAGAACGTTGGGCTCGAGCTCGGTTGAAAACTCTGTCTGTGTCCTTTCAAACCCAAACCGTCAGATTCTTACGAACTAAAACTCACTGACTAAATGTGGAAATTGTAAAAACTCCTAGTAGCCAACTGGCAACAAAGACTTTGGATTCCCCAAAAGACTCAAGTCAGGAAACCCAAAGACACATAAAGAAAAGGTGTCCAGGGAAATTGCCAATGTTCTGAGTAGATTCCTTACTTTATGATTGGTGGAACTTGCCGGTTTTTGGTCAGTTCAAACAATGACAATGGTTGGCATGCTCGTAAGCAACAAAGGCTATCTCACCACTGTATTTTTATAACAAGTGATTTATTTTGCTTAAATAGTCCCAACATTTCAAATTAGGCTTCTTCAGGTGAACTGTAAAAAATTTTAAAATATACATAATTACTTTTCTATTTAATTTTAACACAAAACTATTCACATTCATTTGAGCAACTGCATTTAATATTGTTATACATTGTATAATGCATACATATCTGCTAATAAATACTTATTTAGCTATCTGAATTATTATAAATAAACAAAAAATCAAATAAAGAACCAAAACCAGGTAATAAGAACTAAAAACTCTTAATTAGACAAATACAAAGCACCCAACACTACAGGAGTGGGAAAAAGACACCCCTGGGGTGCAACACTGCACCTGCCCACCCACTTCCCAAACACAGATTCTGAGAGGGAGGAGGGAGGGAGGAGGGAGGTCAGAATACAGCAAGACTCCATTAGAAGAAATACAATTACTAAGGTGAGCAATTTTTTCTTCAAACAACATGAAGTCTTGCTGTATTCTGACAATTTGCAGACTACCAAGCAGTACCTCCAAGGAGGAGGGACAGAACCTACTTTGGGAATAGGCTCTGAAGTGTTGCTGTGCCAAACCTAGCATCACTCCTAGCCTGGATATCCAGAGAGTAATGCTTGGTGAAGGTATGAACTGTTTTCTAGGTGGCTGCTTGACAGATTTCTAACAAAGGGATATCCCTAGCTGCAGCCAGAGATGCAGCTGTACCTCTAGTGGAATGAGCCCTCAGGCCTGAGGGTGCAGTTTTTCCCAGTTTTTCATAGCAGAATTGAATACAGGACACAATCCACCTGGCAATGGTTCTCTTGGTGGCAGGTTTTCCCTTACCTACTTCCCCATAAGTGAGGAACAACTGGAGGGAGTCAAACCTGTGACCCTTTGTACATTCTTTGTAGTAACTAAGGGCCTTTTTAACATCTAAACTGTGTAGTCTCCATTCCCCTGAGGAGGTGTGATCAGTGAAGAACACAGGAAGAGACACAGATTGGTTTAAGTGGAAATCAGAAACCACTTTAGGTAGGAACCTTCTATTGGTTCTAAGACCATCTTATCTCAATGGAAAGAGATGAAGTCAGGCTCCACTGACAGGGCTTGCAATCCACTGATACGTCTGGCAGAGGTAACAGCAACCAAAAACACAGTTTTCCAAGTCAAGTACTTGAGCTCTGCTGAGGACATAGGCTCAAAGGGGGGTTGCATAAGCTGAGCAATGCAAATATTCAAATCCCAGGCAGGAGCAGGATCCCTAAAAGGGGGACTGGTATGAAGCAATCCTTTGAAAAATTTACAGAATACAGGGTGAGATGACAGAGAGGAAGACTTCCCCACTGACGGGAAAGCAGAAATAGCTGACAAATGAACTTTTGAGAATAGCTGGTTTGAGGCCTAGGCCATTAAGATGAACCATATAATCCAGAACTGTAGACAACTCAGCAGTGTCTGGGGATATATGTTTCTTGGAACACCAAATGCTGAACCTTTTCCATTTGGAGTTGTAAGTTTTTTTGGTGGCAGGCTTTCAAGAAGCTTTGAGAATATCCAGAACCCCTTGGGATAGATGCAAGTCTGCATACTCTAACTCTTCAAGAGCCATGCCTTGAGATTGAGTGACCGAAGATTGGAGTACCAAATCCTCCCCTGAGAGGAGGTTAACAGGTTGTAATTCCTGGGAAGAGACAGAGGAAGAGGGACTGCTAGGGACAGCAACAGGGGGTACAAAGCCTGCCTGGCCCAGTCTGGAGCAATCAGAATCACTTTGCAAGGTTGTGACCGTACCTTGACTAGAACCTTGAACAGTAGAGGGAAGGGAGGGAAGGCATAAAGAAATTTCCCTTCCCAGTTCAAAATCAGAGCATTCAGAGGGACTGAGCCCAAGACTGGGGGTCTGCAACAAAACAGAGAGGATTAGTGATTGTCTGGGGTTGCAAAGAGATCTATCTCTGGAGTGCCCCACCTTAGAAAAATCACCTTCAATACCAAAGGATCCAGAGACCATTTGTGATGGCCCTGGGAAATCCTGCTCAATGCATCTGCTAGCACATTGTCCTTTCCTGGGAGGTGGACTGCTACCAGAGAGGTCTGTAGGGAATAAGCCAGGGACCATATATTCATGGCTTCCGTGCACAAGGCCGTGGACTGAGTGCCTCCCTGCTTGTTGATGTACCACATGGTGGTAGTGCTGTCTGTCCTGATCTAAACCACCTTGTTCTGTACTGACTGAGAGAAAGCTTGTAGGGCAAGAAGTACTGCTCTGAGCTCCAGAAGGTTGATGTGAAGAAGGGATTCCTGAGGGGACCACAGTCCCTGGGCAGTGAGAGCCCCCAGATGGGCTCCCTACCCCAAAAGGGAAGCATCAGTGGTAAGAACCACAGAGTGAGTCTGAGAGACAAATGGAACACCCTGCCTCAGATTGTCCAGGTCCTGCCACCACTGAAGGGCCTGAATTAAGGTCTGAGTAACAGGAACTAGCTTGGTAAGAGGATCTTTCCTTTGAGACCAAAAGGTTCTCAGATGGAACTGAATGTCTCTCATCTGAAACCTGGCCCCTTGGACCACTGCTGTGGAAGCTGCCATATGGCCCAGAAGCTGCAGAAAATGCCTTGCTGGTCGAGAAACCAGAGGGAGAAAGGAAGAGGCCAGCTGAGAGATGGCTTTTGCCCTTTCCAAAGGAAGGAAGGCTCTTGCCTTGAGGGTGTCCAGCTCTGCTCCTATAAAAATGAGGAGCTGTACTGGTTTGAGAACTGACTTGGGAAAATTGAGAAGGAACCCCAGGGAAGTGAGAACTTTCTGGGTAACCTGCAGGTCTGACTTGACTTGGTCTGGGGACTGGCCCACAAGGAGCCAATCGTCCAGATATGGAAAAATTGAAATCCTTTTTCTTTTTAAAAAGGCCACCACTACTGATAGGCACTTTGTGAACACCCTTGGAGCTGAAGTTAGGCCAAAGGGCATTGCTCTGAACTGGTAATGGCCCCGAGGGCAATTTGAACCTGAGGTACTTTCTGTGGGAGCACCTGATGGGATTGTGAAAATAGGCATCCTTGAGGTCCAGGGAGGCCAGCCAGTCTCCTGGCCTCAGAGGGGGAAGAACTGTTCCCAGAGTCACCATCTTGAATTTTGGCTTTACTAGGTACTTGTTTAGGTATCTTAGATCTAGGATGAGTCGCCACTCCCCTGTCTTTTTCGGGATAAGAAAGTACCTGGAGTACAGACCTTTTCCCTTGTATGGAGTAGGAACTCTCTCTATGGCTTTTAAAGCCAGTAGAGACAAAACCTCTGCCTCTAGAGCAAGGGTTTCTAAAGTATTTGCATGTGGAAAGGATCAGGGTCTCAGTTTTGGAAAACTTTTGAAACTGAGAACCAGCCCCTGGCTTACAACCTCCAGGACCCACTTGTCTGAGGTAATAGACATCCAGTCCTGGACAAAGTAAGCCAGCCTGCCTCCTACTGGAATGGGGGAGTTGACCCGTGCTGACACATCAGGGTGTCTGCTTGGCAGGAGCCTTAGGCTGAGGGGGTGGATGCAGCCCTGCTCATCCCCCTTCTGCCTCTCCTTCTGAAGAACCCCCTCTGAGAAAAGGAAGAGGAAGACCTGTGCCTGGTAGAAAGGCCTGTGAAAAGGCCTGCCCCTGGGGAGCCACGTGATACGGTGTGCTGGGTAGGACGCCTCTATTCTTGCTCTGACCTACCGCCTGTTAATTATTGCTAAAAACCCCATTTCACGGTGCTTTCCACCACAGATCGCCTGTCTGTTATCTTCCTGAGTGTATAGTGCCCTCAATAAAAGAAGTAAATGGACGAAGAGATGAGGAAAATAGCTTCCAAACACACACCTCCCGCTACACCTGAGAAGGCCTCTAAGAAAGCCAGGGCCTCCTCCCTGCAATCCTCGCTGCCTGCTACTACCGAGAGCCCTGACACTGATCTTCTCACCCTTTCGAGATTTCTTGAGGAGTTTCAGCCTTTCAAGGCTGAAATGCAGAATATGGCAGGAGAAATAAAAGGTATCTTCAGCACCCTGAGGAGCTCTCTAAGAAGATTTCTGATAATGAAGCTTGCATACGTTCCGTTGAAAGGAAACAGGATAAAGCAGAACTGGAGCTTGTGGCCCTGAGGCAAAGGCTAGTTAAAGTGGAGAACAAGGTGGAAGATTTGGAGGGGCGCAGTCACAGCGGTGATGTGGTTGTCATTGGTTTGCCCAGCGGTGAAGAGGGCTCAGGGCCCATTGAGTTTGTCGGGGGGTTCGTGGAGGGGGTGGCGGGCCCTTCCCCCTTTAGTGTGGGCTGCACGGTGGAGGGAGCTTGCCGGGCACTACGCCTCCCTCCTCTGGCTGGAGCCCCCCCAGGTCATTTATATTTCGCTTCTTAAATTTCCAGGAGTGACAGCATTTTCTATATAAGGTCAAGGAAACACAAGATTTGCAATGGGAAGGTAAAAAGCTGAGAGTGGCGCAAGATTTGCCTTTATCTGTACACCAGAAACAAGCCACATTTCACAAGCTTGTCCTCAAGTTGCTCGCTGCAGGAATCAAGTTTCGTATGGGTTTTCCTGCAAGATTTCAAGTTTGCCTGAATGGTTCTTGGGAGACCTATGAGGAAGTGAAGTCAGCTACCGCAGGGCTCAAGAAAGTGCTTCCTGATCTTTTTAAGCCTGCTTGAGAGTCGGCCTGGTGTGGGGAGCCATGCTAAGTTTTTCAGTGGTGGTGTAATTCGGCTGATGCAAATTATATCTCTCTACTTTGTCTCCGGGACTATGTTGGTCATAAACTATTTATCTGGCAATTCAGTTTCAAGCTGCAGCTCTCAAGAAGGGTTTTCGTGTTGACAGATTAATGGACATCGCGTTTCCGATCTGGTTTTCTCTCTCAGGACTGTTTAATTCTGTGGACTCTCATAATATTGACTCTGGTTCAGTCTAGTCTTGTTTCGTATTCATCTGGGGTTACTATGTTCAAGTTAAATTTTACTCTGTCAGATCTGGCAAAACACTTTTTTAAGGGTGATGTCTTGATCCCAAGGTTTTGGGGGGGGGGCAACGCTCAGTTCTGTGTTTGCAATGCGAATCTGTCTGTGGCTGCAGTCCCTTTCTGGTTTCATTTTCGTGGTCTGGTTTCTCTGGGTTTCCCTCTCTTTCTCATTCACTGTTGCCATTGGGTGATAGTGGTGGCTGGCCCGTGTATTTGGGGGATTTGCAGCCATGGACAGAAAGACGTTGTCCGGTTTATGGTACACTGTGTGGGGCGTTGATCTGCCCCTTCTGAGCATCCTTCCTCGAGTGCTGTTTGTGGAGGACTCCTCATCTCCCTTTTCGGGTTTCCACTGTTGGGGAGGGATGGTTGCTGCCTCCGGTCTCAGGAACAGGGTCCGGACAGCGGCCCAGGAGCCCTTGGGTTTCTCCTATGCTAGAGCAGGCAGTAATGGCCTGCTTTCTTGGCTGTTCACCTCCGTTATTCGAGGGTTGCGCCACAAGAAAAAATTACTCACCTTAGTAATTGCTTTTCTTCTCATGGAGTCTTGCTATATTATAACATTAGCAGTCAGCCACTGCAGCTGAACTGCCCCGGAGAGGAAGGAGTTAACTCCAGAGGATCTGGAGTTCTACAGCTCGAGGGCGTTGTGCCCAAAGCTCTATCTGGCAGTTTCAAATGAAACTGTCAGATCTTTATGAAGCTAACATCAAAGAACAGAAAGTCTGTGTGGAAAACTACACTAGCCCATGGCTACCTACTAGTAGTAGTAAACAATATAAACAACAAAGAAACACCCAAAACCATAATAACAAAATTGATGGTATTATGGTTCGCTTTACCACCTTGACAAGCATTATTATGAACCCCCTTCCCTCCAAGACTCAAGTCCAGGAAGGGGCAATATAAATAACCTAAATGAAAGCAACCAGATCCCTAACCCAAAGGAAAGAGGGAAAGGGAAAACTACAATGGCATGACACAGTGCTTGCACTAATACGCCACCCCTACCCAAGTAGAGGTTCTGAGAGGGGCAGGAGGGAGGGTGAGAGATAGCAAGACTCCATGAGAAGAAAAGCAATTACTAAGGTGAGTAATTTTTTCTTCAAACACCATGAAGTCTTGCTATATTATAACATTAGCAGATTACACAGCAGTACCTCCATGGAGGAGGGTCAGAACCTACTTAGGAAATAGGCTCTGAAGCACAGCTGTGTTAAACCTGAGCATCTCTCCTGGACTGGACATCCAGGGAATAATGCTTGGTAAAGGTGTGAACTATCTTCCAGGTAGCAGCTTGACAAATCTCCAGAATGGGAATGTCCCTAGCAGCTGCTAGAGATGCAGCTGTACCCCTGGTGGAGTGGGCCCTCAATCCTGAGGGGGGTACTCTACCTAGTTTCTGATAACAGAACTGGATACAAGAAACAATCCACCTTGCAATTGTTCTCTTAGTGGCAGGTTTTCCTTTGCCAACCTCGCCATAGATAAGAAACAGTTGGAGGGATTCGAACCTATGACCTCTGGTGCGCTCTAAATAGTAGCTTAAGGCTCTTTTGACATCCAAGCTGTGCAGTCTCCTCTCACCTGAGGAAGAATGCTCAGTGAAAAATACTGGGAGAGAGATAGATTGATTCAGGTGGAAATCAGAAACCACCTTAGGCAAAAACTTTCTATTAGTCCTAAGACTACTTTTATCTCTGTGGAAAGAGATAAATCTTCTTCCACTGACAGGGGCCTGTAACTCACTTATGCGTCTGGCAGAGGTGATAGCTACTAGGAAAACGGTTTTCCAAGTTAAATACTTGAGCTCTGCTGAAGACAGAGGCTCAAAGGGGGGTTGCATTAACTGAGCAATGCAAATATTCAGGTCCCAGGTGGGAGCTGGTTCCTGAAAAGGAGGGTTAGTATGAAGTAACCCTTTAAAAAACTTGGAGAACACAGGGTGAGAAGAAAGGGAGGCAGGCTTCCCTGCTGACACAAAAGCAGAGACAGCTGCCAGATGAACCTTCAGGGTAGCTGGTCTAAGGCCTAGGGAATTCAGATGGACCAAATATTCCAGAAGAATGGGAAGATCAGCAGATTCTGGGATAATCTGCCTCAGAGCACCAGATGGAAAACCTCTTCCACTTAGAATTATAAGTGGCTCTAGTGGAAGGCTTCCTAGAAGCCTTTAAAATATCCATGACACCTTGAGAAAGGTGTAAGTCAGCAATTCTAGCTCCTCAAGAGCCAAGCCTTGAGGTGGAGGGATTTGAGGTCCGGATACCACACTCTCCCTGTGCACAGGCCAGTAAGTCGTGGACTCTGGGTAGGCTCAGGGCAGGGTGGACTGCCAAGGACAGAAGCAGAGGGTACCAGGGCTGTCTGGCTCAATCTGGGGCAATCAGAATCACTCTGCAAGGTTGAGATCTGATTTTACTAGTACCCTGAAAAGAGGAAAGGAGGAAAGGCATACAGGAACTTCCTTTCCAGTCCAACAGAAAGGCGTCCAGAGGACTGAGCCCAGTACTGGAGGCCTGCAACAGAAAAGAGGAAGTTGATGGTTGTCTGGGGCTGCTAAAAGATCTATCTGAGGAGTGCCCCATCTGGCAAAGACAGACCCCAGCACTTGTGGATTCAGAGCCCATTCGTGATGGCCCTGAGAAATTCTGCTGAGGGCGTCCGCCAGGACATTGTCCTTCCCTGGGAGGTGAACTGCTATCAGGGAGGTGTTCAGGGAGTAGGCCAGAGACCACAACTTCATTGCTTCGGTGCACAGGGCTGAAGACCGAGTGCCCCCTTGCTTGTTGATGTACCACATTGTGGTGGTGGTATTGTCTGTCCTGACTTGAACCACTTTGTTCTGGACAGAATCTGAAAACACCCAAAGAGCTAAAAAGACAGCTCTGAGTTCCAACAGATTGATGTGGAGCAGAGATTCCTGAGGAGACCACACCCCCTGGGTGGCAAGATCGCCCAGGTGAGCCCCCCACCCTAACAGGGAGGCATCTGTGGTGAGGGTGAGGGAGTGAGAAATGGGAATGAAGGGAACCCCCTGTCTTAAATTGCTCTAGACCTGCCACCAGTGGAGGGCTAGGATCAGAGTTTGAGTAACTGGAACCAACTTGGTAAGGGGGTCCTTCCTTTGAGACCAATAGGCCCTCAATGGAACTGAATGTCCCTCATCTGGAATCTTGCTCCCTGCACGACAGCTGTGGAAACAGCCATGTGCCCAAGGAGTTGCAGAAAATGCCTTGCTGGTCGAGAGACCCAGCAGGGGTAAAGGAGGATGCCAGGGGCGATGAGTCTGTCCACCCTTTCCGAGGGAAAAAAGCCCTGGCTAACCTTGTGTTCAATTCTGAGCCTATGAAAGTTAGGACCTGAACCGGTTCCAGAACTGACTTTGGTAAGTTTAGCAGGAATCCCAGGAAGTGAGAAGCTGCTGGGTGACTTGCAAATGGGTTTCACCTGACCTGGAGACTGACCCACAATGAGCCAGTCGTCCAGGTAGGGAAACACAGCAACCCTTGCCTTCTTAAGTGAGCCACTACTACAGCGAGACATTTTGTGAATACCCTTGTCATGCAGAGGTCAGGCCAAGGGCATTGCCCTGAACTGGTAGTGGCCTGAGGGCAGTTCGAACCTGAGGTACTTTCGTGAGAAGGCCTGATCAGAACATGAAAATAGGCATCCTTGAGGTCCAGGGAAGCTAGCCAGTCCCCTGGCCTTTAGGGAAGGCAATATCATTGCCAGAGTCAACATTTTGAACTTTGGTTTCAAAAGATGCTTGTTCAGGTACCTTAAATCTAGAATGGGCCTCCATTCTCCTGTCTTTTGGGGTAAGAAAGTATCCTGAATAAAGCCCTTGCCCTGATGGCAAGGAGGAACCCTTCCACTGCTTTGCAGTCCAGAAGAGAAGAAACCTCTGCTTCCAAAGCAAGGGCTTCTGAAGGATTTGCAGGTGGAAAATGTCTGACTCTCATCTTTGGAAAGTGTTTGAAGCTGAGAACCAGACCCTGGCCTATTACCTCCAGAACCCATCTGTCCATAGTTAGGGACAGCCAGTTCCGGCTGAAATAGGCCAACCTGCCCCCCACTGGTACAGGAGAATCGGCCCTGGGCACCCCATCAGGGTGCCTGCTTAGCAGCAGCCTTAGGCTGAGGGGAGGGGGACGGTCTGCTTGTGCCTCGTCTACCCCTGCCTCTGAAGAAACCCCTCTGCGAGACAGCAGAGGAGGCTTGAAATTGGTAAAAAGGCCTGGAAAAAGGCCTGCCCCTTCCTCTCTGGGAGCATGCCTTGTGGCATGGCATGCTTCTCCTTAGCCTGGGCACTTTTGTAGGTAGTTCTGTATTCATCCATCTTTTTCATATAGTTTTCTGTTTGCTCCCAAACAGAGAATTTCCCACTACAGGAAAATCTATAGCCTTTGACTGGGTATCTTGGGACAGATTAGTGCATCTGAGCCATGCCAACCTACGGAAAGCTACAGAAGTGGCCATGACCCTAGAGGAAACATCATTATATCAACAGAAGTATGAAATTGAACTTTAGAGGCTTCAATGCCATCAGCAGCCACCTGTTCCAACTCACTAGCCAGCTGGCCATGGGCCTGCTTGGCTAACTGCAATACTGTGTCCCACCTAGATTTCTGATATCTAGCCACATAAGCCATATAATTTGCCTGCCTGAGTCCCAAAGAAGCTGCCATATACTGTTTCTTCACCATGGCATCAATCTTCCTGGAATCCTTATCAGGAGGATGTGAGGCCAGAGGAATATTAGCCTTGTCACAGGTTGCAGCTTGTACCACACCTACATGACTACACTGTTCAGTAAGGAAGTCTGTATCCGAGCCTGACAAAGTATACCTTCTGTCCATTTTTTTATCTACAGGAGGGACAGAATGAGGATTTTTTAAAATCTTTGTTGTTTGCTTCCTAAATGACTTATGCAAAGGAACAGACAACCTCCTAGACTCTGGAATATCCATCATTTCCACATAATCAGGCTCCTCTTGCTCATCCACAGCCTCCTCTAAAGGAAGCTGGATGGTTTCTGCAACCTTTTGTAAAAATAAAGAAAGAAGGGACTCAGACAGAATAGGAGGAGATTCTAAAGGTCTGTCTGGAGAAATGTCCGTTCAATGGGCACGTCCAGACCCCCAGCCACACATATATTGATCAAATTCCTCCTCCTCCTGTGGTTCATAAAAATCCTCAACTTCAAAATCCTGAACCACTGGGACTGAACTAACCAACCTTTTACCAACTGTTGGTGGTTCTACAGATCCCTGAGACAGTGACTGGACAATCTGAATGGCTTTAGCTATCTCTGCAGCAGTTGGAGACACAATTTTGGACCCCAAACCTACTGATTTCCTTGTCTTTTACTGGACTGGTTCCTCTGAACCAGCCTTCCTTTGCTGAGGAAGTCTCGCCTCTGGTCAGAGGGCTCCTCTGGTCCAGTGGGTACTGGACCGGGCTGGCCATCCGGGTCAGCGGACTTTTTGGCCTCTCGCTTCCTGAGCGCGGCCCAATCTCTTTTCCAGGGTGGCTGCAGGAAATTTTTACACACCTGGCAGTCTGACAGGAGGTGGTCACGCCTCAGACAATAAACACAGGGTGTGGGGTCAGCCTTGGCAAAGGCCTCCCCACAGACATCACAGTGTTGAAACCTAGTGGGCCCGGTTTTTTTTGGGTTTCTCAGACATAATGCCAGCCTAACCAAAACTTGCCCTTTTGATGGCAGTGCCAGGCAAGACACCCTTATCGGTTCCTAACCGTGTCACGGGTATTTGAAAAAACGTTATAATTCTGTTTTTTTTAGAACCGATAAGAACCGGGAACCGCACTCTAAAACCCACTGTACACTTTTAAAATGTAGAAATAACAAAGCGATCGGTTCAAAACCGAACCGATAATTAATTTTCCACACAGACTTAAAATTTAGTACTTACGGTTACCAGATAGAGCTTTAAAACCGAAATGCGGTAAAAATAATGACTTTTGCCGGTTCAAATGAACCGAAAAATACTCGCTTGAACCAAGAATGAACCGAGCTGAAGGAGCTGATCTCCGGAGCTACTGTTCAGTGAAGCAGAGTAAAGAATCTGACAGTTTCATTTGAAACTGCCAGATAGAGCTTTGGGCACAGCGCCCTCGCGCTGTAGAACTCCAGATCCTCTGGAGTTAACTCCTTCCTCTCCGGGGCAGTTCAGCTGCAGTGGCTGACTGCTAATGTTATAATATAGCAAGACTTCAAGGTGTTTGAAGAGGGCATCTGTGTTTACTATTTTCATGTTCGATGCAAGTACTATACACACTTTATTCTCTATGAATCAGGTAGTAGCATGGTTCATGGGGACTCTGTAGGGAGAATTATTTTCTTTATGGGTTTGTATAGACAACTTCTTTACATTAGTTGGCATTGATGTCAATTTATAAGAACAATGGAGGTACTACTCTCTATGGAGTGTTCTGATTATAAAGGGGTAGTGTCCTGGTTTTCTGGTTCACGAGGGTGGGGAAGTTGGAGGGAGAGGTTCTTTTCAGTTAGCTGATCATCATGTACCATGCAAAAGGCGGGTGGGTGTGAGAAGAGGGGGGGTCAGGGTTTATGGGGTGCCGGGGGGGTTCCAGAGGGGTGATTGGGGGATGGATCTAGTGATGGTAAGGGTGGGGGGGAGGTAGAACAACACAGCACATATTTCGCTTGGAGCAGTTTTGAGGGGAAACATAAATACATGTGGTGTTTTCGGGGATTTCTGACTGGCACCTTGAGAGATGGTTAGAAATATCCACTTTATCAGTTGGAACGTTAAAGGGGCAAGGCATAGGACTAAGCAATATAAAATCCTGAAACTTATAAACCATCTGAAGGCAGAAATTATATTTTTGCAGGAGACACATTTGCTTATGAGGGAAGCTGACAAAATGAGACGGCAGCAAATTGGGCAGCTGTTTTCGGCGGAGGATATGACCCATAGAAGAGGGGTCATGATCCTTTAGCATAGGTCGGTTCCTTTCAAACCTCTCCAAGTTATACCGGATCCTTCCGGCAGATTTTTGTTTGTAAAAAGCAGACTGCATACCTTGGATATTGTTTTGGGTGTTATTTATGGCCCTAATGTAGATTCCCCCAGTTTTTTTGTCCAGATAATAGAAGCCCTAACTCCATTTTTGGAAATCCCTATGGTTCTAGGGGGTGACTTCAATCTCGTTTTTGACCAGGCTCTTGACAGGTCAGGCCAATCCCGTCAAGGTCTTTCCCCAGCACAAAGGGCTTTTAGGGACCTGTTGGACTCTATAGGTCTTTGTAATATATGGCGTGTATTACATCCTAGTACAAGGGAATATACCTATGTTTCTCCAGTCCACGCAACTTCTTCGAGGATTGATTATATCCTCATCTCTCAATCCTTATTACCTGGGGTCATAAGTTCTAGTATTGTTTTAGGGCCCCTGTCAGATCATTCTGTGGTCACCTGCCAAATAACCCTAGCGTCGCTGCCCAATAAAGGGGGCAGGTGGAAGTTGAATAATCAAATTTTGAAGGAGCCAGAGACGGTTCAATATATATAATATCCCAAATAGAGCAGTTTATTGCCTCCAATTCTAACTCCATGGAGAAGCCCGATATGATATGGGGAGCTTGTAAAGCATATTTAAGGGGGATTATAATTGGCCTAACATTGAAAAGGAAAAAAGACAGGGCATCTCGGATCTCTGACCTCTCTCAGATTAGGGGCATGGAGAGGGTTCTCTCTCCATCTTCTTCTGAGATATTTAAGCAAGAATTATCGAAATTGAGAGAAGCCTACCTAGCAATGTTATCGGAGCAAGCCGAATTTGCTATTTTGAAAACAAAAGCGGTATACACTGATCAGGGTGAGAAGGCCGGCAAAATGTTGGCGCTGCATATTAAGCAACAGGAATCTGCTAGATTTATTCCTGAAGTCCATTCCTCCAAAGATAACTGCCTTAAGGTCTTGGCCTCGGAGATAGCAGAGGAGTTCACAAATTATTTCCAGGATTTATATGGCTTATGGTTAATTCCCCGTCTAAGGAGAGACTTCTTGAATATCTGAGTGATTTACAATTGCCAGCTCTCTCACAATCCCAGCAGAAAATTCTGGAGTCTCCGATCTCTGAGGGTGAGATTGAAAGGGTAATTAAATCTCTCCCATCTGACAAATCTCCGGGCCCTGACGGGTTCACCTCCAACTTTTACAAAGCTTTCTCTAAACAATTGATTCCCATTTTGTTGCCACTTTTTCAGGCTATTCTCTCCGGTCAAGTATTCGATCCCTCCCTTTTTGAGGCACTGATTGTTTTGTTACCTAAGCCGGAGAGGCCGTCCGATCTGGTCTCCAGTTACAGGCCGATCTCCCTTCTTAACCATGTTATTAAAATCCTGGCAAGACTATTAGCCAACCGTTTGGAGGCAGTACTTCCCTTTTTAATAGGGGCAGATCAGGTTGGCTTTATGAAAGAAGATCCTCTGTGGATCATCTGAGGGCCCTGTCTCAAGTCTTCTCGGGATCTAAGGATGCTCCACATCCAATGGTCCTGATTTTGCTGGATGCTGAGAAGGCGCTCGACAGAGTCCATTGGGATTACTTGTTTGCTACGATGGAAGTTTTTGGTTTTCCTACGAAATTCCAAAATTGGGTTAGTTCTCTATACAAGTTCCCTTCTGCTAGAATTTCATGTAATTGGGTTATCTCCACCCCCTTCAAATTACATGAAGGGACCAGACAGGGGTGTCCCTTATCCCCCCTTCTCTTTAACATCTACCTAGAGCCTCTTATCAGGAGACTGTCTGGTGCCCAGGGCATCTCAGGTATCTCTCTCAGGAGCAGGTGGTTAAAGTGGCGGCCTATGCAGATGATCTTCTGCTGCAGGTAACTCATCCACTCACATCTATTCCCATTATTCTGAAGTTAATAGATGACTTCAGTAAGGTCTCGAATTATAAACTCAATGTAGGTAAGACTGTGGTTTTTCCTCTTAACCACAGGGTACACAAACAGGATATTATTGAGTTTGGGTTCACCTGGAAGTCCGATTATATTAAATATCTGGGGCTCCTTCTCACTCGGAACACGGCACGGCTCAGACAACTCAATATTGATGCACTGGTACATAAAATAGATCTAGACCTCTGCCGGTGGACTCTACTTCCCCTCCCTCTTTGGGGCAGAATTAACTTAATCAAAATGAACGTATTTCCTTGTTTATTCTACCCCCTTAACATGCTAAACATATGGCTCCCCCTGGCCTGGGTTAAAAAAGTGCATAGCATGATCTCTACCTTTATATGGGGTGACAAGAAGGCTAGGATGGCTTTCCATAAGTTAATGGCTCCGAAGGCTAAAGGAGGGTTAAGACTTCCCCATATTGGGCTCTATTACTGGGCCAGTCAGGCCAATAAGTATCTCAGATGGCTGACCGTGGATCAACAATCCATGGCCGCCACTTATATCCCGACCTGGTTAGCCATAGAGTCTGCTACCATTAGAAAACATGGCCTTTCTCCGGCTGCGTTACACCAAGGTTAGTTCTTTACCTGAATCTCTACGTAGCTCTCCTATTGCCGTCTCAATCAGGGTTCATACTCAGTTGTGTGCTTTTCTGAAGTATAAAAATCTAAAGGATTTATCTCAGCCTGTTATAGGCAACCCTAATTTTTTGCTGGACGGTAGGCTTCTCTCACCTAGTTAGATCCCTCAGATAAGTAACTGTCGTCTAGATAACTTCATGTTATCCGATAGTCAATGGTGCTCTTCTGCTGGCATTATGCATAAGTTTATGTTACCTCACACAGCAATTTTTAAGATTTTTCAATTCCGCCACTTACTGGTTAAGGTAATGGGTCCGGTTCCCCCTCCTGCTCCCAGTGTCAGTTTTCAGGCTACCCTTACGGAGTTGGCGGGTTCGCCTTATGCTGTATCTACAATATATACTGCTCTGTTTACCTGGGCTTACCCTGATAATTATGCTCCCGTCTCCTTTTGGGCCTCTCTCTTTCAGGGTAGAGATATGGATTGGTTTCTCTTCTGGCAAAGTTATCATAAGTTCCTTAAGCAGGACAGACTTAGACTAACACAATTCAAAATTTTGCATAACATTTATTATTCTCCGCAGAGGCTTGCTAGACTGGGTCTGATGTCTTCCCTTTTTTGCACAAGATGACAGTCTCAAGAAGGTGACCTCCTTCATATTTTCTGGAGTTGTCCTAAAATTGCCCCACTTTGGACCTTGATTAATCAGCGTGCTGATCCTCTTTTAGGGCTCTCAGAATTGTTCACCCCCGAAATATGTCTCTTCAGGGATTTCTCCTCTATTTCGGTGGTGAACAGGAGGTGTCACATAGCATTGATGTCAATGTCTGTTAAAAAGGTGGTGTTGAGGCACTGGAAGGACACGGAGGTACCATCTTATGTTGAATGGCTTCAGGAACTGCTGGCGAACCTCAGAACAGAGAGGACAATTGCCAGTCTATACAACAAACTGGAAAAGTTTGACAAGATCTGGGGCCCACTGCAGACTCTTTATGCACTACAGGCCTAAGTACTACCAGGTTACATTTTCTGGTGTTGTGCTAAAAGAATATCGATGCACTGGGTTGTTCGGGGTGGGTAGTGGGTTGGGCAGGTAGGGGGGTGGGGGAGAGCGAATCATTTTGTATTTTGCATCTGCCCTTTAGGGTTTACGATGTACTCCACCATGATTTGTTCTCTGTAATGGAAACTTTAATAAAATCTGAATTGAAAAAAAAAGAAAAGGCCTGCCCCTGCCACTAGACGGCTGCCTCTAAGGAGTTGCCTGCCTCTCCTTGGCCTGGGCACTCCTATAAGTGGTCCTGTACTCATCCATTTTCTTCATGTAATTCTCTGTCTGCTCCCCAAACAGAGAATTACCCACCACAGGGAAATCCATGGCCTTAGCCTGGGTGTCCCGTGAAAGGCTAGTACATCTGAACCAGGCCATTCTCTGAAGAGCCACAGATGTAGCCATGACTCTTAATGACACATCATTGGAGTCCACAGCAGCATGAAATTGCACCTTTGATGCCTCGATCCCATCAGCAGCCACCCCCTCCAGCTCCTTGGCTAGCTGGGGGGAGGCATGTTTAGCCAGTGCCAGTACAGTGTCCCATCTGGACTTCTGGTTCCTGGCTGTATAGGCCATATAATTAGCCTGCCTGAGTCCCAAAGATGATGCCAAGTACTGTTTCTTTGCCATGGCATCTATCTTACTGGAATCTTTGTCTGGGGGTGTGAAGCCAAGGGGATGTTTGCCTTGTCACAGACAGCAACCTGTACTACCCCAACATGGCTGCATTGTTGGTAAAGAAATTCCATATCCAAGCCTGTCAAGGTGTACCTTTCGTCCATTCTCTTGTCAACAGGAGGTATAGAGTTGGGAGACCTAAGATTTTTTTGTGTCTGTTTCCCAAATGACCTATGAAGGGGAATAGACAGTCTCTTAGACTCTGGGATGTCCATCACCTCTATGAAGTCAGGCTCCTCTTGATCCTCTACAGCCTCCTCAGTAGGAAGCTGGAGGGTCTGAGCCACTTTTCTGCAGAACAGAAAGTGGGAAGGGGACTCAGAAAGCCTAGGAGGGGAAACACCAGAAGGTCTGTTTGGGGAGATGTCTGGTTCCACAGGCACATCCAGACTTTCACCGTCATAATCATCCTCTTCAAAATCCCCCTCCTCATCAAACTCTGATTCATAAATATCTTCAGGCGAATAATCCTGAACCAGGGGAACCGACCGAACCGAACCTCTGCCAGAAAGCACCAGATCAGTCGGAACCGGACGAAGCGATTCCACAATCCAAATTGCTTTGGCTATTTCTTCAGCGGTTGGAACATACAGCTCTGGATCCAAACTGGCAGATTTATCCTTTCGTTTTCTTTTTGTAGGAACCGATCCCTTGGGATCGGCTCTCCTCTTGCCTAAAGAAGTATCACCCTGGTCAGAAGGCACTCCTTCTGGCTCGGTAGGCACCTAACTGGGCTGGCCTTCTGGGTCATGGAGCTGGCCTCCCCTATCCCTAAGTTCACCTAACTCTTTTCCCAGGGTAGACGAGGAAATTCTTACAAATTTGGCAGTCTGAATCGAGGTGGTCAAACCCCAGACAGTAAACTCAGGTGGTGTGGGGATCGGCCTTAGCAAAGACCTCCCTACACACAGTGCAGTGTTGAAACTCAGTGGGCCCAGATTTTTTCTTGGGTTTCTCAGACATGGCCAACCTAACCAAGTTACCCTTTATATGGCAACTGCCAAGCAAGACTCCCCTATCGGTTTCACTCCGTGTCATGGGTGATGGAAAAAAACGCTAAAATTACATTTTTTTTAAAACCGATATGGACCGGTAACCACACACTAACTTTTTTCTTACTACAAGATCGGTTCAGCCGAACCGATTGGAAAAATTTTCACAATTTCCACACACAGCTACTAATCTAAGTACTTATGGTACCACAGAGAGAGTCTCAAACCAAAAAACGGAATGAAAATCAGACTACAACCGAAACTTTAACCGTGAAGAACGAGCAGAAGGAGAAATCTCGGGCGACTGTTCAGTGGTAGAGTAAAGAATCTGATGGTTTGGGTTTGAAAGGACACAGACAGAGTTTTCAACCGAGCTCGAGCCCAACGTTCTATGCCTGGCATAGAATTTAACCCTTCACTCTCCGGGGCAGTTCAAGCGCTGGAGCTAACTGCAAATTGTCAGAATACAGCAAGACTTCATGTTGTTTGAAACGTGACCATGGGGAGTATGTTTAAGTTTATCATATAGTGACCAAAACTGGTCCAACTCAGCAGGTGTAGAAAAACTTGCATTGGAATTTTCTTCCTCTGAAATATGGATTAAGGCAAATACCTCAGAAGGTATACAATTAAGGGAATCCTCCCCACATAAAAATGGTCTGGTTTCTCAGACAGCCCACCAGCATAGCACAGCCTTATGGCATTCCTTTTGGGCAGCACCTCAGGTCTCTGTTTAAATAAGTCAGCAAAGTTGGGACCTGAAAGGGAAGGGGGAGTACCCTTCTGATTAGATTCCTCCAAAAGAGAATTAGCAGGACAGGTATGGCTGGAAGGTACTGAAACAGTCAAGCCATCAGTAACTGTGCTATACGCACCCTCTAAGTGGATATAGTAGAGGTTAATAAATGAGAAGAAAGTACTGAAGTTTGTTCCCCAACAACAACCCCCACAGTTCTTACAGGGGCCAACACATCTGGCTCATCCTGTATCTTAGGTGCCTTAGCTGCAAAATCTTTCTCTGGTGCTCGTAACAGTGACACAGTATGGGAGGCAATGGACTCTTGGCCCAGTGGCATCTGTGAAGCTGTTGGCGTATCAGAATCAGGTGACCACATCAAATCAGGGACCCAGATTCCAACCTCAGTCCGAGTCCAGCCCGCCACCCTTACAACAGAATCCAGAGTCCACTCTTCAGCTTTCCCTTCACCCTGCACCACACAGAAAGCCTCCTTGATTCTTGTCACTACTGACGGCAGCTGTACTTGAATCTGACCAGCATTGACAGCTGTGGTAGAGCTGGTACATGCAGGTTCCATTCTCTCTGGCAATAAAGAAACAGCTACCACTTCCAGCGCCGGTCGGACATCTGAAGCAACCTCTCCTCCATTGTAGAATCATCTGGAAAGGTACTCCAACACTTTAGAAATGGAGTCCACCTGGATACCTTCAGTTGAAGGCTGAATATCCTCCATAATAGCAACATCCAACATCTCATCCTCCAAGCCTTCTGGTTCTTCAGTAACCAGTAACAAATGTGCACTCTCCATTTGCTCTGCTGTGAGACCTGAGATAGAGAGCATCCCCTCAGCCCACAAATTTCCATCCTCCTCTTCCACAGGAGCATCCAACATCTTGGACTAGGGGCCAACAGCACCCCCTGCCAAGAGCAGGGAAATTGTGCTGGAAATGCATTATAAGAGAATACAAACAATAATACAGGATGAAGCAGAAAAAAAAAGGAAATTTTTGCATACAAACCCAGGCCATCAGAATTATATTAATGCTCAAACAATCAAATATAAAGGGTTTGAGAAACATATCATATGCATTTCATTTGTATCTTATTATAAAGGTGAAACCTTTCCACCACATTTGAACTCTCAATAATGGATGACAGGGAAACTCCTTTCGATATATTTTTGTTAATGCAGATTCGCACAGCATACGAAAGGTTATTTCTGGCATTCTCTTTTGTTGTAAAACCTATTGACACCTCGGCTGCCATAAGAAGTATTTCAAAACTGCCAGGAAAACTGTTAAAGTACCATCATGATATCTTTGCAAAGTCCCTGAATAAATCCCCAAAGTGAAATTTTCATAGGTCAAGTTACAAAGCCAAGAAAGCTGCCATTCTTTAGCCAGATATGCCCATAAAGAAGCAAAAAAGGAACACTCAAATAGGAAGTGATCCATATATTCTTCAGGAGCTCCACAGTCAATATAAGGGCAAGATGTCTCCTCTACTGCCTTGTGCTTACTGTTCCCCCTTACATTCAGTCGCCCATAGACAGACAGCCAAAGGATTTTCCACATGTTTCTGGGGATTCTTTGATTATTTAATATGGCAAGGATCTTATCTCTGTGATGAGGGGGACAGTTTTTGAATTCTGGTTTAGTTGTGTAAATAGTACGCAACACTATGTTATATAGGTTTCTACCTGAACTTTGGCATATCATATCTTTGCTTAGTTGCCATTTCCTCAGTTTCTGCAGTGCAGGTTTAATGGAAACTGGGACAGAGTGAGTTTGTAAGTTTGAGAGGCGAGGAATCCCAATGCGATAGAAAAGTGCCAATATTGTTAAGAATCCAAAGTTTTGAGAGGGAAATTGTAGGAGATAGCCCGATCTTAAGTGTTAGGGAAAACAAAAAATAGTATGAAAAAATATCAAAGGGTGAACCATGCCTACGCCTCCTTTATTTGTCTCTAAATATGTATAGGTTCATTGGATAAGGTTTAGTCTGCTGTCTCACGGCATTTGGAAGAAGAGGCTATATAGCCGGGTCTCAAAAGTAGTAGGTACTGGAAGCAGCATGCCAACATAAAGACAACAAGGGATTACAAATTTCTTTATAATCTGAATCCTTTTAAATTTAGAAGGTTTCCAGCTTTTCCAGCAGGCAACTTTAGTCTCACAAGAGGGTAATACCCGTCCCCAATTGTCCTGTGCATTATCAGGACTACCAAAAAATATTCCTAAATTTTTTTATTGGTTCTGAGGAGATAGTAATACCAGCTATCACTGAATTCTAGGGAGTGGATGACCCAAGAAAAAGTCATTTACTTTTATGTTTATTTAAACAAGCTCCTGACACCTTAGAGTACGCCTGGATATTCCTTGTGGCTGCCGTCACACATAGTTCCATTCTAAGGAGCAAACACAAATCATCTGCATAGGCTAAACTCTTAACCTTTTCATTGGGATGTGACCCAGTTAAACTGTGTATTTGTAGATTAGAGGATAATTTCTGCAAGGGAGGATTTATCATATATATATATATATATATATATATATATATATATATATATATATATATATAAAGGGGACTAAGGGGCAACCCTGCCTGACACCTTCTTGAATCTCTACTTCCAATCCATATTGTTCTGCAACTATGGGAGTTATAGAAGCAGTGGAATACAGCAATTTTATATAAAATAATGCATGGGGGTGAGTGTATAATGAGAAATAATGAGCACCCAAGGTGTGAGATGCTACATAAACCCTAAGGTGAAGCCCGAGGGGTCTGTTAAAGCATCCCACATCGAGAGTGCCCATTTATTTCTCATTGTACACTCACCCCCATACATTGTTAGATGTAATTGCTGACTTGTATTTTTTTGCCACATTAGAGCAAAAAGCTTCTGTGACACACAGTTAACAGGAATCAAATGCTTTTATTGTCAAAAAACAGCAAATGCTATGTAAATAGAACTGTAACAATAAAACAGAATTGATTTTAGTTTTAATTTTAATAACTGCTTTTAGAACAAAACTTTTTCTTTTAAGAGAACGTCTTTTTTTTTATTTCTGGTTCAGTTGTTCTGAAAGGGAAATGGAAATACAGTAAGGTTAAACTCGGGAGAACAATTAATAGTAAACTTTGCTGTACCTTGTTAGAAAGATGCAGTACAGTGTGTTTAAGAGTCCAGGTTTCGTGTTTTTCTGGTTTTCTTCGTTGTTTTGGTCTGTGTGTTCAGTCTGGGAGATGTTAATCAGCATTCTTTTCCTGCATTGCCACGGTGATATTCTAATGTCTCTGATGATGTTTGGGTTTCTATGGAGATGGGAAAAATTAGAATATCACCATGGCAATGCGGGAAAAGAATGCTGATTAACATATCCCGGACTGAACACACGGACCAAAACAATGAAGAAAAACAGAAAAACATAAAACCTGGACTCTTAAACACACTGTACTGCATTTTTCTAACAAGGTACAGCAAAGTTTACTTTTAACTGTTCTCCCGAGTTTAGCCTTACCGCATTTCCGTTTCCCTTTCACAACAACTGAACCAGAAATATATAAAAAAAAAAAAGACATTCTCTTAAAAGAAAAAGTTTATTTACACTCGTTGACAACTGCTATGGAGTTTTCAGCTCTATAAAGAGATTTTGTGCTGTGCAGTGTGCAAGAGGGTATAGCGTGAGCAGGTAGAAGGAGCAGGTGGTGCTTCTTCGCCGTTATAACTCGTGGGTTATAATGGCGAATTATAACCTGCTCTTTCTATGGAAAAAAAGACAAGCCTGTTATTACAACCATATAAGAAATGGTTCTGGTATCCCATAATGTCTCAAAACAGAAAAACAGAAAGGAATGGCTAACCTGATCGAAGGCTTTGCTTTGATCTAAAGAAAAGATAAAACCAGTTTTATCATGCGTCTTATAATAATCGCAAATATCTGTGATAATAAATGATGTGTGTTGAATTTTGCGATCAGGCAAGCCACAAAACTGAGAGTGATGAATAATATTGGCAGCACTGCCCCTGAGTCTAAAATTTAAAACATGGGAGAGTATTTTAAAGTCGGGATTCAGCACAGTCATAGGCCTCCAATTTGTTAAAAGAGTTCTTTCTCCTGATTTATGTACAAAAATGACTATGCCTTTAGTAACATTTTTAGAAACCTGTCTCTGAGAAGAAAAAGCAAGCATAAACTTTTTGTAAGTGTTTGGCAATAATTTCTTTGAACGTTTTATAAAACTCATAAGGGATGCCGTCTATTCCTGGTGCTACTCCTATCGTAAGAGAACCTATAACTTTGAGTATTTCTTGTTCGGATATGGGAGCTGTTAATTCCTGAAAACTGATAGAACAAAAATGTCTAGGTAGAGACCACAGAAAATCAAAAATGTCTTGGTCAGTAGAGGGAATGGGATCCTTACAGGACAAGAGATATTTATTTATCAAATCTTTCAGTTTTTCTGGGTTTGAGGTTATTAGGTCTTGGTCATCCTGCAGTTCTGTAAAAGAAGAATCATGTCTCCTAGTTTTACAAGCCTCATAAGGATCACCTACTGGGGATTTCTGGGTATCATATGAAAGTTCCACCCTCATAGTACTAGGTCTATCATACTGCCACTTAACCATTTCTTCCATAAGTTAGGCAATTTGTCCAGAATCCTTGTGTCCAGTAAAAGGAACTTCAGACATAAATTGCTGAAGCTTGGTTCTTAACCTTAAGTGTCTAAAAAACTTATCTCTAATCTGTGTCTTCCCATAAGCTTGGAGCCAGGCACTAACATTTACTTTTGTGGTAGCCCACCAGTCTTTAATATTTTTGTAAAGGTCAAAGACAGAAGATCAAGCCAGTAAGAGTTTTTCAATTTCTACAAGAACATAGATATTTTGTAAGACAGAACAATTCAATTTCCATTGTAATAGCTTTGTTGGCATATGTGGGTTATGTTGGGTATAGATCTTTATCAAATTATAGTCAGAGAATTCTATGGGTATCACTTCCATGTCTCTAATATGTTTATTCTTGAATATAAAAAAATAATCTATATATGTAGTCAAAGTCAGTCTCCTATAGGTATATTTGGGTCCCTTTTTTTAAGAAGTGGCACAATTTTGTAAGTCAGTGATTTGTTTACATCTATGCAAAGCTATAGAGTCTCAGGAAATCTTTTTCCCCAGAGTGAATCTAGTGGGCTAATTTAAACTACTGTTAAAATCATCCCCTAAATATATTGTTCTTGTGGTGGTTAAATATGCTTGTATATTTTCAAAAAGCTGAACCCTATCTGTCTTAGATTGAGGGCAATACACATTTATAAATCTAACAGATTCATGATTCAAAGTACCACCAAGAATTAATACCCGGCCAGGAAGAAAAAGTTATTTACCATAGTAACCTTATTTCTCTCAGGGGATACTCCAATATTCATAACTCTTCTGCAGTATACCTTTAAGGTCAGATCTGCCCGGAGATAGAATGCTATGCTAATGATGGAATCATTGGCATGAGCCACTTTTCAAATGCTGCCACCTATCAACTGCTTACATTCTAACCCTCAGATTTCGTGGACGTCTGTAAATACAGGGCCTGAAATTTAAAAATATATAAATTTAAACTTCAAAATTCCCCACCCAAACCTCCAACTGGAGGAAATATAACCTTATCATAACCAATCCCACAAGTTCCTATGTCAGAATCACCTGAAAAAGGAGAAAACATAAGAACAAGTTTTAATAAAAGTAGAATGTGGCATGCAAACACTAAGGTACAGCATGGAATACAGAGGTCACTGTTTCTTAAACGGGGAGGCAGGGAATGAAAATTATGAATATTGGCGTATCCCCTGGGAGAAATAAGGTTACTGTGGTAAGTAACTTTTTCTTCTCACCCCAGGAATACTCCAATATTCCTAACTCTTCTGCAGACTAAAATGCAGTACCTTAGGAGGCGGGAAGAACCTATTTTGGAAACAGGCTCTGCAGGATGGCTGTACCAAACCTGGTATCAGCTCTGGCCTGCATATCCAAGCTGTAATGCTTGACAAATGTGTGTACTGTTTGCAAGGTTGCTGCTTTACAGATATCTACCAAGGGTACATCCCTTGCAGCTGCCAGTGTTGCAGCTGTACCCCTTGTGGAGTGGGCTCTAAGCCCTGCTGGAGCTTCTTTGCCCACCTTTGAATAACAGAATTGGATACACTGAACAATCCAATTAGAAATGGACATTTTGGATGCTGGATTTCCTTTTCCCAAGTCCCCATAAGTGAGGAAAAGTTGTGTTCTGTCTATGGGGCTTAGTGGCTGTCATATAATAGCTCAAAGCTCTCTTGACATCCAGGCTATGCAGCCTATGTTTACCAGAAGAAAAATGGTCAGTGAAGAACACTGGTAAAATTATAGATTTGTTCAAATGGAAGTCTGAAAAAGGAATTTCTTATTTGTCTGAAGGACTACCTTATCCCTGTGAAAGGCAATGTAGTCCTTTTCAGTGCATAAAGCCTGGAGCTCACTAATTCATCTAGCTGAAGTAATGACCACTAGAAACACTGTTTTCCAAGTGACATACTTCAAAGGTGCTGAAAATATAGGCTCAAAGGGAGGAGCCATGAGTTGAGCAATGCAGATACTAAGGTCCCAAGCTGGCACTGGTTCTCTCACTGGTGGATACATATTGAAAGGCCCTTGAAGAATCTTTTAAATATGGGATTTGATGCCAAAGAAACAGACTTGCCTGAAGATGCATAGGACAAGACTGAAGTCAAATGAATCTTTAGTGTAGAAGGTTATAAGCCTAAGGAATGTAAGTAGACTAAGTAGTCCAGAACCAGCGGTACTCCTGCCTGGGTTGGCACTATACTCCTAGTACAGCAACAAATAGAAAACCTCTTCCACTTTGCAGAACAGGTTTTCTTGGTAGAGGATTTCCTTTATCCCCTTAGAAAATCCATAACTGGTTCATAAAGTTGTAAACCAGCATACTCTAGGTCCTCAAGAGCCAGGCTTTGAGCCTGAGTGACCTGAGGTTCAGATACAGGAGCCTCCCCTGGTTGGAGGTCAGAAGATTGTGCCTCCTGGGAAGGTGTATTGGTTTGTCCAATTACATGGATAGTAACAGGGAGTACCATGGCTGCCTGGCCCACTCTGGGGCTATCAGAATCACTGTTGCTGGCTGAGACCTGAGTTTCAACAGCACCCTGTATACCAGGGGAAATGGAGGGAATGCAAACAGGAATTTCCATGACCAATCCAGAATAAGGGCATCCAAAGGAACCGGGCCCACTACTGGAGGTCTGCAACAGAACTGTGGCAAGTGGTGACTCTACTGTGAGGCAAAGAGGTCTATTTCTGGAGAGCTCCACCTCTTGAATTAAGACTGCACCACTTGCCAGTTCAGGGACCATTCATGATGGGCCTGCTGATTCAGCTCAGGGCATCTGCCAGAACATTGTCTTTGCCTGGCAGATGACTGGCCTGTGATGAGGAGCCCAGTGAGTAAGCGAGGGTCCAAATTCTCATAGCCTCCATGCAAAGGAGGCTTGACCTTGTTCCCCGTTGCTTGTTTATGTAGTACATGGTGGTAGTATTGCACTACCTTTCCCTGTATCAGAGGTTTGAAAGCTTGCTTTGCCAGAAACACTGCCCTGAGCTCTAGCAAGTTTATGTGTAAAAGAGTCTCTGCACTTGACCAAGTGCCCTGGGTAGTGTGCTCTGCTAGATGAGCCCCCCCAGCCCAGGAGGGAAGCATCTGTTGTGAGAATCACTGAAGGAAGTTCTTTTTGGAAGGGACCCCTTCTCTGAGGTTGGTTTCCTCTTTCCACCACTGAAGTGTTTGGATAAATGTTTTTGTTACAGGAATGAGTTTTGACAGGGAATCCTTTCGTTGGCACCAATGAGCTCTTAAGTGAAATTGGATGCCCCTCATCTGAAACCTGAAGCCCAGCACTGTGCCTGTTGCAGCTGCCATGTGGCCCAGTAGTAGAAGCAAATGCCTTGCAGGCCTTGGGACATTGAGCCTGAAAGAGGCTGCCAACTGCAGGATGCTTTTTACCCTTTCTCTGGGTATAAAAGGCTCTGCCCGCTATGGTATTCAATTCTGCCCCTATAAACTGCAGAAATTGAGAAGGAAGAAAAACAGATTTTTCTAGATTTAGGAGGAAACCCAGGGGGTGCAGAAGCTGCCTAGTGAGCTGCAGGTGTTCTGCCAACTGTTGTGGTAAATTTGCCACCACCAGCCAGTCATCTAGATAGGGAAATACAGTGACACCTTGTCTGCGCAGGTGAGCCACTACCACAACCAGACACTTAGTGAATACCCTTGGTGCTGAGGTGAGACCGAAGGGGAAGGGATGAGAACTGATAATGACCTGACAGGAGTCTGAACCTGAGATACTTTCTGTGAGACTCCCTTATGGGGATGTGGAAATAGGCATCCTTTAGGTCCAGTGTTGCCAGCCAATCTCCTTTTCAGAGTGCTGGTAGAATCAGAGACAAATTCACCATTTTGAACTTTGATTTTGCTAGGAACCTATTGAGGAACCTGAGAGCTAAGATAGTCCGCAGCTCTCCATTTTTCTTTGGAGTGAGAAAATATATTGAGTAAAGTCCTTTTCCCCTTTGATGTAAATGCACTAGTTCCACTGCTTTTAGTAAAATAAGATGTTCTACCTCTTTTTCTAATCTTTTGCTTTCCAGGAGGGAAGCTGATTTGAAAGAAAAAAATACTCACCTTAGTAATTATGTTTCTTCTATTGGAGTCTTGCTGTATTCTGACAAGTGCAGTTAGCCCCAGCCTTTAAACTGCCCCAGAGAACAAAGGGTTAAACTTTCTATGCAGAGCATAGAATGCTGAGCTCGAGCTCAGTTGATGTCTCTGTCTGTTTCCCTTTGAAGACTGTCAGATTCTTATGAGCAAAAACTCACTAGCTATTCCATGTGGAAATTGTAAAATTTTACTAGCCAACTGGCAACAGAAAGTTTTGGATTCCCACAGGAAGACTCAAGTCAGGAAACCCAAACCCAAAAACCAAACAAGAATAATAATAAAACAACACCCAAACAAAAAGAAGAGAGTGTAAAAGGAGCACTCCTGAGGTACAACACTGCACCTGCCCACCACTTCCCAAAACCAGGTTCTGAGGAGGGGAGGCAGGGAGCGAGGTCAGAAAACAGCAAGACTCCAATAGAAGAAACATAATTACTAAGGTGAGTAATTTTTTCTTCAAACAACTTGAAGTCTTGCTGTATTCTGACAAGTGCAGACTACCAAGCAGTACCTCCATGGAGGAGGGACAGAACCTACTTTGGGAATAGGCTCTGAGTACTGCTGTGCCAAACCGAGCATCACTCTAGCCTGGATATCCAGAGAATAATGCTTGGTAAAGGTATGGACTATTTCCCAGGTGGCTGCTTGACAAATTTCTAAGAGAGGTATATCCCTGGCAGCAGCCAGGGAAGCAGCTGTACCTCTTGTAGAGTGAGCCCTCAGGCCTGAGGGTGGAATCTTTCCCAGTTTTTCATAGCAGAATTGTATACAAGACACAATCCACCTGGCAATAGTTCTCTTGGTGGCAGGTTTGCCCTTTCCCACTTCTCCATGAGTGAGGAACAACTGGAGGGATTCAAACCTGTGCCCTTGGTACACTCTATGTAGTAGCTAAGGGCTCTTTTAACATCTAAACTGTGTAGCCTCCTCTCTCCTGAGGAAGAATGATCAGTGAAGAAAACAGGGAGAGACATAGACTGATTCAAATGGAAGTCTGAAACCACTTTAGGTAAGAACCTTCTATTAGTTCTAAGGACCACTTTATCCTTGTGAAAGGAGATAAAATCAGGCTCCACTGACAGGGCTTGCAATTCACTGATATGCCTGGCAGAAGTAATGGCTACCAAGAACACAGTTTTCCAAGTCAAGTACTTAAGCTCTGCTGAGGACATAGGCTCAAAAGGAGGTTGCATAAGATGAGCAATGCAAACATTTAAATC
This sequence comes from Neoceratodus forsteri, assembly GCA_016271365.2. NCBI lineage: Eukaryota > Metazoa > Chordata > Ceratodontiformes > Ceratodontidae > Neoceratodus > Neoceratodus forsteri. The sequence goes on along the minus strand of CM057456.1, from coordinate 1,378,584,510 downwards.
CCAGGCAGGGGCAGGGTCTCTAAAGGGAGGATTGGTATGAAGCAATCCTTTAAAAAATTTACAGAACACAGGATGAGATGATAGTGAGGAAGACTTCCCCACTGACAGAAAAGCAGAAACAGCTGACAAGTGTACCTTGAGAGTAGCTGGTCTGAGGCCTAGGCCATTAAGATGGACCATATAATCCAGAACCATAGGCAATTCAGCAGTATCTAGAGAAATATGCTTCTTGGAACACCAAATGCTGAATCTCTTCCATTTGGAGTTATAAGTCTTTCTGGGGGAGGGCTTTCGAGAAGCTTTGAGAATATCCAGAACCCCCTGAGAAAGATGAAAATCTGCAAACTCTAACTCTTCAAGAGCCATTCCTTGAGATTGAGAGACTGAAGACTGGGGTAGCAAATCCTCCCCTGAGAGGAGGTTAACAGGTTGTAATTGCTGGGAAGAGACAGGGGAAGATGGACTGATAGGGACAACAACAGGGGGTACCAAGGCTGTCTGGCCCAGTCTGGAGCAATCAGAATCACTTTGCAAGGTTGTGACCTTATCTTGACTAAAACTTTGAACAGAAGTGGGAAGGTAGGGAAGGCATACAGAAATTTCCTTTCCCAGTTCAGAATCAGAGCATCCAGAGGGACTGAGCCCAAGACTGGGGGTCTGCAACAAAAAAAAGGAAGTTGGTGATTGTCCGGGACTGCAAAAAGATCTATCTCTGGAGTTCTCCACCTTGAAAAAAATCACTTTCAATACCAGAGGGTCCAGGGACCATTTGTGATGGCCCTGTGAGATCCTGCTCAGTGCATCTGCTAGCACATTGTCCTTACTTGCAAGGTGAACTGCCATCAGAGAGGTTTTCAGGGAATAAGCCAGGGATCACAACTTCATGGCTTCTGTGCAGAAGGCCATAGACCGAGTGTCTCCCTGCCTGTTGATGTACCACATGGTGGCGGTGTTGTCTGTCCTGACTTGAATCATCTTGTTCTGCATTAACTGAGAGAAAGCTTGCAGGGCCAGAAAAACTGCCCTGAGTTCTAGGAGACTGATGTGGGAAAGGGATTCCTGAGGAGACCATGGTCCCTGGGCAGTGAGGGCCCCCAGATGGGCTCCCCAGCCCAGAAGGGAAGCATCTGTGGTAAGGACCACTGAATGAGACTGAGTGGCAAATGGGACCCCTTGCCTTAAATTGTCCTGATCCTGCCACCATTGAAGGGCTTGGATCAAGGTCAGAGTCTCTGGGATCAGTTTGGTAAGGGAATCTTTCCTCTGAGACCAAAAAGCCCTCAGATGAAACTGAATGTCCCTCATCTGGAATCTTACCCCTTGGACCACTGCTGTTGAAGCTGCCATGTGGCCCAAGAGCTGGAGGAAATGCCTTGCTGGTCGAGATACCTGAAGGTTGAAGGAAGAGGCTAGTTCTATAAGGACCCTTGCCCTTTCCAGGGGAAGAAAGGCTCTTGCTTTGATTGTATCCAGTTCTGCCCCTATAAAGGTAAGAAGCTGGACTGGTTCGAGAAATGACTTAGGAAGGTTGAGAAGAAATCCTAGGGAAGTGTGCACTTGCTGGGTCACTTGCAGGTGTGACTTGACTTGGTCTGGAGACTGGTCCACTATTAGCCAATCATCCAGATATGGAAAAATAGAAATTGTTTGCCTTCTTAGAAAGGCAACTACTACTGCCAGGCACTTTGTGAAAACCCTTGGGGCTGAAGTTAGGCCAAAGGACATTGCTCTGAACTGATAGTGGCCTGAGGGCAACTCGAACCTGAGGTTCATTCTGTGGCAGCACCTGATGGGAATGTGAAAGTAGGCACCTTTGAGGTCCAGGGAGGCTAGCCAGTCCCCTGGCTTTAGAGAGGGAAGGATTATTCCCAGAGTTACCATCTTGAACTTCGGTTTTAAAAGATGTTTGTTCAGGTATCTTAGGTCTAGGATGGGTTGATACGCTCCTGTCTTTTTTGGGGTAAGAAAGTACCTGGAGTACAGACCTTTGCCACAGTGTAGGGTAGGTACTCTCTCTATGGCTCTTAAAGCCAGCAGAGATGAAAACTCTGCCTCTAGGGCAAGGGTTTCTGAGAGACTTGCTGGTGGAAAAGATCTGGCTCTCATCTTTGGAAATTTTTTGAAGCTGAGAACCAGTCCCTGGCTTACTACTTCCAGGACCCACTTGTCTGATGTAATAGACATCTAGACCTGGATGAAGTAAGCCAGCCTGACTATTACTGGAATAGGAGAGTAGACCCAGGCAGGCCCATCAGGGTGTCTGCTTGGCAGGGCCCTTAGGCTGAGGAGTGGATGCAGCCCTGCTCATCCCCCTTCTGCCTGTCCCTCTGAAGAACCCCCTCTGTGAAAAGGGAGAAGAGGCCTGTGCTTGGTAAAAAGGCCTATGAAAAGGCCTGCCCCTAGACTGCTGCCTTTGAGGAATTGCCTGCCTCTCCTTGGCCTGAGCACTCCTGTAAGTGGTCCTATACTCATCCATTTTCTTCATGTAATTCTCTGTCTGCTCCCCAAACAGAGAATTACCCACTACAGGAAAATCCATGGCCTTAGCCTGTGTATCCTGCGAGAGGCTAGTACATTTGAGCCAAGCCATTCTCCGAAGAGCCACAGATGTAGCCATGACTCTTGATGACACTTAATTGGAGTCCTCAGCAGCATGAAACTGAACCTTTGATGCCTCAATCCCATCAGCAGCCACCTCCTCCAGCTCCTTGGCTAGCTGGGGGGAGGCCTGTTTAGCCAGTGCCAGTACAGTGTCCCACCTGGACTTCTGGTACCTGGCTGTATAGGCCATATAATTCGCCCGCCTGAGTCCCAAGGAAGATGCCATGTACTGCTTTTTTGCCATGGCATCAATCTTCCTGGAGTCTTTGTCTGGGGGTGTGAAACCAAGGATATGTTTGCTTTACCACAGGCAGTAGCCTACACAACCCCAACATGGCTGCATTGCTGATATAAAAACTCTGTATCTGATCCTGATAGTGTATACCTCTTGTCCATTCTTCTATCAACAGGAGGTATAGAATTGGGAGACTTCAGGATTTTTTGTGTCTGCTTCCCAAAAGATTTGTGAAGGGGAATAGACAGTCTCCTGGACTCTGGGATGTCCATCATTTGCACAAAATCAGGCTCCTCCTGATCCTCCATTGCCTCTTCCATGGGAAGCTGGAGGGTCTCAGCCACCTTTCTGTAGAACATAAAGTGGGAAGGGGACTCAGAAAGCCTAGGAGGGGATACACCTGAAGGTCTTTCTGGGGAGATGTCTGGTTCCACAGGCACATCCCGACTTTCACCATCATCATCATCATCATCTTTGAACTCCTCTTCCTCCTCAAACTCCGGTTCATAAAATTCTTCAGGAGTAAAATTGTGAAACAGGGGAATCGACTGAACTGAGCCCCTGCCAAAAGGTGCCAGATCAGTCAGAGCTGGGCGAAGCGATTCCACAATCTGAATCGCTCTGGCTATTTCCTCGGCGGTTGGAACATGGACTTCTGGATCCGAACCGGACGATTTTTCTTTGCATTTTCTTTTAGTCGGAACTGACCCCTCGGGATCGGCTCTCCTTTTGCCCGAAGAAGTATCGCCCTGGTCAGAGGGCACTCCTTCTGGTTCGGTCGGAACCGTACCGGGCTGGCCATTGGGATCAGCGGACTTCTCTGCCTCCTTTTCCCTCAGTCTACCTAATCTCTTTTCAAGGGTAGATTTGGGAAAATGTTTGCAAATTTGGCAGTCTGAATCGAGGTGTTCAATCACCAGGCAATAAACACAGGTGGTGTGGGGATCGGCCATAGCAAAGACTTCCCCACACTCACTGCAGTGTTGAAACCCAGTGGGCCAATTTTTTTTCTTGGGTTTCTCAGACATGGCCAACCTAACCAAACTTACCTTTTTTTTGGCAACTGCCAGGCAAGACTCCCGTATCGGTTCCTAACCGTGTCACAGGTCTTGGAAAAAGACGTACCAAACACTTTTTTTTAGAACTGATAAGGACCGGTAACCACACACTAAGGTAACTACAAGTATTAACAAATGATCGGTTCAGCCGAACTGATCCACACTTTTACAAGTTCCACACAGACAGTACAAAACCTATCTAGTACTCACGGTACCACAGACTGAGACTGAACCGACTATGTGGAATAAACATTCATTTAAAAACCGACAGAAAACCAACACTTCAACCGACTTTCGAACCAAGCTGCAGGAGAAATCTCCGGAGCGACTGTTCAGTGAGGCGAAATAAAGAATCTGATGGTTAGATTTCAAAGGGAAACAGACAGAGACATCAACCAAGCTCGAGCTTAGCATTCTATGCTCTGCATAGAAAGTTTAACCCTATGTTCTCCGAGGCAGTTTAAAGGCTGGGGCAAACTGCACTTGTCAGAATACAGCAAGACTTCAAGTTGTTTGAAACTCTGATTTTCTGAACAGGGGAGGACTTGAAACTCAGAGACAGGCCCTGACCCACTATCTCCAGAACCGTCTTGTCTGTAGTGATGGTTTTCCAATTCTGGAAAAAATGTTCAGCCTGCTCCCTACTGGCAAAGGAGATCAGTCTGATCTATGTAGTCAGGAGTCCTGCTTAGAGTGGGGCTGAGACTGGGCACCACACCTGGCACCCCTTCTGCCCCTACCCCTGGAGTACCCTTGCTGCGGGTATTGGGGTGTCTGAGAAGAAAAATTTACTCACCTTAGTATTTGTGTTTCTTCTAATGGAGTCTTGCTGTATTCTGACATATGCAGTTAGCCCCAGCACTTGAACTGCTCTGGAGAGGAAAGAGTTAACTGTATGCATGAGCATAGAACGTTGAGCTCGAGCTCAGTACAAACCTCTGTCTGCAGCACTGCAAAGTGTAACCGTCAGATTCTTACGAGCAATACTAACTATTCTACTGAAGTGGAAACTGTAAATAAAATAGCCAACAGGCAATTAAATTTTTAGGTCCCCTGAAAGACTCAAGTCGAGAACCCAGAATAATAACCAGGTAGTGAACAAACATAGCTACCAAAAAGAACATAACAATAACCCATTCCCCCTTCTAAAATGGAGGAGTGCCAAGTACACCCCTGAGGTGTAACACTGGACCTGCCAGCCCACTTCCCAAAAGCAGGTTCTGAGAGGGGAGGTGGGGGGGTCAGAATACAGAAAGATTCCATTAGAAGAAACACAGTTACTAAGATAAGTAATTTTTTTCTTCAAACAACATTAAGTCTTGCAGTATTCTGACATATGCAGACTACCAAGCAGTACGGCCATGGAGGGGGGGTACCACACCTATTTTGGGAATAGTCTGTGCAGTACTGCTGTTCCAAACCGAGCATCACTCCTAGCCTGGATATTCAGAGAGTAATACTTAGTGAATGTATGGACTATTTTCCAGGTCACTGCTTTACATATTTCTAGTACAGGTATATCCCTGGCAGCAGCTAGAGAAGCAGATGTACCCCTAGTCGAATTAGCCCTCAGGCCTGAGGGGGGTGTTTTGCCTGCCTTTTCATAGCAGAATTGAATACAAGAGACAATCCACCTGGCAATAGTTCTCTTAGTAGCAGGTTTACCCCTTTCCCACTTCACCATAAGTGAGAAACAATTGAGGACATGCCTTAGTATGTTCAATGTAGTAGCTAAGTGCCCTCTTAACATCCAAACTGTGTAATCTTCTTTCTCGTGAAGAAGAATGATCAGTGAAGAACACAGGAAGAGACAAGCATTGGTTCAGATGAAAATCTGAAACCACTTTAGGTAAGAACCTCATATTGGTTCTAAAGGACCACCTTATCTCTGTGAAATGAGAGAAAATCCGGCTTCACTGACAGAGCTTGCAATTCACTAATACGCCTGGCAGAAGTGATAGCTACCAGGAACACAGTTTTCCAAGTCAAGTACTTGAGTTCTGCTGAAGTCAATGGCTCAAAGGGAAGTTGCATAAGCTGAGCAATGCAAACATTAAGATCCCAAGCAGGAGTAGGGTCCCTAAAGGGAGGGTTGATATGGACCAAACCTTTAAAAAACTTATAGAAGACAGGATGAGATGCCAGGGAGGAAACCTTCCCCACTGACAGGAATGCAGAGACAGCTGCTAAATGCACTTTCAGAGTGGCTGGCCTAAGGCCTAGGCCATTAAGATGAACCATATAATCCAGAACAGAAGCCAGATCAGCAGTATCTGGTAGGGCATCCTTATTGGCACATCAAATGCTGAATCTCTTCCATTTGGAATTATAAGTTTTCCTGGTGGCAGGTTTTTCAGAGGCTTTAAGAATATTCAGAATCCCCTGAGACAGATGCAGACTTGCATACTCTAACTCTTCAAGAGCCAAGCCTTGAGGTTGAGAGACCGAAGGTTGGGGTACCAAATCCTTCCCTGAGAGGAGGCTAACAGACTGTGCTTCTTGGGAAGAGATAAAGGGAGATGGACTGCTAGGGACATCAATAGCAGATACCAAGGCTGTCTGGCCCAGTCTGGTGCAAACAGGATCACCTTGCATGATTGTGACCTTATCTTGACCAGAACCTTGAACAACAGAGGAAAGGGGGGGAAGGCATACAGGAAATTCCCCTCCCAGTCCAGAACTAGAACATCCAGAGGGACTGAGCCCAAGACTGGGGGTCTGCAACAGAAGAGAGGGAGTTGATGATTGTCTGGGGCTGCAAAGAGATCTATCTCTGGAGTGCCCCACCTGGAGAAAATTACTTTCAATATGAAGGGGTCCAGGGACCATTTGTGATGGCCCTGAGAGATCCTGTTCAGTGCATCTGCTAGCACATTGTCCTTCCCTGGAAGATGGACTGCTACCAGAGATGCCTATAGGGTATAAACCAGAGACCATATTTTCATGGCTTCTGTGCACAAGGCCGTAGACCAAGTGTCTCTCTGTTTGTTGATGTACCACATGGTGGTGGCGGTGTCTGTCCTGACCTGAACCACTTTGTTCTTTACTGAGTCAGAGAAGGCTTGGAGAGCCAGGAAGACTGCCTTGAGTTCTAGAAGACTGATGTGAAGAAGAGACTCCTGAGGGGATCACACCCCTTGTGCTGTGAGGGCTCCTAAGTGAGCACCCCAGCACAGGAGAGAAGCATCGGTGATTAACACCACTGAATGAGTCTGACTGGTGAATGGGACTCCTTGTCTGAGATTGTCCTGATCCAACCACCACTGGAGAGCATGGACCAGAGTCTGAGTCACTGGAATCAATTTGGTTACAAGATCTTTTTTCTGGGACCAAAGGACTTCATATGGAACTGAATGTCTCTCATTTGAAATCTGTCTCCCTTTACCACCACAGTGGAAGCTGCCATGTGGCCCTGGAGCTAAAGAAAATGCCTTGCTGGTCGAGACACCCGAAGGTGGAAAGAAGAAGCAAGATCTGTAAGGGCCGTTACCCTTACCAAGGGAAGAAAAGCCTTTGCTTGGACTGTATCCAACGCTACCCCTATGAAGGTAGGGAGTTGTACTGGTTCAAGAATTGACTTTGGTAGGTTGAGAAGGAACCCTAGGGAAGAGAGCAACTGTTGTGTCACATGTAGGTCTGACTTGACTTTGTCTGGAGACTGTCCCACAATGATCCAGTCATCCAGGTATGGAAAAATGGAGATACTCTGTCTCCTGAGAAAGGCCACTACTACTGCTAGGCATTTTGTGAACACTCTTGGAGCTGTTGTTAGGCTGAAGGGCATTGCTCTGAACTGATAATGGCCTGATGGCAATTCGAACCTGAGGTACTTTCTGTGGGATCACCTGATTGGGATGTGAAAGTAGGCATACTTGAAGTTCAGAGAAACTAACCAATCCCTTGGCCTCAGAGAGGGAAGAATTACTCCCAGAGTCACCATTTTGAATCTTGGCTTTAAAAGGAGCTTGTTTACATATCTTAGGTCCAGGATGGGCTGCCACTCCCCTGTCTTTTTCAGGGTAAGGAAGTATCTGGAATACAGACCCTTGCCCCTGTGTAGAGTAGGAACTCTCTCTCTATGGCTCAGAGCCAGCAGAGAGGAAACCTCTGTTTCTAGAGCAATGGTTTTGGAGATGTTTGCAGGTGGAAAAGACCTGACCCTCATTTTTGGAAATTTTCTGAAACTGAGGGCCAATCCCTGGCTTACTACCTCCAGGACTCACTTGTCTGAGGTAACAGACTTCCAGGCCTGGAAGCAGTAAGCCAGCCTGCCTCCTACTGGAATTGGGGAGTCGACCCTGGCTGACACATCATGGTGTCTGCTTGGCAGAAGCCTTGGACTGAGAGGAGTATGCAGCCCTGCTCATCCCCCTTCCACATCTCCTTCTGAAAAAAACCCTCTGTGGAAAAGGAGAGGAGGCTTGCGCTTTGTAGAAAGGCCTGTAAAAAGGCCTACCCCTGACCCTAGACTGCTGCCTCTGAGGAGTTGCCTGCATTTCCTTGGCCTGTGCACTCCTGTTGGTGGTTTTGTATTCATCCATTTTCTTCATGCAATTCTCTGTCTGCTCCCCAGACAGAGAATTACCCACCACAGGGAAATCCATGGCCTTAGCCTGAGTGTCCTGAGAGGTTAGTACATCTGAGCCAAGCAAACCACCGAAGAGACACAGATGTAGCCATGACTCATGATGCCACATCATTTGAGTACACAGCAGCATGAAACTGAATCTTAGATGCCTCAATTCCTTCAGCAGCCACCTCCTCCAGCTCCTTGGCTAGCTGGGGGGAAGCCTGTTTAGCCAGTTCCAGGAGAAGTATCCCATCTGGACTTCTGGTATCTGGCCGTGTAGGCCATATAAATGTGCCTGCCTGAGCCCCAAGGAGGATGCCAAGTACTGTTTTTTTGGCCATAGCATCCACCTTCCTAGAGTCTTTATCTGAGGGGTGTGAAGCCAAAGGTATATTAGCCTTGTAATAGGCTGCAGCCTGCACTACCCCAACGTGGCTGCATTGGTGGAACAAGAACTCTGTACCTGAGCCTGAAAGCATATACCTCCTGTCTATTCTTTTATCTATAGGAGGTAAAGAATTTGGTGTTTGAAGAATTTTCTGTGTCTGTTTCCCAAGAGATTTATGGAGGGGAATAGACAACCTTTTGGATGCTGGGATGTCCATCATTTCTAAAAAATCAGGCTCCTCTAGTTCTCCAACAGCTTCAATCAGGGGAAGCTGGACGGTCTCGGCCACCTTTTTGCAGAACAAAAAGTGGGATGGGGATTCAGAAAGCCTGGGTGGGGAAACATTAGAAGGCCTGTCTGGGGAGACGTCCAGTTCAATGGGCTCATCCAGACCTTCATCACCACCATCATCATCATCATTGTCATCCTGTTCTTCATTCCCTTCCCATTCCGGTTCATAAAACTCATCTGGACAATATTCCAGAACCGGGGAAACCGACCAAAATGAGCGCCTACTGAGATGCCGGATTGGACTGGACCAGATGGAGCGATTCTACAATACTTATCGCCCTGGCTATTTCTTCGGCAGTTGGATGCTGCAGTTCTGGATCTGAACCAGACAATTTCCTCTTTTTCTTCAATGGAACCAACCCCACAGGATCGGCTCTCCTTTTTCCCAAAGGGAGTATTGCCCAGGTCAGTAGGCACTCCCTCAGGTTTGGTCAGAACTGAACCGGGCTGGCCATCTGGATTAGCGGACTTCTTGGCCTCCCTTTCCCTGAGCCTACCCAACCTCTTTTCCAGGGTGGCCTTTGGGAAATTTTTATGGATATGGCAGTCTGAATCGAGGTGGTCAAACCCCAGACAGTAAACGAAGGTGGTGTGGGGGTCCACCTTAGTAAAGGCATCCCCACACTCACTACGATGTTGAAACCTAGTGGGCCTGTTTTTTTTCTTGGATTTCTTAGACATGGCCAGGCTACCAACTTACCCTTTACAGCTTAAAAGGCAGGCAAGACCCGCTATCGGTTACCAACCATGTTACGGGTCATGGAAAAAAACGTTTGAAATTCCATTTTTTTGAAACCGATAGGAACCGGTACCTCACACTAGAAAAACAAGAAATAAATAAACCTAACACAATCAGATCCAAACTGGACAGATCAACAAGTTTTTACAATTTCCACAAAAAATTACAACAATAAAACTAAAGTCCACTACCTACAACACTTACTGTACCGCAGACAGGGATTTGAAATAAAAAAAAAAATTAACAAAACGGTATTTAAACTGACGGATTTTTACCGAGCAAGTGAAGGAGCAATCTCTGGATTGACAGTTAGGCGGAGTAAAGAATCTGATGGTTATACTTTGAAATGCTGCAGACAGAGGTTTGAACCGAGCTGGAGCTCAACATTCTATCCTCATGCATAGAGTTAATTCTTTCCTCTCCGGGGCAGTTCAAGTGCTGGGGCTAACTGCATATGTCAGAATACAGCAAGACTTCATGTTGTTTGAAAGTACCATGGCCTGGTAAAAAAGCCTGGTATGAAATTGTCTGCCCCTGCCTCCCCTACTGAAGGCTGTAGAGGAGGTGGGGGTCTTTCTTTTGCGGAATTGCTACGGAAGAAAACATTACTCACCTTAGTAATGTTGTTTCTTCTAATGGAGTCTTGCTATATTATGACATATGCAGTGAGTCCCAACCTTCGAACTGCTCCGGAGGTGAAAGAGTTAACTTTCCATGCCAGGCATGGAACTTAGAGCATGAGCTTGGTTGAAAACTCTGCCTGTTGTTCTTCAAACTCAAACTGTCAGATTCTTTACTCCGCCTCACTGAACAGTCGCTCCGGAGATTTCTCCTTCTGCTCGGTTCATTTTGTCAGTTAAAGTATTAATTTTGGTTTTTTTAACTGAATTTAAACCACAACCGGTCGGTTCAAGCTCTGTCTGTGGTATCGTAAGTACTAGATAGGTTTTACATTTATTTCTGAGTGGAACTTGTAAACGGTATTATCGGTTCAGTTTGAACCGATCAGGTTGTTGTAAATACATTAAATCTGTCTTTTAGAGTGCGGTTCCTGGTTCTTATCGGTTCTAAAAAGAACGGATTTCATTACGTTTTTTTCCACGACCCGTGACACGGTTGGGAACCGATAAGAGGGTCTTGCTTGGCGGATTGCCATAAGAAAAAATTACTCAATTTAGTAATTGCTTTTCTTCTCATGGAGTCTTGCTATATTATAACATTAGCAGTCAGCCACTGCAGCTGAACTGCCCCAGAGAGGAAGGAGTTAACTCCAGAGGATCTGGAGTTCTACAGCACGAGGGCGCTGTGCCCAAAGCTCTATCTGGCAGTTTCAAATGAAACTGTCAGATCTTTCCGAAGCTAACATCAAAGAACAGAGAGTCTGTGTGGAAAAAACTACACTAGCCCATGGCTACCTACTAGTAGTAGTAACAACAATATAAACAACAAAGAAACACCCAAAACCATAATAACAAAATTGATGGTATTATGGTTCGTTTCCACCCTTGACAAGCACATTATGAACCCCCTTCCCCAAGACTCAAGTCCAGGAAGGGGCAATATAAATAACCTAAATGAAAGCAACCAGATCCCTAACCCAAAGGAAAGAGGCTAAATGGATAACTACAATGGCATGACACAGTGCTTGCACCAATTCGCCACCCCTACCCAAGTAGAGGTTCTGAGAGGGGCAGGAGGGAGGGTGGTTATAATATAGCAAGACTCCATGAAAAGAAAAGCAATTACTAAGGTGAGTAATTTTTTCTTCAAACACCATGAAGTCTTGCTATATTATAACATTAGCAGATTACACAGCAGTACCTCCATGGAGGAGGGTCAGAACCTACTTAGGAAATAGGCTCTGAAGCACAGCTGTGCCAAACCGAGCATCTCTCCTGGACTGGACATCCAGGGAATAATGCTTGGTAAAGGTGTGAACTGTCTTCCAGGTAGCAGCTTGACAAATCTCCAGAATGGGAATGTCCCTAGCAGCCGCTAGAGACGCAGCTGTACCCTAGTGGAGTGGGCCCTCAATCCTGAGGGGGTACTCTACCTAGTTTCTGATAACAGAATTGGATACAAGAAACAATCCACCTTGCAATTGTTCTCTTAGTGGCAGGTTTTCCTTTGCCAACCTCGCCATAGGTAAGAAACAGTTGGAGGGATTGAACCTATGACCTCTGGTGCGCTCTAAATAGTAGCTTAAGGCTCTTTTGACATCCAAGCTGTGCAGTCTCCTCTCACCTGAAGAAGAATGCTCAGTGAAAAATACTGGGAGAGAGATAGATTGATTCAGGTGGAAATCAGAAACCACCTTAGGCAAAACTTTCTATCAGTCCTAAGGACTACCTTATCTCTGTGGAAAGAGATAAAATCTTCTTCCACTGACAGGGCCTGTAACTCACTTATGCGTCTGGCAGAGGTGATAGCTACTAGGAAAACGGTTTTCCAAGTTAAATACTTGAGCTCTGCTGAAGACAGAGGCTCAAGGGGGTTGCATTAACTGAGCAATGCAAATATTCAGGTCCCAGGCGGGAGCTGGTTCTCAAAAGGAGGGTTAGTATGAAGTAACCCTTAAAAAACTTGGAGAACACAGGGTGAGAAGAAGGGAGGCAGGCTTCCCTGCTGACACAAAAAGCAGAGACAGCTGCCAGATGAACCTTCAGGGTAGCTGGTCTAAGGCCTAGGGAATTCAGATGGACCAAATATTCAAAGAATGGGAAGATCAGCAGATTCTGGCATAATCTGCCTCTCAGAGCACCAGATGGAAAACCTCTTCCACTTAGAATTATAAGTGGCCCTAGTGGAAGGCTTCCTAGAAGCCTTTAAAATATCCATGACACCTTGAGAAAGGTGTAAGTCAGCAAAATTCTAGCTCCTCAAGAGCCAAGCCTTGAGGTGGAGGGGTTGAGGTCCGGATACCACTCTCCCTGTGCACAGGCCAGTAAGTCGTGGACTCTGGGTAGGCTCAGGGCAGGGTGGACTGCCAAGGACAGAAGCAGAGGGTACCAGGGCTGTCTGGCCCAATCTGGGGCAATCAGAATCACTCTGCAAGGTTGAGATCTGATTTTTACTAGTACCCTGAAAAGAAGAGGAAAGGGAGGAAAGGCATACAGGAACTTCCCTTTCCAGTCCAACAGAAAGGCGTCCAGAGGACTGAGCCCAGTACTGGAGGCCTGCAACAGAAAGAGGAAGTTGATGGTTGTCTGGGGCTGCGAAAAGATCTATCTGAAGAGTGCCCCATCTGAAAAGACGGACCCCAGCACTTGTGGATTCAGAGCCCATTCGTGATGGCCCTGAGAAATTCTGCTGAGGCGTCCGCCAGGACATTGTCCTTCCCTGGGAGGTGAACTGCTATCAGGGAGGTGTTCAGGAGAGTAGGCCAGAGACCACAACTTCATTGCTTGATGCACAAGGCTGAAGACCGAGTGCCCCCTTGCTTGTTGATGTACCACATTGTGGTGGTATTGTCTGTCCTGACTTGAACCACTTTGTTCTGGACAGAATCTGAAAACACCCGAAGAGCTAAAAAGACAGCTCTGAGTTCCAACAGATTGATGTGGAGCAGAGATTCCTGAGGAGACCACACCCCCTGGGTGGCAAGATCGCCCAGGTGAGCCCCCCACCCTAACAGGGAGGCATCCGTGGTGAGGGTGAGGGAGTGAGAAATGGGAATGAAGGGAACCCCCTGTCTTAAATTGTTCTGGACCTGCCACCAGTGGAGGGCTAGGATCAGAGTTTGTGTAACTGGAACCAACTTGGTAAGGGGGTCCTTCCTTTGAGACCAATAGGCCCTCAATGGAACTGAATGTCCCTCATCTGGAATCTTGCTCCCTGCACGACAGCTGTGGAAGCAGCCATGTGCCCAAGGAGTTGCAGAAAATGCCTTGCTGGTCGAGAGACCCGCAGGGTAAAGGAGGATGCCAGGGCGATGAGTCTGTCCACCCTTTCTGAGGAAGAAAAGCCCTGGCTAACCTTGTGTTCAATTCTGCGCCTATGAAAGTTAGGACCTGAACCGGTTCCAGAACTGACTTTGGTAAGTTTAGCAGGGATCCCAGGGAAGTGAGAAGCTGCTGGGTGACTTGCAAATGGGTTTCACCTGACCTGGAGACTGACCCACAATGAGCCAGTCGTCCAGGTAGGGAAACACAACAACCCTTGCCTTCTTAAGTGAGCCACTACTACAGCGAGACATTTTGTGAATACCTTGGCGCAGAGGTCAGGCTGAAGGGCATTGCCCTGAACTGGTAGTGGCCTGAGGGCAGTTGAACCTGAGGTACTTTGTGTGAGAAGGCCTGATCAGAACATGAAAATAGGCATCCTTGAGGTCCAGAGAAGCTAGCCAGTCCCCTGGCCTTAGGGAAGGCAATATCATTGCCAGAGTCAACATTTTGAACTTTGGTTTCAAAAGATGCTTGTTCAGGTACCTTAAATCTAGAATGGGCCTCCATTCTCCTGTCTTTTTTGGGGTAAGAAAGTATCTTGAATAAAGCCCCTTGCCCTGATGGCAAGGAGGAGCTCTTTCCACTGCTTTGCAGTCCAGAAGAGAAGAAACCTCTGCTTCCAAAGCAAGGGCTTCTGAAGGATTTGCAGGTGGAAAATGTCTGACTCTCATCTTTGGAAAGTGTTTGAAGCTGAGAACCAGACCCTGGCCTATTACCTCCAGAACCCATCTGTCCAGTAGTTAGGGACAGCCAGTTCCGCTGAAATAGGCCAACCTGCCCCCACTGGTACAGGAGAATCGGCCTGGGCACCCCATCAGGGTGCCTGCTTAGCAGCAGCCTTAGGCTGAGGGAGGGGGGACGGTCTGCTTGCGCCTCGCCTACCCCTGCCTCTGAAGAAACCTCTGCAGACAGCAGAGGAGGCTTGAAATTGGTAAAAAGGCCTGAAAAAGGCCTGCCCTTACCTCTGGGAGCATGCCTTGTGGCATGGCATGCTTCTCCTTAGCCTGGGCACTTTTGTAGGTAGTTCTGTATTCATCCATCTTTTCATATAGTTTTCTGTTTGCTCCCAAACAGAGAATTTCCCATACAGGAAAATCTATAGCCTTTGACTGGGTATCTTGGGACAGATTAGTGCATCTGAGCCATGCCAACCTAGGAAAGCTACAGAAGTGGCCATGACCCTAGAGGAAACATCATTAACATCAACAGAAGTATGAAATTGAACTTTAGAGGCTTCAATGCCATCAGCAGCCACCTGTTCCAACTCACTAGCCAGCTGGCCATGGGCCTGCTTGGCTAACTGCAACTACTGTGTCCCACCTAGATTTCTGATATCTAGCCACATAAGCCATATAATTTGCCTGCCTGAGTCCCAAAGAAGCTGCCATATACTGTTTCTTCGCCATGGCATCAATCTTCCTGGAATCCTTATCAGGAGGATGTGAGGCCAGAGGAATATTAGCCTTGTCACAGGCTGCAGCTTGTACCACACCTACATGACTACACTGTTCAGTAAGGAAGTCTGTATCCGAGCCTGACAAAGTATACCTTCTGTCCATTTTTTTATCTACAGGAGGGACAGAAGAAAAAATTACTCACCTTAGTAATTGCTTTTCTTCTCATAGAGTCTTGCTATATTATAACAATAGCAGTCAGCCACTGCAGCTGAACTGCCCCGGAGAGGAAGGAGTTAACTCCAGAAGATCTGGAGTTCTACAGCGCGAGGGCGCTGTGCCCAAAGCTCCATCTGGCAGTTTCAAATGAAACTGTCAGATCTTTACAGCCAACATCAAAGGACGGAAAAAGTCTGTGTGGAAAACTACACTAGCCTATGGCACCTACTAGTAGTAATAACAACAATATAAACAACAAAGAAACACCCAGAACCATAATAACAAAGGTTGATGGTATTATGGTTCGTTTTACCACCCTTGACAAGCACATATGAACCCCCCTTCCCCCCAAGACTCAAGTCCAAGAAGGGGGCAATAAAAAATAACCTAAATGAACAATCTAGATCCCTAACCCAAAGGAAAACAGGGTTAGGGAAAACTAAATGGCATGACACAGTGCTTGCACCAATTTGCCACCTCTACCCAAGTAAGAGTTCTGAGAGGGCAGGAGGGAGGGTGGTTATAATATAGCAAGACTCCATGAGAAGAAAAGCAATTACTAAGGTGAGTAATTTTTCTTCAAACACCATGAAGTCTTGCTATATTATAACAATAGCAGATTACACAGCAGTACCGGATGGAGGAGGGTCAGAACCTACTTGGAAATAGGCTCTGAAGCACAGCTGGCCAAACTGAGCATCTCTCCTGGACTGGACATCCAGGGAATAATGCTTGTAAAGGTGTGAACCGCTTCCAGGTAGCAGCTTGACAAATCTCCAGAATAGGAATGTTCTAGCAGCCGCTAGAGACGCAGCTGTACCCTGGTGGAGGGGCCCTCAATCCTGAGGGGGTACTCACCCAGTTTCTGATAACAAAATTGATACAAGAGACAATCCACCTTGCAATTGTTCTCTTAGTGGCAGGTTTCCTTTGCCAACCTCGCCATAGATAAGAAACAGTTGGAGGATTCGAACCTATGACCTCTGGTGCCCTCTAGATAGTAACTTAATGCCTTTTGACATCCAAGCTGTGCAGTCTCCTCCACCTGAGGAAGAATGCTCAGTGAAAAATACTGGAAGGGATAGATTGATTCAGGTGGAAATCAGAAACCACCTTAGGCAAAACTTTCTATTAGTCCTAAGGACTACCTTATCTCTGTGAAAGAGATAAAATCTTCTTCCACTGACAGGGCCTGTAACTCACTTATGCATCTGGCAGAGGTGATAGCTACTAGAAAACGGTTTTCCAAGTTAAATACTTGAGTTCTGCTGAAGACAGAGGCTCAAAGGGGTTGCATTAACTGAGCAATGCAAATATTCAGGTCCCAGGCGGGAGCTGGTTCCCGAGGAGGATTAGTGTGAAGTAACCCTTTTAAAAACTTGGAGAACACAGGGTGAGAAGAAAGGAGGCAGGCTTCCTGCTGACACAAAAGCAGAGACAGCTGCCAGATGAACCTTCAGGGTAGCTGGTCTAAGGCCTAAGGAATTCAGATGGACCAAATAGTCCAAAAGAATGGGAAGATCAGCAGATTCTGGGGTAATCTACCTCTCAGAGCACCAGATGGAAAACCTCTTCCACTTAGAATTATAAGTGGTCCTAGTGGAAGGCTTCCTTGAAGCCTTTAAAATATCCATAACACCTTGAAAGGTGTAAATCAGCAAATTCTAGCTCCTCAAGAGCCAAGCCTTGAGGTGGAGGGACTTGAGGTCCGGATACCACACTCTCCCCTGTGCACAGGCCAGTAAGTCGTGAACTCTGGGCAGGCTCAGGGCAGGGTGGACTGCCAGGGACAGGAGCAGAGGGTACCAGGGCTGTCTGGCCCAATCTGGGGCAACTCGAATCACTCTGCAAGGGTTGAGATCTGATTTTCACTAGTACCCTGAAAAGGAGAGAGAAAAGGGGAAGAAGGCATACAGGACTTCCCTTCCAATTCAACAGAAAGGCATCCAGAGGGACTGAGCCCAGTACTGAGGCCTGCAGCAAAAAGAGGAAGTTGGTGGTTGTCTGGGGCACGAAAAGATCTATCTGAGAGTGCCCCAACTGGCAAAAGACAGACCCCAGTACTTGTGGATTCAGAGCCCATTCAGATGGCCCTGAGAAATTCTGCTGAGGCGATCCCAGCACATTGTCCTTCCCTGGGAGATGAACCGCTATCAGGGAGGTGTTCAGGGAATAAGCCAGAGACCACAACTTCATTGCTTGATGCACAAGGCTGAAGACCGAGTGCCCCTTGCTTGTTGATGTACCACATTGTGGTGGTATTGTCTGTCCTGACTTGAACCACTTTGTTCTGGACAGAATCTGAAAAGACCCGAAGAGCTAAAAGACAGCTCTGAGTTCCAGAGATGATGATGGAGCAGAGATTCCTGAGAGACCACACTCCCTGAGTGGTAAGGCCTAGGTGAGCCCCCACCCTAACAGGGAGGCATCCGTGGTGAGGGTGAGGGAGGAGAAATGGAAATGAAGGAACCCATTGTTTCAGATTGCTTTGATCCTGCCACCAGTGTAAGGCCAGGATCAGGGTTTGAGTAACTGGGACCAATTTGGTAGGGGGTCCTTCCTCTGAGACCAATAGGCCCTCAAATGGAACTGAATGTCCCTCATCTGGAATCTTGCTCCTTGCACAACAGCTGTGGAAGCAGCCATGTGCCGAGGAGTTGCAGAAAATGCCTTGCTGGTGAGAGACCAGGAGGTAAGGAGGATGCCAGGCGATGGGTCTGTCCACCCTTTCCGAGGGAAGAAAGGCCCTGGCTAACCTTGTCGTTCAATTCTGCTTCTATGAAAGTTAGGGCCTGAACTGGTTCCAGAACTGACTTTGGTAAGTTTAGCAGGAATCCCAGAGAAGTGAGAAGCTGCTGGGTGACTTGCAAGTGGGATTTCACTGACCTGGAGACTGACCACAATGAGCCAGTCGTCAGGTAGGGAAACTACAACAACCCCTTGCCTTCTTAAATGAGCCACTACAGCGAGACATTTGTGAATACCCATGGCGCAGAGCCAAGGCCGAAGGGGCATTGCCCTGAACTAGTAGTGGCCTGAGGGCAGTTCGAACCTGAGGTACTTTCGGTGAGAAGGCCCTGATCAGAACATGTTAAAATAGGCATCCTTGAGGTCCAGGGAAGCTAGCCAGTCCTCTGGCCTTGGAGGGCAATATCATTGCCAGAGTTAACATTTTGAACTTTGGTTTCAACAGATGCTTGTTCAAGTATCTTAAATCCAGAATGGGCCGCCATTCTCCTGTCTTTTTAGGGTAAGAAAGTATCTTGAATAAAGCCCCTTGCCCTGATGAGAAGAGGAACCCTTTCCACTGCTTTGCAGACCAGAAGAGAAGAAACCTCTGCTTCAAAGCAAGGGCTTCTGAAGGATTTGCAGGTGAAATGCCTGGCTCTCATCTTTGGAAAATATTTGAAGCTGAGACCAGACCCTGACTATACACTCCAGAACCCATCTGTCCGAGTTAGGGACAGCCAGCTCTGGCTGAAATAGGCCAACCTGCCCCACTGGTACAGGAGAATCGGCCCTGGGCACCCCATCGGGTGCCTGCTTAGCAACAGCCTTAGGCTGAGGGGAGGAGGCGGTCTACTTGCGCCACGTCTACCCTGCCTCTGAAGAAACCCTCTGCGAAGACAGCAGAGGAGGCTTGAAATTGGTAAAAGGCCTGGAAAGGGTCTGCCCCTCACCTCTGGGAGCATGCCTTTGTGGCATGGCATGCCTCTCCTTAGCCTAGCACTTTTGTAGGTAGTTCTGTATTCATCCATCTTTTTCATATATTTTCTGTTGCTCCCAAACAGAGAATTTCACCACTACAGGAAAATCCATAGCCTTGACTGAGTATCTTGGGACAGATTAGTGCATCTGAGCCATGCCAACCTATGGAAAGCTACAGAAGTGGCCATGACCCTGGAGGAAACATCATTAACATCAACAGCAGTATGAAATTGAACTTTAGAGGCTTCAATGCCATCAGCAGCCACCTGTTCCAACTCACTAGCCAGCTGGCTATGGGCCTGCTTGGCTAACTGCAATACTGTGTCCCACCTAGATTTCTGATATTCAGCACATAAGCCATATAATTAGCCTGCCTGAGTCCCAAAGAAGCTGCCATATACTGTTTCTTCGCCATGGCATCAATCTTCCTAGAATCCTTGTCAGGAGGATGTGAGGCCAGAGGAATAATAGCCTTGTCACAGGCTGCAGCTTGTACCACACACCTACATGACTACACACTGCAATAGGAAGTCTGTATCCGAGCTCGACAAAGTATACCTTCTGTCCATTTTTTATCTACAGGAGGGACAGAATGAGGATTTTTAAAATCTTGTTGTTTGCTTCCTAAATGACTTATGCAAGGAATAGACAACCTCCTAGACTCTGGAATATCCATCATTTCCACATAATCAGGCTCCTCTTGTCATCCACAGCCTCCTCTAAAGGAAGCTGAGGTTTCTGCAACCTTTTGTAAAAATAAAGAAAGAAGGACTCAGACAGAGTAGGGGAGATTCTAAAGGTCTGTCTGGAGAAATGCCCGGTTCAATGGGCACATGCCCAGACCCTCAACCACACATATATTGATCAATTCCTCCTCCCCCTCCTGTGGTTCATAAAATCCTCAACTTCAAAATCCCTGAACCACTGGGACTGAGCAGACAACCATTTTACCAACTGTTGGTGGTTCTACAGATCCCTGAGACAGTGACTGGACAATCTGAATGGCTAGCTATCTTGGCAGCAGTTGGAGACAAATTCTGGACCCAAACTCCTGATTTCTTTGTCTTTTACTCAGGCACTGGTTCCTCTGAACCAGTCTTCCTTTACCGAGAAGTCTCAGCTCTGGTCAGAGGGCACTCCTCTGGTCCAGTGGGTACTGAACGGGCTGGCCATCCGGGTCAGCTGGATTTTTGGCCTCTCGCCCTGAGCCGCCCAATCTCTTCTCCAGGGTGGCTGCAGGGAAATTTTTTACACACCTGGCAGTCTGACAG
The DNA here is from genome assembly GCA_016271365.2 of Neoceratodus forsteri. Taxonomy (NCBI): domain Eukaryota; kingdom Metazoa; phylum Chordata; order Ceratodontiformes; family Ceratodontidae; genus Neoceratodus; species Neoceratodus forsteri. The sequence goes on along the minus strand of CM057456.1, from coordinate 1,378,564,092 downwards.
GGGTGGTCAGCCCCAGACAATGAGACAAGTGGTGTTGGGTCAGTCTTAGCAAAGAGGCATCCCACAGACATCACAGTGTTGAAACCAGTGGGCAGTTTTTCTTTTGGTTTCTCAGACATAATGCCAGCCTCAACCAAAAATCTTGCCCTTTGATGGCAGTGCCAGGCAAGACACCCTTATCGGTTCTAACCGTGTCACGGGTATTTGAAAAACCGTGAATAATTTCACGTTTTAAAACCGATAAGAACAGGAACCGCACTCTAAAACCCACAGTACAGTTTTAAAGGCAGAAAAACAAGCGATCGGTTCAAAACCGAACCGATAATTAATTTCCACACAGACTTGAATTTTTGTACTTACGGTTACCAGATAGAGCTTTAGAACCAAATGCGGTAAAATAATGACTTTTCGGTTCAAATGAATCGAAAACTACTCTTGAACCGAGAATGAACCGAGCTGAAGGAGTTGATCTCCGGAGCGACTGTTCAGTGAAGCGGAGTAAAGAATCTGACAGTTTCATTTGAAACTGCCAGATAGAGCTTTGGGCACAGCGCCCTCGCGCTGTAGAACTCCAGATCTTCTGGAGTTAACTCCTTCCTCTCCGGGGCAGTTCAGCTGCAGTGGCTGACTGCTATTGTTATAATATAGCAAGACTTCATGGTGTTTGAATGAGGATTTTTTAAAATCTTTGCTGTTTGCTTCCTAAATGACTTATGCAAAGGAATAGACAACCTCTAGACTCTGGAATATCCATCATTTTACACATAATCAGGCTCCTCTTGTCATCCACAGCCTCCTCAAAGGAAGCTGGATGGTTTCTAACAACTTTTTGTAAAAAATAAAGAAAGAAGGGGACTCAGACAGAATAGGAGGAGATTCTAAAGGTCTGTCTGGAGAAATGTCCGGTTCAATGGGCACGTCCAGACCCCCCAGCCACACATATATTGATCAAATTCCTCCTCCCCCTCCTGTGGTTCATAAAAATCCTCAACTTCAAAATCCTGAACCACTGGGACTGAACGAACCAACCTTTTACCAACTGTTGGTGGTTCTACAGATCCCTGAGACAGTGACTGGACAATCTGAATGGCTTTAGCTATCTCTGCAGCAGTTGGAGACACAATTTTGGACCCAAACCTACTGATTTCCTTGTCCTTTTGCACAAAGGGACTGGTTCCTCTGAACCAGCCTTCCTTTGCCCAGAAGTCTCGCCCTGGTCAGAGGCACTCCCTCTGGTCAGTGGGTACTGGACGGGCTGGCCATCCGGTCAGCGGACTTTTGCTCCCTCGTTCCCTGAGCCGCCCAATCTCTTTTCCAGGGTGGCTGCAGGAGATTTCCACACACCTGGCAGTCTGACAGGAGGTGGTCAGCCCTCAGACAATAAACACAAGTGGTGTGTGGGTCAGCCTTGGCAAAAGCCTCCCCACAGACATCACAGTGTTGAAACAGTGGGCCCGGTTTCTTTTGGGTTTCTCAGACATAATGCCAGCCTAACCAAAACTTGCCCTTTTGATGGCAGTGCCAGGCAAGACACCCTTATCGGTTCCTAACCGTGTCACGAGTATTTGAAAAAACGTTATAATTCTGGTTTTAGAGAACCGATAAGAACAGGAACCACACTCTAAAACCCACTGTACACTTTTAAAATGTAGAAATAACAAAGCGATCGGTTCAAAACCAAACCGATAATTAATTTTCCACACAGACTTAAAATTTAGTACTTACGGTTACCAGATAGAGCTTTAAAACCGAAATGCGGTAAAAATAATGACTTTTGCGGTTCAAATGAACCGAAAAATACTCGCTTGAACGAAATGAACCGAAGCTGAAGGAGCTGATCTCCGGAGCTACTGTTCAGTGAAGAGAGTAAAGAATCTGATTTCATTTGAAACTGCCAGATGAAAGCTTTGGGCACAGCGCCTCGGCGCTGTAGAACTCAGATCCTCTGGAGTTAACTCCTTCCTCTCGGGGCAGTTCAGCTGCAGTGGCTGACTACTAATGTTATAATATAGCAAGACTTCAAGGTGTTTAAGAAGGCATCTGTGTTTACTATTTTCATGTTCGATGCAAGTACTATACACTTTATTCTCTATGAATCAGGTAGTAGCATGGTTCATGGGGACTCTGTAGGGAGAATTATTTTCTTTATGGGTTTGTATAGACAACTTCTTTACATTAGTTGGCATTGATGTCAATTTATAAGAACAATGGAGGTACTACTCTCTATGGAGTGTTCTGATTATAAAGGGGTAGTGTCCTGGTTTTCTGGTTCACGAGGGTGGGGAAGTTGGAGGGAGAGGTTCTTTTCAGTTAGCTGATCATCATGTACCATGCAAAAGGCGGGTGGGTGTGAGAAGAGGGGGTCCAGGGTTTATGAAGGTGCGGGGGTTCAGAGGGGTGATTGGGGATGGATCTAGTGATGGTAAGGTGGGGGAGGTAGAACAACACAGCACATATTTCGCTTGGAGCAGTTTTGAGGGAAACATAAATACATGTGGTGTTTGCAGATTTCTATTTAGCAATCTTGAGAGATGGTTAGAAATATCCACTTTATCAGTTAAGAACGTTAAAGGGGCAAGGCATAGGACTAAACAATATAAAATCCTGAAACTTATAAACCATCTGAAGGCAGAAATTATATTTTTGCAGGAGACACATTTGCTTATGAGGGAAGCTGACAAAATGAGACGGCAGCAAATTGGGCAGCTGTTTGCGGCGGAGGATATGACCCATAGAAGAGGGGTCATGATCCTTTTGCATAGGTCGGTTCCTTTCAAACCTCTCCAAGTTATACCGGATCCTTCCGGCAGATTTTTGTTTGTAAAAAGCAGACTGCATACCTTGGATATTGTTTTGGGTGTTATTTATAGCTAATGTGAATTCCCCCAGTTTTTTGTCCAGATAATGAAGCCCTAACTCCATTTTGGGAAATCCTATGGTTCTAGGGGTGACTTCAATCTCGTTTTTTGACCGGATCTGACAGGTCAGGCCAATCCGTCAAGGTCTTTCCCCAGCACAAAGGGCTTTTAAGGGACCTGTTGGACTCTATAAGTCTTTGTAATATATGGCGTGTATTACATCCTAGTACAAGGAATATACCTATGTTTCTCAGGAAATCACATAACTTCTTAGAGGATTGATTATATCCTCATCTCTCAATCCTTATTACCTGGGTCATGCAAGTTCTAGTAGTGTTTAGGGCCCCTGTCAGATCATTCTGTGGTCACCTGCCAAACAACCTAAAAGTAAGCTGCCCAATAAAGGGGCAGGTGGAAGTTGAATAATCAAATTTGAGAGCCAAGGGCGGTTCAATATATAATAATATCCAAATAGAGCAGTTTATTGCCTCTAATTCTAACTCCATGGAGAAGGCCCGATATGATATGGGAGCTTGTAAAGCATATTTAAGGGGATTATAATTGGCCCAACATCGAAAAGAAAAAAGACAGGCATCCGGGATCTCTGACCTCTCTCAGATTAGAGGGCATGGAGAGGTTCTCTCTCCATCTTCTTCTGAGATATTTAAGCAAGAATTATCCGAAAATTGAGAGAAGCCTACCTAGCAATGTTACTCCGGAGCAAGCCCGAATTTGCTATTTTGAAAACAAAAGCGGTATACACTGATCAGAGGTGAGAAGACCCGGCAAAATGTTGGCGCTGCATATTAACCAACAGGAATCTGCTAGATTTATTCCTGAAGTCCATTCCTCAAAGATAACTGCCTTAAGGTCTTGGCCTCGGAGATAGCAGAGGGTTCACAAATTATTTCAGGATTTATATGAAACATAGTTAATTCCCGTCTGGAGAGACTTCTTGAAATTGGTAGTTACAATTGCAACTCTCACAATCAACAGAAAATTCTGAGTCTCGATCTCTGAGGGTGAGATTGAAAGATAATAATCTCTCCCATCTGACAAATCTCCAGACCTAGCGGGTTCACCTCAACTTTTACAAGCTTTCTCTAACAATTGATTCCATTTGTTGCCACTTTTTCAGGCTATTCTCTCGGTCAAGTATTGATCCCTCCTTTTGAGGCACTGATTGTTTTGTTACCCAAGCGGAGGCAGTCGATCTAGTCTCAGTTACAGGCGATCTCCTTCTTAACCATGTTATTAAAATCACAGCAGACTATTAGCCAACAGTTTGAGCAGTCTTCCCACAACCAAGGGCAGATCAGATTGGCTTTCGAAGAAGATCCTATGCGGATCATCTGAGGCCCTATCTCAAATCTTCTCGGATCTAAGGATGCTCCACAATATGGTCTGATTTGCTGGATGCTGAGAAGGCGCTCGACAGATTTGGCATCCTTGGTGTACACTGTACCCTAGTATGCCTCCACATGAGAACCTCTCAATGAATGCTCAGTACTCAGTGGTCCCCAACCACTCACCCTCAATCCTTTCTCATCAAGGTAATGGAACCTCTGAAGAGTCACTCACCTAGTGGTCAAGAGGACAATCTTCTGGAAAGGTACCCCTTTGCTTCACTGGATCACCAGATTTCCATTACCACAGATGCCATCCTGATGGGGTGAGGGCTCACTGTCAAAATCTCCACACTCAAAGTCATGGACTCAGGATAGTCCCAGCTTCTTAAATGTTGTAGAAATGAGAGCAATCCTTTATGTAGTCTGAGCTTTGAAGGACATTCTTCTGTCACAGAACATTCTCCTTCAAACGGACAAACAAAGCAGTGATATATTACATCAACAAGCAGGGTGATGCACACTCTTACCCTTTATGCAGAAAGTGATGAGAGTGGGAATGGTGACTAGAGCACAAGGCTCTAATTCCAGGCGGTCTACCAGCGGGGAGTGCAGAACGAACTGGCAGACCGTCTCAGCAGAACAGAGACAGATCCTCATGAGTGGTCTCTCTAACTCAACCATAGTTCAGTTCACTATTTGCAGAGTGGGGAACTCCAGACCTGGACTTTTGCATCCCCACTCAACATAAAACTGCTTCTCTTCTGCTCCAGAAATCCTAGGGCTTGCATTTTCTGTCAGGATGCATTCAGGCTGCAGTGGACAAAAGCTTTCTAGCCTTCCTCCTTCCACTAATTCAAAGGGTACTTCTCAAATTGAGTCCCTGGGGACAAACTGATCCTCATTGCTCCTTCAAACAACATGAAGTCTTGCTATATTATGACAAGTAGCAGTTTGTTCCAACACTAGAACTGCTCCGGTGAAATAGTTAAATCCATTCCATGAATGGAATTTCTGAGCACGAGCTCAAGATAGAAGCTCTATCAGTGTAGTTTCAAAACTTGAACTGTCAGATTCTTTACTCCGCCTCACTGAACAGTCGCTCCGAGATTTCTCCTACTGCTCGGTTCATTTCTCAGGTTTAAACAGTGTTTTCTCGATTGATTCAACCGAGAATAGTTTTATTTTAACCGCAAAACCGATTCGGTTCAAGCTCTGTCTGTAGTATAATAAGTAATTTAAAATTGTATTTTCTGTGTGGAACTTGTAGAAGTTTATCGGTTGGTTTTGAACCGATCAGCTGGAATTAAAAGCTTTAAAATTTAAAAGCTTGTCATTTTAGAAGTCGGTTCCCGGTTCTTATCGATTCTAAAAAACGGATTTATTACGTTTTTCCAATACCAGTGACACGAGTTAGGAACCGATAAGGGTGTCTTGCCTGCACCGCTGCTCAAAGGGGCAAGTTTTTCTGGTTAGGCTGGCATTATGTCTGAGAAACCCAAAGAAAACCGGGCCCACTGGGTTTCAACACTGTGATGTCTTGTGGGGAAGTCTTTGCCAAGGCTGACCCACACACCACATGTGTTTATTGTCTAGGGTTTGACCACCTCCAGTCAGACTGCCAGATATGTAAGAATTCCCTGCAGCCACCCTGGAAAGAAAGATTGGGCAGGCACAGAGCGAGAGAGGCCAAAAAGTCCGCTGACCGGATGGCCAGCCACGGTTCGGTGCCAACCGAACCAGAGGAGATGCCCCTCTGACCAGAGCGAGACTTCCTCGGGCAAAGAAAAAGCTGGTTCGGAGAGCCAATTCCAGTAAAGAGAACAAGAAAATCAGCAGGTCTGGGTCAAAATCCCTTCTCCAACTGCTGCAGGAGATAACAAAAGCCATACAAATTGTCCAGTCACTGTCTCAGGTCCCGTCGAACCCACCTATCTGGTAAAAGGTCGTCTGTAAACCGGGTCCCATCGGGTTCAAGAACATGATGTTGAGGAATTTTATGAGACCAGAGGAGGGGAGGATGATTATGAACAGTATGAGATGTAGCTGGGAAGGTCTGGGTGTGCCCATTGAACTTGGACATCTCCCCAGACAGACCATGATCTCCCCTATGCTGTCTGAGTCCCCATCTCATTTCATGTTTTACAAAAGTTGCTGAAACCCTCCAGCTTCCTTTAGAAGAAGCTGTGGATGAGCAAGAGGAGCCTGATTTTGTAGAAATGAGTGGATATTCCAGAGTCTAGGAGATTGTCTATTCCTTATAAGTCTTTTAGGAAACAACAATAAAAATTTTAAAACTCCTAATTCTGTACCTCCTGTAGATAAAAAGATGGACAGAAGAATTTGACATTGTCAGGTCCTGATACAGAATTCTTTTCTCAGCAATGCAGTCATGTTGGGGTAGTTCAGGCTGCAGCTCAGATAAAGCTAATATCCCCTGGCTTCACATCCTCCTGACATGGATTCCAGGAAGATTGACGCCATGGCAAAAAACAGTACAGGTAGCCATTCTTGGGACTCTTACAGGCAAGCAAATTATATGGCTTATGTAGCAAGGTATCAGAAATCTAGATGGGATACTGTGATGCAGTTATCCAAGCAAACCCATAGCCAGCTGGCTAGTGAACTAGAACAGGTGGCTGCTGATGGCTGATGAGGCTTCTAAGGTTCAGTTTCATGCTGCTGTGGATGTTAATGATGTCTCCTCTAGAGGTCATGGCCACATCTGTAGCTTCGTGAGGTCTCGCTCCTGGCTCAGGTGTATACTAGCCTCTCACAGGATACCCAGACTAAGGCTATGGATTTTCCTGTGGTGGGAAATTCTCTGTTTGGGGGAGCAGACAGAGAATTATACATGAAAAGATGGATGAATATAGGACTACTTACAAAAGTGCCCAAGCTAAGGAGGCGGAAGCCACTCCCAGAGGCACACTCCGAGGGGTAGGGGTAGGCCTTTTCCACAGGCCTTTCTACAAACTCAGGCCTCCTCTGCCTGTGCCAGAGGGTTCTTCAGAGCAGAGGCGGAGCGAGGTGTGGGCAGGCCTGCTCACACCTCAGCCCTAAGCACCTGCCAAGCAGGCACACCCTGATGGGGTGCCCAGGGCCGACTTCCCTTTACCAGTGGGGGCAGGTTGGCTTACTTCAGTCAGAACTGAGTGTCTTTAACCTCAGACAAGTGGGTTTCTGGAAGCAGTAAGCCAAGGTCTGGTTCTCAGCTTCAAAAAGTTCCCCAAGATGAGAGCCAGGCTTTTCTATGCAAGTTCTTTAGAGACCCTTGCTCTGGAAGCCAGAGATCTCACTCTGTTGGCTCTCAGAGCAGTAGAAAGGGGTTCCTCCCCCTACACCAGGGGCAGAGTCTGTATTCCAGATACTTCCTTACCCCAAAAAGACAGGAGAATGGCGGCCCATCTTAGACCTCAGATATCTGAACAAGCATCTTTTGAAACCAAAGTTCAGAATGGTGACTCTGACAATGATTTTACCTTCTCTAAGGCCAGGGGACTGGCTTAGCTTCCCTGGACCTCCAAGGATACTCCTATTTTCACGTCCTAATCAGAAGCTCCCACTGAAAGTACCTCAGATTCGAGACTGCCCTCAGGTCATTACCAGTTCAGAGCAATGCCCTTGAGCTTGACCTCTGCCCCAAGGGTATTCACAAAATGTCTGGCAGTAGCAGTGGCTCACTTAAGGAGGCAAAGAGTTGCTGTTTTCCCTATCTAGACGACTGGCTCATTGTAGGCCAGTCCCAGAACAGAGTAAATCTCACCTGCAAGTCACCCAGCAGCTTCTCACCTCCTGGGCTTCCTGCTAAATATACCAAAGTCGGTTCTGGAACCAGTCCAGGTACTCACCTTTATAGGTGCAGAATTGGACACAAACCGGGGCAGAGCTTTTCTTCCCTTAGAAAGGGTAAGAACTTGGTGGCTCTGGCCTCCTTTCACTGTGGGTCTCTCGACCAGCAAGACACTTTTGCAGCTCCTGGGGCACATGGCTGCATCCACAGCTGTAGTGCAGGGGCAAGATTTCAGATGAGAGACATTCAGTTCACTTGACAACCTATTGGTCCCAGAGAAGACCCCCTTCCAAGTTGGTCCCAGTGACTCAGACCTTGATCCAGGCCCTCCAGTGGTGGCAGGATCAGAGCAATTAAGATTGGGGTCCCTTCATTCCCCCTGCTCACGTTGACTCTCACTACAGATGCTTCCCTCCTGGGGTGGGAGCCCACATGAGTGACCTCTCCACTCAGGTAGTGTGGGTCTCCCCAGGAATCTCTGTTCCACATCAATTTGCTGGAACTCAGAGCTGTCTTTTAGTACTTCAAGTGTTTTCTGCATCTGTTCAGAACAAGATAGTACAAGTCAGAGCTGACAACACCACAACAATGTGGTACATCAACAAGCAGGGGGCACTTGGTCTTTGGCCTTGTGCACCGAGGCAATGAAGTTGTGGTCTCGGCCTATTCCCTGAACACTTCCCTCATAGCAGTTCACCTTCCAGGAAAGGACAATGTTCTAGCAGATGCTCTCAGCAGGATTTCTCAGGGCCATCACAGATGGTCCCTGGATCCTCAAGTACTGGGGATAGTCTTTGCCAGATGGGGCACCTCAGATAGATCTTTTGCAGCCCCAGACAATCACCAACTTCCACTGTTCTGCTGCAGGCCTCCAGTGTTGGGCTCAGTCCCCTGGACACCCTCCTCCTGGATTGGGAGGATTTCTTTACTTACCCCCCCCCTCTCCTATTCAAAGTGTTAGTCAAATCAGATCCCAGCCTTGCAGGATGATTCTGATTGCCCCCGGATTAGCCAGGCAGCCTGGTTCCCTCCTTCTGTCCCTGACAGTCAATCTTCCCTGTGTCTCCCAGGAATCACAACCTATTATCCTGTGCCCAGGGAGTTTGGTATCCAGACCTCAAATCCCTCAATCTCAAGGCCTGGCTCTTGAGGGTTAAATTTGTGACTTACACTCTACATGGGGCATTCTTGAAATTCCTAAAGGCTTCTGGGAAGCCTTCCACTAGAACTACTTATAATTCTAAATGGAAAAGGTTTTCCGTTTGGTGTCCCTGGGAAGCATATTTCCCAGAATCTGCTAGTTGCCCATTGTGTTAGATTACATGGTCCATCTTAATTCCTTGGGCCTCAGACCAGCTACCCTGAGAGTTCATTTGGCAGCTGTCTCTGCTTTTGTTTCAACAGGAAAGGTCATCCTCTTTCCTCACCCTGTGTTTTCCAAGTTTTTAAGGGATTACTCCATACTAATCCACCTTTTAGGGATCCAGCCCCTGCCTGGGACCTTAATGTTTGCATTGCCCAGTTAATGCAACCCCTTTTGAACCTCTGTTTTCTGCAGGCTGAAGTATCTAACTTGGAAAACTGTTTCCCTAGTGGCTATCACTTCTGCCAGTGCATAAGTGAGTTGCAAGCCTTGTCAGTAGAAACTGACTTTATTTCTTTCCACAGGGAGAAGGTAGTCCTCAGGACTAACAGGAAGTTTTTGCCTAAGGTGGTTTCAGATTTCCATCTTAACCAATCTATCTCCCTTCCAGTATTCTTCACTGAATCTCCTCTTCTGGTGAGGAGGAGATTGCACAGTTGGATGTTAAGGGCCCTTAGTTACTATTTAGAAGCGTACCAAGGGTCACAGGTTGAATCCCTCCAACTTTTCCTCACTTATGGTGAGGTTGGGAAAGGAAACCTGCCACTAAGAGATCAATTGCCAGGTGGATTGTCTCTTGTATCCAATTTGTTATCAGAAACTGGGCAGAATCCCCCTCTGGCATGAGGGCTCATTCTACCAAATGTACAGCGCGTCTCTAGCTGCTGCCAGAGACATCCCTATATTGGAGATATGCCAGGCTGCTACTTGGAGAAGCAGTACCACTTCACCAAGCATTACTCCCTGGATGTCCAGGCTGGGAGAGATGCTCGGTTTGGCACAGCTGTGCTTCAGAGCCTATTCCCTAAGTAGGTTCTGTCCCTCCTCCATGGAGGTACTGCTGTGTAGTCTGCAACTTGTCATAATATAGCAAGACTTCATGTTGTTTGAAGAAAAAATTACTCACCTTAGTAATGTTGTTTCTTCTAATGGAGTCTTGCTATATTATGACCTCCCCAGCCTGCCCCTCTCAGAACTTCTACTTGGGTATGGTGTGGGCAACCTAGTGTGGGCACTATTTTATGCCCCTTTTAGGCGTTTCACCCCTTTTTGGGGTTTGGGGTGTGGTGTTTATTATTCTCTTGTGTTATTTCTCATATTGTTAAATTATATTATTAATTCTGGTCCCCTGACTTGAGTCTTTGGCGTTGGGACCAGCAATGGGTCATTATTATTTAGGTAGCCAGTTGGCTGAGATGTAGGTTACAGCTTCCACACAGACCTTAGTGAGTTTTTGCTCGTAAAGATCTGACAGTTCAGGTTTGAAACTACACAGACAGAGCTTCTATCTTAGAGCTCGTGCTCAAAGTTCCATTCATGGAATGGATTTAACTATTTCACCTCCGGAGCGGTTCTAGTGGTGGGACAAACTGCAACTTGTCATAATATAGCAAGACTCCATTAGAAGAAACTACATTACTAAGGTGAGTAATTTTTTCTTCTGGCCTCCACAGATATGGTTTCTGTTACTCAACAGTATGTCAGAAACCTCTCCAAAAGTGCTTCCCCTTCAAATGAACCTTCTCACCCAGGGGCCTGTAGTCCATCCCACTCTGAGGTCCCTTCACCTTCACCCTTGGCTCCTGAAGAGAGAGAAGTAGCCAGGTTCAATGTCTCAGAGGTTTCAGATATTCTTTGGCTGCACACAAGCCAGCCAATGAAAAACTTACACACCAAATGGAAACGTTTTCTCTCTGGTGTGCAAAATCCTCTTTGAATCCTTTTTCCTGCCCATCAGATAGAGTTCTAAAGTACCTTTAGACCTCTCAAATTCTGGTCTACAATACTATACAGTCAAAGATTCACCTTTGTGCCATTTCAGCTTATCATGAGCCAGTACTTTCCTTATCACTGGCTCAGTTACCAGTAGTTAAGAGGTTTCTTAGGGGTATTCTGTATACCAGACCTCCTATCAGACAACTAGTCACAGCTTGGGACATTAATCTTGTGCTAGACATGCTCACTCGAAAGCCTTTCGAGCCTCTAGCTACCTGTGAGCTGAAATTTCTCACTTGGAGAGACAGCCTTCCTGGTTGCCATTACCTTGGCCCATGAGGGTCTCTGAAATACATGCCTTGGTCACAGACCCTCAGTATACTGTGTTTCATAAGGACAAAGTAGTTCTTAGGACCCATCCTAAGTTTCTCCCTAAGGTTGTTTCAGAATTCCATCTAAACCAACCTTTGGTCCTACCTACTTACTTTGCGAACTTCCAAAATGAAGGAGACATACCCTTCATTCCTAAGATGTCAAGACAGCTCTGCATTTCTATTTGGATAGAATAAAAAATTTGTGAAGCTCAATAACTATTTGTTTCCTTCAGCGAGACCCAGCTGGGTCAACCTGTGGCTGTCAGATGCATTTCAGCATGGCTGGTGGCATGTCTTCACCACTGTTATTCCATGGTGCAGGTTAAGCTGGAGGGCAGAATGTACACTCACTCTACTAGAGCAGTCGTGGCATCCCTGGTGGAAATCCGTAACGTGCCCATTGCAGACATTTGCAGTGCGGCTGCCTGGAGCTCAGTGCATACTGTCGTCAAGCACTATGCCCTGGATGTCAATGCCAGGCTATGACCTTTCTTTTGCAGGACTATCCTAATGGACTTCTGTCCTAAATTTGTGAGCTGTTGGTCTCTCCTGCCACCCTCTTGGGGATTATTAGCTGGTACTCTCCATCAGTGTGAATGAGTGGTGGAGACTTTATGTCCAGGAAGATATGAGAAATGCAGCACCAACCATAACTCTTGATCTTCTTGGATGAAGCTCCACCACCATTCACACCCACCCACCCACCATCCCCCGAGCTCACCTTCACATGTGGTCTCACTCCTCAATCTTAGGCTGTGAAGACTTCTTTTTGACCCTTCTTATATGGGTTGCTCAGACTATCTTATGTCTTTTTTTAGTCAGGCTATCCTTCTAGGTTAGTTACGCTGCACCTCCTCTGAAAAAAGGTACTGAGGTGGTTGGAGGGTCAACGCCGAGATAGTCATTGCCACATGAGCGGAGGCTCATGGTGCCACTCCTCGCAGCTCCATCTCTGGTGCCAGCCCTCTTGCAAAAAGTTTGCTCCCACTGGGTCCTAGCTCCTCCGGCGTACATCCCACCAGTGTGAATGAGTGGTGGAGACTTCATCCAAGAAGATAAAGAATTATGGTAGGTACATAATTTCCATTTCTGGAACCATCCCAGCTTCTCACCTTCATAGGGGTGGTAATAGACACTATTCAGGCAAGGGCATTCCTCACTCTCTCAAGGGTTCAGTCCCTAGTTACTTTGGCTTCCTCTTTTCATCCTCTAGTTTGTCATCCAGCCAGACACTTTCTACAGTTACTGGGCCACATGGCAGCATCCACAGCTGTGGTCCAGGGAGCAAGGTTTCATATGAGAGATTTTCAGTTTCATCTCAGCTCTTATTGGTCTCAGAAAAGAGACCCTCTCTCCAAATTGGTTCCAGTGTCTCAAACTCTACTTCAGGCCCTCCAGTGGTGGCTGGAGGAGGACAGTCTTTGACAAGGTGTCCTATTTATCAGTCAGACTCCTTCTGTGATTCTCACCACAGAAGCCTCCCTACTAGGTTGGGGGGTTCACCTAGATCACCTTACAGCTCAGGGAAACTGGTTACACCAGGGGTCCCTTCTACACATAAATCTTCTCGAATTGAGAGCTGTCTTTCTAGCACTTCAGACATTCTCAACTGTGGTTTAAGGGAAAGTGGTGCAGATCAGAACGGACAATATCACAACCATGTGGTACATCAACAAGCAGGGAGGCACTCGGTCCTCGGCCCTGTGCACAGAGGCTATGAAAGTATGTTCTCTAGCTTATTCTCTTCAGGCTTCTCTGACAGCTGTGCATCTCCCAGGGAAGGACAACATTCTAGAAGATGCTATCAGTAGGATTTCCCTGGGCCACCACGAATGGGCCCTGAACCCTCTAGTTCTTCAGGTCACTTTCAAGAGATGGGGCAATTCAGAGATACAGTAGATCTCTTTGCAGCCCCAGACAATCATCAGCTTCCTCTTTATTGTTGCAGACCACCTCTTCTGGGTCCTGTCCCTCAGGATGCTCTTTTACTGAATTGGACAAGCAGGTTTCTCTATGCATTTCCTCCCTTTCCTCTGATATTCAGGGTCCAGATCAAGATCAGGTCTCAGTCTTGCAAAGTGATCCTGGTGCCTCCAGACTTGGCCAGACAGCCTTGGTATCCTCTACTGTTGTCTCTGTCAGTAACAATGCCTTGGTGTCTTCCCAGACAGTACAATCTCCTCACCTCCTCCCAGGGGAGGATTCTGTATCCCAACCTTTAGACTCTCAGGCTCAAAGCCTGGCTCTTGAAGAGCTAGAATACGGAAGCCTGCATCTTTCCCACTCAGTCTTGGATATTTTAAAGGTTAGTAGGAAACCTGCTACTAGAAAGACTTACAACTCCAAATGGAAAAGATTTGGATTTTGGTGTTCCCAAAAGCAGGTCAAGCCAGAGCTGGCTGATTTTGCCACTGTTTTGGATTATTAAGTGCATCTTAACAGTTTAGGCCTCTGGCCTACTACTCTCAAGGCACATTTTGCAGCTGTGTCTGCCTTCCTGTCTACTGGTAAGAGAACTTCCCCTAGCCTCTCATCCAGTTTTCAAGAATTTTTTCAAGGGTTTAATACATGTTAATCCTCCCTTCAGGGAGCCTACCCCTTCTTGGGATCTGAATATCTGTATAGCACAGCTTATGCAGCCCCCCCTTTTGAGCCTTTATCCTCAGCTGAGCTGAAATACTTGATTTGGAAAACTGTATTTCTGATAGCCACTACTTCCGCCAGGAGAATGAGTGAATTACAGGCTTTATCAGTGGAACCTAATTTTATCTCATTCCACAGGGATAAGGTGGTCCTTTATACCAACAGAAAGTTTCTTCCTATGGTGTTATCAGACTTTGATTTGAATCAGTCTATGCCATTGCCTGTATTTTTCACTGATCATTCTTCCTCTAGCGAGAGAAGACTACACAGTCTTGATGTAAAGAGGGCTCTTAGTTACTACGTGGAGCATACTAAGGCCCATAGGAATGACTGTTCTCAGTTGTTTCTCACTTATGAATAAGTGGGAAAAGGCAAATCTCTTACCAAGAGAACAACTGCCTGGTAGATTGTCTCCTGTATTCAGTTCTGCTATTCAAAACTTGAGAAAGAGCCTCCCTCAAGCCTGAGGGCTCATTCTACCAGAGGTACAACTGCTTCGGTTGCAGCAGATAGAGATATACCTTTAGTGGACATCTGTAAAGCAGCCACCTGGACGTCTGTTCACACATTTACCAAGCCTTACTCTCTGGATATTCAGTCACGAAGTGATGGTAGGTTCGGCATGGCTGTGCTGCAGGGTCTGTTCCCAAAATAGGTTCTGTGACTCCCTTCTCCAAGGGGGTACTGCTTGGTAGTCTGCATATAGTCAGAATACAGCAAGACGTCATGTTGGTTGAAGAAAAAATTACTCACCATAGTAATGTTGTTTCTTCTAATGGAGTCTTGCTGTATTCTGACCTCCCTCCCTGCCTCCCCTCCTGGAACCTAGTAGCTTTGTGATGTGGGCTGGCAGGCACAGTGCTGCACCCCAGAGGTGTGCTTGGCATGCCCTTATCTTATTAAGGTTTTGTTCTAGTTTTATTATGAATGTTTTTGGTTGTTTCACTACATGCTTATTTTTCTTTTTGGGGTTCTCGACTTGAGTCTTTTGACTCTAAAAAGCTGTTGCTGCTGGATTAGTTAGTTTAGTGCTCATAAGAATCTGACGGTTACACTACAGAGTACCAGAGACAAAGGTTTGAAAATTGAGCTCAATGTTCTATGCTTCTACATAGAGTTAACTCTTTCCTCTCTGGAGCAGTTCAAGTGTTGGGGCTAACTGCATATAGTCAGAATTCAGCAAGACTCCATTAGAAAAAACAACATTACTATGGTGAGTAATTTTTTCATCTTATCTGTGTCAGTCTTCACCATTCATCACATATAGATACATAGATACATAGACAGTGTCGGCAGATAAGGGCCTATGGCCCACCCAGTCTGCCCATTTAAGTTTGTAAGTTCAGTTTATGTTTTCCAGGAAGTCTGTTGCCCCTTACCACTGACCTCCAGAATTCCTTTATGTCTATCCCATGCATTCTTAAATCCCGTGATTGTTTCAGCCCCCCACCACTTCCTCTGGCAGGGTGTTCCACTTGTCCACCACCAGTTCTACCATAGATATATGGATATCTAGCAGGAGGTAATGACCCTCAGGAAGCTCTTTTTCAGTAGGTGGGACCAATGCATCATAGTTGCCGCTCCGAGAGCCGACGATGACAGTGGCGCTACGGGTTGGCTATTAGGTGCTGGTCGACCCGCTTGCCTGGCAGTTCTTCATTCTCGCCATCGTAGGTCACCTCGTGATGCTCAGAGAATTTCAAGGCCTAACACCTATGCAGTAAAGTTTTCGACTCCATCAATCATTCCTTCCATGCCACAGTCAGTCGGCTTCTTCCTGACAGTTTTAGTTGCCTTACTTGATGTCGCTTGGTAAGACCTTTCAGTTATTTTATTCTTGGCGGCGTTGAGTCTGTTTTGGTGCTTTTCCTCTTAGGTCATGTCTCCAGTCGGGAGGGCAAGAAGACTTGAACCTGGGACCCGGACCCCCATCTTGACAGTGCCCTTGCGGCCATTAATTTTCTGCCACAGACCAACGACCCGTTGCCCGTGTCTTAGCCGCATCATGACATGGACTCGTGCGGCGCCTATTTCTCCATGGGCTGCTGGATTGCTCAGACAATGCGCGTGGAAAGTGGGTCGAGCTCCGCTGACTTTCAGAGGTCGGACGCACACTTGTTGGGCCAAGCCACGTACTCTTGGACTTTCCTTCAGGTCCCGTCCCAGTTCTATATGGACCGAGGAGGAGGGAGCCTCGACTTCTAGTAGCCTGGCCATCGCCAAGGCTCCTTCCATGGTGCAGGAGGCCCAGTCCACTCCTTCTGGGGGGCAGGCGGGTGACGCCACCATGGCAGTGCCTAGGTGAAGGCTCCCTGGTGATGGACACACAGTTTGCAAGGCCTGGGTGGGGCCATCCCCTCAGCGCCGTGGTCGCCGTTTTGGGCCCTCAACACCGCACACAGCACTGTGGGCCCTGATGGAGCCGCCATTGGCACTGGTTTGTCTCTTGGCACTGTGTGGCTGCTGTTGCACCATTTGTGGCGCTGATACTGCTAGCAGCGCCATGGGAGGCTCTACGGTGTTGTCCTTTTCTTCTGCTCACCTCAGCACCATTTGTGGCACTGAGGTTGATCACAGCACCGTGTTTGCCTCTGGGCACGGCACCGTGGGGCTTCGAATCCACTGTCAGTGCTGTCATAAAGTACCATCCCTGCCCTCGCGGTGCCATTCGCAGTGCTATGGCGTACGGATGATGGTCGCGCATGGAGGTTCTGACCTCTCGGCCATTGTTGGTGCTGCCCTTGCCTCGGCGCCATTCATGGCACCGTGGAGCTAAGGCAGCACTATCCGTGTACACCGAGAGCACTGTTGGTGCCATCCCTGCCCTCTCGCCATTCACGGCACCATGGAGCCAGGCAGGCGCCGTGACAGGTTCTGACTCGAGGCTGCTGCCTGGGCTAGAGCTGTGTCCTCCTCGGATACTGTTCACAGTGCTGCAGAAGGCACTGGCACTGGCTTGGTACAGTCTCCATTTCTGACATCTCATTTGGCAAGAATGGCAGCAGGCGCCCTCCTCGGTCTGGCACAGGGCCTCGGCCTCTACCTCTTGGAGGCGGAGTTGGACTCTGAGTCAGGAGGGCAGTCTGACTCTTGGAGTTGGCTGCTGGGGTGGGCAGCCCTGTAGTGTCTTTGACAAACTGGAGTCAGCCCTCTTTTGAGGTGAGGGTCAGTGGCTGCCGAGACTGGGGTCAGGGGTGCTGACCAGCAGGCAGTAGTGCAGGCTACTATTGCTCTGCAGCCCAGTCTCGGTGGGTTCACTGACCCCTCAACAGTGTTGCCCCCTCGCATGTGTGCCTGGATGATCCAACTTTGGGGCTGATCAGGCTACCCATGAGAGGGGAGGGTACTGTTCCTTGGTTAGCTCCTTCGGGTGCTGACCAGGGCTGTCAGCTACCTAGGCTGGCTCTCTTGAGGAGGAGGGCTTTCTCAGATTCTGAGGGGTCGAGGGGCATGGGGTCTGCATGGCAACCTTTTTCTGGAGCCCACCCGGGCTCTGGGAGAAGTTGCAGCGCAGATCTCCGCTCTTTCCCTTCACTCTCTCTTTGAGGGAGCCCCACTCTTTCGAGTTAGGGGACCATCCTTCTGGACCTATATGGCCCCGGTTGCCTCACAGGGGGGATTCTTCTGGGTGCAGCCAAGGCAGTACTGAAATGGTTGTTCAGCTGTCGGCTGTGGAGTCTTCCAGAGCACCTTCTTCTTCAGGTGCTCTTGGTCCGCTCCCTAGCCCAGGCGGAGGTCAGCTGACTTCTCTTCTCGGCTCTGTCCCCATCCCTCTGCCACATTCTCCTGTGCTCTCAGGCATCCTTGGTCCTAGCAGGCCTCTCTCCTGGGAGCAGTTCAGGGTGGTGGCTGTTGAGTTCCAGCTACGTCAGGGCAATGGACAGACAGGTTTTCAACCTCCCCAAGCAGCCACCCTCTGAGCAGTTGCGTCCTCCAATTCCATCCCCTCTTCTCCTTGGAGAGCTCATTCCACTTTGCAGCTACCCTCTATGTGAAGAAATATCTTCTGAACTCTCTTGAACCTTCCCCTCCAGTTTAAAGCAATGCCGCTCAAAATTTTGCTTCCACTGAGACTGGAAGATAGGCCCTTTTTGTTCACCATGTTGATGTCCTTCATGAACTCAAAGGTCCTAATTATGTCTGCCTATTCCTCCCTCCACAAAGGGAGTAAATGTTTAGACCCTCCAGCCTCTCCTCATATGTTATACCCTGTTGAACTTTAGGCATTTTTGTTGCCATCCTCTGGAACACCTTTAGCAGGTCTGTGTCCTTTTCAGGTAGGGACACCAGTATTGCACACTATACTCAAGGAGCAGCTGCACCAGTGATCTATACAGTGGAAAAATTACTACAGTCAGCGGCTGCACCACTGATCTGTACAGTGGCAAAATGACTTCTATCAGCGGCTGCACCAGTGATCTGTACAATGGCAAAATGTCTTCAGCTATGATTCCCCTGGCAATGCAGCCCAGCATTTTATTGGCTTTCACCACCACCTTCCTGCAATGTGAGGAGGTGATGAGTGCTTCAAGTCACTAGTTATCATCACCCCCATGTCCTTTTATTCCTCAGACTTGGTTAGTAGGACCTCTCCCAGGCTATACTCCATCCTCAGGTTCTTCGCTCCTACAGTATGTGCATGACCTTGCACTTCTTTGCATTGAACCATTGCCATAATCTGACTACCTCTTAAGTTTGGCCAGATCTTCCCTTTAGGTCCTATAGCCGTTCTGCTGTATATACCCTCCCACAGAGCTTGGCGTCATCCACTGACAGGCAAACCTTGTCTTTC
The DNA here is from genome assembly GCA_016271365.2 of Neoceratodus forsteri. Taxonomy (NCBI): domain Eukaryota; kingdom Metazoa; phylum Chordata; order Ceratodontiformes; family Ceratodontidae; genus Neoceratodus; species Neoceratodus forsteri. Next base: position 1,378,545,207 of record CM057456.1, on the reverse strand, counting down.
AAGTCATCTCAGTGTCATTAATGACTACATTCGTGACACTGGATCAAGTGCTGAACTTTGTGGGGCCCTGCTGGTGACTTTCCTAAAACCGAAGAGCTCCCCACCACCACCATCCTCTGGATCCTGTGCTTCAACCTGTTTGCCACCTATCCAGTGAGTTTCTCCCCTGCCCCCAGACCCTTCAGTTTTCTGATCGACTTCCTGTGGGGCACACAATCAAATGCCTTGTTAAAGTCAAAGTAAAGGATATCAACTGCATGGTCTTTGTCCACTGATTTCATCACCCAGTCAAAGAAATCAATCAGGTTTGTTTGCAGAATCTCCCAGCCATGAACCCATGGTGTCTCATCTTGCAGATCATTTTCCTCTAGGAAACTTACCAGTCTTTCCTTAAGGATTGTCTTGATGAACTTACCCATGATTGAGATTTTGCTGACAGGTCTTTTCTTGCTCAGGTCATCTCTGGTTCCACTTTTACGGAGTGGCACCATAGTCCAGTGGCACAGCCCCCAATTCCAACAAACTATTGAACAGGTCCACCGGGGGCCTGCAAGTTCCATCACAAGTTCTTCCAAGGGCAATCTTGACCATTTATTCCCACCCATTGGGTTTGTGCCTGAGGCACTATGATCCCATGGGAGGAAAGTCTTTTTGCAGCCCAGAATCTAGGGGCTGATGTCGGTAACAGTGCCACTCATGAGGCAGTTGTATGACTTAGCACTCATGGACTGGACAGTAATTGATGCCTGCCCCCTGCCTTCCTCAGTTCTGTTTTCCAACCATCAAAGGCACACAGTGGGAGCATTCCAATCATGTTTTCAACTGCATCATCAGCAGTTTGCCCCCACCTTGTTTGATGCTGTACATCAGCTCCTCTTGCTTTTCAGTATTGCATTTAGTATTTTTCTCTTGTACAGCTCCAAACTCTTTTCTTTCCTCCATTTTTTTTATTTTCCAGGCAGTACCATGTCTGGTTCCGAGGAGCCCAGGAAGAAATCTTCAAATAAGAAGACCTAGGATGGCCCCCTATGTGTCAGTGCTCCAGCAGGAGACACATCACTGTCTGAGACCAGCATGACACCTGTTGGATCTATCTTGGCACTGAATATGACATAGACAGGTGTGATGCCTGCTTCTCCATTGAATTTCGTATTACTGGGATCAACACATTGAAATGGGGTCAACTGCCTTACGCTTTTGGAGGCAGGCATTGCACCAGGGCCATTAAGATAAGGTCCCTCGGCTCTTCCCTTGAGTCTCTTCTCAGTTCTGTATGTGCTGCAGAAGACCAGGCTTCTTCATGTGCTCACACCTCTGAGATGTTGCAGAGCTAAGGAAGATGGTCTGGTGGACAGTTGGTCTCTCACAGGGACTAGCTAAGGACCCCTTCCAGTCTTTTGGCCCTTCAGGCAGTGGAAGGCCCTGGTCATGAGGTCAAAGCTATACACTGGGCCTACATTGGTGGGTACAATGGCACTGCAGCACTGTGCCACCTCAGCTCCTAATACTACGGCTGGTACTAGTGAGTGGCACAGTGCTGACCACAAAGCTGGTCCCCCCAATGCCACTAGCAGTGCTGGGAGAGGGAAGACTTCCAGAGCCAGTCCCCTCATTCCCTGGAGGTGCTCTGGATATTCAAACATCACTAAGTCTTGCTGCATTCTGACATATGCAGTTAGCCCCAGCACTTGAACTGCTCCGGAGAGGAAAGAGTTAACTCTATGCAGATAGCATAGAACGCTGGGCTCAAGTTCGGTTTCAACCTCTGTCAGCAGCACTTCAAAGTGTAACTGTCAGATTCTTTACTCTGCCTAACTGAATAGTCGCTCCAGAGTTTGCTCCTTCGCTCAGTCTGTTCAGTCCAAAGAATTTGTCATTTTTTTCAACCGGTTCTGTCTTTTTCAGTTTGGATCCCTGTCTGTGGTACAGTAAGTGTTATAGGTAGTGGACTATAGGTTTATGTTATTTTGGTTTCTGTGTGAAAATTGTAAAAACCTGTGGATCGGTCCAATTTGGATCTGATCAGTTAAGTTTTGTTCTGTTTTTCTGTAGATGAGGGACATTGGTTTAAAAAGTGTTTTTAACATTTTTTCCATGACCCGTAACACTGTCAGTAACCGATAGGAAGGTCTTACCTGGTGAAATAAAAAGCTATAAAGAGTAAGTTTTTGTAGTCTGGCCATGTCTGAGAAAACCCAAGAAAAACGGGCCCACTGGTTTCAACAACACTGTGGTGAGTGTGGGGATGCCTTTGCCGAGGCAGACCCTCACACCACTAGTGTTTGTTGTCTGGGAATTGACCACCTCAATTCAGACTGCCAAATCTGTAAGAACTTCCTTAAAGCCACCCTGGAAAAAAGGTTGGGTAGTCTCAGGGAAAGGGAGGCCGAGAAGTCCACTAATCCAGATGGCCAGCCCAATTTGGTTCCTACCGAACCTGAGGGGGTGCCCACTGAACTGGGCGATACACCCTCGGGCAAGAGGAGATCTGACTCCGAGGGGTCAGTTTCATCAAACCGGAAAAGAAAGTCGGCTGGTTCAGATCCAGAACCATATACTCCATCCACCAATGAGATTGCCAGGGTGATTAGTATAGTGGAATCGCTCCGTCCGGTTCCGTCTGATCTGGTGCCCTCTCGGTAGGCGCTTGGTTTGGTCAGATCCTCAGTTCGAATCGCTCCGGATAAGTATTATGAACCAGAATGGCAAGGGAAGAAGAAGATGATGATGAATTTGGTGATGAAGGTCTGGATGAGCCCACTGAACTGACATCTCCCCAGACAGGCCTTCTAATGTTTCCCCTCCCAGGCTTTCTCAGTCCCCTTCCCACTACTTGTTCTCCAAGAAAGTGGCTGATACTCTTCAGCTCCCATTGGTGGAGGCTGTCGAGGACCAAGAAAAGCCTGACTTTGTGGAAATTATGGACATCCCAGAGTCCAAGAGGTTGTCTATTCCCATCCATAAATCTTTAGGGAAACAGACACAAAAAATATTACAAACTCCAAATTCGTTACCTCCTGTTGACAAAAAGATATGCTCTCAGGCTCTGGCAAAGAGTTTTTGTACCACCAATGCAGCCATGTTGGGGTAATGCAGGCTGCAGCCTGTGATAAGGCTAATATACCCTTGACTTTGCCCTCCGCAGATAAAGACCCTAGGAAGTTTGATGCCATGGCCAGAAACAGTACTTGGCATCATCCTTGGGACTCAAGCAGGCTAATTATTTGGCCTAACAGCAGGCCTCCCCAGCTAGCCAGGGAGCTGGAGGTTTGCTGCTGATGGGATTGAGGTGTCCAAAATGCAATTCCATGCTGCTGTTGATTCAAACGATGTGGCATCAAGAGTCATGGCTACATCTGTGTCTCTTCAGAGACTGGCTTGGCTCAGATGTACTAGCCTTTCACAGGACACCCAGGCTAAGGTTATGGATCTCTCTGTAGTGGATAATTCACTGTTTGGGGAGCAGACAGAGAATTATATGAAAAATATGGATGGGTACCGGACCACATAAAGGAGTGCACAGGCTAAGGAAAGGCAGCAACTCCTCAGAAGCAGCAGGCTTGGGACAGGGGCAAACCTTTCTTCCAAGTACAGGCCTCCTCTTCCTTCTCTCAGAGGGGGTTCTTTAGAGGGAGAGACAGGAGGGGGATGAGCAGGGCTGCATCCTCTTCCCAGCCTAAGGCTCCTGCCAAGCAGACACCCAGAGGTGTCAGCCCGGGTCGACTCTCCATTGCCAGTAGCTGGCAGACTGGCTTACTACCTCCAGGCCTGGAAGTCTGTTACCTCAGATAGGTGGGTCCTGGAGGTGGTAAGCCAGGGGCTGGCCCTCAGCTTTGCCAAATTCCCAAAGCTGAGGGCCACATCCTTTCCACCTGCAAATCTTTCCGAGACCACTGCTTTGGAGACAGATGTCTCTTCTCTAATAGCCCTCAGGGCTGTAGAGAGTTCCTACTCAACATAGGGAAAAAAAGTCTGTATTCCAGATACTTCCTTACCCCAAAAAAGACAGAGGAGTGGCAGCCCATCCTAGACCTCAGATATCTAAACAAGCACATCCTCAAACCAAAGTTCAATATGGTGACTCTGGGCATAATTTTTCCCTCTTTAAGGCCAGGAGATTGGTTAGCTTCCCTGGACCTCAAGATGCTTACTTTCACAACCCTGTCAGGTGCTACCACAGAAAGTACCTCAGGTTCAAATTGCCTTCAGGCCATTATCAGTTCAGGGCAATGCCTTTCGGCTTAACATCAGCTCCAAGGGTGTTCCCAAAATGCCTAGCAGTAGTAGTTGCTTTCCTCAGGAGACAAGGGGTCTCCATTTTTCCATACCTGGAAGATTGGCTCATTGTGGGGCAGTCTCCAGAACAGGTCAAGTCACATCTACAGGTTACTTAACAGCTGTTCATGTCTTTGGGTTTCCTTCTCAAACCAGTACAACTTCTCACCTTCATAGGAGTGGAGTTGGATACTGTACAACCAAAGGCCTATCTTTCCTTAGTAAGGGTAAAGGTCCTTACAGATCTTGCCTTACAGATCTTCAGCTTCTGGGCCACATGGCAGCTTCCACTGCGGCGGTACAGGGAGCAAAATTTCAAATGAGGGAAATCCAGTTCCACCTGAGGTCCTTTTGGTCTCAGAAAAAGATCCTCTAACCAAATTGATTCCAGTGACTCAGACTCTAGTCCAAGCTCTCCAATGGTGGTTGAATCAGGACAATCTCAGACAAGGAGTCCCATTGTCAGTCAGACTCATTCAGTGGTACTAACCACAGATGCCTCTTTCCTGGGCTGGAGAGCCCACCTGGAGCCCTTACAGCACAAGGTGTCTGGTATCCTCAGGAGTCTCTACTTCATATCAGTCTTCTGGAACTCAGGGCAGTGTTCCTGGCTCTCCAAGCTTTCTTGGACTCAGTGAGGAACAAAGTGCTTTAGGTCAGGACAGACAACACTACCACCATGTGGTACATCAACAACCAGGCAGGCACTCGGTCTACAGCCTTGTGCATGGAAGCCATGAAAATATGGTCTCTGGCTTATGCCCTGCAAGCATCCCTAGTAGCAGTCCATCCACCAGGGAAGGACAATGTGCTAGCAGATGCCCTGAGCAGAATATCTCAGGGCCACCATGAATGGGCCCTGGATCCCTTCATACTGAAAGTAGTCTTCTCCAGGTGGGGCACTCCAGAGATAGATCTCTTTGCAGCCCCAGACAATCCTCAACTTCCTCTTTTCTGCTGCAGGTCTCCACTCATGGGCACAGTTCCCCTGGATGCTTTGGTTCTGGATTGGGGGGGTGCAAATTCCTTTATGCCTTTCCTCCCTTTCCCCTGTTATTCAAGGTCCTGGTCAAGAGGCACAATCTGCTAACCTCCTCTCAGGGAAGAATCTGGTACCCTAGCCTTCAATCTCTCAACCTCAAGGCTTGGCTCTTGAAGAGTTAGAGTATGCAGGTCTGCATCTGTCTCGGGGGGTGCTGGATATTCTCAAAAGGGATTCGGTATTTGGTGTTCCAATAAGGATGTTTTACCGGATACTGCTGATCTGGCTACAGTTCTGGATTACATAGTTCATCTTAATGGCCTAGGTCTCAGGCCAGCCACTTTAAAAGTTCATTTAGCAGCTGTATCTGCATTACTGTCAGCAGGGAAGGCTCCCTCTCTGGCATCTCATCCTGTCTTCTGCAAATTCTTTAAAGGTTTGGTTCATACCAACCCTCCCTTTAGGGACCCTACCCCTGCTTGGGATCTTAATGTTTGCATTGCTCAGCTCATACAACCCCCTTTTGAGCCTTTGGCTTCAGCAGAACTCAAGTATTTGACTTGGAAAACGGTGTTCCTGGTAGCTATGACTTCTGCCAGGTGTAATAGTGAATTACAAGCTCTGTCAGTAGAGCCAAATGTTCTCATTCCATAGAATATGGTGGTCCTTAGAACCAATAGGAGGTTCTTACCAAAGTGGTCTCAGATTTTCATCTGAACCAGTCCATGTCTCTTCCTGTGTTTTTCACTGATTATTTTCTTCAGGAGAAGGATTACATAGTTTGGATGTCAAGAGGCACTTAGCTATTACATTGAACATACCAAGGCACTTAGGTATGAATGTTCCTAATTGTTTCTCACTTATGGTGTAGTGGGAAAGGCAAGCCTGCTACTAAGAGAACTATTGCCAGGTGGATTGTCTCTTGTATACAATTCTGCTATGAAAAGCTAGGCAAAATACCCCCCTCAGGCCTGAGGGCTCATTCAACTAGGGGTACAGCTGCTTCCCTGGCTGTTGCCAGAGATATACCTTTACTAGAGATATGCAAAGCAGCCACCTAGAAAACTGTCCGTACTTTCACCAAGCATACCTCACTAGCTATCCAGGCTAGGAGTGATGCTCTGTTTGGAACAGCAGTACTGCAGAGCCTATTCCCAAAATAGGTTTGGTACCCCTCTCCATGGCGGTACTGCTTGGTAGTCTGCATTTGTAAGAATACAGCAAGACTTCATGTTGTTTGAAGAAAAAATTACTCACCTTAGTAATTGTGTTTCTTCTAATGGAGTCTTGTTGTATTTTTTTTTAATTACTGTTCATCCGCCTGCCCAGCCTGCCACTCCCAACCCATCAGGGGAGACATGGCAGACTTCCCACTGCCTGGTGCCCTGCCCTGAATGGACCCCGAGACCCCATGGAGCCATGGTTTAACTCCCGGGCTAGGATGAGGGGTAGAGGTCTAACACCCATAACTTATGTAGCGTCGGCTCGGGTCCATCGGGCGGGCACAGGCACATCGTGGGCACGTTTCCCAGCTCCCCACTCCCTGGCGGTGGCAGACTTTTTCCTCCTTTTCTCCCCTCCCCTACAGCATGAAACCCCAGACGTCATGGCGCAAAGCGGCGACGTCATGCTGTATGACAGCCACCCATCCCCTATTGTCAGGGCTTGCAGTACTCTGAGCCTCCACTCAGAGTCAGGAAAGTGCATGGGCAATGGCCTCTTCCCTCCCCAGAGAAGGTGAACTGTCGTGGGATGCTCAAGCCTATCTCCCCCTGGCCGACCCACTAGCGATCCGGGTCCACTCCCAAACTCGGGTCTCCAGTGTGGCGCAAGGTGTGGCATCCTGCGCCTCAACCCTCAGCACCACCGGGCCAGCCCATCTTGCTGTATTCTGACCTCTCTCCTTGCCTCCCTTCTCAGAACCCCTGGTTTGGGAAGTGGGCTGGCATGTACAGTGTTGCACCTCAGGGGTGTACTTGGTACTCCCCCTTTTTAGAGAAGGGGAGTGGGTTATTGTTATGTTGTTTTATGGTACCTTTATGTTGGTTCACTACCTGGTTATTATTTTTGGTTTCTCGACGTAAGTCTTTTGGGGGAACCAAAACTGTTGTTGCCTGTTGGCTTGTTCTTTTACAATTTCCACTTTGAAGAAGTCTAGTTAGTTAGTAATAGCTTGTATGAATTTGACGGTTACACTTTGAAGTGCTGCAGACAGAGGTTTGAAACCGAGCTTGAGCCCAGCGTTCTATGCTCTCTGCGTATAGTTAACTCTTTCCTCTCTGGAGCAGTTCAAGAGCTGGAGCTAACTGCATATATCAGAATACAGCAAGACTCCATGACAAGAAGCACAATTACTAAGGTGAATAATTTTTTCTTCTCCCTCAAGCACTTGGATGACACAGGGAGGGTGTTGGGGAAATCCTCAGGGCTATGAGAACTTCTGCAATGAAGGAGATCTTCCTGGGCCTAGTTCTGGGCCTATGTCAGGGTTAAGGTCTTCTGTTGTGGCTTGTGTATAGGCAGTGCTGGAGCTGGTGCGGGCCCCTGATGGCACTGTTCTCAGTGTCAGTTTGTGTCTCTGCATTGTTCCTGGTGCAGCCCACTCCTGACACCGTTCACCACACAAAGGGAGACAGTGCTGCTCATGGCACCATTTCCAGCACTACTACTCCTGGGAATTCTGTTTCTGACCTTTGGCCAAGCTCAGGGGCAGGGTCAGTCCTGATAAGAATGGGACTGTGAGGTTTAGGTCGACAGCTCCTCCTGCCCAGAGTAGGTGGAAGATCTGGCAGAAGTCACAGTGTTGGCTCAGACCCTCATTTCTCTCCAGAACCATCTGGCACCACCACTGGTGAGGATCAGGGCCACTCCATTAGAACTACATGGCTCATTCTCCCTGCCTGGCTTCTCCCAAGGCACCATCCTGATCAGTCCTCAGCTGTTGGCTGTTCACTAAAAGGCAAGTCTACCAGGCTTTCCTCTTGGGTGAGATCTCCTGAGCATTCTGGCAGCCTGGTAGCGGACCTGGACTGGTCTTGCATGACCCTCCTCCTCTGCCTCTTCGTCCTCCTCTCCTTGGCATTTTTTGTTCTCTGGGCCCCTGTCTTGGGAGCAGTTTAGGGCACCAGCTAGTGCATTTCCTCAGTACCTCTGATACTTAGACCAGGCCATTTTCTGGCCTGAGATCTCTGCACCTCAGCCCTCTGACTCCAGCTCTTCATTATCATAAGACATCTAAATACTGCCACATCACCCCGGTGCTGCATGAACTGCAGTGGCTGCCGGTCAGGTGGAGGGTTCTCTTTAAGGTGGGCTTGCTCACCTTTAAGACCCTACATGGACTGGGCCTGGGCCACCTGTCAGACCTTCCAACACCTGCTGCCTTGGTCTGCCCCCTCCGTTCCTCCTCTAGGGGTTTCCTTGGAATTCCCAGGACGAGGTTAAAAACTGCCGGCAACAGAGCTTTCAGTGTGTGAGTCCATCCTGTGAGAATTTGCTTCCTCCAGCTATAAGGGAGGCCCTACAGTCGAGGTATTTAAGCACACCTCAAGACCTTCCTGTTCAGTCAGGCATTCCAGGACACAATTTAGATATTGTTCCTGTGATTGCTACCCAGTACTAGTTTTAGTTCAGGCTCCCTTTGGGTCTCCTGTTTTAATTTTATGCCGCTGTAATTTATTTTATTGTTATGTGTGTTCTTATTGTGTGTATTTATTTATTGTGTTGTTGTATTCTACTTGTATGGTGCCCAGAGCCTCCAGGATTGCCCACCTTCAAATAAAATTTGCCTTGCCTTGCCGCTCATCATCCGCTTCTTCCTCCAAGGAAGAGGACACCTCTATCTATCTTTCCTGTAATGCTAGTACCCTCAGTACCAGCAGTTCCTTAGTGAGATGATGCAGGACCTTAGCCTGCACCATTATGCTGGGTGCAATCCTGCTAAGCTGGCCCTGTTATTCCTGGGTGAATACAGCAGTGACTTACTGTCTTCAAACAACATGAAGTCTTGCTGTATTCTGACAGATGCAGGGCAGTGATCCCCAACCTTTAAACTGCGGAGAACAATGAGTTAACTTTCTATGCAAAGCATAGAATGCTGAGCTCGAGCTCGGATGGAGTCTCTGTCTGGAGTGTTTCAAACTCGAACCGTCAAGATTCTTTATTCTGCCTCACTGAACGGTCACTCCAGAGATTTCTCCTTCAGCTCGGTTCGAAAGTCGGTTAAATTTTCAGTTTTTCTTCGGTTTTTAGACTGAAAAAGTTATCCACATAGTCGGTTCGGTCTCTGTCTGTGGTGCCGTGAGTACTAGATAGGAATTGTTCTGTTTTTCTGTGTGGAACTTGTAAAACTGTAGGTCGGTTTGGCTGAACCGACCATTTGATAGTGTTATCTTGTGTTTTGTATTTTACTTTAGTGTGGTTACCGGTTCTTATCAGTTCTAAAAAAAATGTGTTTTAATATGTTTTTTTCCAATACCCGTGACACGGTTAGGAAGCGATAAGGGAGTCTTGGCTGGTGGTTGCCATAAAAAGGGTAAGTTGGTTAGTTGGCCATGTCTGAGAAACCCAAGAAAAAAAAGCGGGCCCACTGGGTTTCAACACTGCAGTGAGTGTGGGGAGGTCTTTGATAAGGCCGATCCCCACCACTTGTGTTGTGTCTGAGGTTTGACCACCTCGGTTCAGACTGCCAAAGTGTAAAACTTTTCCCAAAACTACCCTTGAGAAGAGATTAGGTAGACTGAGGAAAATGAGGCAGAGAAGTCCTGACCCGGATGGTCAGCCCGGTTCGATTCCGACCGAACCAGAAGGAGTGTCCTCTGACCAGGGCGATACTTCTTCAGGCAAAAGGAGAGCCGATTCCAAGGGATCGGTTCCAACAAAAAGAAAACGCAAAGGAAAATCGTCCGGTTCGGATCCAGAGGTTCCTGTTCCGACCGCCAAAGAGATAGCCAGAGTGATTTGGATTGTGGAATCGCTTTGTCTGGTTCCGACCGATCCGGCTCCTTCTGGCAGGGGTTCGGTTGGGTTGGTTCCCCCGGTTCAAGATTATACCCTTGAAGAATTTTGTGAACCGGAGTTTGAGGAGGAAGGGGAATTTGCGGATGATGATGGTGGTGAAGGTGAGGGTCTGGATGTGCCTGTGAACGGACATCTCCTCACACAGACCTTCAGGTGTTTGCCCTCCTAGGCTTTCTGAGTCCCTTCGCACTTTATGTTCTGCAGAAAGGTGGCTGAAACCCTCCAGCTTCCTGTGGAGGAGGCATTGGAGGATCAAGAGGAGCCTGATTATGTAGAAATGATGAACATCCCAGAGTCCAGAAGACTGTCTATTCCCCTCCACAAATCTTTTGGGAAGCAGACACAGAAAATTCTAAAGTCTCCTAACACTATACCTCCTGTGGATAGAAGAATGGACAAGAGGTATACACTTTCAGGCTCAGACATGGAGTTCTTATACCAGCAATGCAGCCATGTTGGGGTAGTGCCGGCTGCTGCCTGTGACAAGGCAAATATTCCCTTGGCTTCATACCCCCAGACAAGGACTCTAGGAAGATTGATGCCATGGCAAAGAAACAGTACATGACATCTTCCTTGGGACTCAGGCAGGCAAATTATATGGCCTATACAGCCAGGTACCAGAAGTCCAGGTGGGACACTGTACTGGCACTGGCTAAACAGGCCTCCCCCCAGCTGGCCAAGGAGCTGGAGGAGGTGGCTGAAGATGGGATTGAGGTATCAAAAGTACAGTTTCACACTGCTGTTGACTCCAATGATGTGTCATCAAGAGTCATGGCTACATCTGTGGCTCTTCGGAGAATGGCTTGGCTCAGATGTACTAGCCTCTCACAGGATACCAAGGCTAAGGCCATGGATTTCCCTGTAGTAGGTAATTCTTTGTTTGGGGAGCAGACAGAGAATTACATGAAGAAAATGGATAATTATAGCACCATGTATAGGAGTGCTCAGGACAAAGAAAGGCAAGCAGCTCCTCAAAGGCAGCAGTCTAGGGGCAGGGCCAGGCCTTTTCATAGGCCTTTTTACCAAGCACAGACCTCTTCTCCCTTTTCTCAGAGGGGGTTCTTCAGATGTAGAGACAAAAGGGGATGAGCAGGGCTGCATCCACTCCTCAGCCTAAGGCCCCTGCCAAGCCGACACCCTGATGGGTCTGCCCGGGTCAACTCTCCTATTCCAGTAGGAGGCAGGCTGGCTTACTTTGTCCAGGACTGGATGTCGTCTATTACCTCAGACAAATGGGTCCTGGAAGTAGTAAGCCAGGGACAGGTTCTCAGCATCAAAATGTTTCAAAAGATGAGAGTCAGATCCTTCCCACCTGCAGGTCTCTCAGAAACCCTTGCCCTAGAGGCAGAGGTTTCATCTCTTCTGGCCTTAAGTGCCATAGAGAGAGTTCCTACCCTACTCTGGGGCAAAGGTCTGTACTCCAGGTACTTCCTTACCCCAAAAAAGACAGGGGAGTGGTGACCCATCCTAGACCTAAGATATCTGAACAAACATCTCTTAAAACCAAAGTTCAAGATGGTAACTCTGGGAATAATTCTTCCCTCTCTAAGGCCAGAGGACTGGCTAGCCTCCCTGGACCTCAAAGATGTCTGTTTTCACATTCCCATCAGGTGCTCCCACAGAAAGTACCTCAGGTTGAGAGTTGCCCTCAGGTCACTATCAGTTCAAAGCAATGCCCTTTGGCCTAACATCAGCCCCAAGGGTTTCTACAAAGTGCCTGGCAGTAGTGGTTGCTTTCCTAAGGAGAAAAAGTTTCCATTTTCCTTACCTGGATGACTGGTTCATAGTGAGACAGTCCCCAGACCAAGTCAGATCAGACCTGCAGGTAACTCAGCAGGTGCTCAAGTCTCTAGGATTTCTGCTCAACCTTCCCAAGTCAGTTCTCGAGCCAGTACAGCTTCTCACCTTTATAGGAGCAGAGCTGGATACTGTCAAGGCAAGAGCCTTTCTTCCTCTGGAAAGGGCAAGAGTTCTTATAGAAGTGGCTTCTTCCTTCAGCCTTAAGGTGTCTCGACCAGGAAGGCATTTTCTCCAACTCTTGGGCCACAAGGCAGCCTCTACAGCAGTGGTCCAAGGGGCAAGATTCCAGATGAGGGACATTCAGTTCCATCTGAGGACTTTTTGGTCCCAGAGGAAGGATCCCCTCACCAAACTGATTCCAGTGACTTGGACCCTGATCCAAGCCCTTCAATGGTGGCAGGATCAGGACAACTTAAGACAAGGGGTCCCATTCTCCACTCAGTCTCATTCAGTGGTCCTTACCACAGATGCTTCCCTTCTAGGCTGGGGAGACCATCTGGGGGCCTCACTGCGCAAGGAGTGTGGTCCCCTCAGAAATCTCTTCTCCATATCAGTCTCCTGGAACTCAGGGCACTTTTTCTGGCCCTACAAGCTTTCTCTCAGTCAGTACCGAACAAGGTGGTTCAAGTCAGAACAGACAACACCACCACCATGTGGTACATCAACAAGCAGGGAGGCACTCAGTCTATGGCCTTGTGCACAGAAGCCATGAAGCTGTGGTCCCTGGCTTACTCCCTGCAAACCTCCCTGATAGCAGTTCACCTTCCAGGAAAAGACAATGTGCTAGCAGATGCTCTCAGCAGGATATCTCAGGGCCATCATGAATGGACCCTGGACCCTCTGGTATTAAAGGTGATTTTTTCAAGGTGGGGCACTCCAGAGATAGATCTTTTTGCAGCCCCAGACAATCACCAACTTCCACTTTTTTGTTGCAGACCCCCAGTCTTGGGCTCAGTCCCTCTGGATGCTCTAGTACTGAACTGGGAAGGGAAATTCCTGTATGCCTTCCCCCCTTCCCTCTTCTGTTCAAAGTTTTAGTCAAGATAAAGTCACATCCTTGCAAAGTCATTCTGATTGCTCCAGATGGGGCCAGCCAGCCTTGGTACCCTCTGCTGCTGTCCCTAGCAGTCCATCTTCCCCTGTCTCTTCCCAGGAATTACAACCTGTTAACCTCCTCTCAGGGGAGGATTTGCTACCCCAATCTTCAGTCTCTCAATCTCAAGGCATGGCTCTTGAAGAGTTAGAGTTTGCAGATTTGCAGCTGTCTCAGGGGTTCTGGATATTCTCAAAGCTTCTCAAAGCCCTCCACCAGAAAGACTTATAACTCCAAATGGAAGAGATTCAGCATTTGGTGTTCCAAACATATTTCTCCAGATGCTGCTGGGTTGCCTACAGTCCTGGATTATATGGTCCATCTTAATGGCCTAGGCCTCAGACCAGCTACTCTCAAGGTACACTTGTCAGCTGTTTCAGCTTTTCTATCATTGGGAAAGTCTTCCTCACTAGCTTCTCACCCTGTATTCTGTAATTTTTTTAAGGGATTGCTCCATGCCAATCCCCCCTTTAGAGACCCTGCCCCTGCCTGGGATTTGAACGTTTGCATTGTTCAATTCATGCAATCTCCCTTTGAACCCATGTCCTCAGCAGAGCTTAAGTACTTGACTTGGAAAACTGTGTTTTTGGTAGCCAATAACTCTGCCAGGCGTATCAGTGAGTTGCAAGCCCTGTCAGTGGAACCTGATTTTATCTCCTTTCATAGGGATAAAGAGGTCCTTAGAACCAATAGAAGGTTCTTGCCCAAAGTAGTTTCACATTTTCATCTGAACCAGTCTATGTCTCTCCCTGTTTTCTTCACTGATCATTCTTCCTCAGGATAGAGGAGGCTACACAGTTTAGATGTTAAAAGGGCCCCTCAGCAACTACATAGAGCATACCAAGGGTCACAGGTTTGACTCCCTCCAGTTGTTCCTCACTTATGGAGAGGTGGGTAAGGGAAAACCTGCCACTAAGAGAACTATTGCCAGGTGGATTGCATCTTGTAAACAATTCTGATATGAAAAAACTGGGAAAGATCCCTCCCTCAGGCCTGAGGGCTCACTCCACAAGAGGTACAGCTGCTTCCCTGGCTGCTGCCAGGGATATTCCGCTCTTAGAAATCTGTCAAGCAGCCCCCTGGAAAACAGTCCATACCTTTACTAAGCATTACTCTCTGGATATCCAGGCTAGGAGTGATGCTCGGTTTGGCACAGCAGTACTTCAGAGCCTATTCCCAAAGTAAGTTCTGTCCCTCCTCCATGGAGGTACTACTTGGTAGTCTGCATCTGTCAGAATACAGCAAGACCTCATGTTGTTTGAAGAAAAAATTACTCACCTTAGTAATTGTGTTTCTTCTAATGGAGTCTTGCTGTATTCTGACCTCCCTCCCTCCCTGCCTCCCCTGTCAGAACCTCTTTTTGGGAAGTGGGTGGGCAGGTGCAGTGTTGCGCGCCAGGGGTGCTCCTTGTTACACCCTCCTTTTTTGTTTGGGTGTTGATTTATTATTGTTATTCACATTAGATTGTTTTTTGGTTTTTGGGTTTCCTGACTTGAGTCTTCCCTTGGGAATCCAAAACTTTTTATTGCCAGTTGGCTGTAGAATTTTACAATTTCCACATAGAATTTTAGTTAGTTGACTCGTAAGAATCTGACGGTTTGAGTTTGAAACACTCCAGACAGAGACTCCAACTGAGCTCGAGCTCAGCATTCTATGCTTTGCATAGAAAGTTAACTCATTGTTCTCCGGAGCAGTTTAAAGGATGGGGATCACTGCACTGCATCTGTCAGAATACAGCAAGACTCCATTAGAAGAAACACAATTACTAAGGTGAGTAATTTTTTCATCCCTCTGTGGCATCGGCCTTTCACAGAGACATCCAGGGATGTCTGGCTCTGTCCCCTTGCCCCCTGCCCCTTCTCCAGTCCTGAGGGATGTCTAACACAGGTACTGCACTCCTGTGGGGTCCAGAGGTGCCATGCCACATCCCTCTTATGGGATTTTGCTCCTAAGAAACCTATCTGGGCATAGGTGCCCAGTGCATGACCACTCCCCTGACTCTGACTCTGTGGAGTTTGATGTCTGTGGCAGAAGGATTTTCTTTGTGGAACACACAATGATGTGCATCTCTGCACATCAGGCCCATCAGGCTACCTATGGTAGGCACCTGTGGATGATGATGGGTCAACTCCTAATGTCACTGCCACACTATGAGGCAACCAGGCAGGCCATTCACCTTTCTGCCCAGGACTTGGAGCTGGTGAGGTACCAAGTATGGGAATCTTATGACACCAATGAGTTAACTTCCAGGCTAGTGAGAACTGCATTCTGCATTCAGCGGATGGTATGGCTTCACCTTTCAAGGTTGACACCCCTGCCCAGCACAGGGTGCCCTCCTCGAGCTTCCAGGGGACCCACTTCTTCTCTTGCTGGGTCAGGTATGAGTTATTGGGGAGCAGTCATGCTCTCAGGCCACTGGAGCATCCGTCTGCCCCTTGTCAGTCTCGGGTCCCACCAGTCCCATGATGGGTCCCTGCCTTCCTGGGGTTACTTATTAGACAATTCTGCCTATTCAGCCTCATCATCCAAGGGGGGGGATACAGATGGTAACCAACTGAAATTGAACCTGATTAAACTGTTGGTGGTATTTTCAGTGAATGGGGGAAATTTGGCCAGGACACCGGGGAAAGCAGGGGGAGCTGCTATCCATAGCGATAGTGGATGGTGAGACTGCAGGATATGGCAGCTTGCAGCAGGCTGGGGATCAATCCTCCGGCCCAGTCGGAGCAGCGAAGGAGGATGGTTTCATGAATGTTTTGTACACAGAGAAGGATACTGAGGTTCCCAATACTGAGAGTAACCACTTACCTGCTGAGGATGACACTTTGTGCGAAGTTTCCACTGATGATCAGGAGGAAGATATGCTGGACATAGAGTTGGCAGAGAAAAAATTGAAAATTTTCCAAATGTTGGCAGAGGACGAGGAGCGCTATAAAAAAAATGCAAGGTTGATTTAAATAATAAACGAGCGGTGCTCTTGCTCTCCAAGCATTGTCTGCAAGAGGGGCCATACCTCTCGAGCGAAGATTCTGTGGATAAGGGCGGTGCCGGCTCAGTTGTTTATATGGTGCCGGCTGCCCCAGTGATAGCATCAGCAGCAATCAAAGCAGCCTTTGGCATTCAATTATCCACTGAGCAACACTGGTCTCTGGAGGCAGTACAGAGTGCAGCAAGTTGGACACAGTCGGAGGGTAGTAAATGGGTTCCTGACCCAGAATGGACACCCGGTAGCAATCCTTCTGCTTCATCTGCTCCTGAATGGCACACACTGACTACTCACGTACCTGATTTAACTTCTAGTACTGTGTCAAATATTTTGGAAAATAAGGAAAATTATTCCAACATTTTGCAACCGGTTGTTATGATGACACCTGAAATGGTGGGAGATCCCATTCAGGCTCCATTCGCTCACTCTAAAAACAAACCATTACAGCCTGGCATTGACATACAGAGTTTAGCTGGTACTGACCCAATGGTTCACACAGACCAGACAGTATCCTCACATGGCAATTTTTCAAACCAAGGACAACCCCCTCCTCCTACAGACCACAGGCCTTTGTTATCTGAATTATTTGCAAACAAAGCTGACTGCACCGCAGCACAATGCAGTCAGGATTAGATATAAAGGGGAGCTGGAGACTAGGCCAGATAAGCACGATGTGGGCTAATGTTTCCTGAAAGACTCTTTAAGATTCACCCCAGCAAATGTGTTTGCCTTTTTTCATGTGTCGGAGGAAGATAACTTTGATGTCAGCTTTTGTAACCCCCAAATACTGGAAAGATTCTGGTTAAGTTATAATCAGGTCAAATTCTCCCCCCTTTGGTCTCCCTTTCTGGTAATCCCCTTGACCAAGCCTCTCATTAAATATGTTACCATTATGTTTAGAAATGATGGGGTACCTGTAGGGGATATTATACACTGGCTTCAACAACAATGCAAAGTTATAAGTGCCCCAGAATCAATCTTAGATGATGAGCAATTCTGTACTGGCAATTGGAAATTTAAAATTAAACTTAGTAGCACTGAAGACGGAATTATACACCTGCCAAACAGTTTTCTTTTGGGATGGGATTGAGGTGTTTGCTTTTATCCCTGACAGCTCCGAGCTTGCCATAAGTGTGGGCATAGAACACATCTCTCTGTCTGCAATAAACCTAAATGTAGTATTTGCGGTGAAGTGGGGCATATTAATGCTCAGTGTGCAAACTTTTCCAGATGTAATTTGTGTGATGAATATGGACATATTTACCAGGAATGTCCCTGGGCCTCAAAGAACAAACGGAACCCTATAAACCCAGATGACCTAATTTGACAGGCCCAGGCTAATATGGAACCCCAGGTGGGAAGATCTTTTTGAAGCTCCAATGTCACCAGGACCTTCTGAAGCCCCTAAGTACAGTTCACCCCCTCAGGTACCTATAGCTCAACAAAACCTGGACTCTGGCAGGAAGCAACCCAATATATCGCCCTGCGGCCTGCATACTATTCGGAGGAAGCCAGAGAAGAGCCCATGAATAAGCATTCCCATATGCCACCCCCCCCCCCACACACACAACCCTGGATTCAGGCCTAACCAAGGAGAAGATCCTCCAGAATTGATAAACAATCCACCATTTCTGTGCCACCAGACCTAGAACAGGATAACCCTTTTTCTGCTCTGTCCACTGCCAGCTGGGGGGAGTCTGAGATGGAGGAGGGGGGCTCGGACAACTCCACCTCCCTCCCTGGGAAAACCCAGGTGGATGACCCTAAATATAATGGAAAGAAGAAAAAAACAGAAAAAGAAAGTTAATTTATTTTGGTCTTTTCGGCAGGTTACGTGTCTTGCTTTGCATCTCTGAACGTTTGTAGTTTAGGTCGATTTGCCAAAAGGCAGAGTATTTTTCAATTGTTTCATGATTTGTTCTTACATTTTATTTTTTTGCAGGAGACGTGGATGTCCTCATTAACCCAGCTTTGGCTGTTTAAGTCTGAATGGTATCAAGGTCCTTCCTACTGGTCCTTTGGGCCTGATAAAGCAGATGAGGTGGGAATTCTTTTCTCTGGGACCTCTTTTAGGCTTCAGAAATTAATTAACCTGATTCTCACCCCAGGAATACTCCAATATTCCTAACTTTTCTGCAATATACCTTTAAGGTCAGATCCGCCCGGAGATAGAATGCTATGCTAATGATGGACTCATTGGCATGAGCCACTTTTCAAATGCTGCCACCTATCAACTGCCTACATTCTAACCCTCAGATTTCTCTCTCCGCCTGTCAAAGACCAGACACCTGGAGATTTTCTCCTTATCATCTAGTCAGAATATCCTTTGTCAATAACAAATACTAAAGTATTTTTCATTTATTTTCATTTGCTGCCTCTTATTAGTGCTATTTTAGTAACCGTTAGTTTATTTAGCTAGATTTGTGTTGTTTTTCTGTTTCTCACGGTTCGGAATAACCACTGGGAAACCGAGGTACTTTTAGTTAGTTTCAGGGTTTTTTCCCCAGTTATTTACTAGTTTAAAAAATCTTTTTGTGCTAAAATCTTTCTTTTTTAGAACCGCTAATCCTCGGTTCCGAACCGCTAGTCCAGGTTCTGTTTCTATCGGTTCTCGGTTCCGCTCGGTTCCCCCAATCAGTTTCTGAACCGACCGCAACCAATAAGTTTATTATTTTTTTTGAATTTTAAAACCTTTAGTGTTTGATGGTTGCAGTTATTCTTCATTATGTCAGAAAAACCTAAAAAGAGAACTGGAGAGCCCAGTTTTAAAAACTGTTCTGAGTGTGGTAAAGTTTTGGCCAAGGCAGATAGGCACTCTAGTTGTGTTTTCTGCCCTGGCTTAGACCATTTAAAAAACTGATTGTGACATTTGCAACTCTTTTCCAGAAAAGACATTGGAAAATCATCTGGAGAGATTAAATAAAAATATGAAGGGTCCCTCTAGCTCTGACCAGCCGAAACCTTCAGGGTCTGTGGGTGACACCACAACTGCCAATGTTTCTACCCCTGATACGGGTAAAAAGAGACCCTCTGAACTGGCTAGCTCTCCGGTTCCAGGAAAAAAAGTAAAGAAAACCAAGCACACTGAACCCCCTGTGCAAAAGGGGACTTCTGTGATGCCTGCCACTGTGCCTTCTCCTTCAGAGATTGCACAAGCAATAAAGATAATGCAAACTCTGCAGGGTCTGCTGCCTGTGGTTTCACAGTCCCCAGTCCGGACCCCTGCACCCTCCAACCCATTCTCTTTTCCTGAGGAGTGTGGTGAGGAGCAGGAGGAGAAGGAGAAGGAAGAAGGTGAGCCTGCAGAGCCTGAGGTCTCCCCTGAACAGGAGTTTGGCTCCCCTCCAAGGACTATAGAGGATTATTCTTCTCATTTTTCCTTTATCAGGAAAATTGCAGATGCCTTGGACATCCCTACCTCTGAAGTTGTAGAGGATGAGGAGGAGGCTGAATATCTGGAAATGATGGGTCTGACTCCTACCAAAAAGCTATCGCTCCCCATAAATAAGATTTTTAAAAGAGATATTTTAAAACTCCTCCAAGCTCCCGAATCTGTTCCCCCTTTGCACAAAAGGGTGGATAAAAAGTATCAGCTTGACAGAACAGGGGCTGAATTCCTATTCTCACACCCTGACCACCAGGGGGTGGTGCAAACCAAAAGTCCCTCTGGCTTCCCACCCTCCAGAAGAGAACTCTCTGAAAATTGAAAGTATGGCCAAGAAAAGTTACCTGTCAGCCTCTCTGGCCACTAGGCAAGCTAATTATCAGGCCTATGAAGCCCAGTACCAGAAGGCTCTCTAGCAGTCTGTCCTGGACATGGCTGAGACAGCACCTTCTCCTCTTTCTGCAGACCTAGCTGAAACTGCTAGGTTTGGCATGGAAGCTGCCAAATACCAGTTCCAGATGGCAGCAGACAGTAATGAGTGCTGCAAGGTGGATAGCAAATACCATCACACAGAGAAGATTTGCTTGGTTGAGAGCGACAAACCTCACACAGGATACCCAGAATAAGACCCTGGATTTTCCTATGGAGGGCAATTCCCTACTTGGCAGCCATACAGAGGCCTATATGAAGAAGGTGGATGAATATAAAGCTGTGGATGATCAAGAGGAGCCTGACTATGTAGAAATGATGGATATCCCAGAGTCTAGGAGACTGTCTATTCCTTTGCATAAATCTTTTGGGAAGCAGACAGTAAAAATTCTAAAAACTCCTCACACTATACCTCCTGTGGATAAAAGAATGGACAAGAGGTACACATTGTCAGGTTCTGATACAGAGTTCCTTACACAACAATGCAGCCATGTTGGGGTAGTGCAGGCTGCAGCCTGTGACAAGGCTAATATTCCTTGGCTTCACCCCTGGCAAAGGACTCCAGGAGGATTGATGCTATGGCAAAAACAGTACATGGCAGCATCCTTGGGACTCAGACAGGCAAATTATATGGCTTATGTTGCTAGATATCAGAAATCCAGATGGGTTACTGTTATGGCTCTAGCAAAACAGGTCCCTGGCCAGCTTGCCAAGGAGCTGGAGCAGGTGGCTGCTGATGGTATTGAGGCATCCAAGGTGCAATTCCATGCTGCAGAGGACTCTAATGATGTGTCATCAAGAGTCATGGCTACATCTGTGGCACTTCGCAGAATGGCTTTGCTCAGATGTACTAGCCTATCACAGGATACCCAGACTAAGGCCATGGATTTTCCTGTTGTGGGTAATTCTCTGTTTGGGGAGCAGAAAAGAGAATTACATGAAGAAAATGGATGAGTTCGAAGGTTGGGACTCACTGCATATGTCATAATATAGCAAGACTTCATGTTGTTTGAAGAAAAAATTACTCACATTAGCAATGTTGTTTCTTCTAATGGAGTCTTGCTATACTATGACATATGCAGTGAGTCCAACCTTCGAACTGCTCCGGAGGTGAAAGAGTTAACTTTCCATGCCAGGCATGGAACTTTGAGCATGAGCTCAGTTGAAAACTCTGTCTGTTGTTCTTCAAACTCAAACTGTCAGATCTTCTGAGCAAAACTCACTAAGGTTCTGTGTGGAAGCTGTAAATCTACACTAACCAACTGGCTACTAAATATAAGAACACATTTTTGGTCCCAAAACAAAGACTCAAGTCAGGGATCAAAAATAGAAACCTAACACCCAAACACCCCAAAGGAGGGTGAAAAAACAAGGTGGGCATCTACTAAGTGCCAACACTGCACTGCCACCCACATCCCTAAAGCAGAGGTTCTGAGAGGGGCAGGCGGGGGGGGAGGTCATAATATAGCAAGACTCCATTTGAAGAAACAACATTACTAAGGTGAGTAATTTTTTCTTCAAACAACATGAAGTCTTGCTATATTATGACATATGCAGACTACACAGCAGTACCTCCATGGAGGAGGGAGAGAACCTACTCATGAAATAGGCTCTGAAGCACAGATGTGCCAAACCGAGCATCACTCTTAGCCTGGATGTCCAGGGAGTAATGCTTGGCAAAAGTGTGAACTGTTTTCCAGGTAGCTGCTTGACATATCTCTAGCATAGGGATGTCCCTGGCAGCAGCCAGAGACGCAGCTGTACCTCTGGTAGAGTGAGCCCTCAGGCCTGAGGGAGGAACCTTACCCAGTTTTTCATAGCAGAATTGGATACAAGAGACAATCCACCTGGCAATGGATCTTTTAGTGGCAGGTTTCCCTTTACCAACCTCACCATAAGTGAGGAACAGTTGAAGGGAGTCAAACCTGTGACCCTTGGTACATTCTATGTAGTAACTAAGGGCTCTTTTGACATCTAAACTGTGCAGTCTCCTCTCACCAGAGGAGGAATGGTCAGTGAAGTACACAGGGAGAAACATAGATTGATTAAGGTGGAAGTCTGAAACCACCTTAGGCAAGAACTTTCTGTTAGTCCTGAGGACCACCTTATCTCTATGAAAGGAGATAAAATCAGGCTCCACTGACAATGCTTGTAATTCACTTATGCGCCTGGCAGAAGTGATGGCTACCAAAAACACAGTTTTCCAAGTCAAGTACTTAAGCTCTGCTGAAGACAAGGGCTCAAAAGTGGGTTGCATAAGCTGGGCAATGCAAATATTAAGATCCCAGGCAAGGGCAAGGTCCCTGAATGGAGGGTTGGTGTGAAGCAACCCTTTGAAAAACTTGGAGAATACAGGATGAGCTGAAAGAGAAGAGGGTTTACCTGCTGATAAGAAAGCAGACACGGCTGCCAGGTGCACCTTTAGGGTAGCTGGTCTCAGCCCCAAAGTATTCAAATGCACCATATAATCCAGGACTGTGGGTAAGTCAGCAGATTCTGGGGAAATGTGCTTGCCAGAGCACCATATGGAAAACCTCTTCCATTTGGAATTATAAGTAGCCCTGGTGGAAGGCTTCCTAGAAGCCTTCAAGATATCCAATACACCTTGGGAGAGGTCTAGGTCAGCAAACTCTAACTCTTCAAGAGCCAGGCCTTGAGATTGAGAGATTTGAGATTCAGGTACCAAACTCTCACCTGTGCACAGGTTAACAGGTTGTGATTCCTGGGAAGACACAGGGGAATGTGGACTGCTAAGGACATAAGGAGTGGGTACCAGAGCTGTCTGGCCCAATCTGGAGCAATCAGGATCATCTTGCAGGGTTGAGATCTGATTTTGACTAGCACCTTGAACAGAAGAGGGAAGGGGAAAAGCATAGAAAACTTCCCTTCCCAACTGAGAAGGAAGGCATCCAGAGGACTGAGCCCAACACTGGGGGCCTGCAGCAAAAAAGGGGAAGTTGGTGATTGTCTGGGGTTGCAAAAAGATCTATCTGCGGGGTGCCCCATCTGGCAAATACTATCTCCAGTACTAGGGGATCCAGTGACCATTCGTGATGGCCCTGGGAAATCCTGCTGAGAGCATCTGCCAGGACATTGTCCTTGCCTGGGAAGTGAACTGCCGTAAGGGAGGTGTTCAGGGAATAAGCCAGAGACCACATTTTCATTGCTTCAGTGCACAAGGCCATAGATCGAATGCCTCCTTGCTTGTTGATGTACCACATTGTAGTGGTGTTGTCTGTTCTGACCTGTACAACTTTGTTCTGAACAGATGTGGAAAAAACTTGAAGTGCTAGAAAAAACTGCTCTGAGTTCCAACAGGTTGATGTGGAGCAGAGATTCCTGAGGGGACCACAATCCCTGGGTAGTGAGGTCACCCATGTGAGCTCCCCACCCCAAGAGGGATGCATCTGTAGTAAGGATTAAGCAGTGAGACTGAGGGGTGAAGGGGACCCCCTGTCTCAGATTGCTCTCGTCCTGCCACCACTGAAGGGCTTGGATCAGGGTTCGAGTCACTGGGATCAATTTGGTTAGAGGGTCTCTCCTTTGAGACCAAAAATGCTCTCAAATGGAACTGGATGTCCCTCATCTGAAATCTTGCTCCCTGCCCTACTGCTGTAGAAGCAGCCATGTGCCCCAGGAGCTGTAGAAAATGCCTTGCTGGTCGAGAGACCTGCAGGGTGAAAGAGGAGGCCAGAGAAACCAGGGTCCTTGCTCTTTCCAGAGGAAGGAAGGCTCTGGCCTCTTTTGTGTTCAGTTCTGCACCTATGAAGGTGAGAGCTGGACAGGCTCTAGAACTGACTTTGGAAGATTGAGAAGGAAACCTAGAGATGTGAGCAGTTGCTGAGTTACCTGAAGGTGTAGTTTGACTTGGTCTGGAGACTGGCCTACTATGAGCCAGTCGTCCAGGTAAGAAAAGATGGCAATCTTTTGCCTTCTTAAGTGGGCTACTGCTACTGCCAGGCATTTTGTGAATACCCTCGGGGCAGAGGTGAGGCCAAAGGGCATTGCTCTGAACTGGTAATGGCCTGAGGGCAGTTTGAATCTGAGGTACTTTCGATGGGAGCTTCTGATAAGAACATGGAAGTAGGCATCCTTGAGGTCCAGGGATGCTAGCCAGTCCCCTGGCCTTAGAGAGGGTAAAATAATTCCCAGAGTCACCATTTTGAATTTTGGTTTTAAAGGGTGCTTGTTTAGGTATCTGAGATCCAGGATGGGCCACCATTCTCCTGTCTTTTTAGGGTGAGGAAGTACCTTGAGTAACCCTTTCCCTGGTGTGGGGTGGAACCCTTTCCAAAGCTCTGAGAGCCAGGAGGGTAGAAACTTCTGTTTCTAGGGCAAGTGCCTCTGATGGATTTGCAGGTGGAAAGGACCTGGTTCTCATCTTGGAAATTTTTGAAGCTGAGAACCAGTCCTGGCTTACTACTTCCAGGACCCACTTGTCTGATGTTAAAGACTTCCAGTCCTGGACAAAGTAAGCCAGCCTCCCCCACAGTAGTGGAGAATCGGCCCTGGCCACCCCATCAGGGTGCCTGCTTGGCAGGGGCTTTAAGCTGAGGGGTGGAAGCAGGTCTGCTTGTACCCCGTCTGCCTCTTCCTCTAAAGAACTCCCTCTGGGCATAAGCTGAAGAGGAGGCCTGGGCTTGTTAAAAAGGCCTATGAAAAGGTCTGCCCCTGCCCCTGGAAGGCTGCCTTTGAGGAGTGGCCTGCCTTTCCTTGGTCTGTGCACTCCTATAGGTGGTCCGATACTCATCCATTTTCTTCGTGTAATTCTCTGTCTGCTCCCCAAACAGAGAATTACCCACAACAGGAAAATCCATGGCCTTAGTCTGGGTATCCTGTGACAGGCTAGTACATCTGAGCCAAGCCATTCTGAAAAGTGCCACAGATGTAGCCATGACTCTTGATGACACATCATTAGAGTCCACTGCAGCATGGAATTGCACCTTGGATGCCTCAATACCATCAGCAGCCACCTGCTCCAGCTCCTTGCAAGCTGGCCAGGGACCTGTTTTGCTAGAGCCATAACAGTATCCCATCTGGATTTCTAATATCTAGCAACATAAGCCGTATTATTTGCCTGTCTGAGTCCCAAGGATGCTGCCATGTACTGTTTCTTTGCCATAGCATCAATCCTCCTGGAGTCCTTGTCAGGGGAGTGTGAAGCCAAGGCAATATTAGCCTTGTCACAGGCTGCAGCCTGCACTACCCCAACATGGCTGCATTGCTGTGTAAGGAACTCCGTATCAGAGCCTGAGAATGTGTACCTCTTGTCCATTCTTTTATCCACAGGAGGTATAGTGTGAGGAGTTTTTAGAATTTTTACTGTCTGTTTCCCCAAAAGTTTTATGCAAAGAAATAGACAGACTCCTAGACTCTGGGATATCCATAATTTCTACATAGTCAGGCTCCTCTTGATCATCCACACCTTCCTCCATAGGGAGCTGGAAGGTTTCAGCCTCTTTTTTATAAAACATAAAATGAGAGGGGGACTCAGAAAGCCTAGGGGGAGACACTTCTGAAGGTCTGTCTGGGGAGATGTCCGGTTCAGTGGGCACATCCAGACTTTCAAATCCACATTCACTCTCCTCATACTCCTCTTCCCCCTCCTCCAGTTCATAAAATTCCTCTAAATCATATTCTTGAACCGGTGGAACCGACCGAACCGTACGCTTACCTGATGGTGCCGGTTCGGTCGGAACCGGGGAAAGTGACTGGAAAATTTTAATCGCTTTAGCTATTTCTTCAGCAGTTGGAGATGGAAATTTTGGCTCCACACCTGCTGATTTTCTAGTCCTTTTTGCTGGAACCGACTCCTCCGAGTCGGCTCTCCTTTTGCCCGAGGAAGTCTCGCCCTGGTCAGAGGGCACTCCCTCTGGTTCGGTTACAACCGAACCGGGCTGGCCATCCGGGTCAGCGGACTTCTTGGCCTCTCTTTCCCTGAGCCTACCAACTCTCTTATCCAGGGTAGCTGCAGGAAAATGTTTGCAAATCTGGCAGTCTGCATTGAGGTGGTCAAACCCCAGACAATAAACACAGGTGGTGTGGGGGTCAGCCTTGGCGAAGGCTTCCCAGCAAACACTGCAGTGTTGAAACCCAGTGGGCCCGGTTTTTCTTTTGGGTTTCTCAGACATAGTGCCAGCCTAACCAAAACTTGCCCATTTCAAACACCATGAAGTCTTGCTATATTATAACATTAGCAGTCAGCCACTGCAGCTGAACTGCCCCGGAGAGGAAGGAGTTAACTCCAGAGGATCTGGAGTTCTACAGCGCAAGGGCGCTGTGCCCAAAGCTCTATCTGGCAGTTTCAAATGAAACTGTCAGATTCTTTACTCCTGATTCTTATATCCTGTTTGTGTACCCTGTGGTTAAGAGGAAAAACCACAGTCTTACCTACATTGAGTTTATAATTCGAGACCTTACTGAAGTCATCTATTAACTTCAGAATAATGGGAATAGATGTGAGTGGATGAGTTACCTGCAGCAGAAGATCATCTGCATAGGCCGCCACTTTAACCACCTGCTCCCTGAGAGAGAGATACCTGAGATGCCCTGGGCACCAGACAGTCTCCTGATAAGAGGCTCTAGGTAGATGTTAAAGAGAAGGGGGGATAAGGGACACCCCTGTCTGGTCCCTTCATGTAATTTGAAGGGGGTGGAGATAACCCAATTACATGAAATTCTAGCAGAAGGGAACTTGTATAGAGAACTAACCCAATTTTGGAATTTCGTAGGAAAACCAAAAACTTCCATCATAGCAAACAAGTAATCCCAATGGACTCTGTCGAGCGCCTTCTCAGCATCCAGCAAAATCAGGACCATTGGATGTGGAGCATCCTTAGATCCCGAGAAGACTTGAGACAGGGCCCTCAGATGATCCACAGAGGATCTTCTTTCATAAAGCCAATCTGATCTGCCCCTATTAAAAGGGAAAGTACTGCCTCAAGCGGTTGGCTAATAGTCTTGCCAGGATTTTAATAACATGGTTAGAAGGAGATCGGCCTGTAACTGGAGACCAGATCGGACGGCCTCTCCGGCTTAGGTAACAAAACAATCAGTGCCTCAAAAAGGGAGGGATCGAATACTTGACCGGAGAGAATAGCCTGAAAAAGTGGCAACAAAATGGGAATCAATTGTTTAGAGAAAGCTTTGTAAAAGTTGGAGGTGAACCCGTCAGGGCCCGGAGATTTGTCAGATGGGAGAGATTTAATTACCCTTTCAATCTCACCCTCAGAGATCGGAGACTCCAGAATTTTCTGCTGGGATTGTGAGAGAGCTGGCAATTGTAAATCACTCAGATATTCAAGAAGTCTCTCCTTAGACGGGAATTAACCATAAGCCATATAAATCCTGGAAATAATTTGTGACTCCTCTGCTATCTCCGAGGCCAAGACCTTAAGGCAGTTATCTTTGGAGGAATGGACTTCAGGAATAAATCTAGCAGATTCCTGTTGCTTAATATGCAAGCGCCAACATTTTGCCGACCTTCTCACCCTGATCAGTGTATACGCTTTTGTTTTCAAAATAGCAAATTAGCTTGCTCGATAACATTGCTAGGGTAGGCTTCTCTCAATTTCGATAATTCTTGCTTAAATATCTCAGAAGAAGATGGAGAGAGAACCCTCTCCATGCCCCTAATCTGAGAGAGGTCAGAGATCCGAGATGCCCTGTCTTTTTTCCTTTTCGATGTTAGGCCAATTATAATCCCCCTTAAATATGCTTTACAAGCTCCCCATATCATATCGGGCTTCTCCATGGAGTTAGAATTAGAGGCAATAAACTGCTCTATTTGGGATATTATATATATTGAACCGTCTCTGGCTCCTTCAAAATTTGATTATTCAACTTCCACCTGCCCCCTTTATTGGGCAGCGACGCTAGGGTTATTTGGCAGGTGACCACAGAATGATCTGACAGGGGCCCTAAAACAATACTAGAACTTATGACCCCAGGTAATAAGGATTGAGAGATGAGGATATAATCAATCCTCGAAGAAGTTGCGTGGACTGGAGAAACATAGGTATATTCCCTTGTACTAGGATGTAATACACGCCATATATCACAAAGACCTATAGAGTCCAACAGGTCCCTAAAAGCCCTTTGTGCTGGGGAAAGACCTTGACGGGATTGGCCTGACCTGTCAAGAGCCTGGTCAAAAACGAGATTGAAGTCACCCCTAGAACCATAGGGATTTCCAAAATGGAGTTAGGGCTTCTATTATCTGGACAAAAACTGGGGAATCTACATTAGGCCATAAATAACTTCCAAAACAATATCCAAGGTATGCAGTCTGCTTTTACAAACAAAAATCTGCGGAAGGATCCGTATAACTTGGAGAGGTTTGAAAGGAACAACCTATGCAAAAGGATCATGACCTCTTCTATGGGTCATATCCTCCGCACAAACAACTGCCCAATTTGCTGCCGTCTCATTTTGTCAGCTTCCTCATAAGCAAATGTGTCTCCTGCAAAATATAATTTCTGCCTTCAGATGGTTTATAAGTTTCAGGATTTTATATTGCTAGTCCTATGCCTTGCCCTTTAACGTTCCAACTGATAAAGTGGATATTTCTAACCATCTCTCAAGGTGCCAGTCGAAATCCCGAAAACACCACATGTATTTATGTTTCCTCAAAACTGCTCAAGCGAAATATGTGCTGTGTTGTTCTCCCCCCCCACCCTTACCATCACTAGATCCATCCCCAATCACCCCTCTGGAACCCCCGGCACCCCATAAACCCTGACCCCTCTTCTCACACACCCCGCCTTTTGCATGGTACATGATGATCAGCTAACTGAAAAGAACCTCTCCCTCCAACTTCCCCACCCTCGTGAACCAGAAAACCAGGACACTACCCTTTTAAATCAGAACACTCCATAGAGAGTAGTACCTCCATTGTTCTTATAAATTGACATCAATGCCAACTAATGTAAAGAAGTTGTCTATACAAACCCATAAAGAAAATAATTCTCCTACAGAGTCCCCATGAACCATGCTACTACCTGATTCATAGAGAATAAAGTGTGTATAGTACTTGCACGAACATGAAAATAGTAAACACAGATGCCCTCTTCAAACACCTTGAAGTCTTGCTATATTATAACATTAGCAGTCAGCCACTGCAGCTGAACTGCCCCAGAGGAAGGTTAACTCCAGAGGATCTGGAGTTCTACAGCCAGCAGTGGCTGTGCCCAAAGATTCTATCTGGCAGTTTCAAATGAAACTGTCAGATTCTTTACTCTGCTTCACTGAACAGTAGCTCCCGGAGATCAGCTCCTTCAGCTCGGCTCTATTCTTGGTTCAAGCGAGTATTTTCGGTTCATTTGAACCGCAAAGTCATTATTTTTACCGCATTTTGGTTTTAAAGCTCTATCTGGTAAACCGTAAGTACTAAATTTTAAGTCTGTGTGGAAAATTAATTATCGGTTTGGTTTTGAACCGATAACTTTGTTATTTCTACATTTTAAAAGTGTACAGTGGGTTTTAGAGTGTGGTTCCGGTTCTTATCGGGTTCTAAAAAACCAAATTATAACGTTTTTTCAAATACCCGTGACACGGTTAGGAACCGATAAGGGTGTCTTGCCTGGCACTGCCATCAAAAGGGCAAGTTTTGGTTAGGCTGGCATTATGTCTGAGAAACCAAAAAGAAAACCTGGGCCCTGGGTTTCAACACTGTGATGTCTGGTGGGGAGGCCTTTGCCAAGGCTGACCCACACACCACTGTGTTATTGTCTGGGCTGACCACCTCCTGTCAGACTGCCAGGTGTGTAAAAATTTCCTGCAGCCACCCTGGAAAGAGATTGGGCGGCTCAGGGGAACGAGGAGGCCAAAAGTCCGCTGACCCGGATGGCCAGCCGGTCCAGTACCCACTGGACCAGAGGGAGTGCCCTCTGACCAGGGGCGAGACTTCCTCGGCAAAAGTGAAGGCTGGTTCAGAGGAACCAGTCCCGAGTAAAAGACAAGGAAATCAGTAGGTTTGGGGTCCAAAATTGTGTCTCCAACACTGCTGCAGAGATAGCTAAAGCCATTCAGATTGTCCAGTCACTGTCTCAGGGATCTGTAGAACCACCAACAGTTGGTAAAAGGTTGGTTCGGTTCAGTCCCAGTGGTTCAGGATTTTGAAGTTGAGGATTTTATGAACCACAGGAGGAGGAGGAATTTGATCAATATATGTGTGGCTGGGGGTCGGACGTGCCCATTGAACCGACGTTTCTCAGACAGACCTTTAGAATCTCCTCCTATTCTGTCTGAGTCCCCTTCTTTCTTTATTTTTTACAAAAGGTTGCAGAAACCATCCAGCTTCCTTTAGAGGCTGTGGATGAAACAAGAGGAGCCTGATTATGTGGAAATGATGGATATTCAGAGTCTAGAGGTTGTCTATTCCTTTGCATAAGTCATTTAGGAAGCAAACAACAAAGATTTTAAAAATCCTCATTCAAACACAACGAAGTCTTGCTATATTATAACAATAGCAGTCAGCCACTGCAGCTGAACTGCCCGGAGAGGAAGGTTAACTCCAGAGATCTGGAGTTCTACAGCGAGGCGCTGTGCCCAAACTCTATCTGGCAGGTTTCAAATGAAACTGTCAGATTCTTTACTCCGCTTCACTTGAACAGTCGCTCCGGAGATCAGCTCCTTCAGCTCGGTTCATTCTCGGTTCAAGAGAGTAGTTTCAGTTCATTTGAACCGGCAAAAGTCATTATTTTACCGCATTCGGTTCTAAAGCTCTATCTGGTAACCGTAAGTACAAAAATTCAAGTCTGTGTGGAAAATTAATTATCGGTTCGGTTTTGAACCGATCGCTTAATTTTTCTGCCTTTTAAAAGTGTACAGTGGGTTTTAGAGTGCGGTTCCCGGTTCTTATCGGTTCTAAAAAAGCGAAATTATAACGGTTTTCAAATACCGTGACACGGTTAGGAACCGATAAGGTGTCTTGCCTGGCACTGCCATCAAAGGGCAAGTTTTGGTTAGGCTGGCATTATGTCTGAGAAACCCAAAGAAAACCGGGCCCACTGGGTTTCAACACTGTGATGTCTGTGGGAAGCCTTTGCCAAGGCTGACCCACACACCACTGTGTTATTGTCTGGGGGCTGACCACCTCCTGTCAGACTGCCAGGTGTGTAAAATTTCCTGCAGCCACCCTGGAGAAGAGATTGGGCGGCTCAGGGAGCGAGAGGCAAAAGTCCGCTGACCGGATGGCCAGCCGGTCCAGTACCCACTGGACCAGAGAGTGCCCTCTGACCAGGGCGAGACTTCCTCGGGCAAAGGAAGGCTGGTTCAGAGGAACCAGTCCCAAGTAAAAAGACAAAGAAATCAGGAGGTTTGGAGTCCAAAATTGTGTCTCCAACTGCTGCAGAGATAGCTAAAGCCATTCAGATTGTCCAGTCACTGTCTCAGGGATCTGTAGAACCACCAACAGTTGGTAAAGGTTGGTTCGTTCAGTCCCAGTGGTTCAGGATTTTGAAGTTGAGGATTTTATGAACCACAGGAGGGAGGAGGAATTTGATCAATATATGTGTGGCTGGGGGGTCTGGACGTGCCCATTGAACGGACATTTCTCCAGACAGACCTTTAGAATCTCCTCCTATTCTGTCTGAGTCCCTTCTTTCTTTATTTTTACAAAAGGTTGCAGAAACCCTCCAGCTTCCTTTAGAGGAGGCTGTGGATGAGCAAGAGGAGCCTGATTATGTGGAAATGATGGATATTCCAGAGTCTAGGAGGTTGTCTATTCCTTTGCATAAGTCATTTAGGAAGCAAACAACAAAGATTTTAAAAAATCCTCATTCTGTCCCTCCTGTAGATAAAAAAATGGACAGAAGGTATACTTTGTCAGGCTCGGATACAGACTTCCTTACTGAGCAGTGTAGTCATGTAGGTGTGGTACAAGCTGCAGCCTGTGACAAGGCTAATATTCCTCTGGCCTCACATCCTCCTGATAAGGATTCCAGGAAGATTGATGCCATGGCGAAGAAACAGTATATGGCAGCTTCTTTGGGACTCAGGCAGGCAAATTATATGGCTTATGTGGCTAGATATCAGAAATCTAGGTGGGACACAGTATTGCAGTTAGCCAAGCAGGCCCATGGCCAGCTGGCTAGTGAGTTGGAACAGGTGGCTGCTGATGGCATTGAAGCCTCTAAGTTCAATTTCATACTGCTGTTGATGTTAATGATGTTTCCTCTAGGGTCATGGCCACTTCTGTAGCTTTCCGTGAGGTTGGCATGGCTCAGATGCACTAATCTGTCCCAAGATACTCAGTCAAAGGCTATGGATTTTCCTGTAGTGGGAAATTCTCTGTTTGAGGAGCAAACAGAAAACTATATGAAAAAGATGGATGAATACAGAACTACCTACAAAAGTGCCCAGGCTAAGGAGAAGCATGCCATGCCACAAAGGCATGCTCCCAGAGTGAGGGCAGGCCTTTTCCAGGCCTTTTACCAATTTCAAGCCTCCTCTGCTGTCTACAGAGGTTTCTTCAGAGGCAGGGGTAGGCAGGGCACAAGTAGACCGTCCCCTCCCCTCAGCCTAAGGCTGCTGCTAAGCAGGCACCCTGATGGGGTGCCCAGGGCCGATTCTCCTGTACCAGTGGGGGGCAGGTTGGCCTATTTCAGCCAGAACTGGCTGTCCCTAACTTCGGACAGATGGGTTCTGGAGGTAATAGGCCAGGGTCTGGTTCTCAGCTTCAAACACTTTCCAAAGATGAGAGCCAGGCATTTTCCACCTGCAAATCCTTCAGAAGCCCTTGCTTTGGAAGCAGAGGTTTCTTCTCTTCTGGACTGCAAAGCAGTGGAAAGGGTTCCTCCTTGCCATCAGGGCAAGGGGCTTTATTCAAGATACTTTCTTACCCCAAAAAAGACAGGAGAATGGCGGCCCATTCTAGATTTAAGATACCTGAACAAGCATCTGTTGAAACCAAAGTTCAAAATGTTGACTCTGGCAATGATATTGCCTTCCCTAAGGCCAGGGGACTGGCTAGCTTCCCTGGACCTCAAGGATGCCTATTTTCATGTTCTGATCAGGCCTTCTCACGAAAGTACCTCAGGTTGAACTGCCCTCAGGCCACTACCAGTTCAGGGCAATGCCCTTGGCCTTACCTCTGCCAAGGGTATTCACAAATGTCTAGCTGTGGTAGTGGCTCATTTAAGAAGGCAGGGGTTGCTGTGTTTCCCTACCTGGACGACTGGCTCATTGTGGGTCAGTCTCAGGTCAGGTGAAAATCCACTTGCAAGTCACGCAGCTTCTCACTTCCCTGGGATTCCTGCTAAACTTACCAAAGTCAGTTCTGGAACCAGTTCAGGCTCCCCTGCCTGCCCCTCTCAGAACCTCGGCTCTTGGGATGTGGGTGGGCAGTGCAGTGTTGGCACTTAACGATGCCCACCTTGTGTTTTCACCCTCTTTTGGGGTGTTTGGTGTTGTATTTTATTTTATTTTATTTTTTGGATCCCCTGACTTGAGTCTTGGTTTTGGGACCAGAAAAATGTGTTAATATTTTAGTAGCCAGTTGGCTAGTGTAGGTTTACAGCTTCCACACAGAACCTTAGTGAGTTTTGCTCGTAAAGATCTGACAGTTTCAGTTTGAAGATCAACAGACAGAGTTTTTTCAACAGAGCTCGCGCTCAAGATTCCATGCCTGGCATGGAAGTTAACTCTTTCACCTCTGGAGCAGCTCTAAGGCTGGGACAAACTGCATATGTCATAATATAGCAAGACTCCATTAGAAGAAACAACATTACTAAGGTGAGTAATTTTTTCTTACTATGTACCGATGTATCTTTGTCCCTGGTTAATGAATTGTAAGAAAAAATTACTCGCCATAATAATCTTGTTTCTTCTAAGGGAATCTTGCTGTATTCTGACTTATGCAATATGTTCTCAGCATAGGACTGCCCCAGAGCTGAAATGGTTAATAGTACCTATGCAAATGATGGAATGCTAGGCTCAAGCTCAGTTTTCAAATCACTGTCCCTAGTAAATGGTTCTAAACTGTCAGATTCTTAAGAAGCCTGCAATAAGCAGTTTCCTACTACTAAAATGATAATAATATGTATGTTTTCTTGTATACTGCTTTACTACATGTGTATCCTTGTATTTCGTTCCCCCTCCACCCCTGTAACCGACATGGAGCCTTTGCAAATGAGTCTGCGACTCAAAGGGTTGTAATTCCAATTATATGCAATAAATAAATAAAAAATAAAAAATAATAACAACACTCCTCAACAGAAAACAGGGTATGAATGAGGGATTTACCCCCTTTTGAAAAAACTTTAAAGTGGCATCACTAAAAGTCAAGTCACAGATGCCCAAAACCAGAGCATAATATACCCCCAGGTTTGCAACATCTCTACCACAGCTGTAGTGCAGTGACCATATGTTCTGAGTAGGGGAGGAAGGAAGGGAGCTCAGAATACAGTAAGATGCCATTAGAAGAAACAAGATTACTATGATGAGTAATTTCTTTCTACAAACCTCAGGAAATCTTATTTCTGACTTATGCAGATTACCAAGCAGTGCCTTTGGAGGTGGGCCTATAACCTATTTAGGAAACGGGTTCTGCAGGACTGCTGTGCCAAACCTGGCATCACCTCTGGCCTGGACATCCAAACAATAATGTTTGGTGAATGTGTGGTCTGATTTCAAGTTGCAGCTTTGCAAATGTCCACTGGGGGATATCTCTAGCAGCTGCTAGAAAAGCTACAGTACCCCTAGTTGAATGGGCCCTGAGGCCTGCAGGTGGTTGCTTGCCCACCTTGCTATAGCAAAACTGAATACAGGCTACAATCCATCGTGCAATGGATCATTTTGTGACAGGTTTTCCTTTTCCCACCTCTCCATAAGTGAGGAAGAACTGGGTTTGATCCATTCTGTGATCTTTTGTGTGGTCAAGATAGTAGCTGACTGCCCTTTTCACATTCAGGCTGTGCAGCCTACACTCACCTCAGGTGGAATGGTCTGTGAAGAAGACTGGCAAAGTAATAGACTGGTTGAGGTGGAACTCTGATACCACCTTAGGCAAAAATCTCCTGTTAGTTCTCAGAACTATTTTGTCTCTATGGACAGCAATGTACACAGGCTCTGTGGAAAGTGCCTGGAGCTCACCGATCCTTCTAGCAGAGGTAATGACTACCAGGAACACTGTTTTCCAAGTCACATATTTGAGGTTTGCAGTAGACATGGGCTCAAAGGGAGGCTGCATTAGCTGGGCAATACAAATTTTCAAATCCCACATAGCAGCAGACTCCCTGTGTGGTGGGTGCAAATGCAGTAATCCCTTAAAAAAACTTATTGAATATTGGTTTTGAAGCCAAAGAAGATGCCTTACCTGCTGATAAATAAGCTGAAACAGCTGCTAAGTGCACTCTCAAGGTGGAAATACTTAAACCTGTGGAATGCAAATGGGTCATATAGTCCAGAACTGTAGAGAGATTGGCTTGAGTATGGTCTAACCCCTTACCCTGATACCAAATCAAAAATCTTTTCCATTTGGAAGCATAGGTTTTCTTGGTAGAAAGCTTCCTGGAGACTCTTAGTATATCTATGACTTCTTCTGAAAGATGTAAATCTGCATTCTCTAAGTCTTCAAGAGCCATGCTTTGAGTCTAAGGGTTTGCAGATTGGAATACATGATCCTGCCCTGTGAGGATGACAACAGGTTGTACCTCCTGGGGAGACTGTTTGGCTTGGCTACTGACAATGATAGGATCATGAAGTACCAAGGCTGTCTGGCTCAGTCTGGGGCAATGAGGATCACTGAGGCTGGTTGAAGCCTGAGTTTGTTCAACACTTTCAGTAAGAGAGGAAAAGGAGGGAAGGCATATAGGAACCTCCCCATCCAGTCCAGCAGAAGTGCATCAAGAGGATTTGTGCCCTTGATGGGGGGCCTGCAGCAATACTGTGGGAGTTGGTGGTTATCTGGGGCTGTGAATAGATCCACCTCTGGGGTGCCCCACCTCCTGAAAATGGTCTTCAAGACCTGCTTGTTCAGTGACCACTCGTGATGGTTCTGATTTATTCTGCTGATGGCATCTGCCAAGACATTGTCCTTGCCTGGAAGGTGGACAACTGAGAGGGAAACATTCAGAGAGTAAGCAAATGCTCAGATTCTCATTGCCTCTGTGCAGAGGGGAGTTGACCTTGTGCCCCTTTGCTTGTTTATGTAGTACATGGTGGTGGTGTTATCTGTTCTTACATGAACCACCTTTCCTTTTATAAGATTGTGAAATGACTGAAGACCCAGAAGAACTGCTCTGAGCTCCAAGAGGTTGATGTGCAGGAGGAATTCCTGCTTTTCCCACATGCCATGTACAGTGTGATCCCCCAGATGTGCTCCCCACCCTAGGAGGGATGCATCTGTTGTGAGTACCAGAGAGGGAACCTGCTGCAAGAACAGTACTCCCTGCCTGAGATTGCCCTTTTCCTGCCACCACTGAAGGGCTTGGAGAAAAGTGACTGTCACTGGAACTAGCTTTGAAAGAGAATCCCTTCTCTGGAGCCAGTGATCTCTTAAATGAAATTGAATGTCTCTCATCTGGAACCTGACCCCTGACACAGTCGCTGTGGAAGCTGCCATATGGCCTAGCAATTGCAGGAAGTGCCATGCTGGCCTGGAAATGTGAAGTTTGAAGGAATTGGCCACCTGGATAAACTTGTCCACCCTGTCATGAGGCAGGTAAGCCATCCCTTTTTTTGTATCCAGTTCTGCCCCTATAAATCTGAGCAGCTGAACTGGCTCCAAAATAGACTTTTTGTGGTTCACTAAGAACCCCAGTGAGTAGAGAGTGTCTTGTGTTATTGACAGGGTCTCCCTTACTTGCTGGTGTGACTGGTCTACTATGAGTCAGTTATCTAGGTAGGGGAACACTGACATCTCTTGTCACCTTAGGTGTGCCACTACCAAAGCTAGACATTTTTTGAACACTCTTGGAGCAGGTGTCAGTCCAAAAGGCATTGCCCTGAATTGGTAATGACCTGATGGCAACCTGAACCTGAGGTACTTTTTGTGTTACCTTCTGACTGGGATGTGAAAGTAGGCGTCCTTCAGATCCAGGGATGCTAACCAGTCTCCATATCTTAGGGTGGGTAGTATGGTAGCCAGAGTAACCATCTTAAATTTTGGTTTTGACAGATGCTTGTTTAAGCATCTGAGATCCTGAATGGGTCGCCACTCCCCTGTTTTCTTTATTGTGAGGAAGTACCTTGAATACGGGCCCTTTCCTATCTGGTTGGAAAGGACTAGTTCCACTGCCTTTTGTAGCAGAAGGCTTGAAACTTCATTTTTCAGCAGGGATTTTTCTGATGGGGAAGAGAGTTTGAAAGCTCTTGACCTCAGCTTTGTCATAGCTTTGAAGCTGAGAACAAGTCCCTGGTCCATTACCTTCAGAACCCAATTGTCTGTGGTGATATTTTTCCACTCCTGGAAGTAGTGGGCCAGCCTGCCCCCTACTGGAATTGGGGAGGTGACCCGAACAGTCACCTCAGGTGTCTGTTTGCATTGTGCTTCTGGCTGAATACTGGGACCAGTGCAGCCACTGCCCCTTCTTTCTCTCTGTCTGAAGTATCCACTGGGCTGGTACTGGGGAAAACCCTGAGGCTGGAAGAAAGGCCTATAAGTAAGCCTGCCTCTGCCACCCCTTGCATGATGCTTCTGAGTGGTAGCAGCTCTTTCTTTGGCTGCTGCACTTTTGTATGCAGCCCTGTATTCATCCATTTTCTTCATATATGCCTCTGTTTGCTCCCCAGACAGAGACACAGGGTCACATAGAAAATCCATGGCCTTAGTCTGGGTATCTTGTGTCAGGTTAGTGGTTCTAAGCCATGCACACCTTCTGAGGGACACAGCAGATGCCATCTGCCTGGATGCAGTGTCATTAGAGTCCACTGCCATCCTGAACTGCATCTTAGCAGCTTCAATACCCCTTTTTGTAGCCTCTTCTACGTCAGCAGCCATAGGAGGGAGGGCTGCCTTAGTAATTTTCGATACTGTGGTCCGCATATTTTTCTGATATCTGGCTGTATAGGCCATGTAAGATGCCTGCTTAACAGCCAGAGAAGATCCCAAGTACACTTTTTTAGCTATGGAATCCACCCCCTAGAATCCTTGTCTGGAGGGTGAGAAGCCAGAGGGATGCCAGCTTTGTCACAAGCTGCAGCCTGTACCACAACTTCATGGCTGAGGTGCTCAAAGAGGAATTCAGCCTCAGACTTAGCCACCCAGTATTTCCTATCCACCTTCCTGTCTGTGGGAGGGATAAAAGTGAGGGTTTGCAGAACTTTCATAGTCTGCTTTCTTAGAGACTTATGGAGAGGGAGGAATAGCCCCTTTAATGGGAGCACATCCATCTTCTCCTTATAATCCTCTTCCTCCTCATCCTCCGCAGATTCCTGGGATGGGAGGTCGAGGGATTGAGCCACTTGCTTCATAAAAGCAAAATGTGGGGTAAAATCCTCTGTTCCCTTGTCAGGGGAATCTGGTCTGAGAGAATCAGGGGAAATGTCTGGATCAATAGGATTCCCAAAATCCTAATCATCTTCATTATCATCAGGCTCATTTCCAAAGTCATTGTCCCCATAAAGATCCCACCTTGATCTGTTAAACCTGGGATAACATTTGAACTGGTAGTTTGTGGAAATGGTTGTTTGTCAACTGGAACTGGGGACTGTAATGACTGAATAATCCTAATCACATTAGCCATCTCCTTGGCAGAAGGAACTGTGGGCTGTTTCAGTTGCGGTTCCTGGTGATTTTTCTTCTTCTTTTTCTTGACCGCAATGGCCAGTTCAGCAGCCTTATCTGCGGTTCATTTTTTCGAAATAGAGCTATCGTCTCTTTCAGAGGACAGATCTTCTGGTTCATCTGGTTGGTCTGCGGCTAGGTTAGCAGCCTTATCAGACATTCTTTCCGACAGTCTTTTAGACCATCTATCCAAGCTGGACTATGGAAAGTTAGCACAAATCTCACAATCTGTCTGTAAGTGCTCAGACCCCAGACAGAATAAACAAATTTAGTGTGGATCTGCTTTAGCAAAACATTCCCCGCACTTGGTACAGTGCTGGAAACCTGTGGATCCTGTTCTCTTTTTAGTTTTCTGTGACATAACCCAGATCACCACACCAAAGTAAAATCTTTTTATTTATTTATTTTTTTCCAGTTATGCGAACCAACAGAAAAAACAGGAGTTACCCCGGAATGAAGATTGAATAGAATACCAGGAGTTACCCCGGTTGAATTCAAATACAAATGAAACCAGGAGTTACCCTAGTTAAAACACAAATAATTTGAAAAAAATGACTATACCGAGTTGGAACAGAAAATGAAACTTTAATTTAATCAGTAAAATAAATAGGAAGACTGCTGGTTCCCCCTTGGCTGACGAACTGGGAGGAAAGTGACTACTTACCCCTACTTGAATAAAATCTAAACAATTACTACCTGAAAACCAAGGACAGTGAAAAAAATACCAACAAAATGAATTTTACTAGTGAATAAACCAAGAAAATAAAGTTTCTTCAAGCGATGAAGGAGAGCTCTCTGGAGACGTCTTACTGAGGCAAGCGGAGTAAAGAATCTGACGGTTTAGAACTGTTTACCAGGGACAGTGATTTAAAAACTGAGCTCAAGACTAACATTCCATCATTTGCATACAGTCTATTAATCATTTCAGCTCCAGGGCAGTCCTATGGTGAGACCATACTGCACAAGTCAGAATACAGTAAGATTTCCTGGTGTTTGAATGTATGTTGTTGTTATTCCTCTCCCCTCTCCTCCAGGATGTACCAGGAGATGAGCAACTAGATTGTTCCGTATGCCTTTCCTGGTAAAACTTTTCAATAAATAAATAAATAAGAGCCACTCTCGGCAGGAGAGAGACAAGAGGGAGAAAGGAGGACAGAGATGGAGGAGAAAAACAAAGCACCCCTTCAACAACTATGTACCCTTTGGCTAGGATCTGAGGCACTAATAGGAGTACTCTCATACCCTTCTCCCCAAAGGAACTTCCCACCTGGTGGGAGAATGGAGAGGGGTGGACAGATGGAGATTGTAGGGACTAGGAGACACCCTGGGGTGAAATGGGGCCAGGAAAGGGGTGCTTCATGCCTGACTCCCATACCCAAGGGCTCCGCAAATAGTGGACAGGTCCTGGGATCTTCCTCGATGACCCATCCAACCTGAGCAGTGTTGTGTAATGCCAGATCGATTAAGAACAAGACGGCTATTATAGCTGATCTTGTTGGAACATCCAATCTGACATGATTCATCGACACCTGGCTGGATGAGAAGAAACAATTACTCACCTGTAGTAATACTGTTTCTTCCCAGGCATCCACTGATATTATTACTCCTCTTTGCAGTTCTCTTTAAAGTCAGGACTGCCCCAGAGAGAATAGAATGATATGCTGATCATGAAATGTTTAGCTCATGCATCTATTTTCAAACAGCTTTGTGCTAACTGCCTACATTCTGCCTCAGATTTCTTTGAAGCCTGCAAAGAGGCCATAACAACATGTGAATTATAATTAAATAATCATAAAAGACTTTTAAATGCCAACAGGGCCATTTCAAATGAGTAGCCAAGGGCTAATTGAAGCAAAAGCCCCCTTTTTTAAAGTCAGATATGCTTTACGAAAAGAACCTACAAGCTATAGGTATTACCAGAATGTGCCAGCAGGTGGCATACCACTCCAACTGTGTATCTTATCAGCTGTGGAGAGTATTTTTTTAGTTATCGATTCTGAAAGGGAGGCTAAGGGAGAGGAGTAATAATATTAGTGGATGCCTGGGAAGAAACAAGATTACTACAGCTGAGTAATTTTTTTCTTCTAACCCCAGGAATCTGCTAATATTATTACACTTTTCAGACTATGTAGCAGTACCATTAGGAGGTGGGCAGAATCTATTTAGGAAAAAGACTCTGCAAAACAGCTTTGC
Source organism: Neoceratodus forsteri (assembly GCA_016271365.2). Classification (NCBI taxonomy): domain Eukaryota; kingdom Metazoa; phylum Chordata; order Ceratodontiformes; family Ceratodontidae; genus Neoceratodus; species Neoceratodus forsteri. The sequence goes on along the minus strand of CM057456.1, from coordinate 1,378,504,318 downwards.
CAAAACTGGCATCACTACTAGACTGGGTATCCAGACTATAGTGTTTAGTGAAGCTGCGAGCTGACCTCCAGATAGCTGCTTTACATATTTCCAATAGAGGTACCACTCAGGCAGCTGCAAGAGTGGCAGCTGTGTCCCTTGTAGAGTGGGCTCAAGGACAAGAAGGAGGAACCTTACCTGCTTTTGAGTAATAAAAGTGAATACATTCGACTATCCATCGAGATAAAGTCCTTTTCGAAGCAGGAGTACCTTTACCTACTTCCTCATTTGTGAGGAACAACTGTTGTCTATCCTACCTGTGGTCTATGGCATGAATCATATAGCTACTCAGTGCTCTTTTGACATCCAGGCTGTGCAGTCTACGCTCACCTGAGCTGGAGTGCTCAGTAAAGAAACCGGCAATGTTATTGACTGGTTCAAGTGGAAGTCAGGGACCACCTTGGTGAGGAACTTCCTATTAGTTCCCCACACTACCTTATTCCTGAGAAAAGAAATGTAGTCCTGTTCCATGCAAAAGACCTGTGGCTCACTAATCCTCCTGGCAGAAGTTATTGCTACCAGAAAAAAGACTAACTTCCAGGTAACAAATTTAAGCTATGCAAATGTCATAGGCTCAAAGGGTGGAAGCATAATCTGGGCAATACAAACATTAAAATCCCATGGTGGCACTGGTTCCCTGTGAGGGGAAACAAATGAGAGAGCCCCTTAAAAAACTCTTGAGTATGGGATTCAATGCCACTGAGGTATCCTTTTAGGTGAGAGGCACTCAAACTGAAGCCAGGTGCACTTTCAGAGTCTAGTGCTACAGCCCCAAGGAGTGCAAATGAGACAAATAATCCAGAAGAAAAAAATACTCACCTTAGTAATTGTGTTTCTTCTAATGGAGTCTTGCTGTATTCTGACAATCTGCGGTTAGCCCCAGCCTTTAAACTGCTCCGGAGACTATAGGGTTAATTTTATATGCAGTGCATAGAACGTTGAGCTCGAGCTCAGTTGAGGTCTCTGTCTGCAGCACTTTGAAACCCAACTGTCAGATTCTTACGAGCAAACACTCATTGACTAACAATGTGGAAATTGTAAAATTTTTTAACTAGCCAACTGGCAACAAAACGTTTTGGATTCCCAAAGGAAGACTCAAGTCAGGAAAACCAAAACCAAAAACCTATCCAAAATAAAGATTATAAAATAAGCACCCAAGTAAAAAGGAGGATGTGCTGAAGACACCCCTGGGGTGCAACACTGCACCTGCCCACCCACTTCCCAAAAACAGGTTCTGAGGGGGGAGGCAGGGAGGAAGGTCAGAATACAGCAAGACTCCACTAGAAGAAACACAGTTACTAAGGTGAATAAATTTTTCTTCAAGCAACATGAAGTCTTGCTGTATTCTGACAATCTGCAGACTACCAAGCAGTACCTCCATGGAGGAGGACAGAACTTACTTTGGGAATAGGCTCTGAAGTACTGCTGTGCCAAACCGAGCATCACTCCTAGCCTGGATATCCAGAGAGTAATGCTTGGTAAAGGTATGGTCTATTTTCCAGGTGGCTGCTTGACAAATTTCTAACAGAGGGATATCTCTGGCAGCAGCCAGGGAAGCAGCTGTACCTCTTGTGGAATGAGCCCTCACGCCTGAGGGTGGAATTTGTCCCAGTTTCTCATAGCAGAATTGTATACAAGAAACAATCCACGTGGCAATAGTTCTCTTGGTGGCAGGTTTGCCTGTTCCCACTTCCCCATAATTGAGGAACAGCTAGAGGGAATAAAACCTGTGGCCCTTGGTACGCTCTATGCAGTAGCTAAGGGCTCTTTTAACATCTAAACTATGTAGCTTCCTCTCCCCTGAGGAGGAATGATCAGTGAAGAAAACAGGGAGAGACATGGACTGATTCAAATGGAAGTCTGAAACCACTTTGGGCAAGAACCTTCTATTGGTTCTAAGGACCACTTTATCTCTATTGAAGGAGATAAAATCAGGTTCCAGTGACAGGGCTTGCAATTCACTGATACATCTGGCAGAGGTAATGGCTACCAAAAACACAGTTTTCCAAGTCAAGTACTTAAGCTCTGCTGAGGACATAGGCTCAAAAAGAGGTTGCATATGTTGAGCAATGCAAACATTTAAGTCCCAGGCAGGGGCAGGATCCCTAAAGGGAGGATTGGTATGAAGCAATCCCTTAAAAAACTTACAGAATACAGGGTGAGATGAAAGTGAGGAAGGCTTTCCCACTGACAGAAAAGCAGAAACAGCTGACAAGTGTACCTTGACAGTAGCTGGTCTGAGGCCTAGACCATTAAGATGGACCATATAATCCAGAACTGTAGGCAATTCAGCAGTGACTGGGTATATATGCTTCTTGGAACACCAAATGCTGAATCTTTTCCATTTGAAGTCATAAGTCTTTCTGGTGGCAGGTTTTCAAGAGGCTTTGAGAATATCCAGAACCCGTTGGGACAGATGCAAATCTGCATACTCTAACTCTTCAAGATCCATGCCTTGAGACTGAGGGACTGAAGATTGGGGTACCAAATCCTCCCCTGAGAGGAGGTTAGCAGGTTGTAATTCCTGGGAAGAGACGGGGAAGATGGACTGCCAGGTACAGTAAGAGGGGGTACCAGGGTTGCCCGACCCAATCGGGAGCAATCAGAATCACTTTGCAAGGTTGTGATCTCACTTTGACCAGAACCTTGAACAGTAGAGGAAAGGGAGGGAAGGCATAGAGAAAATTTCCTTCCCATTTCAACATCAGAGCATCCAGAGGGACTGAACCCAAGACTGGGGGTCTGCAACAAAACAGGGGAAGTTGGTGATTGTCTGGGGCTCCAAAGAGATTTATCTCTGGAGTGTCCCACCTTGAGAAAATCACTTTTAACACCAAAGAGTCCAGGGACCATTCGTGATGACCTTGGGAGATCCTGCTCAGTGCATCTGCTAGCACATTGTCCTTCCCTGGAAGGTGGACTGCTATCAGAGAGGTCTGCAGAGAATAAGCCAGGGACCACAATTTCATGGCTTCCATGCACAAAGCCATGGACCGAGTGCCTCCCTGCTTGTTGATGTACCACATGGTGGTGGTGTTGTCTGTTCTGACCTGAACCACCTTGTTCTGCACTGACTAAGAGAAAGCTTGCAGGGCCAGAAAAACTGCCCTGAGTTCCAGGAGATTGATATGAAGAAGGGATTCCTGAAAGGACCATGGTCCCTGGGCTGTGAGAGACCCCAGATGGGCTTCCCACCCTAAAAGGGAAGCATCCGTGGTAAGGACCACTGAATGATACCGAGTAACAAATGGGACCCCCTTGCCTTAAATTGTCCTGATCCTACCACAACTGAAGAGCTTGGATCAGTGTCCGAGTCACTGGAATCAGTTTGGTAAGAGGGTCCTTCCTTTGAGACCAAAAGGCCCTCAGGTGGAACTACATGTCCCTCATCTGGAATCTTGCCCCTTGGACCACTGCTGTAGAAGCTACCATGTGGCCCAAGAGCTGAAGGAAATGCCTTGCTGGTTGGGACACCTGAAGGCTGAAGGAAGAAGCCAGTTCTATAAGAACTCTTGCCCTTTCCAGGGGAAGAAAGGCTCTTGCTTTGACAATTTCTAGCTCTGCCCCTATAAAGGTAAGAAGCTGCACCGGTTTGAGACCTGACTTGGGGAGGTTGAGAAAAAATCCCAGGGAAGTGAGCACTTGCTGGGTCACTTGCAGGTCTGATTTGACTTAGTCTGGAGACTGACCCACTAGGAGCCAGTCGTCCAGATATGGAAAAATGGAAATCTTTTGCTTTCTTAAAAAGGCAACTACTACTGCCAGGCACTTTGTGAAGACCCTTGGAGCTGATGTTAGACCTAAGGGCATTGCTTTGAACTGATAATGGCCTGAGGGCAACTCGAACCTGAGGTACTTTCTGTGGGAGCACCTAATAGGGATGTGAAAGTAGGCATCTTTGAGGTCCAGGGAGGCTATCCAATCCCCTGGCCTTAGAGAGGGAAGAATTATTCCCAGAGTCACCATCTTGAATCTTGGTTTTAAAAGATGTTTATTCAGGTATCTTAGATCTTGGATGGGTCATCACTTCCCTGTCTTTTTTGGGGTAAGGAAGTATCTGGAGTGCAGAGCTTTGCCCCGGTGTAGGGTAGGAACTCTCTCTATGGCTCTTAAGGCCAGAAGAGATGAAACCTCTGCCTCTAGAACAAGGGTTTCAGAGACACCTAAAGGTAGAAAAGATCTGGCTCTAATCTTCGGAAATGTTTTGAAGCTGAGAACCAGTCCCTGGCTTACTGCTTCTAGGACCCACTTGTATGAAGTAACGGACATCCAGTCCTGGACAAAGTAAGCCAGCCTGCCCCCTACGGGGATAGGAGAGCCGACCCGGGCAGACCCATCAGGGTGTCTGCTTGGCAGGGGGCCATAGGCTGAGGAGCGGATGTACCCCTGCTCATCACCCTTCTGCCTCTCCCTCTAAAGAACCCCCTCTGTGAAAAGGGAGAAGAGGCCTGTGCTTGGTAGAAAGGCCTATGAAAAGACCTGCCTGTGCCCCTAGATTGCTGCCTTTGAGGGGTTGTGTGCCTCTCTTTGGGCTGAGCACTCCTATAAGTGGTCCTGTACTCATCCATTTTCTTCATGTAATTCTCTGTCTGCTCCCCAAACAGAGAATTACCCACCACAGGGAAATCCATGGCCTTAGCCTGGGTGTCCTGCGAGAGGCTAGTACATCTGAGCCAAGCCATCCTCCGAAGAGCCACAGATATATCCATGACTCTTGATGACACATCATTGCAGTCCACAGCGGCATGAAATTGTACCTTTGATGCCTCAATCCCACCAGCATCCACCTCCTCCAGCTCCTTGGCCAGCTGGGGGAGGCCTGTTTAGCCAGTGCCAGTACAGTGTCCCACCTGGACTTCTGGTACCTGGCTGTATAGGCCATATAGTTAGCCTGCCTGAATCCCAAGAAGGATGCCATGTACTGTTTCTTAGCCATGGCATCCATCTTCCTGAAGTCTTTTCTGGGGGGTGTGAAGCCAACGGAATATTTGCCTTGTCACAGGCTGTAGCCTGCACTACCCCAACATGGTTGCATTGCTGGTATAAAAACTCCATATCCGAGCCTGATAAGGTGTACCTGTTATCCATCCTTCTGTCAACAGGAGGTACAGAATTAGGGGACTAGGATTTTTTAGAGGCAGTATAGCGCAGTGGTCTAAGGCTGTGAGCTGCAATTCTGGTGACATCCTGCAGACCAGACCTGGGTTTGAATCCCACAGCTTCCACTTGCATACTGTGTGACCCTGAGCAAGTCACTTAACTTCCTTGTGCTCCCAGGTCGCACCTGGAAACAAGCTCTGGCTTAGTGTGCCTTTCCTGGTTAAACAATTTCCCCTTTCCCTTTCCCTTTTTTGTCTACTTCCCAAAGGACTTATGATGGGGAATAGTCAGTCTCCTGGACTCTGGGATGTCCATCATTTCAACAAAATCAGGCTCCTCCTGATCCTCCACAGCCTCCTTCATAGGAAGCTGGAGGGTTTCAGCCACTTTTCTGTAAAACAGATCATGGGGAGGGGACTCAGAGAGCCTAGATGTGGAAATACCAGAAGGTCTGTCTGGGGAGATGTCCAGTTCCACAGGCACATCCAGACTTTCACCATCATCTTCAAAATCCCTCTCCTCCTCAAATTCCGGCTCATAAAAGTCTTCAGGGGTATAATCTTGAACCAGTGGAACTGACCGAACCAAATCCCTACCAAAAGGCACCAGATCGGTCAGAACCAGACGAAGTGATTCAACAATTCGAATCGCTCTGGCTATTTTCTCTGCAGTCGGATCATGAACCTCTGGATCAGAACTGGTCGATTTCTCTTTGCATTTTCTTTTTGTAGGAACCAATCCCTCAGGATCGGATCTCCTCTTGCCTGAAGAAGTATCGCCCTGGTCAGAGGGCACTCCTTCTGGTTCAGTCGAACCGAACCGGGCTAGCCATCCGGGTCAGCGGACTTCTCGGCTTCCTTTTCCTTAAGTCTACCTAATCTTTTTTCCAGGGTAGACTTAGGAACGTTTTTACATATTTGGCTGTCTGTATCGAGGTGGTCAAATCCCAGACAATAAACACAGGTGGTGTAGGGATCGGCCTTAGCAAACACCTCCCCACACTCACTGCAGTGTTGAAACCCAGTGGGCCTGGTTTTTTTTCTTGGGTTTCTCAGACATAGCCAACCTAACCAAAATTACCCTTTTTTCGGCAACCACCAGGCAAGACTCCCTCATCAGTTTCTAACCGTGTTACGAGTATTGGAAAAAACAGATGAAACACATTTTTTTTAAAACTGATAAGGACCGGTAACCACACACTAAAGAAAGAACACAAGAATTCAATATAAAGGATAGGTTCATCCGAACCGATTGAAATACTAGTTTACAATTTCCACAATAAACTAAGTACTCACGGTACCACAGACAGAACCTGAACCAACAATGCGGAAATAAATTTGGAATAAAACCGACAACTTTAACCAGCTTTGAACCGAGCAGAAGGAGAAATCTCTGGAGCGACTGTTCAGTGAGGTGGAGTAAAGAATCTGACGGTTGGGTTTCAAAGTGCTGCAGACAGAGACCTCAACCGAGCTTGAGCTCAATGTTCTATGCACTGCATAAAAAATTAATCCTATACTCTCCGGGGCAGTTTAAAGGCTGGAGCTAACTGCAGATCATCAGAATACAGCAAGACTTCATATTGTTTGACAAGAAAAAGATATAAACTGAAAAAGATATAAGCTGAATAGGAGACAGAGGAAAAGAACCCTGCCCTAATGGGCCACAGGGCCTCAATCCTCAGGTGGTGAAAAGGAGAAAGGAATAAGAGAAAAGAAAAGGAGAGACAGGAGAAAGGGGAGGGATAAAGGGAAGGGGGGAGGAAGAAGACCTGCCAAGAAAAAATGGAAGACCACTGGCTTGGAAATTTCAAATTCTAATGGGATTTGAAGACAAGCGAGCAAGGATCCCACCAGTTAGCGGCAAATATAGAGAGGAATTGCCAGTCTTGAAAGGATTAAAGGCAGGCTTCCCTTCTCACCCTCTTATCCAAAATAACAACCTACAGCCTAGGTCTCAACAATTGTCCCCTTTGGAGGGAAGCGATTCCGCTCAGAAGAGGAGTGAGTCCTGACTTAGGAGTAGGTGAGAAGTTTAAAACAATGCATACACTGAGGACTGGTGTAGTCCCCGCTTCAGTAGAAGAGGACCACGGGACAACCAGGAAAGGAAGGAGAGGAAGGGAGCCAACTCGGACTCTCTTAGGATTGCAAGAATAAAAACAGCTAAGGAAGGCAAGCCAAAAGGTTATACCAAACCCCAACGGGGGACACCCAAACATAAGAGAATAAGAGAAAGTTCCCTCAGAGGGTTCAGGGTGAAGACCCTACTCGCCATCCTCCAGGGTGAAAGCTCTGTGACTTTAGAGAAGGAACAGAGTACTCTGAGGTACCAGGGGGACTTCTGCCCCCAATTGGCCTCAAGGAGGGGAAGGGTGAATGGGGTGGAGGAAACGCCCAAGAACTGAGGCCCATGAGGGGAAGGTGGGTGGGAATCAGTAAAGAATGGTGAAGATGCAAAAGAAGATCAAGAATTATGGTTGGTAAATAATTTTCATATCTGCCCTTTTCAGTCTTCACTATTCATTACTGCTGGGTGAGTACCAAGCCCTCCGAAGGGGACCCAGTACAGCCCTGATGGTACAGATCCCTCAGCCTCCTACTGGTGAAAAGCAGGAGGGGGAGACCCTAGCCATACTAGACTTATCAAATCTAAGGATGTGGAGAGTGAGAAGGTGTCCCCTGTGGATAGGGGGATGGAGGGCACTCCTGAAGAACCCTCCTTGCCTTACGGAAAATAAGACAGGTCATCCAGAAGGCACAGGAAGTCACCCAATGCTGGGCAACGGGTGACAATCTGGAAAGATGAAGCCATGCTGTCAGCCTAATGTAGATCACTGACCCAGCTAGTCTGGAAGCCACCTCACTGACGTCATAAGATGCCCTTGCTTGGTGCCTTGCCAGTTCCAGACCTTGAGCAGAGAGGGCAATGGCCTGTCTAGATTGCTCTGTATCAGGCAGTGATTGCTAGGACCTGGGCTAGCATCGACCACAGATGCCTGTTATGGACAGCATGGTGTGTCTGATGCGAACTTATGCACATTAACACACGAGCCTGAAGAGAAAACTCTTCATCCCCACCAGTCAAATTGTTCATAATCTTGATCCAGGGGTTGGTCATGCGCCAGGCACTGAGGCCCGGAGTGAGTGTCTAGGGATGACAGGCCTGAAGGTGGGTGAGGTAGAGAACCTAGAGACTCCCAGGGGGCACAATACCATCTTCTGCAGTTTGCTGGGGCTGGAGAAGGGGCAGCTGGAGACTGGCAGGTGCGGATAGACACTTCCTGGAAGGGGATGGACCAAGGAAGGCACCACGAGGTGGCAAGCATTGAATTCACTGAGGAAAGCATGCATCTGCCACTCGGTATTGTCCCTGCAAACAAAAGAAATAAGGAGCTCCCTAACCAGCCTCAAAAGGAACCGCTAATATTCAGTGAAATCAGCGTCAGAGGACAGATGGACAGGAAGTTCCTCTTCCTCAGAAGAGGGAGACGAGGAGGAGGTGGAGCTTGAATGTTCAAAAGACTCCTACGGTGGGGGGTACAGGTGGAAGACCTATTCGTCCATGGCCCTAATGTAGGAAGGAAAGGCCACCGCAGTAGCCCTGAATGTCTCCAGGTTAAGGGCCCTGTAGGTCCCACATGGTATGGGAAAGGGGAGGTGTCCACAGAGGGATGAGCGATGGGCACCTAAGTGAAAGTGTCCAGCCTCTGCCAGGGCTCTAAGATCCAGGGGACGATGCCACCATGACTGTGGGCCCTGAGATCATACCGGGTTGCAAGGAAGAAGTCTGAGAAGACAAACTCCAGAAGAGCCCAGAAGGGGAGTCTCCCTGCGACACGTCTGGGGTTGCATGTGTATAGAAGGGCAACCCTCTGCACTGCCACCCAAGGGTGCCCTCGAAGGAAAGGTGGGGCTCAGCACTGCAACTCCTCCCCAACCCCCTGCAGGGTGGTGAGAGAGTGCCACCGCCCCTCACCCCGGCCTCTCAACTTTCAATGGACTCTGAGGCAGCACTCTTCCCCGAGGCCAGCATAGGGGTCCCTGTTCCCACAGATCCCCTAAGGGAGGCCACAGAAGCAGGGGGCCCCATCTCCTCCTGAGGGGCCATAGCAGCACCAAAAATGGCAGCTGCCCTGGCCTCTGCAAAAGAGGACACCCTGTCCTGAGTCCCTGAGCCATCACCCTCGAGAGATCCAAGACCACCCCCAGGTGAAGGATCCTTGCCGCTGGGCCGCTTGACACCATGTCCGACTGAGCCTTCTGACTCTGAAGAGTCAGGCTGCCAGTCTGGGTCCAACTCTGAATCGTCCGCCTCTGAAGAGAAGGTGACCAGAAGGACCTCCAGGCTAGGGACCCCAGAAGAGCTCCTAGCAACGGTTCCATGAATGGTACTGCTATGGGACATGGCGCCACCAACAGCACCGTCCGAGTCATTGGCACCATGAACGGCTCCAGAACCCAGAGTGGCACCACCAACGGCATCACCTGAGTCACTGGTGCCGCGAATGACACCAAGATCCAGGGAGGTGTCACCCATGCCATTGTCACGATCACCGGTGCCACGAATGGCATCAGGATCCAGAAGAAAAAATTACTCACCTTAGTAATTTTGTTTCTTCTAATGGAGTCTTGCTGTATTCTGACAATCTGTAGTTAGCTCCAGCCTTTAAACTGCCCCGGAGAGTATAGGGTTAATTTTCTATGCAGTGCATAGAACGTTGAGCTCGAGCTCAGTTGAGGTCTCTGTCTGCAGCACTTTGAAACCCAACCATCAGATTCTTACGAGCAAATACTCACTAACTATACTATGCGTAAATTGTAAAATTTTTAACTAGCCAACTGGCAACAAAAGTTTTGGATTCCCAAAGGAAGACTCAAGTCAGGAAACCCAAAACCAAACACCTATTGAATAAAGATCATAATATAAGCACCCAAGTAAAAAGGAGGGTGTGCTGAAGACACCCTTGGGTTGCAACACTGGACCTGCCCACCCGCTTCCCAAAAACAGGTTCTGAGAGGGAAGGCAAGGAGGGAGGTCAGAATACAGCAAGACTCCATTAGAAGAAACACAGTTACTAAGGCGAGTAATTTTTTCTTCAAACAACATGAAGTCTTGCTGTATTCTGACACTCTGCAGACTACCAAGCAGTACCTCCATGGAGGAGGGACAGAATCTACTTTGGGAATAGGCTCTGAAGTACTGCTGTGCTGGACCAAGCATCACTCCTAGCCTGGATATCCAGATAGTAATGCTTGGTAAAGGTATGGACTGTTTTCCAGGTGGCTGCTTGACAAATTTCTAACAGAGGGATATCCCTGGCAGAAGCCAGGGAAGCAGCTGTACCTCTTGTTGAATGGTCCCTCAGGCCTGAGGGTGGAATTTTTCCCAGTGTCTCATAGCAGAATTGTATACAAGAAACAATCCACCTGGCATTAGTTCTCTTGGTGGCAGGTTTGCCCTTTTCCACTTCCCCATAAATGAGGAATAACTGGAGGGAATCGAACCTGTGACCCTTGGTACGCCTATGTAGTAGCCAAGGGCTCTTTTAACATCTAAACTGTGTAGCCTCCTCTCCGCTGAGGAAGAATGATCAGTGAAGAAAACAGGGAGAGACATGGACTGATTTAAATGGAAGTCTGAAACCACTTTGGGCAAGAACCTTCTATTGGTTCTAAGGACCAATTTATCTCTATGGAATGAGATAAAATCAGGTTCCACTGACAGGACTTGCAACTCACTGATACGTCTGGCAGAGGTAATGGCTACCAAATACACAGTTTTCCAAGTCAAGTACTTAAGCTCTGCTGAGGACAAAGGCTCAAAAGGAGGTTGCATCAGCTGAGCAATGCAAACATTTAAGTCCCAGGCAGGGGCAGGATCCCTAAAGGGAGGATTGGTATGAAGCAATCCCTTGAAAAATTTACAGAACACAGGATGAGATGATAGTGAGGAAGGCTTCCCCACTGACAGAAAAGCAGAAACAGCTGACAAGTGTACCTTGAGAGTAGCTGGTCTGAGGCCTAGGCCATTAAGATGGACCATATAATCCAGAACTGTAGGCAATTCAGCAATGTCTGGAGAGATATGCTTCTTGGAACACCAAATGCTGAATCATTTCCATTTGGAGTCATAAGTCTTTCTGGTGGCAGGCTTTTGAGAAGCTTTGAGAATAACCAGAACCCCCTGGGACAGGTGTAAATTTGCATACTCTAACTCTTCAAGAGCCATGCCTTGAGATTGAAAGACCAAAGATTTGGGTACCAAATCCTCCCCTTAGAGGAGGTTAACAGGTTATAAAACCTGGGAAGAGACAGGGGAAGATGGACTGCTAGAGACAGCAACAGAGATCTGGCTTGTATTACGGAGACCTGGGTGGGAGATGATGCAGGCCTGATTTTTGAGGCCGCAGTCCCTCCTGGATATACCATGGTGCACTGCCCCAGAGTGGAATGCAGGGGTGGCGGTGTAGCTATCTGTTTTAGATCCAGTTTGACCTTCACCGTGCACCCAGTGAGAACCCCAGGTTCCTTTGAATGTGTGGCCATCCGTGGAGGACCTGATAAGGGCTGCAGGATTTTTCTCATCTATCGCCCTCCTGGGCCGATGGGAGATTTCCTGCAGGAGATCACAGATTTTGTTGTCGATGTAACATTGGAATCCCCAGATGTGTTTTTCTGGGGATTTCAATGTTTGTCTGATGATATGAATTATAGACACAGCTATGAGTTTTCTCAGACTATGTCCTCCTTGGGTTTGATGCAGGCTGTTACTGCACTGACTCATCGTGATGGCCACATGTTGGACCTGGTGTTCTCACTGGGACTTGAGATTAGTGACCTCAGGATTAATCCAGTCCTTTGGTCTGATCATTGCACGGTGCAGTTCTCACTTGGGGCTCCCACCATAAGCCCTTCCCCTGTTGAGATGATTAGCTGCCGCCCTTTATGGGGTTTGACCCCTGAGGGTTTTTTGGCGGCAGCAAAATTGTCTAGTGTGGGTGATGCATATGGGGGAGGTGTTTTTGTCGAGGTTGACACCTATAATAGGGTGTTATCCGACACCATTAACTCCCTCACACCTGTCCGTGTACGACCCAGAACTTCATACCTGAGGTCACCATGGTTTGATGGTGAGCTCAGGGAAATGAAGAAGATGGGTCGGAGATTGGAGCACCGCTGGAGGAGATCCCGTCTGGAGGCGGATAAACTGATCCTGCGTGCCCACTATGGTGTGTACCAGGAGGCAATCAACCATAAGAAGAATTATTTTTGTCTAGGGAGATTGCCGCCGGGAAGAACCGACCGGCCTCATTCTTCCGGACTGTTGATAGGCTTTTACATCCTGCCTGTTTGCAGCCCGGGAGGGTTTTTTCCAATACTGATTGTGAGGAATTTGCTCGGTTCTTTTCAGACAGGGTGTCCTCGATCCGGCGGGTGGCTTCTTCAGACAGCAATGTTATAGCTGGCAGTGATCGCCTGATGTGTTCTGAGTGCACTGGTTGGGGAGAGTTTAGACCAGTGGAGGTTAGTGAGGTTATTGAGGTAGCAACCAATATGAAGCATACCTTTTGTGAACTGGACCCAGTGCCAACGCGTTTTTTAATGAGATGCGTTGACTCTGTTGGCCCGGTGTTTGCCTCGATTGTACGGTGCTCCCTTTCTGAGGGTGTCTTTCCGGATGCCTTGAAGGAGGCTCTGGTGAGACCCCTCTTAAAGAAGCCATCTTTGGACCCGGAGATCAAGTCAAATTACCGTCCAATCTCCAACCTTCCATTTCTGGGAAAGGTTGTTGAGAAGGTGGTAGCGCTTCAGTTGGAAGAGCACCTCGTATCTCATGAGTTGTATGAACCCTTCCAGTCGGCTTTCCTTGCCAGACATAGCACCGAAACGGCACTTGTTCGGGTGCAAAATTATCTCCTCAGGGCTAGAGATCGGGGAGACAAGACAATTCTTGTTCTCCTTGATCTCTCTTCAGCATTTGATACTGTGGACCATTGTGTGTTGCTTGACCGCCTTAGGGACCTATGTGGACTCACCGGTATCGTCATCAAATGGTTTGCGTGCTTTCTTACCAACAGGAGGCAATGGGTTATGATGGGAAATTCTTCATCTATACCCAGTCTCCTTTTCTGCGGTGTTCCTCAAGGATCGGTGCTGGCCCCAATGTTGTTCGCAGTATATATGTTGCCTCTGGGTGGGATCATTAGGAAGTATGGTCTGAGTTTTCATTGCTATGCTGATGATACTCAGTTATACTTTTCCTTTGCCCCAGGAACACCAAATGCTGTGGATGTGCTAAACATCTGTCTGACCGAGATACACGACTGGATGGCCTCCAGCTGGTTGCGGCTAAACCTCGATAAGACGGAGGTATTGGTAGTGGAGTCGAACAGAGTCTGTGATAGGATGGCCTCTGACACAGAAACTGGGCTTGTTCTTGGAACTGTGTCATTGAAGGCCTCCTCTTGGGTGCGAAATCTGGGAGTGATTTTGGACAGAGACTTAACCATGGAGATTCAAATATCCTCCACGGTTCGTTCCTGTTTTTACCATCTTAGAAACATTGCCAGGATTAAGCCCCTTGTTCCGCCTCTGGACCTCCTGACTCTGATACATGCCTTAGTCACATAAAGGCTTGATTACTGTAATCGCTCTACCTCGGGGTTACAGGAGGATCTCTCCCAGACTGCAGCTGGTACAAGGAAATGCAGCGGCCGGTTATTGACCGGGCAGCAAAAGTTTTGCCATATTACACCAGTTCTATGCGAATTGCACTGGCTGCCAGTCAGGTGGAGGATCCTCTTTAAGGTGGGTCTTCTCACCTGTAAGGCCCTACATGGGCAGGGCCCAGGTTACTTGTTAGACCTTCTGTTACCTGCCCTTTCCTCACGTCCTCTTCGTTCCTCTAGTGGTGGCTTCCTGGCCATTCCCAGAACTAGGTTGAAGTCCGCTGGCGATAGAGTGTTTAGCGCCGTGGCTCCTGTTGTGTGGAATTCTTTGCCAGTCATGGTCAGGGAAGCCCCCTCACTAGATACTTTTAAGGCCCAGTTGAAGACTTTTCTTTTCTCTAAGGCATTTGACGTCTAGATGGACGTTTATGGTAATGTTTCTGATTTTATTAGCTTTTGTATTTTGTGTATAAATTTATATTTATTATGTTTAAATGTATGTTTTAAAAATTTATGCGGTGCCCAGAGCCTCCTGGATTGGGCGTCTTTTGAATAAATTTTGCCTTGCCTTGCCTTGCCTTACCAAGGCTGTCTGGCCCAGTCTAGGGCAATCAGAATCACTTTGCAAGGTTCTGACCTTACTTTGACTAGAACCTTGAACAGTAGAGGACGGAAGGCATACAGAAATTTCTCTTCCCAGTTCAAAATCAGAGCACCTAGAGGGACTGAACCCAAGACTGGGGGTCTGCAACAAAAACAGAGGAAGTTGGTGATTGTCTGGGGCTGCAAAGAGATCTATCTCTGGAGTGCCCCACCTTGAAAAAAATCACTTTCAACACCAGGGGATCCAGGGACCATTCATGATGGCCTTGGGAGATCTTGCTCAGTGCATCTGCTAGCACATTGTCCTTCCATGGAAGGTGGACTGCTATCAGAGAGGTCTGCAGGGAATAAGCCAGGGATCACAATTTCATGGCTTCTGTGCACAAGGCCATAGACTGAGTGCCTCCCTGCTTGTTGATGTACCACATGGTGGTGGTGTTGTCTGTTCTGACCTGAACCACCTTGTTCTGTACAGACTGAGAGAAAGCTTGCAGGGCCAGAAAAACTGCCCTGAGTTCCAGGAGATTGTTATGAAGAAGGGACTCCTGAGGGGACCACAGTCTCTGGCCTGTGAGAGACCCCAGATGAGCTCCCCACCCCAACAGGGAAGCATCCACGGTAAGGACCACCGAATAAGTCTGAGTGACAAATGGGATCCCTTGCCTTAAATTGTCCTGATCCTGCCACCAGTGAAGAGCTTGGATCAGTGTCCGAGTCACTGGAATCAGTTTGGTAAGTGGATCCTTCCTTTGGGACCAAAAGGCCCTCAGATGGAACTGAATGTCCCTCATCTGGAATCTTGCCCCTTGGACCACTGCTGTAGAAGCTGCCATGTGGCCCAAGAGCTGAAGGAAGTGCCTTGCTGGTTGGGACACCTGAAGGCTGAAGGAAGAAGACAGTTCCATAAGAACTCTTGCCCTTTCCAGGGGAAAAAAGGCTCTTGCTTTGACAGTATGTAGTTCTGCCCCTATAAAGGTAAGAAGCTTCACTGGTTCAAGAACTGACTTGGGGAGGTTGAGAAGAAATCCCAGGGAAGTGAGCACTTGCTGGGTCACTTGCAGGTCTGACTTGACTTGGCCTGGAGACTGACCCACTATGAGCCAGTCATCCAGATATGGAAAAATGGAAATCTTTTGCCTTCTTAGAAAGACCACTACTACTGCCAGGCACTTTGTGAAAACCCTTGGAGCTGATGTTAGGCCAAAGGGCATTGCTTTGAACTGATAATGGCCTGAGGGCAACTTGAACCTGAGGTACTTTCTGTGAGAGCACCTGGTGGGGATGTTAAAGTAGGCATGTTTGAGGTCCAGGGAGGATAACAGTCCCCTGGCCTTAGAGAGGGAAGAATTATTCCCAGAGTAACCATCTTGAACTTTGGTTTTAAAAGATGTTTGTTCAGGTATCTTAAATCTAGGATTGGTCACCACTTCCCTGTCTTTTTTGGGGTAAGAAAGCACCTGGAGTACAGACCTTTGCCCCAGCGTAGGATAGGAACTCTCTCTATTGCTCTTAAGGCCAGAAGAGATGAAACCTCTGCCTCTAGGACAAGGGTTTCTGAGAGACCTGCAGGTGGAAAAGATCTGGCTCTCATCTTTGGAAATATTTTGAAGCTGAGAACCAGTCCCTGGCTTACTACTTCCAGGACCCACTTGTCTGAAGTAACAGACACCCAGTCCTGGATGAAGTAAGCCAGCCTGCTCCCTACAGGGATAGGAGAGTCGACCCGGGCAGGTCCATCAGGGTGTCTGCTTGGTAGGGGTCTTAGGCTGAGGAGTGGATGCAGCCCTGCTCATCCCTCTTCTGCTTCTCCCTCTGAAGAACCCCATCTGTGAAAAGGGAGAAGAGGCCTGTGCTTGGTAGAAAGGCCTATGAAAAGGCCTGCTCCTGCCCCCTAGATTACTGCCTTTGAAGAGCTGTCTGCCTCTCCTTGGCCTGTGCACTCCTATAAGTGGTCCTATATTCCTCCATCTTCTTCATGTAATTCTCTGTCTGCTCCACAAACAGAGAATTACCTTCCAAAGGGAAATCCATGGCCTTCGCCTGGGTGTCCTGTGAGAGGCTAGTACATCTGAGCCAAGCCATTCTCCGAAGAGTCACAGATGTAGCCATGACTCTTGATGACACATCACTGGAGTCCAAAGCAGCATGAAACTGTGCTTTAGATGCCTCAATCCCATCCTCAGCCCCCTCCTCCAGCTCCTTGGCCAGCTGGGGGAGGCCTGTTTAGCCAGTGCCAGTACAGCGTCCCATCTGGACTTCTGGTACCTGGCTGTATAGGCCATATAATTAGCCTGCCTGAGTCCCAAAGAAGATGCCATGTATTGCTTTTTTGCCAAGGCATCCATCCTCCTGGAGCCTTTGTCTGGGGGGTGTGAAGCCAAGGGATCATTAGCCCTGTCACAGGCTGCAGCCTTAACGACCCCAACATCACTGCATTGCTGGTAGAGAAACTCAGTGTCTGAGCCTGATAAAGTATACCTCTTGTCCATTCTTCTATCCACAGGAGGTACATAATTAGGAGACTTTAAAATTTATTGTGTCTGTTTCCCAAATGTTTTCTGCAGAGGAATAGACAGCCTCCTGGACTCTGGGATGTCCATCATTTCAACAAAATCAGGCTCCTCTTGATCATCTGTGGCTTCCTCCATAGGGAGCTGGAGAGTTTCAGCCACTTTCCTGTAGAACAGATAGTGGGAAGGGGACTCAGAGAGCCAAGGAGGGGAAACACCAGAAGGTCTGTCTGGGGAGATGTCCGGTTCAATGGGCACATCCAGACTTTCTGCTCCATCATAGTCATCATCTTGTTCATAATCCCCCTCCTTCTCAAATTCTGATTCATAAAAATCTTCAGGGGTATAATCCTGAACTGGTGGAACCGACCAAACTGAACCCCTAGCTAACGGAACCGGATCGGACAGAACCGGGCAAAGCAATTCAACAATCTGAATCTCTCGAGCAATCTCATCAGCAGTCGCAACATGAACCTCCAGATCCAAACCGGCTGACTTGTCTTTATGTTTCCTTTTTTAGGAACCCGATCCCTCAAGATCGGCTCTCCTCTTGCCTGAAGAAGTATCGCCTGGTCAGAAGGCACTCCTTCTGATTGATTCGGAACCAAACAGGAGCTTGCCATCCGGGTCCAGTGGACTTCTCGGCTTCCTTTTCCTAAGTCTACCTAATCTTTTCTCCAGGGTAGACTTAGGAAAGTTTTACAAATTTGGCAGTCTGTATCGAGGTGTTCAAACCCCAGACAATAAACACAGGTGGTGTGGGGATCGGCCTTAGCAAAGACCTCCCCACACTCACTGCAATGTTGAAATCAGAGGGCAGGTTTTTTGCTTGGGTCTTTCGGACATGGCCAACCTAACCAAACTTAACCTTTTTTCGGCAACCGCCAGGCAAGACTCCCTTATCGGTTCCTAACTGTGTCACGGGTATTGGAAAAAAATGTTTAAAGCACATTTTTTTTTAAACCAATAAGGACCGTTAACCACACACTAAAGAAAAAGTACAAGAATTCAACTATAGGATCGGTTCCGCCTAACCGATCGAACAAGCGTCACAATTTCCACTACGTAAAACAGAAAACTATCTAAGTACTCATGATACCTCAGACAGAGCCTGAATCGACAATGTGGAAATAATTTCGGATTAAACCGATACTTTAACTGGCACTTTAACCGACTTTTGAACTGAGCTGAAGGAGAAATCTCCGGAGCGACTGCTCAGTGAGGCAGAGTAAGGAATCTGACGGTTGGGTTTCAAAGTGCTGCAGACAGAGGCCCTAAACCGAACTCTCGAGCTCAACATTCTATGCGCTGCATAGAAAACTAACCCTATACTCTCCGGGGCAGTTTAAAGGCTGGAGCTAACTGCAGATTGTCAGAATACAGCAAGATTTCTTGTTGTTTGAACAGAACCGCTCGGTGGCACCAAGGATCTGCCAGTGCTGGGCCTAGAAACTGTAGACCATGACACTGGAGGAGCCTGCACCTCTGTGAAGGTGACTGCTGGGGTGGCGCTAGTGGCGTGACTCCGGGAAGAATTATGCCACTCCTCCATCACTACAGAGGAAGCCCTCTCCTTGGAAAGGATGGAACTGGAGGAGGCCTCCTCCTCCTCGCCGGGTGGTATTGACACAGGAGGGGACCCGGAGGAAGGGTCTAAAGTTCTGGCCTGAGTGGCCCGCGGGTGACGTTGTCCTCCAAAAGTCGTTGGAGCCCTGCCGATTTTAAATGTATGGATTTCCATGATGTGGTGGTCCATGGAGAAACAGGTGTCACAGTGTTCCATATCATATTTGGGTCCCAGGCACCGAAGGTAAACATCATGCGGATCCGCAATGGAGAAGTGCCGGCCAAAGAGGCACCAATGAATGGGGCATTTCCCACTTTAGATGTACATTTGGCCCCCAAACCAGACATGATGTGAAATTAAACAATAATAAGCAAAAGATCCTGGCATCATCAAGAAATAACAAAGAACGGACTTACTGGGTTTAACAGCATCAGGATGGAGAACCAGGATGAAGGAGCGGCGTTGAAAACTCTGCATTGAAAAGTTGAAGGCCTAATGGTGTAGCAAATAACTGTCATTCGCACAGCAGGTGCTGCCTCAACAGCGGAAGAAACAGAACTGGGATGGAGGAGGAGTCTGCGGCACCTAACGGCTGCCCCACATGCACCACACAGTGCGTTGCTCACTGAGGGCAGTGCCATTGGCACCGGCTCCTCCCTCCAAAAAACAAACAAAAAAAAGCTCCTGTGATGGGTGCATGCATCTGACTTACACCCAACAGTAATGAATGGTGAAGATTGACAAGGGAAGATCTGCAGTCAGCATAATGCTTATCACTGTTTATGTACGTGCAACTGCTACTACTGTGCACCAATAGAATCAATGGATTTCCTATCCACCTCTTTCTCATCTCTGAGTATATAACTTTGTGTAAGGTTGTTTTTCTCAGAGTTCCAGAATGACACAGCAGTGTTGGAGTTTCTAAACTGAACTCCCAGCCGAAAACTTGTCCTTTGTACATGTATTTGGAGAATAAACCTTTATTTTGTAACATCTTTCTCCTGCGTCCTGTTTTGCCATTAGGTGTAGAATCTACCAGTCCAACAACTGCCTCAGTACCTTTTTTACTGAGAAGATGCAGTGTAACCTAACACTAATGCACTTAACCTAAGGGCATAAGATAGCTCTTGTGACCTGTGTGAGAAGGGTCAACAACAAAGAAATGAAAATTACGTACCTGCCGTAATTCTTGATCTTCCTGTCTATCTTCAGCATTTATCACTGCTGGGTGTATGCCAGAGTGCAGCAGCCCACAGGAGCTTTTTTTTTGCTAATGGGGAGGAGATGGTGCTGGTGGTGCCACCCATGAGGCCGACGTACTGCATGGCACTCACGGGTTGGCCAGTAATGGCTGTTGGCTCCTCCTTCACCTCAGTTCTGCACACAAAAGAGACAGAAGAAAAAAGAGAGTAGAGGAAAATGAGGGTGGGGTAAGGGAGCCTGAGGGACAGGAAGAAAAAATTACTCACCTTAGTAATTGTGTTTCTTCTAATGGAGTCTTGCTGTACTCTGACTAACAGCAGTTAGCTCCAACCTTTAAACTGCCCTGGAGAACAAAGGGTTAACTTTCTATGCAGTGCACAGAATGCTGAGCTCGAACTTGGTTGAGGTCTCTGCCTGCAGCCCTTTGAAATCCAACCATCAGATTCTTACGAGCAAAAACTCACTAACTACCTTATGTGGAAATTGTAAAAATTTTTACTAGTTAACTAGCAACAAGAGTTTTGAATTCCCAAGGAAGACCCAAGTAAGGAAACCCAAAACCAAAAAACAATCCAAATAAGAATAACAATAAAACAAATACCCAAACAAAAAGGAGGGTGTATAAGAAGCACCCCTGAGGTGCAACACTGCACCTGCCCATCCACTTCCCAAAAACCAGGTTCTGAGAGGGAGGCAGGGGGAGGAGGTCAGAATACAGCAAAGACTCCATTAGAAGAAACCCAGTTACTAAGGTGAGTAATTTTTTCTTCAAACAACATGAAGTCTTACTGTATTCTGACTAACTGCAGACTACCAAGCAGTACCTCCATGGAGGAGGGAGAGAACCTACTCTGGGAATAGGCTCTGAAGTACTGCTGTGCCAAACTGAGCATCAGCATCACTCCTAGCCTGGGTATCCAGATAGTAATGCTTGGTAAAGGTATGGACTGTTTTCCAGGTGGCTGCTTGACAAATTTCTAGGAGAGTGATATCCCTGGCAGCAGCCGGGGAAGCAGCTGTAAATCTGGTGGAGTGAGCCCTCAGGCCTGAGGGTGGAATCTTTCCTAGTTTCTTATAGCAGAATTGTATACAAGACACAATCCTCCTGGCAACAGTTCTCTTGGTGGCAGGTTTTTCCTTTCCCACTTCTCCATAAGTGAGGAACAACTGGAGGGAATCAAACCTGTGATCCTTGGTACACTCTATGTAGTAACTAAGGGCTCTTACAACATCTAAACCGTGTAGCCTCCTCTCTCCTGAAGAAGAATGATCAGTGAAGAAGACAGGAAGAGACATAGACTGATTCAAGTGGAAATCTGAAACCACTTTGGGCAAGAATCTTCTATTGGTTTTAAGGACAACTTTATCCCTATGAAAGGAGATAAAAATCAGGTTCCACTGACAGGGCTTGCAATTCACTGATATGTCTGGCAGAGGTAATGGCTACCAAAAACACAGTTTTCCAAGTCAAGTACTTAAGATCTGCTGAGGACATAGGTTCAGAGGCAGGTTGCATAAGTTGAGCAATGCAAACATTTAAGTCCCAGGCAGGGGTAGGATCTCTAAAGGGAGGATTGGTATTAAGCAATCCCTTAAAAAATGTTCAGAACACAGGATGAGATGAGAGTGAGGAAGACTTCCCCACTGACAGAAAAGCAGAAACAGCTGACAAGTGCACCTTGAGAGTAGCTGGTCTGAGGCCTAAGCCATGCAAATGGACCATATAATCCAGAACTGTAGGCTATTCAGCAGTGTCTGGGAAAATATATTTCTTGTAACACCAAATGCTGAATCTCTTCCATTTGGAGTTATAGGTCTTTCTAGTGGTGGGCTTTCGAGAGGCTTTGGGAATATCCAGAACCCCCTGAGTCAGATTCAAATTTGCATACTCTAACTCTTCAAGAGCCATGCCTTGAGAGTGAGAGACTGAAGATTGGGGTAGCAAGTCATGCCCTGAGAGGAGGTTAACAGGTTTTAATTCCTGGGACGAGACAGGGGAAGATGGACTGCTAAGGACAGCAAGAGGGGGTACCAAGGCTGTCTGGCCCAGTCTGGAGCAATCAGAATCACTTTGCAAGGTTGTGACCTTATCTTGACTAGAACTTTGAACAGGAGAGGAAAGGGAGGGAAGGCATACAGAAATTTCCCTTCCCAGTTCAGAATCAGAGCATCCAGAGGGGCTGAGCCAAAGACTGGGGGTCTGCAAAAAAAGAGAGGAAGTTGATGATTGTACTCTGGAGCTGCAAAGAGATCTATCTCTGGAGTGCCCCACCTTGAAAAAATCACCTTCAACACCAGAGGGTCCAGAGACCATTCGTGATGGCCCTGTGAGATCCTGCTCAGTGCATCTGCTAGCACATTGTCCTTCCCTGGAAGGTGGACTGCTATCAGAGAGGTCTGCAGGGAATAAGCCAGGGACCACAATTTCATGGCTTCTGTGGACAAGGATGTAGACCGAGTACCTCCCTGCTTGTTGATGTACCACATGGTGGTGGTGTTGTCTGTTTTGAACTGAACCACCTTGTTCTGCACTGACTGAGAGAAAGCTTGCAGGCCAGAAAAACTGCCCTGAGTTCTAGGAGATTGATATGTAGAAGGGATTCCTGAGGGGACCACGGTCCCTGGGCAGTGAGGGCCCCCACATGGGCTCCCCAGCCCAGAAGGGAAGCATCCGTGGTAAGGACCACTGAATGAGACTGAGTGACAAATGGGACCCCTTGCCTTAAATTGTCCTGTTCCTGACACCATTGAAGGGCTTGGACCACAGTCCGAGTCACTGGAATCAGTTTGGTAAGGGGATCCTTCCTTTGGGACCAAAAGGCCCTCAGATGGAACTGAATGTCCCTCATCTGGAATCTTGCCCCTTGGACCGCTGCTGAAGAAGCTGCCATGTGGCCAAAGAGCTGAAGGAAATGTCTTGCTGGTAGGGATACCTGAAGGCTGAAGGAAGAAGCCAGTTCTATAAGAACACTTGCCCTTTCCAGGGGAAGAAAGGCTGTTGCTTTGACAGTATCCAGCTCTGCCCTTATAAAGGTAAGGAGCTGCACTGGCTCAAGAACTGACTTGGGGAGGTTGAGAAGAAATCCTAGAGAAGTAAGCATTTGCTGGGTTCACTTGGAGATCTGACTTGACTTGGTCTGGAGAGTGACCCACTGTGAGCCTGTCATCCAGATATGGAAAGATGGAAATCTTTTGCCTTCTTAGAAAGGCCACTACTACTGCTAGGCACTTTGTGAAAACCCTTGGGGCTGATGTTAGACCAAAGGGCATTGCTTTGAACTGATAATGGCTTGAGGGCAACTTGAACCTGAGGTACTTTCTGTGGGAGAACCTGATGGGAATGTGAAAATAGGCATCTTTGAGGTCCAGGGAGGCTAGCCAGTCCCCTGGCCTTAGAGAGGGAAGAATTATTCCCAGAGTTACCATCTTGAACTATGGTTTTAAAAGATGTTTGTTCAGGTATCTTAGATCTAGGATGGGTCACCACTCCTCTGTCTTTTTTGGAGTAAGGAAGTACCTGGAGTAGAGACCTTTTCCCCAGTGTAGGGCAGGGACTCTCTCTATGGCTCTTAAGGCCAGAAGAGATGAAACCTCTGTCTCTAGGACAAGGGTTTCTGAGAGACCTGCAGGTGGAAAAGATCTGGCTTTCATCTTCGGAAATATTTTGAAACTGAGAACCAGTCCCTGGCTTACTACTTCCAGGACCCACTTGTCTGAGGTAATAGACATCCAGTCCTGGACAAAGTAAGCCAGCCTGCCCCGTACTGGAATAGGAGAGTCGACCCGGGCAGACCCATCAGGTGTCTGCTTGGTAGGGGCCTTAGGCTGAGAAGTGGATGCAGCCCTACTCATCCCCCTTCTGCCTCTCCTTCTGAAGAACCCCCTCTGTGAAAAGGGAGAAGAGGCCTGTGCTTGGTAAAAAGGCCTATGAAAAGGCCTGCCCCTGACCCTAGACTGCTGCCTTTGAGGAGCTGCCAGCCTCTCCTTGGCCTGGGCACTCCTATAAGTGGTCCTGTATGCATCCATTTTCTTCATGTAATTCTCTGTCTGCTCCCCAAACAGAGAATTACCCACTACAGGAAAATCCATGGCCTTAGCCTGGGTGTCCTGTGATAGGCTAGTACATCTGAGCCAAGCCATTCTCTGAAGAGTCACAGATGTAGCCTTGACTCTTGATGACACATCATTGGAGTCCACAGCAGCATGAAATTGTACTTTTGATGCCTCAGTCCCATCAGCAGCCACCTCCTCCAGCTCCTTGGCTAGCTGGGGGGAGGCTTGTTTAGCTAGTGCCAGTACAGTGTCCCACTTGGACTTCTGGTACCTGGCTGTATAGGCCATATAGTTCACCTGCCTGAGTCCCAAGGAAGAACCCATGTACTGCTTTTTTGCAGTGGCATCAATCTTCCTGGAGTCTTTGTCTGGGGGGTGTGAAGCCAAGGGAATATTTGCCTTATCACAGGCAGCAGCCTGCACTACTCCAACATGGCTGCATTGTTGCTATAAAAACTCTGTATCTGAGCCTGATAGTGTGTACCTCTTGTCCTTCCTTCTGTCAACAGGAGGTACAGTATTGGGAGAATTTAGGATTTTGAGTGTGTGTTTCCCAAAGGATTTGTGGAGGAGAACAGACAGTCTCCTGGACTCTGGGATGTCCATCATTTCCACATAATCAGGCTCCTCTTGATCCTCCATGGCCTCCTCCATAGGAAGCTGGAGGGTTTCAGCCACCTTCCTGTAAAACAGAAAGTGGGAAGGGGACTCAGAAAGCTTAGGAGGGGAGACACCAGAAGGTCTGTCTGGGGAGATGTCCGGTTCCACAGGCACATCCAGACTTTCACCATCGTCACCATCATCTTCGAACTCTCCCTCCTTCTCAAACTCCAGTTCATAAAAATCTTCAGGGGTATAATCTTGAACCAGGGGAATCGACCGAACTGAACTCCTGCCAAATGGTGCCGGATCGGTCGGAGACCGGGTGAAGCGATTCCACCATCCGAATCGCTCTGGCTATTTCTTCGGCAGTCGGAACATGAACCTCTGGATCCGAACAGGTCGATTTCTCTTTGCGTTTCCTTTTTGTAGGAACTGACCCCTCAGGATCGGTTCTCCTCTGGCCCAAAGAAGTATCGCCCTGGTCAGAGGGCATTCCTTCTGGTTCGGTCGGAACCGAACTAGGCTGGCCATCCGGGTCAGCGGACTTCTCGGCCTCCTTTTCCCTCAGTCTACCTAATCTCTTTTCAAGGGTAGATTTAGGAAAAGTTTTACAAATTCGGCAGTCTGTACTGAGGTATTCAAACCCCAGACAGTAAACACAGGCGGTGTGGGGATCGGCCTTAGCAAAGACCTCCCCACACTCACTGCAGTGTTGAAACCCTGTGGGCCCGGTTTTCTTCTTGAGTTTCTCAGACATGGCCAACCTAACCAAACGTTCCCTTTTAATGGCAACCGCCAGGCAAGTCTCCCTTATCGGTTCCTAACCGTGTCACAGGTGTTGGAAAAAAATGTTCAAAACAGTTTTTTTTTAGAACCGATAAGGACCGGTAACCACACTCTAAGTAGAATAACAGATATTCACTAAAAGTGATCCGTTCAGCCCAACTGATCAAACAAGTTTTGAATTTCCACACAGAATTCAGGTAAAAGCTATCTAGTACTCACGGTACCGCAGACAGAGGCTGAACTGATTAAGCGGAACAAATTTGGCTTAAAACTGACAACTTTTCCCGACACTTTAACTGACTTTCGAACCGAGCTGAAGGAGAAATCTCTGGAGTGACTGTTCAGTGAGGCAGAGTAAAGAATCTGATGGTTGGATTTCAAAGGGCTGCAGACAGAGACCTCAACCGAGCTCGAGCTCAGCATTCTATGCACTGCATAGAAAGTTAACCCTTTGTTCTCCGGGGCAGTTTAAAGGCTGGAGCTAACTGCAGTTAGTCAGAATACAGCAAGACTTCATGTTGTTTGAAAAGGAAAAGATATAAACTGAAAAAGGAATAGGCCAGTCAGAGGACAGAATAGAAGGAGGACCTGAAAGGATATGGGCTGTAAGGCCCCAGCCCCTGAATTGCCATAAGCCAGGACAGAAGGAAAGAATAAGAAAAGAAGACTGAAGGAAAGAAGAGAGATGACAGAGGATATGGGGGTGACAGAAGGGAGGAAGGATCCATTTACTCCTATCCCTTGATCGGCTTAGATTAGAGCACTTAAGTGACCGGAGAGAGCCTCCCAGAAGTGGACAGCCAGCTGACCAACAGATAGTTGCAGTAAGGTTTGCAACCTGGGCCTATAAGTTCCCCTTTAGGGTCAGAGTGCTCGATCAGGAATGGGGAAGGTCTCCCCTCTAAAGAGAACACACAGGGTTCAGGGGTGGGGTGAAGATTCCACCCATTCAAAACACCTCCCTCCGAAAGGGAAGAGGGAGATTGAAGGGGTAGCAAGTAAGGAGATAGAGAGGGAAAAGTGGAAGAGGGAGTCCCTGTCAGCCCCATTCCCACTCACCATCCCAGGGAATCCTCTACAGGATCTGGCACATATAAAAAGGATGGCCCGGCCCCGAGGGATCCCCCCCCTGGGACAGAGCAAGAGGGCCCCACCAGAAGTCCCCTGCAAAGTTCCTAATTCAGAGGTACTACCGGCCCTCCTCCTAACTGGGTCCCCTCCACCGCCTCCTAGGAGCAAGCAGAGGCCCTAAGGCTGCAGAGGGAAATAGTCTTCTGGATCTCTGAGGAGGAGGGCAAGCAGGGAGGAGGCATCACCCAGGGACTGAGGCCTTCTGAGAGGAAGGTGGACTGGTTCCAGTGATGAATGGTGAATATACACAGGAAGATCAAGAATTATGGTAGATATGTAATTTTCATATCTTCCCTATGTCAGTCTTCACCATTCATCACTGTTGGGTGAGTACCAAGCCCCCGAAGAGGATTCAGCACTTCCCTGAGAGAAAAACATCCCTCAGCCGTCCATTGGGGAAACATGGGAGGAGGAGACCCATTCCAGGCCAGTTAGGCCTGTGACTGGTTAGGGCGAGGTAGGGTCCCCCGTTACCTGGGGGAAGAAAGGCACCCCTGCAGATCCTGCCACGCCCTGTGGGAGAAAAGGTGGGTTCCGCTGAACATGGAGGTAATTGCCTTCCGCTGGGCCAGGGGTGATAACCTTGATAGGCAAAGCCACGCCATCTGCCTGATGCAGATCGCTGTCCCCACTAGCCATGAAGTGGCCTAATTGGCTTTATAAGATGCCCTTGCTTGGTGCCTTGCTAGTTCCAGGCCTAGTGTGTAGAGGACTATGGCCTGCCTGGCTGCCTCCATATCAGGCAACGATGCTAACACCTGACCTAGCATTGACCACAGATGCCTGTTACAGGCAGAGTGGTGTGCCTGATGAGATGCAATACAAAGAATAACACACGCCGAGGAGAAAACTTTCTGCCCCAGGTGGTCAAACTCAGCAGAGTCTGGATCCGGGGGCCAGTTGTGGACTGGGTGCCTATGCCCAGTAGGGTTGTCCAACCACGTCAGTCCCACAGAGGGATGAGGCAACGTACCTGGAGACCCCAGGGGCATGCAGTATCAATGCTAACAGTCCAAAGGGGCTGGAGCTAGGGTGAATGGAAGCTGCCAGGCGCTGTACAATGCTTCCTGGAAGGGTATAGGCCAGGAAGGCACTGTATTTGCCTTAGAAGTCTCATGTCATATGTTCAGTATTGCATCTAGCAATATGGGAAATATGCAGGTCCTCGACCAGCCTTGCGAGGAAGCACTGATACACTGTCTGATCGGCGCTGGAGGACAGGTGGACAGAAGTTTCCTCTCCCTCGATGGAGAAAGATGAGGAGGCCGAAGAACCAGAAGATTCAGATTCCAGCTACAGTGGGGGAGACAGGCAAAAGACCTGCTCGACCATGGCCCTTATGTAACATGGAAATTCTGCAGCCTGAGATCTGAACTGTTCCCAGTCAAGGGCCCCGAAGGACCCACATGGCCTGGGAGAAGAGGGTCTGAATGTAGAGACAAGGGGGAGAAACACTTCATGGCCAGTGAAGCACCTCTGCCATGGCTAGGGACCTAGCCGGTGATCCCAGATGACTAGGGGATCCATAGGTCTGTTCAGTCAATGGCCGTTCAACCAGCCCGAAGTGGTCCAGACTGAGCCCTGTAGGGGAAGCCTCCCTATAAGGGGACCAGGGCCACATATGTCCAGAAGGCCGGACCCCACACCCACCCAGCAAAACTTCCTCAAAGAGGACGAGGGAGAGAACTTGGGCTGGGCACTGCGGCTCCTCCCCATGCCTCGAAGGGCTGCAGAGGAACACCTCAGCCCCTTGCCCCTGCCCCTCAATCCCACCAACTCCAAGGAAGATCACTTCCTCATGCCCAGTGCCTTGGGTCCACCCAATTCCACAGAGTCTCCAAGGAGAGCCATAGAAGAGGGCATCCCAGTTCAAATGTCAGGAGAGGGGACAGCACTGGGGACAGCAGCTGACCCCACCCTGACACCCAAACCACCACTACCTCAGACCCGTGACAGCTGTCCTGCATCCTGCCCCTGGCACAGCCCTCAGTATGGGAGCCAGCAATGACCACAGTCACCAGAGCCAGAGGGAGGGGCACTTAGGAAGGCACAGATGTACTGGGCCCTGGACAGCCCACCGATTCTGAGGAGTCAGGTCACCAGTCGAGATTGACCTTTCAATCATCCAGCTCCGGAGAGGAGGACATCCAAAAGACCTCCAAACTAGTGACCCAGGGGGTTCTCCAACCCCCAGTGCCACGATCAGTGCTGTGGGTGGGCCTAGTGCCTCTCACAGCACTGTCTCAATCACTGGAGCCACAAACGGCTCCAGGATTTGAGACTGCACCAGCAGGTGGTGCTGAGGAACGTCCCATGCTGGACCCAGTAACCATGGGCCCTGACACTGGGGTAGCATGTACCTCTGAGGAGGTGATTTCCAGAGCAGTGCGCCCGGCCTGGCTTCAGGTGGAACCAGACTGGCCCTCCGACACTGCAGAAGAAGCTTCCTCCTCTGTGGCAAGGCTAGAAGAGGACGAGGCCCCCTCCTCACTGGACCATATAGGCCCATGGTGGGACCCGGAGGAAGGGCGAAGCTACCTGCACTTGGATCCTCACGAGCGATGCTACCTCCTGAAAGTCAGCGGAGCCCTGCTGACTTTAAACATGCAGTACTGAAGAACATGGTGATCCATCGAGAAGCAGGCATCACAGTTGTCCATGTCATGCTGAGGTCCAAGGCAGGTTAGGCTGACGTCATGCCAGTCTGTCACGGAAAACTGCTGGCTGCAGGGACACCGATGCATAGGAGGCTGGCCCACTTTGGAAGAGCACTTCTTGTCTGCTGAATCTGGCATGATGTGAATGGAAAACTAAAACCACAAACAGTCAAGACTCGGCACTGTTTAAAATATAAGAAAATGGAAAGATCTTACCGGATCTTCTATAACGGTGCCGAGTACCGAATGGAAGAACTGAAGCGCCAAAGTAAAACTGAGATGGCATTGGTGTCAAAAGTGGCTCCGGAGAAACTGAGGTGTGGTGCCGTGCCGAAACTAGGCTGCTGATACAGTAACTTTACTTCTGTTGCAGGCGAGGTGCTGACTCGATGGCAGGAGAAGCAGTACTGAAGAGGAGAAGGAGCCAATGGCTGTTATTGGCCAACCCACGAGCGCCACTCAGTAAGTCAACCTCATGGGTGGTACCACTGGTGCCGGCTCCTCCCCCTTAGCAAAAAAAAAAAAGCTCCCACAGGGTGCTGCGCTCTGGTATACACCCAACAGTGATGAATGGTGAAGACTGACACATGGAAGATCACAGTGCCTTCACAGCCCAAATGAAGAACAAGGTGTGAAGACCAGCAAACAAAGAGTGAGCCTTGGGGATGGAGGTGGGTGTGTGAATCAGTGGAGAAGATATTCCTAGACAGAAGATCAATGAAACCCCCCTACAAATGGGGGTTCCCGAAAAGTCTTCCTTGAGCTTGTCTAAATGCTCACTGCCAGGCTGGTGTCCTGTGTTTAGCAGTTTAAATGTTATTGCCAGAGAATGCCTGTATAGCCTCTGTGTACTGTCTCTTTAAGAGCTGCCTAGATTGCAGTTATAATTAATCTGGGAGGAGTGCTTAGTGTTTCTATGCTTGAGTCCACACCTGGGCTGCCAGATAATCGCGCCTTTCTGCCATCACTAATTGCGCAAAGGGAGCTTTGTTATAAGATGTACTTATTTGCTGAATATCTATTAGAGTGGTAATGATATTGTAGTTTGTCTAACCTGCCTTCTTTGCAGCATGGACATTTCTGGTTATCTCCACCTTCTTGGTCCTGAACTGCTGAAATGGGCCAATTAGTACCTTTGGGGACTTTAAAATGGAGCCTGCCCCAGGGGCTTTGTGGGAACAAAATTCTGTAGGAATTGTAATTTTGGGCTTTTTGCGCCTAAATGAACCTGGAGGAGGAGTCCTTGTTGTGACTGACAGACAGATCAGCTAACCGAACCTTTTGGATCTTGGAGAAAGTCCCAGACTGCTTGCAGTTTAAGTTCAGATCTGAGTTGGGAAGTGAAGGTGTATCAGCTTGAGATAGTCGAGCAGCAATCCTGTTTGGATTTGCGCAGGAGAACTGTGAAAGGGCTGAGTTATGGCCTGCCTGTCTACCTGCTGTCCCTGAGAGGGAAAATAGAGTTGATTCATACTGAATCCAAGTTGTGAGAATGATTTAAGCCACTGGACTGTGACCAGGCTTTAACCTGAAGAAGACTGAAGATTTGCTGAATGCGATCGGCCTGTCAGGATTTCCAGCCACCTCTGAACTCCCGGTTCATGCAGAGACTCTGTAATTGTGACTGTATGGCAATCTGCCTGGTACAGTAGAATTTCTTACATGTAAATGTGCTGTGTGCTGTTAGTGGATCGTTATTTGGTTCCCCACTGTGTGCTGAACTGTGTTCTGCTTGCTGGAGGCTGCATCCAGCTTCCACGGACTGAATCCATATTCATCTCCATTAGGCCTGGGCCTTGCCACACTGGTCCAGCCAGACTACCCACTGTACAGAGAAAGCCATTGATGAGAAACCTGCCTGGGGATCAGACCCCTGCTCATGCTTGGAACAGGAGCGACGCCTCAGTGATTCGTGTGGGCCTTGCTTCTCCAGGCACTCCAATTCAACAACCTGCTGTCTCGATTTCGTCCTGCCTGTGTCCTGTATTGGGTATCATGAGTAAACAGGGTAGCTCCCTGCAACAACAGCTAAATCTAAAGTGTTATCATCTGATTGCTTTGTTGTCTTTTCTGTCATGAACTGAGCCCTCCGGCTCCCGGATTACAAATAGTGTGTGTTGTGCATGTTGCTTTCTTCCACCAACGGGCCCCAACCAACTGTGATGCTGGCCTACCCCGGGGCAACGTTCCTGGCTAGCCCACCATCTTCCTACCTGGGTACCCAGAGTGTGTTACTGTGTAGGGACTCTGAAGTGCATGCATAACTGTCTGATTGATACAGCCTTTAAGCAAATCAACCTGATTATACCCCTCCCTTGTTCAAGTCACCTGAATAAATCAGATCCAACTCTTTTTGCATTTAACCTGACTGTGGTTCCAGTTTGTGCCAAAAGTATTGTACTGTTGCTAATTTGCTGTGCATAACTTTTTTTTACATGGGGTCTCCAGGGTCAAGCTAGAGGAACCAGCCCTCGTGGTAAGTGCAAACAGTGTGGGTAATTGCCTGGTGAATAAGGGTCATTATGAAAGTGAATATTGTGCATTTGTTCAGGCCACTAAAAGGGAAAGGGGGGTTACAGTGTCACGGAGGGCTGTTCCCAGGTTAACTTGACCACTAACAACCCTGAGCTCTGGGTGGAGGCACCCGTTTCAGTACCCTGGCCCCTTAACCTGCAACTAGCCATACAGGCAGGGGTAGGAGCCCTTGGGATAACGCCACCTAGGGGTTACATCAAGAATTATGGTGAATTTATAATTTTATATATCTTCCAGGAATCAGTCTTCACCATTCATTTACAGCAATGAGTTAGAGTACCAAGTTCAGATGAAAATCCCCCCAGGTGGAGCGGTATGAGCCAAAGCTCACTCAGGACAGAAGTCTAATAAGGATGGTCCTGCCAAAGGAGGAAAGCTGCCTGGCATGGACATCCAGGGCATAGTGCTTGATGAAGGTGTGCACTGTGCTCCAGGTGGTAGCTCTGCAAATGTCAGCAATAGGTACAGAGCTAATCTTTGCCAAGGACACAGCAACAGCTCTAGTGGAGTGGGCACATACCTGACCTTCCAGCTTGACTTGCACCATAGAACAGCAGTGAAGAAGGTAACAGAAAATTAATGCAGAAATGCATTTGATTGTACCAGGCTGACCCATCTGTTTGGGATCAAATGAAATGGAGAGCTGCTTAGACTGTCAGAAGTCTTTAGTTCTGTCAAGGTAGAATGTAAGGGCTCTTATAGCATACAGAGAGTAGAGGATGTGTTCCCCTTCATTCTGGAAGTTAGGAAAGTATGTAGGCAGCACTAGAGGCTGATTTAAGTGAAACTCCGACATCACCTTAGGTGAAAACGTGGGATGTGTGCAGAGAATCAACTTGTCTCTATGGAAAACTGTATACGGAGGATCTGTGATCAAAGCATGAATCCCTGAAGTCTGCAGGCAGAGGTGATGGCCACTAGAAAAGCAGTTTTCCAAGTTAGGAACTTCAAATCACACCTAGCCATGGGCTTAAAGGGCTTACGAGTGAGCATGTCCAATACTAGGTTGTTATCTTAGGTGGCTACAGGTTTCCTGACTGAAGGCCTTGTGTGCAATAAACAGAGGGAGTTAGGCTAGAGGGAGGTTCTGTATGGGCTTATAGTGTATAGTGGAGTGTTGTTCTGTATAGAATTCCATCCCTTTCAAAATGCTGTCCTACCACAGTTCCAAGGTCATGGAATGCTGTTCTACCCTTCTGGGGATGAACAGCATTCTAGAACCTCTAGAGACTGCATGAGTCAGTTTTATTTTGAAAGCAAAAGAGCTCACAAAACACATTTTTCACACAGTACTATACACTATAAAAAATACAGGATGAGCAACTCTATGCACAACCAGTGTGCTTTGCCACCTTGGGGATCTGATTCCCATGGACTTCTCAAGCTTCGCTTTCGAGGTCAGAGGGAATCAGAATCCGTCTGTGGCAGAACACACTGGTTCTGCATAGTTGCCCATCCAGAATTCTCTATGTGGTATGCTGAAACAGTGCAGAAATGGACCTTAACTGTAGAGTATTGCAAGCCTGCATCAGAAAGGTTCAACAGGTACTCCAAAACCTTGTCTGGTGGGCATCAGAATGGGTCCATATGACATTTGGAGCACCACACAGAAAACTGTTTCCATTTGGCTATGTAGGTTTTCCTGGTGAAGGCAGGGCTTATGAGCTGACAGAAGAATCTCAGAGACCCTCTGAGAGGCTTCATACCTGCCCACTTCCATCTCTTTATGAGCCAGGCCTGGAGATGAAAGGAGCACAGACTGGGGTGGATCAGGGACCCCTGCATCAGTAGATCTGCCTGGAGAGGGAGGGCTCTCGGAGGACAGACTGACAGCCTGTTGAGTAAAGAAAACTATATTTGTCAAGCTCAAAATGAGATGCATAGAATTATCTTTTCCCTTGGGCCTACAGCTTCAGCAGTACTTTCTGAACTAGAGGGGTAGGCAGAAATGCATACAGAAAAAAATGTGTCCACTGCAGCCTGAATGCATCCTGACAGAAGACACCATGTTCTGGATCTTTGGAGCAGAATCAAGGCAATTTGGTGTTGAGTAAGGTCCACATCAAGGATTCCCAGCTCTTCAAACAGATTGCATGATGTCTGGTGCCAACCATATGCCGATTGCACAGCAAAACCTGCATCGCCGACGACAATACAGCGACAACATCGACAGGTTGCTGTAGTGTCACAGTGGGACCCGGCACTGCTTTCTGGGAATCTTGCACCCCCTCCCTAATCAACTCTGACTTGGGTTGATTAGTTTATAATTACAGGGGTGTGGGGCAGAGCCTCCACGTGGGGGTTCAGGGCAAAACCCCTGAAGAAACAAAGTCTGCAGTGAACAGTTTTATGCCATCACTGTAATGTTGGTCGACAACGAAGTTGTTGAACCAGCGTCATAGAGCCAGTGCCAACAACCACTCATGAGGACTGGCTTCTGTTCGACTGAGTTAGCCTGCCAAAGTGTTCTGAGCCCCTGGCAGATAAACTGCCTGGATCAAAATGTCATGTTCCAGACATTCCCACACTCTCATCACCTCTCTGCAGATAGGGTAAGAGTGTGCACCCCCATGTTTGTTGATGTAGTACATGACAAGCTTGTCCATCTGGAAAACTGTCTTGTGGCTGATGAAGTCCACAAGAGCCCGTAGGATGTAGAGGACTGCTCTCATTTCCAACACATTGATGCTGAGATGGGACTCTGCAGGGCTCCAAACTCCTTGAGTGTGGTGGTCCTGACAATGGGTTCCCCACACTAGTGGAGACACATCTATGGTGTTGGTTATCTGAAGTGCTGGCTGAGAGAAAGAGAGACCTTGGAGGAGACTCTCCTCCTGTGTCCACCATGCAAGCAATTGAACTAGGTGTTTGCCACTTTGATGGGGTAAGATTGAGGATGCTTTGCTGTAGATCACTGCATGCTGAGCAGTCCCTGGGTTGTTCTCATGTGTAGCCAAGCCAGGGGTACCATGAAAATGGATGAGGCTATGAGGCCTAAGATGTGTTGCAAGGAGTGAGCCCAAAAAGACTTGTGCCCCATGATGAAATTAGCCATCTGAAGGATGGCTTTCTTTCTGTCCTCTGGAAGAAAATCCCCAGCCCTGGTGGTGTTCTGGAGGGCCCCTATGAAGAGGAGCTATTGAGATGGCTACAGTTGTGACTTCCCTCGATTCAACAGGACTCCCACGGAGGTTAGGAACTGAGAGGCTGTGGCCACTACTCATTCCATCTCCTACTTGGACAGACTGGCTAGTAACCAGTTGTCCAGATAAGGGAAAACCTGGAGTCCTAGTTTTGAAGGTGCACCAAAAGAACAGCAAAGCACTTTATAGAGGCTCGAGGTGCTGATTATAGCCCAAAGGGCAGAATCTGTAATTGATAATGCTGACCCAGTACCACAAAGCAGAGAAACTTGTGGTGGCTGGGGTGGACCAAGATATGCTGGTAAACATCCTGCATATCAAGGGAAGCCAACCAATCTTGGGGCTTGAGGAGCGATAGTAGGGTCTCTAGAGAGATCATTTTGAACTTTTCCTGCTAAATGAATTTGTTCAAATTTCTGAGATCAAGAATGGGGCACATGCCTAATGACTTTTTCAGAACAAGGACATACTAGGAGTAGAAGCCTGTGTTGTGCTCACCTCAGAACTACTTCCCTGCCCTACCGTTCAAAGGCCCACAATCTCCTTTATGAGAAGCTCGGACATGCAAGCTGACAGGAGGGTTGCTTTCTGGGTGGATAATCTGGAGGGAGTTCTGTCAAATTTAACAAGTATCACTCTCCGATGATCCTGAGAACCCACTTGTCTGTTCTGATGGCTTCCTATTGATGGTAATCTAGAGTAAGGTGCCCCCCACTGGAGAAGAGAGGTCTGTCTCAGGCAGCCGAGGCAAAACCAGGGCTGGGATGTCAGAGTGTGGCACAAGGTGCTTATGGGGCCTGTACCTTTGGCTGCACTTTCTTTTGTGGCTGGGGAGGCTGAAACTTGAGTTGAGCTCCCTTGCCTTTGTCTTGAAAGGATTGCTTGTTGTGGTAGAAGCCTCATCACTTCCTCCTTTGGGGATAGGATGTGGCAGGCCTAGTAGTCTTGATGACGGTCCTGTTTTTTGGGGGGGGAGGCCTCAAGAGAGACTATTCTAACTGTTGACCAGGCAGGTATGAACCACCAATGGGAACATTTATTACCTATTGCTGGACTTTGTTGGAGAAGCCAGATGTCTGAAGACAGGAGCGTCTTCTAATACAAATTCCTGTAGCAGCAGAACACAAGGCAGTATCAAAGACTTCCATAGCTGCTTTTAACTGATGACTGTTAGACTCAGTGCCATGAGTAACACTCTAAAGAATCTTGCGATTAGTCTCCAATTCATGCAAGTGCAGAGGGCTTGCAGCTCACTCATCCTTCTGCAGATGTCAGTGCCACCAACAAAACTGCTTTCCAGATGACTGTAGTTGCCATAGGCTCAAAAGGAGCCTCCGTCATCTGAGCAATGCACATATTTAAGTACCAAGGAGGGACAGGGTCCGTTATTTGAGGGTACAGGCCTTTGAAAAATCTTTTGAAAATGGGTTGAGAGGACACTGACCTGTCTTTGCCAGCTGATGTGTTAGCTGACACTGCTGTAAAATGAACCTTCAGGGTTGAGGGCCTGAGGCCCAAGGACTAGAAATAGACTAGGTAGTCCAGGATTGTAGACAGACATGGCTGTAGTGGGTTGAGCTGACTAGGAGACCACCAAAAGTAACATCTTTTCCATTTTGAAGCATAAGTTTTCCTCACTGCTAGTTTCCTGGAGACCTTCAGCACTTCCATCACTTCATCAGAGATGTAGCCCACAGAACTCTAGCTCTTCAAGAACCATAGTCTAAGATACAGAGTTCTCAGAAGTGAAAATGTTATTCTGCCCTGGGACAGTGGCAGCAGATTATATCTTAGGGGCAGGTTGACATAAGGCCTGTTGTATAGGGACAGTAGAATGGATACCAGATCTGCCTGGCCCAGTCTGGAGCTATGAGAATAATTGTTGCTGACTCCCTTCTCAGTTTGATCAGTACTCTCAGCAAAAGTGGGAAAGGTGGAAAGGCATATAGAAGCTTTCCTGACAAGTTGATGACTAGAGCATTTTCTGAGACTGTACCCACCGATGAGGCGGGGAGCTAGTTGTTCTTCCAGGAAGCCACCAGGTTTATTTCTGGTGTACCCCACTGTCTGAACACTACTGCAACACCTGCTGATTCAGGGTCCATTCATAATTTCCCAGGCCGATTCTGCTCAGGGAATCTGCCAGGACATTGCCTTTCCCTAGTAGGTGTACAGCTGAAAACTGAACTTCCAGGGAATATGCTAGGTTCTAGATCTCCACTGTTTCTGTGCACAGCTTTGAAGATCTTGTTCCTCTTTGCTTATTTATGTAATACATTGTTGTGGTGTTGTCTGTTCTGACATGGACAGACTGACCTCTGATCTGGAAGAAAAAGGTCTGCAATGCCAGACACACTGCCCTGAGCTCTAGGAGATTTATGTGCTACTGAGTCTCAACTGCACTCAAGAACCACTTACATTAATGTCCTCCAGGCAGGTGCGCCACCTAGGATGGAGGCAGCTGTTATGAGTATAGCTATAGGTGACTGCTGAAGAAGGATTCCTTCTCTGAGGATGCATTCTTCCTTCCACCACTCCATTGTCCTTAGCAAAAACTTTGTGACAGGCATCCATTTAGGCAGTGGATCCCACCTCTGAGACCAATGGTCTCCTATGTGATATTGGACATCTCTCATTTGGAAGCTGGCCCCGGTACTTCTGCAGTGGATGAGGTGATGTACCCCATGAAAATTCAGAAAATCCCTTGCATGTCTTGGCTGACCTGCCTTGAAGGATTCTGGCACTTCTGAAGATTTATGAGGAAGCCCAGGACCTTCAGTGTGTCTTATGTCAGCAATACTGAGAACTTTGCTTCCTGCTGTGTTTTTTTTTTTTTTTTTTGAGACCAGCCAATCATCCAGGGAGGGGAAAAAACACTACCCCTTGATTTCTCAGATGTACTGCTACCACAGCTAGGCACTTTGTTAACACTCTTGGAGCTGAGGGGAGGCTGAAGGGAAGGGTTGTGAACTGGTGCTGGTAGTTGCCTATCCTGAACCCGAGGTACTTTTTGTGGCTAGGCCTGACTGATATGTGAAAGTAGGCATCATTCAGATCCAGTGACCCTAGCCAGCCTCTCTTTTTGTAGAGAAGGAATCACTGAGTCCACTTTACCATCTGGAATCTTTCTTTCTTTAAGGGTTTGTTCAGATATCTCAAGTCTAAAATGAGTTGCCATTCATCATTTTTCTTGTGGGTCAGAAAGTACTTAGAATAAAGTCCCTTGCCCCACTGTGAGGGAAGATACTGTTTCCACTGCATTTGCTTGCAACAGTTTCTTCACCTCCATCTACAACAGGATTCTTTCTGTTGGGACATGAAGGTGGAAACTCTTTTGATTCTGCAGCTTTGGGATTTTCTGAACTTCACGGATAAACCTCAAATCACTACTTTCAGGGCCCACCTAGTAGTGGAAGGGCATCCTGTACAGGCTTAGTCAGGGATTTACTTTGCCTGGGTTTAGGGAGCTGGCATTGCAGCTGCATGCCTGGTGCCCCTTCTATCTTTGCCTCTATAGTAGCCACTTTGTGGTGGGTACTCATAGGAGACATAACCATGGTGGTAGTATTGTATACCCTACCTACCCTGCTGTAAAGCCTGTAGGAAGTGGATGCCTTTTCTTTCTCAATATTGCTCTTCTAGGTGGTTTTGTATTCATCCACATTTTAAAGCCTCTGTCATGTCACCACATAGTGAATTTCCCCTCACAGGAAAAATCCATCTCTATCGTGAAATAGACTGGTAGTTTTAAGGCAGGAAAAACTCCTTAAGGACATTGCATGGATCATGACCCTAGATGCTGTGCCATTTGTGCCCACTGCCATATGGAACTGGTACAGTACTTGTGGTATTTATGGCTAATCCTCCTGTGTCAGCCATAGCCTTTGCCAAGTCTCCAGTTGCCTTTTCACTCAGTGCCAGTATGGCATTTCATAAGGCTTTCTGATACTGTGCTGTGTAGGCCAGGTAAGCTGTATTCCTGAGGAGCAGGGAGTCTGACATATAAACTGTTTTGCCCCATGCTATTAAGCTTTTTCAGGAGACATGGGAGAATGGGACACTTTGACCTTGTCACATGCAACAGTCTGGACCACTGCCTCATGATTAGGGTAGGAACAGGTACTCAGAGCCCTGTTTGTTCACCTGATATTTTTATGTTTTTTTTCAGTCTACGCCAGTAGCTGAGGTGGTGGTGACATGATCTGGACCCAGGCACTTTAAACACAATTCATGGAAGCCTGCCTTTTCCAGGAGTTAAAAATTTTACAATTTTGAAACCTGTAGGTCCTGTCTTCCTTTGGGTCTGTCAGTCAAGCCAAACACTGATGACCCTGTGAAAACATTTGTGGTTCCCAGTAGAAAAACTGTACTTATAAAAAGCCCAACTGTGGTTCAGTTCTTAAAAAGTTAAAACTGCAGGTTAAATATACCTCAAGAGATTTCTTAGTAAAATTAGTCAATTCTTATCTCAGTTCCCAAAAGATGAACCGAGAATAATCTAAAGTAAAACCATGACATGGTTTTAAGTAAAAGTGATTTTCACTTTCTTTAAAATTGAAAACAAAATAGTAGTTTTCTGAAAGCAGGAACCATGCTGAAAATGGACATCTCTGTTTCCTGGAACTGATCAGGAACAGGATAAAATTAAACCTTCACAATAAATAACAACTAATACCCTAACAAATGCACAGTGTTGAAAAGTTAACAAAAATACTCATTTTTTGTCAATTACATGTTATTAAATATATATATAAAATATCAGTATGCAAGTTCCTACAGCAAAAAATATGAACATAAATAAAATATTTCTAATACACTTAAAAACAGAACTACATTGACTTTAAACTAATTATATGGCTAGAAAGACATTCCTTAAAGGCAAAAATGTGGTACAACTGTAAAGATTTAAAACAACATCTCAATTAAATTTCCGCTTAATCAAATACAAACTAAAATTAGCTGTCTTGTAAGGCATGGGGTCATAATGTCCCAAGACGTTATACCAGCATGCAAAAATCACGCTGCCAATACAGCGTGATTTCTTGCATGCAGCATATGTCCTTTGTTTGCGGGGGTCTGCCTCCTGCACCCCTTGTTATGGGGGGCTGCACTCCCACAGCCCCCCAATAATGATTCTCAACTCCGGGGGGGGGGGTTAACATTGAAATCACACAAAGTGCAAAAAAAAAAAAATTGTCTTGTCTCTGGGATCAGGAATCAAACCCGGTCCCAAACGCAGTGTCTGGGTTCCTTGCTGCCAGTGGTTCAGTCCATTGACCCACAGCAGCTGCTCTGTGGAACCCTGTCCCAACAGAGGTCTTATCCTCTGCCTGGGACAGTGAGAGGATGCAATACCGTTCACAACAGCATTCGTGGTATTGAACCCTCTCGCTGACATTTACAGTGCTATTTCAGGTTAGTGCTTGTGTGGTATGCTCTTTAGGCGCATGACATATTGATCTGGTAGGGTCTTGTAATATCCTAATAAATCATGTTCCCCTGCTACTTATTTGTTCTGTCTGCGACAGAGATCAAGAACAACAGAAATAAAGGCATATTAAGAAATGTTAAATACTATAGAATAATAAAACAACAAACTATAAATTGGCCAAAGACTTTGAGGTGACTGCTTTCTTGAGGCCGAGAAATAAATCTGATGTTAAAGTGCAGGAGTGAGAATGACCACACAGCAGAATTTGAATTTCACTGCAAATTCCATAATTAGCATTGCATTCTTAAAGCTCTGTGTCAGCTCATTCCAGGGGAAAGATTGCATTTGTTAAACATAAGAAAAAATACTTACAATAATAGTCTTGTTTCTTCCAAGGGAATCTTACTGCATTCTGGCTAATGCAGTATGGTCTCACCATCGGACTGTCCCAGAGCCGAAATGGTTAATAGAACCTATGCAAATGATGGAATGCTAGGCTTGAGCTCTGTTTTCAAACCACTGTCCCTGGTTGCAGTTCTTCAACCATCAGATTCTTATGAAGTATGCATAGTGAACTATCTAATTATACTACTACTACTAATTAAAAGCTAACCCCCTTTATTAATTACCACTCCACAAACAAATCAGAATGGCATCCTAAAGACTCAAGTCACAGATGCTCAAGAAAACACTACCCACAGGTTTACAGCAATATGTGTACAGCTGGAGTGCAGTGACCCTCAGGTTCTAGCAGGGAAATATTGAGGGAGCTCAGAATGCAGTAAGATTCCTTGGAAGAAACAAGATTACTGTGGTAAGCAATATTTTCTTCAAACCCAGAAATCTTATTGTATTCTGACTAATACAGACTACCCAAGCAATAGCTGTGGAGGTGGGTACAGAACCTACTTAGGAAAAAGGCTCTGCAGGACTGCTGTGCAAAACCTAGCATCTCCTGTGGTCCGAACATCCAAGCAGTAATGCTTGGTAAATGCATGGACAGTTTCCTAGGTGGCTGCTTTACAGACTTCCACCACAAGAATATCCTTAGCAGCTGCTAAGGAAGCAGCTGTACTCCTGGTTGAATGGGCTCTGAGGCCTGTAGGTGGCTGCTTGCTCCCCCTGCTGTAGCAGAACTGGATGCAAGCAACAACCCATCTTGTAATAGACCTTTTAGTGGCCCATTTTCCTTCCCCACTTCTCCATAGGTGAGAAAGAGTTGAGTATGGTCTTTCCTGTGGCCCTTTGTGTGATCAAGATAGTAGCTGATAATACTTTTTACAGCCAAGCTATGCAGTCTACGTTCCCCTGAAGTGGAGTGATCAGTAAAAAAGACAGGCAATGTAATGTACTGGTTGAGGTGGAATTCGGATACCACCTTGGGCAGAAATTTCCTATTAGTCCTTAGAACAACTCTGTCTTTGTAGACAGCAATGTAGCCAGGCTCTGTGGATAAGGCCTAGAGCTTGCTAATCCTCCTGGCAGAGGTAAGCCACCAGCAACACTGTTTTCAAAGTAACGTACTTGAGTTCTGCCAAGGACATGGGCTCAAAGGGGCTGCATAATCTTGGCAATACGTATCTTAAGATCCCACATGGGTGTAGGCTCCCTATGTGGGGAATGTAAATGCAGTAACCCCTTGAAAAACTATCTGAACACTGGATTAGAGGCTATGGACAGCCCCTTGCCAGCTGAAAGTTAAGCTAAAACAGCTACCAGGTATACTTTAAGGGTAGATGCCCTTAAGCCCAAACAATGGAGATGGGTTAGGTATTCCAAGACCACTGGCAGGCTGGCCTGATTATGGTCTGTATCCCTTCCCTGACACCAAATGGAAACATCTTCCATTGGGAAGAATAGGTTTTTCTAGTAGACATTTTCTAGATACCTAAGTATCTCATCACCCTTCTGACAGATGCAAGTTTGCATACTCGAAGTCCTCAAGAGCCAGGCCTTGAGCCTGAGTAACTGAAGGTTGAGATACATGATCCTGCCTGGGAAGAGGTCAGTAGGTTGTGCCTCCTGGGAGGCTGATTGGCTTGGTTACTGACATGGACAGAATCAGTGAATACCAGGGCTGTCTGGCCCAATCTGGTGCAATGAGGATCTTTGTTGCTGACTGGGATCTGAGCTTGTTCAGTATCCTTAGCAGCAAGGGAAAGGGAGGAAAGGTATACAGGAACCTCCCTGTATAATCCAGCAGCAGTGCATCTAGAGGGATTGTGCCCTTGACAGGGGGAGGTCTGCAGCAGTACTGTGGTAGCTGATGATTGTCTGGAGCTGCGAAGAGGTCCACTTCTGGAGTGCCCCATCTCCTGAAGACAACCTCCAAACCTGCTTGTTCAGAGACCACTCATGGTGGTTCTGATTGATCCTGCTGAGGGCATTTGCTAAGACATTGTCCTTCCCTGGGAGATGGACTGTTGAGAGGGAGACCCCTAGGGAATATGCCAGGCTCCAGATTTTCATGGCCTCTGTTCACAATGGGATTGACCTTCCTTATGCCCCCTTGTTTGTTTATGCAGTACATGGCGGTTGTGTTGTCTGTCCAGATCTGCACCACCTTGCCCTATATTAGGCTGGCAAAGGACTGGATGCCTAGAAGGACTGCCCTGAGTTCCAGCAAGTTGATGTGTAGTAGTGAATCCTGTTTCTGCCATGTGCCATGTGCTGTGTGCTCCCCCAGATGTGCCCCCATGCCAGGAGTGATGCATCTGTGGTTAGTACCAGTGAA
The DNA here is from genome assembly GCA_016271365.2 of Neoceratodus forsteri. Lineage (NCBI taxonomy): Eukaryota > Metazoa > Chordata > Ceratodontiformes > Ceratodontidae > Neoceratodus > Neoceratodus forsteri. Next base: position 1,378,461,552 of record CM057456.1, on the reverse strand, counting down.
GGGGGTTGCTGCAAGAATGGCACCCCATGTCTGAGGTTGGTCTTGTCTTGCCACTACTGCAGTGCCTGAAGGAATTCTGCTGTGACTGGCACTAGCTTTGACAATGACTCTCTTTTTTGTAGACATTAAGCTCTGAGGTGAAACTGAATGTCCGTCATCTGGAACCTGGCCCCTGACACTGTTGCTGTGGATGCTGCTATGTAGCCTAGCAGCTGCAGAAAATGCCTCACTGGTCTTGGGATGTGCAACTTGAAGGAGCTGGCCACCTGCACCAGACTGTCCACTCTTCCCTGTGCGAGGAAAGCCTTCCCTTTTTGAGTGTCCAACTCGGCCCCTTTGAATTCCAGGAGCTGAACTGGTTCTAGTATTGACTTTTTTAGGTTTGCCATGAACACCAAGGACTGCAGAGTATCCTGTGTGACTGCCAGTGCCTCCTTGACTTGATGATATGACTGACCTACAATTTGCCAGTGATCCAGACCCCTAGCCTCCTTAGGTGCCACGACCACAGCCAGGCATTTCGTGAACACCCTTGGGGTAGATGTCAATCCAAAGGGCATTGCCCTGAAATGATAATTGCCTGATGGCAATCTGAACCTGAGGTACTTTCTGTAGGATTGCCTGATAGGAATGTGAAAGTAGGTGTCCTTTAAGTCCAGGGATGCCAGCCAGTCTCCCTGCCTTAGAGTTGGAAGGATAGTAGCCAGAGTCACCATCTTGAACTTTGGCTTTGACAAGTGTCTGTTTAGATGTCTGAGATCCAGAATGGGTCTCCATTCCCCTGTTTTCTTTAATGTGAGGAATATCCTGAGTATAACCCTCTTCCCCTTTGTGCCAAGAGGACTGGCTCTACTGCCCTTTGCGCCAGAAGGTTGGATACTTCCTCCTCTAACAAAGCTGTTTCTGATGTGGCAGAGGGTTTGAAGACCCTTAACCTCAGCTTTGGCATGAACTTGAAGCTGAGGACAAGATCCTGGATCACTACCTCCAGGACCCACTTGTCTGTGGTGATGCTTTGCCACTTCTGGAGGTAGTGAGCCAGCCTGCCTCCTACTGGGATTGGGGAGGTGGCCTGAGCAGGTACCTCAGGGTGTTTGCTTTGCCTGGGCTGCTGGCCGTGTGCTGGGACTAGTGTGGCCACTGCCCCTTATGCCCCTGCCTCTAACGTATCCCCTCGCTTGTTGGTACTGGGGGATCCTTGAAGCTGGAAAAAAGGCATGTAGTGGATCCTGCCCCTACCACCTATACTCTGGTGTTTCTGGGGTGTGGATGCCCTCTCTTTTGCTGTAGCACTCTTGTAGGCAACTTTGTATTCACCCATTTTCTTCATATGGGCTTCTGTCTGTTCCCCAAACAGATGTATAGGATCACAGGGAAAGTCTAAAGCTTTGACCTGTGTATCCTGAGTCAGATTGGTGGTTCTGAACCTGGCAAACATTCTGAGGGACACTGAAGCTGCAATTTGTCTGGATGCAGTGTCATTGGTATCCACTGCCATTCTAAAGTGTCTTGGCAGCTTCCTCCAAGTTAGCTGCCATGGGAGATGAAACAGCCTTTGCAATCTCTAGGATCATACTCTAAAGAGTTTTCTGGTACCTAGCAGCATATGACATATAGGAGGCCTGCCTAATGGCAAAGGATGACCCCAGGTACACTTTCTTTGCCACTAAATCCACCTGTCTAGAATCCTTATCCAGAGGTGAGAGACCAGGGGATGCCAGCTTTGCCACAATTTGCAGCCTGCACTACCCCTACTGGCTAGGTGCCAAACAGGAGTTCACTCCTCCTTTGGCAACCAGTATTTTTGTTCACCTTTTGTCCATAGGAGGTACTGAAGTGGGAGTCTGTAAAATCTTTAGAGTCTGTTTCTTGAGGGATTTGTGGATGGGAAGCAGCAAGCTCTTTGATGCTGGAACAGCCATCATCTCACTTTAGTCCTCTTCCTCCTCATTCTCAGTGGGCTCCTGAATTGGGAGATCAAGGGTCTGAGCTACCTGTTTCATGAAGGAATAATACAAGGTAAAATCCTAAGTTCCCTCATCAGGAGAGTCAGGGCAGTGAGGAGCTAGGGAGATGTCCAGTTCAATGGGCTCTCCATAATCCTCCTCCTCTTCCTCTTCTCCCTCCTCCTCTTCTTCCCCATAATGGTCACAACCAGAGTCAAATGGACTGGGAACCTGGGTTGAACTGGGGGTTTGGACCATTGTATGCAGCAGTTGTTTTTCATCCAGAACTGGGATTCCAGACTGCAAGGACTGGATAATTTTGATTGCGTCTGCAATCTCTGCAGCAGTTAGAGCCTCAGCGTTCTTCGGTTACAGCTATGGTTCCTTTCCAGTATGCTTTTCTTTCTTTTTCTTTTTGTCTGCAACAACCAGTTCAGCAGCAGTATCAGTGGTACATTTTTTATTTGAAGAGCTTTCACCCCATTCAGAGGGCAACTTCTCCAGTTCTTTCTGAGGAGGAATTAGTTTGTCTACGGCTGGGACAGCAGCCTTTTCAATAATTTTTTTCCTGCAGTCTTTTTAACCACCTCTCAACCGTTGACTGTGGAAAATTCTTACAAATCTCACAGTCTGTCTTAAGGTGCTCAAACCCCAGACAGAAGATGCAGATTAAATGAGGATAAGCGTTAGCAAAATGTTCCCCTCACTCAGTGCAATGCTGGAAATCTGTTGGTCCCTTTCTTTTCTTGGTTTTCTGTGACATAACCAGAAAAGAAAACCTATTTTTTTTTTTTCAGTTAATATCACCTGATAAAGAACAAGGAGTTACCCCAGTAAAATAACAAATAAATGATAGCAGACTTACTTCCCGAGTCGGAAACTTTAATTTAAATTGAAATTTACTGCAGAAATAAAAGAAACGTCGGTTCCTTTTCCAGTTAAGGGAACCGAAAAGGAACCTAACAACTTACACAAAAGAAGCTAAATCTAATTAATTCTACCTTAATATCAAGGACAGTGCTTCAAAATCCAAATAAATAAACAGTACTTTATAAAAAAATTAGAAAACAAAGTTTCCAAGTAAATGAAGGAGAGCTCTCTGGAGAAGTTTTACTGAGGCAAGCAGAGTAAAGAATTTGATGGTTGAAGAACTGCAACCAGGGATAGCGGTTTGAAAACCAAGCTTGAGCCTAGCATTCCATCAATTGCATAGGTTCTATTAACTGTTTTGACTCTGGGGCAGTCCTATGGCAAGACCATGCTGTCAGCATTAGTCAGAATACAATAAGATTTCCTGGGATTTGACGGGACGATTCCTGGGGTTTGAATTGAATGAAATATGTTTTTATGGGAGTTTTCATATTGTAAATATTTAAGGATTTGGCCATTTTTATGGCTGTGGGTTGATCCTACAGTCATCTTGCTTTAGCTAGGAAAAACTGGCATACTGTGGAACCATTTTTTAATACTTTTCAATGTATCCTTCCATAACAGTAAATCACTATGACAGTTAAATACTCCCTTCTTTCTGTTTAGATTGTTGTAGACAGAACTCCAAGCTGCTTATCAGATGGCCATTAGGAAACTAAAACAGCTTCTTTAAAATTGGTTACCCATTAAACTGAAGATTTGTTTACCCACCTTTGAAATGCAACAACTTGCACATTTAAATACTTAGCATTTAAATATTTTCTTGCTACTAGCTTCAGTTGGGCAGGTATTCTCTTTCAAGAAAGATTCAAATCATACCTCATAAATATCACCCTTTTCAGAAAGGAATCTCAAAAAAAAGGTTTACACTGTTTTCTAACCTCTAAGACACTATCTGACAAGCACTTGTCTCAGGCATAGTTTATTATATACAGCAAACACACACACACACACACACACATCCTCATTGCCACAACATTCGAAATAAATACTGCAATCTAATATGTTATAAAACAATAAAGAACCTGTTTGTTTATGTCAGTCTTGGTTGTGTGGAACACAATAAAGTTCAGTTTGCAGTAGATTTCCTTTAACTATTTCTTATCCTATATTTTGAATCCTGGATAGCACAGGGAGATGCTACATCTCATTCTCATTGGGATCCACATTTTACACATTTTTGCACTGTATGTACTCATGATGTCCCATATTAGATGCAATATCTTGTCTTCAGTGTAGTCATGATTTTACCATGTTTATAATGTATTTATTCAGGGTAGCCTAGTCCAGATGTAAAACATTGTTTTCAGCATGCTCTGATTTTATGCAATGCAGCATAATATTGTGTAGGTGTAGAGCCCAACTGAAAATAAGTTGCCACATCTTCTGTGAACTTTCCAGGCTAAATACAGTATATAGCAATCAGAAGGCATATTCAAGGAAAACACACTGTAAAAATGTATAAAAGGAAGACCACACTGAAACTGCCTCTCAGCAGATCTGCATTGTGCAAATTCATTAGAAATAATGGGTAAAAGCATGCCCACACTGTAAGTGATATTTTATAGGATATGCCAGTTGAGATTTGATATATCATATATTGAATCTCAACTGGCATATCTTTTAAAAATGTAATACTTAAAATGGTTTAAATACTTTACCCAAATGAAATAAATATTATAAATATCTGCTTGGCTAGTCTTTCCTCGTAGGTCTTATCCTATATGCCCTGAGCTATTGTAATTGCCCTCCACTGTACCACTTCCACCTTGTCTATGATTTTTTTTCTCAGATGGGGCTTCCAGATCTGAATGCAGTATTCCAGGTGCAATCTCATGAGTGTCTTCTACAGGCATCAGTAGCATCCCCACCTTCTCTTGCCGTAGCTGCTTCAGCTATGCTACAACCCATCCTTTAGTAGGTGGCAGGCTGACTCCGGTGCAGTGAGAGCACTGCATATTCTTCTCTCAATGCTCTTGCCACTCCTAAAAGCTCTCCACAGCCATATCGGCTCTGACCAGAGTTTGTTTTTACACTGGCAAAACTGTCTGAAAATCACAACTTCTGCTTTCTACTCCACCCAACCCAACCATGGTTTCAACAAAAGAAAAAAAAAATTGTCTCAAAAATGCACTAATCAATTTTTGTTGAGACTTGCAATCATGAGTATTAGCCTTAGGTAGTATAACAGTTTTGAAGAAATGCTTACTCTGTAAGTCTAGTGTTCAAAGTTCCAATCTGGTTAGTGTCAAACCAGCCCATGTCCTGGTGCAGAATTCCCAGAAAAACTTCTCCCAGTTCTCTGGAACTGTCTTCTGGCAGCTATCAGAAAGGTAGTCACATGGATTGTAGCTAACAGCACTGTACCAAACCGATGCCAATATAGTAGTAGGCATACCTGTTTTATAGAATAAAATATGGTCACGGTTCACAGAATCTTTTATTTGCTTTCATTAAATGTCCATCTTTCTCTTTCTCTTTCTTTCTCGTGCTCTTTCTGTCTTATGCCTCATATCATATCCTGCTTTTGTATTATCACTGGAATTGGAGCAGGGTTCATTGTAATTCCAAGTCAACAGGGATTTTGTGTTAAACTGAATATACTGTCTGCAGAACAGGTCTTGGTAAAGTAAATGCTGCTGCCAAACTTTTGCTCTCTTCGCAAAAAATGTATTTTTCAAACATTAAAGGATCTCATTAGTAAGTTAACACTAAGAGTTTACTTTTCACAATAAAATTGATTTATCAGACCAGAAAGGTGATTTCACTAAGGAACTGCAAAATCACCTTTCTTGCCTGATTTGCATAATCCCACTGCCGCTGGTTATGAGGTGGGTCCCAGAAAGGCCATGTTGAAATTGTGGGATCAAAATATGTAAAACTGAAAAAGTTATGTATCAGAGCTAAAACCCTATTGAAATGCACTGAACCGCACTTACCTTAGTTTCTCATATTGCAGTCGATAATTCCAGCAGCAAGGCGTGTCTTCGACTGAGAGTGGATCTTCACCCTGGGAGCTGTTCAAGTGAGCAAGGGTGTGTGAGAATATGTAGTGGGGTGTTGGGTGGTGAGTGCTGAGTGGGAGGTCAGGGTGGTTTGGTCAGATTGGCAAGGACCATTTTCTTTTTACAGGTTAAAAAAATTTGAGAGATTTTTTAGTACATCTAACAATCTGAGGATGGCAATTGAAGGTAGGGCTGCCACTAGATACCAGGGTAATGTACTATATGAGGGGACAGTGATTGGAGGGTAGAGGGGTGCCGCTAGACACCAGGGAAACATACTATATATAAGGTGACTGTGATCGAAGGGTGGAGGGGCACCACTAGACACCAGAGAAACATACCAGACATGAGGGGGCTGTGACTGGAGGGTGGCGGTGCCACTAGACACCAAGGAAATGTACTATACATGAGGGGGCAGCAACTAGAGGGTAATGGGTACCTCTAGACACCAGGGAAACATACTATAAATGAGGGGACAGTGATCAGAGGGTGGAGCTGCCACTAGACACCAAGGAACCATGCTATACATGAAGAGAAGGCAATGGGAGGGTGGGTGTGCCACTAGACATAGAAACATAGACTTTGTCAGCAGATAAAGATAGCTTGGCCCACCCAGTCTGCCCATTTCTTACCTACTGGATAAGCTGAAGATCCTAGTTTTACCAACAGCCTACTTCCTCCTACCTCCCACTAGAATTGTCTTATGTCTGTCTCATGCATTTTTAAATTCCCCCACTGTTTTTGACCCCACAACCTCCTCAGGAAGACCGTTCCATGCGTCCATCACCCTCTCTGTGAAAAAATACTTTCTCTTGTTGCCCCCGAGTCACCCCCCCCCCGTCTTCAAATTGTTCTTGCCATCTCTTTTTCTGAAAGAGGCTACCTTTGACTTTGTTAATTCCTTGAGGTACATGAAAGTTTTATCATGCCCCCCTTCGAGGGTATACATATAAGCTCTTGCCGCTGAACACAGTCACTTACTTGCTTGAAGTGCTCCAAGAATTGTCTGTATTTCATCCCAAACCCACAGCCTCATGAAATGATCTGGCCCTGCATTGACACCTCCCCCCAAAACTTCTGTAAGAATGGATAGTTCAACAGCTGTCCTCCACTCCCATTCTGCTCCAAGGTTTTCTTTCCATTCCCCTTTTTCACACAGACCTACAAGCAGTATTTGTTGACTCTGCTGTCTCCCACCAATGGCATCCCCAACCTGGTATCGCAATTAAACTAAATATCCTCCTGCTTCAGGAACTGCAAAAATGAAAATTACATACCTACTGTAATTCTTGATCTTCCTGTATATCTTCATCATTCATCACTGGTGGGAGTTCTAGGCAGAGGCACTAGGATCCAGCGGGAAGCTTATAGTTTTAAGCTTTTTTAGCTTCCTTAGGAGAACGGGCCAATGTCGGGATGGTACCATCATTGAGGCTGATGTATTATGTGGCCCTTGCGGGTTGGCCAGTAAATGATGCCAGGCCCTACATCAACTCAGTTCTGTTCACCGGAGAGAGAAACTAGAGACAGCAGAAAAGAGAGAAGGGTGGGGCAAGGGATCCCTAGGGATAGTAAAAGGAAAGGATATAAACTGAAAAAGGAATAAGCCAGACATAAGAGGAAGGGTAGGACACTAGGAGGTCTGGGAGAGAAGGACCTCAACCACTTGGCAGGCCAAGGGGAGGGTTAATAAGATGGGAGAGGATAGAGAAGAGCAAAGAAAGTATGGAGAAAAAAAGAGAGTGAGAACGAGAAATTGCACCCCAAAATGGAAAGGCCTGAAGGGATCTCCTGATAGACCTTGTGGGAGGAACTCATCTGCCTCCTTCTCTGTTTTGGTTTGGGGAAATCCAAGGCAAGACAGACATCGAGAGAGTCCACAGTATAAGCCTCCCAGGCTAAAGAGGGCTCAAGGCAGAAGAAGCCACAGGATGCCGAGGCATAGCTGCGTATCGAGCTTTACAAGTGTGAGAAGCATCACAGGATGCAATTGTCAAGCCACACAAGAATCACCCAGCTAGTCTATCAGAGAAAAAGAAGGGGCCATTGGATCTCTCACTCTCTCTCCCTCTACAAACAGAGGTGGGGACAGGACCCACGCTGGGGTAGGATCCTCTCAGAAGGAGACCATCTAATTAGGGAGGTCCCAGAGTCTGAGAAGGATGTTGATTCCCACATGCCTAGGATCACTAAAAGCAGTGAAGGCAGAGGCCTTAAGCCTCCAGAAGTGGCCAGGGATACTCAAAGACTCAAGAGGACCCTGCCCATGGGAACCAGAAGGATTACCTGAGGAGAAGAAAAGTGGAGCAAACTAAAGCTCTACAGAGTGGATAGGAGGTACCTGGAGCCCCATCGATAAAGACGGAGACCCAAGAATGTGGGCAAGCTTGAACCTCATGCATAGGGAGAAGAGACAAGAGTCCTCCCCAAAAATTAGGGCACACCCTGGCTAATACACCCTCCACATAGATTCCTCATTAAAGTCATGAGGGGCCCTGAGGAGCCCCTAGTACAAAGAGGGCAAGAGTTCCTGCTTGCCCTCTCCCCAAAGGTGGCTCCCTGGTGCTTCAGGTGAAGTGACAGGGAACCTGGAGGTGCCAGCAGGATTACACCCACAACTGGCATCTATTAGGGAAAAGGCAAGCAGGGAGGAAGCACTGCCCAGGAGACTGAGACCCAAGAGAGAATGGTGGGCAGGAAGCAGTGATTAATAGTGAAGATAAACAGGAAGATCAAGAATTACGGTAGGTACATAATTTTCATATCTTTCCTATGTCAATTTTCACCATTCATCACTGGTGGGTGATTACAAGCACCACACATGTGACACTAACACCTCCCTGAGGGCTGAATCTTCTCTTAGCCTCCTGTTGGGGAAAAACACTTTAAGGAAGTGGCCCCATACAGGCCTGGCTAGGCCAGAGACTGGTCAGGGTGAGGCAGAGACTCCTGCTGCCTGGGAGAAGGAAGGCACCCCGACAACTCACACCTCACCCTATGGTAGAAGAAGTGGACTCCTTGGAAGGGAGAGTCAATTGTCCTACACTGGGCCAGGGGTGATAACCTGGAAAGCTGAAGCCATGCCGTCTGCCTAATGCAGAATGCAATTCCTGCCAGTCTGCAAGCTACCTCATTGGCATCACAAGACACCCTTGCCTGGTGTCTTGCTAGCTCCAGACTGTGCGCAGAAAGGGTGATGGCTGCCTGGTCCCCTCTCTCAGGCCAAGTTGCCAGGTGTTGTCCCAGCTCTCCTCACGGGTGTTTAGCATAGGGCAGCCTGGTGTGCCAGGCATGCCGAGATGCACCAAAGGAGGCGCTACTGATAAAAAACCTCTACCCCAGTGGTCAAACCCAGCTGAGTCGAGTCAGGGAATGGTCATGCTTTGGGCGACTATGTCCGGAAGAGGTATCCAGGAGCTTCACTCCCAAAGAGGGGTGGGGCATAACACCTGGAGACCCGAGGAGTGTACAATACCTGCACTACTGGAGAAGGGGCAGAGGAATGCTGCCTGACCCAATGTGACACCTCCGTGAAAGGGACAGGCCACAGAGGGACAACAATGTTTTTGGCACTGAACTCCCCAAGGAAAACATGTGTCACATGGTCAGGATTGCGACTTGTGAAGTAAGAGATGTGGAGCTCTCCTAGCATCCCCAACAGGAATCGCTGATAGCTGATATCAGTGTCTGAGGACAGGGGGACAGATGGATCCTCTTCCTCGACGGAGGAAGACAAGAAGGAAAAAGAGCCCAGCTCAGAGTCAGGACCAGTTAGAGACTTGGTCTAAACAGGACCTCATCCAGGGCTCTGAGGTACTGGTGGAAGGCAGCCGCCAATGACCTGAACTGCTCCCATGTCATCGGTCCCAAAGGGCCCCAGAGGTCTGGCAGAGAAGAGGGAGGAGGCAGAGGATCTGACAGCAGAAGAGTGGTCTAGTAAGTCAGAGCAGGACCTCTGCTAAGGATACTTGAACGTGCAGAGGACCCCTCCCAAGGGGAGGGGGGCTGAGCAACTTACGCACTGAAGTTTGCCTATCCAGACAGAGGCAGCTAGAGTGGTGTTCATGGGCAAGGACCCAACAATGAGGTAATTGGAGCCAGTATGCCCCTTGCAGGCATCCCCTAACCCCACCTGCTACAGACCCTACCTGGTCTGGTGAGCAGAGGAGGGAAGGTTTTGCACTGCTGCTCCTCCCAGTGCCACCAGAAGCTCTGGAGGAGTACCTGCATGCCAGCCTCAACCTCCCCAGGCCCACCTCCTTAGACAGGGATATGCTTCTCGGTTGGCCCCCAGTACCTAAGATCAGGGGCTCTGAAATAACCTCAGCACTGAGAAGGTGCAGAACCTATCCCAGAACCCACCCTGGCTCGGAATCCAACCCAGCACTGTGCTGGACCCAGTACTGGAGACTGAGTTGGAATCCAAATTGGCCCCATGCATAGCGCCAGAACCAGTCCAGGCACCAGGGTCAGCACCGGCTTCAAACACGACACCAGCCTCAGCACTGGAATCAAGACTGGAGGCATCCCCAGCACTGTGAGCGGCACTGGAGGACATGGAGGAGTTGGCCCCATGGGCGGGTCCCAGCCAGAGGGGCGACCAATCTAGTTACAGCAGAGGCCAAACGGCTAGGCGTAGAAGAGCTATGGGTACTCTTGAGAGTCAGGCAGCCACTCCGGGTCATCCTGATCATCCTTCTCCGAGGAGGAGGAGATCAGGGAGACCACCAGAGAAGCTACTCCTGAAATCCTCCATCTCCTGGTCCCGCTGGCAGCACTGTAAGGGGACCTAGCACCAAAAGCAGCACCGCATCACCCACCGGTCAGGAGTCGAAGTGGTGCCAACAGGTGGCACTGAGGACTCCACCGGCTCGGGTCCAGCGTTTAGCTGCAACTGCAACACCAGTGGTGGCCGTGCCTAAGAAGAGGCGGTGGACCATGAGGGGTACTCAGCCAACCCCCTGGAGGAGATCGACTGTCCACCGACCCTCACATAGGCCCTCGCATCTCAATGAGACTGGAACTAGTAGAGGCCTGCTTTTCGGTATGTGGTACCAGAGGAGCTGAGAAGGGCCCAAAGCCTGGACTTGGCATCCGGGACCGGCCACACCTCTGAAGGTGGCAGGATCCTGACCAACCTTCATCACACACACCTTGAGGACCCAGTGATTCAAGGAGAAGCAAGCATCACAGTTGTCCATGTCATGTTGAAGACCCAGGCAGGACAGGCAGTAATCCTGGTAGTCTGACACGGTCATCAGCTTGGCACAGGGCACTGATGCATAGGTGTATGCCCTGCCTTCGATTTTGAACTAGACCCTGAACTGGACGTAATTGATATTGGAAAAGCTGGGGAAACTGTGGACGGATAAAGCTATGGCCCAGACAGGATTCACCCAAGGGTTCTCAAAGAGCTAAAGCAGGAGTTGGTGGCACCGCTTACAAGGTTATTTAATCTATCACTGGCCAAGGGAAGGGTTCCTAGGGACTGGAAAAGGGCTGAGGTGGTGCCATTGCATAAAGGGGGAGGAAGGGAGGAACTGGGAAACTACTGCCCAGATAGCCTTACCTCCGTTGTAGGTAAGCTAATGGAGACACTTATTAAGGAAAGGCTGATAAAATATCTGGAGGTGGAGGGCCTTCTGGATGTCAACCAGCATGGATTCATAGGTGGTAAGTCCTGCCAGACCAACCTGATTGAATTCTTCGACAGAGTTACGGAGATATGGGACCAGGGCGGGGTAGTGGATGTGGTCTACCTGGTTTTCAGGAAGGCCTTTGATACTGTCCCCCACAGGAGGCTGGTAGGCAAAGTGGGAAGCTTGGGAGTGGGGAGCAAGCTCACGAATTGGGTAGAACATCAGTTAGAGGGGAGGACATAGAGGGTTGTGATAAATGGGGTGCACTCAAAGGAAGAAAGGGTGATGAGTGTGATCCCCCAGGGGTCAATCACGGAGACCCATACTTTCAACATTTACACTGGGGACATTACAGAGGGACTAAATGAGAAGGTGTGTCTGTTTGCAGATGACATGAAGATCTTTAATAGGGTTGATCTGACGGGGGTGAAGTATGAGAGAGGATCTGGCAAGGTTGGAGGAATGGTCAGAAGGTGGCAGCTACAATTCAATGCAAAGAAATGCAGGATTAACCCAAAGGCAAAGTACTGGCTTCGGGTAACACATAGAAACATAGAATTTGACAGCAGATAAGGACCGCTTGGCCCACCTAGTCTGCCCATTTTCCTACCTAACAGATAAGCTGCAAATCCTAGTTAACCAACAGCTTACTTCCTCCTACCCCCCACTAGGACTGCCTTATGCCTGTCCCATGCATTCTTGAAGTCCCCCACTGTTCTTGACTCCACAACCTCCTCAGGGTGGGGGGAAAATGGGCGTAACAGATCAGGAAAGGGACCTAGGGATCACTATTTCAGACATCCTGAAAGTTCAGAGTCAACATAACAGGGCAGTGGGGAAAGTGCTCAGAATGTTGGCATGCACAGGAAGGGGCTTTACAAGCAGGAGAAGGGAGGTGATCATGCAACTATACATAACTGTGGCGATACCACACCTGGAATATGGGGTTCAGTTCTGGAGGTCATACTTACAAGGGGACAAGGACAGGCTGGAGAGGGTCCAGTGAAAGGCAACCAAAATGGGGAAAGGGCTGCAAGGGAAATCATATGAGGAAAGACTGGGTGAGCTGGGCCTGTACACACTGGAGGAGAGGAGAGAGAGAGGGGATATGGTGGAAACATTCAAGTACTTGAAAAGCATAAACAGGGTGAGGGTTGACAACATCTTCAGACTGAGTAAGAACAAGTACACTAGGGGGCATGCATTAAAACTGGAGGGGGGCAGATTTAGAGGTGACATCAGCGGGAAATTCTTTACTGAGAGGCTGGTGGTGCCATGGAACAGACTGCTGGGATGGGTGGTAGGGGTTGATTCTGTGGACAAATTTAAAAAGCTTGGGATGCATACATAGGACTAACCAACAGTGGGCAGACTGAGAATGGAGGCGGATGTCTTTGGGGGACTCTGGCAGACTAGATGAGCCATGGGGTCTTTTCTACCGACAAATTTCTAAAATTGCCAGTTCCTCTACTACCACTCTCAATCGTCCCCCTGCCCAGTCAAAGCTCTACTGCCTTGCATACCATGGCTGTGGTTTATACAAGGTATGCCCCATTGTGGCTCTTTCTCACAGCCACCAGAAAATAAGTCAAACAGGTGCAGATAGGTACAGATCCCCAAACATTGCAACCCTCAAGGTATACCCAGCCAAAGATGCCGGATCTCTCACTGGATTCCCAGCTGCATACAGGCCTACAGCTTCACCCATTCCTCCCAGCAACACCTAATGATCTCTCTGCCAACACCTGGTTGCTACATTTTCAAGCCTTGTTTTTTGTTTACCTATCATTTGCTCACCCTTTTCCAAGTCTCACCCCTACTTAATTTTAGTACCAGACTATTTTCTCTTTTTCAGCCCTGTCTGTTCGTCTCCCTACTCTACCCCTCTTAAGGCTCTAACACATAGGCTCAGAACAACAAAGGCCGGTGCAGCACACACAAAACAAATCTAGTATACCAACATGTTACAAATCATCAGACTGGGTAACTAATCCCAATAAAAGTACTAGACACTGGGATCTTAATTTCCCTACTTGCCCGAATCCCATCATATCAGACGTGAAGTGGGCAGCAGTACAGCTCTGTCAAAACAGTAGACCTGGTGCTAAGCCCCCTTTATACCCTCCGCTGATTACCAAGAAGCATTCCCCTCATTACTTTGCATCATTTAAGTGAATGGAAGAATACTTTGCTGGGACCAGCACTTGGCCAATGCTACCAGCATTAAATTTCTTGGCCGCAACTGACCCTTGTACCCCACTCTGAAGAACATGCAGTGTCACAGGTACGGAACTATCTGGTGTATAAACAATCTAAAATACCTCTTTGACTGACTCATCTGCAGCAGAGCCACTAAGTTGCCTCCTGCCTTCTGTACCTCACACTTTTTTTATAAACCTTAACCCCCGTCTTACAGTCTTTCTTCTGTGGCAGCCAAGATGCACAGAAGTTCAACAAGACAACCAGTCATACTGGCCTGCAGTACTCAGCAGACACATAGATGGGATCCCAATACCACCTCACTTTACTTAACACAGCCCCAGAAAATACCTCCAGGTTATAGGAGAGGATAATTTTCCCATAGTTTTCTTATTCCAGTTCAACGAATGGATAGGGTGAGAGAGAATGGCACAGACAAAGTAATCACTGGTACTACCTGTGAACTTACTGACTTCAGTCCTCTCCTCCTAAAAACACAAGAATCATACACTTAAGCCACCAACAACTATCCCCAAGTGGATACAGAGAGAAATGAAAATTTTGTACTTACCGTAATTCTTGATCTTCTAGAATATCTTCACCATTTATTCACACTGATGGGTCTTAGGTCAGAGGAACTGGTGACTGCTTGGATAAAATCCTGTAAGTCAGTCAGTCAGCAGAATCCCCTTTTTATTTTATTATTATTTTTTAAACCTTGTGCCAGGACAAGGCAAGCTCCAAAGGGATAGAAAAAATACCCTTGGATCTAGCATGCACAATAGCATGCCCTGAGGCACAACAAGTAACTGGATCTGAAGACTCATGGAAAGTCATTAATGACTTTAGTTACAGAAAGAGATGAGATGGGTGAGGAGGGACTATTTTCCTTCATGTCCTCTCAGGGGGAGCTGAGTAGGGAGGTTCCCCTAAACTGAGAACCTCAGGCATCAACTTGGGGCCCACACAGAACATCACAGAGAGTGCCAGAGACTGCACCAAGGACAGTGCTGACTGGTTCAGATCTGGCGTGGAACCTGGCCCCAACACCAGATCCACTGCCAAACCTGGCGCCACACCCGGAGCAGGACCATGTGCTGGACACTGTTCTAGACCATGCAACAGACAAGCAACTGGACGTAGCACTGGTCAAACATGGTGCTGGGCAGACCTGGCACCAAGCCAAACATGGTGCTGGGCCAAACACAGCACCAGGCCAAACACAGTGCCAGGCCAGATACAGCACTGAGCCAGACACAGCGCCAGGCCAAACGCGGTGCCAGTCCAGACATGGCGATGACCGGAAGCATGGCCCCTGTCACACACCAGAGGCACCGAACTGACAACAAGGAGGACAGAGATAGAGAATCTCTGGCACCAGGAAGCACAGAAGAGTCAATCGGCACTAGAACCAGGATTAGGAAGGCATCATGACAGGCCAGAAGGCTGAACTCAGCACCAGCACTAGCCCCAGATCACCAATGACCCCGGCATCACTGAGGTGACAAGAGTGGTACCCAGCAAGTCCTACCAAGAGATACAAGGTAGTGGTGCGACCAGTGTGGCAGGAGTCAGCAGTGTGATCAGCAGCAAGGGCAGAAGGCCATTGCTGGAGTTAAATGCTCTACCTGGCTTGGGGGACTCACCCGGGGTTCCGTGCCATCAACCCATAAGGATCATGGACTAGACCACCAGCAGTGGCAACCCAGCCTGATGCTACACCTGCTGTTTCAAAGAGCTGCCCAGGAAGACTGAACAGTGGGGACACTCATAGGACAGAGGAAGGACTCCAGGCTCAAGGTCTCAGTATTTTAGCACCAAGCCCATGGCAACAAGAACTGTGCCAGAGGGCCATGGCCTCAGGAACTGAGGATCTTCGAAGTGTTTCTGTAGGGCGATCTCGAGTGGTACCATTTCTTTCTCCCTTGAAGGGCAGTTTCAGTTTCAGTTTATTTGATCAACCATGATAGAACAAGCATGGTTAATATCAATAAAAACATCAATTATATACATTATAAAAAATGAATAAAAAAACAGAAAAAAAACTATTTAAAAACATGCAGAGCATCACACATAAATACATAAATGTACAACAGAGCAGTGTATTTCAGATGTACAAAGTGCCAAAAGTCAAGGACATAGAATACATTCTACCCAAGATTTAATTCTAAAAAGAGCAGATGTGTGAGAGCATGTCTCATTGAGCTTTTCCATCCTTCAAAATCCTATATCTTTTTTTCTTAACTTTAACAACAGATGCAAAAAATCTGGAGATTAGCTTAGCATCTTCTTGGACTTGTGGGTGCAACAATATAAAAACCACATCATAATTTGAGCTTGCATATAGTTCCAGGTGGATCCATAAGAGATGATTCCTTACTTTGTTATACACTGGGCACATCAGTATGATATGATTTAAAGTTTCCAAAAAGCCCCTTTGTAAGGGCATGAAATTTCCCAGGAGCTTAATTTATCAGTGTCATTTTCTATATTATTAAAATAAGTATATTTTGAATTAATAATTTCAAACCTTGCCCACTTAATCCGTTTCCTTTGCTCTGCGTTCAAAGGAAAGGTCAAGTAATTTTCTAATGAATGATCCATTTTATTCTTTTTGAACCATGGGGCACATTTTTGATTTTTAATAGTTTCCATAGCCATGTTTTTCCCTAACTGGGCCAATTTGTTTTACATTTTTTTTCCCGTAATGTACAGAGATTAAGATGTGTTTTTATAATCATTCTAGAGGTGGAGCATTTTGATTTTTTTCAAATTATTCTTCAATCGCGCTAAGCCATAAAGAAGGAAGTCCTTCTTCCTGGCTTTTAATTTTTCGGATAGTATTTATAATTATTATTTATTATTTTTAACCAGTATGAAATGAGTGTCAGTTCCTTAAAGAGTTTGATTGGGACTTTTCCCAGTTCAGCCCTAACCATTGTGTTTGATGTCGCAGAGGGGACCATAAGTAGGATTTTGCAGAAATATGATAAGGGGTTTTCAAGTTCTTCAGCTTTTGCATAGCCCCATACTTCAGATCCATATAATAATAAGGGATGCATCTTTGCTTCCCCTGCCTTTAAAGCTAGAATAACAGAATTCTCTCCATGTTGGAAGTTACATTTTTAAAAGGGCCTTTACTGTAAGTTTAGCTTTTATTATCTGTTCCTTGATATGTTTTGACCAGGATGCGGATGAGACAAATTTTCCTCCCAAGTAGCAGTGCTTCTTGATAACCTCAGTCTTTTCATTCCCCATTGTGAATTTAAGTTCATTATAATTTGTAAAGTTTTGCCAAAACTAAATTTTAGTTTTGTTCATATTTACTTTAATTTGAGGAAATTACATTTCTGAAAGAGACAGTTGATTTTTTTTCTGCATTCCGGCTTTAGTTAATGAAAAAAATTACCAAATTGTCCACGTATGCTAATGAATGCATTGATAAATTATCTATTTTGGGGGAATCTAGTGAATCACTTTCCAGATATTCATATGGATTATTAATATAGAACTTAAATAATGCTGGAGCAAGAAGACATCCTTGGTTTACCCCTCTGTTTGTAAGGAAGAATTGTGTCAATGAACCTTTGTTGTCAAATCTTATTGCTGTAGAAGTGCCTGGGTAAAGTAACTTTATTAGCTCAAGTAATGAGTGTTCTATACCTCTTGCTTGGAGTACTTCCCAGAGTTTTTCCCTATTAACAGAGTCAAAAGCTGAGGAAATATCTATGTATAATGCAAATAATTTTGAATTCCTGAGGTGAATGCATTTTCAATAAGATGGGCCAGACAGAAAATATTGTCCGTGGCCAAGAAGCCCTCTATGAAACCTGCTCGAATTGGGAGATCTGGTTGGTGGAGTTCAAGCACTTGATTAATCTGTTTAGTAGTAATCTGGAGAAAATTTTGAACTTATGTCTAGAAGGCTGATAGGCCAAAAATCAATAAGTTTGTACACTGACCCTTTTTGTGACTAAGGACAATTAATATTTTGGGTCCATGATACCGGATGTAGTTTTTGATGAACATAAATTTAAAAATAGTTAAAGTTGGGACCCAAAAATCTTTATATTCCTCATAAACTTCTGGGGATAAAGTCAGGACCAGGGCTTTATTATTTTTGAATGTAAGTATGGCCAATTCCACTTTCTCTGTTAAAAGAACGATAGGGGTCACCAATGACCCGGTACAGTCTTTCAATTTATTATCTTCCAATGTAAGAGAAGAAATTTTGAAAAAAATATTCTTAAAATGTTTCACCCAAGATTTCTTTGGAACATAGACTGCCAAGGAAGGTTGATATTGGTTGATTCCTTTTGCCCCCTTGAAGGGCAAGAGAAAGAACTCGAGACTGAGCGATGCCAAGAATCCAACTAGAATCAGGAACTGGCCTGCTCCTTCGTGCTCCAGAGGACTATCCTTCCCCCGAGCACAGGACCACCCATGGTCAGAACCCATCCCTCGCAGGAAAGTGGACCTGACATGGCCCCCCACTGCCAGCTCACCAACCATGGAACTAGGCCAAACACAACACCAGGTCCAGTACTCACCGGGACCAGCACGGTGCTGGATCAACACAGCACTGGGCCAACATGGTACCTAGTCAACACTGAGCCATACCAAACATGACACCGATCCAAACATGGTACTGGGCCAAACATGGCACCAGGCTAAAAGCTCCCTACTGTGATCCTGTAGAGACGTCATGATGAGTAGTGATGTGCGAAGTTGGCAAAATTTGCTCAGCAAATTATTTTGTGAATGGTGCGAAATTCGAAGAGTGACATTTGCCAATTCATGGAGCACTGGCTGCCTGTGAAGTGTGGAACTTCGCTGGTGACATTTCACACTTTCACACAAAACCTTCCCTGGTACCAAGTTCGGGGTCCCCCTTTCCCCCCTGCTCGATGTGAAATTTAATTAATTAAATTTAATCACTGGTGTCTAGTGGTACCCCCCTGCAGCACCAATCACTGGCCACAGAGTGTAAAGAAATATATTTATTTAAACCCTGGTGTCTAGTGCCCCCCCCACTCGCAAGCCACAAAGTGTGAAATAATACATTTATTTAAATCATCCATGATATCTAGTGGTCCCCTCCTGATTGCCAGCCACAGAGTGATCCCTGGTGTCTACGGCATCACCCCCTGCCGTACTACCGGCCACAGTCAGAATGTACAAAATATACATACTTAAATCCCTGGTGTGTACCCTGCCATTACAGTTTAATTCTATATGGAATAATTCCTTCCTTACATTTCAAGGTAAGCAATTACATAGCAAAGACCAGGAGAAAAAAGGTATTCAACAAGCAAATTATATTTTAGATCACTCATGTAAACACTCTCTCCTTTGAACATCTTGGAGAACATTTTAAAATCCAAAAATTTCCATTCTGATAATACCTACAAGTTAGAAATACCTTACAAAGATAGAGGCTTAGTGTGGTTGTTCTGCCTGCTGCCCCTGTGTTCTCTCCACACAACTGTTTCTACAACCTTGTTTTCTTTCTCACTACTGGTTGTAGAGCTTTAGTTTGTATGGGTAAATCAAAAAAACTGAAAGAAGTGGGCTAACCGGCTTCCCCAACTGTCGATTCCTCTCTGAACCTTCCAGCACCCAGGATGGCATCTTTGGCAGAGTCAACTGCTCCAGCAACAGCAGGGACCCCTTCCAGTGCAGCTCTCCTGGAGGAATTGAAAGCATTCTGGTCAGAGACCAAGGGAGTGTTAGAGGAACTGAAAATGAAAATTCTAGGGACATGGATATGTTGTTCATCCACACTTATTGGCAGGTTCCTTGCCACTTTAAATCTTGTCAGAAGGTCTTCAAGCTGGCTCCTCCCACCCACCCGGGTGGTAAAACTCACGGCTCCGCCCCATGACGCCAGATCTTCCTTACCGCTTGGAAGCTCAGGTTCCCTCCTTAGCGCTCTGCGTTTTCAACTGGTTCCTGAAAAATTTCAGTCTTTGAAATCATTTGGAAGTTTTCTGTAACTTTGATCCTTTCTTCTTCGCTGCGGCGATGGCTCATTTTTTTCTGGCCCCAGGAGGTGCCCGGTTGATTCCTCCAGGAGAGACCCGCACTCCACATGCGTTTACTGCCTTGACCTGGATCATGATCCTCAGCTTTGTGAGTTTTGTTGTGCCCTTTCAGCCAGCCCTCTGGAGGACCGCACGGCCCGTTCGGGGCTCGGGCACCCAGTAGTTTTTCCCGCTCCGGAGAATCCCTCGGATCATCAGGAAGCGTCTGCTTCAGCTGTTTCTGAGCAGCTCGATCTTCCTCCCACCGGGGAGGGGGCGGCTCCACCTCCCTCTTCCTCGGTTGCGGTGCTTATCCCATTGTCCTTGGGTTCTACTCATGCAGCTTCGTTCAAGGAGCTTCGTCAGTCCCTTTCCTCGAAGGAGAGGGACCCTGGGACCTTCCCTCAGCCCAAGTCCAAGGTGCCGCGAGGGCGGGTCCCTTTGTCGGCCCCGATGGAGTGTAAGTCCCCCCCTGCCGGCTGACGCCAGCGCTTCGGGTCAAGGATGCTGCTTCGACCACTGGTCTCACGGTGTCCCCATCAGATCAGCTGGCCAGGACCCCCATCGACGTGGCTGAGCCCCTCGGCCCGTCATCTGGGCTGTCTCCTGCTAGTGCCACAATCCCTTCACAGGTTCCCCCGGCGGGGGCTGAGGTTCTGCCGATACCTTCAGGTCGACAGTCCTAGGCCATTTTCTCCGAGCCGAAGGAGGAGTGGGCATGCTCCGCTCCCTCCCAGGCCCACCCTCGGTTCCCCTGAGGATTCGGGTCTCAGTCTCGGTCCTCCTCTCGGTCTAGCCACTCACGCCGACCTCGGCGTTCTTAGTCGGGGCACCGAGTCAGGTGGCATTGCCATTCTTTCTCGTCTCCCTCCTCGGATGAGGAGTGGCTTCGATGCCATTGGCGTCGACGTTACGAGGAATTTATGTGGCAGCAGCTGTTGTTGTCCGGGAATCAATCGACCCCGGTTCATTCTCCGGCAATTAAGCAGCCGCCACCCAGTCGGCCGACGCAGCCACTCGAGGCAGTCGAGGAGCCCTCTCCAGGGCCAGTTGTTCATCTGATTCTCGCTGCCCCGCCATCCTCAGCGGAACCTGGGCCGGGCCTTGACCTGTCCCGCAGGTTACTCGGTCCCCTCACTCCCGCCAGCCCTCGGTGGATGAAGAGTGTCTCAGGCCTCGGCAGCTTTTTGCAGACCCTTTGGAGCCTGAAGTCAGCTCCGTTATGTTTCCTAGCAGGGAGGACCCATGGTCTTCCCCGGAACATTCCGTGGACGACAGCCCATCGTCCTTTATGGGTCTGCTCCAGCTCATCTCGGAATTCACCGAGATGCAGCTCGAAACCCGTTTCAAATGGGCACCTTACCTCCTTACAGAGATTCTGGACCAGGGCTCTCCCTCGAGAGGCCTTCCCTGTGGCTGAGGCAATCGTGGGCCCAGCCTTGGAGCTCTGACAGAAGCCTACATCCTGCCCTGCGCCTTCATCCAGGGTGGCCAGGAAGTACCCTGTCCCTGTCGGTTCTCTGCCTGTTTCTCGGAGCACCCCTCGGCTGAAGGGGTAGTCACCAGCAATGTTTTTCAAAGTTTTGGAAATGCTAGGGATGTGGATAGGCCCCCTGACAAAGAGTCCAAAAGGATGGACTATGTCGGGTGCAAGGTTTACGCCGCATCCTCCCTAGGCCTCCATCAGGCCAGCTCGTCGGCACTGATGGCACACTGTTCCCACACCCTTTTGGGCTCCCTGGACGAGGTCCTCCCTCATCTCCCAGCCGACCTGCGGACCACGGTCCGGTGGGTGCGGGACCAAGGTAGGGCAGTGGCAAAACAGCAGCTCCAGACGGCTCTGGATCTGGGCGACTCCTGTGCCAGATCGGTGGTGGCCGCAGTGGCCATGTGCCGCAGGGCGTGGCTGAGGTTATCCTCCTTCTCCTTGGAAACCCAGCACGAGTTGGCAGACATCCCCTTCTTGGGGACTGACCTTTTCGGCCCTGGAGTGGAGGGACATATCCAGGGGCCCGAGAAGTCCGATGCCACTCCGGACTCTGTCACTCCCACCCGGAGGAACAAGGGAAGCCGTCAGTCTTTGCATAAGCCCCTTTGCCCCCGGCCCCTGTGGCTCAACAGGCCCAGCACGAGGGCCAGCAGGCATGCGCTGGGCGGCCTGTCACCAGACCAGCGTCTTCTTCCAAAAGGAAGCAGGGAGGTAGGGATCCGAGAGCCCCCTCGGCCTCTTCCTCCACCAAGCCTGCTCAGTGATGGGCTAAGGGGCGCTGTCCCTGGCCCCGTCGCCCCTGCCCGGGTTTCCCCGTGGGGGGACGGCTCCGCACCTCTTCCTCTTGGGTGGTGCTAAGGGTATGTTCTGTCATGATTGTGAGCAGGTTTCCCCCCTTTTGAGCCGTTGTCCCACGGGGATCTTGGGTCCACAGACTCTTCGTCGGACTGCTGAGCCGACTTGCCTGGCCCTCTAATTAGAGGTGATCAGGGAGGTGGTGGGCCCTCCTTTTGACCCTGGGTTCATGTCCAGGTATTCCTGGTCTCAAACGGATGGGGGGCTTGTGCCCATCCTTCTGCATGCCCGGATGGTCTATCTGCAGATATCCCATCCTCAGATCGAGGCATGCGGCTTCTTCCTGGGCTTCCAGGATGTACTTCTCCTCGTTCCATCCATTTCTTGGGAGGCCCTCCTTTCCTAAGCGAGATCTCCACGAGTTCTGGCCAGGCCCTCCGCTCTCTGCTTCGCAGTTTGTGGCATTGAAGGGTCTGGGCGTAACCCCACCCGGATGGTGGCCTGATTAAAACCCTTCCAGGCTCGGACTGGTCTCCCTTTACCAGAGCCACATTGGAACTCGTGCTTTAATGGGTGAGGCTTCTTCGGGACTAGGCTCGACTCTTGAGTCCGAGCTCGGCTCCGGGCGGACAGGGCTGAGGTTCTTCCTCCCTTACCCAGTCAGGTTTGGCTGAGTAATTGTGCCCTGCCGGGACCTCCTGCACCTCCCGGGCCTCACGGCAGCTGAGTTCCCCTAGTGGGATGGGCCAGCCACCAGTCACGGTACTGCGTTCCTTGGACCAGTTCGTGACTACAGCCCAGGAGTTAGGGGAATGCTCCCCATCGGACCGTTCCAACTCCTGCAGGAGAACATCCTGTTCATCCCCCCTGAGTCGACGGTCTTCTCCAACCAATGCTTCTCGGATGGGTGGGGGTGCCCATCTAGGGGAATACAGAGTGCTTCGCCTCTGGTCCTCTCGGGAGTCCCGATGCCCTTACTACCCGCTGGAGCTCCAGGCGGTCCACTTAGCTTGCACCGCTCGCTCTGTTTGTGCGGGGTCTAGTGGTTTTAGTCCATGCAGACAGCACCACATCCATGCTGCTACCCACTGCCAGGTTCAGTCCAGACCCCTTGCCTCGGCACAAGGAGGTTCTCTGCATTGGGTTTTTCGTGCAGTCGGAGGCGGGTTCCCAGCCATTGATGGCAGGATCCTCCAACTCCCTGGCTGCTGCCCTAAGCCAGACATAAGCTGCGCCTCATGAGTGGTCTCCCTGCCGGAGGTAGCACAGGATCGTCTCCCTCCTCCCTCCAGGGAGAATACGAGGCTGAGACTGTCTCATGCCCGCCCCCTCAGCAGGGTTTGCTGTAGGGGATGCCGTTGAGGTCATGGACCCCGGGCCTCTTCTACACCTCTCCCCCATTTCTCTTGACCCACAGGCAAGGAAAGGAGGGACTAGGCACAGGTGATGCTGGTAGCCCAGACTGGGTTTCCAGCTCTGGTATTCAGCACTCCTCAGTCTCAGCCCCAGGCTCCAGAGGCGGCTTCCAGTCCGCCCGGTCCTGATCTCTGTTTTTAGGGGAAGGTTTTCCATCTGGACCTTCAATCCCTGCACCTGGAGGCCTGGTCCCTGTGCGGCTAGGAGCCAGGCCTTGGGTCCTTCGGCAAAGTCCTCAACGCTTTGAGGCATCCTGCTAGAGGTCGGCCAAACATGCTCGCCTTCAATGGGTAGAGTTCTCCATTTGATGAGGGGATAGGGCCTGGCCCTCTCCCGTCCCTGGGCGAGCATTCCAGACCATCTGTGGTCCATTCTTGAACAAGGGCTTCGGCCGACGACCCTCTAGGTGCCTCTGTTGATCACCCCTGTCTTCCGGGCGCAGGCCGGAAGGCAGTCGGTGGCGCAGATAAGGTGGTCTGGCCCCTTTCTAGGCCTTGATCACACCTCCCTTTTGGGGGAAGAGTATCCCCATTCTGTGGGACCTGCGCTGGTATGGGCTTAGCTCAGGGGCAAGCCATTCGAACCATTGCACAGGTGCGAGTTTCCCTCACCTGTTGTGGAAGATCACCTTCTTGGGGCTACTCTGCCATCCAGAAGGAGGGGAGAGTTCCAGGCACTCCTTTGAATCTCCCTTTCTGGTCTTTCGCAGGGACAAGGTTGTCCTGCGCCCACCCAAAGTTCCTTCCGAAGGCGGCGGTGGAGTCTTCCCTAACCGGGTATTGTCTCTGCCGGGGTTCAACCCCATTCACACTTCGGAGGCCGTATATAGGTTCCATGGGACCCTATTTATTGCTCACCTACCCAGGGAGCGTATGGCTGAAGTTTGGGAAAGGTTCGCCAGCTGTTTGTCATCTATGCTGGAGCCGCACCTGGCAGACCTGCAGCCTAGTGGGCGACGAGCGGGTGGGTCACCTCCTGCATAGGACTCCGCTATAGGTGGGTGGGCATGGACCCTTCCAGAGGGATAAGTGCTCATTTTACCTGTCCTTCCGCTGCACCGGTGGCTGCTTCCGAGGATACTCCGGCTCAGGATATCCACGGGGCTTCTGCCCGGAAGCAGGCTTACTGTCTCCCCTTCCACATCGACCCTGGGTCACGCCGGGATGTTGGCCGGGGCCTCGGTTCTCCAGTCTTTCTCTCTAAACAGGGTGTGTACGCCTTGCCTCCCTCCTCCCGGAGAACTGCTAGGAGTCTGCCAATAATTGTGGATGAACAACATATCCATGTCCCTAGTAATACAGGTTACTCACCTGTAACAGGAGTTCTAGGAATGGTATATGTTGTTCATCAACACGACCCACCCAGCCTCCCTGGCTTCGATGCACAACTTGGCTTCCAGTGGGCTAGATCTGGCGTCATGGGGCAGAGCTGAGAGTTTTACCACCCGGGTGGGTGGGAGGAGCCAGCTTGAAGACCTTCCGGCAAGATTTAAAGTGGCAAAGAAACCTGCCAATAAGTGTGGATGAACAACATATACCATTCCTAGAACTCCTGTTACAGGTGAGTAACCTGTATTTATGTACCTACCGTACTTCTTGATCTTTCTGTGTATCTTCACCATTCATCGCTAGTATGGGTATCCAGCTAGGACCCTGCGGGAGCTTTTTTTTTTTTAGAAGCAGAGTAGATGCAGGGGTGGCACCACCCTCGAGGCCGACTTGTTATGTGGCAGTTGTGGGTTGGCCATTATCTGCTGTTGGCTCCACCTTGGCCCCAGTTCTGAACACTGGTGAGAGAGATAAGAAGGGATGGAGGGGTGAGGCAAGGAAGCCCAAGGATGGAGAAAAGGAAAGGATATAAAACTGAAAGGAGGAATAAGGATTGAGAGGACAGCAAAAAGAAAGAGAGAGAGAGCAGCCTAAGGGATTGGGATAGGGAGGATCCCAATCTCTAGGAAAGAAAGAAAGGGTGAGAAGGAAGAAAAATTACTCACCTTAGTAATGTTGTTTCTTCTAATGGAGTCTTGCTATATTATGACAATTGCAGTTTGTCCCACCATTAGAACTGCTCCGGAGGTGAAAGAGTTAACTCTCCATTCAAAGAATGGAACTTGGAGCGCTAGTTCGGTTACAGAAGCTCTGTCTGCGTTATTTCAAACCTAAACTGTCAGATCTTTATGAGCAAAAACTCACTAAGGTCTGTGTGAAGCTGTAACCTACACTAGCCAACTGGCTACCTGACTATTAAGATATACCCTGGTCCCAACACAAAGACTCAAGTCAGGGGACCGAAGTAATAATATAATATAAGTAATAATATGACATAGAATAAAAACATCACACCCCAAAACCCCAAGAAGGGGTGGAAAACATATAATGGGCATAACTCGCGCCTACACTAGGCTGCCCACCCCATACCCAAGTAGAAGTTCTGAGAGGAGCAGGCTGGGGGGGAGGTCATAATATAGCAAGACTCCATTAGAAGAAACAACATTACTAAGGTGAGTAATTCTTTCTTCAAACAACATGAAGTCTTGCTATGTTATGACAATTGCAGAATACACAGCAGTACCTCCATGGAGGAGGGACAGAACCTACTTAGGGAATAGGCTCTGAAGCACAGCTGTGCCAAACCGAGCATCTCTCCTGGCCTGGACATCCAGGGAGTAATGCTTGGTGAAAGTATGTACCATTTTCCAGGTAGCTGCTTGACATATCTCTAAGATAAGGATGTCTCTGGCAGCAGCTAGAGATGCAGCTGTACCTCTGGTAGAATGAGCCCTCAGGCCTGAAGGGGGAACTTTCCCCAGTTTTTGATAACAAAATTGGATACAAGAGACAATCCACCTGGCAATGGATCTCTTAGTGGCAGGTTTCCCTTTTCTGACCTCACCATAAGTGAGAAAAAGTTGGAGGGATTCGAACCTGTGACCCTTGGTACGCTCTATATAGTAACTTAGGGCCCTCTTAACATCTAAACTGTGCAATCTCCTCTCACCAGAGGAAGAATGGTCAGTGAAAAACACTGGAAGGGAGATAGATTGATTAAGATGGAAATCTGAAACCACCTTAGGCAAAAACTTCCTGTTAGTCCTGAGGACTACCTTATCCCTGTGGAAAGAAATAAAGTCAGTTTCTACTGACAGGGTTTGCAACTCACTTATGCGCCTGGCAGAAGTGATAGCCACTAGGAAAAACAGTTTTCCAAGTTAAGTACTTAAGCTCTGCAGAAGACAGAGGTTCAAAAGGAGGTTGCATTAACTGGGCAATGCAAACATTAAGGTCCCAGGCAGGGGCCGGATCCCTAAAAGGTGGATTAGAATGAAGTAATCCTTTAAAAAACTTGGAAAATACAGGGTGAGCGGAGAGGAGGGCTTTCCTGCAGAAACAAAAGCAGAGACAGCTGCCAAATGTACTTTCAGGGTAGCTGGTCTCAGTCCCAAGGAATTAAGGTGGACCATATAGTCCAAAACAATGGGCAAATCAGCAGATTCCGGGGAAATATGTTTCCCAGAACACCAAATGGAAAACCTTTTCCACTTAGAATTGTAAGTAGCCCTAGTGGAAGGCTTCCTAGAACTTTTAGGATTTCAAGAACACCCTGAGAAAGGTGCAGGTCAGCAAATTCTAACTCCTCAAGAGCCAGGCCTTGAGGTTGAGGGATTTGAGGTTCGGATACCAAACTCTCCCCTGTGCACAGGTTAACAGATTGTGATTCCTGGGGAGGCACAGGGGAAGATGGACTGCTAGTGACAGAAGGAGTGGGTACCAGGGCTGCCTGGCCCAATCTGGAGCAATCAGAATCATCCTGCAAGGCTGGGATCTGATTTTGACTAGCACCTTGAATAGGAGAGGGAAGGGGGGGAAAGGCATAAAGAAACTTCCATTCCCAATCTAGGAGAAAGGCATCCAGGGGGATTGAGCCCAACACTGGGGGCCTGCAACAGAGCAGTGGAAGTTGGTGATTGTCTGGGGCTGAAAAAAGATCTATCTGAGGGGTGTCCCATCTGGCAAAACTATCCCCAGTACTTGAGGATCCAGAGACCATTCGTGATGGCCCTGGGAAATCCTGCTGAGAGCATCTGCTAAGACATTGTCCTTTCCTGGAAGGTGAACTGCATTGAGGGAAGTGTTCAGGGAATAGGCCAGAGACCACAACTTCATTGCCTCGGTGCACAAGGCCGAAGACCGAGTGCCCCCCTGCTTGTTGATGTACCACATTGTTGTGGTGTTGTCTGTTCTGACTTGCACCACTTTATTCTGAACAGACACAGAAAACACTTGAAGTGCTAAAAAGACAGCTCTGAGTTCCAGCAAATTGATGTGGAGCAGAGATTCCTGAGGGGACCTCATTCCCTGAGTGGAGAGGTCACCCATGTGGGCTCCCCACCCCAGGAGGGAAGCATCTGTAGTGAGGGTCAAGGAGTGAGAGAGGAATGAAGGGAACCCCCAGTCTTAAATTGCTCTGATCCTGCCACCACTGGAGGGCCTGGATCAAGGTTCGGGTCACTGGGACCAACTTGGAAAGGGGTCTCTTCTCTGAGACTAAAAGGCTCTCAAGTGAAACTGAATGTCCCTCATTTGAAATCTTGCTCCTTGAACTACAGCTGTGGATGCAGCCATGTGCCCCAGGAGCTGCAAAAAGTGTCTTGCTGGTCGAGAGACCTGCAGAGTGAAGGAGGAGGCCAGAGCCACCAAGTTCCTTACCCTCTCTAAGGGTAGGAAGGCTCTGGCCTGCTTTGTGTCCAATTCTGCACCTATGAAGGTGAGCACCTGAACTGGTTCCAGAACTGATTTTGGAAGATTGAGCAAGAATCCCAGGAGGAGAGCAGCTGCTGGGTAACTTGCAGGTGAGATTTTACCTGTTCTGGGGACTGGCCTACAATAAGCCAGTCGTCCAGATAGGGAAAGACAGCAATCCTTTGCCTTCTTAAATGAGCCACTGCTACTGCCAGACATTTTGTGAATACCCTTGGGGCAGAGGTGAGGCCGAAGAGCATTGCTCTGAACTGGTAGTGACCTGAGGGCAGTTCGAATCTGAGGTACTTTCGGTGAGAGCTTCTGATTAGGACGTGAAAATAGGCATCCTTGAGGTCCAGGGAGGCTAGCCAGTCCCCTGGCCTTAGAGAGGGTAAAATCATTGCCAGAGTTACCATTTTGAACTTTGGTTTCAAAAGGTGTTTGTTCAGATATCTCAGGTCTAAAATGGGCCGCCATTCTCCTGTCTTTTTTGGGGTAAGGAAATATCTGGAGTACAGACCCTTGCCCTGGTGTAGGGGAGAAACCCTTTCTACAGCTCTGAGAGCCAGGAAGGTTGAGACCTCTGTTTCTAAAGTAAAGGTCTCTAAAGAGTTTGCAGGTGGGAAAGACCTGATTCTCATCTTTGGGAACTTTTTGACGCTGAGAACCAGACCCTGGCTTACTACTTCCAGGACCCACTTGTCTGAAGTTAGAGACACCCAGTTCTGAATGAAGTAAGCCAACCTGCCCCCTACAGGTAAAGGAGAATCGGCCCTGGGCACCTCATCAGGGTGTCTGTTTGGCAGGTGCTTTAGGCTGAGGGGTGGGAGCAGGCCTGCCCACACCCCGCCTGCCTCTCCTCTGAAGAACCCCTCTGCATAAGCAGAGGAGGCCTGGGTTTGGTAAAAGGCCTGTGAAAAGGCCTACCTCTACCCCTGGGGGCCTGCCTCTGAGGAGTGGCTTGCTGCTCCTTAGCCTGAGCACTCTTATAGGTAGTCCTATATTCATCCATTTTCTTCATATAATTCTCTGTCTGCTCCCCAAACAGAGAATTTCCAACCACAGGAAAATCTATAGCCTTAGTCTGGGTATCCTGTGATAAGCTAGTACACCTGAGTCAGGCCAACCTGTGAAAAGCTACAGACGTAGCCATGACTCTAGAGGATACATCATTAAAATCCACAGCAGCATGAAACTGCACCTTAGATGCCTAAATGCCATCAGCAGCCACCTGTTCCAGCTCACTAGCAAGCTGGCCAGAAGCCTGTTTGGCCAAGGCCATGACAGTGTCCGATCTAGATTTCTGATACCTTGCTACATAAGCCATGTAATTTGCTTGCCTGAGTCCAAAGGACGCTGCCATGTATTGTTTTTTAGCCATGGCATCAATCTTCCTGGAATCCTTGTCAGGAGGATGTGAAGCCAAAGGAATATTAGCTTTATCACAGGCTGCAGCCTGAACCACACCAACGTGGCTGCATTGCTGTGAAAGGAATTCTGTATCAGATCTGACAGAGTGTACCTCCTGTCCATCTTTTGTCCACAGGAGGCACAGAATTAGAGTTTTAAAATCTTTATTGTCTGTTTCCTAAATGATTTATGCAAGGTAATAGACAATCTCCTAGACTCTGAATATCCATCATTTCTACAAAATCAGGTTCCTCTTGTTCATCCACAGCTTCCTCCAATGGAAGCTGGAGGTTTCAGCAACTTTTTGTAAAATATAAAGTGAGAGGGACTCAGAAAGCAAAGGGGAGATTCTAAAGGTCTGTCTGGGGAGGTGTCCGTTCAAAGGGCACACCCAGACCCTCAAAGTCACATTCATACTGTTCATAATCATCCTCCCCTCTCTGGTTCATAAAATTCTTCAACAACATATTCCTGAACCGGTGGAACCGACCGAACCGACCTTTTATCAGACAGTGGCGGTTCGGACGGAACCGGAGAAAGTGACTGGACAATCTGAATAGCTTTTGCTATCTCTGCAGCAGTTGGAGAAGGAATTTTGGGCTCCACACCTGCTGATTTTCTTGTTTTCTTTACTGGAACTAGCTCCTCCGAGCCAGCTTTACGTTTGCCCGAGGAAGTCTCGCCCTGGTCAGAGGGCACTCCCTCCGGTTCGGTTGGCACCGAACTGGGCTGGCCATCCGGGTCAGCGGACTTTTTGGCCTCTGGTTCCCTGAGCCTGCCAACTCTCTTATCCAGGGTGGCTGCAGGGAAATTTTTACAAATCTGGCAGTCTGAATTGAAGTGGTCAAACCCCAGACAATATACACATGTGGTGTGTGGGTCAGCCTTGGCAAAGACTTTCCTCAGGCATCACAGTGTTGAAACCAGTGGCCCGGTTTTCTCTTTGGGTTTTTCAGACATAATGCCAGCCTAACCAAAAACTTGCCCTTTTAAATGGCAGTGCCAGGCAAGACACTCTTATCGGTTCCTAACCGTGTCACGGGTCTTGGAAAAAAACATAATGAAATCCGTTTTTTTCAGAACCGATAAGAACCGGGAACCACACTCTAAAACCTTCAATTCAAGTTTTAAAACAAGCTGATCGGTTCAAAACCGAACCGATAACATTTACAAGTTCCACACAGAAAATAAACTTATATTACTTACGATACCACAGACAGAGCTTGAACCGAATGGTTTTGCGGTTAAAATAATAATATTCTCGGTTGATTTGAACCGAGAAAACACTGCTTAAACCGAGAAATGAACCGAGCAGTAGGAGAACTCTCCGGAGCGACTGTTCAGTGAGGCGGAGTAAAGAATCTGACAGTTTAGGTTTGAAATAACCCAGACAGAGCTTCTCTAACCGAGCTTGCGCTCCAAGTTCCATTCTTTGAATGGGAGTTAACTCTTTCACCTCCGGAGCAGTTCTAATGGTGGGACAAACTGCAATTGTCATAATATAGCAAGACTTCATGTTGTTTGAAGGGTAGAAAGAGGAGAATGAAGGGAGAAGGAGGGGAGGACACCACCCCCACCCAACCCGGAACAACCTGGAACTTGAGAGGGGTAGCTCAGATTTTAGAACCCTCGTGTTGCAGACTGAACAGGAAGAAGACATAGGAAGTACCCCCTGAGCAGCCAGGGTAGTCTCAAGAGTGGACCAGAGTTAAGGGAAAAAATGACTCGATGTTGAGTCAGACCAAGACAGGTCAGGTGGTGTCCATCCCTCCTGCTAGATTAAAAAAGAAATGTCCTCAAGAGGGGAGAGAAAGTAAGGCATAGGGAAAAAAACAGGGGAACCTACCCCTGTCATCAACTTAGAAGAAAAAAGGTGTGGTAAGTGGCATCTTAGGGATAAGGAGGAGACTCCCAAAAAGAGCATTGATAATAATAAGGGGATTGCTGAAGGGTACTCAGGGTTCCTCATCTCTGTCCATCTTGAAACCCCGGGGGCATAAGCTGAACATTGAGAGGCAGGGAAAAGGAAAGGAGAGAGAGAAGACACCCCGAACCCCTAAGCAAAAATCCTCCCTAGTTGTTCTAAGAATCCTCCTCCTCCTAACCACAAGGGAGAGGAGGAAGAGGAGAGGTGCTGGAGTACAACAAAAGAGACACACAGGAAGGAGGATCGCCCAAAGACAGAGGCCCTAGGGGGAAGGAGGGTGGGATTTAGTGATGAATGGTGAAGATACACAAAAAGATCAATAATTACGGTAGGTATGTAATTTTCATATCTTTTCTGTGTCAGTCTTCTTTATTCATCACTAGTATGGGTGAGTACCAAGCCCCCTGAAGGGGACCTAGCACCTCCCTAAGGGACAGAGTCTCTTAGCCTCCAGTGGGGGGAAACACTAGAGGGGAGAACCCTTGTAAGCCTGGCTAGGCCTGAGACTGGTCTGGGTGAGGTGGGGATCTCCTCAGAGGAGGAAGGGCACCCTGCAAATCCCATCTCACCCTATGGGAGAAAAGGTGGTTCTCCGAAGGCAGAGGAGGTCACCCTACACCGGACCAGGGGTGACAACTGGATAGACAAAGCCATGCCGACCACCTAATGCAGATCGCTGTCCCCACTTGCCTGGAGGCCACCTCACTGGCATCATAAGGTGCCCTGGCTTGGTGCCTTGCTAGCTCCAGGCCTTGCGGAGAGGCCATGGACTGTCTGGTTACCTCTGAATCAGGCAAGGAAGCTAGGACCTGACCTAGCCTCGACCACAAGTATCTGTTACAGGCAGCATGGTGGGCCTGATGAGCTGCAACACAGAGCAGAAGCCATGCTGAGGAGAACGTCGTCCTGCCCCCAAAATCAAACTCCGGAGAGTCATAATCCAGGGGCTGGTCAAGACTTGGGCGTCTATGCCAAGAGGGGGTATCCTGAAGCATCATGCCTGAAGGGGGTGAGGCAGTGTTTCTGGAGACCTGGGGGGACACAATATCTAAAGCAAAGGTCCCTTGTGGCTGGAGCTGGGGAATGGAGATGTTACTTGATCCGGAGCAATGCTTCCTGAAAAGAAACAGGCCAGATGGGGACCAAAAGGTCATCTGCACTGTACTCACCTAAAAAGGCACATGCCACCCGGTCCAGATGTGCTTTCCAGGGTGGAAATGTAGAGCCTGTCCAAGCAACCTCAACAGGAAGAGCTGATAGGCAGACAAATCAGATGATGGGGAAGGTGGACCGATGACTCCCCTCCCTCAGAGGAGGAAGATGAGGAAGCCAACGAGCTTGGAGATAAAGGGCAGGCTGTGCAGGGGTTGGTGAAACACCTGTTGGTCTGCAGCCCTAAAGTAGGTAGCGAAAACTCAGCTGTGGCCCTGAACTGTGTCCAGGTGAGAGGCCCATAGGGCCAGATATCCCTGGGAGAGAGGAAGGGGTCTGCAGAGGCAATGGGGCCAGGCTCCTCCGAGGAGGGCACTGCCTCTGCCTGGGAAAGGGGACCCGATGGGAGACCTCAAAAGAGGAGAAGCCCTGGCAGTCCCAGCAGATGGAGACCGCTCAACTGGACTGGAACAGTCAATGTTGTGCCCAGAGGAAATCCCCCCATGAGGTGACTGGGACAGTGTGAGTCCAGAAGGACAGCCCCTGACCTTAAAAGCAGCTGTTCCTCTGAAAGAGTCTCTGGGGAAGAAGTGATGATCAGCACTGCAACTCCAGAACCCAGGTGGATCCCAGGGAGAGGTTGCTTCACTGAGCCTTGGTCACTCAACACCTCTGACTCTGAATAGGCCCTCTTCCCCACTACCACTAGCCTAGGCAACTGTCAACCCCCAGATGACCCCTGGGAGACAGCTGAAGGTACAGTACCTTCCCCTTCCTGGGGCGCTCCAGTCTGTCCTAAACTCAGATTGACCAGGATCACCGAAGAAGGGGTACCCCACCTGAAGGGATGGACATATCCATGGTACCGGCTGCACTGCAGTGACCACCTGGACAGCCACAGGCTGGTCAGTCCCACTGACCCCAGAAGCAACATAACCTGCCCGGCCAACAGAAGGGCCGAGTGAGGCCGAGATGCTGGACTCAGAGGGATCAGAGGATCCAGATGAATCTGGGATCCAATCCGGTTGGACACTGAGTCCGGAGGAGGAGGAGGAGGACTGAGAGGCCCAAACCCAGACCACCTCGATCCCATCCAGTCCCAGGGTCATGAGCTGCACCACCACTAGCTTCAGCACCACAAATGGCACCAGAGCCTGGAGCAGCACCTACCGGCGCTGACCTCCTCTTGGGCACCGCAAATGGCACCAGAGTCATAGGTGGCACGACCCCTTCCTCAGCACCACAAAGTGCGCCAGAGTCAGAGGTGGCACTAAGAACAAGTCCTGCACCATCCATGGTGCTGCTCTCATCCCAGCAGTGTGAATGGTGCCAGAATCAAAAGTAATGCCCGGTGGCCGGACTCTTCCGTGTGCCGACTGGGCCCCGGTGCCACAAAAACACAGGAGCCAAGAGGCGGCACCGACAGACGGTGTCAGGACGGTGCTGGCCCAAGTCATAGGCTCAGAGCTCGACACCAGGAGCCTCGCCTGAGGAAGTGATTGCCAAAATGGTGCCTCCCACATAGCTCTCGAGAGAGCCAGACTGGGCCTCCTGCACCATGGGTGGAGCCCTGCTGTGGCAAGGCTAAGACTCAGAGGCCCTCCTCCACGGGCCATATAGAACTGAGGGGAGACCTGAGGAAGGGCCAAGAGTTCATACCTTGGCCAGCCGACTGCAAACTTGCCCCCAAAAAGTTGGTGGTGCACGTCTGACTTTGAATGCACGCACCTCCAAAACTTGGCAATCCATCAAAAAGCAGGTGTCGCAATGATCCATATTGTGGCTTGGGCCTAGGCAGGTGAGGCATCGGTCATGCCAGTCCATTACAGAATAAAGACGACTGCAGGGACACCGATGCATATGAGGCCATCCCGCTTTCAACTTTTTCTTTTTGTCCTTGGGACGAGACATGACCGGACAGAAAATAATAAACAAAACAAGTACTCGGCGTGGCTAAAAATAAAGGACAGATCTTACTGGTAGATCACTTAAAAGGTGCTGAGTAGGGGCAAGCAGAACTGTGAGCCGAATACGACTGGCAGACTGGGCCGCAGACTAGGCTATAACATGCAGATTAAATTCTTCGAAGTCTTCCCACAAGGTCCTTTCTCGATGGTGGGAGAAGAAGAACTGGGGCCAAAGTGGCGTCGACAGCAGATAACGGCCACCCCCACGAGCGCCACATAACAAATTGGCCTCAAGGGAGGCACTGCACCTGCATCAACTCTGCTTCCCCCCAAAAAAATCAATGCTCCTGCGGGGTCCTAGCCTCCAGCCAGATATCCATACTAGTGATGAATGGTGAAGATTGACACAGAGAAGATCAAAGTTTAACAGCGCTGGATGTTAAATTCAAAGAAATGGAACTCCACCAAGCTTCAGCAGATTCCTGTATTGATAGAGCAAAGAGGATCCTTCTGAAAGTGCTTCAATAGACTGATCATTTAGTGGAGAAGTGTATAGCTTTAGAAAATCACCCCCGCCACAATAATTTTCATATTTATGGTCTCCCTGAGGGCAAGGAGGGTGCTGGAGAGTTTATTATTTTTTCACAAGGTTGGCTCCATGATATTTTGGACCTGGATGACTTGCGCCCATTATCTATCGAAAGAGCGCACTGGTCCCTTGCTCTTCCACTGTCTAGCCCATCGCAGAAGCCCCATTCCATCATGTGTCAATTTTATAATCTTGCAGTAAAGCAGGCACTCTTAACCCCTGCATGGAAGAAAGGGCAACTTATGTACAAGAGGCACTGGATCAGGATGGATAATGATTACTCACGAGATTGCTATTAAATGTCAGACATATGCACCTATCTTGAGGGTACTGAAAAGCTTCCAAATAAAATTTTCAATGCCCTACCCTGCCTCGCTGAAAATCCATTTCCCCGATGGAATTAAAATGTTTGCAGATCCTGAGTCAGCTGTGCAAGAACTTAAGAGCCACAAGTTGTGGGATCAGGAAGAACGCATAGAATACACAGAGATTAGAGAGAAGCAGGAGCTCCAAAGGGATGCCTGGATTAAGGTATCCCAATCTACAAAAAGTGACACTCCAACCAAGCACTTCAAGACGTGAAAGTGCTCCTTCAGGATTTCAGGAAATAGGAGCCTTCATGATTGTTTTTTCCTTGTTACAAAGAATTTGGTGGATCAGAGAGGCTGAGTCACCAGATGTTTCTTTGAGTTTGGTACCTCCAATTTGGTGACTTTTGGCAGTATAGCACTATAATAATTTTCTCTACTAGTTTGGTTGCAGAGATTGGACTTGGGGCAGTGCCAGTTCTTTATTTACTGCATTATCGTTATTTTGGCTTGCTGTTTTTTTTTGTTGTTTTTAGCCCTTTGGAGTGATGTTACCTGTGCACAAAGGTTTCATGCATCTTTACTTGTGAGTCATGTGTAACCCCCCTGCAAATGGGGTTCCCAAAAGACTTCAGGAGTTTGCTTGAATGCTCCAAGCCTGAATGGTGTTTGGCATTTAAGCCATTTATCAGTGAGTGTTTTAGAGCCTCTGGTACTGTCTCTTTAAGAGCTGTCTGCTTGCAGACATAATTAGTTTGTATGGGGGGACTGTGTGTTTCTCTGTTTGAGTACCACTCGAGCTGCTGCCAATTCACTCTATTTTTGCAGTCACTAGAAGTGCAAAGGGAACCTATCTGAAAGATGTAACTGTTTGCCAGAAATCATGTAGAGTAATAATGAAAATACAGTTTGTCTAACCTGCTTTCTTTGCAGTCAGAACTGTGTCTGCCTAGTTCTCCATTCTGGTTTTGAACTGCTGAACTGGACCAATCAGTGTGGGGTAAGCTAGCTCTAAAATGGTGCCTTGGACGAATCAGAACTTGGACTCATAATCTGAGCCAGCCACAAGAGGATTGCCTGGGCAGTGACTCTGGGAGATGTAGTTTAGACTTAGGCGCCTTTTTGGACCAACAGCAGCAGTCTATTGTGAGTGACAGCCAATCCAGTCAAGAACTGGGAGGAACTCAAAGGAAGTGCCCGGTTTTGTCTGTTGGAGTTTCAGTTTAGCTCTGGAGGAAGGGGAAAGAAACCTTTGCTCCTTCAGTGCACAGTTTCAGTCAAAAAACGTGTGTAAGGCCCAGAGTTCCGGTCTGCAGCTTGTGTAACTGCTTGTTAGGACTGAATCTGTCCTGTGAAAAGAATCAAAGGATCTCTGAAGAGTAGAAACCAGGCTCACCCTGTAGAAGACTGGAGAAATTGTTGAATTGCACTCGGTCTGTCAGGAACTGAATCTGCTGTGTGTTCTCCCGGGTACTGTGCAGTAATTGCGATCGGGATAGAGAAACAGCCTGCCTGGTATAGTACTTTCTTTTTACCATATAAATGTGTGAAGAGTCTCGTGGAGCTCAAAAGTAGCCCTGCTGGACGTTGAAGGACCCTATCTTGTTTGGAGGTCGTGAGTAATTCAGGGTCGCCTCCTGTTGAATTGCCACATTAAATCCAAATGGAATCACTGTACTGCTGGACCGTTTAAGCTAATTTTCTTTTCACTGTGTGAAAGGGCCCTACCAGCTGCCACGGTTTGGACTAGCCACTAGGGCTTGGCACCAGGGACAGTAACTGGTAGGATAGGCCTGTGCACAGAGCCATAGGTAGATAGTAAAGTGATAAGCTAATTAACCTGATTTCCTGTCCTTGTTATATCCCCAAATAAATCAGAGCTGCTTGTTTCAGCAAAGTTATACTGCCTGAGGTATTTGTCTGTGTTAAAGTACTGTACTGTGATTGTTGCACTGTATCTTATTTCACAGGAGGTCCCAGTGCCGAACCAGACCTGGGGGTAAGTGTATACTGTGAAGGTAATTCGATATATTGTGTGGGCCACTAGTGGGAAGAAAGGGGTTGCAGTGTCCCAGAGGGCTGTGACCAAGTTAGTTTAACTATTGCAAACCCTGACCTCTGGGTGGAGGCACCGCCATTGGATCCAGGCCCCTCAACCTGTTAGTGGCAAATCAGGCAGGGTAGTAGCCCTTGGATAACGCCATCTAGGGGTTACACATGTATTTGTACTGCAAAGATATTTGGGCATGCACTTGTTCTGAATTCATTTTAGACAAGTCAGGCATTTTCTTAATTAGTCCACATGATGGCAGTATTTACTATTGACTTACTGCATATTCAGTTTTGGTTTTTTCCTACAACCTTGTTTTCTATGTACTGGTTATATTTATTGTCTGCTCTAAATGCCTATATTATGATAGCACGGATATTATCCTTGCTGATTTCCTATGTAAATAAGGGCTATGCAATGGAAGCAAGTGTAATAAATGATTTATCTGCACAAGAGGAGTTTGACTTCGGGTAACCTCACGAGTGGCGTAAGCCACAAGTATGGTGTCCGAGGTCAAACTGCTTGAGTGCAGATAAAAAATTTAATTCACCAGTTTTTCATTGCATATTCCATTTTTGCAATTCTTTTGTGTTTGCTTTTGTAGGGGGCATTTGTTAGGCAAAAAAGTGAATAAAAATTGAATTTTCTTCCATTTTTTGCTGATTATAGAAAATCTAAAAGGAATCTAGGAAACAAAACACGTCTAATTTTGTAGATATTTTTATGCTGAACAACTTTTGTGCTCAAAGTACCATACTATCTTTTTTTGTTTTTATGTTATTTGCATTTGTTTGATAAAACAGTGCACAAAAATGGAATGTTTTTCTGTTTTTTGTTAATTCTGAAAAAACTAAAAAGTATCTACAAATGAAACACCACTCATTTTGTAGAAATTTATATGCTGAATAAACTTTGTGCTCAAAGTACCATGCTATCATTTTTCATTTTAAAGTTATTTACATTTGTTTGCGGACAAAATGAAAAAAAAATATGAATTTTCTGCTGTGTTTTTGCTAATTATCAAAACATCTATAAGGTATCTATAAATGAAATACCACTCATTTTGTAGATAATTTTGTGCTGCATAATTGATAAATGCCTGGACCAAACTGGAGCAGGGGAAGTTCTGCTGGGAGAATTGCAACAGGGGTAAAAGGGGGAAATAATGTGCAGGAGGAAGAAGAGGAGCTGGAAATGAGAGAGGGAGATGAATGGAAGCAAGCAGGGAGTAAGAGGGGTGGAATCTTAGTGCTGGGGGACTCAATACTAAGAGGGGTTAGGTGAGGTAGGAAGGGGGAGAGGCATAGTTGCATTTGGGTGGAGGCCATGCCAGGAATGACAGCGGAAAGGGTGGGACAGTCTGTTCTGAAATATGCTAGAAGGGGTAGGGACAAGCCTCATTTAATTAGACATCTTGGGACAAACGACCTGGCTGACAAGACAGTAGATACAGTCCAGAGGAGGTTTGAGGAACTAGCACAATTATGTGAGGGGCAGGAAGATCAGTAACTTTTCAGAGATACTCCGTGCCAAAGGCAAGCACAACAAGAAAGCTGAGAATAGAGGAATTTAACGGATGGCTAAGAAACTGGTGTGTGTGCTAAAGGGTATGGGCTGTTGAGGGGTGGGGAGGACCTGAAAGGACAGTAATCTCTATGCCAAGGACAGACTACACTTGAGTGAGGAGGAAAGAAAGTGTTGAAACAGAGGAAGAGGGGTACATAGAGGAAGTTGGGAATTTAAACTAGGAGTGGGGTGGCAGTTGGGGAAGAGATATGCAGAGACCCACAGGCTGGGAAACCATATGAGATTACCCCCACAACAGTGACAAAGGACAAAATGGCAAGTACTGTTGGTGATGCTAGGAAAGGAGGGCAGGATGGGAGGGGGGAAAAGGGTGGAAGGTGGTTACCCTTAATGCTAGGAGCCTTGGGAGGAAAACTGCAGAGTTACAGGTTCTCATGGCAGAGGGAGAGGTGGACATTGCAGCCATCACGGAAACATGGGCCACCCAATACAATGACTGGGACCTGTCTGTACCAGGGTACAGGTTATTTCGTAGGGACAGGGTGATTGGGAAAGGAGGGGGTGGCACTATATGTGAAGGAAGGACTGAAGTGTGTAAGGGAGGAAGGGAAGAGGGTAGTACGGAGTCACTTTGGATGCAAATCCAGGATTCCAAGAATATGATTCTTAGAATAGGAGTGGTGTACAGGCCACCATCTCAGACGGAGGAGTTAGACAGGGAACTAGCGGGACAGATCAGGAGGACCTGCAGAGAAGGGTAGTGTGGGTGATTGTGGGGACTCAACATGCCAGGAGGACTGGAGCACCTAACAACCAGGAACAGAAGGGAGCAGGTACTGCTGGATGCCTTCAGGACAGCTTCCTGCTGCAATGGTCAGTGAACCAAAAGTTAGGGAATACCCTTGACCTTGTGCTGGCAAATGGGACTTTGTGAGAGAACTTACAGTGGAGGAACCGCTGTCAGGAGTGACCACCACTCAGTATGGCTCACATTGGATATGGGCAAGGAAGGAGGGAATCTGGCACAATAGTGCTGGACTTCAGGAGGCCAACTTTGGGAGGATGGGAAGTGATAAAGGGTACCTCGCCAGAATTCAATCTAGTATGGACACTAACCAGAGGTGGGAGCTCATAAAGCTGGGGATAGTGGAGGCAACCAAAACCTGCTGCGAAGTCCAGAGCAAGAAGGCTAGGGCTAAGAAACCAATCTGGTTGGGCAAGGAGGTCATGGAAAAGGTAAGGAGGAAAACAGCTGCCTTTAGGAAGTACAAGAAAACAGGGAGGGAGAGGGGAGGACAGGGAGGAGTACTTGACAGAATCGAAGGAGGTGACAAGGGCAGTAAGGGGAGCCAAAGCATCTACGGAACTCAGGCTGGCACAAGGCATTAAGAAGGGGGAGAAGGACTTCTTTAAGTACATCAGGGAGAAAATGAGCTGTGAGGACCACATAGTAAGGATTAGGAAGGAGGGGGGTTGGGTGGAAGCAGGGTGCGATAAAGCGGAAGCACTAAATGAGTACTTCTGCTCAGTATTTACTAAAGAGAAGAGGGGGGTGACACCC
Source organism: Neoceratodus forsteri (assembly GCA_016271365.2). NCBI lineage: Eukaryota > Metazoa > Chordata > Ceratodontiformes > Ceratodontidae > Neoceratodus > Neoceratodus forsteri. The sequence continues at coordinate 1,378,420,940 of CM057456.1, read as the reverse complement.
AAGGTGGGAGAAATGGCAGAAGCAGGGTGGGAAGTGGTGACAGATGGGGAAATCATGGAGAGCAGAGTTTGAGAGGGTTTGAAGGCACTGATGGTGGACAAGGTGCCAGGCCCAGATCGCATCCACCCCAGGGTACTGAAGGAGTGGCAGAGGTCCTGCAGGACCTTTGGCAGACCTATTAATGCCTCACTACATTTGGGGTGTGTACCCAGGACTGCAGGATGGCTCATGTGGTGCCCCTCCACAAGAGTGGCCCCAAGGATGAACCGGGAAACTACAGACCAGTGAGCCTCACATCCATCGTGGGTAAGCTAATGGAGACTATCCTGAAGGAGAGGCTGGTGGCCTTCCTAGAGGCCAGAGGACACCTAAAGGAACCACAGTCTTTATCATCTCTTTCTGACCTATTTCTGTACCTGGTTGGTACTTTCCCTGTGTGGCCTGAGGGGGGGACTGTCATGGGGTCGTTTGATCTTTGAGTGCTTGATTTGTTTTGAGATGTGGGTTAGGTATATAATTATGCTGGACTGTTACATGCTGACTGGTTTATACCCACTCCATAACCTTTTTCATATTCATCACCTGTTCATAGCACTACAAAGCATGTTATTTTTCGCTCTGTTATCTGCTTTTTTTGGCACAGTGGATTTTTTTGCTGGTTAGTTTTTTGCATTGTATTGCTGTTTGTGATTTTCACTCATAATGTTTTGAATAATGTCAAATGATGGGGGTTAGTTGGTATTTTCACTTTGTTTTGCAGTGGGCATCCTGAGCATTGTTGCTGTGATCTTTCATTATGTGTTTTCCTATTTGGGTGTTTGTTAAGCAAGCAGATTTTAGTTAGGAGGTGAGGTTCAGTAGTATTACTATTGTAGGTCATTATTTTTGTTTCTCTTTTCAGGTTAGATATTCATTTATTATGGCACCTTTAAACTTACTACCTTGAACGTTAGGTTAAATGCCCAGACCCTGTTTACCTAAACTAATTTGACCTAGATAGCCTTTACAAGGAACATATCTTTCCCTTTAGAACACTCTAAACTTCGTAGCCAGTGGGTTGGGGTGCTGTTTATGTAGTCTCATCCCAAAGCCAAAAAGAATGGTGTTGCTGTTTTAATCAAAAAACACTCCTTATTTTTGCCATCTTGTCATTGGGTGTACTCCCACGGACAATGGGTGTTGGTTAATGGAACATACCTTGATTGCCCTCTATCTATTCTTAATTTTATGCCCCCCAATTCCCCATCACACGTCTTTTTCCAAGAGGTATTTCAAGTGCTGGTGGACCATGCACGTGGGTTTTGTATTTTGGGAATAGATTTTAATTGTATTTTAGACCCTGTCTTAGACTTCTCAAGATTGAATACCAATTCTCCCTGGAAATCTCAAGTAGCTGGAAAGCTAGAATCTTTGCTGGCTGAGTCTAGTTTCCATGATGCATGCCGTTAGCTGCATCCCGGTGATCAGATTTTATTTTTATTCTCATGTCCATGAATCCTATTCCCAGATTGATCTCTGGTATATTCCCTTTGCCTATTTACACCAGGTTTCCTGATCTAAAATCCATTCTATTGAACTTTCTTATCATGCTCCAGTTACACTACACCTAGACTCTAGCCTTTCGCTTTAAAACAGGGGTTCATGGCGTTGAATGTCTAAGCTTTAACACTTCAATCCTTTCATGAGATGATACAACAAGCACTTGATGAACACTTTACTTTGAATAATGACTGTGATACTTCTCGGTCTATCCTCTGGAATGCGATGAAGCCTGTAATCTTCGGAAAAATTATTGCTTATTTTTCTCATTTAAAAAAGGAAAAAGTTCGGAAACGCTTAGATCTTGAGAAGCAACTGACTAATTTAGAGGCTCAACACAAATGAGAGCCCGGAGAAGCTCTCCTTCACCAACTTCAAGAAGTGCGCTCTCAGTTGTCTAGTTTATTCTTAGAACAGGTGGAGAACTCACTTCGCATACTAAATTTACTTATTATTCTCAGGGGCATAAGGCTGGCCGTCTCTTAGCATTACAAATTCGAAAGGAATAAACTTCTAGAGTCGTAGGTCCCCTTCACTCTAAGGACTCTTCTTCCCAGATTTTGATCAAGCCAATAGATATTGCCTATGAGTTTGGATCTTTTTATGCTCACCTACACACACCTGACTGTCCTGTCCAGATAAAACCAAACTTGATGCCTTTTTTCACCATTTGTGGTTACCGACTTTGACCCAGGCAAGGAGAGACCATTTGAATCATCCGATTTTTAGAGGAAGTCCATTTAGTCATAAAGAGTCTTAAAACCAAGAAAGCAGCTGTACAGGATGGATTTCCTATATATTTTATAAATGCTTTGCTGCTTCCTGGTGGGTCCTCGCCATTCTGTTATTTCTTACTGCATAGAAAATCATGTCTTTCCTCATGAGTGGAAGTCAGCTCTAATTTTGGTACTCCCTAAGCATGGGAAGAATCCAGAGCTATGTTCATCTTACTACCCTATTTCTTTAATCAATATTGATGTTAAAACTTATGTGAAAATGATTGCTCTTCAGTTGCAAACATTTATCCCCAGGCTTACTTACCCTAACCAAACAAGTTTTATTCCTTTTAGAAATTCATACAACAATGTCCATCGTATCTTAAATATTATTTCCCATATTACAAATTCTAAAATTACTTCAATGGCCCTCTCAGTAGATGCTGAGAAGGCCTCTGACAGGCTAAATTGGCACTATTTAGCAAAGGTGTTAGCTACTTTTGGTTTTAATGACAGCTTTATTTCTAATCTGTTGGCTTTGTATTCAGGATCTACTGCCAAGGTAGCTGTTAATGGTGCCTTTTCCTCTTCATTTTGTTGAATTGTGAAAGATGTTCTGTGTCTTCTTTATTGTTTACTTGGCTATGGAGACTTTGACAGCCTATATTCAGCAACATACTAATATTAGAGGTATTCATGTTAGGTCTACTGTTCGTAAAATTGACCTGTATGCTGATGGCATTTCATTTTTTTTAAGACCCAGTTCAGTCTCGTCCACCCCTTTTACAAGTTTTATCTGATTTTGGCTTAATCTCTGATTTTAAAGTAAATTTAGATAAAACAGTTACAATTGTGTTGAGTGGGACCCCTTACACCTCAGCAGAAGTCCCCATTTCATTGGGCTAAGAGGGCTTTTTGCTATTTAGGTTTGATGGTTACTACTGACTTGGTCATTTAAATGACAAGAATCCTAGGCATACAGTATTTTATTGGAAGCCAAAAAGGATTTGAAGAGATGAACTGTGCTTCCTTTGTCATTGGGGGCTACAGTAGAAGCCATCCATATGATAGTTTTACCCAGGTTTCTATATATTTTTCGAATGTTAGCTATTCGGCTGCCAGATTCATTTTGGCATCAGACTGATAAACTTCTTTCTAGGTTTATATGGAACAGAAAACATCCCTGTAGTCTTTCTATTTTGTATAGAAGTAAACTGGAGGGAGATTTGGCTTTGCTCTAACTTTAAATACTATTATTTAATGGCTCACACTGTCTGAAATTTTTCTTTTTTAAAGTCTTCCCCCAATACAGTCTGGCTTGAGGTTGAGGAGGAACAAGCTTCCCAAATACCATTAAGAGTTGTGCCGTTTCTCCCTCTTCCTCAGCTCCAGTGGCTGAAGTAAGTTAACGCCTGGATGAGAAATACTTTTTCTAAATTGGCTCACCTCTGTTCCTTAATTGCAGAAGCGGATTGCCTGGGTTGCATTTCTCCTTTCTTAGGAAACACTGACTTTCCCTCTGGATTGAGGAATCCAGACTTTCGGCTCTGAAGTCAATCAAGGTTGTTCTTAGTCAATGATTTGATGGAGGGGGGTTCTCTGATAAGTTTTGCACAATTTCAGCTTAAATTTGGCTTTCCGTGGACCGAAATGTTCTGTTATTTTCAGGTTCGACACTTTGTTTCAATGCTCATTAAAGAACCCCTTAACTCTACTACCCTAATGAAATATCTTTGCTAGGAGAGGAAGAAGGCAACTGAAGCTCACTCCATTTCCTCATTTTATGGGATTTACAACAGCAGTTTTATGTTTCCCCCCATCCTATGTGGAACAAATGGGAATCTGACTTATCCTGCTCTCTTGACGTTAGATATAAAGTAAAGGTTTGGAATCCATTAAACTACAGCCTCCTTTTATTGGAGGGAATTTCACTGGAAAACTTCAGTTAACTTCTTCAGAATCCCCTCTGTAACTTCTCACTATATTAAGGGTGGGTCTGACCTGTGTTGGCGATGGAGTGGGGTTAAAGGCAATCACTTTCACATATTTTGATCCTGTCCCAAACTTCACCCCTTTTGAAACTCGGTTGCTTCGGCCATTTGTGGTACTTTTGACTTCTCTATACCTTTCATCTTTGAATTCTGCATTCTCCGTTTCCTTCCAGATGGTCTTTCAAGTACTCTCAATAGCTACCTTCATTGTATATTTATAGCTGCAGCCTTCAAAGCTATAATAAGATGATGGTTGAAGCCCACTCTGCCTATGTTAACTGAATGGATAGCTATTGTGCAGGTGAGTCGTGTGATGGAAGATATGTTTCTGAATCTGCATTTTTGTTACGAGTGCAACAATGCGGCTTTATTTATCAGATGGACCAAATGGGATACCTGTGTTTGAGAGACTTTCTGCATAATGATCACCTTGGCTCAGTCAACATTATCCTGGCAGGTCTGATCCTCATTCTTTTCAGTTGATATAATGTATTGTTTGATTTCTCCTTTGTAAATGTAGCCCCCACCAATTTGGGGCTTACCTAAGTGTCTCCCAGGGTTCCATCAATGCCCACTGCCAGGCAGACATCCTGCAGAGATAGTAAATCAATAATTATTTGTTGTTATCCTGTTGATTTGCATGAGGGTGCCATGATGTGCCTCCGTGCCTGTCCCTTTAAGACATTAGCCAGCGTGTATACAGTAAATGGTCTGGGCTGGGTGTGAGTGCTTCAAAGCTTGCAGCCTGCCAGGCACCATCCTGATTTGCTCCACTGTACAGTCAATAATAAAGCAGAGGGAGCTCTAACTAGTACTGTAAATATTTACTTCTAATTTGTCATTATATTTAAATTAGAGTACTTGTTTTAAGCTGCCTTCTTGCAGTTTATCTTCCATGTGAGAGCCACCATGCTTGGTCTGGGACTTCCAAGAATTTGGACCTATTGGGGCACAGGGACCTCTCGAGGGGTCCTTAGTTTAGGTGCCTCAAGGGAAAAAGTTGTAGTTCTTGTAGTTTTAAAGGTTGGCACCTAAATTGACAAATGGGAGCACCAGAACTGTTATTGACAGTTCACCTAGCCAATCAGATTGCTAGAAAACCAGATTAGTTCAAGAACAGTTAGAAAAAGCAGTTCAGTTGCTTGGAGAGCTGAGAGAGTGAGCAGCTCAAACCATCAAAGCAGCTCCAGGAAAGGCCAAGGACAATTGGCAGGGAAAGGCCTAATTCACCTTCCTGCTGTTGTTTCCAACATTGGACTGATTGATAGCAGTAATCAGACTTGTCTGAAAACTAATCTTAAATTGTGTCAGTTAGCCCAAGACTCTAAGAAGTGCAACTTGAGGTATTGGACCAAGAGGAGCTTCTGTGAAGTGTCCGGCCCAAGAGTTGTGTGAGAGACTGCCTTTTTGCTGATTGAGAGGTTTGCTCAGTGAATTAACTACAATTACGAACTGTCCTGAAACTGAATCAAGAGGTAGAGAAGTGAATGTTGTTTTCCTTAAATGTGCTGAATGTGTATTGTGGGTCAAGGCCTACTGTCCAGGGATTCCTGATTGCCAGAAAGGTGCCCATCTTTGTCAGTGACCAAACTGTCTGCCAGTTGGAGGTTTTCACCAGCAAATAATCTGAACTTTGCTAGAAGTGTTTATCCAGCCTTGGGACTATACAAACCCAGCCCAAGCTGTCTGTTCCTGCACCAATGACTGTTTTCTTGGTGAGATACCAGCTTGAGATCCCACCCCGCGTAGCCAGAAATTGCAGGTTGCAGCCACCTGGAGGAAAGGCCATGAAGTGGAAGTGAGTCATGCAGGGCCAGATTACCCATGATCTTCAGTATTCTGCAGCAGGTCTTCATATTGCCAGGCAAATTCCTATCAACTGGTGTTGTGAGTAAACTCAGGGTAGCTCCCTGCAACTTTTCTTTAAATCATTTGTGGTACCGTCTGAATGTTCTAATGTTTTGCAGGGTTACAGGGACTGGGCCAACTGGCGAGGATACTAATAATCAAGGTCTTGTTTATGCATGTTACTGCCTTTCTTTCCACCACGGCCCCACCAACAGCTGCAAAGCCAGCCAACCCTGAGCACCGATTCTGGCCAGCCAGCATAACATTCTGGGTACTCAGTTGTTGTCAGACTGTTTTACTGTGGGACTAAGTACATGCATGCAGAGTAACCTGAATCAAATCAGTAAAGTAATCATTCTTCTAGATTCATGCCCCCATGTTCAAGTCCCTTAATAACACTAATTTGTTGTTTCACATTTAAACTGGCTTCTGAGCATATTCTTAATTGGTGTAGAAATGCTGAAATCTGTTACAGTATTGAAGGTGCATGCTTGCATTGTTAGTCTTTTTTTTTCTCAATAAAAGTTTTATTGTCAAATAAGATTCCAATTTTACAAAGTCATAATCCTTACATGATTACATACATAATTAACATAACTCTTTTAAAACAGTAAAATTAACATAAAGATAATAAATATGTGAATTTTATTTCTATATGAGTTAAGTCCATTTCTTTCTTTTACACTCTCAAGCTGACACTTAAAATGATAGAAGAAGAGATGGAAGAGAATCAAAACACAGGATGAAAGCAAGAAGAGAAGAATGAAATGACAAGAAAAAATTCCACACACCAACAAATCCAGCCAACCTGTTCTAGGCTACCAGAAGGCTCAGAAGATTGTTTATATTTTCCCAAAAAGTGTATCTATTATAAAGTTAATGTGTTAATAATTCATTTTTTAATATATTGTTTAACCATTGCATGCATACCTACCAAAAAACTTATGTGAGAGACCATTTAAAGTAAGGACCAATTTTTCTGTTCTAAGGTCTTCAATGAACTGAGCTATACATTCTCTAAAAGATGGAACTGTCTACTCTATCCAGTGTTTTAGTATATTGTTCCTGACTGAACCTCCTATTAATATAATAGAATATTTTTGTTCCTGTGTCCATGCTTCCTCTTCATTAAAGTGCCCTAAAATACAAATGTCTAACATCATTTTGCCTTTTAAGCTAGAAAGCTTACTGAAGTACTCTATTATTTCTTTCCATAGGTTTTGCACCCCAGGACAGAATCAGAGCATGTGAGAGAGAGAGATCATCTCTCATCCTTGCATTTGTGACAAATATCATCTTTTCTCAGTCCCATTTTGTACACGTGAACTGGATTGAAGTAAAGATTATGTTGTGTCTTAAAATGGATCAATCTGAGGTTAGAAGTCTTAAATGCCTTACCTGCAAAATTCCATATCTTGGACCACTCCCACTCTTCCCCATTAACCTCCAATTCTTGTGACCACCACCTAATGGGATCTGTCAGCGAACCTCTGGCTACCTCTAGAAGAGAATTATAAATCAATGAGATAGATGAGAGAGGTGCATGGAGGCAATGATGTCTTTACAGGGGGTCCAGGGTGTTTTCAGAGGACCAGGCCCTGCTGTAAGTGTATGGGGTGTGTGCCTATTAGTAATGTTTAATGCCAACTATGTGTTAATTTCTGTAAAGGGTTATTCCACATTACGAGGTTTGCAGTCCCTAGGTGGGTTTGTAGGTGGATATAGCTTCCCAGAAGGCTATACCAGACTAGGTAGATAACCCCAGATACTTTACTCTGGGTGGAGGCACAAAATGAAAATGACGTACCTACCACAATTCTTGATCTTCCTGTGTATCTTCACCATTCATCACTGGTGGGTGATTGCTGGAGACAAACACCCAGGAGCTTTTTGGGATGGAGAGCTGGCGCCATTGGCACCACCCTTGAGGCTGACGCACTACATGGCGCTCGCAGGTTGGCCAGAAATGGCCATTGGCTCCTCCTCCTCCACTTCAGTTCTGCACTATGGAGTGACAGAAGGAAAAAGAGGATAGAGAAAAATGATGGTGGAGCAAGAGAGCCTGAAGGACAGAAAAAGGAAAGGATATAAACTGAAAAAGGAATAGGCCAACCAGAGGACAGAGGAGCAGTGGGATCTGGGAGGTAATGGGTCGAAAGGCCCCAGTCCCTGGATGGCCAGTAAGGGTAGGAATGGGAAAGAGAAGAGAGAGAGAGAGAAAGAGGAAACAAGGGGAGAGGGAAGGAGAGGAGGGACCAATGTCCACACGGGACACTAGATCTTGTGACCAGCAGTGCCTCCAGGGAGGCAAACAGCCCACCACAGGGGCAACTTCTAAGGGACGATTCAGCTTTACTGAATCCTGTAGGGAAAGTTGGAGAAGGTCCCTCCCTCCGGCCTCTAACCCCTGAGGGTGGACACCACCCATTGGTGAGGATTTACCACTCCTCCTCCCCCCTTTACCATTTTCCAAGGAAGAACCCACAGGGTTCAGGGGGGAGGAGTGAGGATCCAACTCATTAATGTCTCCCTTACAAAGTGAAGGAGACATGAAGAGGAAGGGAAATGATAATATGAAGGAGCAGAAGGGAGTCCCCATCAGCCCTAGCCTCCCTTATCCCAGGGGAACTGAAGAGTTGACACATCCCAAAAGGGTGGGCTGACCCCAGAGATCATGCCCAGAACAAGGGGAGGGCCCACCAGAAGTCCCCCCCACTGGGCTAGCAGGAAAAGCCCTACGTACCCTCCTCCTAAAGGGCTTTCCAGTCACCTCCTAGAAGAAGGAAGGTTCTAAGAAAAAAAGGAGAACCTAACCAGATCCCTGAGGAGGAGGGCAAGCAGGGATAGGGCATCGCCCAGGGACTGAAGCTTTGTGAGGGGAAGTTGGGTGGGATTCAGTGATGAATGGTGAAGACACACAGGAAGATCAAGAATTACCATAGGTACATCATTTTCTTATCTTCCCTGTGTCAGTCTTCACCATTCATCACTGGTGGGTGAGTACTGAGACCCCCCCGAAGAGGGCCCGGTTGTTCCCTAAGAGAATAGCATCCCTCAGCCCCCCATGGGGGAGACATGAAGGGAAGACCCTCCCCAGGCCAGTTGGGACTGGTCAGGGTGAGGCAGGGTCCCTGTTCACTGGGAGAATGAAGGCACTCCTGCAGTTCCCGTCTCACCCTGTGGGAGAAAAGACAGGTCCCCCAGAAGAAGGAGAGCATTACCCTATGCCGGGCCAAGGGTGACAACCATGAAAGGAGAAGCCACACTATCCACCTAATGCAGATCGCTGTCCCTTCAAGCTGTGAAGCAACTTCATTGGCGTTGTAAGATGCCCTTGACTGGTACCTTGCCAGCTCCAGACCTATAGCAGAGAGGGCTATGGCTTGCGATGCCAGGGCCTGGCCCAGCATTGCTCACAGATGCCTTTTGTAGGCAGTATGGTGCACCTGATGTGAAGCAATGGAAAGTATTGTCTGCACAGAGGAGAACACACTCTGCCACAAACAATCGAGACCTTTAAAATATCCATGACCCCCTGAAAAAGATGCAGGCCTGCATATTCTAACTCTTCAAGATCCAGGTTTTGAGACTGAGAGACTGGAGATTGGGATACCAGATCTTCCCTTGAAAGGAGGTTAACAAATTGTGTCTCCTGGGTAGACACAGGGGGAGTCACACTGCTAGAGACAACAAGACAGGATACCAGGGTTGTCTGGCCCAATCTGGGGCCACTAGCATCACTGTGCAGGGTTGAGACCTGATCTTGATGAGGACCCTGAATAGCAGAGGAAAGGGAGAAAAGGAATAAAGAAACCTGCCTGTCCAATCTAATAGGAGAGCATACAGGGGAACAGTCCCTAGGACTGGAGGTCTGCAGCAAAACAGACGAAGTTGATAATTGTCTGGGGCTGCAAAGAGACCTATCTCTGGAGTGCCCCATCTGGTGAAGATGACTGTCAGGATATGAGGGTTCAGGGTCCATTCATGATGGCCCTGGGATATTCTGCTCAAAGCATCTGCCAACACAGTGTCCTTCCATGGAAGGCGAACTGCTGTCAGGAAACTTGGAGAGAGTAAGCTAGAGACCACAGTTTCATGGCTTCTGTGCCAAGGCCATAGACCAAGCGCCTCCTGCTTGTTTACATACCACACTGTGGTAGAGTGGTCTATCCTGACTTGCACCATTTTGCCTTTGTCTGACTCCAAGAAAACCTGGAGGGCTAGGAACACAGCTCTGAGTTCCAGGAGATTGATGTGAAGGAGAGACTCTTGCTGTGACCAAATTTCTTGTGCAGTGAGAGCCCCAGATGGGCTCCCAACCCAGGAGAGAGGCATCTGTGGTTAAAACTACTGAGGGGCTTGATTGGAAATGGGACACCCTGTCTGAGATTGTCCTGATCCAGCCACCACTGGAGAGCCTGGACCAAAGTCCAAGTCACTGGAATGCAGTGTCAGTGGCTCAGTAGGTAGCACACTCGCCTCTGAGGCCGGGAGATCAGAGGGCTGTGGGTTCAGTTCCCACATCTGGCATTTGGGTTAATATCCCAGTACTGACACTGTAATGCAGCATGAGAGGGGTGCTGCATTTCTGAGCTGCCATCTTTCGGATGAGACGTTAAACCGAGGTCCCATCTGCCTGGATTGGTGGTAGTTCAGGTGGATGTTAAAGATCCCATGGCACTTATCAAAAAGAGCAGGGGAATTTCCCCGGTGTCTAGCCAAATTCCCTCATTCACTAAAATACCACCAACAGCTTAATCTGGTTCAAGGTCAGTTGGCATGCATCTGTATCCCCTCCCCAGGTCATGCCTGAAAATAGGCAGGATTTGTCTAGTGCACTTACCGGTCAACAAAAGATAAATAAATAAATCAGTTTGGTGAGAGAATCTTTCTTCTGAGATCAAAACAACCTTAAGTGGAACTGAATGTTCCTCATCTGAAACCTGGCGCTTGTACCACAACAGTTGAAGCTGCCATGCGCCTAAGAGTTGGAGAAAGTGCCTGGCTGGTCGAGAGATCAGAGGCTGAAAAGAGGAGGCCAGATCTGTAGGCGGTTACCCTTGTCTGTGGGAGGAAGGCCCTTGCCTGGACTGTATCTAACTCTACTCCTATAAAACTGAGGCATTATACAGGTTTGAGAACTGACTTATGAATTGCACTTTAGATACCTTTATTCCATCGCAGCCACCTCCTCCAGCTCTTTGGCTAGCTGAGGGGAGGCCTTCTTTGCTAGTTCTATTACTGTGTCCCACCTGGACTTCTGGTACCTAGCTGTATAGGCCATGTAAGTTGCCTGCCTGAGTCCCAAGGAAGATGCCAAGTACTGTTTTTTGGCCATGGCATACACCTTCCTGGAATATTTATCTGGGGTGTGAAGCCAAAGAATGTTAGCCCTGTCACAGACTGCAGCCTGCACTACCCCAACATGGCTGCAATGGTTATACAAAATTCCATACCTGGAGCCTGACAGAGTGTATCTCCTGTCCGTTTCTTATCCACAGGAGGTAAAGAGTTAGGAATTTGTAAAACTTTTTGTCTGTTTCCCCAAGGACTTGTGAGGAGACTTAGATAGCCTTTTGCACTCTGGGAAGTCCATCATTTCTATATAGTCAGGCTGTTCTTCCTCATCAGCAGCTTACACCACTGGAAGCTGGACAGCTTCAGCCACTTTCTGTAAAACAGAAAATGGGAAGGGGACTCAGAAAGCCTGGGAGGGGAGACATTGGAAGGCCTGTCTGGGGAGATATTAGGCTCTATAAGCTCATCTAGGTCTCCAAGATCAGTATCCTCAATATCCTCTTCCTCCTCTTTGTTTCTCTCCCACTCCACATCATAAAACAATTCCAGATCATAATCCGATGGAGTTGAGTCCAACCGAACCGACCACTTAGTTGGAGGGATTGGTTTAGAAGGAACTGGATGAAGCAACTACACAATTCTTATCGCTTTGGCTATTTCAGCAGTGGTTGGAACTTGCAGTTCAGGATACGAGCCAGCTGATTTTCTTTCTCTATTTGACAGAACCAACCCCTCAGAGTTGGATCTCCTTTTGCCTGAGGGTGTATCGCCTGTGTCAGCAGGCACCCCCTCAGGTTCGGTCAAAACCGAACTGGGCTGGCCATCTGGTTCAGCGGACTTCTCAGCCTCCGTTTCCTTCAGCCTACTTAACCTCTTATCCAAAGTGGCTTTGGGAAAGTTCTTACATATTTGGCAGTCTGATTTGAGGTGGTCAAACCCCAGACAATAAACACAAATAAACACAAATGAGGTGGGGATCAGCTTTAGCAAAAGCCTCCCCACACTCAGTAGTGTGGGTTTCTCAGACACAACCTTAACCTACAAATTACCCTTAACAGCTTTTAAGCCAGGTAATACGCCCTTATTGGTTACCAACCGTGTCACGGACTGTGGAAAAGAATGAAGAAAATCTTGTTCTTTTGAAACCGATAAGAACTGGACACCACTACTAAAAACCCAGAAAAAAAGAAATAAGAGATTGTTTTGGTTCCCAACTGAACCAACAAATAGGAAACCAAAGAAAAACAATTTCCACACAGTAAATTCAAAAGCAATTCTGCAAGCCTTGTCACAGGCTGCTAGCAACTACCCTAACATGGCTGCAATGACTAGCAAGGAAATCCATACCAGGGCCTGACAGAGCATACCTCCTGTCCATTTTCTTATCCACAGGAGGTATGGATGTTGGAAACTATAATTTTTTGGGTATGTTTCCCCAGGGACTTGTGCAGAGGGATACACACCCTTTTTGATTCTGGGACATCCATCATCTCAGCATAGTCAGGCTCCTCCTGATCCTGTTCAGCTTCTTCCTTCCACTGGAAGCTGAAGAGTCTCAGCCACCTTCTTGTAAAACAAGAAGTTGGAGGGGACTCAAAGCCTGGGAGGTGACACATTAGAAGGCCTGTCTGGAGAGATGTCAGGCTCAATAGACTCATCTAGGTTGTCATAGTCTTCATCTTCATCACCTTCGTCTCCTTCCCAATTGCCATCATAAAATGCTTCAGGGTCATTCAGAAGCAGACAAGTCTGACTGAACTGACCGTCTCTGCATCAGTGTTGATTCAGTTGGAACTGGGCGAAGCGACTGCACAATATCAATCGCTTTGGCTATTTTGTCAGCGGTCGGACCATGGGTGCCGGGATCGAACTGGCTGACTTGCGCGCTTTCTCTTTGAGGAACTGATTCCACAGAATCAACTCTTCTTGCCAGAGGGGTATCGCCCAGGTCAGTGGGCACCCCTCAGATTGGTCGAAATGAACCGGGCTGACCATCTGGGTCAGCCAGATTTTCGCCTCCTTTCCTTCAGCCTACTTAAACATTTATCCACAGCAAGCGGGGCTGACAGAGGTGGCAGGGCAGCTCAGGCCAAGGTCCTGAGCCAGGGCCAGCTACGGTGCCGTCAAGTCCACTGGCACTGGGGCGGGTACCAGGAACAGAGGCGGCCGGCGGCAGCCCCAGCAACAGCTACTCGGTGCTGATGCACACCCAGGCCCCTCGGCACATGGCCGGCACGAGACGAGCGGCACACGACAGCTCGAGGCGGACTCGGCACAGAACACGGCACCGCTAGGCTCCTTGGCACCGTGAGCGGCACTGAGAGCACCAACGGCGCCGAGGACGGCACCGACAGACTATTCTGAAGGCCACACGGTGCCGTTCTCAACCTCGGTGCCGAGGACGGCGCCGAGGCGAGACATGGCGAAAGATGACACCAAATCCAGCGTCATGGTGCTGCGAGCAGTGTCGGCGCTGCCCACGATGCTGAGGGACGAGTTAGCGCCAATGTCGGCACTGACAGGGCCCACGGCACCGCGAACAGTGCCGAAGGCACCGACTGACGGCGTCGAGGACAGTGTTGACCCGGGCCTTCCGGACCACGGGAGCGACATTAGGGAGCCTTCACCCCCGAAGGGGCGATTGCCATAGCAGTGCCTCCTGCCCGCTCCCAGGAGGAAGCGGGACGGGCCTCCTGCGCCTCGGGAGGAGCCTCGGCGAAGGCTAGGCTACAAGAAGCCGAGGCTCCTTTCTCCTCAGTCCGTATAGAACCGGGAGGGGACCCAGAGGAAAGGCAGAGAGAGTGCGGCTTGGCCCGATGAGTGCGAACCCTACCCCCGAAAGTCGGTGAGCTTCTTTGCCCTACTTAAACGCCGCTGGGCTGTTCTAGGATGCGACGGTCCATGGAGAAGCAGGCATCACACGATCCTTGTCGTGAAGTGGGCCAAGACCTGAGACACGGTGCACTGGTCGGTAATGGAGTACCCTAACGACGCGGGCACCGGCATGAGGGGGCCTTGCCTTAGAAGGTTTCTTGCCCTCCGGCCCGACGTGACCTATGGAAAAACACCAAAACAGACTCGGCGTCGATATACTTTAAAATACATGGAAAGATCTTACTGGCGGCGTTGAGTGGAGGCAGAACCCAGAACGGATTGTCGAGCGAACAAGCGTGAAAGGCTAAAGGCCTAAACTCTTCAAATTTCTTCAGATGGCTTCCACGAGGCGACCTCGACAGTGGGAGACGAAGAACTGGTCGGCAGGAGGAGTCGACACAGCTTAATGGCTAATCCTCGAGCGCCACGTAGTACCCCGGCCTCGAGGGTGGTGCCGATGCTGCGTCGGCTCCGCCTATCCCTTTAAAAAAAAAAAAGGCTCCCGCGGGGTCCTGATCTCCAGCCAGTACCCACTTGTGATGAATGGTAAAGATTGACACAGATAAGATCTGGCAATGTTATAGACTGGTTCAAATGGAAGTCAGAAACCACCTTGTGGAGTAAATTCCTATTAGTTCTCAACACTACCTTGTCCCTGTGGAAAGAAACATAGTCCTTTTCCACATAGAGGGTCTGTAGCTCACTTATCCTTCTAGCAGAAGTGATTGCTACAAGAAAACTACCTTCAGGTGTAACCCCAGGAGACACTATACCGAGGGCTACTACCCTGCCTGCTTGACTACTGACAGGCTGAGGGGCCTGGGTTCTATGGTGGGTGCCTCCACCCAGAGGTCAGGGTTTGTAATGGTTGGTCTAGTTTGGTCACAGCCCTCTGGGACACTGAAACCTCCCTCTAATCCCTCTAATGGCCCACACGATGCACAGGAGTTACTGTACCAATACCCCACATGTACACACTGTTCATTCAAAAGGTACCACTTACCCTCGAGACTGATTCACAGGTTAGGTCTCTGAGGACCTCCTGAAAAATAAAGTTAAGCAGCATACACAAACCAATACAGTGCTTGGCATGAAGGTGCAGACAGTTTAAAGTTTAACAACAACAGCTCTGATTTATTCAGGGAACAGAAACATGGGAGGGGAAATCAGGTTAATTAGTGGCATTAAATCACAGTACTGCACACATACAGGGGCTGAAATGTCACACTCTGGGTACCCAGGTTTGGGGAGCTAGCCAGGTCCATTGCCTGGGGTTGGCGGCAGGTGCAGATGGATAGGGCCCAGTAGAAGAAAAGAAAAAATTACTTACCTTAGTAATGTTGTTTCTTCTAATGGAGTCTTGCTATATTATGACAATTGCAGTATGACCGCAGGTTAGAACTGTTCCGGAGGTGAAATAGTTAACTTCCATGCAAGGCATGGAATCTTGAGCACGAGCTTGGTTAAGGAAGCTCTGTCTGCTTGTTTTCAAACCAAAACCGTCAGATCTTTACGAGCTAAAACTCACTAATGTTCTGTGTGGAAGCTGTAAACCTACACTAGCCAACTGGCTACTACCCTAACAAACACACTTGTTGGTCTCGAAAAAAGACTCAAGTCAAGAGACCCAATAATGAAATAAAAACACACCCACTCTAGGGAGGGTGAAGCAAAAACAACAAAGTGGCAAGAAAAACAGAGTGCCAACACTGTGATGTCCACCCACAGTGCAAAAACGAGGTTCTGAGAGGGGCAGGCAGGGAGGGAGGTCATAATATAGCAAAACTCCATTAGAAGAAACAACATTACTAAGGTGAGTAATTTTTTCTTCAAACAACATGAAGTCTTGCTATATTATGACAATTGCAGACTACACAGCAGTACCCCCATGGAGGAGGGACAGAACCTACTTAGGGAATAGGGTCTGAAGGACAGCTGTGCCAAACCGAGCATCACTCCTAGCATGAATGTCCAAGGAATAATGCATGGTAAAAGTGTGAACCGTTTTCCAGGTAGCTGCTTGACATATCTCTAGAATAGGGATGTCTCTGGCAGCAGCCAGAGAAGCAGCTGTACCTCTGGTAGAGTGAGCCCTCAGGCCTGAGGGGGGAGTCTTACCCAACATTTCATAACAAAATTGGATACAAGAGACAATCCACCTGGCAATGGATCTTTTAGTGGCAGGTTTCCCCTTTCGCACCTCACCATAAGTGAGGAACAGTTGGAGGGAGTCAAACCTGTGACCCTTGGTACACTCTATGTAGTAGCTAAGGGCCCTCTTCACATCTAAGCTGTGCAGCCTCCTCTCACCAGAGGAAGAATGGTCAGTGAAGTAAACAGGGAGAGAAATAGATTGATTAAGGTGGAAATCCGAAACCACCTTAGGCAGGAACTTTCTATTAGTCCGAAGGACTACCTTATCTCTGTGAAAGGAGATAAAGTCTGGCTCCACTGACAATGCTTGTAATTCACTTATGCGTCTGGCAGAGGTGATAGCTACCAAAAACACAGTTTTCCAAGTCAGGAACTAAGCTCAGCTAAAGACAAGGGCTCGAAGGAGGTTGCATGAGCTGAGCACTGCAAACATTGAGGTCCCAGGCAGGGTGGTCCCTGAATGGAGGGTTAGTGTGAAGCAAACCCTTAAAAAACGTGGTAAATATAGGGTGAGATGAAAGAGGAGAGGGTTTACCTGCTAAAAGAAAAGCAGAGACAGCTGCCAAATGTACCTTCAGGGTAGCTGGTCTCAGCCCTAAAGTGTTTAGATGGACCATATAATCTAGAACTGTGGGTAAATCAGCAGTGTCTGGGGAAATATTTTTTTCCAAACACCATATGGAAAATCTTTTCCATTTGGAGTTATAAGTAGCCCTGGTAGAAGGCTTCCTAGAAGCCCTGAGTATATACATTACACCTTGAGAGAGGTGTAGGCCAGCCAACTCTAGCTTTTCAAGAACCAGGCCTTGAGATTGAGAGACTTGAAATTTGGGTACCAAACTCTTCCCTGGGCACATGTTAACAGATTGTGATTCTTGGGAAGGCACAGGGGAGGATGGACTGCTAAGGACAGGAGGAGAAGATACCAGGGTTGCCTGGCCCAAACCGGGGCAATCAGAATGACCCTGCAGGATTGGGCTCTGATTTTGACTAGCACTTTGAACAGGAGAGGGAAAGGAGGAAGGCATGAAAACTTTCCTTCCCAGCTGAGGACTAAGGCGTCCAGAGGGACTGAGCCCAAGACTGGGGCCTGCAGCAAAGAGAGGAAGTTGATGATTGTCTGGAGCTGCAAAGAGATCTATTTGTGGGGTGCCCCATTTGGCAATACCACTCCCAGAACCAGGGATCCAGGGACCACTCGTGATGGCCCTAGAGATCCTGCTGGAGCATCTGCCAGGACATTGTCTTTGCCTAGGAGGTGAACTGCCGAAAGGGAGGTGTTCAGGAAATGCGCCAGAAACCACAACTTCATGGCTTCAGTGCACAAGGCCGTAGACCGAGTGCCCCCCTGCTTGTTGATGTACCACGTTGTAGTGGTGTTGTCTGTTCTGACCTGCACAGCCTTGTTCTGAACAGATTTTGAGAAAGCTTGAAGTGCTAGAAAAACTGCTCTGAGCTCCAACAGGTTGATGTGGAGCAGAGATTCCTGTGGGGACCACAGTCCCTGGGTAGTGAGGTCACCCATGTGGGCCCCCCACCCCAAGAGGGACGCATCTGTAGTAAGGATTAATGAGTGAGGCTGAGTGACAAAGGGAACTCCTTGTTCAGATTGCCCTGATCCTGCCACCACTGAAGGGCTTGGATCAGGGTTCAGGTTACTGGGATCAGTTTGGTAAGAGGATCCTTTGTGACCAAAAGGCCCTCAGATGGAACTGAATGTCTCTCATTTGAAACTCTGCTCCTTGCACTACTGCTGTGGAAGCAGCCATGTGCCCTAGGAGCTACAGAAAATGCCTTGCTGGTCGAGAGACCTGCAGGGTCAATGAAGAGGCCAGGGAGATAAGGGCGTTTGCCCTGTCTAGAGGAGGAAGGCCCTGGCTTCCTGGGTGTTCAGCTCTGCGCCTATGAAGGTTAGGAGCTGTACAGGCTCCAGTACTGACTTTGAGAGATTCAGAAGGAAACCTAGTGACGTAAGCAGTTGCTGGGTTATCTGAAGATGTAGGTTGACCTGATCTGGGGATTGACCTACTATGAGCCAATCGTCCAAATAAGGAAAGATGGCAATCTTTTGCCTTCTTAGGCAAGCTACTGCTACTGCCAGGCACTTGGTAAATACCCTTGGAGCCGAGGTGAGTCCGAAGGGCATTGCTCTGAACTGGTAATGGCCTGAGGGCAGCTCGAACCTGAGGTACCTTTGGTGGGAGCTTCTGATGAGAATATGGAAGTAGGCATCCTTGAGGTCCAGGGATGCTAGCCAGACCCCTGGCCTTAGGGAAGGTAAAATGATTGCCAGATTCACCATTTTGAACTTTGGTTTTAAAAGGTGCTTGTTTAGGTATCTGAGATCCAGGATGGGCCACCATTCTCCTGTCTTTTTTGGGGTAAGAAAGTACCTGGAGTACAATCCTTTGCCCTGGTGTAGGGGTGGAACCCTTTCCATGGCTCTGAGAGTGAGGAGGGTGGAGACCTCTGACTCTAAGGTGAGTGCCTCCGATGGAGATGCAGGAGGAAAGATCTGGTCCTCAGCTTCAGAAATTTTTTGAAGCTGAGGACCATTCTAACACTACTTCCAGGACCCACTTGTCTGATGTGAGACTTCCAGTCCTGGACAAAGTAAGCCAGCCTGCCCCACTGGTAGAGGAGAAGGGCCCTGGCTACCCCCATCAGGGTGCCTGCTTGGCAGGGGCTTTGGCTGAGGGTGGGAGCAGGCCTGCTTGAACCCCTCCTGCCCCTTCCAAAAGAGAATCCCCTCTGGGTATAGGAGGAAGAGGAGGCTTGAGCCTGATAAAAAGGCCTATGAAAAGGCCTGCCTCTGTTCCTGGGGGGCTGCTTCTGAGGAGTGGCCTGCCTTTCCTTGGCCTGTGCACTCCGATAGTTGGTCCTGTATTCATCCATTTTCTTCATATAATTCTCTGTTTGCTCCCCAAACAAAGAATTGCCAATCACAGGAAAATCAATGGCTTTTGACTGGGTATCCTGTGACAATGTGGTGCATCTGAGCCAGGCCATTCTGTGACGAGCCACAGAAGTAGCCATAACTCTAGAAGATACATCATTAGAGTCCACCGCAGCATGAAACTGCATTTTTGATGCCTCGATACCATCTAAAGCAACCTGTTCCAGATCCCTGGCAAACTTGTCAGGGAGTTGTTTGACTAGAGCCAGCACAGTATCCCATCTGGATTTCTGGTATCTGACAGCATAGGCCACGTAATTTGCTTGTCTGAGCCCCAAGGATGCTGCCATGTACTGTTTCTTTGCCATAGCATCAATCTTCCTGGAGTCCTTTTCAGGAGGATGTGAAGCTAGGGAGATATTTGCCTTGCCACAGGCTGCATCCTGCACTACACCCACATGGCTGCATTGCTGTGTGAGAAATTCTATGTCAGAACCTGATAAGGTATACCTTCTGTCCATCCTTTTATCCACAGGAGGTATAGGATGAGGAGTTTTAAAACACTTACTGTCTGTTTCCTGAAATATTTATGAAGGGAATAGACAGTCTCTTAAATTCTGGAATATCCATCATTTCTATATAATCTGGCTCTTCCTGATCATCCACAGCTTCCTCAACAGGAAGCTGAAGATTCAACAACCTTCCTGTAAAAGATGAAATGAGCAGGGGACTCAGAAAGCCTAGGGAAACCCTAAAGGTCTGTCTGGTGAGATATCTGGCTCAATAGGGCGTGCAGATCTTCCAGACCATAATTACTCTCTTCATACTCTCCTTCCTCCCCCACGGTTCATAAAATTCCTCAAAATCATAATCCTGAACGGTGGGACCTGGTGAAACAATGTCTCCCAGATGGGGTCGGTTCAGGAGCCAGAAAGAGACTGGACAATTTGGATTGCTTTGGCTATCTCTTCAGCTGTTGGGGAAAGGACTTTTCCACAGCAGCAGACTTTCTAGTCCTTTTGCAGGAACTGGCTCCTTGGAGCCAGCTCTTCGTTTGCCCGAGAAAGTCTGCCCTGGTCAGAGGGCACTCCCTCAGGTTTGGTTGGCACCGAACCGGGCCGGCCATCCGGGTCAGCGGACTTTTTGGCCTCTCTTTCCCTGAGCCTACCAACTCTCTTTTCAACGGTGGCAGCAGGGAAATTCTTGCAAATCTGGCAGTCTGAATCGAGGTGGTCAAACCCCAGGCAATAAACACAAGTGGTGTGAGGGTCAGCCTTGGCAAAGGCTTCCCCACAGACATCATGAGTGCTGAAACCCAGTGGGCCGGTTTTTCTTTTGAGTTTCTCAGATATTATGCCAGCCTAACCAAAAACTTGCCCGTTTTGGCAATCCGCCAAGCAAGACTCTCCTATCAGTTCCCAACCGTGTCACAAGCCGTGGAAAAAACATAATGAAATCCGTTTTTTAGAACCGATAGGAACAGGAACTGCACTCTAAAAAGGACTAGCAATTGAAAATGTAACCTAATCGGTTCAAACCGAACCGATAAATATTTTAAAGTTCCACACAGAATTCGTATGTAAAACCTATCTATTACTTATGTTACCACAGACAGAGCTTGAACTGAATGGTTGCTGTTAAATTTAGATGAATTTAATACTTTTAAACTGTTTTAAACACGAAAATGAACCGAGCAAAAGGAGAAATCTCGGGCGACTGTTCAGTGAGGCAGAGTATAGAATCTGACGGTTTTGGTTTGAAAGCAAGCAGACAGAGCTTCCTTAATGAGCTCGCTCAAGATTCCATGCCTTGCATGGAAGTTAACTATTCACCTCGAAGCAGTTCTAACCTGCGGTCATACTCCAGTGTCATAATATAGCAAGACTTTATGTTGTTTGAATATATGCACAGCACCTAATTGTAATCCGGAGCCTGATGGCTCAGTCCATGAAGCAAAAGAAACAACAAGAATTAGATGACACAATTGTGATTGAAAACAGGGTGCAGAGGAATACCCTGATTGTACTCACAATACCCAAGCTGAGAACCGGATGGTGGATGTTCTTCTGGATTGTCAGAAACAGCAGGGCATGGAGACAAGGTCCTGTGACTGGACCCACTGCAGTTTATAACAGCAGTTTAGTTAAGAGACAAGCTGTGGTTTGCGTCCAACTTCAACACACAGCACACAGCACAGCGGATTGGAAATAGCGATTCCCCACAAGCACCATGCACATTCATATGTAAAAGGAAAGTACTATACCAGGCAGGCTGCTCCTCGATCCTGATCGCAATTACTGCAAGATACCCAGGAGCACACACAGCAGCTTCAGTTCCTGACAGACCGAGCACGATTCAGCAATTTCTCCAGTCTTCTACAGGGTGAGCCTTGTTTCCACACTTCTGGTGTTTCTTTCTCCTTACAACTTGGATTCAGTCCAAACTGGCACTCACAAAGATTGCAGACCGAAACTCAGGGCTTCACACGCGTTTTCTGCATGAAACTGCACACCGTAGAAGCACACAACCCCTTCTCTCTTCACTGCCACAACTGATCTGATCTTTCCAGTCACAGAGCAGGGCATTTCCTTTAGCTCCACACTATTCTGTTGGCTGATTCAGCTGTCACTCATAATAAGACTCCCTCTGTTGGTAGAAAAAGGTGCCAAGGTCAAAATTACATTTCCCAGAGTCACTGCCCATACAATCCCCTTGTGACTGGCTCAAAATTAAGAGTCCAAGTTCTGATTCGTCCACAGACTCCATTTTAGGGAACTCTTAACCCAACTGGCCCAGCACAGCAGTTTAGGTCCAAAATGGAGGGGTAACACACACAGAGTCCCAGCTGCAAGAAAGGCAGGTTAGACAAACTGCATTTTACTTAACACTCTAACTGGTTTCAGGCAAACAGTTACATCTTTCATTTAGGCTCCCTCTGCACCCTTAGCGACTGCAGAAATGGAGTGATTTCTCCGCAGCTCGGGGGATTCAAGCATTAAAGACACAGTCCCCTCATACAAACTAAGTCTGCAAGCAGACAGCTCACAAGGAGACAGTATGTGGTGGATCAAATAGCACTCACTTGGAACCACAGTTAAACAGCTCAGATGCCGAAAACCACCCAGACTTGGAGCATTCAGGCAAGCTCCTGTAAGACTTTTGGGAACCCTTATTTGCAGGGGGGTTACACAGGTGAGAAATATAAGCTCTGCAGATGCCATAGGCTCAAAAGGTGGAAGCATAATCTGGGCAATGCAAATATTAAGGTCCCACGCTGGCACTGGTTCCCTGTGAGGGGGAAACAACTGAGACAGCCCTTTAAAGAATCTTTTGAATATAGGGTTTGATGCCAGGGAGATATCCTTTCTAGCTGAAAGCTATGCTGAAACTGAAGCCAGGTGCACCTTCAGAGTTGAGGCTGCAACCTCAGGAGTGCAGGTGAGACAAATAATCAAGAAGGGTTGGGATCCCAGCCTGGGCTGGGACTATACCTGTCACTACACCAAATGGAAAATCTTTTCCATTTTGAGGCATAGATTTTCTTGGTGGAAGACTTACTGTAACCCTTAAGGACTTCTAAAACTGCTTCAGAGAATTGGCAATCTGCATAGTCTAAGTCCTCAAGAGCTGGGCCTTGAGCTTGAGAAACCTGAGATTGGGGTACACTACCCTCCCGAAAGGAAGTCATTAGATTATATCTCTAGAGGGAGGTATGAATGGTTTGCTCACAGACATTGAGCAGCAGGGGAGTACCAAAATCTGTCTTGCCCAATCCAGGGCTACCAGAATCATTGAAGCTGGTTGTGACCTGAGCTTGATTAGCACCCTGAGTATCAGAGGAAAAGGAGGAAAGGCATAGAAGTACCTGCCTGTCCAATCCACAATCAGGGCATTCACTGGAACTGTGCCCTTCATTGGGGCCTGCAGCAATAAAGAGATAAGTGGTAATTTTGGTGGGAAGCAAAAGGTCTATTTCTGGGGTCCCCACCTCCTGAATAGAGCATTCGCCACTTGCTTCAATGCCATTCATGATGGGCCTGGTTTATCCTGTGCAAGGCATCTGCCAAGGTGTTGTCCTTGTCTGGCAGATGAATTGACTGTAGGGAGACATTTAGAAAGTAGCGAGGCTCCATATCTTCATTGCTTCTGTACATAGAGAGTGGACCTTGTCCCTCCTTGTTTGTTGATGTAATACATTGCTGTGGTATTGTCTGTTGTGACTTGTACTATTTGTACCACCCTTCCCTGTATGAGATGAGAGAAACTCTCAAGAGCCAGATAAACAGTTCTTAACTCCAGCAGGTATATGTGCAGGAG
This sequence comes from Neoceratodus forsteri, assembly GCA_016271365.2. Lineage (NCBI taxonomy): Eukaryota > Metazoa > Chordata > Ceratodontiformes > Ceratodontidae > Neoceratodus > Neoceratodus forsteri. The sequence continues at coordinate 1,378,397,307 of CM057456.1, read as the reverse complement.
TGAGTCTGCACTCTCCCAAGTACCGTGGATGGTGTGATCCCTAAGTGAGGCACCCTAACCAAGCTGGAAGTATCAGTTGTGAGAAGGAAGGGAGGCTCCTGCAGAAATGGCACCCCATTCCCTTAAATTGTCTGGTTCCCTCCACCATTGGATGGCCTGTAGTAACGTTTGTGTGACTGGTACTGCCTTTGAGAGGGGGTCCTGCCTTTGGCACCACTGTGCTCTGAGGTGGAACTGAATATCTCTCATCTGAAACCTGGCACCTATGACTGCTTATTGCTGCAGCCATGTGCCCTAACAGTTGAAGAAACTGTTTTGCTGGTTTTGGCCTTCCCAGGGCAAATGAGCCTGCCAGGAGCTGAATGCTTTCTGCCCTCTGCGGGAGAAAAAGCTCTTCCACTACTGTATTCAGTTCTGCACCTATGACTGCAGAAGCTGCACAGGGGTCAGGACTGACATTTTGGTATTGAGAAGGAATCACAGGGACAGCAGCATATCCTGGGTTACCTGAAGGTGGTCTGACACTTGTTGGTGGGATTTCCCTATGATTAGCCAATCATCCAGATAAGGAATAATTGTGACAACCAGTCTTCTGAGGTGTGCCACTACTACTGATATGCACTTGGTAAAGACCCTTGGTGCAGAGGTAAGGCCGAAAGGAAGTGCTGAAAACTGGTAGTGGCCTGAGGGGAGTCTGAATCTGAGATATTTTCTGCGTGATTCCCTTATGGGAATATGCATCCTTTAGATCCAAGGAAGCAAGCCAGTCCCCTTTTGCAGAGTTGGCAAAATCATGGCCATTGTGACCATTTTGAACCTGGGCTTTACCAGGTACCTGTTTAACAGTCTGCTGCCTAGTATAGGCCTCCACTCTCCATTATTTTTGTTGTTAGGAAATATCTGGAATAGAACCCTTGCCCTCTTTGATGGTTGGGGACAGGATCCACTGCTTTTGCCAGCAGTAGGACCAGTATCTCCTGCTCCAGTGGTTTTCTTTCTGAGAGGAAGCTGGTGTAAAATGTTTTAACCTAGAAGGAAGGGACTTGAAGCACAGGAGAGAACCTGACTCACTATTTCCAGTACCCACTTGTCTGTGGTTATTTTTAACCATTCTTGGAAATAGTGGTTGAGACTGCCCCCTACAGGATGTGGAGAGGCAGCCTGAAGGGAAAAGTCAGGTTCTGTTTTGCTTGCTGCTAAGGCTGAGCAGATTGGGATCCTCTCCAAGAACCACTTTTATATCTAGCTCTCTAAAATCCAGTCCGTTGTGGTTGGTACTGCTGCTGGGAAACAGTCTGTACCTGAAAGAAAGGCCTCCTAAAAGAGGACCTGCCCCTGCCCCCCCTAGAATAAGACAGTGTTGAAGTAGAGGGCCTGTCTCTGGTCAAGTTGCTCCTAAAAGTAGCTTTATATTCATCTAAAGAGTGGCCTTCGACAGGAAAGTCCATTGCCTTAGTTTGGGTGTCCTGGGTGAGGTTGGTAGCCCTCAGCCAGGCAAATCTTCTTAGAGCAATGGTACCAGCCATCCTCCTTGTAGCTGTATCATTGGTGTCAGCTGCCATATGAAATTGGTATTTGGAGGCCTCCAAGCCCAATTGCTGTGTCTAGCAGCTCTGACACTGTTAAAGAGGGGTTAGCCTCAGCATTGTCCACTACTGACTGCCAGAGAGCTTTTTGATAAAGGGCTGCAGAGGCATGGTAGCTGGCTTGACGAATTGCCAGGGATGCCGAAAGGTACCCCTTTTTTTTGCCATGCTGTCCACCTTTCTCAAACCCTTCTCAGGAGGGTGAGAGGATAAGGGAGTTTTGGCTTTCTCACAGGTGGCCTGCTGTACAATACCCTGGTGGTCTGGGTGACTGAGAAGAACTCAGCACCAGATCTTTCTAACTGATACTTCTTGTCACATTTTTTGTCTGTGGGTGTGACTGTATTGGGAGCCTTTAGGATTTCTAAAACATCCTTCTTAAAGAATTTGTAAATAGGCAAAAGGAGCCTCTTTGAGGGTGTCAGCTCCATAAGTTCCATGTATTGTGCCTCCTCTTCATGCTGGATCTCTTCAGCTGTTTGCAGATCCAGGGTCTCCACCATTTTCTTAACAAAGGAAAAATGGTAAGAAAAATCCTCTGAGGGTCTGGGAGGGAAGCCAAATTCCCATGCTGGTGACACCTCAGGTTCAATTCCCTCTTCATCTTGGTCATCCTCCTCATATGTCACTGTAGCAGTAGGCAAAAAGAGGTCACGACAGTTGTTTTTCAGCAATAGTAATCACAGGCTGCTGAGGGAGTAATAAAGCCTCCAGTAACTGGAGTAAGGCAAAAGCCAGTGTCAACTCAGTAGGAGAAGGAGCATTAATAGGCACCTGAGGGACCACTTGAGGCATTTCAGCTGGGGTGTCAGTGTGTTTGGTATAAATCACTAAACTCTGCAGCACCTGGAGTAAGGCAAAAGCCTGTCAACTCATCAGGTGAAGGAGCATTAATAGGCACCTGAGGGACCCCTTGAGGTATTTCAGCTGGGGTATCAGTGTGTTTGGTTTAAATCACTAAAGAACAATGACACTAGGCCGTAATGAAAAATGGAACAAAAATACTTACTATTTGCTCTGTGCACTGCAGGAATCTGTCTTGATTAAGAGAGATCTCCAGGGCATCTGAACTTTGCAGCAGAGAGAAGAAATCTGAGGTAGAATGTAGGCAGTTGACACTGGGCAGTTTGAAAACAGATGCACGAGCTAAACATTCCATGATTAGCATAGCATTATGTTCTCTCTGGGGCGCTGCTGACTTAAGGGAGCACTGCAAGAGTAATAATATTAGTGGATTCCTGGGGTTAGAGTATGGGCCTACGTATTACCCCTCTTTCAAACTAGCTCAATTGTTCCAAGATAGCCCTTTGTGTAATAGGAGAGATGAAAAAATTACTCACCTTAGTAATTATGTTTCTTCTACTGGAGTCTTGCTGTATTCTGACTATTGTAGTTAGCTCCAGCACTTGAACTGCCCCAGAGACAGAAGGGTTAAAATTCTATGCCAGGCATAGAACGTTGAGCTCGAGCTCAGTTGAAAACTCTGTCTGTAGTACTGAAACCCAACGTCAGATTCTTATGAGCTAAACTCACTGACTTAAATAATGTGGAAATTGTAAAATTTCTACGAGCCAACTGGCAACAAAGGTTTTAGATTCCTAAAAGACTCAAGTCAGGAAACCCAAAAACCAAAAACCAGGTAATAAAACATAAAAATTCTTAACTAATCAAACACAAAGCACCCAACACAACGGAAAGTGGTCTGAAGACACACCTGGGGTGCAACACTGCACCTGCCCACCCACTTCCCAAAAACAGGTTCTGAGAGGGGAGGCAGGGAAGGAGGTCAGAATACAGCAAGACTCCATTAGAAGAAACATAATTACTAAGGTGAGTAATTTTTTCTTCAAACAACATGAAGTCTTGCTGTATTCTGACTATTGCAGACTACCAAGCAGTACCTCCAAGAAGGAGGGACAGAACCTACTTTGGGAATAGGCTCTGAAGTACTGTTGTGCCAAACCTAGCATCACTCCTAGCCTGGATATCCAGAGTGTAATGCTTGGTGAAGGTATGAACTGTTTTCCAGGTGGCTGCTTGGCAAATTTCTAACAAAGGGAATATCCCTGACTGCAGCCAAAGATGCAGCTGTACCCCTAGTGGAATGAGCCCTCAGGCCTGAGGGTGGAATTTTTCCCAGTTTCTCATAGCAAAATTGGATACAGGACACAATCCACCTGGCAACAGTTCTCTTGGTGGCAATTTTGCCCTCACCTACTTCCCCATAAGTGAGGAACAACTGGGGGAGTCAAACCTGTGACCCTTTGTACATTCTATGTAGTAGCTAAGGGCTCTTTTAACATCTAAACTGTGTAACCTCCACTCTCCTGAGGAAGTATGATCAGTGAAGAACACAGGAAGAGACATAGATTGGTTTAAGTGGAAATCAGAAACTGCTTTGGGTAAGAACCTTCTATTGGTTCTAAGGAACACCTTATCTCTATGGAATGAAATGAAGTCAGGTTCAACTGACAGGGCATGCAATTCACTGATACATCTGGCAAGGTAGCAGCAACCAAAACACAGTTTTCCAAGTCAGGTACTTGAGCTCTGCTGAGGACATAAGGCTCAAAGGTGGGGTTGCATAAGTTGAGCAATGCAAACATTCAAATCCCAGGCAGGAACAGGATCCTAAAGGGGATTGGTAGAAGCAATCCTTTGAAAAATTTACAGAATACAGGGTGAGATGACAGAGAGGAAGGCTCCCCACTGACAAGAAAGCAGAAACAGCTGACAAATGAACTTTGAGAGTAGCTGGTCTAAGGCCCTAGGCCATTAAGGTGACCCATATACTCCAGAACTGTAGAACAATTCAGCAGTATCTGGGATATATGTTTCTGGAACACCAAATGCTGAATCTTTTCCATTTGGAATTGTAAGTTTTTCTGGTGGCAGGCCTTTGAGAAGCTTTGAGAATATCCAGAACCCTTGCGAAAGATGCAAGTCTGATACTCTAACTCTTCAAAAGCCATGCCTTGAGATTGAGTGACCGAAGTTTGGGGTACAAAATCCTCCCGAGAGAGAGGTTAACAGGTTGTAATTCCTGGGAAGAGACAGGGAAGATGGACTGCCAGAGACAATAACAGGGGTACCAAGGCTGTCTGGCCCAGTCTGGAGCAATCAGAATCACTTTGCAAGGTTGTGACCTTACCTTGACTAGAACCTTGAACAGCAGAGGAAAGGGAGGGAAGGCATAAAGAAATTTCCCTTCCCAGTTCAAAATCAGAGCATCCAGAGGGACTGAACCCAGGAATGGGGGTGTGCAACAAAACAGAGGAAGTTGGTGATTGTTTGGGGCTGCAAAGAGATATGGAAATTACTTACCTACCGTAATTATTGATCTTCTTGGACAGTCTCCATCACTCATTCACACTAGTGGGATAGTGCCGGAGGAGCTAGGACCAAGCGGGGGCCAAAAATTTTCTGAAGGGCCGGGGCCGAGGTAGGACCATGCACGCGCGGCACCGCGAGACTGACTCGCGCCTGTATAGGCTATCTCGGCATCGACCCTCCAACCGCCTCAGTACCTTTTCGACCAAGGAGGTGCAGCATAACTAATGAGAATAACTCATTGTGAGTGTCTGGGCCTGAGAGGGCCCAGATGGCCTTTGTAAGAAAGGTCAAAGAACAATGTCTTCACAGTCTGAACCATAGGCCATGAAGACCAGGAAAGAAAAACGAGTGAACCCAGGGGATGGTGGGTGGGCATGTGAATGAGTGATGGAGACTGTCCAAGAAGATCAATAATTACGGTAAGTACGTAATTTCCATATCTTCCTGGACTAAGTCTCCATCACTCATTCACACTAGTGGGAGAGTACCAAGCTAAAATCAACAACCCTGAGTAGGGTGGTAGGAGATAGGGTTCACTCGGAAAGGACAGCCAAGGACTGTCCTGTTAATAAAAAGAGCTGTCTTGTAAAAGCATCTATAACATAGTGCCTACAAGATAAACGCTCGAGTTGTAACTTGTCACCTTGCCGACAACTACAATGGGCAAAAAATTAAAGTCTGCCAGGCAGCCGCAACTACTCTAGGAGAGCATAAAGAACCACCTGGCCTCACAATTTGATCTAGGACCAAAATTAATAGTGCAAAGACATACACTAATCTAATGTAAAGGACCTCAGGAACTGCAAGAGCCGGAGGTAAAGTGTACAGGTTCAGGGTAGTATGACCGTATGTGAATATTTGCGAAGCTACCTTAGAAAGAACCTACTTGACCAATGGTCAAGAAAGAAGCATATCATCTGTTAAGTTGGAGCAAACGTGGAAGTAGGAATCTAAGTTCCGACTTGCGGAAAAGTCACTTCTGTTGCTGCAAGGCTCTGATCAGGAGAAGAAAGCCTGATTAAAAAAAACAAAAAACGGGACTAATGGACTGGTTAGATGCCTAGGTTTTGGAAATATCTTGGAATAAGAGAAATTCTCTAGAGAAAAGAGGAGAGCTATACCACCGCTGGATCGGACTGCCCCCTAGGGTTAGAAGAAAACAGGTACTCTTTACTGAGGTTTAGAGACAACCGCCTCAGGGTTGAGGCAGAACCTGATCAGATCCAAGTGTGGTATCAGGAAATTCCAACTAGGCCTGTGCTGTGATAATTCTTGACACCCCCTTTTTTTTAAATATCATTAGTCCGAGCTCGACAAGGTTGTTGGCTGCTATTTGGCAAGTATTGCCTGATACAGAAATGACAAGGATGTCATCCTCTGAGGAGCAGGAGGAGCCTGAAGATCCATAACTGAACCCCTGACTGGACTAATAATAGCTAGACAGATGTTAACTACCTGTGGCGAAGCAGTCAACAGAGGGGCAGCATCAAAAACAGGCTGTATACCCCGATCAAAGGAGCGGGACAGTCTCTGCAGCTCCCAACCATAGAATTAAAATGTTCCAAAGAGTGTAATTGTCTTGACCACTGAAAAAGTCTAGACGCAGAGGCATATAGTCCACAGATCCAGTCTGAACACTATGGTGGACCCCATAAATGAGGAACAGCTTGCATCACAGACTCTGATGATAGAGAGGGCGTGTCGTTCAGTATATAAAATGAGTCATCCGCTGTATCACTGACCAAAAGGACAGGGGAAGACCATCCAGATGCCTTTCTACCACAGAAGGACCCCAAAAAGAGGTCTTGGTTAGAGCCACTAGAGACTCTGCCACCAGGAAGGGTGTCGAGGAGCTTGGCACCACGTGGGGGCTGAGAAAGTGCTGAGCAGAATGAGAGATTCCGCTGACAGAAACAGAACAGAAGAGTCCCATCAGCGGAGATCGCTGGATGAGGAGATCCGATGCAGACCGCCACCCACTAAAATGTGTGAAATAATTAGCAGAATAGGAATTCATTCCATGGAAACATCCCAACACAAGTCCTGTGGAAGAGGTCTGCAAACACAGATCTTCCCCTAGTTCTGTCAGACAGCACACTCTGGCACCCCTGTGAGCACTAGCATCACTCCTGGCAGGAGGGCACAAGCAGCAACCATGCCAACCTGAGAGACACCAGAGGGCACCCACGGCAGAACCCGCAGGTATCCTTGGTACCAACGGCAGCAATGGCATGCAAGGGCACCCCGATGCCTATGGCACCGCGGTACCACATTACGGCACCCACAGCACCGGCACCATGGTACCATGGCACCACGGCACCCATGGCACCATGGCACCCATAGACCATGGCACCCATGGCACCATGGCACCAATGGCACCCATGGGCCATGGCACCTATGCCACCCGTGGGTACCAGGTGCCACCGCGAGGTGCTCAGCACCATCCACGGCACCACCCATGGGTGCATGGCATCACCCGTGGCACCTGCAGGTGCACAGCACCACCCACAGTGCCACCCGTGGGTGCCCGGTGCTGCCCGCGGCACCCATGGTGCTCGGCGCCATCCACGGTGCCACCCAGCTGGTGCACGGCTGCTCCACGGCACCGCCATGGCACCACCCATGGGTGTCTGGTGCCGCCCACAGCACCAGCGGTGCACAGCACTTCCCAAAGCACCCACGGGTGCCCGTGGGCATCAATGGCACCATGAGACACCCACAGCACCGCTAGCGGCACAGACAATGAAGCACCCATGGCGCCAAGCACGGCGCCAAGCACAGCGTGAGCCACGGAGCCGACCCATGGCACTGAGCACAGCGCCGAGCCACGTTGCTGACTGCAGCACAGAGCATGGTGTCGACCATGGCACCGAGCATGGCGCCGAGCCATGGAGCCGAGCACGGCATCAAGCACGGCGCCGAGCACAGCGTGAGCCATGGAGCTGACCCACGGCACTGAGCACGGTGCCAAGCCATGGTGCTGACTGCAGCACAGAACATGGTGCTGACCACAGCACCGAGCACGGCACCGAGCCATGGAGCCGAGCACGGCACCAAGCACGCACCGAGCAGCCACAGCGCCCACTGTGGCACCCAGCACGGTATCAACCACGCACCGAGCCACGGGCGCCGAGCGTCCCAGCACCAACCCAAACACCAGCGGTGCCGCCTATGGCACCCATGCAAACCAGAGGCATGCACCAGACCTGCGGCACCACCAAGGTGTTGGGCACAACGCCAGGTGGAAAGCCAATGGAAAGAAGAGAAAGGTGGTGCCCGTGCGGCCCTGCATGGAAAAGGAAGAGGGGTAGGCACGAGGGGCTGACAGGATGGTGAAGGCACCAAGAGGGCACAGCTGCATTCAGATCAAATTGACCCGGCTCCGTCCAACAGCCCAAGGCCCGGAGGCCCCAAACCAGGAACACAACCAGGAAAAGGAGTCAAACCCCTGCCCACAGGAGCGCCCAGAGGTGAACTGCTCACGGAACTCCAACGAGGACAGAGATGGAGTCCGAGTCAAGAATGCAGCCATTAGGAGCGGGCCAAGGAGGAACCCACGAAAGTCGGTTCAGGCCCATCGCCCCTACCAACGAACAATCCTCGTGCAGACATACCAACGGGCAACCTCGAACGGCACCGATTCTTCTTCCCCAAACGAAGAAGAAGAGCTCGAGACTAAGCGGAGCCGGATCCCCGGCACCACCAGATTCATGCTTCGGTGGACTGTCCTCCCCGCCGAGCACAGGACTGTCCGTAGTCAGACCCCCCCGTTACTTAAGGGTGGCAGACCGGGCACAGCCCCTCTGCCATAACAACTTTCAAACGAAGTCTTCCTACCGTCACCGCTACCGTCTAAGGACAACTCCGTGGATGGCAGGAAAGAATTTCTTCATAATCTTCTTATTAGTAAAATAAAAAATTACTACTAAATAGTTAAATTAAAACATTTGAATTAAACACTAAAGCTGCTGTCATGATGATAAAAACTTTGACTCCGGCAGGCGAGCGATGTCGACATCCAAGCGCTTTCGTGGCGGAGAGAAAAGGAACTGAGGTGGTTGGAGGGTCTACATCGAGATAGCCTATGCAGGCGCGAGTCGTCCTTGGCGCGGTGCCGTGCAGGCGTGGTCCTACCGCGGCGCCAGCCCTTCAGAAAATTTTGCTCCCGCTGATCCCAGCGCCGGCGCCATCCCACTAGTGTGAATTAGTGATGGAGACTTAGTCCAGGAAGATCTATCTCTGGAGTGCCCCACCTTGAAAAAATCACTTTTAACACCAAAGGATCCAGAGACCATTCGTGATGGCCCTGGGAAATCATGCTCAATGTATCTGCTAGCACATTGTCCTTTCCTGGGAGGTGGACTGCTACCAGAGAGGTCTGTAGGGAATAAGCCAGGGACCATATTTTCATGGCCTCAGTGCACAAGGCCATGGACCGAGTGAATCACTGCTTGTTGATGTACCACATGGTAGTAGTGTTGTCCGTCCTGACCTGAACCACCTTATTCTGTACTGACTGAGAGAAAGCTTACAGAGCCAGAAGTACTGCCCTGACCTCCAAGAGGTTGCTATCAAGAAGGGATTCCTGAGGGGACCACAGCCCCTGTGCTGTGAGAACCCCGAGATGGGCTCCCCACCCCAAAAGGGAAGCATCTTTGGTAAGGACCACAGACTGAGTCTGAGTGACAAATGGAACACCTTGCCTCAGATTGTCCAGGTCCTACCACCCCGAAGAGGCTGAATTAGGGTCTGAGTAACAGGAAGGCACTTTGGACATGACCTACCTAGACTTTAGCAAGGCATTTGACACAGTCCCACACAAAGATTAATAGTCAAATTAACCAGCCTGGGAGTAGGACCCAGGGTGGTAGCCTGGTAAAACATTGGCTGACAGCAGGACACAGAAGGTAATTGTAAATGGAGTCCACTCTGAAGAAAGGGGTTACTAGTGGGTACCGCAGGGTTCAGTATTGGGTCCAGTCCTTTTAATGTCTTCATCAGTGACATTGCAGAGGGACTGGAAGGAAAAGTATGCCTTTTGCAGATGACACAAAGATCTGCAACAGGGTTGATACACAAGGAGGCGTGGAAAGGATGAAAAGGGACTTGCACGGGTTGGAGGAATGGTCAGAAGTATGGCAGCTAGGATTCAATGCAAAGAAGTGCAAATAATGCACCTGGGAAACAAGAACCCAGGGAAGAATACACAATGGGTGGGGAGGTAGTAACAACAACAAAAAGGAAAGGGACCTGGGGATAATCTATCAGATGACCTTAAGGTTAGCAAAGCAATGTGAGAAGGCAGTAGGGAGGGCTGGGGTATACTGGGATGTAAAGGAGAGGCATCATCAGCAGAAAACAGGAAGTTGTTATCCCTCTGTACAGACAGTTGGTGAGACCCCATCTGAGTACTGTGTCCAGTTCTGGAGACCCCATCTCCGCAAGGACATAGACAGGATAGAGGCAGTCCAGAGAGGGCAACTAAAATGGTGCAGGGTCTGCAAGAGAAGCCGAATGAGGAGAGACTAAAGGAGCTAATATGTATATCCTTGAGGAAAGAAGGAGAGGGGACATGATAGAAACTTTTAAGTACCTCAGTGGAATCAACAAAGTCCAAGAGGGTAGCATCTTTCAGAAAAGAGACTTGCAAGAACAAGGGGACACAATTTAAAGATAGAAGGAGGCGGTTCAGGGGCAATGTGAGGAAGTATTATTTACAGAGAGGGTAGTGGATGCATGGAACAGCCTTCCTGAGGAGGTTGTGGGTCTAAGTGGGAGAATTCAAGAATGCATGGGACAGACATACGGCAATTCTTGTGGGGGTAGGAAGAAATAGGCTGTTGGTTAACTAGGATCTGTGGCCTATCCTAGGTAGGAAATGGGCAGACTAGATGGGCCTAGCGGTCCTTATCTGCCCAAAGTCTATGTTTCTATGTTTCTAGGAACTAGTTTGGTAAGAGGATCTTTACTTTGGGACCAGAAAGTCCTCAGATGGAACTGAATGTCCCTCATCTGAAACCTAGTCTTTAGACCACTGCCGTGAAGCTGCCATGTGGCCCAAAAGCTGAAGAAATGCCTTGCTGGTCGAGAAACCAGAGGGAGGAAGGAAGAGGCCAGCTGAGAGATGGCTGTTGCCCGTTCCAGAGGAAGGAAAGCTCTTGCCTTTGTAACCCCTAGGTGGCACTATCCCAAAGGCTACTACCCCTGCCTGCTTGGCTAGTAGCAGGTTAAGGGGCCTGAGTTCTGAAACGGGTGCCTCCACCTGGAAGTTAGGGTTGGTAGTGGTCAAGCTAACCTGGGCACAGCCCTCCGGGACACTGTAACCCACCTCTTTCCCCTCTAGAGCCCTGAACACTGTATAATAATCACATTCACAATACCCCTGGTACACCACACAAGTACCCACACTGTTTGCACTTACCTCCAGGGATGGTCCCTCTGGCTCGACCCTGGGGACCCCCTGTAAAACAAGGTTAAGCACAGCAAACAGCAACAGTACAGTACTTTGAGCACAAACTGGGAACAGTCAGATTACATTTAGAAAAAGTTAGATCTGATTTATTCAGGGGACTTGAACAAAGGAGGGGCAAAATCAGGTTTATTATCTTAAAGGTTATATCAATCAAGCAGTTATGCATGTGCATGCATGTTTGAGTCCCCCCACACAGTCTACCTCAAGGGTACCCAGGTAAAGAAGAGATGGGTTAGCCAGGACAGTTGCCCAGGGTTGCAGCTGGTTGGGGCCCTGTGATGGAAAATATAACATGCACAGTACAAAATATTTGTAATCCGGAGCCAGAGGGCAAAGTTCATAAAGGAAACAAAACAACAAGACAATCAGTTGACACACTCAGATTAAGCTGTTGTTGTAGGGAGCTACCCTGGTATTTACTCATAATACCCAAGACTGGACACAGGCTGGACGAAAATCGAGACTGCAGGTGGCTGATCTGGAATGCCAGGAGAAGCAGGACCCACACAAGTCGCAGAGGCGTCATTCCTGTTTAAGCATTGAGCAGGGGGCTGATCCCCAGGCTGGTCTCTCATTGATGGCTTCTCTGTGCAGTGGGTAGTCTGGCTGGGCCAGTCTGGCAAAGCCCAGACCGCATGGAGACAAGTTTGGAAGCAGTCTGTTTTGGGCTGGATACAGTTTCCAGCAAGCAGAACACAGTTCACACAGTGGGGAACTAACTCACAACCCACTAGCAGTTCATAGCACATTTACATGTACAGGAATTCTACTGTACCAAGCAAAGCGCTCCCTGGGCACAACTGCAAAGTCTCTGCACACACTGGGAGCTTAGGGGTAGCTGGAACTCCTGACAGGCCGATCGCATTCAGCAAAAATATTCGGTCTTCTTCAGGTTGAGCCTGGCCCACTTCAGTAGCTTACTTTAGTCACACAAACTTGGATTTAGTCCAAAAGAAAAAATTACTCACCTTAGTAATTGCTTTTCTTCTCATGGAGTCTTGCTGTATTAGGACTATAGCAGTCAGCCTCAGCCTCTGAACTGCCCGAGAGGAAGGGTTAACTCCAGAGAAGTCTGAGTTCCACAGCCGAGGGCGCTGTTTCAAAGCTTCCATCTGTGCAGTTTGAAGTCAAACTGCCAGATTCTTTACGAAGCTAAACTAACATAGCAAGTCTGTGGAAAACCCCACACTAGCCATTGGCTACCTACCAGTAGTAGAACTACAAAAACACACAACAATCACAGAATAGCAACAAAATTATTAAATATTGTTAGCATCACTGAAAAGAAGCATTAACAGACCCTCTCCCCAAAAGACTCAAGTCCAGGAGGGGCCACCTACCACTCAACGAACAACAGAATTACCTAGTTCCTAAACCCAATAAGCAAGAAAAAGGCATGACACAGTGCTTGCACTAATTTGCCAACCCCATATCCAAGGAGGAGTTCTGAGCGGGGTAGGAGGGAGGGTTGTCCTATACAGCAAGACTCCATGAGAAGAAAAGCAATTACTAAGGTGAGTAATTTTTTCTTCAAACACCATGAAGTCTTGCTGTAATTAGGACTATAGCAGATTACACAGCAGTACCTCCATGGAGGAGGGTCAGAACCTACTTGGGAAATAGGCTCTGAAGCACAGCTGTGCTAAATGGGCATCCCTCCTGGATTGAACATCAAGGAGTAATGTTTGGTAAAGGTGTGAACTGTTTTCCAGGTAGCAGCTTGACAGATCTCCAAATGGGAATATCTCTAGCAGCCGCTAGAGATGCAGCTGTACCTCTGGTAGAATGAGCCTCAATCCTGAGGGGGCTCTTTACCCAGTTTTTGGTAACAGAATTGGATACAAGAGACAATCCACCTTGCAATTTTCCTCTTAGAGGCAGGTCTCCCTTTGCCGACTTCCCCATAGGTAAGGAAGAGCTGGAGGGATTCAAACTTATGACCCTTGGTGCGTTCCAAATAGTAGCTTAGAGCTCTTTTGACGTCCAGACTGTGCAATCTCCTCTCCCCAGAAGAGGAATGCTCAGTGAAAAATACTGGGAGAGAGATGGATTGGTTGAGATGAAAATCTGAGACCACCTTTGGTAAAAACCTTCTATTAGTCCTAAGGACTACCTTGTCCCTATGAAAAGAAATTAAATCTTCTTCCACTGACAAGGCTTGCATCTCACTTATACGCCTAGCAGAAGTGATGGCCACTAGAAAACAGTCTTCCAAGTCAAAACTTGAGGTCTGCCAAGACAGGGCTCAAAGGGGTTGCATTAGCTGAGCAATGCAAACATTCAGGTCCCAAGCAGGAGCTGGTTCCCAAAAGGAGGGTTAGTGTGAAGTAACCCTTAAAAACTTGGAAATTACAGAGTGAGAAGAGATGAAACAGGTTTACCTGCTGACACATAAGCGGAGACTGCTGCCAGATGAACCCTTAAGGTAGCTGGCTTAAGGCCTAGAGAATTTAAGTGGACCAGATAGTCCAATAAAATAGTCAAATCAGCAGATTCTGGGGAGATTTGCCCCAGAGCACCAAATGGAAAACCTCTTCCACTTAGAATTATAGGTGGTCCTAGTAGAAGCCTCCTGGCGCCTTCAAAATATCCAAGACACCTTGAGAGAGGTGTAGATCAGCTGATTCTAGCTCCTCAAGAACCAAGCCTTGAGGTGGAGGGAACTGAGGTTCGGATACCACACTCTCCCTGTGCACAGGTCAACAGGTCGTGGGTCCTGGGCAAGCTCAGGGAGGTGGACAATCAGGGACAGAAGGAGAGGTACCAGGGCTGTCTGGCCCAATCTGGAGCAATCAGAATCACCTTGCAGGACTGAGTTCTGATCCTCACTAGTACCCTGAAAAGGAGAGGGAAGGGAGGGAAGGCATATAGATATTTCCCCTCCCAATCCAACTGGAAGGCGTCCAGTGGGACTGATCCCAACACTGGAGGTCTGCAACAAAACAGAGGAAGTTGGTGGTTGTCTGGGGCTGTGAAAAGATCTATCTGAGGGGTGCCCCATCTGGCAAAGACTGACCCCAGCACTAGAGGGTTCAGGACCCATTCGTGGTGGCCCTGAGAAATCCTGCTGAGGGCATCCGCTAGGACATTGTCCTTCCCTGGAAGGTGAACTGCTATCAGGGAGGTATTCAGGAGTAAGCCAGAGACCACAGCTTCATTGCTTCGGTGCACAAGGCAGAAGACCGAGTGCCCCCTTGCTTGTTGATGTACCACATTGTTGTGGTATTGTCTGTCCTGACTTGAACTACCTTGTTCTGGACAGAAGCTGAAAAGGCCTGGAGAGCTAAGAGGATAGTCCTGAGCTCCAGAAGGTTGATGTGGAGCAGAGATTCCTGAGGAGACCACACTCCCTGAGTGGAAAGGTCGCCCAAGTGAGCCCCCCATCCTAGGAGGGAGGCATCTGTGGTAAGTGTGAGGGAGTGAGGAATGGGTAAGAAGGGGACCCCTTGAGTTAGATTGCTCTGGTCCTGCCACCACTGAAGGGCCAGGATCAGAGATCTTGTCACTGGGACTAATTTGGTGAGGGGTCCTTCTTTGGGACCAAAAGATCTCAGGTGGAATTGGATGTCTCTCATCTGGAATCTTGCTCCCTGCACGACAGCTGTGGACGCAGCCATGTGTCCCAGGAGTTGCAGAAAGTGCCTTGCTGGCCGAGAGACCCAGATGGTGAAGGAAGATGCCAGGGCAATGAGTCTGTCCACTCTCTCGGAGGGGAGATATGCCCTGGCAGACTTTGTGTTCAACTCTGCACCTAGAAAGTTAGTACCTGAACTGGTTTGAGAACTGACTTTGGAAGATTCAACAGGAATCCCAGAGAGGTGAGAAGCTGCTGGGTGACCAACAAGTGAGATTTACGTGATCTGGAGACTGACCCACTATGAGCCAGTCGTCCAGGTAGGGAAAAACAGCCACCTTGCCTTCTCAGATGAGCCACTACCACAGCCAGACATTTTGTGAAAACCCTTGGGGCAGAGGTAGGCAAGGGCATCGCTCTGAACTGATAGTGGCCAGAAGGTAGTTCGAACCTGAGGTACTTTCTGTGTGAAGGCCTGATCAAGAAATGAAAATAGAAGTCCTTGAGGTCCAAGGAAGCTAGCCAGTCTCCTGGTCTCAGGGAGGGCAAAATCATTACCAGAGTTAACATTTTGAACTTTGGTTTCAGAAGATGCTTGTTCAGGAACCTTAAATCTAAGATAGGCCACCATTCTCCTGTCTTTTTGGGGTAAGGAAATACCTTGAATAAAGACCCTTGCCCTGATGGCAAGGGAACCCTCTCTACTGCTTTGCATCCCAGCAGAGAAGAAACCTCTGTTTCCAAAGCAAGGGCTTCCAAAGGATTCTAGAGTGGGAAATGTCTGCCCTCATCTTTGGGAACTGTTTGAAACTGAGGACCAGACCTTGGCTTACCACCTCCAGAACCCACTTGTCCGAAGTTAGGGACAACCAGTTCTGGCTGAAATAAGCCAACCTGCCCCCCACCGGTACAGGAGATTCGGCCCTGGGCACCCCATCAGGGTGCCTGCTTGGCAGCTGTTTTGGCTGAGAAGAAGGGACGGTCTGCCTGAGCCCCATCTGCCCCTGCCTCTGAAGAAACCCTCTGGAACAAAGGCTGAAGAGGCTTGAGCTTGATAAAGGCCTGTGGTAAGGCTCTACCCCTACCCCTGGGGCATGCCTTTAGGGGGCGTGCCTCTCTTTAGCTTGGGCACTTTTGTAGGTAGTTCTGTATTCATCCATTTTTTCATGTAATTTCTGTCTGATCACCAAACAGAGGTTACCTACTACAGGAAATCCATAGCTTTTGCCTGAGTGTCTTGGGACAAATTAGTGCATCTGAGCCATGCCAACCTACGGAGAGCTACAGAAGTGGCCATGACCCTAGAGGAAACATCATTAACATCAACAGCAGCATGAAATTGAACTTTAGAGGCTTCAATGCCATCAGCAGCCACCTGTTCCAACTCACTAGCCAGCGGGCCTGAGCCTGCTTGGCCAACTGCAATATAGTGTCCCATCTAGATTTCTGATATCTAGCCACATAAGCCATATAATTAGCTTGTCTGAGTCCCAAAGAAGCTGCCACATACTGTTTTTTCGCCATGGCATCAATCTTCCTGGAATCTTTATCAGGAGGATGTGAAGCCAGGGGAATATTAGCCTTGTCACAGGCTGCAGCTTGAACAACACCTACATGACTACACTGCTCAGTAAGGAAGTCTGTATTAGGGCCTGACAAAGTATACCTTCTGTCCATTTTTTTATCTACAGGAGGGACAGAAAAAGGATTTTTTAAATCTTAGTGGTTTGCCTCCTAAATGACTTATGCAAAGGAATAGACAACCTTCTAGCCTCTGGAATATCCATCATTTCCACATAGTCAGGCTCCTCTTGCTCATCCACAGCCTCTTCTAAGGGAGCTGGAGAGTTTCTGCTACTTTCTTATAAAATCTGAAATGAGAGGGGACTCAGACAACAAAGGGGAGACTCAAAGGGTCTGTCTGGAGAAATAGTGCGGTTCTATTGGCACTTCCGGACCTTCCCAATCACAATTACAATCATCAAAATCCTCCTCCCCCTCCTGTGGTTCATAAAAATCCTCAACATCATAATCCTGAACCACTGGACCTGAACGAGACCCCCTTTTTTCAACCAGAAAGGGTTCAACAAGTCCCTGAGACAAAGACTGGACAATTTGTATGGCTTTAGCTATTTCTACAGCAGAAGGAGAGACAAAACTGGACTCCACACTAGCTGATTTCTTTGTCTTTTTTTCTTTGACCGGTTCCTCAGGACCAGCCTTTCTTTTGCCCGAGGAAGTCACACCCTGGTCAGAGGGCACTCCCTCTGGTCCAGCCGGAGCTGGACTGGGCTGGCCATCCGGGTCAGCTGACTTTTTGGCCTCTCGTTCCCTGAGCCTGCCCAATCTCTTTTCCAGGGTGGCTGCAGGGAAATTCTTACACACCTGGCAGTCTGACAGGAGGTGGTCAGCCCCCAGACAATAGACACAAGTGGTGTGTGGGTCAGCCTTGGCAAAGGCTTCCCTGAGACATCACAGTGTTGAAACCCAGGGCCCGGTTTTCTTTTGGGTTTCTCAGACATAATGCCAGCTAACCAAACTTGTCCTTGTTTTCCGGCCTTGCAGGACAAGACACCTTATCGGTCCCTAACCGTGTCACGGGTATAGGAAAAACAATTTAAAATACTAGGTTTTTAGGACCGATAAGAACTGGTACTCACTCTAAATGCAAAGAAAATGAGTTTAAAGCAAACCCGATCGGTTCAGAGTGAACCGATAATGAGTTCCACAGACTAATTTTCTTTTACTTACAGTTACCAGATAGAGCTTCAAACCGAAAACCGTGGTAAATTTAAACACTTTCCCGGTTCAATGAACCGATAAAATTACTTTAAACCGCAAAACGAACCAAACTGAAGGAGCTGGTCTCCGGAGCGTCTGTTCAGTGAAAGCGGAGTAAAGAATCTGACAGTTTGGGTTCAAACAACCCAGATAGAGCTTTGAATAGCGCCCTCGCGCTGTGGAACTCCAGATTACTCTGGAGTTAACTATTTCATCTCCGGGGCAGTTCAAAGCCATGGGCATACTGCATAAGTCCTAATATAAGCAAGACTTCATGGTGTTTGAACCTTCAAGGTCATGTTGCTGATCTATAAAGCTCTACATGGCCAGGAGCTCCACTACCTGCAAGATCTTCTGTCTCCCTATTGTCCCTCCTGTGCACTCTGATCCACCAGTAAGGGATTGCTAGAGATTCCCAAGGTACGGCTTAAAACATCTGGTGCAAGATCGTTTGCCTTTATGGTACCTACCCTCTACCTCGCCGGATACAAGATAGCCTGACCGTCAAGGATTTTAAGTCTAGCCTTAAAACACATTTGTTTCATCAAGCTTTGAATGGGTCTTGATTTCCTGCTATTTATTGACTGCTGATACTGTTATAATGTTTTTATGAATATTGTGCGGGTGCTCTGAGCTTTGGAAGGGTGCCTTATTATAGATAAAAGGATGATGATGATGACGCTAAACCACATTATGTGGTGGTCACTGGATCCTAGCTGACCTTCCACCTGGACTTCTGTGACTCTGTCCCCATTGGTTAGTACAATGTCCAGAATCGCTGTGCCTCTGGAGGGAACACTCACTAGCTGCCTGAGGCCTGCCACCTGTAAAGAATCCAGGATGTCATGGCTCCTGGATGATGTAGCTATTGGGATTGTCCAATCCACTTCTGGGATATTTGTACCTCACCCTTGATGCCATCTTGTGAATCTGGTCCACTAGATCCCCATCCACTTCCTCCCCTGTGCTGGATGTCTATAAATCACACCTGTGCAGATTGCTGTGCCACTGCCTGGCTCAAGGGTGACCCACAATGCCTCGGCCTCCCCCTGTCTACCGTTCACCTCTGTTACCTCAATAACTTTTCTGACATACAGGGCCACCCTCCTCCTTTTTTACCCCCATCCCTCCTGAACAGAGCATAGCCTGGTACATTAATGTCCCACCCACGATTTGTGGTGTACCACGTCTCCATTATTGTTACTATGTCCAGGTTTGCCTCCACTAACAAGGCCTTCAGGTCTGGGACTTTGTTTCCCAGGCTTCTGGCATTTGTCTCCCTGGCCTCTCATGTTCTGACACCCCTCCTTTTACTGCACCTATTTTTGCTGCCCTTCTGCCCCCCCCTCCCCAATTGACCTTTTGTGGCCTTGATTCCTCTGCTTCTTCCTTTCTTCCTGTTCTGTTCCTGAACTCCTTTCCCTGCATGTCTGGCTTGTCTGCTGTATCTTGTGGGGGTGGGCTGCTCGAGTTACCCTGCTCCTGTTGCCCCCCCCAAGGCTAGTTTAAATGCTCATCAATGAAGCATAGAAACATAGACTTTTGCACTGAGGGTGGAGTCACTGGATGCCACACCTTGCACCATGCCTGTGACCCAGGTTCGGGAACAGACGTGGGTTGATGAGTTGTCGGCCAGGGAGGAGAGGATCGAGCGTCCAGAGGACTGCTCTCCTTTCTTGGGTTGGGCATTGGGGATGTGCCACTCTGAAGTGACCCCCAGCTGAGACTGGAGGCAGCGCAGTAGCGTGCTGCTTACAGGAGTAAGGTGACAGCAGACATCTGCTGAGGGCCCGCCCTCGGCACAGATGTCGTTGCACATCTGCACCTCAGGAGAGCGTAACTAAGGAGGAAAAACCTCTGAGCTTTGGGACGTGATGGCGAGGGACTCGCACGGTGGCAGCCCACATGCCCAATGCCGGTCCCGATCCTGACTTGACTCTCCATGGCCCCACCTCTCCCATTCATCCCCATGGGGGGCTACCCAGCACCCAATTCCTTGGTCAGGAGAGAGGCACGGCAGGCGGTAGAGGCGACACCGAGGAGATCCCGCTGAAGAGATACCCAGTAAGTACCGTGATTGGAGGAAAGAAAGTTAAAAAAAAAAACAGACTTTGATGGCAGATATGACCACTTGGCCCACCCAGTCTGCCCATTTCCTACCTACTTGATAAGCTGCAGATCCTAGTTAACCAACAGCCTACTTCCTTCTCCCCACTATAATTGCCTAATGTCTGTCTCATGCATACTTAAATTCCCCTATTGTTTTTGACCCCATGACCTCCTCAGGAAGGCCTTTCTATGTGTCCACCACCCTCTCCATGAAAAAATACTTCCTCACATTGCCCCCGAGCTGTCCCCCTCTATCTTCAAATTGTGCCTCCTTGTTCATGCACATCTCTTTTTCTGACATATGCTACCCTCTTGGACTTTGTTGATTTCCTTGAGGTACTTGAAAGTTTCTATCATGTCCCCCTCTCCTCCTTTCCTCAAGAGTATACATATTGCTTCTTTAGTCTCTCTCTTTGTATTGTTCTGGTGCAGACTTTGCACCATTTTAGTTGCCCTCCTCTGGACTGTCTCCATCCTCTCTATGTCATTGCAGAGATGGGGTCTCCAGAACTGCATGCAGTACTCCAGATGGAGTCTCACCAACATTCTGTACAAAGGGATGACAATTTCCAGTCTTCTACTAGTGGTGCCTCTCCCTATGCATCCCAGTATCCCCCAGGCCACATTACTGCCTTCTCACATTGCTTGCCTACCTTTAGGTCATCTGACATGACTACCCCCAGCTCCCTTTCCATTTTTGTTGTTGTTAGTATCTCCCCCTATTGTGTACTCTTCCCCTGGGTTTTTGTTTCCCAGGTGCATTACTTTGCATTTCTTTGCAGCAAATCTAAGCTCCCATACTTTTGACCATTCCTCCAACCTTGCCAAGTCCCTTCTCATCCTTTCTACCCCCCGCCTTGTGTATCAAACCTGTTGCAGATCTTTGTGTCATCTGCAAATAGGAATACCTTTTCTTCCAGTCCCTTTGCAATGTCACTTTATAAAGACATTAAAGAGGACTGGCTCCAGTACTGAACCCTGCAGTACCCCGCTAGTAACCCCCTTTCTTTTGGAGTAGACTCCATTAACTATTACCCTCTGCATCCTGTTGTCCAGCCAGTTTTTTAACCCAGGCTACCACCCTGGGACCCACTCGAAGGCTGGCTAACGTGTTTATTAATCTTTCATGTGGAACCATGTCAAATACCTTGCTAAAGTCTAGGTAGATCATGTCCACAGTCCCTCCCTGGTCTATTACTTTGATCACCCAGTCAAAGAAATCTATTACATTCATCTGACATACCTTCCAGCTGCATTTAAACTGTCCATTAAGGATTGCTTTCCCCTTCCTGGATGGATTTAGCCCATTGCCTATGTAGAGGGCTACATCATTCCAAGTTGGTCCCCAGTCCCTAATGAAACCATACCCCCTCTTACTGCACCCACCCTTCAATCATGTATTAAAGGTACTGATGCAGAGATTCCTATGCTCCTCACTGCCTTGGACTGGCAGCTTCTCCAAAAATGTCACAGAGCTTGCTACCTTCCCCTGGCACCCTCCCAGCACTCTGAAGTCCTCTTTCACCTATTCCAAGCTTGCCTTGCTACTGGATAGGTCATTTGTTCCCAGATGCACAATGACCTCCAGCCCTCCCCTCCTTACTACTGCTTCAGCTATCCCCTGGATCTGCTTACCATTCCTCCGAGCTGTGCCTCCAGGAAGACACTTGACCTCCCTTTCCTTCCTACTGTCCTTTCCCAGATCCAATCCCCAGACAATTGACTCCCCCACCAGGAGTAACTTCCTCCTCCTCCTCCTTCAGGGTTTTCCACCTCCCACCCCTGGGTCTCCACCTTGGAGAACCCTCACCTCCCCATGGTCATAGCCTCAGGTTCTCTTGTGGGGGCCTCCCACTCCTCCAGAACAGTGTAGGAGTTCTTGAGCTCGACTGGATGGGGAATGTGCCTCTACCAAACCATTCTACCCCTCCCTGAGCCCATTGTTATCCACCCCACCCTCTGCCTGGGTGTCCAATGAGGCAGTGGCTGGGCTACGGTGGTCTCTGGGTGGGGGTGAAGGTCTCCAGCATTCCTGCCAGCTCAGCTCTGAGTTTGGCAACCTCTTTCTTTAACCCAGAGAGGTGCTGGCACATGGGGCAGCACCGCAGTTCCCAGAAAGTCTTGCTGAAGACTGCGGCTCTGCATCCACCACACTGCACCACTCTCTGCATGTTTGTTTACTGCCATTCTATTGATCCCCTCCTGTAATCCTTAGTAAGGCTTTTTTTGCTGTTTATTTTTGGTGTGTGTGTTTTACTCACTCACTCACTGTCTCCATTCCAGTTTCCTGCTGCTACTTCCCTTCCCTTCCCTCCTTCCTTCCCTTCCCTTCCCTTCCCTTCACTCTATCCCTCTCACCTCAGTCTACTATGCGTATGAGTGTGTGCATATGTTTACCCCCAAAACAGCTTGCTGGGCTGTTAAAGATATTACAGGGGTATGTCCTTTGCCCTTTTGGGGAAGTGATGTCAGAACCCCTAGTATAAAGGAAGCAACATCCTTGGGGCAGGTGGGGGTGGGGTTAGAGGGTGTGACCAAGCCCGAGCCCTCCAGAAACAATCAGCTATGGACACTGACCCACCACCCGGTGAGTGTTTTCTCTTTCAGCAAGACAACCTGCACAACACTGTAACAGAAAATGTACCCTGCAAATACAATTTTAGCTGCTGCTTCTCTTGGCTTCTCTATCTTCTCCTCTCCTGCCATCCTAATTTGCTGGGTCTGTCCGAATTTATAGGCCAGCAAACAATAATCACTCCTGCCCAAACAAAATGGGAAGCACAGTGAATGGCAGTTAGAAAAGACTTATATTTCAAATCATCCTAATCCTCTGAAATATGAGATCTGTACTTAAGGTAATAGACTCTGCCAACTGCAAATAGTTACAAACTTACCAGCAAACAAACCTTCACTCTTGCCCAAACACACTGGGGAAGCACAGTGAATGGCAGTTAGGAAAAGACTACAATTTCAAACCAGCCAAATCCCCTGAAATATGAGATCTGCACTTAAGGTAATATTCTCAGCCAACTACATACAGTTACAAACTCACCAGCAAAAAAAAAAACTACACTCCTGACAAACTTGTTGCTGGACAATGAGCCGGGAGTAGCTAACCTGAATGCAGATGCTTAAAGGACTGTGACACTGCCCACTACACACAGAAGAAAAAATTACTCACCTTAGTAATGTTGTTTCTTCTAATGGAGTCTTGCTATATTATGACAATTGCAGTTTGTCCCACCATTAGAACTGCTCTGGAGGTGAAAGAGTTAACTCCCATTCTAAGAATGGAACTTAGATCACAAGCTCGGTTAGAGAAGCTCTGTCTGGGTTATTTCAAACCCAAACTGTCAGATCTTTATGAGCAAAAACTCACTAAGGTCTGTGTGGAAGCTGTAACCTACATTAGCCAACTGGCTACCTAAACATTAACACCTATTGCTGGTCCCAACACAAAGACTCAAGTCAGGGGACCAGAAGTAATAATATAATATAAAATAAAAACACCACACCCCAAAAAACCCCAAGAAGGGGTGGAAAACATATAATGGGCATAACTAGTGCCCACACTAGGCTGCCCACCCCATACCCAAGTAGAAGTTCTGAGAGGGGCAGGCTGGGGGGAGGTCATAATATAGCAAGACTCCATTATAAGAAACAACATTACTAAGGTGAGTAATTTTTTCTTCAAACAACATGAAGTCTTGCTATATTATGACAATTGCAGACTACACAGAAGTACATCCATGGAGGAGGGACAGAACCTACTTAGGGAATAGGCTCTGAAGCACAGCTGTGCCAAACCGAGCATCTCTCCTGGCCTGGACATCCAGGGAGTAATGCTTGGTGAAAGTGTGTACCGTTTTCCAGGTAGCAGCTTGACATATCTCTAAGATAGGGATGTCTCTGGCAGCGGCTAGAGATGCGGCTGTACCTCTGGTAGAATGAGCCCTCAGGCCAGAGGGGGAAACTCTCCCCAGTTTCTGATAACAAAATTGGATACAAGAGACAATCCACCCGGCAATTGATCTCTTAGTGGCAGGTCTCCCTTTTCTGACCTCACCGTAAGTGAGAAAAAGTTGGAGGGATTCGAACCTGTGACCCTTGGTACGTTCTATATAGTAACTTAGGGCCCTCTTAACATCTAAACTGTGCAATCTCCTCTCACCAGAGGAAGAATGTTCAGTGAAAAACACTGGAAGGGAGATAGATTGGTTAAGATGGAAATCTGAAACCACCTTAGGCAAAAACTTCCTGTTAGTCCTGAGGACTACCTTATCCCTGTGGAAAGAAATAAAGTCAGTTTCTACTGACAAGGCTTGCAACTCACTTATGCGCCTGGCAGAAGTGATAGCAACTAGGAAAACAGTTTTCCAAGTTAGTACTTAAGCTCTGCAGAAGACAGAGGTTCAAAAGAGGTTGTATTAACTGGGCAATGCAAACATTAGGTCCCAGGCAGGGCCGGATCCCTAAAAGGTGGATTAGTATGAAGTAATCCCTAAAAACTTGGAAAATACAGGGTGAGCGGAAAGAGGAGGGCTTTCCTGCTGAAACAAAAGTAGAGACAGCTGCCAAATGTACTTTCAGGGTAGCTGGTCTCAGGCCCAAAAAATTAAGATGGACCATATAGTCCAAAACAATGGGCAAATCAGCAGATTCCGGGAAATATGTTTCCAGCACACCAAATGGAAAACCTTTTCACTTAGAATTATAAGTAGCCCTAGTGGAAGGCTTTCTAGAAGCCTTTAGGATTTCAAGAACACCCTGAGAAAGGTGTAGGTCAGCAATTCTAACTCCTCAAGAGCCAGGCCTTGAGGTTGAGGGTTTGAGGTTCAGATACCAAACTCTCCCTGGGCACAGGTTAACTGGTTGTGATTCCTGGGAAGACACAGGGAAGATGGACTGTTAGGGACAGAAGGGTGGGTACCAGGGCTGCCTGGCCCAATCTGGGGCAATCAGAATCACCCTGCAAGGCTGGGATCTGATTTTGACTAGCACCTTGAATAGGAGAGGGAGGGGGAAGGCATAAAGAAACTTCCCTTCCCAATCTAGGAGAAAGGCATCCAGGGGGACTGAGCCCAACACTGGGGGCCTGCAACAGAAAAGTGGAAGTTGGTGATTGTCTGGGGCTGCAAAAAGATCTATCTGAGGGGTGCCCCA
Organism: Neoceratodus forsteri; assembly: GCA_016271365.2. Taxonomy (NCBI): domain Eukaryota; kingdom Metazoa; phylum Chordata; order Ceratodontiformes; family Ceratodontidae; genus Neoceratodus; species Neoceratodus forsteri. The sequence continues at coordinate 1,378,372,289 of CM057456.1, read as the reverse complement.
TCTGGCAAAAACTATCCCCAGTACTTGAGGATCCAGAGACCATTCGTGATGGCCCTGGGAAATCCTGCTGAGAGCATCTGCTAGGACATTGTCCTTTCCTGGAAGATGAACTGCTATGAGGGAAGTGTTCAGGAATAGGCCAGAGACCACAACTTCATTGCCTCGGTGCACAAGACCAAGACCGAGTGCCCCTGCTTGTTGATGCACCACATTGTTGTGGTGTTGTCTGTTCTGACTTGTACCACTTTGTTCTGAACAGACGAGAAAATACTTGAAGTGCTAAAAGACAGCTCTGAGTTCCAGCAAATTGATGTGGAGCAGAGATTCCTGGGGACCACACCCTGAGTGGAGAGGTCGCCCATGTGGGCTCCCACCCCAGGAGGGAAGCATCTGTAGTGAGGGTCAAGGAGTGAGACAGAGGAATGAAGGGACCCCAGTCTTAAATTGCTCTGATCCTGCCACCACTGGAGGGCCTGGATCAGGGATCGGGTCACTGGGACCAACTTGGAAAGGGGGTCTCTTTTCTGAGACCAAAAGGCTCTCAAGTGAAACTGAATGTCCCTCATCTGAAATCTTGCTCCTTGCACTACGGCTGTGGATGCAGCCATGTGCCCCAGGAGCTGCAAAAAGTGTCTTGCTGGTCGAGAGACCTGCAGAGTGAAGGAGGAGGCCAGAGCCACCAAGTTCCTTACCCTCTCTAAGGGTAGGAAGGCTCTGGCCTGCTTTGTGTCCAATTCTGCACCTATGAAGGTGAGCACCTGAACTGGTTCCAGAACTGACTTTGGAAGATTTAGCAAGAAGCCCAGGGAGGTGAGCAGCTGCTGGGTAACTTGCAGGTGAGATTTTACCTGTTCTGGGGACTGGCCTACAATGAGCCAGTCATCCAGATAGGGAAAGACAACAATCCTTTGCCTCCTTAAATGAGCAACTGCTACTGCCAGACATTTTGTGAATACCCTTGGGGCAGAGGTGAGGCCGAAGGGCATTGCTCTGAACTGGAAGTGACCTGAGGGCAGTTCGAATGTGAGGTACTTTTGGTGGGAGCTTCTGATTAGGACGTGAAAATAGGCATCCTTGAGGTCCAGGGAGGCTAGCCAGTCCACTGGCCTTAGAGTGGGTAAAATCATTGCCAGAGTTACCATTCTGAACTTTGGTTTCAAAAGGTGTTTGTTCAGATATCTGAGGTCTAAAATGGGCCGCCATTCTCCTGTCTTTTTGGGGTAAGGAAATATCTGGAGTACAGACCCTTGCCCTGGTGTAGGAGAAACCTTCTACAGCTCTGAGAGCCAGGAAGGTTGAGACTTCTGTTTCTAGAGTAAAGGTTTCTAAAGAGTTTGCAGGTGGGAAAGATCTGATTCTCATCTTTGGGAACTTTTTGAAGCTGAGAAACAGACCCTGGCTTACTACTTCCAGGACCCACTTGTCTGAAGTTAGAGACACCCAGTTCTGAATGAAGTAAGCCAACCTGCCCCCTACGGGTAAAGGAGAATCGGCCCTGGGCACCCCATCAGGGTGTCTGTTTGGCAGGTGCTTTAGGCTGAGAGGTGGGAGCAGGCCTGCCCACACCCCGTCTGCCTCTGCCTCTGAAGAAGCCCCTCTGAGCATAAGCAGAGGAGGCCTGGGTTTGGTAAAAAGGCCTGTGAAAAGGCCTACCCCTACCCCTGGGGGTCTGCCTCTGAGGAGTGGCTTGCCGCTCCTTGGCTTGGGCACTCTTATAGGTAGTCCTATATTCATCCATTTTCTTCATATAATTCTCTGTCTGCTCCCCAAACAGAGAATTTCCCACCACAGGAAAATCCATAGCCTTGGTCTGGGTATCCTGTGACAAGCTAGTACACCTGAGCCAGGCCAACCTACGAAAAGCTACAGACGTAGCCATGACTCTAGAGGATACATCATTAAAATCCACAGCAGCATGAAACTGCACCTTGGATGCCTCAATGCCATCAGCAGCCACCTGTTCCAGCTCATTAGCAAGCTGGCCAGAGGCCTGTTTGGCCAAAGCCATGACAGTGTCCCATCTAGATTTTTGATACCTTGCTACATAAGCCATGTAATTTGCTTGCCTGAGTCCCAAGGACGCTGCCATGTATTGTTTTTTAGCCATGGCATCAATCTTCCTGGAATCCTTGTCAGGAGGATGTGAAGCCAGGGGAATATTAGCTTTATCACAGGCTGCAGCCTGAACCACCTCAACATGACTGCTTGCTGTGAGAGGAATTCTGTGTCAGGACCTGACAGTGTGTACCTCCTGTCCATCTTTTTATCCACAGGAGGCACAGAATTAGGAGTTTTTAAAATTTTTATTGTTTGTTTCCTAAATGATTTATGCAAAGGAATAGACAATCTCCTAGACTCTGGTATATCCATCAATTCTACAAAATCAGGTTCCTCTTGCTCATCCACAGCTTCCTCCAATGGGAGCTGGAGGGTTTCAGCAACTTTTTGTAAAACATAAAGTTAGAGGGGACTCCAGAAAGCATAGGGGAGATTCTAAAGGTCTGTCTGGGAGATGTCCGTTCAATGGGCACACCAGACCCTCCAAGTCACATTCATACTGTTCAAAATCATCATCCCCTCCTCTGGTTCATAAAACTCCTCAACATCATATTCCTGAACCGGTGGAACCGACCGAACCGACCTTTTACCAGACAGTGGTGGTTCGGACGGAACCGGAGAAAGTGACTGGACAATCTGAATAGCTCTTGCTATCTCTGCAGCAGTTGGAGAATGAATTTTGGGCTCCACACCTGCTGATTTTCTTGTTTTCTTTACTGGAACTGGCTCATCCGAGCCAGCTTTGCGTTTGCATGAGGAAGTCTCGCCCTGGCCAGAGGGCACTCCCTCCGGTTCGGTTGGCACCGAACCGGGCTGGCCATCCGGGTCAGCAGACTTTTTGGCCTCTCGTTCCCTGAGCCTGCCAACTCTCTTATCAAGGGTGGCTGCAGGGAAATTTTTACAAATCTGGCAGTCTGAATTGAGGTGGTCAAACCCCAGACAATATATACATGTGGTGTGTGGGTCAGCCTTGGCAAAGACTTCCCCACAAGCATCACAGTGTTGAGACCCAGTGGGCCTGGTTTTTCTTTTGGGTTTCTCAGACATAATGCCAGCCTAACCAAAAACTTGCCCTTTTAACGGCAGTGCCAGGCAAGACACCCTTATCGGTTCCTAACCGTGTCACGGGTCTTGGAAAAAACCGTAATGAATTCCGCTTTTTTTAGAACCGATAAGAACCGGGAACCGCACTCTAAAACCTCTAATATTTGTAACTTCAAGTTTTAAAGCAAGCTGATCGGTTCAAAACCGAACCGATAACATTTACAAGTTCCACACAGAAATTAAACTGAAATTACTTACGATACCACAGACAGAGCTTGAACCGATCGGTTTTGCGGTTAAAATAATAATATTCTCGGTTGATTTGAACCAAGAAAACACTGTTTAAACTGAGAAATGAACCGAGCAGTAGGAGAAATCTCCGGAGCGACTGTTCAGTGAGGCGGAGTAAAGCATCTGACAGTTTGGGTTTGAAATAACCCAGACAGAGCTTCTCTAACCGAGCTCGTGCTCTAAGTTCCATTCTTAGAATGGGAGTTAACTCTTTCACCTCCGGAGCAGTTCTAATGGTGAGACAAACTGCAATTGTCATAATATAGCAAGACTTCATGTTGTTTGAAGCTCTGAAAGAGTTGTTAAACCTGCAGTACACTTTACGTATGACTCTCCAGGAAAGCCTGTAGACTTCCTACAGTATGAATATGGTCCATAAAGGGGTGTATATTACAGCCAATTTCCTTCCTAAGATCGGTTACACTGTAGCTTCTAAGTTAATAATAAAACCCTTCAATCAGTATCCCAAGTTAGCCGACAAGGTCAGATTATCAGCCATATGGGTTAGTGTACAAAAAGTGCTACAGACAAAGATAATGCATATAATTAACTGACTGAGATAGAATAAGGATACCAAAGGAATGTTTAAGATGAAACTGAAATTGCCAGGTATTACTAAAGTTTATAAAATGCTATTCAATAATAATACCCTAACAGGGTGGGTGTTATTGGGATATAATGGACCGCCCAGGGCCGTAATGAGGCCCGACGCCACAGGCGGAGGACCTTATAGCCCTGGAAGGTCTGTTGTATCCCATAACGCCCCCCCTTATTACACTTAGAATATGAGTTTTCAGTTTGAAAGAAAAAAAGAGAAGTAGACAAGAAGTCTTCAGAATTATAACAGTCAATTTATTTAAATTGCAGTGTCTTTAAATGGGGAGAAAAATAGTCCCTTTTTGGGAATGAAAAGGAGAAATAAACTGAAATACAGTTAAATCATGGGTTGCACTTTTTGTTTACTCAGTTGTGATAGAAAGATGATCTTCTATTTCTGATAGTTGATGAAGTTGACTGGTCCTGTGAAACTGCAGTGCATCAAGTTGAATGGATTTTGTTGTAGTGCTGAAAAAAAAACAATATGTGTTATTATAGCAAGTAATGCAGGTTAAATTAAAGTATGAAAGGTAAAAAACAAAGTTTATTAGAGACTGTACTTGTTGCTGTTGCTGAAGCTGGTGTTTCTACGTTGGTTCCTGCAGGTGGCAGTGTGGATGTTTATACCAATGTGCTAGGCTGCTGTGTGTTGCCTAGGTTTGGTACAGCTGTGTGATGTCCTCCCAAGATACTGCTCCAGTGTTCTTTATCTTCTGAGGAAGCTGTCCAGTAGCTTGCTAAGCTTGCTTCACAACGATGTCCTGTAACAGACACAATCTCTCGTGGAGCTAGTTCTGCTTTGGATAATAGCTGTACTGCTGTTGCTCGAATACTGTGGTTAGTATACTTTTGGGTTAACTCAGCTTCAGTACTTAGCTTTGTCATTAATGATCCTAGGAAGTTTTTCTCCATGGGCTCATGGGTATACCATATTTCTCCCTTTGTAGAGATTCCTGTGACAGCCTTCTAGGATGAAGGTACAGACATTGTGCATCTTGTGGTATTTTCCTAAGGTATAGAGGAATGATCTGACAGGACAGAGTGGGTCATCTGGTCTCTTAAAAATAAAACCCCTTTGTGATTCTTTGTTGGGTTCCAGGGTGTTTTTATGATTTTTTGTTTCAAGGTTTTGGCTTAAAGGAAAAAATTACTCACCTTAGTAATGTTGTTTCTTCTAATGGAGTCTTGCTGTATTCTGACTATTGCAGTGATTGCCAACCTTTGAACTGCCCTGGAGAACAAAGAGTTAACTTTCCATGCAGGGCATGGAACGCTGAGCTCGAGCTTGGTTGAAGCCTCTGTCTGCTGTTGTTTAAACTCCAACTGTCAGATCTTTACGCTCAATACTCACTAGAAGTTCTGTGTGGAAACTGTAAGACTCACACTAGCCAACTGGCAACTAAAATTATCAAAAAAGGATTTTTTGGTTTCAAAGCAAAGACTCAAGTCTGGAAACCCAAAAAACAAAACACAACACATCCAAAATAAAGGAGGGTGAGAAAGGGGCACCTCTAGGGTGCCAACACTGCTCCTGCCCACCCACATCCCAAAAACCAGGTTCTGAGAGGGGAGGCGGGGGGGAGGTCAGAATACAGCAAGACTCCATTAGAAGAAACAACATTACTAAGGTGAGTAATTTTTTCTTCAAACAACATGAAGTCTTTCTGTATTCTGACTATTGCAGACTACCTAGCAGTATCTCTGTGGAGGAGGGACAGAACATACTTTGGAAATAGGCTCTGAAGTACTGCTGTACCAAACCGAGCATCACTCCTAGCCTGGATATCCAGAGAGTAATGCTTGGTGAATGTATGGACTGTTTTCCAGGTGGCTGCTTGACAAATTTCTAAGATAGGAATATCCTTGGCAGCAGCCAGGGAAGCAGGTGTACCTCTAGTAGAGTGAGCCTTCAGGCCTGAGGGTGGTGTTCTACCCAGTTTTTCATAGCAGAATTGTATACAAGAGACAATCCACCTGGCAATAGATTTTTTAGTGGCAGGTTTGCCCTTACTGACCTCTCCATAAGTGAGGAACAACTGGAGGGACTCAAACCTGTGACCCTTGGTGCGCTCTATGTAGTAGCTAAGGGACCTTTTTACATCCAGGCTGTGCAACCTCCTCTCTCCAGAGGAGGAATGGTCAGTGAAGAAAACAGGGAGAGACATAGACTGATTAAGGTGGAAATATGAAACCACCTTAATCAGGGGTTGATGCTAGCCATCCAAAGGATGGCAGACAAGGTGAGGTAGTACTGGTTGGAGACTTCAATATACCAGATGTGGACAGGAGCATCCCAGCAGCAGCATCAACTAGGAGCAGATTTATCCTGACTCCTTCAGGGTGCCTTCCTCAAGCAACTGGTCATGGAACCAACTCGGCAGAAGGCAATACTGGACCTTGTGCTCACAAACAGGGACAGTGTGATGGGGGGTAACAGTGGGGGAGCACCTGGGTAACAGTGACCACCAGTCATTGTGGTTTGAAATCACAGAAAGAGCAGAACAAAACCACACAAAAACACGTATCCTGGATTTTAGGGGGTCAGACTTTGGGAAAATGGGGAGATACTTGAAAGAGGCATTAAGGGGAATGGGACAGGAATCAGGGGTTGAGGAACAGTGGGCAGTATTTAAAATGGGGATTATAAGAACAACAGAATTATGCATTAAGCAGGTTAGCAAGAGGAAAAGGAAGAGGAGACCATTATGGTTTTCCAAAGAGGTAGCAAAGAAAGTGAAAGCCAAAAGATTGCATTCAGGCAATACAAAAAGACACAGGCAGAAGGGCATGGGAGAAGTACCAGGAGAAACAAAGGGAGGCAGGGAAGTCAGTAAGGGAAGCCAAAGCTCAGACAGAAGAACACATTGCAAAATCAGTGGGTAAAGGGGACAAAACCTTTACAGGTACATAAGTGAAAAAGAAAGACAAAGGGAGGGATAGTGAGACTGAAGGGGGAGGATGGGAGCCGCGTGGAGGATGACAACAATAAAGCTGACATATTGAACAGGTATTTCTGCTCAGTCTTTACTAAGGAAGAGGGAGGTAATGGGTCTGAAGGGAGTACAAGGTGAGAATGGTGCAGAAATGGACACAAGTCCCTTTACACGAGAAAGGGTCCTGAAGGAACTGGAAGTAATAAGAGCTGATAAAGCAATGGGGCCAGATGGGTGCACCCAGGGTCCTTAAAGAACTAAGAGAGGGTGGCTGAACCTGGCTATCCTGTTCAGCCAATCACTGGAAACAGGGAGGTACCCAAAGACTGGAGGACAGCAGATGTAGTCCCTTTATACAAAAGTGGGAACAAAGAGGAAGCAGGAACTACAGACCAGTCAGCCTCACCTCGGTAGTGGGAAAGATCATGGAAGCACTACTGAAGGAGAGATTGGTGGAACATCTGGTTGTCAATGGACTACAGGACCCAAGGCAGCATGGTTTCACCAGGGGAGGTCATGTCAGACCAACCTCATTGAATTTTTGACTGGGTGACTAGGAGGTGGATCAGGGGAGGGCAGTGGACATGGCCTATCTGGACTTCAGCAAGGCCTTTGACACTGTGCCACATAGAAGACTATTACACAAACTGGGGAATATGGGTGTGGGCAGGACAGTAGTGTGGTGGGTAGGTAACTGGCTGGGTGGCAGGACACAGAGGGTGGTGGTAAATGGCTGTCACTCCACAGAAGGAAGAGTAACCAGTGGGTACCACAGGATCAGTGCTAGGACCGGGTCCTATTCAACATCTTCATCAGTGACATTGCACAGGATCTAGAAGGCAGAATTTCACTGTTCGCTGATGACACAAAGCTCTGTAACAGAGTAGACACACCAGAGGGTGTAGACAGAATGAGAAGGGACCTGCAGAAACTTGAAGAATGGTCAAGGGTTTGGCAGTTGAAATTCAATGCAAAAGAAGTGCAAGATAATGCATATGGGGCTACAAAAACCCTGGCACAATATATCAGTTGGGGGTGAGGATATAGCATGCACCAAGCAGGAAAGGGATCTTGGGGTTGTCATCTCTGATGACCCTCAAGGTGAGAAACAGTGTGACAAGGCATCAGGTAAAGCAAATAGGATGCTGGGATGTATAGGCAGGGCATCACCAGCAGGAAAAGGAGTTCATAATTCCGCTATACAAGACACTAGTGAGGCCCCACCTGGAGTATAGTGTACAGTTCTGGAGACCATACCTACGTAAGGACATAGACAGGGTAGAGAAGGTTCAGAGGAGGGCAGGGCAACAAAGATGGTGCATGGGTTGCATCACAAGTCCTATGAAGATAGGTTGAAGGAACTGAACATGTACTCCCTGGAGGAGAGGAGGGAGAGGGATATGATAGAGACATACAAGTATCTTACAGGGAGGAACAGGGTGCAGGAAAACACTATTTTAAGCGAAAAAGATGTTTCAGGACCAGAGGGCATGGGATGAAGTTGGAGGGAGGATGATTCAGAGGAAACATGAGAAAGAATTTCTTCACAGAACGGGTGGTGGACAAGTGGAACACTCCTGCCAGAGGAAGTGGTGGGGCTGAAGCAATCACGGATTTAAGAATGCATGGGATAGACATAAAGGAATTCTAGAGGGCAGGGGTAAGGGAAACAGACTTCTAGGAAAACAAACTGAACTTACAAGCTCAAATGGGCAGACTAGGTGGGCCATAGGCCCTATCTGCCGACACTGTCTATGTATCTATGCTCTATGTACCTTAGGCAAAACTTCCTGTTAGTCCTTAGGACCACTTTATCTCTATGGAAAGAGATGAAATCAGGCTCCACTGACAGGGCTTGCAATTCACTGATACGTCTGGCAGAGGTAATGGCTACCAAAAACACAGTTTTCAAAGTCAAGTACTTAAGCTCTACAGAGGACAAAGGCTCAAAGGGTGGTTGCATAAGCTGAGCAATGCAAACATTAAGGTCCCAAGCAGGAGCAGGGTCCCTAAAGGGGGGATTGGTGTGCAGCAATCCCTTGAAGAACTTACAAAACACAGGATGGGCTGAAAGAGGAGAGGACTTGCCTACTGACAAGAAGGCAGAAACAGCTGCCAGATGCACTTTAAGTGTAGCTGGTCTAAGCCAAGCCATTAAGATGAACCATATAGTCCAGGACTGTAGGCAACCCAGCAGATTCTGGAGAAATATGCTTACTTGAGCACCAAATAGTGAACTTTTTCCATTTGGAGTTGCAAGTCTTTCTGGTGGAAGGCTTTCAAGAAGCCTTGAGGATATATAGAACCCCTTGAGAGAGGTGCAGATCGGCAAACTCTAACTCTTCAAGAGCCTGGCCTTGAGATTGAGAGATTTGAGGTTCAGATACCAAATCCTTCCCTGAGAGGATGTCAACAGGTTGTAATTCCTGGGAAAATACAGGGAAAGATGGACTGCTAAGGACAGCAACCGAGGGTACCAGAGCTGTCTGGCCCAGTCTGGAGCAATCAGAATCACTTTGCATGGTTGAGACCTGATCTTGACTAGCACTTTGAACAATAGAGGGAAGGGGGGAAAGGATACAGGAACTTCCCTTCCCAATTTAGAATCAAAGCATCCAGGGGACTGAGCCCAAGACTGGGGGTCTGCAGCAAAGTGAGGAAGTTGGTGATTGTCTTCAAAGAGATCTATCTGTGGGGTGCCCCATCTGGAGAAAATCACTTCCAAAACTAGGGATAGGGTCCATTCGTGATGGCCCTGAGATATCCTGCTGAGAGCATCTGCTAGGACATAGTCCTTCCCTGGGAGGTGAACTGCTATCAGAGAGGTTTGCAGGGAATAGGCCAGAGACCACAACTTCATTGCTTCTGTGCAAAAGGCCATAGACCGAGTGTCTCCTTGCTTGCTGATGTACCACATTGTGGTGGTATTGTCTGTTCTGATCTGGACCACCTTGTTCTGCACAGATTTGGAAAAGGCTTGCAGTGCCAGAAACACTGCTCTGAGTTCCAAGAGATTGTGTGAAGCAGAGATTCTTGAGGTGACCACAGCCCTTGGGCGGTAAGATCCCCCAAGTGGGCTCCCCAGCCCAGCAGGGACGCATCTGTGGTGAGTATTACTAAATGAGACTGAGTGACAAAAGGAACTCCCTGTCTTAAATTGTCCTGATCCCATCACCATTGCAAAGCCTGGATCAGGGTTCGAGTCACTGGGACTAGTTTGGTAAGGGAATCCTTTCTTTGGGACCAGAAGGCTCTTAAGTGGAACTGAATGTCCCTCATCTGGAATCTTGCCCCTGGACCACTGCTGTAGAGGCTGCCATGTGGCCCAGGAGCTGCAAGAAGTGCCTTGCTGGTTGAGACACCTGGAGGGTGAATGAAGAGGCCAGTTCTATAAGGGTCCTTGCCCTGTCCAAGGGAAGGAAGGCTTTTGCTCTTATTGTATCCAGCTCTGCCCCTATAAAGGTGAGGAGCTGTACTGGCTTGAGAACTGACTTCGGAAGGTTGAGGAGGAATCCTAAGGAAGTGAGCACTTGCTGAATTATTTGAAGATGTGACTTGACTTGGTCTGGAGACTGACCCACTATGAGCCAGTCGTCCAAGTATGGAAAGACGGAGATCTTGTTTCTCCTTAGGAAAGCAACCACTACTGCCAGGCACTTTGTGAACACCCTTGATGCTGATGTTAGGCCAAAGGGCATTGCTCTGAATTGATAGTGGCCTGAGGGCAACTCGAACCTGAGGTACTTTCTGTGGGAGCACCTGATGGGAATGTGAAAATAGGCATCTTTTAGGTCCAGGGAGTCTAGCCAGTCCCCTGGCCTTAGAGAGGGCAGAATTATTCCCAGAGTCACCATTTTGAATTTTGGTTTTAAAAGGTGCTTGTTCAGATATCTTAGATCCAGGATGGGCCGCCATTCTCCTGTCTTTTTGGGGGTTAGGAAGTACCTGGAGTACAATCCTTTGCCCCTGTGTAGGGTAGGAACCCTTTCTATGGCTCTTAGAGCCAGGGAAGAAACCTTTGCCTCTAGGGCAAGGGTCTCTGATGGATTTGCAGGTGGAAAGGATCTGGTTCTCATCTTGGGAAATTTTTTGAAGCCGAGAACCAGTCCCTGGCTTACTACTTCCAGGACCCATTTGTCTGATGTTAAAGACTTCCAGTCCTGGACAAAGTAAGCCAGCCTGCCCCCTACAGGTATTGGAGAATCAGCCCAGGCAGACCCATCAGGGTGTCTGCTTGGCAGGGGCTTTAGGCTGAGGGGTGGGAGCAGGCCTGCTCATTCCCCATCTGCCTCTCCCTCTGAAGAACCCCCTCTGAGCATAAGCAGAAGAGGAGGCCTGGGCTTGGTAAAAAGGCCTTTGAAAGGGCCTGCCCCTGCCCCTGGAATGCTATCTCTGAGGAGTGGCTTGCCTTTCTTTGGCCTGAGCACTCCTATGAAAAAATTACTCACCTTAGTAATGTTGTTTCTTCTAATGGAGTCTTGCTATATTATAGACTTTAGCAGTTTGTTCCAGCTCTAGAACTGCCCCGGAGTGAAATGGTTAAAACCATTCCAAAATAGAATTGTGGCATGAGAGCAGCTCTATCTGTGTCATTTCAAACTTGAACTGTCAGATCTTTATGAGCCAAACTCACTAAGGTCTGTGTGGAAGCTGTAACTACACTAGCCAAATGGCTACCTAAATAATAACAACCATTGATAGTCCCAACACCCAAGACTCAAGTCAGGGGACCAGAAATACTAACACCATTCTAATAATATGAAAATGGAACATAAGTATAATAAAACATACACACGCGTACACATACACACCCCCAAAGTCCCAAAGGGGACAAAATGCTAACAGGACATAAGTAGTGCCCACACTAAGATGCCCGCACCCCACCAAGTAGAGGTTCTGAGAGGTGCAGGTTGGGGGGGAGGTCTATAATATAGCAAGACTCCATTAGAAGAAACAACATTACTAAGGTGAGTAATTTTTTCTTCAAACAACATGAAGTCTTACTATATTATAGACATTAGCAGAAAATACACAGCAGTACCTCCATGGAGGAGGGGCAGAACCTACTTAGGCAATAGGCTCTGAAGAACAGCTGTGCTAAACCGAAGCATCTCTCCTGGCCTGGACATCCAGGGAGTAATGCTTGGTAAAAGTGTGACCGCTTTCCAAGTAGCAGCCTGGCAAATCTCTAATAAAGGGATATCTCTGGCAGCAGCTAGAGACGCAGCTGTACCCTGGTAGAATGAGCCCTCAAACCCGGGGCCTCACACTCTGATAACAAAATTGGATACAAGAGACAATCCACCTGGCTATTGATCTCTTAGTGGCAGGTTGCCTTTCCCAACTTCACCATAGGTAAGGAAAAGTTGGAGGGATTCGAACCTGTGACCTTTGGTACGCTCTATATAATAACTAAGAGCTCTCTTAACATCCAGGTTGTGCAACCTCCTCTCATCCGAAGAGGAGTGATCAGTGAAAAATACTGGAAGGGAGATAGATTGATTAAGATGGAAATCTGAAACCACCTTAGGCAAAAACTTCCTATTAGTCCTAAGGACTACCTTATCCCTGTGGAAAGAAATAAAGTCAGTCTCCACTGACAAGGCTTGCAATTCACTTATGCATCTGGCAGAAGTGATAGCTACTAGAAAAACAGTTTTCTAAGTTAGGTACTTAAGCTCTGCAGAAGACAGAGGTTCAAAAGGGGTTGCATTAACTGGACAATGCAAACATTAAGGTCCCAAGCAGGGCCGGTTCCTGAAAAGGGAGGATTAGTATGGAGTAACCCTTAAAAACTTGGAAAACACAGGATGAGAGGAAAGAGGGGATGACTTTCCTGATTGACACAAAAGCAGACACAGCTGCCAAATGAACTCTCAGGGTAGCTGGTCTGAGACCCAAGGAATTAAGATGTACCATGTAATCTAACAAAATGGGCAATCTAGCAGATTCTGGGGAAATATTTTCCCAGCACACCAAATGGAAAACCTTTTCCATTTAGAACTATAAGTAGCTCCTAGTGGAAGGCTTTCTGGAAGCCTTTAGGATCTCAAGAACACCCTGAGAGAGGTGTAAATCAGCAAACTCTAACCCTCAAGAGCCAGGCCTTGAGGTTGAGGGATTTGAGGTCCGGATACCAAACCCTTCCTGGGCACAAGTCAACAGATTGTGATTCTTGGGGAGGCACTAGGGGAAGATGGACTGTCAGAGACAGAAGGAGTGGGTACCAGGGCTGTCTGGCCCAATCCGGGGCAATCAGAATCACCCTGCAAGGCTGAGATCTGATTTTGACTAGTACTTTGAATAGGAGAGGAAAGGGGAGGAAGCATAGAGGAACTTCCCCTCCCAATCCAGAAGAAGGGCATCCAGGGGAACTGAGCCCAGCACTGGAGGTCTGCAACAGAACAGAGGAAGTTTGTGATTGTCTGGGGCTGCAAAAAGATCTATCTGAGGGATGCCCCACCTGGCAAAAACTATCCCCAGCACCTGAGGATCCAGGGACAATTGGTGATGGCCCTGGGAAATCCTGCTGAGGGCATCCGCTAGGACATTGTCCTTCCCTGGAAGATGAACTGCTATGAGGGAAGTGTTCTAGGAATAGGCCAGAGACCACAACTTCATTGCCTCAGTGCACAAGGCTGAAGACCGAGTGCCCCCTGTTTGTTGATGTACCACATGTTGTGGTGGTGTCTGTTCTGACTTGTATCACCTTGTCATGGACAGATGCAGAAAAGCTGAAGAGCTAAAAAGACAGCTCTGAGTTCCAGCAAATTGATGTGGAGCAGAGATTCCTGGGGGACCAAACTCCCTGAGTGGAGAGGTCGCCCATGTGGGCTCCCCAACCCAGAAGGGAAGCATCCGTAGTGAGTCAAGTTGTGAGAAGGGGAAATGAAGGGGACCCCCGCTCTTAAATTCCTCTGATCCTGCCACCACTGGGGAGCTAGGATCAAGGTTCGAGTCACTGGGACCAACTTGGAAAGGGGGTCTCTTCTCTGAGACCAAAAGGTTCTCAAGTGAAACTGAATGTCTCTCATCTGAAATCTGGCTCCCTGCACAACAGCTGTGGATGCTGCCATGTGCCCCAGGAGCTGCAGAAAGTGTTTTGCTGGTCGAGAGACCTGCAGAGTGAAGGAAGAGGCCAGAGCCACTAAATTCCTTACCCTTTCTGGGGGAAGAAAGGCTCTGGCTAGCTTTGTGTCCAATTCTGCCCCTATAAAGGTGAGTACCTGGACTGGTTCCAGAACCGACTTTGGTAGGTTTAGCAGAAAACCCAGGGAGGTGAGAAGCTGCTGGGTGACCTGCAGGTGAGATTTACCTGTTCTGGGGACTGGCCTACAATGAGCCAGTCATCTAGATAGGGAAAAACAGCAATCCTCTGCCTCCTTAAGTGGGCCACTGCCACTGCTAGACACTTTGTGAATTCCCTTGGAGCAGAGGTAAGGCCGAAGGACATTGCTCTGAACTGGTAATGACCCGAGGGAAGTTCGAATCTGAGGTACTTTCGATGGGATCTTCTGATTAGGACATGGAAATAGGCATCCTTGAGGTCCGGGGAGGCTAGCCAGTCCCCTGGCCTTAGGGAAGGTAAAATCATTGCCAGAGTTACCATTTTGAACTTTGGTTTCAAAAGATGCTTGTTCAGATATCTGAGATCTAAAATGGGCCGCCATTCTCCTGTCTTTTTTGGGGTAAGGAAGTATCTGGAATACAGACCCCTGCCCTGATGCAGGGGAGGAACCCTTTCTACCTCTCTGAGAGCTAACTGGGATGAGACCTCTGTTTCCAGAGCAATGGTCTCTGAAGCACTTGCAGGTAGAAAAAGTCTGCTTCTCAACTTGGGAAACTTTTTGAAACTGAGAACCAGACCCTGGCTTACTATTTCCAGAACCCACTTGTCTGAGGTTAAAGAAGCCCAATTCCTGACTGAAGTAAGCCAGCCTGCCCGCCACTGGTACAGGAGAATCGGCCCTGGGCACCCCATCCGGTGCCTGTTTCAAGGAACTTTAGGCTGGGGTGGGAGCAGGTCTGCCCACCCCTCATCTGCCCCTGCCTCTGAAGAAGCCCCTCTGAGCATAGGCAGAGGAGGCCTGAGTCTGGTAGAAGGCCTGTGAAAAGGCCTACCCTACCCTGGGGCATGCCTTTGAGGAGTGGCTTGCCGCCTCCTTAGCCTGGGCACTCTTGTAAGTAGTCCTATATTCATCCATCTTCTTCATGTAATTCTCTGTCTGCTCTCCAAACAGAGAATTTCCCACCACAGGAAAATCCATAGCCTTAGTCTGGGTATCCTGTGACAAACTAGTGCCAGGGCCAGGCCAACCTTCGAAAAGCTACAGATGTGGCCATGACCCTAGAGGAAACATCATTAACATCCACAGCAGCATGAAACTGAACCTTAGAGGCTTCAGTGCCATCAGCAGCCACCTGTTCTAGTTCACTAGCCAGCTGGCCATGGGCCTACTTGGCCAATTGCATAACAGTATCCCATCTAGATTTCTGATACCTAGCTACATAAGCCATATAATTTGCTTGCCTGAGTCCCAGAGAGGCTGCCATATACTGTTTTTTGCCATGGCATCAATCTTCCTGGAATCCTTGTCAGGAGGATGTGAAGCCAAGGGAATATTAGCTTTATCACAGGCAGCAGCCTGAACTACCCCAACATGACTGCATTGCTGAGAAAGGAATTCTGTATCAGGGCCTGACAATGTATACCTTCTGTCCCTCTTTTATCTACAGGAGGCACAGAATTAGGAGCTTTAAAATTTTAATTGTTTGTTTCCTAAAAGACTTATGTAAAGGAATAGACAATCTCCTAGACTCTGGAATATCCATCATTTCTACAAAATCAGGCTCCTTTTGCTCATCCACAGCCTCTTCTAAAGGAAGCTGGAGGGTTTCAGCAACTTTTATAAAACATAAAATGAGATGGGGACTCAGACAGCATAGGGGAGATTCTAAAGGTCTGTCTGGGGAGATGTCGGTTCAATGGGCACACCCAGACCTTCCCAGCCACATTTATACTGTTCATAATCCTCCTCCCTCCTCTGGTTCTATAAAATTCCTCAATATCATAATCCTGAACCACTGGGACCAGCAGAACCGACCTTTACCAGATAGTGGTGGTTCGGAGGACCCTGAGACAGTGACTGGACAATTTGTATGGCTTTTGTTATCTCTGCAGCAGTTGGAGAAGGAATTTTGACTCCAGACCTGCTGATTTTCTTGTTTTCTTTACTGGAATTGGTTCCTCAGAACCAGCTTTTCTTTGCCGAGGAAGTCTGGCCCTGGTCAGAGGGCACTCCTCTGGTTCGTTGGCACCGAACCGGGCTGGCCATCTGGGTCAGTGGACTTTTTGGCCTCTCGTTCCCTGAGCCTGCCCAATCTTTTTTCCAGGGTGGCTGCAGGGAAATTCTTACATACCTGGCAGTCTGACTGGAGGTGGTCAAACCCCAGACAATAAACACATGGTGTGTGGGTCAGCCTTGGCAAAGACTTCCCACAAACATCACAGTGTTGAAACCCAGTGGGCCCGGTTTCTTTGGGTTTCTCAGACATAATGCCAGCCTAACCAAAAACTTGCCTTTTTAACGGCAGTGTTGGAGGTAAAGACACCCTTTATCGTTCCTAACCGTAATCACGGGTATTGGAAAAAAACGTAATAAATCTGTTTTTTTTAGAACCGATAAGAACCGGGAACCGCACTCTAAAATAGTAACTTTTAGTTTTAAATGAGTTTTAAACCCACTGATCGGTTCAAAACCGAACCAATAACTTACAAGTTCCACACAGACAAAACCTTCATTTACTTACAGTTACCACAGATAGAGCTTGAACTGAACGGTTTTGCGGTTAAAATAAAACTATTCTCGGTTAAATCCAACCGAGAAAACACTTTTTAAACCGAGAAATGAACCGAGCAGAAGGAGAAATCTCTGGAGCGACTGTTCACTGAGGTGGAGTAAAGAATCTGACAGTTCAAGTTTGAAATGACACAGATAGAGCTGCTCTCGTGCCAAAATTCTATTTTGGAATGGTTTTAACCATTTCACTCCGGGGCAGTTCTAGAGCTGAAACAAACTGCTTAATGTCTATAATATAGCAAGACTTCATGTTGTTTGAAAGGTGGTCCTGTACTCATCCATCTTCTTCATGTAGTTCTCTGTCTGCTCCCCAAACAGAGAATTACCAATGACAGGGAAATCCATGGCCTTAGCCTGGGTATCTTGTGATAGGCTAGTACATCTGAGCCAAGCCATCCTCTGAAGGGCCACAGATGTAGCCATGACTCTAGGTGGATTATCACTGGAGTCCACAGCAGCATGAAATTGCACCTTGGATGCCTCAATCCCATCCGCAGTCACCTGCTCCAGCTCCTTGGCAAGCTGGTCAGGGGCCTGTTTAGCCAGAGCCAGCACAGTGTCCCACTTGGACTTCTGGTATCTAGCTGTGTAGGCCATATAGTGAGCCTGCCTGAGTCCCAAAGATGCTGCCATGTACTGCTTCTTTGCTATGGCATCAGTCCTCCTGGTGTCCTTATCTGGGGGATGTGAAGCCAAAGGAATATTTGTCTTATCACAGGCAGCAGCCTGCACTACCCCAACATGGCTGCATTGCTAGGAAAGGAACTCTGTGTCCAAGCCTGAAAGGGTATACCTCTTGTCTATTCTTCTCTCCACAGGAGGTATGGAATTAGGAGTCTTTAAAATTTTAAATGTCTGTTTCCCAAAAGATTTATGGAGGGGAATAGACAATCTCCTGGACTCTGGAATGTCCATCATCTTTACAAAATCAAGCTCCTCCTGATCCTCTACTGCTTCTTCCATTGGAAGCTGGAGGGTTTCAGCCACTTTCTTGTAAAACATAAAGTGGGAAGGGGACTCAGAAAGCCTAGGAGGAGAAACACATGAAGGTCTGTCTGGGGAGATGTCCTGGTCAATAGGCACATCCAGACTTTCATAATCACCATCATCATCATTATCCTCACACTCTCCCTCCTCCTCTTCCGGTTCATAAAATTCTTCTAAAGTATAATCCGGAACTGGAGGAACTGACCGAATCGAGCCCCTGACAGATGGTGCCAGTTCGGCCGGAACCGAAGTTAGTGATTGAACTATCCTTATCGCTTTGGCTGTTTCATCAGCGGTCGAAGAAAGAACTTGTGGATCCGAACCAGATGATTTTTCCCTTTTCTTTCTTTTACCTGGAACCGACTCCTCAGAATCGGTTCTCCTTTTGCCCGAAGAAGTTTCACCCTGGTCAGAGGGCACTCCTTCTGGTTCGGTCGGAACTGAATCGGGCTGGCCATCTGGGTCAGCGGACTTCTTGGCCTCCCTTTCCCTCAGTCTACCTACTCTCTTATCCAGGGTAGCTTTGGGAAAAATTTTACAAATTTGGCAGTCTGAATTGAGGTGGTCAAACCCCAGAACATAAACACAGGTGGTGTGGGGATCAGCCTTAGCAAAGGCTTCCCCACACACACTACAGTGTTGAAACCCAGTGGGCACGGTTTTTTTCTTGGGTTTCTCAGACATGGCCAATCCTATCCACAACTTACCCTTTTTTTTGGCAATCCACCAGGCAAGACACCCCTATCAGTTCCTGACCGTGTTACGGGTCTTGGAATAAAACGTAAATAAATCCGTTTTTTTTAGAACCAATACGGACCGGTTACCACACTCTAATAAATTCAGTAGTTTTTTAAAACCAAACTGATCGGTTCAAACCGAACCGATCCAATGTTTACAAGTTCCACACAGAAACTAAATGCAAAACCTATCTAGTACTCATGGTACCACAGACAGAGACTTAAACCGACAGGTTCAGTAGCAAAAATTCGGTAGAAACCGAGCGAAAAAAATGACACTTTAACCGACTTTTTTGAACCGGGCAAAGGAGAAATCTCCGGAGCGACTGTTTAGTGAGGTGGAGTAAAGAATCTGATGGTTGGAGTTTAAACAACAGCAGACAGAGGCTTCAACCAAGCTTGAGCTCAGCGTTCCATGTCCTGCATGGAAAGTTAACTCTTTGCTCTCCGGGACAGTTCAAAGGTTGGCAATCACTGCAATAGTCAGAATACAACAAGACTTCATGTTGTTTGAATAATATATTTGTATCCGTTGCCACTGTTTTTTACTTGGAATGACTGTGGTGTGAGTTGCCTCAAGCCCTCTCATCCTCGTCTAGCCATATAAATTTGAATGTCAAATCAGACTTTCCTTATTAATCCTGGTGCAGTGTTGGGTGACAGGGCTGAGGAAGTTTTGAGTTTTTGCAAGTCTTGGAATGTGATGGCTGGGTGATGACAACCTGTGTCTTGGTGATTTTTCCTGAGTTGCTTTAGTATAAACGTTGTTTGACGTTTTAAATGCTGGGACTGCTATAAGGGAGATGATGTGGCCAATGTGAGGAGAGTTCAGGTGTCTTGTTAGACCAGCACAAAGGGAGCAGTAGCCACTCACAGAGTATTGTTGCCCTGTTTCTGTTCAGACTTCAGCATAAAATTGCCTGAATAGGTTGTTTAGTGTGGCAGTCGAGGCAGTTTTAAATTAAGCGTATATTTTTTGTTTCTGCCCACTGCTGAACTACTTACATTACCCACTGTGTCTGGCATTTTGTGGTGGGTTCCTGATGCTTGTCTTCTACTTTGTTTAAGTCAGTTTTGGTTAATGAAATGAAACGCTGACTTACTTTGTGAGCTTTTTTCATCTGTGGAGCTGTGTCCCTTTCCTCTGGCACTTCATTTGCCTTTTCGAACATTTTTTGGAAACCGCGCTTATTTATTAAATTAAAATTGACTGTTGTGGTCATTGAACTGCTGTGGTACAGCGTTTGCTTTGTGGAGCGACTCTGCGAATATGCGTGCTGGACTGAACATGGGCATAACGTGGGTATACTGGCAACAGGTGGGTGATTATGTTACTAGGCAGACTGTGTGTCCGAGCAGGCATTGTTGAGAAATAATGGCCAGCTTGTGTATTGTTTTAGCCAATGGGATTGCTTCTTTATTTTAGCCCATATTCTAATTACAAACAGAGTATGTTTCATTATTAGAATTGATTGTAATATTGCACAATAATGTATATAGTGATTTAAGGTGACCACCTGTACATAGCAAAGAGTAGCATTTCACTACCACCTGTACATAGTAAAGAGCAGTATTTTGCTAATTAAAAGTGTTTATATGGATAGACTTGACACGGATGCCAAGTTTCCTAGGCAGGGGAGAGTGTAGCCCCCCCACCACCAATTTGAGGCTTTCCTTAAGTGTTTCGCAGGGCTCCATCAATGCCCATTGCCAGGCAGACATCCTGCAAAGATAGTAAATCCATAATTATTTGTTGTTATCCTGTTGATTTGCATTAGGGTGCCATGATGTGCCTACATGCCTATCCCTTTAAGACATTAGCCAATGCATATACAGTAAATGGGCTGGGCTGGGTCTGAGTACTTCAAAGCTCATGACCAGCCAGGCACCATCCTGATTTGATCCACTTTGCAGTTGATAATAGAGCAGAGGGAGCGCTAACTATTATTGTAAATATTTACTTCTAACTTGTTATATTTAAATTAGAGTGCTTGTTTTAACCTGCCTTCTTGCAGCTTATCCTCCAAGTGGAACCCACCATGTTTAGTCTGGCACTTTCAAGAATTTGGGCCAACTGGGACACAGGGGACCTCGAGGGGTCCTTAGTTTAGGTGCCTCATGGGAAGAAGCTGTAGTTCTTGTAGTCGTAAAGGCTGGCACCTAAACTGAAAAATGGGAGCACCAGAACTGTGATTGACAGCTCTACTAGCCAATTGGATTGCTAAAAAACTGAACTAGTTCAAGAACTGTTAGAAAAAGTAGTTTAGTTGCTTGGAGAGCTGAGAGAGTGAGCGGCTTGAGACATCAAGAAGCAGCTCCGGAAAAGGATCTGAGGAAAATTGGCAAGGAAAGGCCTAATTTGCCTTCCTGCTGCTGTTTCCAACATTGGACTGATTGACAGCAATAATCAGACTATTCTAAACTACTCTTGAATTGTGGCAGTTAGCCAGAGACTCCAAAAGTGCAGCTCGAGATATTGGACCGAGAGGAGCTCCTGTGAGCGTCTGGCCCAAGAGTTGTGTGAGAGACTGCTTTTTTGCTGCTTGAGAGGTTTGCTCAGTGAATTGACTGCAATTGTGAACTGGCCTGAAACCAAGTCAAGAGGTAGAGAATTAAATGTTGTTTTCCTTAAATGTACTGAATGTTTATTGTGGGTCAAGGCCTACTATCCAGGGACTCCTGATTGCCAGAAAGGATCCCCTCTGTGCCAGTGACTGAACTGTCTGCCAGTTGGAGGTGTTCACCAGCAAACAAACTGAACTTTGTAAGAAGTGTTTATCTAGCCTTGGGCCTATGCAAACCCGTCCCAAGCTGTCTATTCCTGCAACAGTGATTGTTTTCTCAGTAAGAGGACAGTTTGGGGATCCAGCCCCTGCATAGTCAGAAATCGCAGGTTGTGGCCACCTGGAGGAGGAGTCCCTGAAGTGGAGGTGAGTCATACAGGCCCAGATTCCCATACTCTTCAGTATTTTGCAGCAGGTCTTCATATCGCCAGGCCAATTACTACCAACTGGTGTTGTGATTAAACTCAGGGTAGGTCCCTGCAACTTTTCTTTAAATCATTTTGTGGTACCATCTGATTGCTCTAGTGTGTTACAGGGTTACAAATGACTTGGCCAACTGGCCTAGGATACAAATAACCAAGGTCTTGTTTATGCATGTTAACTGCCTTTCTTTCCACCAAGGGCCCAAATGACAGCTGCAGCCAGTCAACACCGGGCACCGATTCTGAACAGCCAGCATAACATTCTGTACCCAGTTGTTGTCAGACTGTTTTACTGTGGGACTAGAGTACATGCATACAGAGTAACCTGAATCAAATCAGTAAAGTAATCATTCTTCTAGATTCATGCCCCCTTGTTCCGTCCCCTTAATAACACTAATTTGTTGTTTCACGTTTAAACTGCATATGAGCATATTCTTAACTGGTGTAGAGATACTGAAATCTGTTACAGTATTGAAGGTGCATGCTGCATTGTTAACATTGTCTTTACAGGGGGTCAGGGTGTTTGTCAGAAGACCAGGTCCTGTTGGTAAGTGCAAGGGTGTGTGCCTATTATTAATGTTTAATGGCAACTGTGTGTTAATTGCTGTAAAGGATTATTCCACATTATGAGGCTCATGGTCACTAGGTGGGTTTGTGGGTGGATATACAGTGGCGTGAAAAAGTATTTGCCCTTCCCTGATTTTCTCTATTATTGCATATTTGTCACACTGGATGTTTTCAGGTCTTTAGAGAAAATGTAATATTAGATAAAGGAACCTGAGTGAACAAATAACACTTGTTTTTTAATTTCACTTATTTAATGAAAAAAGTTAACCAACACCAACTGGCACTGTGTGAAAAAGTAATTGCCCCCTTACACTTAATAACTGGTTATGCCACATTTAGCTGCAATGACTGCAACCAAACACTTCCTATAATTCAATATCAGTCTTTCACATTGCTGTGGAGGAATTTTAACCCACTCTTCCTCGAAGAACTGCTTTAATTCAGTAACATTTGGTAGGTTTTCGAGCATGAACTGCTCGTTTCAGGTCCTGCCAGCATCTCTATTAGGTTTCAGTCTGGACTTTGACTAGACCACTCCAAAACTTTAATTTTACTTCTTTTAGCCATTCTGATGTGGACTTGCTTTTGTGTTTGGATCATTGTCTTGCTGCATGACCCAACTACGCTTCAGCTTCAGCTGACGGAAGGATGACTGGACATTCTCCTTAAGAATTTTCTGGTACAGAGCAGAATTCATGGTTCCTTTAATTATGGCAAGTCATCCAGGTCCTTAGGCAGCAAAGCATCCCACACCATCACACTACCACCACCATGTTTGACTGTTGGTATGGTGTTCTTACTGTGGAATGCTGTGTTTGCTTTACGGAGACATTATGGGATCCATGTTGTCCAAAAGTTCCACTTTGGACTCATCTGTCCATAGAACATTTTCCCAAAGGCTTGTGGATCATCCAGGTGCTTCTTGGCAAATGAGAGACGAGCATTTATGTTCTTCTTGGTTAGCAGTGGTTTCCGCCTTGCTACTCTCACATGAAGCCCATTTTGCTCAGTCTCTTTCTGATTGTGAGTCATGAACACTGACCTTAGCTGAGACAAGAGTAGCCTGCAGTTCTTTGGATGTTGTTTTAGGATCCTTGAGACTTCTTGGATGATTTTACACTGTGCCCTTGGAGTAATTTTGGCAGGCCCCACTCCTGGGAAGGTTCACTACTGTTCCAAGTGTTCTCCATTTGGAGATTATGGCTCTCACTGTGGTTCGATGGAGTCCCAGAGCCTTAGAAATATCTTTGTAACCCTTTCCAGACTGATAGAGGGCAACAAATTTTTTTCTGATCTTTTCAGGAACTTCCTTTGATCATGGCATAATGTGCTTGTTGAATCTTTGTGCTGGCAACATGACTCTGATGGTAAGGGCCAAAATAAGTGAGGTTTATATTGAGCAGGGCTGGCTGTAATCAAGCCTGGCTGTGTTCAATCAGCTTACTCTAATTATCCTTTTAATTGGGTTGATTTAACTAGGGGGCAATTACTTTTTCACACAGTGCCAGTTGGTGTTGGTTAACTTTTTTCATTAAATAAATGAAATAAGTAAAAAAAAAAGTGTTATTTGTTCACTCAGGTTCCCTTTATCTAATATTATATTTTGTCTAAAGACCTGAAAACATTCAGTGTGACAAATATGCAATAACAGAGAAAATCAGGAAGGGGGCAAATACTTTTCACGCCACTGTAGCTTCCCTGAGGGCTACAACAGGCTAGGTAGATACCCCACATACTTTACTCTGGGAGGAGACACCAAAATATTAGACCCAGGCCCTCAACATGTTATCCAAAGTACAGGCAGGGGTAGTAACCCAGAGAGAGCACTGGCTAGGTTACATATATGAATTTTGTTTCTTATTTATCTTTCACCCATTGTGCCATAGGTTGACTATTCGCACTGTTTTGCTGATGGTTGCATTTTGTATGTTATTTTGAATTTGTTAGAATAAAGTATTCATTAAAAAAATAAATACTTTACCAACTCATTGGATCCTAATTGACTTTTCACTATAAGAAACCATGGTTGGGCCAATTCTGAAAATAGCACAACTTAGAGAAGGTGTTAGCCTCCTTTACAAAACCATTGTACATGATAGGATAGACCTTACCCTTACTGCAAAACAAAAGTGGGAAAAGGAACTGAAGATTCAACTTGATGATAGTGATTGGCCAAACTCTGGTATAATGTTTATAATACAGTAGTAGCAAGGAAATTGAAAGCTGTCTTGTGCAGTTCAAAGCCTTTGCACCATTTCTATTTTTCTCCAGAGAAACATAAAAACATGTGGGGGTGGGGCACCTCTGATCATTGCTGGCAGTTTAATGGGCCAAAACACACTTAGGGCATATGTTATGGTCTTCAACAAAAATTAAACCTGTTTGGGAATGCATTCACTGCACTTCTAAGAAAATTCTGCAGCATTTCCTTTCCTTTTGTCCAAAATTGTTTATTATATGCACTGTTTCTGATGTCTATTATTTCAGCAAATCTCAACAGACATGGCTACTTATAGAAGCCTTAACTCCTAAGAGACTTATATTAAAGTACTGGAAATGCCCCAAAAATACCAGCCTTGAGGGAATGGATAGATCAGATGGGCTCAGCCTCTAACAATGAAAGAATAGTCTAAAACCTTTGGGATAGATCTGAACTCTGTGCGATGATATGGGACCCTTTCTTGAACTTTAAGGACCTAATTAATCAGTGCATTGACATTATTTAGTTTTTGCTTCCAAATATCTCAATAATAGATTTAGTCTTGGTTAGAAAGTGATCCTGTTTGCCATTACTATGTTATAATACTAATCTTCATGAATTAGAGTATATGTATGTGACCAAAATGTGTTGTGTCTAGTGGTCCCCCATCCTCTGGATCACCAACCCAGTGTCAAAAAAAAAAAAAGTAAAATTAGCCAATTAAATCCATGGTGTCTAAGTACGACCACCCATCATCCAGGTAGTGCCCCTCCATCTTGCTGCTCTCCAACCCGAGTTTGAACGGGTGACCAGTACAGTTCATCACTTCCACCATGGCTGGCCACCTGATTGGCCTGAAATGAATGAGCGGTACTTGTACAAGTATGCTCTCATTCATTCCATGACAGTCGGGCATCCAGCCATGGTGGAGAGTAGTGGGCTGTGATGGTCACCAACTCAAGCTCGGAGTGGAGGGGAGAGGGTTGATGGCACTACCTGATGGAGTGGGGGGCCCACCAGACACCAGGGATTTAATTGTCTAATTTTACTTTTTTTTTTTTTTTTTACACTGGGGTCAGCGATCAGCAGGTGGACCACTAGATACCAGGGATTTAAATAAGTATATTTTTTACACTCTGACTGTGGCCAGTGATCATGTGGGGGTGGCACTAGTCATCAGGGATCAGTCTGTGGTCGGCGATTGCTGGGGGGTGCTAGACACCAGGCTGATTTAAATAAATGTATTATTTTACACTTGTGGCCAGCGAATGGGGGGGGGGGGAGACCAGTAGACATCAGGGTTTAAATAAGTATAATTTTTTTGCACTCTGCAGCTGTGATTGGTGAGGGGGGAGACCACTAGACACCAGGGATTTGATAGATTTGCCATTTGCTAACATCTCCCTGCTTTGGTGTTTTTAAGTGCAATTTGCACATAAAAACCCCCAAAGCAAGGCAAAGTTACAAATGATGAATTGGCACTTAAGAAAAAATTACTCACCTTAGTAATTGTGTTTCTTCTAATGGAGTCTTGCTGTATTCTGACAAATGCAGTTAGCCCCAGCACTTGAACTGCTCCAGAGAGGAAAGAGTTAAGTCTATGCCAGAGCATAGAACGCTGGGCTCAAGTTCAGTTCAAACCTCTCTGCTGCACTTCAAAGTGTAACCATCAGATTCTTATGAGTTAATACTAACTAACTACACCTCCTAGGTGGAAACTGTAAATAAACCAGCCAACAGGAAACCAATTTTTTGAATCCCAAAAGACTCAAGTCGAGAACCCCAAAAGAATAACCAAGTAGTGAGCAAACATAACTACAAAAACAACATAAACATAACCCTCCCCCATTTCTACAAAAGGGAGTGCCAAGTACAACCCTAAGGTGCAACACTGTATTGCCAGCCCACTTCCCAAAACCAAGTTCTGAGAGGGAAGGTAGGGAGGCAGTGAGAATACAGCAAGACTCCATTAGAAGAAACACAATTACTAAGGTGAGTAATTTTTTCTTCAAACAACATGAAGTCTTGCTGTATTCTGACATATCAGACTGCTAAGCAGTACCTCAATGGAGGAGGGTACCAAACCTATTTTGGGAATAGACTCTACTGTACTGCTGTACCAAACCTAGTGTCACTCCTAGCCTGGATATCCAGAGAGTAATGCTTGGTGAATGTATGGACTGTTTTCCAGGTGGCTGCTTTGTATATTTCTAGTAAGGGTATATCACTGGCAGCAGCCAGAGAAGCAGCTGTACCTCTAGTCGAATGAGCCCTCAGGCCTGAGGGGGGTATTTTACCTAGCTTTTCATAGCAGAATTGTATACAAGAGACAATCCACCTGGCAATAGTTCTCTTAGTAGCAGGTTTACCCTTTCCCACTTCACCATAAGTAGGAAACAACTGGGGACAGTCAAACTTAGTGCCTTAGTACGCTCAATGTAGTAGCTAAGTGCCCTCTTAACATCCAAACTGTGTAATCTTCTCTCACCTGAAGAATAATGATCAGTGAAGAACACAGGAAGAGAGATGGACTGGTTCAGATGAAAATCTGAAACCACTTTGAGTAAGATCCTCCTGTTGGTTCTAAGGACCACCTTATCTCTATGGAATGAGATAAAATCAGGCTCCATTGACAAGGCTTGCAATTCACCAATATGCCTGGCAGAAGTGATAGCTACCAGGAACACAGTTTTCCAAGTCAAGTACTTAAGTTCTGCTGAAGCCAAAGGCTCAAAAGGGGGTTGCATAAGCTGAGCAATGCAAAAATTTAGATCCCAGGCAGTGGTAGGATCCTTAAAGGGAGGGTTGGTGTTTAGCAAACTTTTAAAGAGCTAACAGAAAAAAGGGTGAGATGCCAGGAATGGAGCCTTCCCCACTGACAGGAATGCAGAGATAGCTGCTAAGTGTACTTTCAGAGTGGCTGGCCTGAGGCCTAAGCCATTAAGACGAACCATATAATCCAGAATTGTAGCCAAATTAGCAGTATCTGGTAAGACATCCCTATTGGAACACCAAATGCTGAATCTTTTCCATTTGGAATTATAAGTTTTTCTTGTGGCAGGTTTTGAAGAAGCTTTAAGAATATCCAGAACCCCAGGAGACAGATGCAGACTTACATACTCTAACTCTTCAAGGGCCAAGCCTTGAGGTTGAAAGACCGAAGGTTGGGGTACCATATCCTCCCCTGAGAGGAGGATAACAGATTATGTTTCTTGGGAAGAGATAGGGGAAGATGGACTGCTAGGGACGTCAATAGAGGATACCAAGGCTGTCTGGCCCAGTCTGGTGCAATAAGGATCACTTTGCATGATTGTGACTTTATCTTGACCAGAACCTTGAACAACAGAGGAAAAGGAGGAAAGGCATATAGGAATTTCCCCTCCCAATCCAGAACCAGAGCATCCAGGGGACTGAGCCCATGACTGGGGGGTCTGCAACAGAAGAAAGGGAGTTGATGGTTGCCGGGGTCTCAAAGAGATCTATCTCTGGAGTGCCCCATCTTGAGAAAAATCACTTTCAACACCAAGTGATCCAGGGGCCATTCGTGATGGCCCTGAGATATCCTGCTCAGAGCATCTGCTAACACATTGTCCTTCCCTGGAAGGTGGACTTCTACCAGAGATGTCTGCAGGGAATAAGCCAGAGACCATAATTTCATGGCTTCCATGCACAAGGCCATAGATCGAGTGCCTCCCTGCTTGCTGATGTACCACATGGTGGTGGTGTTGTCTGTCCCGACCTGAACCACCTTGTTCTGTACTGAGTCCAAGAAAGCTTGAAGAGCCAGGTATACTGCCCTGAGCTCCAGAAGATTGATATGAAGAAGAGACTCTTGAGGGGACCACATCCCTTGTGCTGTGAGGGCACCCAAGTGAGCCCGCAGCCCAGGAGAGAAGCATCTGTAGTTAGCACCACTGAATGAGTCTCACTGATGAATGGGACTCTTGGCGGAGATTGTCCTGATCCTGTCACCATTGAAGGGCTTGGATCAGAGTCTGAGTAACTGGAATCAGCTTGGTCAGAGGATCTTTTTCTGAGACCAAAAGCCCTCAGATGAAACTGAATGTCTATCATCTGAAATCTGGCCCCTTGGACCACTGCGGTGGAAACTGCCATATGGCCCAGAAGCTGGAGGAAATGCCTTGCTGGTCGAGACACCAGAAGATGAAAAGAGGAAGCCAGCTCTATAATGGCCCTTGCCCTTGCCAAGGGGAGAAATGCTCTTGCTTTGACAGTATTCAATTCCACCCCTATGAAAGCCAAGAATTGAACTGGCTCGAGAACTGACTTGAGAAGGCTGAGAAGGAAGTCTAGAGAAGTGAGCACCTGCTGGGTTACTTTTAGATCTGACTTGACTTGGTCTGGAGATTGGCCCACTATGAGCCAGTCGTTCAGGTGAGGGAATATGGAGATATTTTTCCTCCTTAGAAAAGCCTCCACTACTGCCAGGCACTTGGTGAACACCCTTGGAGCTGATGACAGGCCGAAAGGCATTGCTGTGAATTGGTAATGGCCTGAAGGCAGTTCGAACCTGAGGTACGTTCTGTGGGAGCACCTGACTGGAATGTAAAGTAGGCATCCTTTAGGTCCAGGGAGGCTAGTCAGTCCCCTGGCCTCGAGAGGGAAGAATTATTCCTAGAGTCACCATCTTGAACTTTGGTTTCAAAAGATGTTTGTTCAGGTATCTTAAGTCTAGGATGAGCTGCCACTCTCCTGATTTTTCAGGGTAAGAAAGTACCTGGAGTACAGACCTTGCCCTGTGGACTGTAGGAACTCTTGCTATGGCTTTTAAGGGCCCAGGAGAGATGAAACCTCTGCCTCTAGGGCAAGGGTTTCAGAGATGCTAGCAGGTGGAAAAGATCTGGCTCTCAGTTTCGGAAACTTTTTGAAGCTGAGAGCCAGTCCCTGGCTTACTATCTCCAGGATCCACTTGTCTG
This sequence comes from Neoceratodus forsteri, assembly GCA_016271365.2. Taxonomy (NCBI): domain Eukaryota; kingdom Metazoa; phylum Chordata; order Ceratodontiformes; family Ceratodontidae; genus Neoceratodus; species Neoceratodus forsteri. Next base: position 1,378,343,092 of record CM057456.1, on the reverse strand, counting down.
AGGTAACAGACTGCCAGTTCTGGAAATAGTAAGCCAGCCTGCCTCCTACAGGAATGGGGAGTTGACCCGGGCTGACACATCAGGGTGTCTGCTTGGCAGGGGCTGTGGGCTGAGAGGATGATGCAGCTCTGCTCATCCCCCTTCTACCTCTCCCTCTAAAGAACCCCCTCTGAGCAAAAGGAGAGGAGGCCTGAGCTTGGAAGAAAGGCCTTTGAAAAGGCCTTCCCTTGCCCCTAGACTGCTGCCTCTGAGGAGTGGTTTGCCTTTCGTTGGCTTGAGCACTCCTATAGGTGGTCCTGTATTCATCCATCTTTTCCAAGTAATTCTCTGTCTGCTCCTCAAACAGAGAATTACCTATAACAGGGAATCCATGGCCTTAGCCTGGGTATCCTGTTATAGGCTAGTACATCTGAGCCAAGCCATTCTCCTAGAGCAACAGATGTAGCCATGACTCTAGATGACACATCATTAGAGACAACAGCAGCAAGAAATTGGATTTTGTTGCCTCAATCTCATTAGCAGCCACCTCCTCCAGCTCCTTGGCCAGCTGGGGAGGCCTGCTTAGCCAGTTCAAGACAGACTCCACCTGGACTTCTGGAACCTGGCAGCATAGTGCATGTAATTAGCCTGTCTGAGCCTCAAGAAAGATGCCAAATACTGCTTCTTGGCCATGGCATCTATCTTCCTGAGTCCTATCTGGGGGTGTGAAGCCAAGAGAATGCCAGCCTTATCACAGGCTGCAGCCTGTACTACCCCAACATGGCTGCAATGCTGGTATAGGAACTCCGAACTTGAGCCTGACAGCATATACCTCCTGTCCATGCGCTTGTCCACTGGAGGCAGAGAATTTGGTGTTTTTAAAAGTTTATGTGTCTGTTTCCCAAAGGATTTATGCAAGGGAATAGACAGCTTCTTGGACTCTGGAATGTCCATCATCTCAATAAAATCAGGCTCTTCTTCCTCCTCAACAGCTTCATCCACAGGGAGCTGGAGGGTTTCAGCTACTTTCTTATAGAACATAAAGTGGGAAGGGGACTCAGAAAGCCTAGGAGGTGAAACTCCAGAAGGTCTGTCTGTGGAGATGTCTGGTTCAATAGGCTCATCCAGATCCTCTCCACCATCATAGTCATCTTCTTCATCCTCTTCACCTTCCCCCTTCCATTCCAGATCATATTATTCTCCAAAGAGTAATCTGCAAGAGAAGGAGCTGACTGAACTGGCGTGACCAACAGGGCCGGTTCGGTCGGAACGGGATGGAGCGATTAACAATGCTAATCACTCGGCAATTTCATCAGACATCAGATGGAGAGATTCAGGCTCCAAACCAGTCGATTTATCTTTTCTTTCTTTTCAAAGAAACTGACCCTTCAGAGTCGGCTTTCCTTTTGTCCGAGGAAGTCTGGGCACAGGGAAGAGGGCATCTTCAGGTTCGGTCGAACTGAACCGGGCTGGCCATCCGGGTCAGCGAACTTCTTGGCCTCCTTATCCCTAAGCCTGTCCAAACATTTTTACAGGGTCATCTTTGGGAAATTCTTGCAAATTTGGCAGTCTGAATCGAGGTGGTCAAACCTCAGACAATATACACAGGTGGTGTGGGGATCAGCCTTAACAAAGGCCTCCCCACACACACTACAGTGTTGAAACCCAGTGGGCCCATTTTTTTTTTCCTGGGTTTTTCAGACATGGCCGACCACAAAATTAACTTACCCTTTACATGGCTTCAGGCCAGGTAAGACAAAACCTATCGGTTCCTCACCATGTCACGGGTGCTGCAAAAAAACAAAATGCGTTTTTTTTAAGGACTGATAGGCACCGAATCACCGCAAGAAATTTTAAACACAAACCGATCGGTTCAGCCAACTGAACAAATTTTACAATTTCCTCACAATTTAACCTAAGTCCACTACCTAATACCACTTACTGTACCGCAGACAGGGATCTGAACCGAGAGAAATTAAGAAATTCTGCAGATTAAACCGACAAAATCTTTACCGAACTGAAAGCGAGGAGCAAACTCCAGAGCGACTGTTCAGTTAGACGGAGTAAAGAATCTGACGGTTACACTTCAAGTGCAGCAGACAGTGGTTTGAACCGAGCTCAAGCCCAACATTCTATGCTCTCAGTATAGAGTTAATTTTTTCATCTCCGGGGCAATTCAAGTGCTGGGGCTAACTGCAATTGTTAGAATACAGCAAGACTTCATGTTGTTTGAATAGACAGTCTTTTGGACACTGAGATGTCCATCATTTATACAAAGTCAGGCTCATTTTGTTCCTCAACAGCTTCAACAAGAGGGAGCTGGAGGGTCTCTGCCACTTTTTTGTAGAACAAATAGTGGGAAGGGGGCTCAGAAAGCCTGGGAGGGGAAACATTAGAAGGTCTGTCTGGGGAGATGTCCGGTTCAATGGGCTCATCCAAACCTTCCACACCATCATCACCATCACCGTCGTCATCGTAGCCTTCCTCCCCCTCCAAATCTGGTTCATAATATTCATCCAGACAATATACCAGAACTGGTGGAACCAACTGAACCGAGCACCTACAGAGAGGTGTCAGATCGGACGGAACCAGACGGAGCAATTCCACAATACTTATCACTCTAGCTATCTCTTCGATGGTTGGATGTTGCGGTTCTGGATCCGAACTGGCCAATTTTCTCTTTTTTCTTTGACAGAACTGTCCCCTCAGGATCAGCTCTTCTTTTGCCCGAGGAAGTATCACCCAGGTCAGTGAGCAGTCCTTCAGACTCAGTCGGAACCGAACTGGGCTGGCCATCCAGATCAATGGACTTCTCGGCCTCCTTTTCCCTAAGCCTACCCAATCTCTTATCCAGGGTGGCCTTTGGGAAATTCTTACAAATTTGGCAGTCCGAATCGAGGTTGTCAAACCCCAGACAATAAACACAGGTGGTGTGAGGGTCTGCCTTAGCAAAGGCATCCCCATACTCACTACAGTGTTGAAACCCAGTGGGCCTGGTTTTTTCTCTTGGGCTTCTCAGACGTAGCCATCCTAACACTTACCCTTTATCAGCTTTAAAGCCAGGCAAGACCTCCCTATTGGTTACCAACTGTGTTACAGGCTGTGGAAAAAAACGTCTAATATTATGTTTTTTTGAAACTGATAGGGACCGGTACCTCACACTAAGAAATTACAGAAGTAAAATAAACCAACACCATCGGTTCCTAACCGGACTGATTGACCAACTTTACAATTTCCACACAGAAACAAAACAGAATTAAACTAAAGTCCACTACCTACAACACTTACTGTACCGCAGACAGGGATCTGAACCAAAAAATAAACAAGAAAATGATATAAACCCAATATTTTACTAGGACCGAACCGACAAGCGAAGAAGAAATCTCCGGAGTGACTGTTCAGTTAGGTGGAGTAAAGAATCTGACGGTTACACTTTGAGGTGCAGCAGACAGAGGTCTGAACCAAGCTCGAACCCAACGTTCTATGCTCTGGCATAGAGTTAACTCTTTCCTCTCTGGAGCAGTTCAAGTGCTGAGGCTAACTGCAGATGTCAGAATACAGCAAGACTTCATGTTGTTTGAATGGGACAACTTAATGAATTGATCCACAGAGGTGAATTCTGCAACCTTGCGGATTATTCACAGGCAAAGTAAAACTTTGCTACATCTCTAATGATTAGGCTCGGTAGGGCTGAGAGAAACTGACAGAAATTTTTTTTTTATAAAATCCCTGAACTGATACAAAAATAATAAATTCTAGAATTAAACAGTTAAAACAAACTGAAGCAGCTGTCATATAGTCGTGAAGTTCTGATTCCCGAAGGTGAGCAACATCGTCACTGCTTTTTCATTTACTTGGAGTGCATATACACATTTGGACTATTGTCACTTAAGTGCATGCGATGGCGGGGGGGAAGAACTGAGGCAGTTGGGGACTGGCGCCAAGGTAAGCCTAATGCTGCAAACCATTCTTGCGGAACCGTGCATGTTCACTGTGTCCCTCGACCCTGGTCCCCTTCAAAGTTTTGACTCCTACAGGGTCCAAGTGCCTCTGGCTTGAGACCCTGGAAGATCATGGTGTGTTTGTTCATGCCTTGTTCAGATCTTCATATCTGCATGGGAGTACATTCTTTGATGCATGCACAATAGAAATGTAGAAGTTGACAGCAGATGAGGACCGCAAGGCCCATCCAGTCTGCCCATTTTTTCTACCTTATGAATGTACCATAGGCCCGTACTCTGCCAGTGGCCTATCTATTCATACTCATCTTTATTGATCCCTTATGCCTATCCCATGCCTGTTTGAAGCCAATGTTTGCCTTCTTCTCATAATTTTTTGGTTCTCTTTTGTCTGGTTTACTATTAGAGTTAATAGTTACAACAATACTTACCACAATGCTACCTTCACCATGTGTACAATTTAATTGCTCATCTAAGCGGAGCAGTAGAGAAAACAAGGAGCAGGAGGGTGGGACAATGCCAGGAGCCCTCATTCTACCTGTGAACCTGTGACACCATTTATAGCACTAGCACCAGACCTTATTATCCCTATGCTTCTCACAATGGCAGATCGCTATTGTCACAGTTAGAATGTCGGGGGATTGAATTCCCCAGTCAAACACAAGCAGGTGCTAACTGATCTTAATAGGCTAAAGTCACATTTTGCACTATTACAGGAAACCAAGGTCACCGCAACAGAGGCTCAAAAGCTAAATAAAAGGATGGGCTGGCCTGGAAATTCACAGCCCAACCTGGCCCAAAAAGGTTTGTCTCAATACTGGCACACAAAAGTTTACACTGGACACTTCATAAGTCAACATCAGATATAGAAGGCCACTGGGTGTGAGCTCTTTTTGAAAGCCCCCAAGGGCCCATCATGGTAGGCAACCTATAAGCACCAAATGTTGCCTTGCCACAATTCTTTCTCACCCTTTCTGCACAAATCTCTGAATTTACAGATCCATTGATGCCCCTGCTCACAGTCGGAGACATCTCACTTTAGAATTCTCCAGTGACAGGAGATGAGGGAAACTTGAACCTCACATCAGGGCTACCCAGGCAGTCAAGCTGTGGATGTCTGACCAGACCCTAACTGAAGTCTGAAGAAAGCACAATTCAAGAGTATGGGACCATACTTACTACTTCACTGTCCATGACGTCTTTAGCCATTTGGACAAGTAATTCACATCCCAGCACCTTACACCACAAGTCACAGTGGTAACCATTAATAATCCGTTAGTCATATTAGACCATGCCGCTCTGCAAATTGACATCCTAACTGGACAAATCACCTCCGAATCCCACAGTCAGAGGATGGACACCCTTCTATTTCAAGATCCCCAGTTTAAATTGTGGCTTACAGATGCCACCACAGAATTCTTTTCTGACCTTGACAGTGGGGACACATCTTTCTCCGCTCTGTGGGAAACTTTTTAAACACTAAGAGGACAGACTGAAGGCTGCGCTGCATACCAACAAAAAGCCAGACAACCAGAATTAGCTGCTTTGAACTCACAGCTAGTAGCCAAAGGGGACATCCTCAAAACAAACCCCAAACCCGCTCTGAATTCTCATTCACATAATAAATCCTAAAAATGTGCCACAACAACAATTCGCTATCAATGCGCATGGCTGAACTTACACTACTAGGGATGGGGTGGGGGGGACTGGCAAACTTCTAGCATACTGCTTAAAGAAGCAGCAGGCAGAGAATACATAGCTCTCTTCTTTACCCTACCGGTAAAATATGTACTACCACCACCGCTATCAACAAAGTTATGAAAGCCCAGTTGAAATGATCATGAACTGCTTCTGAATGTTCATGAATTATTTATGAACAGTTCATGAGTCTAATACATGAATGTTCATCAAGTGTACAACAAACTGTTCATGAATGTTCATGAATGATGCAGGAACATTAAATGGCACTCCTGTGTTCATGAATGTTCACGAACATAAAAGCTCATAAAGATCCCTGAAACTCTTCCATTATGGGAAAAGTCCATCAACATTTTTAGTAACCAGAAATACCCTGCTTTTGTAATGTTACATTTGTCTGCCAACCTTGGTTTAGCCCTATAATCTCAAAAGGCTTTTGTTCCCTGTACAAATCAGAAGCAGACATGTGTTCAGCATTTTAATTGTTTTATTCAATCAATTAACTAAGACTATTGAATTATTATAACAAATTCAACATATGCCAATGAATGGATTTTCATATCATCCATTTTAGAATTAGTAGCTTACCTTATGCTTACTTTTTCTGTTGTTCTTTCAAATTGACTTGCTGATCACCTTTTTATGCACATATAAAAAGGCGTGATTACTATTTATATCAGCAAAATCTCTCCCACTTTTAAAATGTGGTGAGTTTAAAATTGAATCCTGGGCCGGCCTGGTGGTGCTGAAGGTGGAGGCATGACGCCACACCTCGCACCACACCGGTGAACTGGATTTGAGAATGAGCCCAGGTCACTGTGGGTCGGCAGGGGAGGGAGAGAATTGAGCATCCGACGGACAGGTCTCCTCTCCCGGGAGGGAGGGGAGTCTGCACTTGGCGCTTGACTGGCCTCTGGCAGAAGTCAGGGGCATGACAAGTGTAGAGCAACAACTTGGGGATGGGAGTGGTGACGTCAGTAGTGACACCATGACATCAGGGTGTGTGCCACTCCCTCAGGAGCAGGGGAAAATCTGCGTCCAGTCTCCTAGATGACGGAGCACCATGCAGAGACCCTAATAGCCCACACCTACCTGGCGACCCGTTGGAGGTCGATAAAAGCTGATTGTATCGGGGTGTATCTGCCCGGCCCCGTACCCACTGGGGGGTAAAGCCAAGGCTCCATGGGGACCTGGCGGGGGACCTGGCGGGGGACCAGGCAGGTTGTGGAGTGGGGATACTGTGGTGTGTCACCTGAAGGAGTGGGAACCGGACGCCAGAGGAGGAGGAGCATAAATTGTCTAAAAAAAAAAAATTTGAATCCTTGTGGGTGCTCTTATAGTTAAATGCCTTGTAGAACATACATTTTCCACTCCTAAACTGAAAAAATTCTGATTTTGTAAGGCTTCATAACTCTTACAGTAGGGAAACAGTGCATCCTGATATGCAAATTAGTTATGCAAATAGATTTTTTAGTCTTGGCTCACCGTAGTCCTTTAAAGGTTCAGCAACTTCGTGAACTTTGTGTTGATGAACAGTTCATGAACTTTGTTCACAAACAGAGTTGAAGTACAGTTGGGGAATTTTGATAGATGTTCATGAACCAGTCATGAATGTTCATCAAAGTTAATGAGTTGATTAACTTCATTTCACCTGGCAGGCTTCTATGTTAACCATTACTCCTCCGTTATCTCCCCAAAAACCAATGTGGTAAAATGGCAAATGCTTATAGTTAATATTAAACTACAATATAATAAAACGTACTGGCTTTAAAGGGCATTAAAATAAAATGGGTTAAAAGACATATGTTGTGTGCACTGCAAAAACTTGCTCTGCACAGTAGAAGGTCTTTGCATGAAAAACGGGATGCTCTGCTAGACATGACATGATGGCAAGGAGAAGTCAAAGAAGTTAAGGCAAGTGATATGTGCAGAACCAGCAGGTGCTCATGAAGACGGCTGACTATGCCCTTATTTGTAAAATGCTTTCTGACAGTTTATGGTACTTTGTTTATCCTTATTTGTATAACATTTCCTTATCTTCTATCTTGTCCTAAATACCTGTATTTGGACAAAGTTTCCTGTGTGTCTTTATGCCTTTTTTATGGTCAAAATACTCTTATGTTAAAGAACTTCCCTTTTTGCATATATATATATATATATATATATATATATATATATACACACACACACACACTCACAGACACATGCAGCTGTTGTCAACAACTGCTGCGTGTGTGTGTGTGTGTGTGTGTGTGTATGTATATATATATATGTATGGGATATGCAAGGGTTCAGTGTGTGATAATGCATTTATCTTGTACAGTTTCCAGTGACCTCAAATAACCTCACGAGTGCCGAAGCTTCTTTGGACCCGGATACACTAGCGAACTACAGACCCATTTCAAACCTTCCTTTTGTGGGAAAGGTTATCGAGAAGTTGTGGCAACTCAACTGGAGAACCATTTAACCATCCGTAATTTATATGAACCTCTCCAATTAAGTTTTCGTAAGAGGCATAGTACTGAGACTGCTCTGGTTCGGGTGCTTAATGATCTCCTGATGGTGAGAGATCGGAGAAACCATTCCATCTTGGTACTCCTTGATCTCTCTTCAGCTTTTGACACTGTGGAACATCGGGTCCTGCTCGAGCACCTGAGGTCCCTCTATGGGCTTACTGGTACAGTGTTCAGATGGTTTTCGTCTTTCCTCACCGGTAGAACTCAGAGAGTTGTCTCTGGAATATTTTCTTCCAAGTCTTTCTCTCTGCCTTGTGGGGTGCCCCAGGGCTCGGTGCTGTCCCCCTTGTTGTTTGCAGTGTATATGCTGCCCCTCGGAGACTTTGTAAGATGGTATGGGCTGACGTTTCACTGCTATGCTGATGATACCCAGCTCTACCTGTCTTTTGCCCCAAACCAGGTTAGTGTTGTCTCGGTATTTAACAGCTGCCTCATTGAAATCCAGGATTGGATGAGTTCCAGGGGGTTAAAGTTGAACGCTGGAAAGGCTGAGGTTTTGTTGGGTGGTCACAGGACAGAGGGGTTGAGGACTGCTCTGCCATCTGGTTTATTTTTGAGGCGCACTCAGATCTTTACCTCTGAACGGGTGCGTGACCTGGGAGTGATACTTGACGATGGGCTGACCCTTCATCATCAGGTGTCGGCAGTCATCAAGTTAGCCTTTTACCATCTTAGGAACATTGCCAGGATCAAACACCTTGTTCCGTCCAGTGATTTGCCCATTTTGGTCCACGCCTTTGTGACCTCACACCTTGACTGTTGCAACTTCCTATACTTACAGCTTCCTGAGGTTGATATCCACTGCTTGCAGCTAGTGCAGAATGCTGCTGCATATTTATTGACTGGGGTATCAAAGAGATCTCACATTACTCCAGTGTTACGTAATCTGCACTGGCTGTCAGTTCAGTGGCAGATCACCTTTAAGGTAGGTTTGTTAAACTACAAAGCCCTACGGACTTGGTCCTGACTACTTGAAAGAGCTTCTGATTCTTACACCCCTGTGAGACAGCTCTTTCTTGCTGATGAGGGTTGCTGGAGATTCCGAGGTTAGCTTTAATTCATCTGGGGCTAGCGCTTTTGTGTTTGTTGCCCCAACCGTCTGGAATTCTCTGCCATGTCAGCTATGGGAGTGCAGGACAGTGGGGAGTTTTAAGCAGGTACTGAAGACTTTTTTATGGAGCGAAGCTTTTCCTGATTTTCTATGATTTTATTTATATTTATTGTATGTATCGAATTTTGTAGGTATCTGTGAAGAGCCTTGATATTATGAAAGGCGCTCTATTAAATAAAGTTATTATTATTATTGTTACTATTATTATTATTACGAGAGGTCACTGGAAACTGTACAAGATAAATGCATCATCACACATTGAGCCACTGCATGTTCCATTTATGCAACAGGTTTAGATGTTGTGTGAACATTTTGATTTTGGAAGGTGTAAATAATTTGTCAAAAAAGGGAAAAGAAAATTTAAGTTTATACTGTTTTTTGCTAATCATAAAAAAAAAGAAAATGGTATCTATAATTATAAAATGGCAAAAAAACTCTAGAAATCTCACTGGCCAAGACTGATCAGCTGACCGTACATTAATTCTCTGTATACGTACAGTCATCTTGGTCCTAAACCACATCACACAATGAGCAGATCAGTCCTCCAACAAGCAAAACTGTCTTCCATCAGTCTCCCTACAACCAGAACTGATCTTCCACCACAAACATGGCCTCTACCTTTACACTGTAGAAACCTTCAACTGGGCCCTAAAATTAAAATGAACTTAAATATAAAATAAAACAAATTAATGAAATGTTGTTTACCAGATTGTCACACTCTCCTTACACACATAAACAAATTAGAAACATTAAGTATTGTTTATAGTTTTCATTACAACTGTTTGTTTGCTAACAGTGGAAAAATCCCCCTTCTATCTTTACCTGCTCATCAGGGAAATATCTTCTGCTTTCCCTGACAAGTGAGATAATTGAGTCTCTGGCTCTAAAACAGGCCTTTATTGTCTGTGTGTACAGTATGTTAGTACAGGAACATTCTGCTAGTAGACTTGAGCAGGATTTTGAATCCATGGTAAACATTCCATGATAAATATTCCATTTCTTGGATGTGGGGAAACACAGGGGGAAAAAACAGAATGAAGAAAGTAAGCAATAATACTATATAAACAAAGAGAAAAGGTGGTAAATGACTCACCCTGTTATTTATCTTTAGGACAGAGTGAGCAGTTCATGATGCTGTCTGTGAGGTGTGGCAGTTTTGAACTACCATGCTTGCAGCACTGGGGAACTGAGAAGCCTGTTACGGCTTCCTTTTAATTTTGTCTACAGAGTGAGGAGAATGAAATAAAATAAGGGGTTATGTGTCATACTTAGAATGAGAAAAACAGCATTTGTGAATTGTTGTGGCTGGCAGGGAATATGAAGCTTAAGTGGGCAGGGAGGCACACCTGTATAACATTACTTTAATCTAGCACCAATAGGCAGAATGACTATTTTATGTTAAAAGCACAGGTTCACTTACATTTTACTTATTTAAAATGTGTTTAAAAATAAAAAACTGCTTCTAAAATAACAGGACTTTTATAAGTGCAATACAGACACTCCAGGGTTGTACATTACAGTGTGATAACGCACTCCTAAGGATGACCGCACTTGGCCTTGGGCCTCGCGTCAACTACACCCCTAGGAGTGTGGTTATCACACTGTAATGCACACCCCATCGTGTCTTATTGCTTACATGAAACACCACTCATTTTGTAGATATTTTTGTGCTAAACATTTTTCATGCTCACAGTACCATGCTATCATTTTTTGTTTTAAAGTTATTCACATTTGCTTGTTAAAAAAGTAAACAAAAAATTAAATTTTCTTCTGTTTCTTGTAAATTATAAAAAATATATAAGATATCTATAAATGAAACACCACTCATGTTGTAGATAATTCTCTGCTGAACAATTTTCATGCTCACAGTACCTGCTATCTTTTTTCATTTTAAAGTTATTCCCATTTAAATATGGTTAGTACTGCTTCTGAGGCCGAACATTCTAAATGATTTCTGAAGAGATTTGTGACATAGTAACTGTGTGGATAAATAGATGCTATGGCGATAAATAAATTTATCGCCATAGTATCATAGATATGTGGTTTTATTCTACAGTTTTTATCATGACTCCTGTTGCGTAAATATATATACTGTGTATATATATATATATATATATATATATATATATATATATATATATATATATATATGACAACCTCTGTGCACAAACACTGAGGCAAGGGTTACCCCAAAGGGCATTTGGCTGGGAAGCCAAGTTTCAAGAAAATACAAAATCACACATGCCCACACAATGCAAAGCATCATGGGCTGCATATGCAAATCACCACAGAATGTTACGCTGGTTCAACTTTAAGCAGAATTGCATGGTGCCGAAAGGCCTCTCACACAATATGCAAAGGGTGCTAACAGATGACATAGACACGTGTTTCATCCTACCAGGACTCATCAGTATGCCTTGTCTGTTTGACACCCCAGTGGAATGAACCAGCTACCCTAAGATGGTCTGTCTGGGTTATGTTGTGGTGAACCCATTAAAATAAAAAACTATTTAAAGACAAATAACCTCTGTGCACAAACACTGAGGCAAGGGTTACCCTCAATCTATGTAAATATATATATATATATATATATATATATATATATATATATATATACACACACACACACACACACACACACACACATACATATCAGTCTTAAACTATGAGCCCAGGGTGTTCAAGAGGGAGTGCAGAAGATCGCCATCCATGGACACTCATCCATCCAAAGGGACAGAAGGTTAATATCCACTGTTATTTCCTTTGTAGCTTGTAGCTCTGAATGTAGTGGGCTGCCAGCTGTTTAGATTTGATTGTTTTAGGGCTTGTTTTGGCATTAATAAACTAAGAAAATATTGGAATCAACATCTGGTGTGGAGTGACCTTATTGGGTAATCAGGGCCACGGGCCAAGAACCTCCTGTCATCATAACATCATTTTTTGTTTGTTTTTAGCACCAGACTTTTGAATAATTTCCTGTCCAGCCTCAACCTTGTGAAACTAGAACCTTCTCAAATGACTGCCTTCTGTTACCTTCCCAGAAACCACACTTTTGAATTAACTCCTGTCCAACCTCAGCCTTCCAAAAGTTGAACCTTCTCAAACAGCTGACTTAGATCTCCCCTTTACCCAAGAAGATGTCTCTGTGGCAATAAAAGCTCTCAATCCATGCAAAGCTATGGGAGGGGATGGGTTCCGATAAGTTTTACCAACATCTATCTCCTTTAATATGCGCTATCCTGCAATGCCTATATGCAGAAATAACAAGAACTGGGGAATTTCCTCCTACAATGTCGACAGCCACTATCATCGGCTTACTAAAACCGGCCAAAAAACTCGTTACCACCTAGCTACTGCCCTCATCTCTTACAACAGCTGACAGTAACACTTGTGCTAAAATCCACACCATCAGACTTAAAGGCCTGCTATCCAACCAGTCCATCCTGCCCAAGCAGGTTTTATTCAGGGCAGACTGTGTTCAGACCACATTTGGACCTCAGCAACCTAATCCATATAGCCAGACAATTCCACTCCAACTACTGCCATCATCATAGATTTCAAAAAAGCACAGCTCGGTGGAGTGGGATACTTATATGCAGTAGTGGCTCAAATGGGCATAGGCCTCCTTTCTCTCTGCAATACAAGCCACGATTCATCTCCTTGACCCCAGCTGCTTACTAATAATACCTTTTCCATACCATTCTCCTGGCAAGTGGCAAAAGACAGGGAGTTCGCTCTCCATTAGAGAATCCATAAATTCTTCTCCATTTAAAACCCTCTTGTTTTGGATTTTACAGCAAAGTATTTTCAAAGTTCTTGGTTATTAATACAGTGATCTGGACCCAGACACTTTAACCAAAGCTTGTGGTAGTCTGCCTTAGCCAGGAGCTGAAAGAAAAAATTACTCACCTTAGTAATGTTGTTTCTTGTTAGGGTTGTCAGAACCCTCTGAAGTTCTGGGTTCTAGTTCTAGTCTAGAACTTTGAAAAGTTCTAGGGTTCTAATCTTTTTTAGAACTTTTTAGAACTCGAACCCTATTTTTATTGTGCTGCCAGTAACGAAGATAGTAATAAAATACATGTAAAGGAAAAACTGTTCAAAATAAGGGGAGAGAAATTATCTTGTGTGACATTGATAGGAATACAACTACGTTTATCTATAGTTTCTTCTGTTTGCTAAAGTCAGCAACTTAATACGTAACAGGCCCACCCACCCACCCATATGTAAAAGTTTTCCTGCTGCAGCTGCATCTTAGTTCCTTAGTGAAAGAAAGGCACATTAGCCATTTATGTACTCAGCTATATATACTCATCATCATGAATCAGGAGAAAAAATAACTGATATTACCTAATTTCAGCTATTTGCTGCTTTCTGTTTTAAATGAGTGAATCAAAAGTTGCTATGTTTAAAAGAAAGCTTTTATAACAAAGTCAAGCCGAGTACTACAGCAGCAACATGTGGAACTGTTACAAAACATATTATGTCATAACATATTCAGTCAAGACACTGGAATAAAAAAAATATTTGCAGAAACCACAAGAAGGCTGCTCCAATCCTAAGTTGTGCCTGTGTGAAAAGCTGAGCACCAAGAACAAAAGACACAGCACCAACACTTCCAAAAATATACTGTATTGTGCGTTTTAACTGATAGCATCACAGTACAGATACATGAGGACAAAACAGTTTAAACAGACAATTTGTCTGTTTAAACTAGTTTTGTCCTCAACACGCTTTCTGTACTGTGATGCTATCAGTTAAAATGCACAATACAGTATATTTTTGGAAGTGTTGATGCTGTGTCTTTTTGTTCTTAATAAAAAAAATATGCCAGTCATTGTTGCTGGCAAAATGCATGCAAATTTCTAAGGTAATGCATACATATACCAACATTTTTGTTGGCAAATTGAAGTAATACATACAAAAAATTCTAAGATGATGCATTTTTGCAGCTGATACTTCAATAAAATCTGTATTTCAGTCACATAAATAAAACAGTGGTTTCCTCACCACATACTAAGGAACATTTATGTAGCTGCAGCAGTTGGCATGTGATGTTTAAGGGACAGCGTCTGTCAACCCCATTATGTATCAAATTATCACTACTTATAAAGCAAAAACACTATGATACGTCACATTCTGTGAAAACTGCTGATGCAGATTTTCTTTTATTTCTGATTCCTTTATTCTTTTTTTAAAGGGGACAGGACAACTGTGCTAGGTGGCAGCAGTTTGCAATGTATTTAATAAGAATATATATTATGTGTACAGTAGGTTCGGTCTGTCATCATTCTTTTCCTCACCATCCCCAGCTGATCACGAATCTGTAAATGAAAGAACTAAAACAACACCCACCTTTCACCCATCACCCATTCCACTTTTCTTCCACCACCCTCATCTGTGCAGTAGCACCATGCCACCTTACACCCATGTTAAAACCAACCCACAACCCTCACCCATGTACTAGCATCCATTTTTCGTTTATGGCTAACATTTCTGTAATTGAAAAAATAATAAACAGCTACCAATTAGAACTCATTGTTTTGTCCTCTTTAAAATTGAAAAATAGACCATCTCCTGTCCCAGCCCATGCTGATGCACCACAAAGTCACAGAAGGTAAATCCAAAAATATATGTTTGCACTTTAACTATAAATAATATGATACAGAAAGGATTGACGTGACAGTGTCCCTTTATGCCAAATTTGGGCCTGTTCCCACTGATGTTAAAATTGCCCTGTATATAAAACTTGTTGACTTTAGTTTAGACCCTAGCTACAAAGCAGTTTGCCATGAAATGGTGAAAGTTTTGAGGTATATAGTCCAAGGTAGTAGATCGAGAAAGGAGAGAGATGACAACAAAGTCATCACAGTCTGTAAAGTTTCCTTTTGGTGCAGAGAGCTCCATCCACACAGTATTTTTACCAGCCACCACCATCTGAGTTGTCATCATCACCATCAACATCCACAACATCAATCACTTCAGGATCAGTTTGTATACTCTTGTAGGGATACGAAAATCTTGACTTATTAACTTTTAATAAAGTTAACGTGTACATTTTCTGGCAGCAACCTATTTCTGGTGTCTGTCACAATATTGCCAGCTGTACTAAACATGCGTTCTGAAGAGACACTTGTTGCAGGACAACCAAGATATTTACAGGCTTCATCATACAGCTCTGTCCAAATTGACTTTTTGATCTCAGTATTCAAAGGGCATGCATCAATAGGAATAGGCAGTTCTTGCAGGTAACTGTCTACCATGTTGGACAGAGACTGCTCAGAAGAGGAATCAGCAGAAGCAGCTGGTATGGCAGCAATTTGGGAAAGGTTTGCCACAGATTTAGCTTTACTAAGGGGCTGAAGAAGTGGCAGTTGTGGAACAACTACTGTTGATGTTTGTGACTTTTTCCAGTTCTGTATCCCTTTATGAAGATGAACCTGCATGTTGTGGTGATGACAACCTGATGGTACTGTACGTGTCTGTGTTTGACTCCTGTGAGTGCTGCAGCTCATCTAGCAACATACATTTGTACTGCTCTATATCATCTGTTTTTGGAAGATGTATAGCCTTGAACCTGGGATCTAGAGAGTTGCAAGGATGTAGTGTTTGATTTCATCATTGCAACTAATTTGTCATTGGTTTTGAGCAGCTCGCTTATTCTCTTCTGAGATTCCCATGATATAGGCGACATGTTGTCTGCGCTTCAGATCTGTCTTTTTCTATTTGTAGATTTAGAACTCTAAGATGATGTGAAATGAGCATTATGAGTGGGATAACCTGACTCACAGATGCACCTTCAGAAGACATGTCCCTTGTAGCTGTCTCAAAGGAGCTAGGATACAGCACACTGTCTCCATTAATTTCCACTGCAGCACAGACAGCATAATGCCATCTCAATAATGTAATTGGAGCAGTACTCATGTACAGCTTGCTTTTTCTCAAGAGGCGCTGCAACACATAAGCATTGAGTTCCAAGTGGGAAACATTTTAGATCAGCTTTGCTGGGGCAGCTTGTGTTTTTTTGCAGTTCGGACAATGTCCGTATAGCCTTAGTTGAATGTAAAAGTGAGTCACAATTTTTGCAAACAGCAATCATACCATCCACTTGTGTTTCATTGCTAGAAATCCGTGACAATTAAGTGTAAGCAATGTGCAAAGCAAGAAGCATGCAGAAATCCTCCATCCTGTATTGCTTTTAAGATGTTGGCTCCATTGTCACTTACTATGAAGCCACATTTTAGAGCCGTGAGAATAAACCCATTCATCAAGGAGGTCATTTAGTTCCTGCAAGATGTTTGCAGCAGTATGACTTTGCCCAAACTTCTTTATATGCAGCAGCGCTATCTTTTGGGGTGTCTTTGTTTTGAAGAAGCACAAGAAAACGTGCTGGTCCACATATCTGTTGTGACATGAATAACCCCACCCTCTGCAGTTTTAAACAGCATCACTATCACTTTTAAAGCCTGATAAATGTTTGGTATTTCAACATAGGAAAAGTACCTTCGATGAGGAACATTGTAACGAGGCTCTGCTAATGTCATGAGCTCCCTAAAATCCTCATGATCTACCAAAGAGTATGGGAAAGGGCTCCGGCTAACAGTTCACTCAATCGGTGATTAAGATGAAGGAGTCTTTGGATGATTTCTAGTAAGGTATTCTTCCTTTCAAATGTCTGAGACAGTGTTAGCTGTTTGCAACATGTCCTGCTGGTTTATTATACACCGTGCCGATGGGCAGATGGGCGCAGATGGTGGACTAGGACTTATACATTCAGTGCCATCACTGGATGTGCAACTTAGTACTAATGGTGCTGGCATTGGTGGTAACAGTGATCCTAGGGCTGGCAGTGGTTCTGCCCACATCAAGTTCAGATAATTCAGTATCCATTTCAGATTCCTGATCCTGACCCTTCTCACGTGCGGTCTGGAAGATGGAGGACATGGGTTTTGGTTTTGGATGATCAAGCAAAACCGAATGCTTTTCAGATGGCGTTTAGGCTGTAGTGCCAAGGCATGACACAACTTTACCACAGCTTACACTCTGTTTACACAGGGAACAAATTGCTCTGCATGGATCAGTTTTACTGACTGAAAAATAATTCCACACCTCAGATGTGACAGATTTTGTTCAGTGCTAGGAAGATAGCTAAAGACTGTTTGTGTCTTTTCACCTGTCCTAACAGAACCTGGGACATGCTCCTTGGCGCTAGAAGAGTGGACAGAAGACTCTGATGGATTTTCATTGCTGGCCAACACAGAGTGGTGGATTCAATGGATATGTCCTTTTCATTGCCAACAGTGCTGGATGTTTGCAAGTGCACTACCTGATTCATTGTCAGCAGACTTACTCATTTCACTTTGTTGAGGAAGTAATGATTTGTCACGAGACACAACAGTGTGGGACTGAGACAAAGAGCTACTGTCTGAGTCAGAGAGGGACTCACTGTTACTTGCATTATTGCTGCTAGTCACATGGATCTTAATGGCATGAATGGCATGCCTTATGGTGCCTCTCCGTGTGACCCCAGCAGCTGTACAGGTTTTCTTAAAAGGTCCCCCTTTACCACACTTCACTGTTGCTCTTTTGCTGTTTGTTGAATTTTTATCATGTGAAACATTTTGGTTATTTCTGTTAGCACCAGGATTACCACTACCACCAACACCTGCTCCAACACCAGCACTAAATGCTTCATCTATGTTGGTGTCAGCCATAACAGACAGTAAGTACCAGTACTACCAGTCCAGTATACTGCAGTGAACACACCAACACCCAAACAATTCCTGTGTAACAAAGCAATGTGATCTGTAATTGCTGGCTACAACTCCAAAATGTTATTTTGGTTGTGTGACACTGTGATACGTGGACTGAAAGTAATTGAAGAATACGAGAGTTTGCAACTAAAGGATCCCAGGTTCAAGGCTTACAGAATGATTGGGCTGCTGGGCATAGGCATACACGCAATCAAAGGGCACACAGCAGCAGGGTGATGGGCTGACCACAGGAGCAGTCACATCACAAACAGGGAATGGGAATTATATTTCTCGTTTCTGTCATGTAAGGTTAATGCCACCACACAACTGGCCACTGGGCTTCTCTCTGTAACACACACTGGGTAGGGTACAGTGCAGTCAAAGGGCACACAGCAGCAGGGTGATGGGCTGACCACAGGAGACGGAGTCACATTACAAACTCAGGGAATGAGAATTATATTTCTACATTTCTGTCATGTAAGGTTAATGCCACCACACAACTGGCCACTGGGCTTCTCTCTGTAACACACACACTGGGTAGGGTACAGTGCAGTCAAGGGGCACACAGCAGCAGGGTGATGGGCTGACCACAGGAGACGGAGTCACATACGTAACCAGGAATGAGAATTATATTTCACGTTTCTGTCATGTAAGGTTAATGCCACCACACAACTGGCCACTGGGCTTCTCTGTAACACACACACTGGGTAGGGTACAGTGCAGTCAAAGGGCACACAGCAGCAGGGTGATGGGCTGACCACAGGAGATTGCCTCAGTGTTTACGCAAAGTTCTTTTTGGCTTTTTAAATGTTTTTATATTTTAATAGGTTCACCACTATATATCCCAGGCACACTGCCTTAGGGGTAGCTGGTCCAGTCCACTGGGGTGTTAAACAGATGAGGCATACTGATGAGTCCTGGTAGGACGAAACATGTGTCTATGTCTTCTGTTAGCACCTTTGCAAACTGTGTGAGAGGCCTTCGGCACCATGCAATTCTGCTTAAAGTTGACCAGCATAACATTCTGTGGTGATTTGCATATGCAGCCCATGATGCTTTTTATTGTGGGGCATGTGTGACTTTGTATTTTCTTGAAACTTGGCTTCCCAGCCAAATGCCCTTTGGGTAACCCTTGCCTCAGTGTTTACACAGAGGTTCTTTGTCTTTAAATGTTTTTTATTTTAATGGGTTCACCATATATATCCCAGGCACACTGCCTTGGGGTAGCTGGTCCAGTCCACTGGGGTGTTAAACAGACGAGGCATACTGATGAATCCTGGTAGGATGAAACACGTGTCTATGTCATCTGTTAGCACCCTTTGTGAACTGTGTGAGAGGCCTTCGGCACCATGCAATTCTTGCTTAAAGTTGGACCAGCATAACATTCTGTGGTGATTTGCATATGCAGCCCATGATGCTTTGCATTGGGGGCATGTGTGACTTTGTATGTTAATATACACCTCTTCCTCGATTCAGACTAACATGGTCCTATCAACATCAGCCCCAGCTGCCTATGAAGCTATTGTCATACAATTTCCCTGCCCTTCTCCATCTCTATCTACATTGTTGGTGTCTACTGCTGGCTTGGTACCCTGCTTCTGTCACTATGGATCTCACTACCTACATCGTATCACTTGCAGCCCCTGGGAACTATATATCTTGGGGATTTTAATAACAACTGGCTATCCCTCCTAAGTAAGACCTGAAATTACCTGGCAGCTCAAAACATCCCCCAACTAATTCAGGAACCAAGTCAGCTAAACCCCAAAACCCAAAACCATACTCCGTCGACTGGGCCTCACCTTGCACCCACATAGGGTTATCCAAGCTGGACTACTATCTGATGCCCTAAGGATCACCACATAATCTATCTGGTTCATAAAATCATAGACCCAAAGCACCGCACAACTCTTGAATATCCGTTCTATAAATCTCTGACCTGACATCTCTCCTCCATGACCAAGCTCATACAGATTGGTCACCATAGCTTCTGCTAAAACTATTGATGAAGCCCTAAACTGTTTTCAAGTTAATCTTACTAAAACGTGGACAAAATGCCCATTTTAAACGAGTCAGAGTTTATGGAAACCACCTCCCATGGGTTACCCTGAACTACTAGCTTGCCAACGTGCACTTAACCAAACTTGGAAGGCACACAATATTTTGAATTTTCCAAGTGACTACACAACATACCGAAGCTCTGGAATTCCTGCACAAAAGCTATTCATTAGGTAAAGTCTGAATATTTCCAATCTAAGTTCCACATTAACATAAACAACCCTTCAAAATTCTGGGAGTCGTTACACCCTATCCCCCCATCAAAACCCACCTACACTTCTACTCAAAGTAAACAATTCACTAATATCATACCCCCTTCCATAATGGCAGAATTGATTTCTTACTTTACTTCCTGCACCTCTGCCCTCCTGCCATCACTTCCACCTATTCTCCTTCCCCTTCCCCACAACATCCTGTGCTTGACCCCAACCTGTGAAATTTACTTTCTCTCAAATCATACCCTATGCTGCCCTTGAGGCTCTACTGCCTCAACTCCTCTAACTGTAGCTCTCCATATGGCCTCCACCCAAAGCTCCTTTACCTAGCTGCCCCTGCTGTCATCTCCCTTGTCTGACCTATAATCTCCTCATTTAGCACTGCTTCAGTTCTGATGCCTGGAAGAACACAATCATCATTTCTTTACCAAAGGGATGACCTTTCCTCTCCTGGGAACTACCACCCACTCCTCGCCCTACCTACTCTTGCCAACTCCAAGAACATTTGGCTCTCTTAGCAATCCTCCTTTCTCTCTGACTCATCCTTCTTCACAGCCTTTCAATCTGGTTTTCAGAAGAATCACTCAACCACTACTTCTTTTCTTAGGCTCACTGATACCATCCTCACAGGGATGGACAATGGCCTAATCAGATCTGCAATCTTTGTTGACCTCACCAAGGCTTTCAACACTGTCGCCCACTCACCCTTTTGAACCCTCAACTCGACTGGCCTCTCTGGCTCAACTAGAAACTGGTTTGGTGCCTACCTGGTAGGATGGACCCAATCAGTTGAAAGAGCTGATGCTATATCCCTCACTCCTAATTCAAACAACATGAAGTCTTGTTATATTATAGACATTATCAGTTTGATCCAGCTCTAGAACTGCCCCGGAGTGAAATGGTTAAAACCATTCCAAAATAGAATTTTGCACGAGAGCAGCTCTATCTGTGTCATTTCAAACTTGAACTGTCAGATTCTTTAGTCCGCCTCAGTGAACAGTCGCTCCAGAGATTTCTCCTTCTGCTGGTTCTCTCGGTTTAAAAAGTGTTTTCTCGGTTGGATTTAACCGAGAATAGCTTTATTTTAATCCTAAAACCGTCGTTCAAGCTCTATCTGTGGTAACTGTAAGTAAATGAAGGTTTTGTCTGTGTGGAACTTGTGTTATCGGTTCGGTTTTGAACCGATCAGTGGTTTAAAACTCATTTAAAACTAAAAGTTACTATTTTAGAGTGCGGTTCCGTTCTTATCGGTTCTAAAAACTGATTTATTACGGTTTTTCCAATACCGTGACACGGTTAGGAACCGATAAGGGTGTCTTGCCTGGCACTGCTGTTAAAGGGCAAGTTTTGGTTAGGCTGGCATTATGTCTGAGAAACCCAAAGAAAAACGGCCCACTGGGTTTCAACACTGTGATGTTTGTGGGGAAGTCTTGCCAAGGCTGACCCACACACCACATGTGTTTATTGTCTGGGGTTTGACCACCTCCAGTCAGACTGCCAGGTATGTAGAATTTCCCTGCAGCCACCCTGGAAAAAAGATTGGGCAGGCTCAGGGGAGCGAGAGGCCAAAAATCCGCTGACCGGATGGCCAGCCCGGTTCGGTGCCAACCCGAACCAGAGGGAGTGCCCCTGACCAGGGCCAGACTTCCTCGGCAAAGAAAAGCTGGTTCTGAGGAACCAATTCCAGTAAAGAAAACAAGAAAATCAGCAGGTCTGGAGTCCAAAATTCTTCTCCAACTGCTGCAGAGATAGCAAAGCCATACAAATTGTCCAGTCACTGTCTCAGGGTCCGTCCGAACCACCACTATCTGGTAAAAGGTCGGTTTTCCGGTCCCAGTGGTTCAGGATTATGATATTGAGGAATTTTATGAACCAGAGGAGGGGAGAGGATTATGAACAGTATGAATGTGGCTGGGAAGGTCTGGGTGTGCCCATTGAACCGACATCTCCCCAGACAGACCTTTAGAATCTCCCCTATGCTGTCTGAGTCCCCATCTCATTTTATGTTTTATAAAAGTTGCTTGAAACCTCCAGCTTCCTTTAGAAGAGGCTGTGGATGAGCAAGAGGAGCCTGATTTTGTAGAAATGATGGATATTCCAG
Organism: Neoceratodus forsteri; assembly: GCA_016271365.2. Taxonomy (NCBI): domain Eukaryota; kingdom Metazoa; phylum Chordata; order Ceratodontiformes; family Ceratodontidae; genus Neoceratodus; species Neoceratodus forsteri. The sequence continues at coordinate 1,378,320,705 of CM057456.1, read as the reverse complement.
AGTCTAGGAGCTTGTCTATTCCTTTACATAAGTCTTTTAGAAACAAACAATTAAAATTTTAAAGCTCCTAATTCTGTGCTTGCTGTAGATAAAAGATGGACAGAAGGTATACATTGTCAGGCCCTGATACAGAATTCCTTTCTCAGCAATGCAGTCATGTTGAGTAGTTCAGGCTGCTGCCTGTGATAAAGTTAATATTCCGTTATTTTACATCCTCCTGACAAGGATTCCAGGAAGATTGATGCATGGCAAAAAACAGTATATGGCAGCCTCTCTAGGACTCAGGCAAGCAAATTTTTATGGCTTATGTAGCTAGGTATCAGAAATCTAGATGGGATACTGTTACGAATTAGCTAAGCAAGCCCATGGCCAGCTGGCTAGTGAACTAGAACAGGTGGCTGCTGATGGCATTGAAGCTTCTAAGGTTCAGTTTCATGCTGCTGTGGATATTAATGATGTTTCCTCTAGGTCATGGCCACATCTGTACCTTTTCGAGGTTGGCCTGGCTCAGGTGTACTAGTTTGTCACAGGATACCCAGACTAAGGCTATGGATTTTCCTGGTGGGAAATTCTCTGTTTGGAGAGCAGACAGAGAATTACATGAAGAAGATGGATGAATATAGGACTACTTACAAGAGTGCCCAGGCTAAGGAGCGGCAAGCCACTCCTCAAAGGCATGCCTCAGGGGTAGGGGGTAGGCCTTTCACAGGCCTTTCTACCAGACTCAGGCCCTCTGCCTATGCTCAGAGGGGCTTCTTCAGAGACAGGGCAGACGTAGGGTGGGCAGACCTGCCCCACTCCCCAGCCTAAACCTCCCATGAAACAGGCACCCTGATGGGTGCCCAGGGCCGATTCTCCTGTACCAGTGGGGAAGGCTGGCTTACTTCAGTCAGAATTGGGCTTCTTAACCTCAGACAAGTGGGTTCTGGAAGTAGTAAGCCAGGGTCTGGTTCTCAGCTTCAAAAGTTTCCCAAGTTGAGAAGCAGACTTTTCTACCTGCAAGTGCTTCAGAGACCCCGCTCTGGAAACAGAGGTCTCATCCCTGTTAGCTCTCAGAGCAGTAGAAGGGTTCCTCCCTGCATCAGGGCAGGGGTCTGTATTCAGATACCTCCTTACCCCAAAAAGACAGGAGAATGGTGGCCCATTTTAGATCTCAGATATCTGAACAAGCATCTTTTGAAACCAAAGTTCAAAATGGTAACTCTGGCAATGATTTTACCTTCCCTAAGGCCAGGAGACTGGCTAGCCTCCCTGACCTCAAGGATGCCTATTTCCATGTCCTAATCAGAAGATCCCATCGAAAGTACCTCAGATTCGAACTGCCCTCAGGTCATTACCAGTTCAGAGCAATGCCCTTCGGCCTTACCTCTGCTCCAAGGGTATTCACAAAGTGTCTAGCATTGGCAGTGGCCTACTAAGGAGGCAGAGGATTGCTGTTTTTCCTATCTAGACGACTGGCTCATTGTAGGCCAGTCTCCAGAACAGGTAAAATCTCACCTGCAGGTCACCCAGCAGCTTCTCACCTCCCTGGGTTTTCTGCAAACCTACCAAAGCCGGTTCTGGAACCAGTCCAGGTACTCACCTTTATAGGGGCAGAATTGGACACAAAGCTAGCCAGAGCCTTTCTTCCCCAGAAAGGGTAAGGAATTTAGTGGCTCTGGCCTCTTCCTTCACTCTGCAGGTCTCTCAACCAGCAAGACACTTTCTGCAGCTCCAGGGCACATGGCTGCATCCACAGCTGTTGTGCAGGGAGCCAGATTTCAGATGAGAGACATTCAGTTTCACTTGAGAACCTTTTGGTCTCAGAGAAGAGACCCCTTTCCAAGTTGGTCCCAGTGACTCTAACCTTGATCCTAGCTCTCCAGTGGTGGCAGGATCAGAGCATTTAAGAGTGGGGGTCCCCTTCATTTCCCCTTCTACGACTTGACTCTCACTACAGATGCTTCCCTTCTGGCTTGGGGACTCCTACATGGGCGACCTTTCCACTCAGGAGTTTGGTCCCCAGGAATCTCTGCTCCACATCAATTTGCTGGAACTCAGAGCTGTCTTTTAGCTCTTCAAGCTTTTTCTGCATCTGTCCACGACAAGGTGATACAAGTCAGAACAGACAACACCACAACAATGTGGTACATCAACAAACAGGGGGCACTCGGTCTTGGCCTTGTGCACTGAGGCAATGAAGTTGTGGTCTCTGGCCTATTCCCTGAACACTTCCTCATAGCAGTTCATCTTCCAGGGAAGGACAATGTCCCAGCGGATGCCATCAGCAGGATTTCCCAGGGCCATCACGAATGGTCCCTGGATCCTCAAGTGCTGGGGATAGTTTTTGCCAGGTGGGGCATCCCTCAGATAGATCTTTTGCAGCCCCAGACAATCACAAACTTCCTCTGTTCTGTTGCAGGCCTCCAGTGCTGGGCTCAGTTCCCTGGATGCCCTTCTTCTGGATTGGGAGGGAAGTTCCTCTATGCTTTCCTCCCTTCCTCTCCTATTCAAAGTACTAGTCAAAATCAGATCTCAGCCTTGCAGGGTGATTCTGATTGCCCCGGATTGGGCCAGGCAGCCCTGGTACCCCTCCTTCTGTCTCTGACAGTCCATCTTTCCCTGTGCCTCCCAGGAATCACAATCTGTTGACTTGGGCCCAGGGAAGGGTTTGGTATCCGACCTCAATCCTCAACCTCAAGGCCTGGCTCTTGAGGAGTTACAGTTTGCTGATTTACACCTCTCCCAGGGTGTTCTTGAGATCCTAAAGGCTTCCAGAAAGCATTACACTAGGGCTACTTATAGTTCTAAATTGAAAAAGTTTCCATTTGGTGTGCTGGGAAAATATTTCCCAGAATCTGCTGAATTGCCCATTCAAACACCATGAAGTCTTGCTATATTATAACAATAGCAGTCAGCCACTGCAGCTGAACTGCCCTGGAGAGGAAGGAGTTAACTCCAGAGGATCTGGAGTTCTACAGCATGAGGGCGCTGTGCCAAAACTTATCTGGCCAGTTTCAAATGAAACTGTCAGATTCTTTACTCTGCTCCACTGAACAGTCTCTCAGGAGATCAGCTCTTCAGCTCGGTTCATTCTAGGTTCAAGCGAGTAGTTTTCGGTTCATTTGAACCCGAAAGTATTTATTTTACAGCATTTCGTTAAAGCTCTATCTGGTAAACCGTAAGTACAAATTTAAAGTCTTGTGGAAATTCAATTATCGGTTCGGTTTTGAACCGATCGGTTTGCTGATTTTAACGCTTTGAAGTGTTTGGTTGGGCTTTTAGAGTGCGGTTCCGGTTCTTATCGGTTCTAAAAACTGTTTTTTAAATAGGTTTTTCAAATACCGTGACACGGTTAGGAACCGATAAGGGTGTCTTGCCTGGCACTGCCATCAAAGGGCAAGTTTTGGATAGGCTGGCATTATGTCTGAGAAACCAAAAGAAAAACCAGGCCCATTGGGTTTCAACACTGTGATGTCTGTGGGGAAGCTTCACCAAGGCTGACCCACACACCACTTGTGTCTATTGTCTGGGCTGACCACCTCCTGTCAGACTGCCAGGTGTGTAAAATTCTCCTGCAGCCACCCTGGGAAAGAGATTGGGCCAGCTCAGGGAACGAGAGGCCAAAAAGTCCGCTGACCCGGAGACTAGCCCGGTCCAGCACCCACTGGACCAGAGGGAGTGCCTCTGACCAGGGCAGACTCGGGAAGAAAGGCTGGTTCAGATGAACCAGTCCCAGTTAAAAGACAAAGAAATCAGTAGGTTTGGAGTCCAAAATTGTCTCTCCAACTGCTGCAGAGATAGCTAAAGCCATTCAGATTGTCCAGTCACTGTCTCAGGGACCTGTCGAACCACCAACAGTTGGTAAAAGGTTGGTTCGTTCAGTTCCAGTGGTTCAGGAGTATGATGTTGAGGAATTTTATGAACCACAGGAGGGGAGGAGGAATTTGATCAATATATGTGTGGCTGGGAGGTCTGGACGTGCCCATTGAACTGGACATTTCTCCAGACAGACCTTAGAATCTCCTCCTATTCTGTCTGAGTCCCTCTCATTTTATGTTTACAAAAGGTTGAGAAACCCTCCAGCTTCCTTTAGAGGAGGCTGTGGATGAGCAAGAGGAGCCTGATTATGTAGAAATGATGGATATACTAGAGTCTAGGAGGTTGTCTATTCCTTTGCATAAGTCATTTAGGAAGCAAACAACAAGATTTTAAAATCCTCATTCTGTCCCTCCTGTAGATAAAAATGGACAGAAGGTATACTTTGTCAGTCTCTGATACAGACTTCTCACTGAACAGTGTAGTCATGTAGGTGTGGTACAAGCTGCAGCCTGTGACAAAGCTGATATTCCCTGGCCTCACATCCTCCTGATAAGGATTCCAGGAAGATTGATGCCATGGCGAAAAACAGTATATGGCAGCTTCTTTGGGACTCAGGCAGGCAAATTATATGGCTTATGTGGCTAGATATCAGAAATCTAGATGGGACACAATATTGCAGTTAGCCAAGCAGGCCCATGGCCAGCTGGCTAGTGAGTTGGAACAGGTGGCTGCTGATGGCATTGAAGCCTCTAAAGTTCAATTTCATACTGCTGTTGATGTTAAAGATGTCTCCTCTAGGTCATGGCCACTTCTGTAGCTTTCCGTGGGTTGGCATGGCTCAGATGCACTAATCTGTCCCAGGATACTCAGTCAAAGGCTATAGATTTTCCTGTAGGGAAATTCTCTGTTTGGGGAACAAACAGAAAACTATATGAAAAGATGGATGAATACAGAACTACCTACAAAAGTGCCCAGGCTAAGGAGAGGCATGCCACTCCACAAAGGCATGCTCCCAGAGGTAGGGCAGGCCTTTCCACAGGCCTTTTACCAATTCAAGCCTCCTCTGCTTTTCCGCAGAGGGGTTTCTTCAGAGGCAGGGGAGACGAGGCACAAGTAAACCGTCCTCCCTCAGCCTAAGGCTGTTGCCAAGCAGGCACCTCTGATGGGGTGCCCAGGGCTGATCTCCTCCTGTACCAGTGGGGCAGGTTGGCTTATTTCAGCAGAACCGGCTGTCCTTAACTTCGGACAGATGGGTTCTGGAGGTATAGCCGGGTCTGGTTCTCAGCTTCAAACAGTTTCAAAGATGAGAGCCAGACATTTTCCACCTGAATCCTTCAGAAACCCTTGCTTTGGAAGCAGAGGTTTCTTCTTCTGACTGCACAGCAGTGCAAAGGGTCCCTCCTTGCCATCAGGGCAATGGGCTATATTCAAAATACTTTCTTACCCCAAAGACAGGAGAATGGCGGCCCATTCTAGATTTAAGGTACCTGAACAAGCATCTTTTGAAACCAAAGTTCAAAATGTTGACTCTGGCAATGATATTGCCTTCTCTAAGGCCACGGACTGGCTAGCTTCCCTGGACCTCAAGGATGCCTATTTTCATGTTCTGATCAGGCCTCTCACTGAAAGTACCTCAGGTCTGAACTGCCCTCAGGCCACTACCAGTTCAGGGCAATGCCTTCGGCCTTACCTCTGCGCCAAGGGTATTCACAAAATGTCTAGCTGTGGCAGTGGCTCACTTAAGAAGGCAAGGGGTTGCTGTGTTTCCTACCTGGACGACTGGCTCATTGTGGGTCAGTCTCCAAATCAGGTGAAATCCCACTTGCAAGTCACCCAGCAGCTTCTCACTTCCTGGATTCCTGCTAAATTTACCAAAGTCAGTTCTGGAACCAGTTCAGGTCCTAACTTTCATAGGTGCAGAATTGAACACAAAGTTAGCCAGGGCATTTTCCTTGGAAAGGGTAGACAGACTCATTGCCCTGGCATCCTCCCTTTACCCCAAGTAGTCTCTCGACCAGCAAGGCATTTTCTGCAACTCCGGGGCACATGGCTGCTTCCACAGCTGTAGTGCAAGGAGCAAGATTCCAGATGAGGGAAATTCAGTTCCATTTGAGGGCCTATTGGTCTCAAAGGAAGGACCCCTTTCCAAATTGGTCCCAGTGACTCAAACTCTGATCCTGGCCCTCCACTGGTGGCAGGACTGAAGCAATATAAAACAAGGGGTTCCTTCATTCCATTTCCACTCCCTCACCCTCACCACGGATGCCTCCCTGTTAGGGTGGGAGCTCACTTGGGTGACCTGTCCACTCAGGGGTGTGGTCTCCTCAGGAATCTCTGCTCCACATCAATCTTTTGGAACTCAGAGCTGTCTTTTAGCTCTTCAGGTATTTTCAGTTTCTGTCCAGAACAAAGTGGTTCAAGTCAGGACAGACAACACCACCACAATGTGGTACATCAACAAGTAAGGGGCACTCAGTCATCAGCCTTGTGCACCGAGCAATGAGTTGTGGTCTCTGACCTACTCCTGAACACCTCCCTGATAGCAGTTCACCTCCCAGGAAGGACAATGTCCTGGCGGATGCCCTCAGCAGAATTTCTCAGGGCCATCACGAATGGGCTCTGAATCCACAGGTGCTGGGGTCTGTCTTGCCAGATGGGGCACCCTCAGATAGATTTTTCACAGCCCCAGACAACCACCAACTTCCTCTATTTTGTTGCAGGCCTCCAGTGCTGGGCTCAGTCCCCTGGATGCCTTTCTGTTGGACTGGAAAGGGAAGTTCCTGTATGCCTTTCCGCCCTTTCCTCTTCTTTTCAGGGTACTAGTGAAAATCAGATCTCAACCCTGCAAAGTGATTCTGATTGCCCCCAGATTGGGCCAGACAGCCCTGGTACCCTCTGCTTCTGTCCTTGACAGTCCACCTGCCCTGAGCCTGCCCAGAGTCCACGACTTGCTGGCCTGTGCACAGGGAGAGTGTGTATCCGGACCTCAAATCCCTCCATCTCAAGGCCTGGCTCTTGAGGAGTTAGAATTTGCTGATTTACACCTTCTCAAGGTGTCCTGATATTTTAAAGGCTTCAAGGAAGCTCTTCCACTAGGGCCACTTACAATTCTAAGTGGAAGAGGTTTTCCATCCGGTGCTCTGAGAGGCAGATTATTCCAGAATCCGCTGATCTTCCCATTTTATTGGACTATTTGGTCCATTTAAATTCCCTAGGCCTTAGGGCAGCTACCTTGAAGGTTCATCTGGCAGCTGTCTCTGCTTTTGTGTCAGCAGGAAGCCTGCCTCCCTTTCTTCTCACCTGTGTTTTCCAAGTTTTTTAAAGGGTTACTTCATACTAACCCCTTTTCGGAACCAGCTCCTGCCTGGGACCTGAATGTTTGCATTGCTCAGTTAATGCAACCTCCCTTTGAGCCTCTGTCCTCAGCAGAGCTCAAGTATCTAACTTGGAAAACTGTTTTCCTAGTGGCTATCACTTCGCCAGACGATAAGTGAATTACAGGCCCTTTCAGTGGAAGAAGATTTTATTTCTTTCCACAGAGATAAAGTAGTCCTCAGGACTAATAGAAAGTTTTTGCCTAAGGTGGTTTCAGATTTCCACCTAAACCAATCCATCTCTCTCCCAGTATTTTCACTGAGCATTCTTCCTCAGGTGAGAGGAGACTGCACAGCTTGGACGTCAAAGAGCCTTAAGCTACTATTTGAACGCACCTAAGGGTCACAGGTTCAAACCCTCTAACTCTTCCTTACTTATGGCGAGGTTGGCAAGGAAACCTGCCACTAAGAGGACAATTGCAAGGTGGATTGTCTCTTGTATCCAATTTTGTTACCAAAAACTAGGTGAGAACCCCCTCAGGACTGAGGGCCCCTCACCAGAGGGTACAGCTGCGTCTCTAGAGGCTGCTAGAGACATTCCCATTCTGGAAATTTGTCAGCTGCTACCTGGAAGACAGTTCACACTTTTACCAAGCATTATTCCCTGGATCTCCAGTCCAGGAGAGATGCTCGTTTGGTACAGCTGTGCTTCAGAGCCTATTTCTAAGTAGGTCCTGACCCTCCTCCATGGAGGTACTGCTGTGTATCTGCTATTGTTATAATATAGCAGGACTTCATGGTGTTTGAAGAAAAATTACTCACCTTAGTAATTGCTTTTCTTCTCATGGAGTCTTGCTATTATAACCACCTCCCTCCTGCCCCTCTTAGAACTTCTACTTGGGTAGGGGTTCGCAAATTAGTGCAAGCACTGTGTCATGCCATTGCAGTTTTTTCCCTTTACCCTCTTTCTTTAGGGTTAGGGAACCAGGTTGTCTGCTTAGGTATTATTGGCCCCTTCCTGGACTTGGAGTCTTGGGGAAGGGGGTCCTAATGGTGCTTGTCAAGGGGGAAACTAATAATAATAATACCATTATTCATTGTTATTATGGTTATTGGTGTTTCTATTGTTGTTTATATTGTTGTTATTACTACTAGTAGGTAGCCATTTGGCTAGTGTAGAGCTTTCACACAGACTTGTTGCTTAGTGTTAGCTTCAGAAGATCTGACAGTTTCATTTGAAACTGGCCAGATAGAGCTTTGGCACAGCACCCTCAGCTGTAGAACTCCAGATCCTCTGGAATTAACCTTCCTCCGGGCAGTTCAGCTGCAGTGGCTGACTGCTATTGTTATAATATAGCAAGACTCCATGAGAAGAAAAGCAATTAATAAGGTGAGTAATTTTTCTTTGTTAGATTACATGGTACATCTTCATTCCTTGGGTCTCAGACCAGCTACCCTAAGAGTTCATTTGGCAGCTGTGTCTGCTTTTGTGTCAGCAGAGTCATCCCCTCTTTCCTCTCATCCTGTGTTTTCCAAGTTTTTAAGGATTACTCCATACTAATCCTCCCTTTCGGGAACCGCCCTGCTTGGGACCTTAATGTTTGCATTGTCTAGTTAATGCAACCCCCTTTTGAACCTCTGTCTTCTGCAGAGCTTAAGTACCTAACTTGGAAAACTGTTTTTCTAGTGGCTATCACTTCTGCCAGACGCATAAGTGAATTGCAAGCCTTGTCAGTGGAGACTGACTTTATTTCTTTCCACAGGGACAAGGTAGTCCTTAGGACTAATAGGAAGTTTTTGCCTAAGGTGGTTTCAGATTTCGATCTTAATCAATCTGTCTCCTTCCAGTATTTTCACTGATCACTCCTCTTCTGGTGAGAGGAGGTTGCACAGCCTGGATGTTAAGAGAGCTCTTAGTTATTATATAGAGCGTACTAAAGGTCACAGGTTCAAATCCTCCAACTTTTCCCTACCTATGGTGAAGTTGGGAAAGGCAAACCTGCCACTAAGAGATCAATAGCCAGGTGGATTGTCTCTTGTATCCAATTTTGTTATCAGAAGTGGGCAGAGCCCCCTGGTTTGAGGGCTCATTCTACCAGGGGTAGAGCTGCGTCTCTAGCTGCTGCCAGAGATATCCCCTTATTAGAGATTTGCCAGGCTGCCACTTGGAAAACGGTACACACTTTTACCAAGCATTACTCCTGGATGTCCAGGCCAGGAGAGATGCTCTGGTTTGGCACAGCTGTTCTTCAAAGCCTATTCCTAAGTAGGTTCTGCCTCCTCCATGGAGGTACTGCTGTGTATTCTGCTAATGTCTATAATATAGCAAGACTTCATGTTGTTTGAAGAAAAATTACTCACCTTAGTAATGTTGTTTCTTCTAATGGAGTCTTGCTATATTATAGACCTCCCCCAACCTGCCCCTCTCAGAACCTCTACTTGGTGGGGTGCGGGCAACTTAGTGTGGCACTACTTATGTCCTGTTAGCATTTTGTCCCTTTGGGACTTTGGGGTGTGTATGTGTACGCGTGTGTGTTTTATTATACTTATGTTCCATTTTCATATTATTAGAATGGTGTTAGTATTTCTGGTCCCCTGACTTGAGTCTTGGGTGTTGGGACCATCAATGGTTGTTATTATTTAGGTAGCCATTTGGCTAGTGTAGGTTACAGCTTCCACACAGACCTTAGTGAGTTTGGCTCGTAAAGATCTGACAGTTCAAGTTTGAAATGACACAGATAGAGCTGCTCTCGTGCTAAAATTCTATTTTGGAATGGTTTTAACCATTTCACCCAGGCAGTTCTAGAGCTGGATCAAACTGCTAATGTCTATAATATAGCAAGACTCCATTAGAAGAAACAACATTACTAAGGTGAGTAATTTTTTCTTTCAGCTCATCCTGTATTCTGTAAATTCTTCAAGGCATTGCTGCATACCAGTCCTCCTTCAGGGACCCTGCCCTGCTTGGGACCTTAATGTTTGCATTGCTCAGCTTATGCAACCCCTTTGAGCCTTGTCCTCAGCAGAGCTTAAGCATTTTGTAACCCCCAAGGGCGCTACCCTTAGGGCTACTACCCCTGCCTGCCTCCACTGAGACAGGGTGATGGGCCCAGATCCATTGACGGGTGCCTCCACCCAGATGTTGGGGTTAAGACGGTCGAGATTGCCTCGTCACAGCCTTCTGGGTTTCTGCAACCCCTTTGTCCCACTAGTGGCTCACACTGGGTACCCACAATCCTTTTCACCAACACACTTACCCCTGTAGTTTCTCTCAGCTCACTCCGGGGCCCCCTGTAAATAAGATACAATTATATCACAGTCACTATACAGCAATTCGACAGGGATGCACAAACCAGCCAGGGTGTAGTTGCAACACACAAATCTGATTTATTAAGAGGCATAACAAGGAAAAGGGAGAATCAGGTTAATTGGCTTATCACTATGATGTTCTACCTAAGGCTCTGTGCACAGGCCTAACCCTAAGATTGGCTGTCCCTTGGTACCCAAGCCCTAGCGGCTAGTCCAATGTGGCAGCTGGTTGGGGCCCTGACACAGATAACAGTTACGATCCTGAGAAATCAGAATAGGCAGGGTTTAATTTTGCAGTTAGAGATGGATCCATACAACTGAAAACACTGTGGCACACTTGGCAGGGAGCTACCCTGATTCAGTACTCACTACATCCAGTAAATAACGATTTCGTCACCCAGACAGGACTGAACCTGCCTTTCACCAGCCTCCTCACACATTTATATGGCAAATAACAGAGGGGTACCATACCAGGCAGCTGCTTTCAGACTTATACCAACTTGTAGAAAATTCAGGCAGCAAACTGCAGCTTCAAACTCACGGATGGACAGAGCGCACTTCAGCAATTCTCTCCAGTTCTCTCAGGTCGAGCCTGGTAGGTAGCTGGGCTGGCACCAGCCTCCTCCGACCGCCCCAACGGATTTAGTCCGATTTGGATTCACTGAACAAACAGCCTCCTCCGCCTTCACACGCCTCCTGCCGAACACTCTCCAGCGCAGAAGCACAGAGCCTCACTCCTCACCAGCCACAACGCATCTGAACCTGGCAGCATTGGAGCACTCCTTCACGATTGGGCCGCTACCACTTTTCATTGGCCGCTGAACATGCCAGTCATTTCCTCCTGCTCAGTGAAAGCGAAAAGCCAAAGCCCATAATGCCTTTCCTAAGTACAAGCAGTTCCTCTATTGGTCAGCCAACTCAAAGGAGTCCAGATACTGATTGGTCCAATTCAGCAGTTCTGGACCAAAATAGAGGAGACAATCGAAACAGACCCCACTGCAAAGAAAGGCAGGTTAGAACAGCAACATTATCATTATTATTTTACATTATATTCAGCAAACGATTACAGCTTCCAGCAGAACTCCCTCTGCACCACTAGCGATGGCAGACAGGGGCCTTTTTCCAGTGGCTCCCAGTGGGATTCGGGCATACAACCACACAGCCCCCTTTTTTCAGTTAATTACAGCTGCAACAGGCAGCCCTTAAAGAGACAGCATACGGAGGCTTTAAAAGCACTCACTGAGTGATAACATTTGAGTGGCTTTAACGCGAACACCAACCAGAGCACGGGAGCATTTACCCAAGCTCCGGGGAAGCTTTAGGAACCCCCATTTGTAGGGGGTTACACTTGACTTGGAAAACTGTGTTCTTGTTAGCCATTACTTCTGCCAGACGCATAAGTGAGTTACAGGCCCTGTCAGTGGAGCCTGATTTTATCTCTTTCCATAGAGATAAGGTGGTTCTCAGGACTAATAGGAAGATTTTTCCTAAGGTGGTTTCAGATTTCCACCTTAACCAGTCTATGTCTCTTCCTGTTTTCTTCACTGACCATTCCTCCTCTGGGAGAGGAGGCTGCACAGCTTGGATGTGAAAAGGGCCCTTAGCTACTACATAGAGCGCACCAAGGGTCACAGGTTTGACTCCTCCAACTGTTCCTCACTTATGGTGAGGCTGGTAAGGAAAACCTGCCACTAAGAGATCTATTGCCAGGTGGATAGTCTTTTGTATACAATTTTGCTATGAAAAATTAGGTAGGATCCCACCTCAGGCCTGAGGGCTCACTCTACCAGAGGTAGTAGCTGCTTCCCTGGCTGCTGCCAGGGATATTCCTATCTTAGAGATTTGTCAGGCAGCCACCTGGAAAAACAGTATGTACTTTCACCAAGCATTACTCTCTGGATATCCAGGCTAGGAGTGATGCTCGGTTTGGCACAGCAGTGCTTCAGCCTATTCAGTAGGTTCTGTCCCTCCTCCATGGAGTACTTCTTATTAGTCTGCAATAGTCAGAATACAGCAAGACTTCATGTTGTTTGAAGAAAAAATTACTCACCTTAGTAATGTTGTTTCTTCTAATGGAGTCTTGCTGTATTCTGACCTCCTGTCTCCCTCTCAGAACCTGGGTTTTGGAATGTGGGTGGGCAGCACTGTGTTGGCACCCTAGAGGTGCCCTTTTTCACCCTCTTAATTTGGGTGTGTGTGTTGTGTTTTGTTTTTGGGTTTCCTGACTTGAGTCTTTGCCTTGGAACCAAAAATCTTTTATTATATTTAGTAGCTAATTGGCTAGTGTGAGTTTACAGTTTTCACACAGGACACCCAGTAAGTATAGCTTGTAAAGATCTGGCAGTTTGGGTTTAAACAACAACTGACAGACTCTCAACCGAGCTCGAGCTCAGCGTTCCATGCCTTGCATGGAAAGTTAACTCTTCCTCTCCGGGCAGTTCAAAGGTTGGATATCACTGCAATAGTCAGAATAGTCAGAATACAGCAAGACTCCATTAGAAGAAACAACATTACTAAGGTGAGTAATTTTTTCTTACTGTAAGCTATTGTGTGCTCTTGATGCTGTACTATCCCCATGGTACTAGGAATAACACTGTAACCTGTTGTATGCTCTTGTCCAGTTTATGTATGTGTATGTATGCCTTCTGTTTGTCAATTCAGACGTGGAACCTTTGTAAAAGAACCTGTGCTCAAAGCTATGATCCGAATCCTCAAATAAATAAATAAACCCCATTGAATGGCATTATAGCAGGCTTACCTTTGATTCTTCAGTTCACGGTTTGGCTTTGAAGAGTGCAGACATTTTCTGGTCCAAAGAAGATGACAGCACCAACCTCGGAGGTAAGTATGGGGTAAGGGGTGGGGAGGTGGGTGCTCAGTGGAAGGGTGGGGATGGGGGCTGCAGTGACAATGAGGGACTGTTTTCTTGTTTACAGGGAGAAAAAAAAAAAGACTGGAGCAATGACTAGGGACTGTTTTCTGTTTTACAGAAAAACAAACATTCTAACCCCAGTAATGCTCAGAATATTCATAACTTTGTGCAGTCAGCCTGGTGGGTTGGACTGCCTGAGAGATGGAACACATGCAAATGATGGAATTTTTGCACGTGAGCATCTTTCAAATACTGCCTCTACCAACTGTAGTGTTCTAAACCCTTTAGATTTTCTCTCCACCTGAAAGTCTGGTCGCTCGGAGTCTCAGTCGCCCTCTTTCGCGTGAAGAAAGATAAAAACATCAAAACCATAGGTATATTTAATTTCTTTTACTGCCTCTACTGATTGTCAGTTTAGATCTAGTTTATTATTAAAGTAGTTGTTTTCTCGGTTCCTTGCGGTTCGGCATAACCGTGAGGGATCCGAGTTAGTTTAGTTTAACTTGGGTTCTCTGACTAAAGAACCTATATAATTATCATTAAATTTTGGTCACTTACAAACTTTATTTGTAACTGTTTTTATTGGTTACAGAACCGCTGAACCAGTTCATATTTCATCTCCCTGCTCGTTCCTCCGTTCCTTATCGGTTCGAACCGACCGTCAAAAAAAAAAAAAAAAAATTAAAAGCTGTTTAAATAACCGCAACAGTATCTATTATTTAGCGGTTGGTGTTTTTCCTCTTTGCTTTTCACCATGGCAGAGAAACCTAAGAGAGAACCAGGGAGCCTGGTTCTAAAAACTGTTTAAAGTGTGGAGATGTGTTTGCCAAGGCAGACAAGCACACCCTATGTGTAGCTTGTCTGGGTTTCAATATCTGGACCAGGAATGTGAGATATGTAAAACTTTTCCAGATAAAACTGTGGAAAAGCACCTTGAACGGCTCAATAAAAGTTTCATAGTGGTCCCCAGTCTCTGACCAGCTGACACCCCCAGTCTGTTGTGGCTGAACCCACAAGGTGCTACCCTTGCCCCTGATTCAGGCGAAAAAGGGGCAAAAGAGGAAAAGAACCTGCTGGATTCTCCGGTTCCCTCAAAGAAAACAAAGAACTTAAACGTGCAGAACCCTCTCCTGTTAACCCAGGGACTTCTGCACAGGTGTCTGCAATGCATTCAGCTCAGGAGATAGCTCAGGCATTCAAAATTATTCAGGCTCAGCAGAGCATCATCCTTCAGCCCCTGCCCCTCACAGGGTCCCCAGGTTGCTAGTACTGTGTTGCCCTCTGCACTGGAGCAACTATATTTTGAAGAGGATGATGAGCCTTATGAGGAGGATGAACCTATCCTCCAGAGGTGTACCCTGAGCAGGATTTTGGCTCACCTCCCAGGGTGTCTGAGGATTTTTCCTCCCACTTTTCCTTTGTAAGAAAAATGGCAGATGCCTTAGATATCACCACAACAGAGCAAGTGGAGGATGAGGAGAAAATTGAGTATCTTAGTATGATGGGTTTAATATCCACAAAGGCCCTCCAGCTCTCGGTATATAACTTTTTAATAAGGATGCTATGAAGCTCCTGCAGACCTCTAATTCTATTCCTCCAATCGACAGGAGAATAGACAAAAATACCAGTTGGATAGGGAGGAGCTGACTTCTCTTCTCCCATCATGACCATCAAGGGTAACACAACAGGCAGCCTGTGATAAAGCTAAAGTCCTCTGTCATCACATCCACGGACAAGGACTCCAGAAAATTGGACAGTATGGCCAAAAGGCTATTGTCAGCCTCACTGGCCATGAGACAGGCTACTTTCCAAGCTTATGCTGCCCAGTATCAGAAATCCCTGTGGCAGTCGGTACTGGCAATGTCCATGAAAGCCACCCCACCCTTGTCAGATGACCTGGCTGAAACTGCCAGGTTTGGACTAGAGGCGGCTAAGTACCAGTTCCAGATGGCTGCTGATTCAATGACACTGCAGCCAGATGGATGGCTAACACAGTGGCTCAGAGGAGGTTTGCTTGGCTTGGGGCTACAAACCTCACCCAGGATACCAATTGAAGGCCCTGGATTATCCATTAGAAGGAAATTCTCATTTTGGGGAATCCATGGTGGCCTATATGAGAAGTCGATGAAATGAGTACTTATAGAAGTAACTCTGCCAGAACAGAGCTTCTTCATCACAAGCCCTATGGAAGGGGCAGAGGTTGCTCTTCGGGCAGACAAGACCTTTTTTCCAGCTAGTAACCATGCCCCATTACTCAGCAGTACCGCAACAGGGCTACTCTAGGGGTAGGGGGTAGAAGGGACTCTAGGTGAGGGTCTCAGGCACAATCTCAGCCCCAGCCTAAACAGAACCCCTGAGATGCAGGCTGCCTTCTCCCTTCCTGTTGGAGCAGACTGTCCCATTTCCTCCACCTTTGGTCAACCATCACCACAGACAAGTGGGTGTTGGAGGTAGTGGGCAAAGGTTTGTCTCTGGACTTCAAATTTCTTCCTCAAAAAAAATTCCAGGGTTTCCATCTCTCCTCCTAGCACAAACTTCATTGCTAGAGGCAGAGGTTCAAAAACTGCTACAGCTCAGAGCAGTGGAACCAGTTCCTACAACCCTGAGAGGAAGAGGTTTTACTCCAGATACTTCTAACAACAAAGAAAAATGGGGGTAGTGGCCAATTTTGGATCTCAGAGCTTTAAACAAGCACCTGAAAAGGCCAAAGTTCAAAATGGTAACTTTGGCTCAGATTCTGCAACAATCCAAAAGGGGACTGGCTGGCATCTCTGGACTTACAAGACGCCTATTTTCACATCCCCATAAAAGAATCTTTCAGGAAATATATCAGATTCAGACTCCCATCAGGTTATTATCAGTTTGCAACCCTGCCTTCGCCTTCCTCGGCACCAAGGGTGTTTACAAAATGCTTAGCAGCTGTGGTGGCATTTCTTCAAAGACAGGGGTGACTGTTTTCCCATATCTGGACAACTGGCTGGTGGTGGGCAAATCACCAGAACAAGTCAGAACCTCTAAAGCTCACACAGGATCTTTTGAGTCCTTGGGTTTCATAATAAACCAGAAAAATATTTCTTAATCCCATACACAGCCTTTACAGTTCATAGGGGCAGAGATCAGTACTCTATAGGCCAGGGCCCTTTTGCCACTGGACAGGTGCAAACCTACAGGCCATAGCAAATTCCTTCAGTTGCATGGGCATAAAACAGCCAGGCAATTCCTGCAGCTCTTGGGTCATATGGCTGCATCCACAGGCACAGTGCAGGGTTCCAGGTTTCACATGACAGACATCCAGTTTCATCTTGGGAATCATTGGAGTCAGAAAGATCCCTTTTCAAAACTCATACCAGTGACAAGGGCACTGTTACAAGCCCTTTTGTGGAGGAAAAGGAATCCAACCTAAGGTAAGGAGTCCCTTTTCAGAAGGAGGATCCTTCACTAGTCCTCATGACAGATGCATCCCTTCTGGGCTGGGGCACCCATCTGGGGGCACACAACTCAGGGTACCTGGACAGAAGCAGAGTCCTTCAGCATATAAACTTGCTGGAACTCAGAGCAGTGTGGCTGTCACTAAGGTTTTCTCTACACTGGTGATGGGCAAGGTGGTACAGGTCAGAACAGACAATACCACCACCATGTACTACATAAACAAGCAGGAGGCACCAGATCAGGTCCCCTATGCACAGAAGCCATGAAAGTTTGGACTCTGGCATATTCTCTAAAGGTGTCCTGTAAGCAATACATCTGCCAAGAAAAGACAATACCTTGGCAGACACACTGAGTCGAATCAATCAGTCCCATCATGAATGGACACTGAACAAGCAGGTGGTGCAGGTAATTTTCAGGAGGTGGGGCATTCCAGAGACAGACTTGTTCGCATCCCACCAGAACTACCAGTTGCCTCAGTACTGCTGTAGACCACCGCCCAGGCACAATCCTCTGGATGCCCTGGTCCTGGACTGGGCAGGCAAGTTTCTTTATGCCTTCCCCTTTTCTCTGGTTTTCAGAGTACTGCTGAAGCTCAAATCCTCTCAGCTTCTCTGATCTTGATAGCTCCAGCTTGGCCCAGGCAGCCATGGTACTCTCGTCTGCTCTCCGTGTCAGTGAGCAAACCAATAAGTTTGCCTCTCAGGCACAATCTCCTGACCTCAATCAGGGAACATTGTTGTACCCAAATCTCAAGTCCCTCCACCTCAAGGCATGGCTCTTGAGGAATTAGAATATGCAGACTTAAACCTTTCTGAAGCTGTATTAACTATCTTGACAGGTTATAGGAAGCCATCCACTAAGAAAACATATTCTGCTAAGTGGAAGAGATTTTCTTTGGTGCTCTGGTAGAATTTCACCCCAAATGGTGCAGGGGTCTCAGTGGTGTTGGATTATCTGACTCACTTACATTCCACAAGGTCTACAACCCAGTTCTCTAAGGGTTCATCTTGCAGCAGTGTCTGCATATCTTTCTGCTAGGACAAAGGTGTCAGTAGCATCAGATCCCATTTTCAAAGATTTTTTAAAGGCCTGATACATTTGCATCCTCCTCACAGGGCACCAGTGCCGCTTGGGATCTTAATATGTATAGCCAGATTAATGAGGGCTCCTTTCAAACAACATGAAGTCTTGCTATATTATGACATATTCAGTGAGTCCCAAACTTGAACTGCTCGGAGGTGAAAGAGTTAACTTTCCATGCCAGGCATGGAACGTTGAGCCTCGAGCTTAGTTGAAACTCGTCTGTTGTTCTTCAAACTCAGACCTTCAGATTCTTTACTCCTTCTCACTGAACAGTCGCTCAGGAGATTTCTCCTTCTGCTCGGTTCATTTTGTCAGTTAAAGTATTGTTTTTCTCAGTTTTCGACCAAATTTAAACCAAGAACCGGTCGGTTCAAGCTCTGTCTGTGTTATTTGTGAGTACTAGATAGGTTTACATTATTTCTATTCTGTGTGGAACTTGTAACGTTTATCGGTCTGGTTTGAACCGATCAGGTTGTTTAAAATACCTTAATCTGTGATTTAGAGTGGTTACGGTTCTTATCGGTTCTAAAAAAAAGGATTTTATTATGTTTTTTTTCCATGACCTGTGACACAGTTGGGAACCGATAGAGGGTCTTACCTGGCGGATTGCCAAAATGGGTAAGTTTGGCTAGGACTGGCACTATGTCTGAGAAACCCAAAGAAAAACGGGCCCACTGGGTTTCAACACTGCAGTGTGTGTGGGAAGTCTTTGCCAAGGCTGACCCCCACACTACCTGTGTTTATTGTCTGGGGTTTGACCACCCAATTCAGACTGCCAGATTTGTAAAATTTTTCCTGCAGCTACCCTGGAAAAGAGAGTTGGTAGGCTCAGGAAAGGAGGCCAAAAGTCCACTGAACTGGATGGCCAGCTCGGTTCGGTTCCCACCGAATCAGAGGAGTGCCCTCTGACCAGGGCGAGACTTCCTCGGGCAAGGAGAATTGACTCCGAGGTCGGTTCCAGCAAAAGGACTAGGAAATCAGCTGGTGTGGAGCCAAAACTTTCCTCTCCAACCGCTGAAGAAATAGCCAAAGCAATTAAAATTGTCCAGTCGCTTTCCCAGTTCCGACCGAACCGGCACCTTCAGGTAGCGCCAGTTCGGCCGGTTCCACCGGTTCAAGATTATGATTTAGAGGAATATTATCAACCGGAGGAGGGGAAGAGGAGTATGAGGAGAGTGAATGTGGATTTGAAAGTCTGATGTGCCCATTGACCCGACATCTCCCCAGACAGACCTTCAGGAGTGTCTCCTCCTAGGCTTTCTGAGTCCCTTCTCATTTTATGTTTTATAAAAAGTGGTTGAAACCCTCCAGCTCCCATGGAGGAAGCTATGGATGATCAAGAGAGCCTGACTATGTGGAAATGATGGATATCCCAGAGTCTAGGAGACTGTCTATTCCTTGCATAAATCTTTTGGGAAACAGACATTTAAAATTCTAAAACTCCTCACACTATACCTCCTGTGGATAAGAGAATGGACAAGAGGTACACATTGTCAGGCTCTGATACGGAGTTCCTTACGCAACAATGCAGCCATGTTGGGGTAGTGCAGGCTGCAGCCTGTGACAAGGCAAATATTCCTTTGGCTTCACACCCCCTGACAAGGACTCCATGAGGACTGATGCCATGGCAAAGAAACAGTACATGGCAGCATCCTTGGGACTCAGACAGGCATATTATATGGCTTATGCTGCTAGGTACCAGAAATCCAGATGGGATACTGATATGGCTCTAGCAAACAGGTCCCTGGCCAGCTTGCCAAGGAGCTGGAGCAGGTGGCTGCTGATGGTATTGAGGTATCCAAGTGCAATTCCATGCTGCAGTGGACTCAAATGATGTGTCATCAAGAGTCACGGCTACATCTGTGGCACTTTGCAGAATGGCTTGGCTCAGATGTACTAGCCTGTCACAGGATACCCAGACTAAAGCCATGGATTTTCCTGTTGTTGGTAATTCTCTGTTTGGGGAGCAGACAGAGAATTACATGAAGAAAATGGATGAGTATAGAACCACCTATAGGAGTGCACAGACCAAGGAAAGGCAGGCCACTCCTTAAAAGCAGCTTCCCAGGGGCAGGGGCAGGCCTTTTCATAGCCTTTTGCCAAGCCCAGGCCTCCTCTTCTGCTTATGCCCAGAGGGGTTCTTTGGGGAAAGGCAGACAGGGTACAAGCAGACCTGCTTCCACCCCTCAGCCCAAAGCCCCTGCCAAGCAGGCACCCTGATGGGGTGCCAGGGCCAATTCTCACCTACCTGTAGGGGGCAGGCTGGCTTACTTTGTACAGGATTGGGAGTCTCTGACATCAGACAAGTGGGTCCTGAGAGTAAGCCAGGGACTGGTTCTCAGCTTCAAAAGTTTCCAAAGATGAGAACCAGATCCTTCCACCTGCAAATCCTCCAGAGGCACTTGCCCTAGAGGCAGAGGTCTCTTCCTCCTGCTCTCAGAGCTGTGGAAGGGTTCCACCCTCACACCAGGGCAAAGGGTTGTACCCTGGTACTTTCTTACCCCAAAAAGACAGGAGAATGGCGGCCCATCCTGGATCTCAGATACTTAAACAAGCACCTTTAAAACCAAAATTCAAAATGGTGACTCTGGGAATTATTCTACCTCTCTAAGGCCAGGGACTGGCTAGCATCCCTGGACCTTAAGGATGCCTGCTTCCATATTCTCATCAGAAGCTCCCATCGAAAGTACCTCAGGTTCGAGCTGCCCTCAGGCCATTACCAGTTCAGAGCAATGCCCTTCAAACAACATGAAGTCTTGCTATATTATGACATATGCAGTGAGTCCCAACCTTGAACTGCTCCAGAGGTGAAAGAGTTAACTTTCCATGCTAGGCATGGAACTTTGAGCATGAGCTCAGTTGAAAACTCTGTCTGTTGTTAATCAAACTCAAACTGTCAGATTCTTTACTCCGCCTCACTGAACAGTCGCTCCGAGATTTCTCCTTCAGCTCGGTTCGTTTGTCGGTTAAAAGTATTATTTTTCATTTTTTGACCGAGAATTAAACCGCCAGCCAGTTGGTTCAAGCTCTGTCTGTGGTATTGTAAGTAATAGATAGGCTTACATTTATTTTATTCTGTGTGGAACTTGTAAACGTTTTTGGTTCGGTTTGAACTGATCAGGTTATTCTCAAACTTTACTAGTCCTTATTTAGAGTGTGGTTCCCAGTTCTTATCGGTTCTAAAAAACGGATTTCATTACGTTTTTCCACGACCTGTGACATGGTTGGGAACCGATAAGAGAGTCTTGTTTATGGATTGCCATAAATGGGCAAGTTTGGTTAGGCTGGCACTATGTCTGAGAAACCCAAAAGAAAAGCTGGGCCCACTGGGTTTCAGCACTGTAGTGTTTGTGGGGAAGCCTTTGCTAAGGCTGACCCACACCACCTGTGTGCATTGTCTGGGGTTTGACCACCCAATGCAGACTGCCAGATTTGTAAGAATCTTCCTGCTGCCACCATAGAAAAGAGAGTTGGTAGGCTCAGGAAAGGAGGCCAAAGTCCACTGACCGGATGGCCAGCCCGGTTTGGTTCCAACCGAACTGGAGGGAGTGCCCTCTGACCAGGGCGATACTTCTTCGGCAAATGAAGAGCCAGCTCTGAGGAGCCAGTTCCAACTAAAAGGACTAGAAAGTCAGCTAGTGTGGAGCCAAAAGTTATTTCTCTAACCGCTGAGGAAATAGCTAAAGCAATTCAAATTGTCCAGTCACTTTCCCGGTTCCAACCGAACCGACACCATCAGGGAAGTGTTGGTTTAAGCCGGTTCCACCGTTCAAGATTATGATTTTGAGGATTTTATGAACTGGAGGAGGGGAAGAGAGTATGAGGAGAGTGAATGTGGTTTTGAAGGTCTGATGTGCCCATTGAACCGACATTTCTCCAGACAGACCGCCAGGGTTTCTCCCCAGGCTATCTGAGTCTCCCTCTCATTTTATGTTCTATAAGAAAGTTGTTGAAACTCTCCAGCTCCCTGTTCAGGAAGCTGTTGGTGACCAAGAGGAGCCTAATTATGTAGAAATGATGGATATTCCAGAGTCTAGGAGACTGTCTATTCCTTTGCATAAATCTTTTAGGAAACAGACAGTAAAAATTAAAACTCCTCACACTATACCTCCTGTTGATAAAAGGATGGACAAGAGGTATACATTATCAGGTTCTGATACGGAGTTCCTCACAGCAATGCAGCCATGTGAGGGTAGTGCAGGCTGCAGCCTGTGACAAGGCAAATATTCCTCTAGCTTTGCACCCCTGAAAGGACTCCAGAAGGATTGATGCCATGGCAAAGAAACAGTACATGGCAGCATCTTTGGGACTCAAACAGGCAAATTATATGGCTTATGCTGCTAGGTACCAGAAATCCAGATGGGATACTGTGCTGGCCTCTGGCAAACAGGTCCCTGACCAGCTTGCCAGGGAGCTGGAACAGATGGCTGCTGATGGTATTGAGGCATCCAAGGTGCAATTTCATGCTGCAGTAGACTTAATGATGTGTCATCAAGGGTCATGGCTACATCTGTGCACTTCGCAGAATGGCTTGGCTCAGATGTACTACCCTGTCACAGGATACCCAGTCTAAAGCCATGGATTTTCCTGTTGTGAGCAAATTTCTCTGTTTGGGAGCAGACAGAGAATTACATGAAGAAAATGGATGAATATAGGACCACCTATAGGAGTGCATAGGCCAAGGAAAGGCAGGCCACTCCTCAAAGGCAGCATCCCAGGGGCAGGGGCAGGCCTTTCATAGGCCTTTTATCAAGTCCAGGGCTCCTCTTCTGCTTATGCCCAGAGGGGGTTCTTTAGAGGAGAGGCAGGCGGTACAAGAAAGCCTGCTTCCACCCCTCAGCCCAAAGCCCCTGCCAAGCAGGCACCCTGATGGCGTGGCCAGGCCGATTCTCCACTACCTATAGGGGCAGGCTGGCTTACTTTGTCCAGGACTGGAAGTCTTTAACATCAGACAGGTGGGTCCTGGAAGTAGAAGCCAGGGACTGGTTCTCAACTTCAAAAATTTCCAAAGATGAGAGCCAGGTCCTTTCCACCTGCAAATCCATCAGAGGCACTTGCTCTAGAAACAGAAGTTTCTACCCTCCTGGCTCTCAGAGCTGTGGAAAGGGTTCCACCCCACACCAGGGCAAAGGGTTGTACTCCAGGTACTTCCTTACCTCAAAAGACAGGAGAATGGTGGCCCATCCTGGATCTCAGATACCTAAACAAGCACCTTTTAAAACCAAAATTCAAAATGGTGACTCTGGGAATTATTTTCACCTTCTAAGGCCAGGGACTGGCTAGTGTCCCTGGACCTCAAGGATGCCTACTTCCATGTTCTTATCAGAAACTCCCATCGAAAGTACTCAGATTCTAACTGCCTTCAGGCCATTACCAGTTCAGAGCAATGCCTTCGGCCTCACCTCTGCCCTGAGGGTATTCACAAAATGCCTGGCAGTAGCAGTGGCTCACTTAAGAAGGCAAGATTGCCATCTTCCCTTACCTGGACAACTGGCTCATAGTAGGCCAGTCTCAAGACCAGGTCAAACTACACCTTCGGTAACTCAGTAACTGGTCACATCTCTAGGTTTCCTTCTCAATCTTTCAAAGTCAGTTCTAGAGCCTGTCCAGCTTCTCACCTTCATAGGTGCAGAACTGAACACAAAAGAGGCCAGAGCCTTCCTTCCTCTGGAAAGAGCAAGGACCTTGGTGTCTCGGCCTCCTCTTTCACCCTGCAGGTCTCTCGACCAGCAAGGCATTTTTCTGCAGCTCCTGGGGCACTGGCTGCTTCTACAGCAGTTGTGCAGGGGAGCAAGATTTCAGATGAGGGACATCCAGTTCCATTTGAGAGCCTTTTGGTCTCAAAGGAGAGACGCCTGACCAAATTGATCCCAGTGACTCGAACCCTGATCCAAGCCCTACAGTGGTGGCAGGATCAGAACAATCTGAGACAGGGATTCCCTTCACCTCTCAGTCTCACCTTAATCCTTACTACAGATGCATCCCTCTTGGGGTGGGGAGCTCATGGGTGACCTCACTACCCAGGGGTTGTAGTCCCCTCAGGAATCTCTGCTCCACATCAATCTGTTGAACTCAGAGCAGTTTTCTAGCACTTCAAGCTTTTTCCAAATCTGTTCAGAACAAAGTTGCACAGGTCAGAACAGACAACACCACTACAATGTGGTACATCAACAGCAAGGAGGCACTCGGTCTACAGCCTTGTGCAATCAAGCAATGAAGCTGTGTTCTCTGGCTTACTCCCTGAACACCTCCCTTACGGCAGTTCACCTCCCAGGCAAGGACAATGTCCTGGCAGATGCTCTCAGCAGGATTTGCCAGGGCCATCACGTAATGGTCACTGGACCCCTGGTTTTGAGGCGATCTCTTGCCAGATGGGGCACCCGCAGATAGATCTTTTGCAGCCCCAGAGAATCACCAACTTCCCTTTTTTTTCTGCAGGCCCCAGTGTTGGGCTCAGTCCTCTGGATGCCTTAGTCCTCAATTGGGTAGGGAAATTTCCTATGCTTTTCCTCCCTTCTTCTCCTGTTCAAAGTGCTAGCCAAAATCAGATCTCAGCCCTGCAAATGATCCTGATTGCTCCAGATTGGGCCAGTAAACCCTGGTATCCACTCCTACTGTCCTTAGCAGTCCATCTTCCCTGTTTCTTCCCAGGAAGCTCAACCTGTTAACCTGTGCTCAGGGAGGGTTTGGTACCGAACCTCAAATCTCTCAATCTCAAGGCCTGGCTCTTGAAGAGTTAGAGTTTGCTGATCTACACCTCTCCCAAGGTGTATGGATATCCTGAAGGCTTCTTGGAAACCTTCCACCAGGGCTACTTATAATTCCAAATGGAAAAAGGTTTTCCATATGGTGCTCTGGAAAAGCATATTTCCCGAATCTGCTGATTTACCCACAGTCCTGGATTATATGGTTCCACTTAAATACCTTTGGGCTGAGACCAGCTACCCTAAAGTGCATTTGGCAGCTGTGTCTGCTTTTATTTCAGCAGGTAAGCCCTCTTCTCTTTCAGCTCATCCTGTATTCTCCAAGTTTTTCAAGGGATCGCTTATACCAACCCTCCATTCAGGGACCCTGCCCTGCCTGGGATCTTAATGTTTGCATTGCTCAGCTTATGCAACCCCTTTGAGCCTTTGTCTTCCAGCAGAACTTAAGTACTTGACTTGGAAGACTGTGTTTCTGAGTAGCCATCACTTCTGCCAGACGCATAAGTGAATTGCAAGCTTTTGTCAGTGGAGCCTGATTTTATCTCCTTTCATAGAGATAAGGTGGTCCTCAGGACTAATAGAAGTTCTTGCCTAAGTTGGTTTTAGATTTTGACCTTAATCAATCCCTATCTCTTCCAGTGTACTTCACTGACCATTCCTTCTCTGGCGAGAGGAGGTTGCACAGCTTAGATGTGTGAAGAGCCCCTTAGTTACTAATAGAGCGTACCAAGGGTCACAAGTTTGACTCCTCCAACTGTTCCTCACTTATGGTGAGGTTGGTAAGGAAACCTGCCACTGAAAGATCCATTGCCAGGTGGATTGTCTCTTGTATCCAATTTTTCTATGAAAACTGGGTAAGGTTCCTCCCCAGGCCTGAGGGCTCACTCTACTAGAGGTACAGCTGCTTCCTGGCTGTAGGCTAGGGACATCCCTATTCCAGATATGTCACAGCTACATGGAAAACAGTTCACACTTTACTAAGCATTACTCCTGGACATCCAGGCTAGGAGTGATGCTCGGTTTGCACAGCTGTGCTGCAGAGTCTATTTCTAAGTAGGTTCTGTCCTCCTCCATGGAGGTACTGCTTTGTAGTCTGCATATGTCATAATATAGCAAGACTTCATGTTGTTTGAAGAAAAATTACTCACCTTAGTAATGTTGTTTCTTCTATTGGAGTCTTGCTATATTATGATCTCCCGCCTGCCCCTCTCAGAACCTCTGTTTTTGGGATGTGGGTGGTGCAGTGTTGGCACTTAGTAGGTGCCTCACCTTGTTGTTCTCACGCCTCCTTTCTTGAGGTGACTTGGTGTTGTGTTTTTCCTTTTGGATCTCCTGACTTGAGTCTTTGTTTTGGGACCAAAAATGTGTTCTTATGTTTAGTAGCCAGTTGGCTAGTGTAGGTTTACAGCTTCCACACAGGACCTCAGTGAGTTTAGCTCAGAAAGATCTGACGGTTTGAGTTTGAAGAACAACAGACAGAGTTTCAACTGAGTTCGAGCTCAGCGCTCCATGCCTGGCATGGAAAGTTAATTCTTTACCTCTGGAGCAGTTCGAAGGTTGGAACTCACTGCATATGTCATAATATAGCAAGACTCCAATAGAAGAAACAACATTACTAAGGTGACTAATTTTTTCTTTGAGCCCATGGCTACAGCCCATTTAAAATATGTTACTTTGGAAAACAGTTTTCTGGTAGCAATTACCTCAGCAAGAAGAATCAGCGAGTTTCAGGCTCTCTGGTTGACCAGGACTACATCTCCTTTCACAGAGATAAGGTAGTCCTCAGAACAAACAGACAATTCCTTCCCAAGGTCATTTCAGACTTTCATCTGAACCAATCAATCACTCTACCTGTCTTTTTCACAGACCATACAAGCTCTGGTGAAAGAAGACTCCACAGTCTGATGTGAAAAGAGCTTTCATCTATTACATGACAGCTACTAAGGGCCATAGGCAAGACAAAAACAACTTTTCCTTCCATATGGGGATGTCGGAATGGGCAAATCAGCCTTAAAAAGATCCATTTCTCGATGGATTGTCCAGTGTATTCAATTCTGCTGCACTAGAGCAGGTAGGGAGTCCCAGCTGGGCTGAGGCACACTTGACAAGAGGAACAGCTGCCAGCCTTGCAGCTGCTAGGGAGTTCCATTATTGGATATTTGTATAGCAGCTACCTGGAAATCAGTACACACCTTTACAAAGCATTACAACTTGGATGTTTTGTCCAGAAGTGATTCCAGGTTTGGCACAGCAGTCCTGCAAAGTCTGTTTCAAAATAAGATCTTATCTGTGTCAGTCTTCACCATTCATCACAGATAGGTACTGGCGGAGATCAGGACCCAGGGGAGCCTTTTTTTTTTTAAAGGGATAGGTGAGACCAACACAGCATCGGTCGCCCGCCTGAGGCCGACATACTACGTGGCACCGAGGATTAGCCGTTAAGCTGTGTCGACCCACCTGCCTACCAGTTCTTCATCTCCGCTGTCGAGGTCACCCGTGAGAAGCCTTGAAGAAGTGTTTTGAAGAAAATTTTAGGCCTTAGCCCTTATTCGCCAATAGTTCGTTGGTCTATTAGTTTTAGTCTGCCCTACTCGCGTCGCTGGTAAGATCTTTCCATTATTTTTAATATTTTGGTGATGTCGAGTCTATTTTTGGTGTTTTTTCCGAGGTCATGTCGCGGTCGGAGGGCAAGAAATTATCTAAGGCGGGCGCCCCCTATGCATCGGTGTCCGTGGTGGCCGCAATTTCTCCGTGACCAACCAGCATGACCGGTGTCTCGTGTCTTGGCCCACTTCACGACATGGATTCATGCGATGCCTGCTTCTTGATGGACCACCGTGTTATCGAACAGCCAGCATGGAAAGTGGTGATGAGCTCCGGCTGACTTCGGAGGTAGGATCCGCACTCGCCGGGCCAAGCTGCGCTTCTCGGCCTTTCCTCCGGGTCCCTCCTGGTTCTATACGGACTATGGAGGAGGGAGTCTCAACTCCTTAGCCTAGCCTTTGGTTGAGACCTCCCCGTGGTGAGGAGGCCCATCCCGCTTTTTCCTGGAGCGGGCGGGAGGCGCCATGATGACAATCAACTCTTCGGGTGAAGGCCCCCGTGTCGCCTCCCGCAGTACGGAAGGCCCGGTTGGCGTCATCATCAATGCCATTGGTTGGTGCCGTCAAGGCCTCCGTGCCGTCCACGGTGCGAGGTCTTGTCGGCGCCGTCTCGTCTCGGTGCTGTGGGCTCTGTTGGCGCCACTTGTGGCACTGGTACTGCTCGCAGTGCCGCGACCCTGGACTCGAGCACGCTTTTGCTATGTCTCGCCTTGGCGCCACCGGTGCAAAGGTTGAGCACGGCACCGTGGGGTCGTTGGTCGGCGCCGTCTTCAGCGCTGCCTCTGCTCGCGGCGCCGGGGAGACTGGCGGTGCCGCCCGGCACGGGTCCATTTCTGAGCCATCGATGCTGCTTCTTACTCGGCACCGCTCCGTGGCGCGGGGCGGGCGGTGTGTCGATGCACGAGCCTGCTTTTGAGCAGTCGGCGCCGCTTGGCCCTCGGTGCTGCTTTGCGGTGCCGGGGCCCATGTGGTTCTGCAACCTGGGACCACCGCTGGCTGCCGCTGTGCCATTTCTGCCCCAGTGCCGCTCCCGTGCCAGTGGACTTGATGGCACCGCTGCTGGCCTTAGCCTTGACCTCTGGTCCTGGCCGCCCTGCCACCTTCTGCCAGCCCCACCGGGGCTGTGGAGGTGCAGGTGCTGCCTCACCACTGCCATGACTTCTGGGCCCTTCATGAAGGTCGCTTTCCTCGCCCTCTACAGTCTGGCTTAGGGCCCTGGATTCCACCTCTTCGGGTCGGAGTCGGCTCAGAGTCGGATGAGCAGTCACACCCTTCGGGTTGCCTGCACAGGAGGGTGAACCAGTAGTCTCTTCGACAAGTCGGAGTCAGCCCCTCTTGAGGAGCGCAGGTTCCTTCCAGGTCGGGGTCAGTGGCACTGACCAGCAGGCTATGGTGCATGCCACTATAGCCATGCAACCTGGCCTGGGGTTCCTGGACCCCTCAGCAGGTGTACCCTCCCGTGGTGTGTCTTGTTTGCCCAACTTTGGGGCCTATCGAGAAGCCTATGGGTGGGAGGGTGCTGCGCCTGGTTTCCCATGGGGACATCCCAGGGCTGCCAGCTACCTAGGCTGACCCTCCCGAGGACCAGGACTCTCTCAGACCCTGAGGGTTGAGGGTGGGGTCCCTGTGTAGGCCTTTCTCTGGGGTCCACCCAGGTCCTGGAAGAAGCCAGGTGTGGACTTCATCCTTCCCTTCCAGGTCCTTGAGAGGTCCCATTCATTGGAGGCAGGGGACCGTCCTTCTGGACCCATACGGCCCGTTCAGCCTCACTGGAGGGATTCTTCTGGCGCAGCTTAGGCAGTACCAACGTGGTTGTACAGCTGTCAGCTGCGGAGTCTTCGGACACCTTCCCGGGTGTCCATGGTCCGCTCCTGGCCCTGGCAGAGGTCAGCTGATTCCTTCACTCGACTCTGCCCCTACCCTCTGCCGCATTCTCCAGCTCTCCGGGCATTCTTGGTCCCACCGGGCCACTCACCTGGGAGCAGTTCAGAGCGGTGGCTTCTCAGTTCCCTGCCTATTTTAGGGCCTTGGACAGTCAGGTTTTCAACCTTCCCCGGCAGCCACCCTCGGAGCATATGGTGACCTCCAGCTTCTCATCCCCTCTTCTGGGGAGGAACCATCTGTCCACATCTCTCCTGCCGCTGATCTCTCCGGGTATCAGCTCATGAGGATGTTGGAGGACCTTCACCTTCCCCTATCTGTGAGCAATCCAGAGCATGCGGCACACGCCTTTCTAGGTGATTTCGGGCAGCCACCCTTGTGGTGCCCCCTGGCCTGCTCCTTTCAGGAGGCGTCCATGCTTTCTGGCAGAGGCCCTTCTCCGGAGCTCCTGCCCTAGGACCTCAGCCAGAGGTATTGCGCTCCCCAGAGTCTCCAGGTTCTATGCCTCATCCGAGTCCGGATTGACGCACCTGGACACTCCTGATGGGCTTGCGCTCCACAGTGACTGGCCCCCAGATCAGGACTCTTCAGATTTCGATTTCTGGGGAGGAGGACTTTCTACTCGGCACGGTTGCTTCTCTCCATCTCCGCTCATCAGGCCCACTATGCAGCCTACAATAGGTTCTTGTGGTCAGCGCTGGGTCAATTCCTAGCTGCTTTGCCTGACTCGGAGCAAACCAGGCAAGCCATCGCTCTCTCTGCACGTGGCCTGGAGCTAGCAAGGCACCAAGCAAGGGCATCTTACGACACCAATGAGGTAGCTACCAGGGTAGTAGGGACAGCGATCTGCACCAGAAGATCGGCGTGGCTTCACCTCTCCCGTTGTCACCCTTGGCCCAGCGAGGGTGATCTGCTCGTCTCACCAGGGAACCTATCTCTTTTCCGTGGGTGAGACAACGTATGTCCGGGCAAATTCTTCTCCAGGGGACCCCATCTAGCTCTCCCCACTCTCGGCCTCCTCAGGCCCAGAAGGTTCCCATAGTGTGTCACCCACTGAGGCTAAGGGACTCTGTCCCTTAGGGTGCACTTAGTCAACCCCTTCGGGTGCTGCATTGGTTCAATCATCAGATGAATGGTGAAGACTGACACTGGATAAGATATAGAAATTCATGCTCACCGTAATTATGATCTTTCTGTGTATCTTCACCATTCATCACAATCCCACCACCATCAACCTGGGGCTCCAGTCTCCGATCCTCCTCCCCTGTGCCTACCTCTCTTTGAGCGGGTAAAGTTGGGACACAGGGGGGTAAATTCTTCCCAAACGGTACAGTTCGAGTGGCACTTCCTCTCTACTAATTATCTACACCTCTACAGGTGAGAACTGGTGGTTGCCTCCTTCTGTCATCCTTCCTTTTAAAAAAAAAAAAAAAGAGAACCCTTTTTCACCAAATGTCTTTACAGAGAGTACTGACTCCTGTACCCTGTCCTTCTCCAGAATAGCCGACTCTGCTTTTTGGGGTTTGCCAGTTATTCTGTGCCTTGAATTCTGGCAGGTGAGCTTTGCCACTCCTTGCAGTTCCTATACAGTCTGGTGACGGACAAGGGTCCTGGATTCTTGTTACCTCTCACTCTCTCCTAAATTCTCTCTCCTCCCGTTCTTCCTTTTCCAGAGATTGGGGCCCCTACCCAACCCTTAGTTTTACTTCTTCTATGATGTCCTCTCAGTCGTTATTTCTCCTTTTAGTTCAGTTTCTCTTCCTTTTCTGTCCCTTGGACTCTCTTGTCCCACCCTCCATCCCTTCCTCTTACCTCTCCAGCGACTCAGAACTGGTAGGCAGGCGGGTCGACACAGCTTAACCAGCTAATCCTCGAGGCCACGTAGTCGTCAGCCTCGAGGGTGGCGCCCGATATTCTGTCCGGAACCGCCATCCTTTTAAAAAAAAAAAGGCTCTGCGGGCCTGATCTCCAGCCAGTACCCATCTGTGATGAATGGTGAAGATACACAGAAAGATAATAATTACGTGTAAGAATGTAATTTCTATTTCTGTGCCCACCTCCAGGGATACTGCTTGGTAGTTCAGACAAAGTTATGAATATCCTGAGTATTACTAGAAGAAAATTACTTACCATAGTAATTGTGTTTCTTCCCAGTGATGCTCAGATATTCATAACTCCCTCCCATCCTCCCTTCCAGAACTTCAGCCTCTGCACTCGCATGCTAGTGCCACATAGCCATACCCTTCTGGGTACACTTTCTATACTGAATAGATTTAAACAGTTTTTCTGTCTCTCTTAATAGTTTTCTCATGCTGTTTGGTGAACACCATTGTTTATTTGATGTAGTTCCTCCTTGAGAGTTTTTGGGTAAATTCTCTTTATTAGTGTAACCCTAAAAAAAAAAATTTATGAAAATTAGCTGTTGGATTTTTCATAATGCCTGACTTCCAGGCTTCTTACAAATCTAAAGGGTTTAGAACACTACAGTTGGTAGAGGCAGTATTTGAAAGATGCTCACGTGCAAAGAATTCCATCATTTGCATGTGTTCCATCTCTCCGGCAATCCAACCCACCAGGCTGACTGCACAAAGTTATGAATATCTGAGCATCACTGAGAAGAAAGAAGATTACTATGGTAAGTAATTTTTCTTCAAACAACATGAAGTCTTGCTATATTATGACAGTAGCTATATATTATGACAGTAGCAGTTTGATCCAGCTCTAGAACTGCTCGGAGGTGAAATGGTTAATACCATTCCAAAACAGAACTTAGAGCACGAGCTCTAAGAAGCAGCTCTATCTGTGTAATTTCAAACCTGAACTGTCAGATTCTTTACTCCCCTCAGTGAACAGTCGCTCCGAGATTTCTCCTACTGCTCGGTTCATTTCGGTTTAAATAGTGTTTTCTCGGTCTGATTCAACCGAGAATAGTTTTATTTTAACCGTGAAACCGCTCGTTCAAGCTCTGTCTGTGGTAATCGTAAGTAATTAAAAGGTTTTGTCTGTGTGGAACTTGTAAGTTTATCGGTTCGGTTTGAACCGATCAGCTGGGTTTAAAACTCATTAATTTTAAAGTTTAACATTTTAGAGTATGGTTCCGGTTCTTATCGGTTCTAAAAAACAGATTTTATTACGTTTTTTCCATATTCGTGACACGGTTGGAACCGATAAGGTGTCTTGTCTACACTGCCGCTTAAAGGGCAAGTTTTTCTGGTTAGGCTGGCATTATGTCTGAGAAACCCAAAAGAAAACCGGCCCACTGGCTTCAACACTGTGATGTCTGTGGGAAGCCTTTGCCAATGCTGACCCACACACCACATGTGTCTATTGTCTGGGGTTTGACCACCTCCAGTCAGACTGCCAGATACGTAAGAATTTCCCAGCAGCCACCCTGGAAAAGAGATTGGGCAGACTCAGGGAACGAGAGGCTAAAAGTCTGCTGACCCGATGGACAGCCCGGTTCGGTGCCAACCGAACCGGAGGGAGTGCCTGACCAGGGCCAGACTTCTCGGCAAAGAAAAGCTGGTTCTGAGGAACCAGTTCCAGTAAAGAAAACAAGAAAGTCAGCAGGTTTGAGTCCAAAATCCCTTCTCCAACTGCTGCAGAGATAGCAAAAGCATACAAATTGTCCAGTCACTGTTCAGGTTCCGCTCCAAACCGCCACTATCAGGCAAAAGGTCGGTTCGTCCGGTTCCAGTGGTTCAGGAATATGATGTTGAGGAGTTTTATGAACCAGAGGAGGGGGGATGATTATGAACAGTATGAATGTGGCTGGGAAGGTCTGGGTGTGCCCATTGAACCGACATTTCCCAGACAGACCTCTAGAATCTCTCCTATGCAATCTGAGTCCCCATCTCATTTTATGTTTTACAAAAAGTTGTTGAAACCCTCCAGCTTCCCTTGGAAGAAGCTGTGGATGAGCAAGAGGAGCCTGATTTTGTAGAAATGATGGATATTCCAGAGTCTAGGAGATTGTCTATTCCTTTACATAAGTCTTTTAGGAAGCAAACAATAAAATTTTAAAAGCTCCTAATTCTGTGCCTCCTGTAGATAAAAGATGGACAGAAGGTACACATTGTCAGGTCCTGATACAGAATTCCTTTCAGCAATGCAGTCATGTTAGTAGTTCAGGCTGCAGCCTGTGATAAAGCTAATATTCCCTGGCTTCACATCCTCCTGACAAGGATTCCAGGAAGATTGATGCCATGGCGAAAAACAGTATATGGCAGCCTCTGGGACTCAGGCAAGCAAATTATATGGCTTATGTAGCTAGGTATCAGAAATCTAGATGGGATACTGTTATGGAATTAGCCAAGCAAGCCCATGGCCAGCTGGCTAGCAAACTAGAACAGGTGGCTGCTGATGGCATTGAGGCTTCTAAGGTACAGTTTCATGCTGCTGTGGATGTTAATGATGTTTCTCAGAGTCATGGCCACATCTGTAGTTTTTGTAGGTTGGCTCACTAGGTGTACTAGCCTGTCACAGGATACCCAGACTAAGGCTATGGATTTTCCTGTGGTGGGAAATTCTCTGTTTGGGGAGCAGACAGAGAATTACATGAAAAGATGGATGAATATAGGACTACTTACAAAAGTGCCTAAGCTAAGGAGCCGGCAAGCCACTCCCCAGAGGCATACCCCAGGGTAGGGGTAGGCCTTTCACAGGCCTTTTA
The DNA here is from genome assembly GCA_016271365.2 of Neoceratodus forsteri. NCBI lineage: Eukaryota > Metazoa > Chordata > Ceratodontiformes > Ceratodontidae > Neoceratodus > Neoceratodus forsteri. Next base: position 1,378,287,037 of record CM057456.1, on the reverse strand, counting down.
TCAGACTCAGGCCTCCTCTGCCTATGCTCAGAGGGGCTTCTTCAGAAGCAGAGGCAGATGAGGAGTGGGCAGGCCTGCTCCCACCCCTCAGCCTAAAGCACTTGCTAAGCAGGCACCCTGATGGGGTGCCCAGGGCCGATCTCTCCTTACCGTAGGGGGCAGGCTAGCTTACTTCAGTCAGAACTGGGATTCTTTAACATCAGACAAGTGGGTTCTGGAAGTAGTAGTCAGGGTCTGGTTCTCAGCTTCAAAAAGTTTCCCAAGTTGAGAACCAGATTTTTCTACCTCAAGTGCTTCAGAGACCCTTGCTCTAGAAGCAGAGGTCTCAACCCTGTTGGCTCTCAGAGCAGTGGAAAGGGTTCCTCCTGCACCAGGGCAGGGATCTGTATTCCAGATACTTCCTTACCCCAAAAGACAGGAGAATGGCGGCCCATATTAGACCTCAGATATCTGAACAAGCATCTTTTGAAACCAAAGTTCAAAATGGTAACTCTGGCAATGATTTTACCTCCCTAAGGCCAGGGACTGGTTAGCCTCCTGGACCTCAAGGATGCCTATTTCCACGTCCTAATCAAAAGCTCCCATCGAAAGTATCTCAGATCTGAACTACCCTCAGGTCATTACCAGTTCAGAGCAATGCCCTTCGGCCTCACCTCTGCCCCAAGGGTATTCACAAAGTGTCTGGCAGTGGCAGTGGCCCACTTAAGGAGGCAAAGGATAGCTGTTTTCCCTATCTAGATGATTGGCTCATTGTAGGCCAGTCCCCAGAACAGGTAAAATCTCACCTGCAAGTCACCCAGCAGCTTCTCACCTCCCTGGGCTTTCTGCTAAATCTGCAAAGTCGGTTCTGGAACCAGTCCAGGTACTCACCTTTATAGGGGTAGAGTTGACACAAAGCTAGCCAGAGCTTTTCTTCCCTTAGAAAGGGTGACGAATTTAGTGGCTCTGGCTCCTCCTTCACTCTGCAGGTCTCTCGACCAGCAAGACACTTTCTGCAGCTCCTGGGGCACATGGCTGCATCCACAGCTGTTGTGCAGGGAGCAAGATTTCAGATGAGAGACATTCAGTTTCACTTGAGAACCTATTGGTCTCAGAGGAGAGACCCTTCCAAGTTGGCCCAGTGACTCGAACCTTGATCCAGGCCTCCAGTGGTGGCAGGATCAGAGCACTTAAGATTGGGGTCCCTCATTTCCCTGCTCACAATTTGACTCTCACTACAGATGCTTCCCTTCTGGGTTGGGAGCCCACATGGTGACCTTTCCACTCAGGAGTGTGGTCCCCCAGGAATCTCTGTCCACATCAATTTGCTGGAACTCAGAGCTGTCTTTTAGCTCTTCAAGCATTTTCTGCATCTGTCCACAACAAGGTGATACAAGTCAGAACAGACAACACCACAACAATGTGGTACATCAACAAACAGGGGCACTGGTCTTCGGCCTTGTGCACCGAGGCAATGAAGTTGTGGTCTCTGGCCTATTCCTGAACACTTCCCTCATACAAGTTCATCTTCCAGGGAAGGACAAGATCCTAGCAGATGCTCTCATCAGGATTTCCCAGGGCCATCACATGGTCCCTGGATCCTCAAGTGCTGGGATAACTTGCCAGATGGGGCACCCTCAGATAGATCTTTTGCAGCCCCAGACAATCACCAACTTCCTCTGTTCTGTTACAGGCCTCCAGTGCTGGGCTCAGTCCCCTGGATGCCTTTCTCCTGGATTGGGGGGAAGTTTCTTTATGCTTCCCCTTCCCTCTCCTATTCAAAGTATTAGTCAACATCAGATCTCAGCCTTGCAGGGTGATTCTGATTGCCCCGATTGGGCCAGGCAGCCCCGTACCCACTCCTTCTGTCACTGACAATCCATCTTCCCTTTGCCTCCCAGGAATCACAACCTATTAACTTGTGCCCAGGGAAGGGTTTGGTATCCGGACCTCAATCCTCAACCTCAAGGCCTGGCTCTTGAGGAGTTAGAGTTTGCTGATTTACACCTCTCTCAGGGTGTTCTTGAAACTTAAAGGCTTCCAGAAAGCCTTCCACTAGGGCTACTTATAGTTCTAAATGAAAAGGTTTTCCATTTGGTGTGCTGGGAAAATGTTTCAGAAGTTGCTGATTTGCCCATTGTATTAGATTACATGGTCCATCTTAATTCCTTGGGTCTCAGACCAGCTACCCTGAGAGTCCATTTGGCAGCTGTATCTGCTTTTGTTTCAGCAGGAAAGTCATCCCTCTTTCCACTCACCCTGTGTTTTCCAAGTTTTTAAGGATTACTCCATACTAATCCACCCTTTGGGGAACCGCCCTGCCTGGGACCTTAATGTTTGTATTGCCCAATTAATGCAACCCTTTTGAACCTCTGTTTTCTGCAGAGCTAAGTATCTAACTTGGAAACTGTTTTCTGGTGTTATCACTTCTGCTAGACGATAAGTGAGTTGCAAGCCTTGTCAGTAGAAACTGACTTTATTTCTTTCCACAGGGATAAGGTAGTCCTTAGAACTAATAGGAAGTTTTACCTAAGGTGGTTTCAGATTTCCATCTTAACCAATCTGTCTTCCTTCCAGTATTTTTCACTGATCACCCTCTTTGGGTGAGAGGAGGTTGCACAGCCTGGATGTTAAGAGAGCTCTTAGTTACTATATAGAGCGCACAAAGGTCACAAGTTCAATCCTCCAACTTTTCCTTACCTATGTTGAAGTTGGGAAAGGCAAACCTGACACTAAGAGATCAATTGCCAGGTGGATTGTCTCTTGTATCCAATTTGTTATCAGAAACTGGCAGAGATCCCCTCTGGCTTGAGGGCTCACTCTACCAGGGGTACAGCTCGTCTCTAGCTGCTGCCAGAGACATCCCTATATTAGAGATATGCCAGGCTGCTACTTGGAAAACGGTATACACTTTCACCAAGCATTACTCCTGGATGTCCAGGCCAGGAGAGATGCTCGGTTTGGCACAGCTGTTCTTCAGAGCCTATTCCCTAAGTAGGTTCTGCCCTCCTCCATGGAGGTACTGCTGTGTATCTGCTACTGTCATAATATAGCAAGACTTCATGTTGTTTGAAGAAAAATTACTCACCTTAGTAATGTTGTTTCTTCTAATGGAGTCTTGCATATTATGACCTCCCAGCCTACCCCTCTCAGAACTTCTACTTGGTGGGGTGCGGCATCCTAGTGTGGCACCTATTTTGTGCCCTTTTAGTGCTTTCTCCCCTTTGGGGTTTGGGGTGTGTTTTATTATACTGTTGTTTTATTCTCATGTTGTTAGAATTGTATTAGTAGTTCTGGTCCCCTGACTTGAGTCTTGGGTGTTGGGACCAGCAATGGTTGTTGGTATTTAGGTAGCCATTTGGCTAGTGTAGGTTACAGCTTCCACACAGACTTTAGTGAGTTTTTGCTCGTAAGATCTGACAGTTCAGGTTTGAAATTACACAGATAGAGCTGCTTCTAGAGCTCGTGCTCAAAGTTCTATTTTGAATGGTATTAACCATTTCACCTCCGGAGCAGTTCTAGAGCTGGATCAAACTGCTACTGTCATAATATATGGCTACTGTCATAATATAGCAAGACTCCATTAGAAGAAACAACATTACTAAGGCGAGTAATTTTTCTTTGGGCACACTGGGAAGGGCTCTCAGTGTGTGCACATGACTGGATGGGGTTTACACATGGGGACTGGGCACCTGATGTTGGCAGAGGTGGGTGGGGAAAGGAAAAATTAGGAAGCTAAGCTGGCTGCGATGGAGACACGGTAACACAGTCAACAGTGGTTGCAGGTAAAATGTTCTGAGTCACAGCAACAACACTTAAGGAACAGATGATAGTAAACAGCAGGCTCAACAATTGAAAAACATAGTGATGGTTTTGAACTTTAGAATACTTGGCCTACCTAAGGAATTAAAGTGGATACCTAAAAGATTCAACTGAGCATGCGCAACACTCACACTTCGCGCAGTTGCGATAAATGACATCTTGCCACACATGGTGTCACAGCAGAACTGCACATATGGTGAGTCGTGGCATGCGCAGTCTATGCCATGGAACGCGGAAGTAAGAGCCAATGGTGTAGCTGTTATTCTGTAGCAGCCAATCGTGGTGGAGGGTTTCAGCTCAGTTGGGCATTTGGAAGGATACTTCCAAATGTCCAACGGAAGGTTCCACGATAGGCCATTTTCCCCATAGGCTCTACCCACAGTCCTAAAATGGAAAATGCATTAGGAGCTCATTTTTTTTGAAGCACATCATAAGGAATCCTCGTGGCTTGCAGTTCAGAGCTTTGGACACTGTACCTCATTACCAAGAGGAGGCAATCAAGAGAACCTCCTAAATCAGTGTGAAACCCGATGGATTTCTAAGTTAGGAACCCTTATTCCAATTGCTCTCAATGATCAGTTGGACTATAAACCTTATTTGTAAATATTTCTGTCTGTGACTAAAAACGTTGCGTGCTTACTGTATATTGATTTAAAAATTTAAGCAATTATCAAATGTTATTTGAACTTCATTATCCTCTCCGTTTTGTGGAAGTGAGGAGACACCCCTTTTTGTGCCATGGCTGCTTCTTGTGCAGCAGAATAATTTAAAGTGTGCATATGAAACTGGAAACTAGTTTATCTTTCCAACATAAAAGGTGGAATGTATAAATAAAGAACAAATAATCTTATATTTTTTAGTGTGTTGAAACTAGTGTTTGGTACTTTGGGTGTCTTTTGACCTTTGCAACAAATTCGACCTCTGACCACATAGGATTGCAAGTGTATATGGCGAGGTATTTTAATATCATAAATGAATTAATTGAAGTGATGATTGATACTATATGATTTAAAGGCAACGACAATGCTTAGAACATAAAAATAAAGTGACGCCTTTAGTATATTAAAACAAAAATAAAATGGGCATTAGTTTATAATTCTTTTAATCAGGAAGGATTGCATATAACATAAAACAAAACGTGTTTTATTTTTAGTGTGTGGGAATCAGTCTTTGGCACTTTGGGTGTCTTTGACTTTTGCAACAAATTTGACCTCCGTCATCATAAGATTGTAAGAGCACATGACAGGGTTGTTTTACCATCATAAATAAACTAAACGAAGTGATGGTTGATAGGAAGCTCAAAGTAAATAAACTAAGCCCATAAACAAGAGAAGGAGCTGGCAGACCCCAGTGTCATAAAGCGCTACGGTGGGCAGGACAAAAGGAAACACTGTCCCCAGCTAAATACAGGAACTCCAGAGAGTAGGTTTAAAGGAAAGTATGGTCCCTGTGACAAAAAGTTCACAACAGGAGGAGCTTTGTGTAACTGGGACCTCAGCAAAGGCTGAAGGGAAGAGCTGTGAACTAGTAGTGGCAGTCTGCCATTCTGAATCTGAGGTATTTTCTGTGAGAGGACCTTACTGGTATGTTAAAGTAGGCATCTTTCAGATGCAGTGACCCCAGCCAGTGTCCTTGTTGCTAGGATGGATTATTGTTCCAGTATTACCATCTTGAACTTTTCCTTCTTGAAATGTTTGTTCAGATTGTTCGGATATCTGAGATCTAAAATTGGTTGTCATTCCCATTTTCTTGTGGGCCAAGAAGAATCTGGAGTAAAGCCCACCTCCCAATTTGGGAGGGAACTGCTTCCACTGCATTTGTTAGTAGCATCTTTTTACCTCTAACTCCAACATGAGTTTTTTGCTGGGGTATGAGGAAGAGGCTCTGTTGCTCCACAGCTTTGGAAATCTCTTGAACTACAGAGATACCCTGACTCACTATTTCCACAATTCACTTTTCTGTAGTAATATTTTCCCAAGTCTGTAAATAGTGAGTTATCCTTCCTCCCACTGGTAATGGTTGGGAAACCTGGGCACACATGTCTGGGTTTTGTTTTGTCTGGGCCTTGGGAGCTGGAGTGGCACCTCTAAGTCTGGGATCCCTTCTGCCCCTACCTCTGAAAAAGCCCTCTGGAAGGCATAGTCATAGGTCACATAAGCACGTGGGTGTAGCTCCAGCCCTACCTCCCTTCCATAATACCTCTGGGAAGTTGAGGCCTTTTCCTTCTCAGTGTTACTTTTGTAGGTGTTGTTTGGTACTCATCCACCTTTTTATGTAAGTCCGTCTTGTCACCAAACATAGAATTTCCTCTCAAGGAAAATCCATGGCTTTTATTTGAGTGTCGTAGGGAAGGTTTATAGTTCTGAGTCAAGCAAACCTGAGGGACACTGCATGCACGTGACCCTGGAAGCAGTGCCATTGGTAACCACAGCCATATGAAACTGATTGGTGGCAGTCTGCCAGATCCTGAGCCAAATCCTCCAGTGCTTTCTCACTCGTGGCCACTACCGAACTCTAGAGCACCTTTTGGTACTGAGCAGAGTAGGCCATATTAGTTGCCTGTATGAGCAGCACAGAAGCTGATGTAAACTTTTTGCCCATACTATCCAGTTTTCTAGAATCTCTCTCTGGAGACTGAGAGGAATGTGGTACCTTTGCATTGTCACAGGCAGCAGTCTGAACCACTCCCTCATGATCAGGGTGTGGTTGTGCAAGTACCCAGCACCCTGTTTATCCACCTGGTACTTTTCTCTATTTTCTTGTCATTGCTAGCAGCAGAGTGGAGTATAACAAGACTTTGAAGGTGACTTTCTTTAGTGACATGTGGACAGGCAAAACAATATTTTTGTTAGGTCTTAGCCCATCAAATCTAAAAATTCAACCTCATTCTCATCTTCCGCCTTCTCCTGAGGTGAGAGATTGCATTGCTTCATGAAAGTAAAGTGTGTTGTACTCAAGGAGGAACCAAACTCCTGCTCAGAGGAACTGTCTGGTCTATAGGACCCCTTCATCCTCCTTCTCCACACCACAATACAATTCTGCCTCCCCCCACACACACACAGACACACACTGGCATTACCACAGGTATCAGGGCCTGGGAAGTGAGGAGTTGGCATGGTCATACAGAGATCCATAACTTGGAAAGCCTGGAAAACTGCCATGCTTTAGTCATATCTTCAAATGAGGAAAGTTACTTTTGCTCATTGGCATCTTCTTTGCCTTTTAGCAGGCAGGGCAATGACATTCTTTTCTTTTTGTGTTTTCTTAGCAGACACCATTTCCAATTCCTGCCTACTGGCATCTCTTTGCCTTTTTCAGAAGGAGGGGCAGTGATGCTTTTCTTTGTGTCTTTTTAGCAGGCACTGTTTCTGATGCCTGTTCAGCAGTTCTTTTGATTTTTGTGGTATCGGGCTCCCCATATCAGTTGCCCTGATTTCTGTGCCATCTTTAGCAGACTATTCCTTCTGCTTACTTTGAGGGCTGGACCCTCACCTGAGCCGTACTTTAATGAGTCAGAATAGGCCATAATTTTTGTAAGTTAAAACCCCAAAGTTTTAGCAAAACCTTATGTGCAAATCACAACTGGTAAGATTGTTGTTTGGACCCAGGCACCTAACACACAAATTGTGCAATCTGCCTTTGTTGAGAAATTGAAGAACATAATACAGTTTTACAGTGTGTGGGTCCTGTTCTTTCTTAGGCCTTTGGAAATACCAGTGAGCTAAGAAAATGGTTCTGAACTGAAAACCGCAAATATGGTTTGGTTCCAATGAAAACAGGAACAGAAAGATTTAAATGATGCACAAAATAAACACACACAAGCCGATTAGAAAATTGTCTCAGTTCCCAAAGCAAAAGGAATGGGGACTGAAGGACTGCAACAGCAGTCAGGAATGAAACACTTTTTGTTTGTAGTTTTTAACAATTTCAAAGTGGCTCTTGAACTTGGAAACTGTGTTATAACAGGCTGTCTCCAGTTCCCTGAAACTGAAAAAAGAACAGGAGACACACACACTAAAAGTAGGTTTAAACAATAAAACACCATAACACAAAGTTTATCATTCACTCACTAAAACAAATATTCAAACAACATGAAGTCTTTCTATATTATAGACATTAGCGGTTTGATCCAGCTCTAGAACTGCCCGGATGAAATGGTTAAAACCATTCCAAAATAGAATTTTGACATGAGAGCAGCTCTATCTGTGTCATTTCAAACTTGAACTATCAGATTCTTTACTCCGCCTCAGTGAACAGTCGCTCGGAGATTTCTCCTTCTGCTCAGTTCCATTTCTCGGTTTAAAAGTGTTTCTCGGTTGGATTTAACGAGAATAGTTTTATTTTAACCGCAAAACCGCTCGTTCAAGCTCTATCTGTGGTAACCTAAGTAAATGAAGGTTTTGTCTGTGTGGAACTTGTAAGTTATCGGTTCGGTTTTGAACCGATCAGTGGGTTTAAAACTCATTTAAAACTAAAAGTTACTATTTTAGAGTGCGGTTCCGTTCTTATCGGTCCTAAAAAACTGATTTATTACGTTTTTCCAACAATACCCGTGACACGATTAGGAAACGATAAGGGTGTCTTGCCTGGCACTGCCATTAAAAGGCAAGTTTTTGGTTAGGCTGGCATTATGTCTGAGAAACCCAAAAGAAAAACCGGGCCCACTGGGTTTCAACACTGTGATGTTTGTGGGGAAGTCTTTGCCAAGGCTGACCCACACACCACATGTGTTTATTGTCTGGGTTTGACCACCTCCAGTCAGACTGCCAGGTATGTAAGAATTTCCCTGCAGCCACCCTGGAAAAAGATTAGGCAGGCTCAGGGAATGAGAGGCAAAGTCCGCTGACCGGATGGCCAGTCCGGTTCGGTGCCAACCGAACCAGAGGAGTGCCCTCTGACCAGGGCCAGACTTCCTCGGGCAAAGAAAAGCTGGTTCTGAGGAACCAATTCCAGAAAAGAAAACAAGAAAATCAGCAGGTCTGGAGTCCAAAATTCCTTCTCCAACTGCGCAGAGATAACAAAAGCCATACAAATTGTCCAGTCACTGTCTCAGGGTCCATCCAAACCACCACTATCTGGTAAAAGGTCGGTTCGTCCGGTCCCAGTGGTTCAGGATTATGATATTGAGGAATTTTATGAACCAGAGGAGGGGAGGAGGATTATGAACAGTATGAATGTGGCTGGGAAGGTCTGGGTGTGCCCATTGAACCGGACATCTCCCCAGACAGACCTTTAGAATCTCCCTATGCTGTCTGAGTCCCCATCTCATTTTATGTTTTATAAAAAGTTGCTGAAACCCTCCAGCTTCCTTTAGAAGAGGCTGTGGATGAGCAAGAGGAGCCTGATTTTGTAGAAATGATGGATATTCCAGAGTCTAGGAGATTGTCTATTCCTTTACATAAGTCTTTTAGGAAACAAACAAAATTTTAAAAGCTCCTAATTCTGTGCCTCCTGTAGATAAAAGATGGACAGAAGGTATACATTGTCAGGCCCTGATACAGAATTCCTTTCTCAGCAATGCAGTCATGTTGGGGTAGTTCAGGCTGCTGCCTGTGATAAAGCTATATTCCCTTGGCTTCACATCCTCCTGACAAGGATTCCAGGAAGATTGATGCCATGGCAAAAACAGTATATGGCAGCCTCTCTGGGACTCAGGCAAGCAAATTATATGGCTTATGTAGCTAGGTATCAGAAATCTAGATGGGATACTGTTATGCAATTGGCCAAGCAGGCCCATGGCCAGCTGGCTAGTGAACTAGAACAGGTGGCTGCTGATGGCATTGAAGCCTCTAGGTTCAGTTTCATGCTGCTGTGGATGTTATGATGTTTCCTCTAGGGTCATGGCCACATCTGTAGCTTTCGTAGGTTGGCCTGGCTCAGGTGTACTAGTTTGTCACAGGATACCCAGACTAAGGCTATGGATTTTCCTGTGGTGGGAAATTCTCTGTTTGGAGAGCAGACAGAGAACTACATGAAGAAGATGGATGAATATAGGACTACTTACAAGAGTGCCCAGGCTAAGGAGCGGCAAGCCACCCTCAAAGGCATGCCCCAGGTAGGGGTAGGCCTTTTCACAGGCCTTTCTACCAGACTCAGGCCTCCTCTGCCTATGCTCAGAGGGGCTTCTTCAGAGGCAAGGGCAGACGAGGGGTGGGCAGACCAGCTCCCCACCCCCAGCCTAAAGCTCCTAGGAACAGGCACCCTGGATGCCCAGGCCGATTCTGTACCAGTGGGGGCAGGCTGGCTTACTTCAGTCAGAATTGGGCTTCTTAACTCAGACAAGTGGGTTCTCCAAGTAGTAAGCCAGGGTCTGGTTCTCAGCTTCAAAAAGTTTCCCAAGTTGAGAAGCAGACTTTCTACCTGCAAGTGCTTCAGAGACCCTCGCTCTGGAAACAGAGGTCTCATCCCTGTTAGCTCTCAGAGCAGTAGAAAGGGTTCCTCCTGCATCAGGGCAGGGGTCTGTATTCCAGATACTTCCTTACCCCAAAAAGACAGGAGAGTGGCGGCCCATTTTAGATCTCAGATATCTGAACAAGCATCTTTTGAAACCAAAGTTCAAAATGGTAACTCTGGCAATGATTTTACCTTCCCTAAGGCCAGGGGACTGGCTAGCATCCCTGGACCTCAAGGATGCCTATTTCCATGTCCTAATCAGAAGATCCTTCAAGTACCTCAGATTCGAACTGCCCTCAGGTCATTACCAGTTCAGAGCAATGCCCTTCGGCCTTACCTCTGTTCCAAGGGTATTCACAAAGTGTCTAGCAGTGGCAGTGGCCCACTTAAGGAGGCAGAGGACTGCTGTTTTCCCTATCTAGACGACTGGCTCATTGTAGGCCAGTCCCTAGAACAGGTAAAATCTCACCTGCAGGTCACCCAGCAGCTTCTCACCTCCCTGGGTTTTCTGCTAAACCTACTAAAGTCGGTTCTGAACCAGTCCAGGTACTCACCTTATAGGGGCAGAATTGGACACAAAGCTAGCCAGAGCCTTTCTTCCCCAGAAAGGGTAAGGAATTTAGTGGCTCTGGCCTCTTCCTTCAGTCTGCAGGTCTCTCGACCAGCAAGACACTTTCTGCAGCTCCTGGGGCACATGGCTGCATCCACAGCTGTTGTGCAGGGAGCCAGATTTCAGATGAGAGACATTCAGTTTCACTTGAGAACCTTTTTGTCTCAGAGAAGAGACCCCTTCCAAGTTGGTCCCAGTGACTCAACCTTGATCCTAGTCTCCAGTGGTGGCAGGATCAGAGCACTTAAGAGCGGGGGTCCCTTCATTTCCTTCTCATGACTTGACTCTCACTACAGATGCTTCCTTCTGGGTTCGATCCCACATGGGCGACCTTTCCACTCAGGGAGTTTGGTCCCCAGGAATCTCTGCTCCACATCAATTTGCTGGAACTCAGAGCTGTCTTTTAGCTCTTCAAGCTTTTCTGCATCTGTCCATGACAAGGTGATACAAGTCAGAACAGACAACACCACAACAATGTGGTACATCAACAAACAGGGGGCACTCGGTCTTGCCTTGTGCACTGAGGCAATGAAGTTGTGGTCTCTGGCCTATTCCCTGAACGCTTCCCTCATAGCAGTTCATCTTCCAGGGAAGGACAATGTCCTAGCGGATGCCCTCAGCAGGATTTCCCAGGGCCATCACGAATGGTCCCTGGATCCTCAAGTGCTGGGGATAGTTTTTGCCAGGTGGGCAACCCTAGATAGATCTTTTGCAGCCCCAGACAATCACAAACTTCCTCTGTTCTGTTGCAGGCCTCCAGTGCTGGGCTCAGTTCCCTGGATGCCCTTTTCTCTGGATTGGGAGGGAAGTTCCTCTATGCTTTCCCTTTCCTCTTCTATTCAAAGTACTAGTCAAAATCAGATCTCAGCATTGCAGGGTGATTCTGATTGCCCCGGATTGGGCCAGGCAGCCCTGGTACCCATCCTTCTGTCTCTGACAGTCCATCTTCCCTGTGCCTCCCCAGGAATCACAATCTGTTGACTTGGGCCCAGGGAAGAGTTTGGTATCCGGACCTCAACCCCTCAACCTCAAGGCCTGGCTCTTGAGGAGTTAGAGTTTGCTGATTTACACCTCTCTCAGGGTGTTCTTGAGATCCTAAAGGCTTCCAGAAAGCCTTCCACTAGGACTACTTATACTTCTAAATGGAAAAGGTTTTCCATTTGGTGTGCTGGGAAAATATTTCCCCAGAATCTGCTGAATTGCCCATTTTGTTAGATTACATGGTACATCTTAATTCCTTGGGTCTCAGACCAGCTACCCTGAGAGTCCATTTGGCAGCTGTGTCTGCTTTTGTGTCAACAGGAAAGTCATCCCCTCTTTCCTCTCATCCTGTGTTTTCCAAGTTTTTAAGGGATTACTCCATACTAATCCTCCTTTTCGAACCGCCCCTGCTTGGGACCTTAATGTTTGCATTGCCCAGTTAATGCAACCCCTTTGAACCTCTGTCTTCTGCAGAGCTTAAGTACCTAACTTGGAAAACTGTTTTCTAGTGGCTATCACTTCTGCCAGACGCATAAGTGAATTGCAAGCCTTGTCAGTGGAGACTGACTTTATTTCTTTCCACAGGGATAAGGTAGTCCTTAGGACTAATAGGAAGTTTTTGCCTAAGGTGGTTTCCGATTTCCATCTTAATCAATATATCTCCTTCCAGTATTTTTCACTGATCACCCTCTTTGGGTGAGAGGAGGTTGCACAGCCTGGATGTTAAGAGAGCTCTTAGTTATTATATAGAGCGTACTAAAGGTCACAGGTTCAATCCCTCCAACTTTTCCTTACCTATGGTGAAGTTGGGAAAGGCAAACCTGCCACTAAGAGATCAATAGCCAGGTGGATTGTCTCTTGTATCCAATTTGTTATCAGAAGTGGGCAGAGCCCTCCCCTGGTTTGAGGGCTCATTCTACCAGGGTACAGCTGCCTCTAGCTGCTGCCAGAGATATCCCTTTATTAGAGATTTGCCAGGCTGCTACTTGGAAAACGGTACACACTTTTACAAGCATTACTCCCTGGATGTCCAGGCCAGAGAGATGCTCTGTTTGGCACAGCTGTTCTTCAGAGCCTATTCCCTAAGTAGGTTCTGCCTCCTCTATGGGGTACTGCTGTGTATTCTGTTAATGTCTATAATATAGCAAGACTTCATGTTGTTTGAAGAAAAATTACTCACCTTAGTAATGTTGTTTCTTCTAATGGAGTCTTGCTATTATAGACCTCCCCCAACCTGTCCCTCTAGAACCTCTACTTGGTGGGTGCGGCAACTTAGTGTTGGTACTACTTATGTCCTGTTAGCATTTTGTCCCTTTTAGGACTTTGGGGTGTGTATGTGTACGCTGTGTGTGTTTTATTATACTTATGTTCCATTTTCATATTATTAGAATGGTGTTAGTATTTCTGGTCCCTGACTTGAGTCTTGGGTGTTGGGACCATCAATGGTTGTTATTATTTAGGTAGCCATTTGGCTAGTGTAGGTTACAGCTTCCACACAGACCTTAGTGAGTTTGGCTTGTAAAGATCTGACAGTTCAAGTTTGAAATGACACAGATAGAGCTGCTCTTGTGCCAAAATTCTATTTTGGAATGGTTTTAACTATTTCACTCTGGTGCAGTTCTAGAGCTGGAACAAACTGCTAATGTCTATAATATAGCAAGACTCCATTAGAAGAAACAACATTACTAAGGTGAGTAATTTTTCTTCCACACATATGCTATAAAAAATAAATTTTACATCTCTGAGGTGGGAGCATCTTCGGGCAATGTTTCTTCTCAGGTGAAGAAATAAATCTGTTGTTTGAGGGCAGAGGTGGGCATGACCACACAGCAGAGTTTGTATTTCATTCTAAGATTCCTTAATTAACGTAAAATTCTATACTTTGGGGCAGCTCAGTCCAGGGACTGATTGTAGTTGTTAAACAGCTTGTGAGGATTCCTGGGGCTTGAATCAGTTTTTAATTAAGTTACAATTGTAGGTTTGTTGTTTTAGTGTATATAACACAATTTTATTAAGTCTGCTTTCAGTTTGTTTGGTGTTTTTAAAACTTGTTTGAAAAAATTTTCAGAACATTTTTGGATAGCCTTTTAGCTAATTTACTAGCCACTGCTCCACTCTGGCTTGGAAGCAGATCTGAGCAATAGCCAGAGTAGAACATGGATACAGAGTTTGACCCTACATTCTAAATTTTTAAATTTGCATAGGTTCTGTCTCTGGGGCATCACTCTCAGCCCAAGATAACTGCAAAAGTGTAAACATAGTGAGGGATACCGTAAGAAGAAACAGTATTACAATGGTGAGTAATTTTCATCAGGATGTTCCGCCTGAGGTGGTACTGGAATTTCATCTGAACCAGTAAGTTGTCCTTCCTGTGGTCTACCCTGAGCATTCCAATATAGGTGAACAGTAAATGCACTGTCTTGGTGTAAACAGAGCACTTGGCCACTACCTGGACTGTACAAATGATGCCAGGTTCCAGAGTACACAGCTCTTTCTTATCTATGGTGAGGTGCGAAAGGTGAGTGAGCAACTAAGAGAACTATCTCTCATTGGATAGCCTCCTACATGCAGTTCTGCTATGAAAAGGCTGGACAAATCCTCCCAGAGGCCTAAGGGAACACTCCACAAGGGGTACCTCGTCCTTGGTGACAGCTACCATGGTCATCCCCCTGCTAGACATTAATAAAGCAAGCCATCTGGAAAATGGTTCACACCTTCACAAAGCATTACTACCTGGATGGTACAGTCCAGGAGTGATGCCAGTTTTGAACTGCTGTCTTGAAGAACCTTTTCATAAATAGCTTCTGTACCGGTCTACCAGGGTACTGCTAATGAGTCTGCTTATTGTAAAGCATCAGTAACAGATTTCTGGTGTTTGAAGAAAAATTACTTATCAGCCTTTGAGAAAAGGTCATGGAGACCAGAAATGCATCAGGCTGTATATACTTTTATTAAATTGTTGTCCTTTTCTATATACTGCAGCGTCAGCTTCTTTTTCTGGTAGTGGGTGAGAGCCTGTTTTTTTTTGTTTTGTTACATTTTATCATAGTAATGTTTCTTCTGGGATCCATCACTGCGATTTGCAATCCTTGATCCTGTCTTCCTTCCAGAACCTGAAAATAAGTTCACACGAAAATCATTTGTATTAGAAGGTTGCTTGAGCATTACTGTTGCAGTTCTTTAGCAATTGTAAATGCGGCCAGGAAAATTTTTTCCATATGTTGTTGATCTTAAATTTGATTGCTATTTTTCAAAACTTTTAAAATAGTTTTTAGATATTTTTGGTGGCCTGTTGACTACTTGTAGAAGCTACAGTTCCCCTAGCTATAGAAACAAATCTGACATTAGGGCTAGAGAGGGAGCATGACAGCAGTGCAGAGTTTGAACCTTATTGTTTGCTAGACAAACCTGATTGAGTTCTTTGACTGGGTGACTGGGAAGTGGATCAGAGAGGAGCAGTAGATGTGGCCTGCCTGGATTTCGGTAAGGTCTTCAACAATGTTCCACATAGGAGACTGATGAGCATGCTGGGCAACCTAGAAACTGGTGCAAAAGTAGTAAAATGGGTAAGACACTAGCTAAGCATTAGGAGTCAGAGGGTGGTAGCAAATGGGGCCACTTGGGAGAATGCAAGGTGACCAGTGGGGTGCCACAGGGGTCAGTATTAGGCCCTGTCCTCTTTAACATCTTTATGAGCTACATTGCAGAAGGGCTGGAAGGAAAGTATGTCTGTTCACGAATGACACAAAAATCTGCAGCAGAGTGGACACACCAACGGGTGGGGTGGAAAGAATGAGGGAGAATCAAAAAGCTGGAAGAATAGTCAAGGGATGGCAGCTGGTTTTCAATGCAAAAAGTACAAAATCATGCACTTGGGGCATAGAAACCCAGGGTCATCGTGCCAACTGAGTGAGGCAGTATTAGCAACCACAAAACAGGAAAGGGCCTAGGGGTAATCATTTTTGATGACCTGAAGGTAGCCATGCAGTGTGATAAGGCAGTGGGTAAGGCTAGCAGGATGCTCAGATGCAAAGGATGGGCATCCCCAGCAGAAAAAGAGAGGTAGTACTACCCTGTATAGATCACTGATAACACCCCACTTTTAGTACTGTGTCCAGTTCTGGAGGCCCCACCTCTGGAACGACATAAGATAGGTGGAGATGGTACAAAGCAGGGCTACCAAATGGTGCAGAGCCTGCATCAAAAACACTGAGGAAAGACTCAAGGAACTAAATATGTACTCTCTAGTTACATAGTAGTTGTCGGCAGAAAAGGACCTTCAAACAACATGAAGTCTTGCTATATATGACAATTGCAGTATGACCGCAGAGTTAGAACTGCTCGAGTGAAATAGTTAACTTTCCATGCAGGCATGGAATCTTGGCGTGAGCTCGGTTAAGTAAGTCTGTCTGCTTTCTTTCAAACCCAAACCATTAGATTCTTTACTCCGCCTCACTGAACAGTCGCTCGGAGATTTCTCCTTTTGCTCGGTTCATTTTCGCGGTTTTAAAGTGTAAAAACTCAGTTTTCGTCTGAAATTAACCGCAACGTTCGGTTCAAGCTCTGTCTGTGGTAATGTAAGTAATAGATAGTTTTGCATACAAAATTCTGTGTGGAACTTGTAAAATATTTATTGGTTCGGTTTGAACCGATCAGGTTGTGTTTTAAATCTCTAGTCCTTTTTAGTGTGCGGTTCCCGGTTCTTATTGGTTCTAAAAAAAAAGGATTTCATTACGTTTTTCCATGACCATGACACGGTTGGGAACCGATAGGAGAATCTTGCTTGGCGGATTGCCATAAACGGGCAAGTTTGGTTAGGCTGGCATAATGTCTGAGAAACCCAAAAGAAAACCAGGCCACTGGGTTTCCAGCACTGTAGTGTCTGTGGGGAAGCCTTTGCCAAGGCTGACCCTCACACCACCTGTGTTTATTGCCTGGGGTTTGACCACCTCGATGCAGACTGCCAGATTTCGTAAATTTCCCTGCTGCCACCGTGGAAAAGAGAGTTGGTAGGCTCAGGGAAGGGAGGCTAAAATCCAGCTGACCGGATGGCGGCCTGGTTCAGTGCCAACAGACGGAGAGTGCCCTCTGACCAGGGCGATACTTCCTCGGCAACGAAGAGCTGGCCTCGAGCCAGTCTCCAAGGACTAGAAAGTCTGCTGCTGTGAGAAAAGTTCTTTCCCCAACAGCTCAAGAGATAGCTAAAGCAATCCAAATTGTCTAGTCTCTTCCTCGTTCCTGAACCGCACCATCTGGGAGACGCTCGATTCAACTGTCCCACCGGTTCAAGATTATGATTTTGAGGAATTTTATGAACCGTGGAGGGGAAGAGGAGTATGAGGAGAGTGAATATGGTCTGGAGGATCTGGATGCTCCCACTGAACCGGACACCTCTCCAGACAGACCTTTAGGGTTTCTCCTCCAAGGCTTTCTGAGTCCCTTCTCACTTTATGTTTTATAAAAGGTTGCTGAAACTCTTCAGCTCCTTGTTGAGGAAACTGTTGATGACCAGGAAGAGCCTGATTATGTAGAAATGATGGATATTCCAGAATCTAAGAGACTGTATTCCTCTTCACAAATCTTTTAGGAAGCAGACAGTAAAGTTTTAAAACTCCTCATTCTATACCTCCCGTAGATAAAAGAAATGGACAGAAGGTATACTTTATCAGGTTCTGACATGGAATTCCTATACAGCAATGCAGCCATGTGGGGGTAGTACAGGCTGCAGCTCAGACAGGCAATATTCCTCTAGCTTCACACCCTCCTGAAAAGGACTCCAGAAGATTGATGCTATGGCAAAGAAACAGTACATGGCAGCATTCTTGGGACTCAGACAAGCAAATTATATGGCTTATGCTGCCAGATACCAGAAATCCAGATGGGATACTGTGCTGGCTCTAGCTAAACAAGTCCCTGACCAGCTTGCCAGGGAGCTGGAACAGGTGGCTAAGGATGGTATTGAGGCATCAAAGGTGCAATTTCATGCTGTGGTGGACTCTAATGATGTATCTTCAAGAGTCATGGCTACATCTGTGGCACTTAGCAGAATGGCTTGGCTCAGATGCACCACCTTGTCACAGGATACCCAGTCTAAGGCTATGGATTTTCCTGTGGTTGGCAATTCTCTGTTTGGGGAGCAGACAGAGAATTACATGAAGAAAATGGATGAATACAGGACTACCTATAGGAGTGCTCAGGCCAAGGAAAGGCAGGCCACTCCTCAGAAGCAGCTTCCCAAGGGCAGGGTCAGGCCTTTTCATAGGCCTTTTACCAGGCTCAGGCCTCCTCTTCCTCCTATGCCCAAAGGGATTCTTTAGAGGGAGGGCAGACGGGGTGCAAGCAGGCCTGCTTCTACCCCTCAGCCCAAAGCCCCTGCCAAGCAGGCACCCTGATGGGGTAGCCAGGGCCACTTCTCCTCTACCTGTAGGGGCAGGCTGGCTTACTTTGTCCAGAACTGGGAGCTCTCACATCAGACAAGTGGGTCCTGGAAGTAGTAAGCCAGGGACTGGTTCTCAGCTTCCAAAAATTTCCGAAGATGAGAGACAGATCTTTTCTCCTGCATCTCCTTCAGAGGCACTCATTTTAGAGTCAGAGGTCTGTACCCTCCTTGCTCTCAGAGCCATGGAAAGGGTTCCACCCTACACCAGGGCAAAGGTTTGTACTCCAGGTACTTCCTTACCCCAAAAGACAGGAGAATGGCGGCCCATCCTGGATCTCAGATACCTGAACAAGCACCTTTTAAAACCAAAGTTCAAATGGTGACTCTAGGGATCATTTACCCTCCCTAAGGCCAGGGACTGGCTAGCATCCCTGGACCTCAAGGATGCCTACTTCCATATTCTCATCAGAAGCTCCCACGAAAGTACCTCAGGTTCAAGCTGCCCTCAGGCCATTACCAGTTCAGAGCAATGCCCTTTGTCTCACCTCGGGCCAAGTGGTCTCACCAAATGCCTGGCAGTAGCAGTAGCTTGCCTAAGAAGGCAAAAGATTGCCATCTTTCCTTACCTGGATGATTGGCTCTTAGTAGGCCAATCCCAGATCAGGTCAACCTACTTCCCTAGGTTTCCTTCTGAATCTCCCAAGTCAGTGCTGGAGCCTGTCCAGCTCCTAACCTTCATAGGCGCAGAACTGAACACCCAGGAAGCAAGGGCCTTCCCTCCCTTAGACAGGGCAAACACCCTAGTCTCCCTGGCCTCCTCATTCACCCTGCTGGTCTCTCGACCAGCAAGGCATTTCTGCAGCTCCTGGGACACATGGCTGCTTCCACAGCAGTAGTGCAAGGAGCAAGATTTCAGATGAGGGCAAGTTGATCCCAGTAACTCGAACCCTGATCCAAGCCCTACAGTGGTGGCAGGATCAGAGCAACCTGAGACAAGGAGTTCCCTTCATCACTCAGCCTCACTCATTAATCCTTACTACAGATGCATCCCCTCTTGGGGTGGGGACCCACATGGGCGACCTCACTACCCAGGGACTGTGGTCCCCACAGGAATCTCTGCTCCCATCAACCTGTTGGAGCTCAGAGCAGTTTTCTAGCACTTCAAGCTTTCTCCAAATCTGTTCAGAACAAAATTGTACAGGTCAGAACAGACAACACCACTACAATGTGGTACATCAACAAACAGGGGCACTTGGTCTACGGCCTTGTACCAGAAGCCATGAAGTTGTGGTCTCTGGCCTACTCCTGAACACTTCCTTACGGAAGTTCACCTCCCAGGTAAAGACAATGTCCTGGCAGATGCTCTCAGCAGGATCTCTCAGGGTCATCACGAGTGGTCCCTGGATCCCTGGTTCTGGGAGTGGTATTTGCCAAATGGGGCACCCATAAATAGATCTCTTTGCAGCTCCAGACAATCATCAACTTCCTCTCTTTTGCTGCAGGCCCACAGTCTTGGGCTCAGTCCCTCTGGGCGCCTTATCCCTCAGCTGGGAAGGAAGTTTCTCTATGCCTTTCCCCTTCCCTCTCTGTTTAAAGTGCTAGTCAAAATCAGATCCCAATCCTGCAGGGTCATTCTGATTGCCCCGGATTGGGCCAGGCAACCCTGGTATCCTCTCCTCCTGTCCTTGGCAGTCCATCCTCCCTGTGCCTTCCCAAGAATCACAATCTGTTAACCTGTGCCCAGGGAAGGGTTTGTACCGAACCTCAAGTCTCTCAATCTCAAGGCCTGGTTCTTGAAAAGCTAGAGTTTGCTGGCCCACACTCTCTCAAGGTGTAATGGATATACTCAAGGCTTCTAGGAAGCCTTCTACCAGGGCTACTTACAATTCCAAATGGAAAAGATTTTCCATATGGTGCTCAGAAAAGAATATTTCAAAGACTCTGCTGATCTACCCACAGTTCTAGATTATATGGTCCATCTAAACACTTTGGGTCTGAGACCAGCTACCCTGAAGGTACATTTGGCAGCTGTCTCCGCCTTTGTTTCAGCAGGTAAACCCTCTCCTCTTTCATCTCACCCTGTGTTTTCCAAGTTTTTCAAAGGTTTGCTTCACACCAACCCTCCATTTAGGGACCCTGCCCTGCCTGGACCTCAATGTTTGCATTGCTCAGCTCATGCAACCTCCCTTTGAGCCCTTGTCTTCAGCTGAGCTTAAGTTCTTGACTTGGAAAACTGTGTTTCTGGTAGCTATCAACTCTGCCAGATGCATAAGTGAACTACAAGCATTGTCAGTGGAGCCAGACTTTATCTCCTTTCACAGAGATAAGGTAGTCCTTTGGACTAATAGAAGTTTCTGCCTAAGGTGGTTTCAGATTTCCACCTTAACCAATCTATTTCTCTCCCAGTTTACTTTACTGACCATTCCTCCTCCTCTGGTGAGAGGAGGCTGCACAGCTTAGATGTGAAAAGGGCCCTTAGTTACTACATTGAACGTACTAGGGCCACAGGTTTGACTTCCTCCAACTGTTCCTCACTTATGGTGAGGTTGGGAAGGAAACCTGCCACTAAAAGATCCATTGCCAGGTGGATTGTCTCTTGTATCCAATTCTGTTATGAAAAGCTGGGTAAGGTTCCCCTCAGGCCTGGAGGCTCACTCAGGGGTACAGCTGCTTCTCTGGCTGCTGCCAGAGACATCCCTATTTTAGAGATATGTCAAGCAGCTACATGGAAAACAGTTCACACTTTTACCAAGCATTATTCCTTGGACATCCAGGCTCGGAGTGATGCTCTGGTTTAGCACAGCTGTCCTTCAGAGCCTATTCCCTAAGTAGGTTCTGTCCCTCCTCCATGGGGGTACTGCTGTGTAGTCTTGCATTGTCATAATATAGCAAGACTTCATGTTGTTTGAAGAAAAAGTTACTCATCTTAGTAATGTTGTTTCTTCTAATGGAGTCTTGCTATATTATGACCTCCTCCTGCCTGCCCCTCTCAGAACCTTGTTTTGGGCTGTGGGTGGGCAGTCCAGTGTTGGCACTTAGTAGATGCCCACTTTTTGTTTTCACCCTCCTTTTTGGGGGTGACTGGTGTTGTGTTTTTCATTTTTTTCTCCCTGACTTGAGTCTTTGTTTTGGGACCAAAAATGTGTTCTTATGTTTAGTAGCCAGTTGGCTAGTGTAGGTTTACAGCTTCCACACAGAGCCTTAGTGAGTTTGGCTTGTAAAGATCTGACGGTTTGGGTTTGAAAGAAAGCAGACAGAGCTTCCTTAACTGAGGCTCATCAAGATTCCATGCCAGCATGGAAAGTTAACTATTTCACCTCCAGAGCAGTTCTAACCCAAGTGGTCATACTGCAATTGTCATAATATATCAAGACTCCATTAGAAGAAACAACATTACTAAGGTGAGTAATTTTTCTTTTGGTCCATCAGTCTGCCCTGTATCAATTAGCTCTTACTTGCTTAATATAGGTCCTGCTAGACCCGTGTCTGTACTTCTCCTCTGTCCCATTCTCACTAATCCTCTCTGGCTGTCCCATGCATGTTTGAATGTGTTCACAGTGTCTGCACATGCCACTTCCTCTGGCAGTCTGTTCCATGGTTCAACTAGTCCTTCTGTGAAGAAGTACATTCCTCACTTTGCCCTAAGCCTCTCCCTCAGCCTCATTTCATGATCCCTTGGCCTAGTGCTCTCCTTTTTGGTATTCCATGACTTTGGCGACCACGATTGGGCACCTACTGAAAGGCGACTCAGTTGGTGCCTGTCATCAGGCTGACTGGGGAAGGTGGGTGACCAGATAGGGGTGCCAATATAACAACATCCTGTCGTTACATGCCTGCGCACAGGGAACAAGCACACCGAGTGTGGAGTGGGTGGGGATGGAGGAGTTGTGAGGGTGGCACTGTGGCGAGCTGCTTCAGTGGTGTGGTGGGTGAGTACAGGGCTGTGGCAGGAATGGTGCTGGGTCTGGGTCTGGGCGCAGGTACTTTTGTTGTGCCCGGCCCCAATATTTTGTTCTCGTTTGCACCCCCGACATACACCCCCTGAAGTTGGGAATCTTTAAGTAGGGGGGCTGCGGGAGAACGCAAATCCAACTCCCCAGTGCCATTTTGCTGTGTGCTGGGGAGTACATTGCTGAAATATTTTTCGATGATGTGCCCTCACCCTAACGGCATCACAATTATCACATAGACCCTTCTTTCAAACAACATGAAGTCTTGCTATATTATGACAGTAGCAGTTTGTCCCACCACTAGAACTGCTCGGAGGTGAAATGGTTAATACCATTCCAAAATAGAACTTTGAGCACGAGCTCTAGAAGCAGCTCTATCTGTGTAATTTCAAACCTGAACTGTCAGATTCTTTACTCCGCCTCAGTGAACAGTCGCTCCGAGAGATTTCTCCTACTGCTGGTTCATTTCTCGGTTTAAACAGTGTTTTCTCGGTTCGATTCAACTGAGAATAGTTTTATTTTAACCTAAAACCGTTCAGTTTCAAGCTCTGTCTGTGGTAATTAAGTAAATTAAAGGTTTTGTCTGTGTGGAACTTGTAAGTTTATCGGTTCAGTTTTGAACCGATAAGCTGGAGTTAAAACTTATTAACTTTAAGTTTAACATTTTAGAGTGCGGTTCCGGTTCTTATCGGTTCTAAAAAAACGGATTTTATTACGGTTTCCAATACCCGTGACACGGTTAGGAACCGATAAGGATGTCTTGCCTAGCACTGCCGTTTAAAGGGCAAGTTTTTCTGATTAGGCTGGCATTATGTCTGAGAAACCCAAAAGAAAAACCGGGCCCACTGGGTTTCAACACTGTGATGTCTGTGGGAAGTCTTTGCCAAGGCTGACCACACACCACATGTGTCTAGTGTCTGGGGTTTGACCACTCCAGTCAGACTGCCAGACATTAAGAATTCCCTGCAGCCACCCTGGAAAAGAGATTGGGCAGGCTCAGGAATTAGAGGCCAAAGTCCACTGACCGGATGGCCAGCCGGTTCGGTGCCAACCGAACCAGAGGAAGTGCCCTCTGACCAGGGCCAGACTTTCTCGGCAAAGAAAAGCTGGTTCTGAGGAACCAATTCCAGTAAAGAAAACAAGAAAGTCAGCAGGTTTGGAGTCCAAACCCTTCTCCAACTGCTGCAGAGATAGCAAAAGCCATACAAATTGTCCAGTCACTGTCTTAGGTTCCATCCGAACCGCCACTATCTGGCAAAAGGTCGGTTCGTCCGGTTCCAGTGGTTCAGAATATGATGTTGAGGAATTTTATGAACCAGAGGAGGGGAGGATGATTATGAACAGTACGAATGTGGCTGGGAAGGTCTGGGTGCCCATTGAACTGGACATTTCCCCAGACAGACCTCTAGAATCTCCCCTATGCTATCTGAGTCCCCATCTCATTTTATGTTTTACAAAAAGTTGCTGAAACCCTCCAGCTTCCCTTGGAAGAAGCTGTGGATGAGCAAGAGGAGCCTGGTTTTGTAGAAATGATGGATATTCCAGAGTCTAGGAGATTGTCTATTCCTTTGCAAAAGTCTTTTAGGAAGCAAACAATAAAAATTTTAAAGATCCTATTTCTGTGCCTCCTGTAGCTAAAAGATGGACAGAAGGTACACATTGTCAGGTCCTGATACAGAATTCCTTTCTCAGCAATGCAGTCATGTTGGGAGTAGTTCAGGCTGCAGCCTGTGATAAAGCTAATATCCCTTGGCTTCACATCCTCCTGACAAGGATTCCAGGAAGATTGATGCCATGGCGAAAAAACAGTATATGGCAGCCTCTCTGGGACTCAGGCAAGCAAATTATATGGCTTACGTAGCTAGGTATCAGAACTTTAGATGGGATACTGTTATGGAATTAGCCAAGCAAGTCCATGGCCAGCTGGCATAGCGAACTAGAACAGGTGGCTGCTGATGGCATTGAGGCTTCTAAGGTACAGTTTCACGCTGCTGTGGATGTTAATGATGTTTCCTCTAGGGTCATGGCCACATCTGTAGCTTTTCAGAGGTTAGCCTGGCTCAGGTGTACTAGTCTGTCACAGGATACCCAGACTAAGGCTATGGATTTTCCTGTGGTGGGAAATTCTCTGTTCAAACAACATGAAGTCTTGCTATATTATAGACATTAGCAGTTTGTTCCAGCTCTAGAACTGCCCTGAGTGAAATGGTTAAAACCATTCCAAAATAGAATTTTGGCACAGAGCAGCTCTATCGTCATTTCAAACTTGAACTGTCAGATTCTTTACTCCGCCTCAGTGAACAATCGCTCCGAGATTTCTCCTTCTGCTCAGTTCATTTCTCGGTTTAAAAGTGTTTTCTCGTTGGATTTAACCGAGAATAGTTTTTTTTAACCGTAAAACCGTTCAGTTCAAGCTCTATCTGTGGTAACCGTAAATAAATGAAGGTTTTGTCTGTGTGGAACTTGTAAGTTATCGGTTCGGTTTTGAACAGATCAGTGGGTTTAAAACTCATTTAAAACTAAAGTTACTATTTTAGAGTGCGGTTCCCAGTTCTTATCGGTTCTAAAAAACTGATTTATTACGTTTTTCCAATACCAGAGACACGGTTAGGAACCGATAAAGGTGTCTTGCCTGGCACTGCCGTTAAAAGGGCAAGTTTTTGGTTAG
Organism: Neoceratodus forsteri; assembly: GCA_016271365.2. Lineage (NCBI taxonomy): Eukaryota > Metazoa > Chordata > Ceratodontiformes > Ceratodontidae > Neoceratodus > Neoceratodus forsteri. The sequence continues at coordinate 1,378,262,255 of CM057456.1, read as the reverse complement.
GCTGGCATTATGTCTGAGAAACCCAAAAGAAAAACCGGCCCACTGGGTTTCAACACTGTGATGTTTGTGGGAAGTCTTTGCCACGGCTGACCCACACACCACATGTGTTTATTGTCTGGGGTTTGACCACCTCCAGTCAGACTGCCAGGTATGTAAGAATTTCCTGCAGCCACCCTGGAAAAAGATTGGGCAGGCTCAGGGAGCGAGAGGCCAAAAGTCTGCTGACCGGATGGCCAGCCCGGTTCGGTGCCAACCGAACCAGAGGGAGTGCCCTCTGACCAGGCCAGACTTCCTCGGGCAAAGAAAAGCTGGTTCTGAGGAACCAATTCCAGTAAAGAAAACAAGAACATCAGCAGGTCTGGGTCCAAAATTCCTTCTCCAACTGCTGCAGAGATAGCAAAAGCCATACAAATTGTCCAGTCACTGTCTCAGGGTCCGTCCGAACCACCACTATCTGGTAAAAGGTCGGTTTGTCCGGTCCCAGTGGTTCAGGATTATGATATTGAGGAATTTTATGAACCAGAGGAAGGGAGGAGGATTATGAACAGTATGAATGTGGCTGGGAAGGTCTGGTGTGCCCATTGAACCAGACATCTCCCAGACAGACCTTTAGAATCTCCCCTATGCTGTCTGAGTCCCCATCTCATTTAATGTTTTATAAAAAGTTGCTGAAACCCTTCAGCTTCCTTTAGAAGAGGCTGTGGATGAGCAAGAGGAGCCTGATTTTGTAGAAATGATGGATATTCCAGAGTCTAGGAGATTGTCTATTCCTTTACATAAGTCTTTTAGGAAACAAACAATTAAAATTTTAAAAGCTCCTAATTCTGTGCCTCATGTAGATAAAAGATGGACAGAAGGTATACATTGTCAGGCCCTGATACAGAATTCCTTTCTCAGCAATGCAGTCATGTTAGTAGTTCAGGCTGCTGCCTGTGATAAAGCTAATATTCCTTGGCTTCACATCCTCCTGACAAGGTTCCAGGAAAATTGATGCCATGGCAAAAAAACAGTATATGGCAGTCTCTCTGGGACTCAGGCAAGCAAATTATATGGCTTATGTAGCTAGGTATCAGAAATCTAGATGGGATACTGTTATGCAATTGGCCAAGCAGGCCCATGGCCAGCTGGCTAGTGAACTAGAACAGGTGGCTGCTGATGGCATTGAAGCCTCTAAGGTTCAGTTTCATGCTGCTGTGGATGTTAATGATGTTTCCTCTAGGGTCATGGCCCACATCTGTAGCTTTCATAGGTTGGCCTGGCTCAGGTGTACTAGTTTGTCACAGGATACCCAGATTAAGGCTATGCATTTTCCTGTGGTGGGAAATTCTCTGTTTGGAGAGCAGACAGAGAATTACATGAAGAAGATGGATGAATATAGGACTACTTACAAGAGTGCCCAGGCTAAGGGGCAAGCCACTCCTCAAGGCATGCCCCAGGGGTAAGGGTAGGCCTTTTTCACAGAGCCTTTCTACCAGACTCAGGCCTCCTCTGCCTATGCTCAGAGGGCTTCTTCAGAGGCAGGGGCAGGCGAGGGTGGGCAGACCAGCTCCACCCCCAGCCTAAAAGCTCCTGCAAAACAGGCACCCTGAAGGGTGCCCAGAACGATTCTTCTGTACCAGTGGGGGGCAGGCTGGCTTAATTCAGTCAGAATTGGGCTTCTTTAACCTCCAGACAAGTGGGTTCTGGAAGTAGTAAGCCAGGGTCTGGTTCTCAGCTTCAAAAGTTTCCCAAGTTGAGAAGCAGACTTTTTCTACCTGAAGTGCTTCAGAGACCCTCACTCTGGAAACAGAGGTCTCATCCCTGTTAGCTCTCAGAGCAGTAGAAGGGTTCCTCCCTGCATCAGGGCAGGGGTCTGTATTCTAGATACTTCCTTACCCCAAAAGACAGGAGAATGGCGGCCCATTTTAGATCTCAGATATCTGAACAAGCATCTTTTGAAACCAAAGTTCAAAATGGTAACTCTGGCAATGATTTTACCTTCCCTAAGGCCAGGGACTGGCTAGCCTCCCTGGACCTCAAGGATGCCTATTTCCACATCCTAATCAGAAGATCCCATTGAAAGTACCTCAGATTCGAACTGCCCTCGGGTCATTACCAGTTCAGAGCAATGCCCTTGCCTTACCTCTGCTCCAAGGGTATTCACAAAGTGTCTAGCATTGGCAGTGGCCCATTAAGGAGGCAGAGGATTGCTGTTTTCCCTATCTAGACGACTGGCTCATTGTAGGCCAGTCCCCAGAACAGGTAAAATCTCACCTGCAGGTCACCCAGCAGCTTCTCACCTCCCTGGGTTTTCTGCTAAACCTACCAAAGTCGGTTCTGGAACCAGTCCAGGTACTCACCTTTATAGGGGCAGAATTGGACACAAAGCTAGCCAGAGCCTTTCTTCCCCAGAAAGGGTAAGGAATTTAGTGGCTCTGGCCTCTTCCTTCACTCTGTAAGTCTCTCGACCAGCAAGACACTTTCTGCAGCTCCTGGGGCACATGGCTGCATCCACAGCTGTTGTGCAGGGGCCAGATTTCAGATGAGAGACATTCAGTTTCACTTGAGAACCTTTTGGTCTCAGAGAAGAGACCCCTTTCCAAGTTGGTCCCAGTGACTCGAACCTTGATCCTAGCTCTCCAGTGGTGGCAGGATCAGAGCAATTTAAGAGCGGTTGTCCTCTTCATTTACCCTTCTCACGACTTGACTCTCACTACAGATGCTTCCCTTCTGGCTTGAGGGCCCACATGGTGACCTTTCCACTCAGGGAGTTTGGTCCCCAGGAATCTCTGCTCCACATCAATTTGCTGGAACTCAGAGCTGTCTTTTTAGCTATTCAAGCTTTTCTGCATCTGTCCACGACAAGGTGATACAAGTCAGAACAGACAACACCACAACAATGTGGTACATCAACAAACAGGGGGCACTCGATCTTGGCCTTGTGCACCGAGGTAATGAAGTTGTGGTCTCTGGCCTATTCCTGAACACTTCCTCATAGCAGTTCATCTTCCAGGGAAGGACAATGTCCTAGCGGATGCCCTCAGCAGGATTTCCCAGGGCCATCACGAATGGTCCCTGGATCCTCAAGTGCTGGGGATTGTTTTGCCAGGTGGGGTATCCCTCAGATAGATCTTTTGTAGCCCCAGACAATCACAAACTTCCTCTGTTCTGTTGCAGGCCTCCAGTGATGGCTCAGTTCCCTGGATGCCTTCTTCTGGATTGGGAGGGAAGTTTCTCTATGCTTCCCCTTTCCTCTCTATTCAAAGAACTAGTCAAAATCAGATCTCAACCTTGCAGGGTGATTCTGATTGCCCGGATTGGGCAAGGCAGCCCTGGTACCCACTCCTTCTGTCTCTGACAGTCCATCTTCCCTGTGCCTCCCGGAATCACAATCTGTTGACCAGTGCCCAGGAAGGGTTTGATATCCGGACCTCAAATCCCTCAACCTCAAGGCCTGGCTCTTGAGGAGATAGAGTTTGCTGATTTACACCTCTCTCAGGGTGTTCTTGAGATCCTAAAGGCTTCCAGAAAGCCTTCCACTAGAACTACTTATAGTTCTAAATGGAAAAGGTTTTCCATTTGGTGTGCTGGAAAAATATTTCCCCAGAATCTGCTGAATTGCCCATTTGTTAGATTACATGGTACATCTTAATTCCTTGGGTCTCAGACCAGCTACCCTGAGAGTTCATTTGGCAGCTGTGTCTGCTTTTGTGTCAGCAGGAAAGTCATCCCTCTTTTCCTCTCGTCCTGTGTTTTCCAAGTTTTTAAGGGATTACTCTGTACTAATCCTCCCTTTTCGGGAACCGCCCTGCTTGGGACCTTAATGTTTGCATTGCCCAGTTAATGCAACCCCTTTTGAACCTCTGTCTTCTGCAGAGCTTAAGTACCTAACTTGGAAAACTGTTTTCTAGTGGCTATCACTTCTGCCAGATGCATAAGTGAATTGCAAGCCTTGTCAGTGGAGACTGACTTTATTTCTTTCCACAGGGATAAGGTAGTCCTTAGGACTAATAGGAAGATTTTGCCTAAGGTGGTTTCAGATTTCCATCTTAATCAATCTATCTCCTTCCAGTATTTTCACTGATCACTCCTCTTTGGGTGAGAGGAAGTTGCACAGCCTGGATGTTAAGAGAGCTCTTAGTTATTATATAGAGTGTACCAAAGGTCAGAGTTGAATCCCTCCAACTTTTCCTTACCTATGGTGAAGTTGGGAAAGGCAAACCTGCCACTAAGAGATCAATAGCCAGGTGGATTGTCTCTTGTATCCAATTTGTTATCAGAAAGTGGGCAGAGCCCCCTGGTTTGAGGCTCATTCTACCAGGGGTACAGCTGATCTCTAGCTGCTGCCAGAGATATCCCTTTATTAGAGATTTGCCAGGCTGCTACTTGGAAAATGGTACACACTTTACCAAGCATTACTCCCTGGATGTCCAGGCCAGGAGAGATGCTCGGTTTGGCACAGCTGTTCTTCAGAGCCTATTCCTAAGTAGGTTCTGCCCCTCCTCCATGGAGGTACTGCTGTATTCTGCTAATGTCTATAATATAGCAAGACTTCATGTTGTTTGAAGAAAAATTTCTCACCTTAGTAATGTTGTTTCTTCTAATGGAGTCTTGCTATATTATAGACCTCCCAACCTGCCCCTCTCAGAACCTCTACTTGGTGAGGTGAGGGCAACTTAGTGTTGGCACTACTTATGTCCTGTTAGCATTTTGTCCCCTTTGGGACTTTGGGGGTGTGTATGTGTACGTGTGTGTGTTTTATTATACTTATGTTCCATTTTCATATTATTAGAATGGTGTTAGTATTTCTGGTCCCCTGACTTGAGTCTTGGGTGTTGGGACCATCAATGGTTGTTATTATTTAGGTAGCCATTTGGCTAGTGTAGGTTACAGCTTCCACACAGACCTTAGTGAGTTTGGCTCAGAAAGATCTGACAGTTCAAGTTTGAAATGACACAGATAGAGCTGCTCTCGTGCCAAAATTCTATTTTGGAATGATTTAACCATTTCACTCTGGGGCAGTTCTAGAGCTGGAACAAACTGCTAATGTCTATAATATAGCAAGACTCCATTAGAAGAAACAACATTACTAAGGTGAGTAATTTTTCTTTGGGAGCAGACAGAAAATTACATGAAAAAGATGGATGAATATAGGACTACTTACAAAAGTGCCCAAGCTAAGGAGCTGCAAGCCACTCCTCAGAGGCATACCTCAGGGGTAGGGGGTAGGCCTTTCACAGGCCTTTTACCAGACTCAGGCCTCCTCTGCCTATGCTCAGAGGGCTGCTTCAGAGGCAGAGGCAGATGAGGGGTGGGCAGGCCTGCGCCACCCCTCAGCCTAAAGCTCCTGCTAAGCAGGCACCCTGATGGGGTGCCCAGGGCCGATTCTCCTTTACCGTAGGGGGCAGGCTGGCTTACTTCAGTCAGAACTGGGCTTCTTTAACCTCAGACAAGTGGGTTCTGGAAGTAGTAAGCCAGGGTCTGTTTCAGCTTCAAAAGTTTCCCAAGTTGAGAACCAGACTTTTTCTACCTGCAAGTGCTTCAGAGACCTTTGCTCTGGAAGCAGAGGTCTCAACCCTGTTGGCTCTCAGAGCAGTAGAAAGGGTTCCTCCCTGTACCAGGGCAGGGTCTGTATTCAGATACTTCCTTACCCCAAAAGACAGGAGAATGGCGGCCCATTTTAGACCTCAGATATCTGAACAATCATCTTTTGAAACCAAAGTTCAAAATGGTAACTCTGGCAATGATTTTACCTCCCTAAGGCCAGGGGACTGGTTAGCCTCCCTGGACCTCAAGGATGCCTATTTCCACGTCCTAATCAGAAGCTCCCATAGAAAGTACCTCAGATTCGAACTACCCTCAGGTCATTACCAGTTCAGAGCAATGCCCTTCGGCCTTACCTCTGCCCCAAGGGTATTCACAAAGTGTCTAGCAGTGGCAGTGGATCACTTAAGGAGGCAAAGGATTACTGTTTTTCCCTATCTAGACGATTGGCTCATTGTAGGCCAGTCCCCAGAACAGGTAAAATCTCATCTGAAAGTTACCCAGCAGCTTCTAACCTCCCTGGGCTTTCTGCTAAATCTACCAAAGTCAGTTCTGGAACCAGTCCAGGTACTCACCTTTATAGGGGCAGAGTTGGACACAAAGCTAGCCAGAGCTTTTCTTCCTTAGAAAGGGTGACGAATTTAGTGACTCTGGCCGCCTCCTTCACCCTGCAGGTCTCTCGACCAGCAAGACACTTTCTGCAGCTCCTGGGACACATGGCTGCATCCACAGTTGTTGTGCAGGTAGCAAGATTTCAGATGAGAGACATTCAGTTTCACTTGAGAACCTATTGGTCTCAGAGAAGAGACCCCCTTTCCAAGTTGGTCCCAGTGACTCGAACCTTGATCCAGGCCCTCCAGTGGTGGCAGGATCAGAGCAATTAAGATTGGGGTACCTTCATTCCCCCTGCTCACAATTTGACTCTCACTACAGATGCTTCCTTCTGGGTTGGGAGCCCACATGGGCGACCTTTCCACTCAGGAGTGTGGTCCCCTGGGAATCTCTGCTCCACATCAATTTGCTGGAACTCAGAGCTGTCTTTTTAGCTCTTCAAGCATTTTCTGCATCTGTCCACAACAAGGTGATACAAGTCAGAACAGACAACACCACAACAATGTGGTACATCAACAAACAGGGGGCACTCGGTCTTCAGCCTTGTGCACCAAGGCAATGAAGTTGTGGTCTCTGGCCTATTCCCTGAACACTTCCTCATAGCAGTTCATCTTCCAGGGAAGGACAATGTCCTAGCGGATGCTCTCAGCAGGATTTCCCAGGGCCATCACAAATGGTCCCTGGATCCTCAAGTGCTGGGGATAGTCTTTGCCAGATGGGGCACCCCTCAGATAGATCTTTTGCAGCCCCAGACAGTCACAAACTTCCTCTGTTCTGTTGCAGGCCTCCAGTGTTGGGCTCAGTCCCCTGGATGCCCTTCTCCTGGATTGGGAGGAAGTTTCTTTATGCTTTCCTCCCTCCCTCTCCTATTCAAAGTATTAGTCAAAATCAGATCTCTGCCTGCAGGGTGATTCTGATTGCCCCGGATTAGGCTAGGCAGCCCTGGTACCCACTCCTTCTGTCACTGACAATCCATCTTCCCTTTGCCTCCCAGGATTCACAACCTGTTAACTTGTGCCCAGGGAAGGGTTTGGTATCCGGACCTCAAATCCTCAACCTCAAGGCCTGGCTCTTGAGGAGTTAGAGTTTGCTGATTTACACTCTCTCAAGGTGTTCTTGAAATCCTAAAGGCTTCCAGAAAGCCTTCCACTAGGGCTGCTTATAGTTCTAAATGGAAAAGGTTTTCCATTTGGTGTGCTGGAAAAATGTTTCCCAGAATCTGCTGATTTGCCCATTGTATTAGATTACATGGTCCATCTTAATTCCTTGGGTCTCAGACCAGCTACCCTGAGAGTCCATTTGGCAGCTGTATCTGCTTTTGTGTCAGCAGGAAAGTCATCCCCTCTTTCCACTCACCCTGTGTTTTCCAAGTTTTTAAGGGATTACTCCATAATAAACCACCCTTTTCGAACCGGCCCTGCCTGGGACCTTAATGTTTGTATTGCCCAGTTAATGCAACCCTCTTTTGAACCTTTGTTTTCTGCAGAGCTTAATATCTAACTTGAAAACTGTTTTCTGGGCTATCACTTCTGCTAGACGCATAAGTGAGTTGCAAGCCTTGCCAGTGGAAACTGACTTTATTTCTTTCCACAGGGATAAGGTAGTCCTTAGGACTAATAGGAAGTTTTTACCTAAGGTGGTTTCAGATTTCCATCTTAACCAATCTATCTCCTTCCAGTATTTTTCACTGATCACTCCTCTTCTGGTGAGAGGAGGTTGCACAGCCTGGATGTTAAGAGAGCTCTTAGTTACTATATAGAGCATACCAAAGGTCACAGGTTGAATCCTCCAACTTTTCCTTACCTATGGTGAAGTTAGGAAAGGCAAACCTACCACCTAAGATCAATTGCCAGGTGGATTGTCTCTTGTATCCAATTTTGTTATCAGAAACTGGGCAGAGATCCCCCTCTGGCTTGAGGGGCTCATTCTACCAGGGGTACAGCTCGTCTCTAGCTGCTGCCAGAGACATCCCTATATTAGAGATATGCCAGGCTGCTACTTGGAAAACGGTGCACACTTTTACCAAGCATTACTCCCTGGATGTCAGGCCAGGAGAGATGCTCAGTTTGGCACAGCTGTTCTTCAGAGCCTATTCCCTAAGTAGGTTCTGCCCTCCTCCATGGAGGTACTGCTGTGTAGTCTGCTACTGTCATAATATAGCAAGACTTCATGTTGTTTGAAGAAAAATTACTCACCTTAGTAATGTTGTTTCTTCTAATGGAGTCTTGCTGTTTATGACCTCCCCTCAGCCTGCCCTCTCAGAATTTCTACTTGGGTGGGGTGCGGCTTAGTGTGGGCACTATTTTATGCCCTTTAGCGTTCTCCTTTTTGGGAGTTTGGGGTGTTGTGTTTTATTATACTGTTGTTTTATTCTCATGTTTGTTAGAATTGTGTTAGTAGTTCTGGTCCTCTGACTTGAGTCTTGGGTGTTGGGACCAGCAATGGTTGTTAATATTTAGGTAGCATTTGGCTAGTGTAGGTTACAGCTTCCACACAGACCTTAGTGAGTTTTTGTTCGTAAAGATCTGACAGTTCAGGTTTGAAATTACACAGATAGAGCTGCTTCTTAGAGCTCGTGCTCAAAGTTCTATTTTGGAATGGTATTAACCATTTCACCTCCGAGCAGTTCTAGTGGTGGGACAAACTGCTACTGTCATAATATAAGAATTTCATTAGAAGAAACAACATTACTAAGGTGAGTAATTTTTCTTTTCTGCCGAAGCTACTCTCACCTCCATTATTAATCCCTTTGACATAGTTGAACATCTCTATCGTGTCCCCTCTCTTCTTACCTCCAGTGAGTACATGTTTAGCTCTCTGAGCCTGTCCTCATAGATTTTCTGATTCATTCCCTGGACCATTTTGATAGCCCTTCTCTGCACTGCCTCCACTTGGTTGATGTCCTACTTTTATTCCTCTACCAATGCAGCCCAGCATCTTGCTTGCCTTACCCACTGCCTTCCCACACTGACTTCCCACTTTGAGGTCATCTGTTATGATGACTCCTAGGTCCCTTTCCTCCTGAGTTGTTGCCACCTCCTCACCTCCTAGTTGGTATGTTACTCTTGGGTTCTTCTGCCCCATATGCATGACTTTACACTTTTGGCATTAAATCCCAGCTGCCAGACCCTTGACCATTCCTCCAGTTTTTAAGTTTCTCTCATTCTGTCCACTCCCTCCTGGGTGTCGACCATGTTGCAGATCTTTGTGTCATCTGGAATAGACATACTTTACCTTCTAGTCCATCTGCATTGCCTCTAATGAAGACATTGAATAGCAATGGCCCCAGGACTGACCCTGTGGTATCCCACTTGTCACCACCCTCCTCTGTTCCCTTGCATTTACTGCTATCCACTGGCTCCTGTTACTAAGCCAGTTCTGCACCAATTGTACCACTTTTGTCCCCACCCCAAGACAGGTCAACTTGCTAACTAATCTCTCTGTGTGGGAGTGTCAAAGGCCTTCCTGAAATCCAGGTAGGCCACATCCACTGCTTCCCCTTGTCCAGGACTCGTGTCACCCAGTCAAAGAACTCAGTCAGGTTAGTTTGGCATGATCTCCCACCTGTGAAGCCATGCTATCTTGGATCCTGCAACTTACTGCTGGTCAGGTACACCACCATCCTTTCCTTTATTAATGTTTCAAACAACATGAAGTCTTGCTATATTATGACATATGCAGTTAGACCCAGCTAGCGAACTGCTCTGGAGGTGAAAGAGTTAACTTTCCATGCCAGACGTGGAATCTTGGCGAGTTCGGTTGAGAACTCTGTCTGTTGTTCTTCAAACTCAAACTGTCAGATTCTTTACTCCACCTCACTGAACAGTTGCTCCGAGATTTCTCCTGCTGCTCGAGTTCATTTTGTCAGTTAAAAGTGTATCTCGGTTTTTAAACCGCATTTTTGTCTATATTTTAACGCAACCGGTCGGTTCAAGCTCTGTCTATGGCATCGTAAGTAATAGATAGATTTTACATTATTCTGTGTGGAACTTGCAAAGCGATATTATCGGTTCGGTTTGAACCGATCAGGTTGATGTTAAACTTTATTAAATTGCATTTAGAGTGCGGTTTCGGTTCTTATCGGTTCTAAAAAATGGATTTCATTACGTTTTCCACGACCAGTAACACGGTTGGGAACCAATAAGGGTGTCTTGCTTGGCGGATTGCCATAAACGGGCAAGTTTTTGGTTAGGTTGGCACTATGTCTGAGAAACCCAAAAGAAAAATGGGCCCACTGGGTTTCAGCACAGTAGTGTCTGTGGGGAACCTTTGCTAAGGCTGACCCACACACCACATGTGTTTATTGTCTGGGGTTTGACCACCTCAATGCAGACTGCCAGATTTGCAAAATTTCCTGCAGCTACCCTGGATAAGAGAGTTGGTAGGCTCAGGGAATGAGAGGCCAAGAATTCCGCTGACCGGATGGCCTGCCCGGTTCGGTGCCAACCGAACCAGAGGAGTGCCCTCTGACCAGGGCGAGACTCCTCGGCAAACGGAGAGCTGACTCAGAGGAGTCAGTCCCAGCAAAAGGACTAGAAAATCAGCAGGTGTGGAGCCAAAATTCCTTCTCCAACCGCTGCAGAGATAGCCAAATGATCAAAATTGTCCAGTCGCTTTCGTTCGGACCGAACCTGCACCATCAGGTAAGCTGTCGGTTCGGTCGGTGCCACCGTTCAAGAATATGATATAGAGGAATTTTATGAACCGGAGGAGGGAGGAAGATTATGAAGAGAGTGAATGTGATTTTGAAAGTCTGGATGTGCCCATTGAACCGGACATCTCCCAGACAGACCTTCAGGAGTGTCTCCCCTAGGCTTTCTGAGACCCCTTCTCATTTTATGTTTTATAAGAAAGTGGTTGAAACCTCCAGCTCCTTTGGAAGAAGCTGTGGATGAACAGGAGGAGCCTGACTATGTAGAAATGATGGATATCCCAGAGTCTAGGAGATTGTCTATTCCTTTACATAAATCTTTTAGAAACAGACAATAAAAATTTTAAAACTCCTCACACTATACCTCCTGTGGATAAAAATGGACAAGAGGTACATTGTCAGGCTCTGATATGGAGTTCCTTTCACAACACTGCAGCCATGTTGGGGTAGTGCAGGCTGCAGCCTGTGATAAGGCAAATATTCCCTTGGCTTCCATCCTGACAAGGACTCCAGGAGGATTGATGCCATAGCAAAGAAACAGTACATGGCAGCATCCTTGGGACTCAGACAGGCAAATTATATGGCCTATGTTGCAAGATACCAGAAATCCAGATGGGATACTGTTATGGCTCTAGCGAAACAGGTCCCTGGCCAGCTTGCCAGGAGCTGGAGCAGGTGGCTGCTGATGGTATTGAGGCATCCAAGGTGCAATTCCATGCTGCAGTGGACTCTAATGATGTATCTTCAAGAGTCATGGCTACATCTGTGGCTTTTTGCAGAATGGCTTGGCTCAGGTGTACTAGCCTGTCACAGGATACCCAGGCTAAGGCCATGGATTTCCTGTTGTGGTAACTCTCTGTTTGGGGAGCAGACAGAGAATTACATGAAGAAAATGGATGAGTATAGGACCACTTATAGGAGTGCACAGGCACGAAAGGCAGGCCACTCCTCAGAGGCAGCTTTCAGGGGCAGGGGCAGGCCTTTTCTCAGACCTTTTACCAAGCCCAGGCCTCCTTTTCAGCCTATGCCCAGAGGGGTTCTTCAGAGGGGAGGCAGACGGGCACGAGCAGGCCTGCTCCCACCCCTCAGCCTAAAGCCCCTGCCAAACAGGCACCCTGATGGAGGGCCAGGGCTGATTCTCCATTACCTGTGGGGCAGGCTGGTTTACTTCGTCCAGGACTGGGAGTCTTTAACATCAGACAAGTGGGTCCTGGAAGTAGTAAGCCAGGGACTGGTTCTCAGCTTCAAAAATTTCCAAAGATGAGAACCAGATCCTTTCCACCTGCAAATCCATCAGAGGCTCTCACTCTGAAACAGAAGTCTCAACCCTCCTGGCTCTCAGAGCTGTAGAAAGGTACCTCCCTACACCAGGGCAAAGGACTGTACTCCAGGTACTTCCTTACTCCAAAAAGACAGCAGAATGGCGGCCTATCCTGGATCTCAGATACCTAAACAAGCACCTTTTAAAACCAAAATTCAAAATGGTGACTCTGGGCATTATTTTACCCTCTCTAAGGCCAGGGGACTGGCTGACATCCCTGGACCTCAAGGATGCCTACTTCCATGTTCTCATCAGAAGCTCCCACTGAAAGTACGTCCGATTCAAACTGCCCTCAGGTCATTACCAGTTCAGAGCAATGCCCTTCGGCCTCACCTCTGCCCAAGGGTATTCACAAAATGCCTGGCAGTAGCAGTTGCTCATTTAAAAGGCAAAGATTGCCATCTTTCCTTACCTGGACGACTGGCTCATAGTGGGCCAGTCTCCAGACCAAGTCAAATTACACCTTCAGGTTACCCAGCAGCTGCTTACATCTCTAGGTTCCTTCTCAATCTCCCAAAGTCAGTTCTAGAGCCTGTTCAGCTACTCACCTTCATAGGCGCAGAACTGGACACAAAGCAGGCCAGAGCTTTTCTCCTCTAGAAAGAGCAAAGACCCTGGTGGCTCTGTCCTCCTCCTTCACTCTGCAGGTCTCTTGACCAGCAAGGCACTTTCTGCAGCTCCTAGGGCACATGGCTGCCTCCACAGCAGTAATGCAGGGAGCAAGATTTCAGATGAGGGACATTCAGTTCCATTTGAGAGCCTTCTGGTCTCAAAGGAGAGATCCTCTAACCAAATTGATCCCAGTAACTCGAACCCTGATCCAGACCCTACAGTGGTGGCAGGATCAGAGCAATCTGAGACAAGGGGTCCTTTCATCCTCAATCTCACTCCTTGACCCTTACTACAGATGCATCCCTCTTGGGGTGGGAGCTCACATGGGCAACCTCACAACCCAGAGATTGTGGTCCCTCAGGAATCTCTGCTCCACATCAATCTGTTGGAAATCAGAGCAGTTTTCTAGCACTTCAGGTTTTTTTCTGCATCTGTTCAGAACAAAGTGGTACAGGTCAGAACAGACAACACCACTACAATGTGGTACATCAAGAAACAGAGGGCATTCGGTCTTCGGCCTTGTGCACCAAGGCAATGAAGTTGTGGTCTCTGGCTTATTCCCTGAACACCTCCCTCATGGCAGTTCACCTCCCAGGCAAGGACAATGTCCTGGCAGATGCTCTGCAGGATTTCCCAGGGCCATCACGAATGGTCTCTGGATCCCCTAGTACTGGAGGTAGTATTTGCCAGGTGGGCACCCTCAGATAGATCTTTTGCAGCCGCAGACAATCACCAACTTCCCGCTGTTTTGCTGCAGGCCCCAGTGTTGAGCTCAGTCCTCTGGATGCCTTCCTTCTCAACTGGGAAGGAAAGTTCTCTATGCCTTCCCCTCTTCCCTCTCTTGTTCAAGGTGCTAGTCAAAATCAGATCTCAACCTTGCAAGATGATTCTGATTGCTCCAGATTGGGCCAGACAGCCCTGGTATCCACTCCTTCTGTCCTTAGCAGTCCACCTTCCCTGTGTCTTCCCAGGAATCACAATCTGTTAACCTGTGCCCAGGGAGAGTTTGGTACCGAATCTCAAATCCCTCAACCTCAAGGCCTGGCTCTTGAAGAGTTAGAGTTTGCTGACCTACACCTTTCTCAAGGTGTACTCGATATCTTGAAAGCTTCTAGGATGCCTTCCACCAGGGCTACTTATAATTCTAAATGGAAAAGGTTTTCCATATGGTGCTCTGGAAAGCATATTTCCCAGAATCTGTTGATTTGCCCATAGTCCTGCATTATATGGTCCACTTAAATACTTTGATGCTGAGGCCAGCTACCCTGAAAGTGCACTTGGCAGCTGTCTCTGCTTTTATATCAGCAGGAAAGCCTCTTCTCTTTCTGCTCACCCTGTATTCTCCAAGTTTTTCAAGGGATTGCTTCACACCAACCCTCCATTCAGGGACCCTGCTCCCACCTGGGATCTTAATGTTTGCATTGCTCAGCTTATGCAACCCCTTTGAGCCTTTGTCTTCAGCTGAGCTTAAGTACTTGACTTGGAAAACTGTGTTTCTGGTAGCCATCACTTCTGCCAGACGCATAAGTGAATTACAAGCTTTGTCAGTGGAGTCTGATTTTATCTCCTTTCACAGAGATAAGGTGGTCCTCAGGACTAACAGGAAGTTCTTGCCTAAGGTGGTTTCAGATTTCCACCTTAATCAATCTATATCTCTTCCAGTGTACTTCACTGACCATTCCTTCTCTGGCGAGAGGAGGCTGCACAGCTTAGATGTGAAGAGAGCCCTTAGTTACTACATAGAGCATACCAAGGGTCACAGGTTTGACTCCCTCCAACTATTCCTCACTTAATGTGAGGTTGGTAAAAGAAACCTGCCACTAAAAGGTCCATTGCCAGGTGGATTGTCTCTTGTATCCAATTTTGTTATCAAAACTGGGTAAGGTTCCCCTTCAGACCTGAGGGCTCACTCTACCAGAGGTACAGCTAGGCCCCTGGCTGCAGCCAGGGACATCCCTATCATAGAGATATGTCAAGCAGCTACCTGGAAAACAGTTCACACTTTCACCAAGCATTACTCCCTGGACATCCAGGCTGGATTGATGCTCGGTTTGGCATAGCTGTGCTTCAGAGCCTATTTCCTAAGTAGGTTCTGTCCTCCTCCATGGAGGTACTGCTGTGTAGTCTGCATATGTCATAATATAGCAAGACTTCATGTTGTTTGAAGAAAAATTACTCACCTTAGTAATATTGTTTCTTCTAATGGAGTCTTGCTATATTATGACCTCCCTCCCCTGCCCTCTCAGAACCTCTGCTTTTGGATGTGGGTGGGCAGTGCAGTGTTGGCACTTAGTAGATGCCCACCTTGTTTTTCACCCCTTTTGGGGTGTTTGTGTGTTGTGTTTTTATTTTTTGGATCCTCTGACTTGAGTCTTTGTTTTAGGACCAAAAATGTGTTAATATTTTAGTAGCCAGTTGGCTAGTGCAGGTTTACAGCTTCCACACAGAATCTTAGTGCGTCTTGCTCGTAAAGATCTGACAGTTTGAGTTTGAAGAACAACAGACAGAGTTCTCAACCGAGTCAGACTCAAGATTCCATGCCTGGCATGGAAAGTTAACTCTTTCACCTCCGGAGCAGTTCGAAGGCTGGGTCTAACTGCATATGTCATAATATAGCAAGACTCCATTAGAAGAAACAACATTACTAAGGTGAGTAATTTTTCTTCATTTCCTTCCCACCCCGATATAAGGCTCACTGACACTAAAGGAAAGAGAGAAAGGGAGGATATGATAGAAATGTTCAAATACCTCATAGGTACAGTATTACTAAAGTACTGGAAGGTAGCATTTCCATAGAAAAGATGCTACAGGACAAGGGTCACACTCTGAGGCTGGAGGTGGGATTGGTTCGGATGAGATGTGATGAAATACTTCTTCACAGAGAGGATAGTGGATGCCTGGAACAGCCTTCCAGCAGAGGTGATGGGTGCTAAAATGGTAACAGGATTCAAGAATGCATGGGATAGACACAAGGGGCTATAGAAGAGGCGGGGAGAAGACCGACATTGAGTAGGGTCTGCAGTGGCAAAGTATGTAGGGAATATAGGGCAGACTAGGTGGGCCAAGAGGTCCATATCTGCTGACAACTTCTATGTTTCTATGTTTTTGTATTCTGTAATTAGCATACAGTTCTATCATTGGGGCATCACACCCTCAGGGAGAATGATGCTTGCAGTAAATCATTGATTTGTGATCTGCAGAGAAGAAACAAAATTATTACAGTGATTGTTTATTCTTTTAAACTCAAAATTTCTTAACTTGAGAGGTTCTAGAGCACCAAAGGGACTTTTACTTCCTGGTCACCAAAATGTCAGGTGGTGGTGTTCCAGTTTGGAACATGAAGGGCTAAATAATCATTACAGCTATGGTGAATTCCAGATGATTTTTTGAGCGACATAACCAATCCAACTAAGGAGGCTGGGTCTGCAGCTCCTGGATATGAAGGATACCTACCTTTTACACTTCAATCCAACTAACCCACAAAATAGAGGATTTTGGATGTGCATCGGTTAACAACAACATTGTATTCACTTCAAGAGGTTTCCATGACAACATAGTAAACCCTCGAGAGTGAAGCCTCAGAGGTTTACAGTTATCATGTAACCTCTAGAAGTGTTTAACTGATGCCCATCCATTGTCTTGTAGAGTGTATGGGCAACAACTTAACAACACTGAACATTTCTTGAGCACTGCTGAAAATACCTCACAAGCGTAATGAACACTGCAGTGCTGCTTATGTGTCCCCGCCTAAACAGGAAGAAGCCCTGCTTGATCCACATTCCCCTCTCACAGACTAGCTTTTTAAATAAAATACAGCAACACACACCTAAGCTGAACATCAAGACTGTCCTTTTAGCAGCACTGATATCTTTTGGCAGAGATCTCACCTGCTGTGGCCATTTCCGCATCATGATCAGAACAGATCTCATCGCAGCATCTGTTCCGCAGGAGCTGAGCATTTCCTAACGCATGTGCAAGGATAAATACTGTTGTTGTACAATCGATGTGATATACTCATGATGGCACAACAGCAATATTACGTCACATCGATGGTACAACACTGGTAAATGTTAGATTTTTGGAGATGATAGCGTTCTAACATACACTATAGATCTTATAGCCTCGAGGAAAGGGGGGGACATGATAGAAACATTCAAATACCTCAAGGAATCAACAAAGTCCAAGAGGTAGCATCTTTCAGAAAAAGAGATGTGCAAGAACAAGGGGCACAATTTGAAGATAGAGGACAGCTCAGAGGTAATGTGAGGAAGTATTTCTTCACAGAGAGGGTTGTAGATGCATGGAACAGCCTTCCTGAGGAGGTCGTAAGAGTCAAAACATTAGGAGAATTCAAGAATGCATGTGACAGACTAAGGCAATTCTAGTGGGGGTAGGAGGAAGTAGGCTGTTGGTTAACTAAGATCTGCTGCTTATCCGTTACGTGAAATGGGCAGACTAGGTGGGCCAAGCAGTCCTTATCTGCCATCAGATTCTATGTTTCTATGTTCAAACAACATGAAGTCTTGCTGTATTCTGACAATTGCAGTTAGCCCCAGCCTTTAAACTGCCCGGAGAACAAAGGTTAACTTTTCTATGCATGGCATAGAATGTTCATCTCGAGCTTGGTTGAAGCCTCTGCCTGTTGTTATTCGAACTGCAACCACCAGATTCTTTACTCCACCTCACTGAACAGTCGCTCCGGAGATTTCTCCTGCTGCTCGGTTCAAAGTCGGTTGAAGTGTCGGTTTTTCGATTTGTTTTCTACGAAATTGTTGCTTCCGCATAGTCGGTTCAAGTCTCTGTCTGTGGTACCGTGAGTACTAGATAGGTTTTGTTCTGTTTTCTGTGTGGAACTTGTAAAAGTGTGGATCATTCAAACACCATGAAATCTTGCATATTATGACTATATGCAGTTAGCCACTGCACTTGAACTGCCCGGAGAGGAAGAGTTAACTCAGAGAGTCTGGGTTATGAAAGCAGAGCGCTTATGCCAAAGTCTATCTGGTCAGTTTCAAATGAAACTGTCAGATTCTTTACTCCGCTTCACTGAACAGTCGCTCCGAGATCAGCTCCTTCAGCTCGGTTCATTTCTCGGTTCAAGCGAGTATTTTGGTTCATTTGAACCGGCAAAAGTATTTATTTTACCGCATTTCGGTTAAAAGCTCTATCTGGTAAACCGTAAGTACAAAATTAAAAGTCTGTGTGGAAATTCAATTATCGGTTCGGTTTTGAACCGATCGGTTTGCTTAATTTAACGTTTTAAGTGTTGGTTGGGCTTTTAGAGTGCGGTTCGGTTCTTGCTCGGTTCTAAAAAACCTTGCTTTAAAATAGGTTTTTCAAATACCACGACACGCGTTGGGAACCGATAAAGGGTGTCTTGCCTGGCACCTGCCATCAAAAGGGCAAGTTTTTGGTTAGGCTGGCATTATGTCTGAGAAACCCAAAAGAAAAACCGGCCCACTGGGTTTCAACACTGTGATGTCTGTGTGGAAGCCTTTGCCAAGGCTGACCCACACACCACTTGTGTTTATTGTCTGGGGCTGACCACCTCCTGTCAGACTGCCAGGTGTGTAAAATTTCCTTGCAGCCACCCTGGAAAAGAGATTGGGCCGCTCAGGGAGCGAGAGGCCAAGAAGTAAACTGACCCGATGGCCAGCCTGGTCCAGTACCCACTGGACCAGAGGGAGTGCCCTCTGACCAGGCGATACTTCCTCGGGCAAAGGAAGGCTGGTTCAGAGGAACCAGTCTCAGTAAAAAAAAAAGACAAAGAAATCAGTAGGTTTGGAGTCCAAAATTGTCTCTCCAACTGCTGCAGAAATAGCTAAAGCCATACAGATTGTCCAGTCACTGTCTCAGGGTCCTGTCGAACCATCTACAGTTGGCAAAGGTGGGTTCGTACAGTTCCAGTGGTTCAGGAGTATGATGTTGAGGAATTTTATGAACCACAGGAGGGAGGAGGATTTGATCAATACATGAGTGGCTGGGAGGGTCTGGACGTGCCCATTGAACTGGACATTTCTCCAGACAGACCTTTAGAATCTCCTCCTTTTCTGTCTGAGTCCCTTCTCATTTTATGTTTTACAAGAAGGTTGCAGAATCCCTCCAGCTTCCTTTAGAGGAGGCTGTGGATGAGCAAGAGGAGCCTGATTATGTAGAAATGATGGATATACCAGAGTCTAGGAGGTTGTCTATTCCTTTGCATAAGTCATTTAGGAAGCAAACAACAAAGATTTTAAAAAAATCCTCATTTTGTCCCTCCTGTAGATAAAAAATGGACAGAATATATACTTTGTCAGGCTCGGATACAGACTTCCTCACTCAGCAGTGTAGTCATGTAGGTACAAGCTGCAGTCTGTGAAGGCTATTTCCCTGGCCTCACATCCTCCTGATAAGGATCCAGGAAGATTGATACCATGGTAAAAAAAAAAAAAAAAAAAAAGTATATGGCAGCTTCTTTGGGGACTCAGGCAGGCAAATTATATGGCTTATGTGGCTAGATATCAGATATCTAGGTGGGACACAGTTTGCAGTTAGCCAAGCAGGCCATGGCCAGCTGGCTAGTGAGTTGGAACAGGGTGGCTGATGGCATTGAAGCCTCTAGTTCAATTTCATACTGCTGTTGATGTTAATGATGTTTCCTCTAGGGTCATGGCCACTTCTGTAGCTTTCCGTGAGGTTGGCATGGCCCAGGTGCACTAATCTGTCCCAAGTTACTCAGTCAAAGGCTATGGATTTTCCTATTGTAGGTAATTCTCTGTTTGGGGAACAAACAGAAAACTATATGAAAAGATGTATGAATATAGAACTACCTACGAAAGAGCCCATGCTAAGGAGAGCATGCCACTCCATAGAGGCACGCTCCCAGAGGGCAGGCCTTTCCATACTTTTTTTCAATCCCAGGCCTCCTCTGCATTTGCACAGAGGGTTTCTTCAGAGGCAGAGGTAGATGGGGCACAAGTAAACTGTCCCCTCCCTCAGCCTAAGGTTACTGCCAAGCAGGCACCTTGATGGGGTGCCCAGGGCTGATTCTCCTGTACCAGTGGGGTCTGGTTCTCAGCTTCAAACAGTTTCCAAAGATGAGAGCCAGACTTTTTCCACCTGCAAATCCTTCAGAAGCCCTTGCTTTGGAAGCAGAGGTTTCTTCTCTTCTGGACTGCAAGCAGTAGAAAGGGTCCCTCCTTGCCATCAGGGCAAGGGGCTGTACTCAGGATACTTTCTTACCCGAAAAAGACAGGAGAATGGCGGCTCATTTTAGATTTAAGGTACCTGAACAAGCATCTTTTGAAACCAAAGTGCAAAATGTTAACTCTGGCAATGATTTTGCCTTCCTGAGGTCAGGGGACTGGCTAGCTTCCCTGGTCCTCAAGGACGCCTATTTTCATGTTCTGATCAGGTCTTCTCACTGAAAGTACCTCAGGTTCGAACTATCCTCAGGCCACTACCAGTTCAGGTCAATGCCCTTGGCCTTTCCTCTGTGCCAAGGGTACTCACGAAATGTCTAGCTGTGGTAGTGGCTCATTTAGGAAGGCAAGGATTGCTGTGTTCCCTACCTGGATGACTGGCTCATAGTGGGTCAGTCCCCAGATCAGGAAAATCCCACTTGCAAGTCACCCAGCAGCTTCTCACTTCCCTGGGATTCCTGCTGAATTTACCAAAGTCAGCTCTGGAACCAGTTCAGGTACTAACTTTCTTGGGTGCAGAATTGAACACAGAGTTAGCCAGGGCATTTCTTCCTCGGAAAGGGTAGACAGGCTCATTGCCCTGGCATCCTCCTTTACCCTGCGGGTCCCTCGACCAGCAAGGCATTTTCTGCAACTCCTAGGGCACATGGCTGCTTCCACAGCTGTAGTGCAAGGAGCAAGATTCCAGATGAGGGACATTCAGTTCCATTTGAGGGCCTATTGTTCTCAAAGCAGGGACCCCTTTCCAAATTGGTTCCAGTGACCCAAACTCTGATCCTGGATCTACACTGGTGGCAGGATCAAAGCAATCTAAAACAAGGGGTTCCTTTTCATTCCCGTTTCCACTCCCTCACCCTCACCATGGATGCTTCCCTGTTAGGGTGGGAGCTCACTGGGTGACCTGTCCACTCAGGAGTGTGGTCTCCCAGGAATCTCTGCTCCACATCAATCTTTTGGAACTCAGAGCTGTCTTTTTAGCTCTTCAGGCATTTCAGCTTCTGTCCAGAACAAAGTAGTTCAAGTCAGGACAGACAACACCACAACAATGTGGTACATCAACAAGCAAGGGGCACTCGGTCATCAGCCTTGTGCACGAAGCAATGAAGTTGTGGTCTCTGGCTTACTCCTGAACACCTCCTGATAGCAGTTCACCTTCCAGGGAAGGACAATGTCCGCGGATGCCCTCAGCAGGATTTCTCAGGGCCATCACGGAATGGGCTCTGAATCCTCAGGTGCTGGGGTCGGTCTTTTGCAGATGGGGTACCCTCAGATAGATCTTTTCGCAGCCCGGACAACAACCAACTTCCTCTGTTTTGTTGCAGGCCTCCAGTGCTGGGCTCAGTTCCTGGACGCCTTTCAGTTGGATTGGGAAGGTATGCTTTCCCTTCCCCTTCTTTTCAGGGTGCTAGTAAAAATCAGATCTCAGCCCTGCATAGTGATTCTGATTGCTCCAGATTGGGCCAGACAGACAGCCCTGGTACCCACTGCTTCTGTCCTGACAGTACACCCT
Source organism: Neoceratodus forsteri (assembly GCA_016271365.2). Lineage (NCBI taxonomy): Eukaryota > Metazoa > Chordata > Ceratodontiformes > Ceratodontidae > Neoceratodus > Neoceratodus forsteri. The sequence continues at coordinate 1,378,240,845 of CM057456.1, read as the reverse complement.
GCCCTGAGCTTGCCCAGAGTCCACGACTTTCTGGCCTGTGCACAGGAGGTGTGTATCCGGACCTCAATCCCTCCATCTCAAGGCATGGCTCTTGAGGAGTTAGAATTTGCTTGACTTACACCTTTCTCAGGGTGTTCTGGATATTTTAAGGCTTCAAGGAAGCCTTCCACTAGCCACTTACAATTCTAAGTGGAAAAGGTTTTCCCATCTGGTGCTCGGAGAAGCAGATTATCCCAGAATCTGCTAATCTGCCCATTTACTAGACTATTGGTCCATTTAAATTCCTTAGGCCTTAGGCCAGCTGCATTAAAGGTTTATCTGGCAGCTGTCTCTGTTTTAGTGTCAGCAGGGAAGCCTGCTTCCTTTCTTCTCACCCTGTCTTTTCCAAGTTTTTTAAGGGTTTACTTCACACTGATCCTCCTTTTCGAGAACCAGCTCCCGCCTGAGACCTGAATGTTGGCATTGCTCAGTTAATGCAACCCCTTTGAGCCTCTGTCCTCAGCAGAGCTCGAGTTTCTAACTTGGAAAACTGTTTTCCTAGTGGCTTCTCACTTCTGCCAGACGATAAGTGAACTACAGGCCCTGTCAGTGGAAGAAGATTTTATCTCTTTCAACAGAGATAAGGTAGTCCTCAGGACTAACAGAAAGTTTTGCCTAAAGTGGTTTCAGATTTCCACCTGATCCAATCCATCTCTCTTCCAGTATTTTCACTGAGCATTCTTCCTCAGGTGAGAGGAGACTGCACAGCTTGGACGTCAAAACAGCCTTAAGCTACTATTTGGAACGAACCAAGGGTCACAGGTTCAAATCCCTCCAACTCTTCCTTACCTTGGCGAGGTTGACAAAGGAAACCTGCCACTAAGAGACAATTGCAAGGTGGATTGTCTCTTGTATCCAATTTTGTTATCAAAAACTAGGTAAAGAACCCCTCTCAGGACTGAGGCTCACTCCACCAGGGTAGAGCTGCATCTCTAGCGGCTGCTAGAGATATTCCATTCTGAAATCTGTCAAGCTGTTACTTGGAAACAGTTCACATTTTACCAAGCATTATTCCCTGGACTCCAGTCCAGGAGAGATGCTCGTTTTGGCACAGCTGTGCTTCAGAGCCTATTTCTTAAGTAGGTTCTGACCCTCCTCCATGGAGGTACTGCTGTGTAATCTGCATATAGTCATAATATAGCAAGACTTCATGGTGTTTGGAAGAAAAATTACTCACCTTAGTAATTGCTTTTCTTCTCATGAGTCTTGCTATATTATGACCACCCTCCCTCCTGCCCCTCTCAGAACTTCTACTTGGGTAGGGTGGCAAATTAGTGCAAGCACTGTGTCATGCCATTGTAGTTTTTCCTTACCCTCTTTTATTCAAGGTTAGGAACTAGGTTATTTTATTTATGGTAATATATTGGCCCCTTCCTGGACTTGAGTCTTTTGGGGAAGGGGGGTCCTATAGTGCTTGTCAGGGAGGTAACTAATAATACTATTATTCATTGTTATTATTGTTATTGTTGTTTATATTGTTGTTATTTCTACTAATAGTAGCCACTTGGGTAGGAGAGCAGATTCTGAGAATCGGTTCCGACAAAAAGAAAAAGAAAAGACAAGTCGACGGTTCAGATCCAGAATTTCTTACTCTGACCACTGATGAAATAGCCAAGCGATTCATATTGTGGAATCGCTTGATCGGTTCTGACTGATCCAGCACCTTTGGCAGGGCTCGGTTTGGTCAGTTCCCTGGTTCCGGATTATACCCTGGAAGAATTTTATGAACTGGAGTTTGAGGAGGAAGGAGAATTGGAAAATGATTATGGTGATGGTGAAAGTCTGGATGTGCCTATTGACCGGACATCTCCCCAGACAGACCTTCAGGTGTTTCTCCTCCTAGGCTTTCTGAGTCCCTTCCCACTATATGTTTTACAAGAAAGTGGCTGAAACCCTCCAGCTTCCTGTGGAGGAGGCAGTGGAGGATCAGGAAGAGCTTGACTATGTAAAGATGATGGACATCCCAGAGTCCAGGAGACTGTCTATTCCCTCCACAAATATTTCGGAAAACAGACAAAAAATTCTCAAGTCTCCCAATTCCATACCTCCTGTGGACAGAAGAATCGACATGAGGGTATACTCTTTCAGGCTCAGATACAGAGTTCCTTTATCAGCAGTGCAGCCATGTTGAGGTTGTACAGGTTGCTGCCTGTGATAAGGCAAGCATTCCCTTGGCATCACACCCCAGACAAGGACTCCAGGAAGATTGATGCCATGGCAAAGAAGCAGTACATGGCATCAACTTTGGGACTCAGGCAGGTTAAATGTATGGCCTATGCAGCCAGGTACCAGAAGTCCAGGTGCGACACTGTACTGGCACTGGCTAAACAGGCTTCCCCAGCTGGCCAAGGAGCAGGAGGAGGTGGCTGCAGATGGGATTGAGGCATCTAAAGTTCAGTTTCATGCTGCTGTAGACTCCAATAATGTATCAACAAGAGTCATGGCTACATCTGTGGCTCTTCGGAGAATGGCATGCTCAGATGTGCTAGTCTCTCACAGGATACCCAGGCTAAGGCCATGGATTTTCCTTAGTGGGTAATTCTCTGTTTGGGGAGCAGACAGAGAATTACATGAAAAATGGATGAATACAGGACCACTTACAGGAGTGCTCAGGCCAAGGAAGGCAAACAACTCTCAAAGGCAGCAGTCCAGAGGCAGGGCGGGCCTTTCCAATGGCCTTTTACCAAGCACATGCCTCTTCTTCCTTTTCACAAAGGGGTTCTTCAGAGGAGAGGCAGAAGGGGATGAGCAGGCCTGCATTCACCCCTCAGCCTAAAGCCCTGCCAAGCAGACACCCTGATGGGTCTGCCCGGTCAATTCTCCTATCCCAGTAGGGGCAGGCAGGCTTACTTTGTGCAGGACTGGATGTCTGTTACATCAGACAAGTGGGTCCTGGAAGTAGTAAGCCAGGAACTGGTTCTCAGCTTCAAAAAATTTCCCAAGATGAGTGCCAGATCTTTTCCACCTGCAAATCTCTCAGAAACCCTTGCCCTAGAGGCAGAGGTTTCTCTCTTCTAACTCTAAGAGCTATAGAGAGTGCCTACTCTACACTGGGGCAAAGATTGTATTCCAGGTACTTCCTAACCCCCAAAAGACAGGAGAGTGGTGACCCATCCTGGACCTAAGATACCTGAACAAACATCTTTTAAAGCCAAAGTTCAAGATGATGACTCTGGGAATTATCCTTCCCTCTCTAAGGCCAGGTGACTGGTTGGCCTCCCTGGACCTCAAGGATGCCTATTTTCACATTCCCATCAGGTGATCCCACAGAAAGTACCTCAGATTCAAGTTGCCCTCAGGCCCCTATCAGTTCAGAGCAATGCCCTTAGCTCAACATCAGCCCCAAGGGTCTTCACAAAGTGCCTGTCAGTAGTTGTTGCCTTCCTAAGAAGACAAAATATTTCCATTTTTCCATATTTGGATGACTGGCTCATAGTGGGCCAGTCTCCAGACCAAGTCAAGTCACACCTGCAAGTGACCCAGCGAGTGCTCACTTCTTTAGGATTTCTTCTCAACCTACCAAAATCAGTTCTCAGCAGTGCAGCTCCTCACCTTCATAGGGAAGAGCTGGATACGGTAAAAGCAAGAGCCTTCCTTCCCTGGACAGGGCAAGGGCTCTCATGGAACTGGCCTCTTCATTCAGCCTTCAGGTGTCTCGACCAGCAAGGCACTTCCTTCAGCTATTGGGCCACATGGCAGCTTCTACAGCAGCGTCCAAGGTGCAAGATTCCAAATGAGGACATTCAGTTCCACTTAAGAGCTTTTGGTCCCAAAGAAAGTATTCCCTTACAAACTAATTTCAGTGACTCGAACCTGGATCCAAGCCCTGCAATGGTGGCAGGATCAGGACATTTAAGCTAAGGGTTCCATTGCCACTCAGTCTATTCAGTGGTTCTCACCACAGATGCTTCCTGCTGGGCTGGGAGCTCATTTGGGGAACTTACCACCCAGGGACTGTGGTCGCCTCCAGGAATCTCTTCTACACATCAGTCTCTTGGAACTCAGGGCAGTGTTTCTGGCACTGCAAGCTTTTTCAAATCAGTACAGAACAAGGTGGTTCAGGTCAGAACAGACAACACCACCACCATGTGGTACATCAACAAGGAGGCACTCGGTCAATGGCCTTGTGCACAGAAGCAATGAAGTTGTGGTCCCTGGCTATTCCCTGCAAACCTCTCGATAGCAGTTCACCTTCCAGGAAAGGACAATGTTCAAGCAGATGCACTGAGCAGAATATCCCAGGGCCATCACGAATGGGCCCTAGATCCTCTGGTGTTGAAGGTGATTTTCTCAAGATGGGGCATCCAGAGATAGATCTTTTGCAGCCCCATACAATCACCAACTCTCTCTTTCATTGCAGACCCCAGTCTTGGGCTCAGTCCCCTGGATGCCCTGATTCTGAACTGGAAGGAAATTTCTGTATGCTTTTCCCCTTCTCTCTGTTCAAAGTGTTAGTCAAGATGAGGTCACAACCATGCAAAGTGATTCTGATTGCTCCAGACTGGGCCAGGCAGTCATGGTATCCCTTGTTGCTGTCCCTAGCAGCCCATCTTCCCCTGTCACTTCCCAGAAATTACAACCTGTTAACATCCTCTCAGGGGAGGATTTGGTACCCCAATGTTCAGTCTCTCAATCTCAAGGCTTGGCTCTTGAAGAGTTAGAGTTTGCAGATCTGCATCTTTCCCAAGGGTTCTTGATATCCTTAAGGCTTCTCAAAGCCTTCCACCAGAAAGACTTACAACTCCGAATGGAAAAGATTCAGCATTTGGTGTTCTAAGAAGAATATTTCTCAGACTCTGCTGAATTGCCTACGGTTCTGGATTATATGGTCCATCTCAATGGCTCAGGTCTCAGACCAGCTACTCTCAAGGTACACTTGTCAGCTGTTTCTGCTTTCCTGTCAGTAGGCAAGTCTTCCTCACTGTCATCCCATCCTGTATTCTGTAAGTTTTTCAAGGATTGCCTCACACCAACTCCCTTTAGGATCCTGCTCCTGCTTGGGATCTTAATGTTTGCATTGCTCAGCTTATGCAACCCCTTTTGAGCCTTTGTCTTCAGCAGAGCTTAAGTACTTGACTTGGAAAACTGTGTTTTTGGTAGCAATTACTTCTGCTAGACATATCAGTGAATTGCAAGCCCTGTCAGTGGAATCTGATTTCATCTCTTTCACAGAGATAATGTGGTCCTTAGAACTAACAGAAAGTTCTTGTCTAAAGTGGTCTCAGATTTCCACCTGAATCAGTAGATATCTCTCCTATTTTCTTCACTGATCATTCTTCCTCAGGAGAGAGAAGGCTACACAGTTTGGATGTTAAAGAGCCCTTAGCTAGTACATAGAGCGTACCAAGGGTCACAGGTTTGACTCCTCCAGTTGTTCCTCACTTATGGAGAAGTTGGGAAGGGCAAACCTGCCACCAAGAGATCTATTGCCAGGTGGATTGTTTCTTGTATACAATTCTGCTATGAAAAACTGGGTAAAACTCAACCCTCAGGCCTGAGAGCTCATTCCACAAGAGGTATAGCTGCTTCCTGGCTGCTGCCAGGATATCCTCTTTAGAAATTTGTCAAGCAGCCACCTGGAAAACAGTCCATACCTTTACCAAGCATTACTCTCTGGATATCCAGTCTAGGAGTGATGCTTGGTTTGGCACAGCAGTACTTCAGAGCCTATTCCCAAAGTAGGTTCTGTCCCTCCTCCATGGAGGTACTGCTTGGTAGTCTGCAATAGTCATGAATACAGCAAGACTTCATGTTGTTTGAAGAAAAAATACTCACCTTAGTAATTATGTTTCTTCTAATTGAGTCTTGCTGTATTCTGATCTCCATCCCTGCCTCCCTCTCAGAACCTAGATTTTTGGATGTGGGTGGGCAGGCGAGTGTTGGCACCTTAGAGATGCCCCCCCTTTACACCTCTTTTTTTTTCTTTGGTGGAATGTTATTTCATTTGATTGGTTTTGTTTTGGGTTTCCTGACTTGAGTCTTCTTTGAGGACCCAAAACATTATTTGTCTGCCAGTTGGCTAGTTAAAATGTTACAGTTTCAGCACAGAACATATAGTGAGTTTTGCTCGAGAAGATCTGACAATTGCAGTTCCATTAACAACAGGCAGAGGCTTCAACCGAGCTCGAGATGAACATTCTATGCCATGCATAGAAAAGTTAACCTTTGTAATCCGGGGCAGTTTAAAGGCTGGGGCTAACTGCAATTGTCAGAATACAGCAAGACTCCACTAGAAGAAACATAATTACTAAGGTGAGTAATTTTTCCTTATTGTTCATGATGGGAGGGTAGATATAGAAAACAGGGTCTTTCCATTTTGAGTCCCAGGGTTTTCACCAGATGTCTTCAAACAACATGAAGTCTTTCTGTATTCTGACATATGCAGTTAGCCCCAGCACTTGAACTGTTCTGAGAGGAAAGAGTTAACTCTATGCAGGAAGCATAGAATGTTGAGCTCGAGCTCAGTTTCAGACCTCTGTCTGCAGCACTTCAAAGTGTAACCATCAGATTCTTTACTCCGCCTAACTGAACAGTCGCTTCCGGAGATTGCTCCTTCACTACAGTTGATTCGGTTTAGAATCCATCGGATTAATTACCGATTCGTTGTTTATTTTGGCTTCAGATCCCTGTCTGTGGTACAGTAAGTGTTGTAGCTAGTGGACTATTGGGTAATATTGCAGTATTTTTGTGTGAAACTGGAAAACCTTGGGATCGGTCCGTTAGGAACCAATCGCTTAGGGTTTTTGTCTTATTCTTTCTGTTAGTGTGAGGTACCGGTTCCTATCAGTTTAAAAATGTGATTTTCCATGCTTTTTCCACGACCTCGTAACACAGTTGGTAACCGATGGGGGGTCTTACCTGGCTAAATAGCTGTAAAGGGTAAGTTGCAGCCTGGCCATGTCTGAGAAACCCAAGAAAAAAACGGCCCACTGAGTTTCAACACTGTGGTGAGTGCGGGATGCTTTTGCTAAGGCAGATCCTCACACCATTTGTGTTTATTGTCTGGGGTTTGATCACCCTGATTCAGACTGCCAAATTTGCAAAAATTTCCGAAGGCCACCCTGGAAAAAAGGTTGGGTAGGTTCAGGAAAAGGAGACGAGAAGTCCGCTAATCTGGATGGCCAGCCCGGTTCAATTCCTATGGAACCTGAGGAGTGCCCACTGACCTGGGCGATACTCCCTCGGGCAAGAGGAGATCCGACCCTGAGGGTTCAGTTCCATTGATGGGCAAGAGGAAATCAGCCGGTTTGGATCCAGGACCGCATCATCCAACCACAGAAGAAATAGCCAGGGCGATAAGCATTGTGGAATTGCTCTGTTCGGTTCCGCTCGATCTGGTGCCTCTTGGTAGGTGCTTGGTCTGGTTGGTTCCCCTGGTTCTGGAATATGTTCCAGATGAATTTTATGAACTGGAGTGGAGAGGAGGAAGAACAAGATGATGATGAGGAGGATAATGGTGATGAAGGTTTGATGAGCCCATTGAACCGGACATCTCCCAGACAGGCCTTCTAATGTTTCCTCCCAAACGCTTCTGAGTCCCCATCCCACTATTTGTTCTACAAGAAAGTGGATGATACCTCCAGCTTCCCTTGGTTGAAGCTGTTGAGGAACAAGAGGAGCCTGATTTTGTAACAATGATGGACATCCCAGAGTCCAAGAGACTGTCCTTTCCCTCCATAAATCCTTTGGGAAACAGACACAGAAAATTCTTCAAACCCCAAATTCTTTACCACCTGTCGATAAAAGAATGGACAGGACGATATGCTTTCAGGCTCAGGTACAGAGTTCTTGTTCCACCAGTGCAGCCATGTTGGGGTAGTGCAGGCTGCAGCCTGTGACAAGGCTAATATACCCTTGGCTTCACACCCCCAGATAAAGACTCTAGGAAGGTGGATGCTATGGCCAAAAACAGTACTTAGCATCCTCCTTGGGACTCAGGCAGGCAAAATTATATGTTACACAGCCAGATACCAGAAGTCTAGATGGGATACTGTTCTGGAGCTGGCTAAATACAGGCTTGTCCCCAGCTAGCCAAGGAGCTGGAGGAGGTGGCTGCTGATGGGATTGAGGCATCCAAAATTCAATTTCATGCTGCTTGGACTCGAATGATGTGGCATCACGAATCATGGCTACATCGGTGTCTCTTAGGAGGTTTGCTTGGCTCAGATGTACTAGCCTCTCACAGGACACCCAGGCTAAGGTCATGGATTTCCTGGGTGCGTAATTCTCTGTTTGGAGAGCAGACAGAGAATTACATGAAGAAAATGGATGAGTATCGGACACCTACAGGAGTGCACAGGCCAAGAAAGGCAGGCAATCCTCAGAGGCAGCAGTCTAGGGGCAGGGGCAGGCCTTTTCACAGGCCTTTCTACCAAGTGCAGGCCTCCTCCTTTCCACAGAGTATTTTTTCAAAGGGAGAAGTAGAAGGGGATGAGCAGGGCTGCATCCTCCTCTCAGTCCAAGGCTCCTGCCAAGCAGACACCTGATGTGTCAGCCTGGGTCGACTCCCCAATCCCAGTAGGAGGCAGGCTGGTTTACTACTTCAGGCCTGGAAGTCTGTTACCTCAGACAGGTGGGTCCTTGAAGTAGTAAGCCAAGGACTGGCCCCAGTTTACAAAGTTCCCAAAATTGAGGGCCAGTCATTTCCACCTGCAAACCTTTCCCAGACCACTGCTTTAGAAGCAGAGGTTTTTCTCTGCTAACTCTCAGGACTATAGAAAGAGTTCCATTCAGCACAGGGCAAGGATCTGTATTCCAGATATTTCCTTACCCCAAAATAGACAGGGAGTGGCGGCCATCCTAGACCTAAGATATCTAAACAAGCACATCTTAACATCAAAATTCCAAATGGTGACTCTGGGAGTAATTCTTTCCTCTCTAAGGCCAGTTGATCGGCTATCTTCCCTGGACCTCAAGGATGCCTACTTTACATACCAATCAGGTGCTCCCACAAAAGCACCTCAGGTTTGAATTGCCTTCAGGCCATTATCAGTTCAGGGCAACACCCTTTGGCCCAACATCAGCTCCAAGGGTGTTCACAAAGTGCCTAGCAGTAGTAGTGGCCTTTCTCAGAGACAGGGATCTCCAGTTTCCCATACCTGGATGACTGGCTCATCGTGGGGCAGTCTTCAGACCAAGTCAAGTCAGGCCTATGAGTTACACAACAGTTGCTCACTTCTCTAGGCTTCCTTCTCAATCTGTCAAAGTCAGCTCTCGAACCAGTACAATTCCTCACCTTCATAGGGGTAGAGTTGCATACTGTGCAGGCAAAGGCTTTTCTTCCCTTGGCAAGGGTGAAGGCCCTCACAGAGCTTGCTTCCTCTTTCTGCCTTCTGGTGTCTTGATCAGCAAGACATTTTCTTCAGCTCCTGGGCCACATGGCAGCTTCCACTGCGGTGGTACAGGGGCCAGATTTCAAATGAGGGACATCCAGTTCCACCAGAGGTTCTTTTGGTCTCAGAAAAAGATCCCTAACCAAATTGATTCCAATGACTCAGACTCTGGTCCAAGCTCTCCAATGGTGGTTGGATGGGAAAATCTCAGACAAGGAGTCCCATTCATCAGTCAGACTCATTCAGTGGTACTAACCACAGATGCCTCTCTCCTGGCTGGGGAGCTCACCTGGGCCCTTAAAGCACAAGGTGTCTGGTCTCCTCAGGAGTCTCTGCTTCATATCAATCTTCTGGAACTCAGGGCAGTATTCCTGGCTCTCCAAGCTTTTGTGGATTCAGTGAGGAACAAAGTGGTTCAGGTTAGGACAGACAACACCACCACCATGTGGTACATTAACCAGCAGGGAGGCACTTGGTCAATGGCCTTGTGCACGGAAGCCATGAAAGTATGGTCTCTTGATTATGCCCTGCAAGCATCCCTAGTAGCAGTCCATCTACCAGGGAAGAACAATGTGCTAGCAGATGCCCTGAGCAGAATATCTCAGGGCCACCATGAATGGGCCCTGGACCCCTTCATACTGAAAGTATTTTTTCCAGGTGGGGCACCCAGAGATAAATCTCTTTGCAGCCCCAGACAATCATCAACTTCCTCTCTTCTGTTGCAGGCTTCCAGTCATGGGCACAGTTCCTCTGGATGCTGTGGTTCTGGATTGGCGAGGGCAAATTTCTTTATGCCTTTCCTCCCTTTCCTCTGTTATTCAAGGTCCTGGTCAAGATCAGGTCTCAACCGGCAGGGTGATCCTGATTGCACCGGACTGGGCCAGACAGCCTTGGTATCTCTGTTGTCCCTAGCAGTCCATCTTCCCTATCTCTTCCCAAGAGGCACAATCTCTAAATTCCTCTCAGGAAGAATCTGGTACCCCAACCTTCAGTCTCTCAACCTCAAGGCTTGGCTCTTGCAGAGTTAGAGTATGCAGTTCTCAAAGCCTCTGAAACCTGCCACCAGAAAAACATATAATTCCAAATGGAAGAGATTCAGTATTTGGTGTTCCAATAAGAATGTTTTACCAGATACTGCTGATCTGGCTACAGTTCTGGATTACAAGGTTCATCTTGATGGCCTAGGCCTCAGGCCAGCCACTTTAAAAGTTCATTTAGCAGCTGTATCTGCATTCCTGTCAGCAGGGAAGGCTCCCTCTGGCATCTCATCCTGTCTTCTGTAAGTTCTTTAAAGGTTTGGTTCCTACCAACCTCCCTTTAGGGATCCTACTCCTGCTTGGGATCTTAATGTTTGCATTGCTCAGCTCATGCAACCCCTTCTGAGCCTTTGACTTCAGCCAAACTCAAATATTTGACTTGGAAAACTGTGTTCCTGGTAGCTATCACTTCTTCCAGACGTATTAGTGAATTACAAGCTCTGTCAGTGAAGCCAGATTTTATCTCATTCCATAGAGATAAGGTGGTCCTTAGAACCAACAGGAGGTTCTTACCAAAGTAGTCAAAGATTTTCATCTGAACCAGTCCATGTCTCTTCCTGTATTTTTCACTGATCATTCTTCTTCAGGAGAAAGAAGATTACATAATTTGGATGTTAAGAGGGCTCTTAGCTACTACATTGAGCATACTAAGGCACTCAGGTATGAATGTCCCCAATTGTTTCTCACTTATGGTGAAGTAGGAAAAGGTAAGCCTGCTACTAAGAGAACTATTGCCAGGCTGGATTGTGTCTTGTATTCAATTCTGCTATGAAAAGCTAGGCAAAATACCCCTCAGGCCTGAGGGCTCATTCACACTAGGGACAGCTGCTTCCTGGCTGCTGCCAGGGATATACCTTACTAGAGATATGCAAAGCAGCCACCTGGAAAACTGTTCATACTTTCACCAAGCATTACTCTCTGGCTATCCAGGCTAGGAGTGATGCTCTGTTTGAACAGCAGTACTGCTGCCTATTCCCAAAATAGGTTTGGTACCCCTCCATGACGGTACTGCTTGGTAGTTCAGATATGTCAGAATACAGCAAGACTTCATGTTGTTTGAAGAAAAATTGCTCACCTTAGTAATTGTGTTTCTTCTAATGGAGTCTTACTGTATTCTGACCTTCCTCCTGCCTCCCTCTCAGAACCTGTTTTTGGAAAGTGGGCTGGCAGGTACAGTGTTGCACCTCAGAGGTGTACTTGGCACGCCTTCCTTCTAAAAGGGTGAGGGGTTATTGTTACAGTATGTTGTTTTTTGTAGTTATGTGTTGGTTCACTACCTGGTTATTATTTTGGGTTCTCTGCTTGAGTCTTTGGGGAACCCAAATTGTTGCCTGTTGGCTTATGTTTCTTTACAATTTCTACCACAGAAGTATAGTTAGTTAGTAATAGCTCATAAGAATCTGACAGTTACACTTTGAAGTGCTGCAGACAGAGGTTTGAAACCTGAGCTCGAGCTCAACCTTCTATGTTTCCTGCATAGAGTTAACTCTTTGCTTTCCGGAGCAGTTAAAGTGCTGGGGCTAACTACATATGTCAGAATACAGCAAGATTCCATTAGAAGAAACACAATTGCTAAGGTGAGTAATTTTTTCTTTCAGTGGTAGCTGCCTTCATTTGCACCACCAAGGAAGGCCCCCAGCACCCTTTGTTTCTTATATCCTATGTTCAAAAGATTCCTGAAATGGTTCATTTATTTTGCCATCTGTGTCAGGAACCAGTTTCTTCATGTGACCTTAGTACAAGCTAATTTGCGTAGTTCACCATTTGAGCTGTTGGATGCCTATGACTTAAAATTCCTGCCCTGGAAGATCAGATCCAGAAGCAGATGTTTTGATACCTTTTTGGACCAACACAGATGTTACAAAAATGTTAAAAAGACATTGTTTTCATTTTGTAACATCTATGTTGGTCCAATAAAAGGTATCAAGCCATTTGCTTCTGGGTCTGTTCTTACAAGGACCAGTGCTGCAACTAATCTGTTTTGTATGCTTTGGAAGATGTCATTCTTATAGCTGTGACTTCAATCAGAAGAGTAAGTGAACTTCAAAATCTCTGAAATGACCCTGTCAATTTGGTCTTTTATAATGGCGTGGACATAGCCAAGGTTCTTGCCTAAGGTTGTCGCCGGTTCCATGTCAACCAATCCATTTCATTGCCAGTATGTCTCCCAGACCCTGCCATCATGGACAATATGTCTCTTCATCATCTTGACATGAGAAGGTCTTTATCTTCTCATTAGATACTCCATGTAACAGCTGCTTGTTACATTTGTAGACATTTTTGCTGAACATACCATACCCCAAAAGAACAACTCCCACTAGATAGACAGTGTATTAACTTTATTAAAAGTGTACAGTATGTAGCTTCCATGTCAGAGGGATCTGCAATAGACAGACACCTGAGTTTCTACCTAAACCTTTAATTTGCACTATAGTGTGGACCTACAGTATTGTAGGGTGCAGAGTTTTGGTCTGTTATGTAGAGCTTGTCCCCAAATAGCTTTAGTGTTTGAGTACACTGCTAGTAGTTTCTGGGAGTGTGTGGATAGAAGAAAATGCTACTGACTTATAACTGTATTTCTTATAGTAGTATTCATCCATAGCCACACTCCACCCCCATCCTTCCCAATCAGTGCTAGTTTGAGGAAAGTGTATAGCTTTCCTACCTGTCTGCTGCTTCTCAGAGGAAACAATCTGATGGTTAAAGGAAAACAGATGAAAGGTGTGAACAGTGCATATAGTGTGGTTCAAACTTAGCAGATAGTTCTGGGCACCAACTCAAGGAACCAGGCGTGAAAATCTGGGTATCTATGAATGAATACCACTAGAAGATGAAGTTACAGGTAAGAAACCTTTTATTTTTCCATATTTGTTTTGTTGATGAGGCCATTTTCTAAGTGCAGTGGCACTCTTCAGGGTGCCTGGTTAGATGGAGATATATGGACATCTTGTATGATGAAAGGCACTTGGCTTCACCTCATGCCTCACAACTAACCCAAGGCATCCATACGTCTTAATACAACTGGACTCCTGTCATATGATATTTCTACATATTTTTTCCTTTCTTGCTTCTTTAGGAGGAGAAAGGAAAAGACTGAAGAGAAGATTCAAGTTGGACTATTTGAGCTGGTCAGTATATAGCTTATCCCTTTACTTTATTAACCCCTTTATAGTTGCCCTAATCTCAAAACACAATGGCATATCTCAGTGTTTATATTATTTGGCAATATTACAGTAGAAAATCACATTCCCAAACCTTTAAGAAATTGTGCATTTTACACTTAAAGAAACAGCATTTATTAGTCAGTACAAAATTTCATCATATTGTTTTTTAGCAAAATGTATTTCTAACATTCAAAGATTCATGCTCAGTGCAGTTGTAGTTTTCTCAGATATTAAAACAGCTTTTAAAGCTAATTTTGTAATAATTGATTCACATCATTAATGATGGCTGCTACTTACAATTTTAAAAATCTCTTCTGCTGAGGATACCTGTTGAATTACGTGCTAGATTCATACTGTGGATGGGTTATAATGGTGCTGCCACATGTTTCTTTTTTTAATGGTCACAATTTATTGAATTTTCAAAATAAAAACATAGAGAATAATGAAAACCTACCTATTGGTAACAAGCAGATTAGTTCATCAAGAGGTTGCCATGGTGACTCTTGAACCTCGAGAACGAAGCTTGAGAGGTTCAGTCCCACTGGCAACTGAGAGATAAACCAAACAGCTTTTTTCTTTTTTTCTTTTATACTCTCTTTTATCCACCGGCCTCTGGCAGTGGTACCTCCTGTCAGCTCCCCAGCCCTGTCCCCCACTCACAACCCACCCTATCCAGCTGCCCCACGGCTTTGCCCCCATGGCGGGTGGTGGGATCCTCAACCCACTGTAACTCCGGATTCGGTGCTGGAAGGTTGGATGCCCATCACAGGGGTGGCACCTGTGGGGACCGACTGTCATACTGCAGTGCCAGTACCTGATTTTCCACTTGAGGTTTTGTCCGTAGGCAAGGCATGCAATGCTGCTGCAAGGAGTGAACATGCACGCTCCCGTACGTGCTCCTCTGAGCATCTGCCTTGTCTATCCCTTCTTGTGCAGCGATTTGTGCGCCAGCACCCAGCTTCCACTAGGCGCTAGTCATGCACTAACTCACTGGAGTCCCCCACCCTGGAGGGAGGCAGTCCCTATGGATGCTCGATCCTTCTCCTCCCTACTGACCCCAGTGGCCTGTGCCTGTTCCCGAACATGGGTCACGGCGTGGCGAGGTAAGGTATCCAGTGCCTCAGCCCTCAGCGCCACTGGGCGGCTAACCCAACAGCTTGTTACCAATAGGTAGGTATTCATTGTTTTTATAGTGTATGACCCCAACTACAAGTGCAAGTATGTACTTAAAAACCCAACACAAAGTCAAAAGAGATTGTGCAGAAACAAAGCTTTTACTTACTGTTTCTAAAGACATGCAACAGGCAGTGCTCCTACAAACAAGGTTTTGGGTGAACAGAGCATAAACTGCAAACTCATCAAAGTGATATAATTAAAATTAAACACATAAGGGTCAGCACAATTAATTTACTTTAATAAATTCAGTACAACAACATGAAAAAAACACACACAAAAAGGCATAGATCTCACCCAGTGTAAAAGGAATGCAGGTGTTAGCAAAGCTGTGGTTGTCCAAAAAGTGAAAAGCAGGACCATAAAGTGCTTGTAGCTGAAGATATCACAGAGTGGGCGTGTGACTACATGTGGACAGCGTCTCGGCAAAAAAGGCTAAATGCCTATGACTCCGAAAAACAGAGCACGGACTGCAGAACATGCATACACATCCAGCTCAGGGATACAACTAGCGAAATTTCACCGCTGAACCGTGAAGCACAAAAAAGCCAAACACTCGTGCCGCCACTATGATCCGCTCCACCATAGACAGAAACACTTCCAGATACGCTCGTAGTGACCAATAGGGGTCTTCTTCAGAGTTTTCACTTTTGGACAACCATGGCTTTGCTAACACCTGCATTCCTTTTACACTGGGTGAGATCTATGTTTTTTTCATGTTGCTGTAGTGAATTTATTAAAGTAAATTAATTGTGCTGACCCCTATGTGTTTAATTTTACCAGGCCATTTAATCAGCTACTGGGGTATTAGTGCACTTCACCTGTTACATTTGAGAGCCCCTACTTTCACAATTTTCATGAGAAACATCTTTTCTTTTATTGATAAAATGAAAATTAAAACTTTCTGCAGTCCAACTATTTAAGTAAGTCCATGTTGAAGATTATGGAACTCCAGTCAAAAATCAGTTACATCAGCGTGCGTTCAATGCGCTGATTTTCTCTCCTTAAGGTGTCTCACAGTCAGTTAGATCTTTTGAAAAGACCTCTGCTACCATTTTTATAGTGCTTGCTGTGATGCTATGGGTTTTAGCTACTAATGGCAACTAACAGAAATGGGATTTTTCTCGAGGCGCTGTTACTGTCTGAAAGGGCATTTCTATTCTGTTTTGCTGCAGTATATACATAGCTACTGCAGCATAACAATAGAAATGATTTTGCTAGTGAAGCATAACAAGGTGTGGAAAATTATGGATTTTAATGAAAGATGATGTTCCATCATATACTATATAAATATAACAATAAACACAACAGACAGAAAATTACAGTTCCTGGAACAGTGACATGAACAAAGAAAATCACATGGTGCACTCTTATTATTTGTAGTTAACATATAACTAAAAGATAAGTGTTAAATTGTCTAATTTGCATTATTTCAAAAGTAATAAAAGTGCAGTGTGCAGGCCCAAAGTACAGAACTAAAATTACCCAATATTTAATAGTAACCTTCCACAGCGTAGGCTGTAGGTAAGGTCATCCCACTGAAGGCAAAAAGTAGGATCCCTGGCAATGACAAACAGAAGTCAGCAAGACCACCCATTCCTCGCCTTTCTCCTGCTGTCAGATAGTATATGTCTCATAATCTTCATCGAGGCACTCTCTTGCAGCAGGTCATTACATGTGGGATATCAGCTGCAGGCGTCATTTCCTCGGATGACTTTCTCAGCAGTCGTCCCTGGGACATCGCCACCACCACGTGGTGTTCACCTGGCGGTATAAAAGGGAGGTCCCAGCTACCCTCAGTTCTTCTCAACTGTGATCTGCATACAACACGCCTCCTTCAGAGCTTCTGCTTTCCTGTCATCAATGAAGAGTTCTACCAACCAAACTTTTATTTAAATTACTAAGTTAATACTAATGTCTTGGATCCTTTATTCCAAAGTTGTTACTGTGGCCACAGAATCACTAAGGAAGACCTCCATGAAGTCTGTGTCCATTGCCTTGGCCCTGAACACAACTCTGGGGATGGCTTCTGCAACAGGTTCAACAGACCCACAAAAAGCCAAAGGCTTCAGCAGCTCTGTGAGTTCCTCATGGAGCAGAAAGTTGTCCTCCTGGAGCAGCAGCAATGCTTCCTCACCCAGAGACACTTTGGCATCCTCTTCAGTGTCTCACCATTCTATGGGACAGTCCTCCATGTTGACATAGGGTCACAGTAAGAAACATGCCTCCAAAACTAAGCATGTTTCTACCACCCACTTGTCGTCCTCAAAATCTACAAAAGTAAGTATTGAGAAGGTGGCCCCTAGTACATTGTCTTCTACACTGTCAATGATTGTGGGCTCCTTCTTCCCTCAGTGGCAGCTCCTCCATTGATGGTGGGATACCAGGGTTGTTTTGCAGCTTCCAAATCTGTCTTCCCCTTCCATGCTATCTAGCCATCATCCGACGATGGCTTCAGGCTCGTGATTTATTCTCATTGACAGCGCTTGCCTTATGGCCCATCGACGATCCTGTCATTGTCAACAATGCATGGCATTCCGTCAACTATTCTGTTGTCAATGATGATTCGAGACACACCATCAACGATCCTGTCTTAGATGGCAGGGGCTTCAGGCCCGTCGATGCCATCATCAACTACAAGCCTTGACCCATGAGGCTCAATGCTGGCAGCCTGCGTCAATGATGCTGGGGTCATATATACACCCATCATCGATGGCTGCCTGTTTGGTACCACTGCCTACATCTATTCTGTCAGTGGTTCCCATACACCTCTGTCCAGTCAGCCATGACTACTTCCACTGGGTAGATGGCCATGATAGATGTTCAGGCTCTGGTAAATACCATCCTGGAACTGATTCAGACCCCATGCCCCACTAAGGAGGGTCAAGCTCCGGTCTCTGCTCCTTGATGCCTCCTTGACCTAGCAGATGGCCAGCTTTTTCCCTGTCTCCCGGTCTGTACATCCAGGACATGGACATGGAGGGCGCTTTCCAGCAGGACTGGGCTATAGCTGACCAGAAAGGTGAGGATGGCATGGACCAGGAGGATTCCCTAAGTCCTCCTCTGCCACCTTTATTCAGGGGAACTTTGCCTGAGCTCCCTTGTTCTCTGTTAGATGCCCCATGTTTTCGGATGTTATGATCCGCCTCCAGAAAATGTTTTGTTTCCAGGGCACTGAGCAGGATGCATCTAGGAACAAATTGGCTCAGTACCTGGGAGTACCAGAATGTCCCACTTTGGTCATCCCCTTTGGTAGATGCCTTTGAAGATGCTATCATGGCTGCTTGGAAGCAGCCTTTCAAGATTCCCTCCAACTGCAAAGCTGAAAGGATTTATCAAGCTCCAGTGGAGCACCCTCTATTTCATGTCTCTGCCTCAGGCAGACTTAGTGGCCATCAATGCAGCACATGATAGATCCTCTAAGCCTCAACACATGAGTGCTTAGCCCCAGATATGGAATACAAGAAATTGGATGCCATAGGAAAATGGGCTTTTCCTCAGCCACCTTATCTCTCGTTTACTTAATTACATGGGACACCTCTGAAATATCAGGAGGAAATCCTAAAAGCCTTCCAGGTGTCAATCCAGTCCCTCCTGCGGGTTCTGTCCAGGAGGAGCTGACAGTGAAACTGTCTACTGCGGCAGCAGTATACCACCACATGCTGAGGGCCATTTATGATGCTGTTGATACTACGGCTCATACATCCTCTACTGGAGTCTGTCTCAGATGACACGCCTGGCTCAGGGTGTCAGGATTTTCACAGGACGTACAGCAATCTATCCTGAATGCTCCTTTAAGGAGTTCAGCTGTTTAGTCCACAGACCCTAGACATCTTGAAAGATTTACAGGACTCTGGTCATACTCTTCAATCAGTGCAGACCCTTTACAGTCCAAGCCAAAACAGCCTTCAGAGGCTCTTCAAGGGTGGTCCTACAGGGCTGTCCCTCAGCTCAAAGGCAACCTGCCAATAAGAAAGAACCTCAATTACAATTGCCAGGTCCTAGAAATGCTCAGAAACCCTGTTACATCCCTGGTGCCTCTCAGCAGGGACAGCCTTCCGCCTGAAGGTCTTCATCCAGTTGTGGGACTGGAGACCCTACCCACAGCTGTTGGGGGCAGGTTTTCCTGCACCTGCAAGGGTGGAAAGTGATCTCCTCCAACCAGTGGCTTCTGCAGCTGATCAAGACAGGACACACAGAAATCACAGGGATACCTCTTCCTTTGCCACCCAGGGTCTCTCACTACCCCTCGGACCAGGCACTGGTCCTCCAGACTAAGATTGATGTCTTGTTTTAAAAGGCCCTCAGACCAGTTCCCCTTCCTCAGAAGGGTCCAGGATTTTACTCCCACTTTTCCTGGTTCAAACAACATGAAGTCTTGCTGTATTCAGACATAATGCAGTTAGCCCCAGCACTTGAACTGCCCGAGAGGAAAGAGTTTACTCCATGCAGAAGCAAGAAACATTGAGCTCAAGCTTGGTTTTGAACCTCTGTCTGTGGTACTTACCAGTGCAACCGTCAGATTCTTTACTCTGCCTAACAGTGAAGTCACTCCGGAGATTCCTCTCTCGGTTCAGTAAACATAAAGCGTTCGGTTTAAAACTTATTCTTTATTGTTTTTCGGATTTCCAGCCTCTGTCTACAGTACAGGTAGTGTGGTAGATAGGTAGTGACTGTATTTTATTTTAAACAACTTGTGAAATTGTTGGTTTCTTCGGTTTTCGGTTAGTCCGGTTAGAAACCGACCTTGTATTTCCTTCTAATTTTAAATTTATTATTTTAGAGTGGTGTTCGGTACCAATCAGTTTCAAAGAACGGGCTTTTTCTCAGTTCTTTTCCAAGCCCGTGACACAGTTGTTACCAATTGGTTGGTATTACCTAACTTGAACGCTTCTATAGGGTAATTTTGGTAGGTTGGCCATGTCTGAGAAACCCAAAAGAAAACTGGTCCCACTGGGTTTCAACACTGTACTGAATGTGGGAGGCCTTTGCCAAAGCCCCCACCTCATCTGTGTTTATTGTTTGGTGTTTGACCACCTCCAGTCAGGCTGCCAAATTTGCAAAACTTTCCCAAAACCACTCTAGAAAAAGACTGAGTAGGTTGAAGGAAAGGGAGGCCGAAGTCCGTAGACCCGGATGGCCAACCCTGTTCGGTTATGGCGAACCTGGGGCAGTGCCTACTGACCTAGGCGATACCTGCTCAGGCAAGAGGAAGCCGACTCTGAGGAGTCAGTTCCTCAAAAAAAGAAACAAAGTCCGCCGAGTTCGGATCCAGTATCACTTACTCCAACCATGGACGAGATAACAAAGTGATTAGTATTGTCCAATCACTTCATCCGGTTCCATCAAACCGGTGCCACCGATTAAGTGGTCAGTTCGGTCAGAACTGGCTCCTTCGGATTACGATCCGGATGCTTTCTATGAGGAGTCTACGATGGTGTGGGTCTGGATGTGCCATTGAACCGGACATCTCCCCAGACAGACCCTCTGATGTCTCCCTCCAGGCTTTCTGAGTCCCCTTCTCACTTCTTGTTTTTACAAGAAGGTGGCTGAAACCCTCCAGCTCCCTTTGGTTGAAGCTGCTGAGGAGGAGGAAGAGCCTGATTTTGTGGAGATGATGGACATCCCAGAGTCTAAAAGGTTGTCTATTCCCTTCACAAGTCCTTGGGGAAACAGACAAAAAGATTCTACAGACTTCTAACTCTTTACCTCATGTAGATAAAAGAATGGACAGCAGGGGAGGGCCTCAAACAACTGGTACAGCAACCCACAAGAGACAGGGCTATCCTAGATCTAGTACTGACTAACAAAGAAGGGATCACAGATCTCCAGGTAGAAGGTCACCTGGGGGCCAGTGACCATCACATGGTATGGTTCAATTTGGCTACTACATCTAAATCATCCCATTCCAAGGTAAAATATGGGACTTCAGAGGAGCTGACTTTGATAAGATGGCCAACAGAGTTAAGCTAGCCCTAGCAAAAGAAACACAGGTGAGGGTACAGGCAAAGTGGGCAAGCATTAGGATGCAATACTTGAAGCAACATCCCATTGTGTTAGACAGAAAAGGAAGTGCAAAAGAAGAAGGAAACCACTTTGGTTCTCAAATACAGTAGCAGAAAAGGTCAGAGCCAGAAGGCTGGCCTTCAGGAAATATAAAGAACACAGAGGGATGAAGATAGGAGGCATACCAAACTGCCCTAAGGAAGCAGGTAAGGCAGTAAGGCAGGCAAAGTCCCAAACTGAGAAACACTAGCACGAACAGTAAAGAGGTGACAAGACTTTCTATAGATACATTAGTGAAAGGAGAAAGTCCAGAGGGTATTACTAGGCTTAATGGAGAAAGGAGCATGTGAGGGAGGAGGACCCTGTAAAGGCATCTATCCTAAATAGATACTTTGCTCAGTATTTACTGAAGAGAAGGTAGGGCAGGGCCCACAGCTCAGCATCATGGACACAGGGGAGGGAGGTGCACTACTCCCTTCACAAAAGAAAGGGTCCTACAAGAGCTTGCTAAGCTCAGAGTGGATAAGGCAATGGGACCTGATGGCATACATCCCAGGGTACTTAAGGAGCTAAAGGAGGAACTAGCAGAGCCATTAGCAGAATTGTTTAGTGAGTCTCTGAGCACAGGAGAGGTCCCAGAAGACTGGAGAAGGGCTCATGTGATCCCGCTCCACAAGAGTGGTAGCAGGGAGGAGGCGGGGAACTACAGACGGTCAGTCTTACCTCAGTAGTGGGCAAGATTATGGAGGCACTCCTTAAGGAAAGGATAGTGCAACACCTGGAATCCATAGGGCACAGGATCCAAGACAGCATGGGTTTACAAAGGAAGGTCCTGTCAAACTAATCTCATAGATTTCTTTGACTGGGTAACCAGAGTGGTGGACCAAGGGGAGCAGTTGATGTCGCCTACCTTGACTTCAGCAAAGCTTTTGACACTGTTCCACATAGAAGATTGATTAATAAGCTGGGTAGGCTCGGGGTGGGTCAGAAGTTGGTCAACTGGGTGGCAAACTGGTTGACTGGCAGAAAACAAGAGTGATGGTAAATGGTATACAGTCAGAAGAGATGCAAGTCACAAGTGGGGTACCTCAGGGATCAGTCCTGGGGCCAGTCCTATTCAACATCTTCATTAGTGACCTTGCAGATGGACTAGAGGGTAAGGCTTGTCTGTTTGCAGATGACACCAAGATCTGCAACAGAGTAGATGAGCCAGATGGGGTGGGCAGAATGAGAAGAGATCTGGATAAACTAGCAGAATGGTCAGAAGAGTGGCAACGGGATTTAATGCAAGGAAGTGCAAAATCATGCACATAGGGAAGAGAAACCCTGAAGCCACTTATAGGCTGGGAGGGAGTTGCTAGCAGTCACAAAGGAAGAAAGAGACTTGGGCATCATCATCATTGATGACCTAAAATCATCCAAGCAGACCTCTAAAGCAGTAGGTAAGGCTAGGGGGTGTTAGGTGTATTAGTAGGGGTATCACAAGTCGTAAGAGGGAGGTAATAATCCTCTGTACAAGACATTGGTTAGGCCCCATCTGAGTACTCAGTGCAGTATTGGAGACCACACCTTCACAAGGACATTAACCAAATTGAGGCAGTCCAGAGAAGGGCAACCAAAATGGTGCAGGGACTGCATCAGAAGACATATGAGGACAGATTAACGTAGCTCAATATGTATACCCTTGAGCAAAGGAGGGAGAGGTGATATGATCGAGGCATTCAAACACCTTAAGGGCATAAACAAGGTGAAAGAGTCTAACATGTTTAAATATAAGAAAATAGCAGGACAAGAGGACACAGCATGAGATTAGAGGAGGCCGATTAAGGGGAATGTGAGAAATTCTTTTCACAGAAAGGGTGGTGGATGCATGGAATGGCTTACCACAAGAAGTGGTGGCTATGAATACAGTGCAGGGCTTCAAACAGGCATGGATAGGCATAAGGAGCAATACAAATGACTATGAATAGATAGGTCACTGACAGAGCAAAGGCCGATGGCACATTTATAAGGTAGAAAAGAAATGGGCAGACTGGATGGGCCTTATGGTCCTTATCTGCCATCAACTCTATGTTTCTATGTTAGATACATGTTATCAGGCTCAGTTGTGGAGTTCCTTTATTCATATAGCAGCCATGTTGGGGTAGTGCAGGCTGCAGCCTGTGACAGGGCAAACATTCCTTTGGCTTCACAATCCCCAGACAAGGACTCCAGGAAAGTGCCATGGCCAATAAACTATACTTGGCATCCTCTTTGGGACTCAGGCAGGCAAATTATAGCCTACACAGCCAGATACCAGAAGTCCTGTGGGATACAGTTCTGGAACTGGCTAAAAGGCCTCCCCAGCTAGCCAAAGAGCTGGAGGAGGTGGCTGCAGATGGAATTGAGGCATCCAAAGTATCTAGAGTCATGGCTACATCTGTGTCTCTCAGAAGGCATGCTTGGCTCAGATGTACTGGCCTATCACAGGAAACCCAGTCTAAGGCTATGGATTTTCCTGTAATTGGTAACTCTCTGTTTGGGGAGCAGACAGAGGCTTACGTGAAAATGGATGAATATAGAACCACTTACAGGAGTGCACAGACCAAGGAAAGGCAAGCCACTCCTCAAAGCAGCAGTCCAGGGGCAGGGAGGCTTTTTCACAGGCCTTTTACCAAGCCCAGCCCTCCTTGTCTTACCCACAAAGGGTTTTTTTCTGAGGGAGGGGTAGAAGGGGGATGAGCAGGGCTGCTTCTTCCTCCCAATCTAAGACTTCTGCCAAGCAGACATCCTGAGTGTCAGCCCAGGTCAACTCTCAATCTCAGTAGGAGGCAGGATGTACTTACTACTTTCAGGACTGAAGTCTGTTACCTCAGACAAGTGGGTCCTGGAAGTAGTAAGCCAAGGACAACCCTCAGCTTCAAAAGGTACCCACAAAGGAGGCCAAGTCTTTTCCACCTGCATCAATTTCAGAAACTCTTGCCCTAGAGGCAGAGGTTTCCTCTCTCCTGGCTCTCAGATCCATAGAGAAGGTTCCTACTCAACGCAGGGGAAAAGGCCTGTACTCCAGGTACTTCCTCACCCCAAAGAAAACAGGGGAGTGGCGACCCATCCTGGATCTAAGGTATCTGAACAAACACATTTCAAAACCCAAGTTCAAAATGGTAACTCTGGGAATAATCCTTCCTCTTTAAGGCCAGGAGATTGGCTAGCATCACTGGACCTCAAGAATGCCTACTTCCATATCCTATAAGGTGCTCCCACAGAAAATACCTGAGGTTCGAGTTGCCTTCAGGCCATTATCAGTTCAAGGTCATGCCTTTTGGCCTAACATCAGCTCCAAGGGTGTTCACAAAGTGCCTTGCAGTAGTGGTGGCTTACCTCAGTAGACAGGGTATCACCATTTTCCATATCTGGACGACTGGCTCCTAGTAGGGCAGTCTTCAGACCAGGTCAGTTCGGCTCTGCAAACCACTCAGGACTTGCTCAGTTCCTTGGGGTTTCTTCTCAATCTGCCAAAATCTGTCCTCGAACCAGTACAGCTTCTTACCTTCATAGGGGTGGAATTGGATTCTACCCAAGCAAAGCTTTCCTTCCTTCCTCTGGCAAGGGTGAAGGCCTTAGTAGACCTTGCTTCCTCCTTTCAGCCTCAGGTTTCTCTTCCAGTGAGACAGTTCCTGTAACTCCTGGGCCACATGGCAGCCTCCACTGCAGTGGTTCAGGGAGCCAGATTTCAGATGCGGGACATTCAGTTTCATCTAAGGTCCTTTGGTCACAGAGAACAGATTCTCTCACCAAACTGATTCCAGTGACCGAACTCTGGTCCAGGCTCTCCAGTGGTGGCTGGACCAGGACAACCTCAGACAAGGGGTTCCATTTCTCCTCAACTTCCATCAGTAGTACTGACTACGGATGCTTCTCTCCTCGGCTGGGAGCCCACCTGGGAGCCCTAACAGCTCAGGGGATCTGGTCCTCACTGGAGTCTCTTCTTCATATCAACCTCCTGGAACTCAGGGCAGTTTTCTAGCCCTTCAGACCTTTTCGGATTCAGTCAAAGGCAAGGTGGTCCAAGTCAGGACAGACAACACTACCACAATGTGGTACATCAACAAGCAGGGAGGCACTCGGTCCACGGCCTTGTGCACAGAGGCCATGAAGATTTGGTCTCTGACCTATTCCTTCAGACTTCCCTGGTAGCAGTTCATCTTCCAGGAAGGACAATGTGCTGGCAGATGCCCTGAGCAGGATTTCACAGGACATTACGAATGGTCCTTGAATCCTCATATTCTGAGGATCATTTTCTCCAAGTGGGACATTCCAGAAATAGATCTATTTGCAGCACCAGACAATCATCAACTTCCTCTGTTTTGCTGCAGACCTCCAGTCCTGGGGACAGTTCCCCAGGATGCCCTCATTCTGAACTGGAAGGGCAGGTTTCTATGTCTTCCCTCCTTTCCTCTCCTGTTCAGAGTTCTGATCAAGATAAGAACTCAACCCTGCACAGTGATACTGGTGGCTCCAGAATGGGCCAGACAACCCTGGTATCCTCTACTGCTGTCCTTGGTTGTCTCATGTCCCTGTCTCTTCCCAGGAGATACAATCTTCTCTCTCCTCCCAGGGACGGATCTGGTACCCTAATCTCCAGTCTCTCAACCTCAAGGCCTGGCTCTTGAAGAGTTAGAATACAGCTCTACAGCTCTCTCAGGGAGTTCTGGATATTCTGAAGGTCTCTAGGAAACTTTCCACTAGAAAACTTACAATTCCAAATGGAAGAGGTTCAGTATTTGGTGCTCTCAGAGAGGTATTGTGTCTGATTCTCTGGACATTTCCACAACCTTAGATTATCTAGCTCATCTGAATAGTGTAGGCCTTAGGCCTGCCACTCTGAAGGTTCATCTAGCAGCTGTCTCTGCATTCCTTTGAGCAGGGAAGGGCTCTTCCCTGGCATCTCATCCTGTTTTCAGAAAGTTTTTCAAAGGCCTGGTTCACATTAACCTCCTTTAGGGAGCCTACTCCATATCCAGGATCTTAATGTCTGCATTGCTCAGCTTATGCATGCCCTTTGAGCCAATGGCTCGGCTGAATTGAAGTACTTGACCTGGAAAACTGTGTTCCTGGTAGCCATTACTTCTGCCAGCGGATTAGTGAATTACAGGCCCTGTCAGTTGAACCTGACTTCTTCAAACAACATGAAGTCTTTCTGTATTCTGACTATTGCAGTTAGCTCCAGCCTTTAAACTTCCCGGAGAACAAAGGGTTAACTTTTCTATGCATGGCATAGAATGCTGAGCTCGAGCTCGTTGAGGTCTTTGTCTGTTTCCTTTGAAACCAAACCGTCAGATTCTTTACTCCCACTTACTGAACAGTCGCTCCAGAGATTTCTCCTGCAGCTCGGTTCGAAAGTCGGTTAAGTGTTGGTTTTAAACCGAAAATTATTCCATAGTCGGTTCAATCTCTGTCTGCGGTACCATGAGTACTAGATAGATTTTGTTCTGATTCTCTGTGTGAAATTGTAAAGTGTTCGATCGGTTCGCTGAACCGATCATTTGTAGTGAATCCTTGTGTTTTACTTCAGTGTGTGGTTACCGTCCTTATCGGTTCTAAAAAAAACGTGTTTTAAATGTTTTTTCCAATACCCGTGACACGGTTAGGAACCGATAAGGAGTCTTGCCTGGCGGTTGCCATAAAAGGGTAAATTTGGTTAGGTTGGCCATGTCTGAGAAACCCAAGAAAAACCAGGCCCACTGGGTTTCAACACTGCAGTGAGTGTGGGAGGTCTTTGCTAAGGCTGATCCCACACCACCTGTGTTTATTGTCTGGGGTTTGAACACCCCGATACAGACTGCAAATATGTAAAATTTTCCTAAATCTACCCTTGAAAGAGATTAGGTAGACTGAGGGAAAAGGAGGCCGAGAAGTCTGCTGACCGGATGGCCAGCCCGGTTCGGTTCCGACTGAACCAGAAGTAGTGCCCTCTGACCAGGGCTATACTTCTTTGGGCAGAGGAGACCCGATCCTGAGGGATCGGTTCCT
Source organism: Neoceratodus forsteri (assembly GCA_016271365.2). Classification (NCBI taxonomy): domain Eukaryota; kingdom Metazoa; phylum Chordata; order Ceratodontiformes; family Ceratodontidae; genus Neoceratodus; species Neoceratodus forsteri. The sequence goes on along the minus strand of CM057456.1, from coordinate 1,378,214,082 downwards.
ACAAAAAAACACAAAGAAAAATCGACGGTTCGGATCCAGAGGTTCATGTTCGACCACAGAGGAAATAGCCAAAGTGATTCGGATTGTGGAATTGTTACCGGGTTCGACCGATCCGCACCTTTGTCAGGGGTTCGTCAAGTCAGTTCCCCGTTCAAGATTATACCCCTGAAGACTTTTATGAACCGGAGTTTGAGGAGGAGGGTTTGAAGATGATGATGGTGATGGTGAACGTCTGGATGTGCCTGTGGAACCAGACATCTCCCAGACAGACCTTGGGTGTATCCCTCCTAGGCTTTCTGAGTCCTTCCACTTTCTGTTTTACAGAAAGGTGGCTGAAACCTCCAGCTTCCTACGGAGGAGGCAATGGAGGATCAAGAGGAGCCTGATTATGTGGAAATGATGGACATCCCAGAGTCCAGGAGACTGTCTATTCCCTTCACAAATCTTTTGGGAAGCAGACACAAAAATCCTAAAGGATGGACAAGAGGTATACACTATCAGGCTCAGATACGGAGTTTTTATACCAGCAATGCAGCCATGTTGGGGTAGTGCAGCCTGCTGCCTGTGACAAGGCAAATATTCCCTTGGCTTCACCACCCAGACAAAGACTCCAGGAAGATGGATGCCATGGCAAGAAACAGTACATGGAATCTTCCTTGGGACTCAAGCTGGCGAACTATGGCCTATTCAGCCAGGTACCAGAAGTCCAGGTGGGACACTGTACCGGCACTGGCTAAACAGGCTTCCCGCAGCTGGCCAAGGAGCTGGAGGAGGTGGCTGCTGATGGGATTGAGGCATCAAGGTACAATTTCATGCTGCTGTGACTCCAATGATGTGTCATCAAAAGTCATGGCTACATCTGTGGCTCTTCAGAGGATGACTTGGCTCAGATGTACTAGCCTCTCACATGGGACACCCAGGCTAAGGCCATGGATTTTTCCGTGGTGGGTAATTCTCTGTTGGGGAGCAGACAGAGAATTACATGAAAAAATGGATGAGTACTGGGACCACTTATAGGAGTGCTCAGGCCAAGAAAGGCAAGCAACTCCTTGGGGCAGCAATCTGGGGGCAGGGCAGGCCTTTTCATAGGCCTTTTTACCAAGCTCAGGCCTCTTCTCCTTTTCACAGAGAGGTTCTTTAGAGGGAGAGGCAGAAGAGGGATGAGCAGGGCTGCATCCACCCCTCAGCCTAAGGCCCCTGCCAAGCAGACACCCTGATGGGTCTGCCCTTGTCGACTCTCCTATTCCTGTAGGGGCAGGCTGGCTTACTATGTCCAGGACTGGATGTCTATTACATCAGACAAGTGGGTCATGGAAGTAGTAGCCAGGGACTGTTCTCAGCTTCAAAAATTTCCAAAGATGAGAACCTGATCTTTTCCACCTGCAGGTCTCTCTGAGACCCGTGCCCTGGAGGCAGAGGTTTCATTTCTTCTGGCTCTAAGAGCCATAGAGAGATTACCTACCCTACGCTAGGAAAAGGTCTGTCTCCAGATACTTCCTTACTCAAAGACAGGGAGTGGTGACCCATCCTAGATCTAAGATACCTGAACAAACATCTTCTAAAACCAAAGTTCAAGATAGTGACTCTGGGAATAATTCTTCCTCTCTAAGGCCAGGAACTGGCTAACTCTCCTGGACCTCAAAGATGCCTACTTTCATATTCCATCAGGTGTTCCCACAGAAAGTACCTCAGGTTCAAGTTGCCTTCAGGCCATTGTCAGTTCAAAGCAATGCCCTTTGGCCTAACATCAGCTCAAGAGTCTTCACAAAGTGCCTGGCAGTAGTTGTTGCCTTTCTAAGAAGGCAAAGATTTCCATTTTTCCATATCTGGACCATTGGCTCATAGTAGGTCAGTCTCCAGACCAAGTCAAGTCAGACCTGCAAGTGACTCAGCAAGTGCTCACTTCTCTGGGTTTCCTCTCAACCTCCCCAAATCAGTTCTAGAACCAGTTCAGCTCCTTACCTTTATAGGGGGCAGAGCTGGATACTGTCAAAGCAAGAGCCTTTCTTCCCTGGAAGGGCAAGGGTTCTTATAGAACTGGCTTCATCCTTCAGCCTTCAGGTGTCTCAACCAGCAAGGCACCTCCTCCAGCTCTTGGGCCACATGGCAGCTTCCACAGCAGTGGTCCAAGGGCCAATATTTCAGATGAGGGACATTCAGTTCCATCTGAGGGCCTTTTGGTTCCAAAGGAAGGACCCTCTTACCAAACTGATTCCAGTTACTTGGGCACTGATCCAAGCTCTTCAATGGTGGCAGGATCAGGACAATTTAAGGCAAGGGGTCCCTTTGTCACTCAGTCTCATTCAATGGTCCTTACCATGAATGCTTCTCTTTAGGGTGGGAAGCTTATCTGGGATCTCACAGCCCAAGGACGTGGTCCTCCCAGGAGTCCCTCCTTCATGTCAATCTCCTGGATATCAGGGCAGTTTTATGCCCTGCAAGTCTTCTCTCAGGTGGTGCAGAACAAGGTGGTTCAGGTCAGAACAGACAACACCACCACCATGTTTGGTTAGTTTAGTTTAGTTAGTCTAGGAATTAATACCTTTGAGCCAGGGCTCTTTACAAAGGTTCCACGTCACAGAAACATTTAACAAAGCACGATACACATTACAGGTAAAACCAGACGGGAAGTTACATCATAAATTTGCTATTAACAGTTTAAGGCAGTAATGTTTTAAAGTTTCATAGAAAACAAGCTATAACAGGTTCAAGCGAGTAGACAATTTGAGGTTAAGGAAACTTCCAGGAGAGGGTGATCATTAGGCGCAAAGGAGGCTAGAGAGGAGGAAAGGTGGTGAGGAGTAGAGAGAGGGGACAGGAAAAAAGGGGGAGTGAGTTTGGGTGGGAGACAGGAAGTAGTAGAGGTACCAGAGGTTCATAAGTCAGGAGGAAGAGGCCTCAGATGTGAGGATGGACATGAGGAGTAGTAGTCTTTATCTAGCACAGTCACAGTTGCTAGTGTGGTGGCGAGGTGGGCATAGAGCATGGATTTGAAAGCTTCAGCGAGGTTGAGGATAGAGTAGGTGGACTAAGCGCATTGAACCATGTCAGGGCCCTGTATGTGAAAGATCTTTGTCCCTGTGCAGTCAAGCATCTCGGAACCAGGAAAGGTTGGCGTTCAGATCTGGTGGAGGTCGTGAGCCAGGATTCAGTCGGAGTAGGTTTTGAATACATAATGGAGTCAGTCCCAAGATAGATTTTTTGCCATTGTGCAGGTGAGATAAATAAGACGATTTGATAGGTTTAACCAGCCTGATTCATAAGTACAGATCACACGTGAGTCTCTTGAGCCCCGTGAGGAAGTCAGGCCTTATTTAGAGTGATTGAGATCGCCTTAAGCGCAGTGGAGGTAGCTGAGCCATAAATAATAAGGCCATAGTCAATGATTGAGATTATGGAACTCTGTATAGCTATTCTCAATGCCGCTTGATTTAGAAATTGACGGTTATGGAATACTATTCCAAGGCATTGGTTCGCTGTTTTCGCAGTGTTGTCAATGTGGGTTGCAAAGGTGAGCCCTTGGTCAAAAGTGATGCCAAGGTATTTGAAAGTATTTACTTGGTCCAGTGTAATTCCACAGAGGTTTGTATGGTGAGTGGAGTATACCTATTTTGTTTTGGTGATTGGAGAAGAGCATGGCTTTTGTTTTATTGTGGTTTAGCACAAGTTTACTATCCAGGAACCACCTTTCAACACTAGGAAAGCAAGTTGCAGACTTTTTCGTAGGAGTTTGGATCCTTGTGGAAGAGAGAATTACAGCATCATCAGCGTATAAGATTATTTTCTCCTGGCAGATATCTGGGAGAGTTAAGGAACAGGCTAAGAGGAGCGGTCCAAGAATTGATCCCTGTGGTACACCCAAGAGAACTGGTTTGAAGTTGGAGAGTTCATTAGAGATTTTACAGCCTGTGACCGATTGGACAGGTAACTTTTATCCAAGCACAAGGACCTTCGACCAGGCCTAGGCTAGAAAAGTAGGGAGGTAAGAAGGCCATGATGGACTGTGTCAAAAGCTTTTGTAAGATCGATAAAGACTGCACCTGTTTGGCACCCTTTGTCCAGGGCTGAGTGGACTTCTCCAGAGAAATCAAGTAAGGCTGCTGTTGTACTATGTCCTTTCCTAAAGCCATGCTGTTGATTACAGAGTAGATTGTATTAGTCCAGGTAATCGAGAGTTGGTCTGCCACCTATTAGTTCAAGTGCTTTAGAGAGGGAGGGAGTATTGATATTGGTCGATAGTTTCCTGTTGAGGTTTTGTCCCCCCTTTGTGCACTAGCGTAACTATGGCAGAGATTTCACTTGTTGGGAAATTGACTTTGGCAAAGTGATGATTAAGAATTTTGCAAGGGGTGAATTACTTCATCCAGGGTGAGAGACAGGATTTTTAGATCTAGCATGTCACTACTTGTTCTGGATTTGGAGCAGGCCTTTCTTATGTACTTGTTGCTCCATGCACTTTGATTTTCTTGAAAAAATTGTGGTTTGTCACGAGGGTGTTTTGTGATACTAGGCTAGGCACAGGTAAGTCCGAGAAGAAATCTGGGGGAGGACCCCACTAAGGTCTGTAGATGTCTTATTAAGCGCATCTGCAATAGACTTTGGGTCAAGAGTGGTGGATCCATCAACTTTCACAATGGTAGAGTGTCGATTTTGATTGTTTACCGTTATGTTTGGATGTTGTCCCAAAAGCTCTTCCATCACCCCAGGTGGATTCAAGGGCATTTTGGAAATAAAGCTCTTCATTTGCCTAATTTGTGAGGTACATCTATTTCGTGCCTGCTTGTATTTAAGGGTATCATGAGGTGATCCTGTGTCTCTGGCAACTGCCCAAAGTGGTCCCGAACCTGAGCTCGGCAAGTAGTTTGGCAGTAATCCATGGATTTGATAAGCGCTTTGAGTTTCGTTTTTTACTGGGCGTATAAGTCGCATGCAGAGTTGAAAGATTTAATGAAGTATTCTAATGCTGTATTAATATCAGTTGATTCAAGGATTGGCGCCCAGTCCTGTTGTAGGAGATGGGTTTTCAACTTGATAAGATTCCCATAAGGCAATACTCTGCTTGTTATAACTTTGGGAGGTGGCTTGAGAAATTTATTAGACCAGGTACAGGACACTGGGGAGTGGTCACTGAGGAGTCAGGGAGGACTCTAATGTTTTTATCCGGTCAGGGTGATTTGTGAGAACCCAGTCAATAAGGGTGCTTGTACCAGTTTTGTAATTTATCCGTGGGGGAGGTTACCATCTGAGTCAGGTTTGCTGCTAGGATGTCATCTTTGTAAGAGCCAGTGTCAGAGGCGAAGCCAGTTTATGTTGAAATCCCGAGGAGGAGGAGCTCATTTTCAGAGGTTGCAGACTAACAAAATCAAGTACAGACTTAATACTAACACGGTGGTCTTTTGGAGGGATATAGACTCAGGCCACTTTAGAAAACTTTGTTTTGTGCACCAAGAAGCAGTTTGATAGGGAGGAGTTGCATCTGCGTGATTTGTGGGGTGAAGCTGCCATTGACAGAAGAGGTTGTCCTTATGTAGATAGCACAGCCCCACTTTTCTTGCTTGCCTGGTCGAGTCTGAAAAGATTGTAGCCTTCAAGTGAGAACCGCATGATCCGGTGCTGGGAGATAGCCAGGTTTCCACAATGGCTAGTATATCAGGGTTTTTGTCCAGCGAGAGTTTGAAGAGATACCAATTTGGGAAGGAGGCTGCAGATATTTAGAGTGATAATGGAGAGACCACTACCAACTTTCCCTGTTTTGTATTCAGTGCAACAGAATAGGGTTTGGGTGTACCCACCAGATATTAAAAGTAGGAGGAGCAGGAGTTTCAGCTATGCCATTTGTAGTTCATAATAGGTTGGAGTGAGTTTCTGCTTGTACTTTTTAAGATGCTTGGATTGTCTTCTGGAGTCCCAGTAGAGGGTGATCGTTAGTGAGTTATAATGATGTGGCAGTTTCCAATTAGGAAACATGGCTCTTGCACCCAGGTAATAATTGGGTGATGTTTGTTTAAGACTTCCAGAGTAAAGCCAGCTGGTACAATGTTTCGGTAGTAGTATAGAAAGGTGAGAGTAGGTGGAGGGGTAGGGTAGGCGGAGGGGGGTTACGAAAGGGAAAAGGAGGGAGGGTGAGCAGAACAGGTGGTGGGGACTAAGCCAAAGCATTTTTTAGCGAGGCAGGAGAGCCGAGAAGTGTGTGAGCTAGCAGTCGGGGTGGCGAGCAACAGGAGGGTGGTAGGGCATTGATTTTAGTGGGCTAAGGTGGATAGCTAGCACTATGGTGAAGTACAGAGAAAATGAAAAAAAGACTGGGAGGGTTTGGTGTCAGAGGGTTTAAGAGAAGAACTATAGTACTGTTGAGATCCAGGATCACATATGTTAAAGTTCCTGAAAGGTGATAAACTGTGGCCTGGGCATATGCAATGTGTAAACTTTTGTCTATATGTTTCCTTTGTTCTTTAAAGTCCTCAGAGATAAGTACAATACCTTGGGAGTAGGTCAGACAGTAGGCATATGCAATGTGAAATCATTTGTCTGTATGTTTCCTTTGATCTTCAAAGTCCTCAGAGACAAGTACAATACCTTTGGAAAAGGTCAGACAAAAATGTTGATTCAGTCACAAAATGTGTTAAAATTCCTTTTGTTCTTTAAAGTCCACAAGTGCAGTTGCTTTAAGAGTGGTCAGATGAGAATGTTGAAAATGTTGATTCAGTTGCAGGACCCAACATCACCATGTTTCTAAGACTAGTTGTAAAGCATAGCTTCCTAGGGAGCTTCAAGAAAGTTGATTTAAAATTAAAAGCTGATACCTGATGATGGCGATTTGCAGAAATTCAGTCTAGGAGACTTTCACCAATGTTGTTGCAAAGAATGGCACAGTATTCCAGCAGAAAAACATGTAAAATGAACAAAACCTAACCTACAGACACAGACAAGCACAAACAGCCACCCACAGCTCTAGAGGAGGAGGAGCTTGATGTGGTACATCAATGTCGGGAGGCACTTTAGTCTACGGCCTTGTGCACGGAAGCCATGAAATTGTGGTCCTGGCTTATTCCCTGTAGACCTCTCTGATAGCAGTCCACCTTCCAGGAAAGGACAATGTGCTACAGATGCATTGAGCAGGTGATATCCCAGGGCTACCACGAATGGTCCCTGACCCCTGGTTTTGAAAGTGATTTTTTCAAGGTGGCAATCCAGAGATAGATCTCTTTGCAGCCCGCAGACAATCATCAACTTCATCTGTTTTGTTGCAGACCCCAGTCTTGGGTTCAGTCCTTCTAGATGCTCTTTTTTTGAACTGGGAAGGGAAATTTCTGTATGCCTTCCTCCCTTTCCTCTTCTGTTCAAGTCCTAGTCAAGATAAGGTTGCAACCTTGCAAAGTGATTCTGATTGCTTCAGACTGGGCCAGACAGCCTTGGTACCCCATGCTGCTGTCTCTAACAGTCCATCTTCCCTGTCTCTTCCCAGGAATTACAACCTGTTAACCTCCTCTCAGGGAAGTTTGGTACCCCAATCTTTTGGTCTTTCAATCTCAGCATGGCTCTTGAAGAGTTAGCGTATGCAGATTTGCACCTGTCTCAGGGGTTCTGGACATTCTCAAAGCTTCTTGAAAGCCTTCCACCGGAAAGACATAACTCAAAATGGAAAAGATTCAGCATTTGGTGTTCAAGAAGCTATATCCTTCCAGACACTGCTGAATTATCTACAGTTCTGGATTATATGGTCCATCTTAATGGCCCAGGCCTTAGACCAGCTACTCAAAGGTACATTTGTCAGCTGTGTCTGCTTTTTTGCAGTGAGAAAATCTTCCTCACTATCATCTCATCCGGTGTTCTGTAAATTCTTCAAGGATTGCTTCATACCAATCCCCCTTTAGGGATCCTGCCCTGCCTGACTTAAATATTTGCATTGCCCAACTTATGCAACCTCCTTGAGCCTATGTCTCCAGCAGAGCTTAAGTACTTGACTTGAAAACTGTGTTTCAAACAACATGAAGTCTTGCTATATTATAGACATTAGCAGTTTGATCAAGCTCTAGAACTGCCCCGGAGTGAAATGGTTAAAACCATTCCAAAAATAAATTTTAGCACGAGCAGCCCTCTATCTGTCATTTTCAAACTTGAACTGTAAGATTCTTTACTCCGCCTCAGTGAACAGTCGCTCAAAGATTTCTCCTTCTATAGAGTTCATTTCTCGGTTTTAAAGAATGATGTTTTCTTGGTTGGATTTAACTTAGAGAATAGTTTTATTTTAACACATAGTAGATTCAGTTCAAGCTCTATCTGTGGTAACGTGGCAAATGAAGGTTTTGTCTGTGTGGAACTTGTAAGTTATCGGCTCGGTTTTGAATCGACTCAGTGGGTTAAAACTCATTTAAAACTAAAGTTACTATTTTACAGTGGGTTCCCAGTTCTTATCGGTTCTAAAAAATGGATTTATACGTTTTTCCAATACCGTGTTACGGTTAGAACCGATAAAGGTGTATCCTGCCTGGCACCGCCGTTAAAAGGGCAAGTTTTGGTTAGGCTGGCATTATGTCTGAAAACCAAAAAGAAAAACCCGGCCCACTGGGAGAGATACCAGACTAAGGCTATGGATTTTCCTGTAGTGGGAAATTCTCTGTTTGGAGAGCAGACAGAGAATTACATGAAGAAGATGGACGAATATGGGACTACTTACAAAATGCTCAGGCTAAGGGCGGCAAGCCACTCCTCAAAGGCATGCCCCAAGGGTAGGGGTAGGCCTTTTCACAGGCCTTTCTACCATACTCAGGCCTCCTCTGCCTAGTGCTCAGAGGGGCTTCTTCAGAGGCAGGGGCAGATCGAGGGGTGGGCAGACCTGCTCCCCACCCCCAGCCCAAAGTCCCTGGAAACAGGCACCTGATGGGGTGCCCAGGGCCCGATCTCCTGTACCAGTGGTGGGCAGGCTGGCTTACTTCAGTCAGAACTGAAGGCTTCTTTAACCTCAGACAAGTGGGGTTCTGAAGTAGTAAGCCAGGGTCTGGTTCCTCAGCTTCAAAAAGTTTCCAAGTTGAGAAGCAGACTTTTCTACCTGCAAGTGCTTCAGAGACCCTCGCTCTGGAAACAGAGGTCTCATCCTGTTAGCTCTCAGAGCAGTAGAAAGGTTCCTCCCTGCATCAGGGCAGGGGTCTGTATTCAGATACTTCATTACACCAAAAAGACAGGAGAAGTCGCGGCCCATTTTAGATCTCAGATATCTAAACAAGCATCTTTAAAACCAAAAGTTCAAAATGGTAACTCTGGCAATGATTTTATTCTCCCTAAGGCCAGGGAATGGCTAGCCTCCTGACCTCAAGGATGCCTATTTCCATGTCCTAATCAGAAGATCCCATCGAAAGTACCTCAGATTCGAAACTGCCCTCAGGTCATTACAGTTCAGAGCAATGCCCTTCGCCTTACCTCTGCTCCAAGGGTATTCACAAAGTGTCTTAGCAGTGGCAGTGGCCCACTTAAGGAGGCAGAGGATTGCTGTTTTCCTTATCTAGATGACTGGCTCATTGTAGCCAGACCCCAGAACAGGTAAATCTCACCTGCAGGTCACCCTAGCAGCTTCTCACCCTCCCTAGGTTTACGTAAACCTACCAAAGTCGGTTCTGGAACCAGTCCAGGTACTCACACCTTTATAGGGGCAGGAATTGGACACAAAGCTAGCCAGGACCTTTCTTCCCCAGAAAGGGTAAGGAATTTAGTGGCTCACAGCCTCTTCCTTCACTCTGCAGGTCTCTCGACCAGCAAGATCACTTTCTGCAGCTCCTGGGGCACATGGCTGCATCCACAGCTGTTATGCATGGGCCAGATTTCAGAATAGAGAGACATTCAGTTTCACTTGAGAACCTTTTGGTCTCAGAGAGACCCCCTTTCCAGAATTGGTCCCAGTGACTTCAGACCTTGATCCTAGCCTCCAGGGTGGCAGGATCAGAGCAATTAAGAGCGGGGTCCCTTCATTTCCCCTTCTCACGACTTGACTCTCACTACAGATGCTTCCCTTCTGGGTTGGGAGCCCACATGGGCTGACCTTTCCACTCAGGGAGTTTGGTCCCCCAGGAATCTCTGCCCACATCAATTTGCTGGAACTCAGAGCTGTATTTTTAGCTCTTCAAGCTTTTTCTGCATCTATCCACAACAAGGTGATACAAGTCAGAACAGACAACATCACAACAATGTGGTACATCAACAAAGGGGGCACTCGGTCTTGACCTTGTGCACCGAGGCAATGAAGTTGTGGTCTCTGGCCTATTCCTAACACACTTCCCTCACCAGCAGTTCATCTTCCAGGGAAGGACAATGTCCCATGGGATGCCCTCAGCAGGATTTTCCAGGGCCATCACAGAATGGTCCCTGGATCCTCAAGTACTGGGGTTAGTTTTTTGCCAGGTGGGGCATCCTCAGATAGAACTTTTGCAGCCCCAGACAATCACAAACTTCCTCTGTTCTGTTGCAGGCCACCAGTGCTGAGGCTCAGTTCCCCTGGATGCCCTTCTTCGGATTGGGAGGAAGTTCCTCTGTCCCCCCCCTTCCTCTCCTATTCAAAGTACTAGTCAAAATCAGATCTCAACCTTGCAGGGGTGATTCTGATTGCCCGGATTGGGCCAGGCAGCCCTGGTACCCTCCTTCTGTCTCTGACAGTCCATCTTCCCCTGTGCCTCCCCAGGAATCACAATCTGTTGACTTGTGCCAGGGAAGGGTTTGGTATCCGGACCTCAATCCTCAACCTCAAGGCCCTGGCTCTTGAGGAGTTAGAGTTGCTGATTTACACCTCTCAGGGTGTTCTTGAGATCCTAAAGGCTTCCAGAAAGCCTTCCACTAGGGCTACTTATACTTCTAAATGGAAAAGGTTTTCCATTTGGTGTGCTGGAAAAATATTCCCAGAATCTGCTGAATTGCCCATTTTGTTAGATTATGGTACATCTTAATTCCTTGGGTCTCAGACCAGCTACCCTGAGAGTTCATTTGGCAGCTGTATCTGCTTTTGTGTCAGCAGGAAAGTCATCCCCTCTTTCCTCTCATCCTGTGTTTCGAAGTTTTTGGGGATTACTCCATACTAATCCACCCTTTACGAACCGGCCTGCTTAGGACCTTAATGTTTGCATTGCCCAGTTAATGCAACCACCACTGAACCTCTGTCTTCTGCAGAGCTTAGAGTACTAACTTGGAAAACTGTTTTCTAGTGGCTATCACTTCTGCCAGATGCATAAGAGAATTGCAAGCCTTGTCAGTGGAGACTGACTTTATTTCTTTCCACAGGGATAAGGTAGTCCTTAGGACTAATAGGAAGTTTTGCCTAAGGTGGTTTCAGATTTCCATCTTAATCAATCTATCTCCTTCCAGTATTTTTCACTGATCACTCCTCTTCGGGTGAGAGGAGATTGCACAGCCTGGATGTTAAGAGAGCTCTTAGTTATTATATAGAGCGCATCAAAGGTCACAGGTTCAGATCCCTCCAACTTTTCCTTACCTATGGTGAAGTTGGGAAAGGCAAACCTGCCACTAAGAGATCAATAGCCAGGTGGATTGTCTCTTGTATCCATTTTGTTATCAGAAAGTGGCAGAGCCCCTGGTTTGAGGGCTCATTCTACCAGGGGTACAGCTGCCTCTAGCTGCTGCCAGAGATATCCTTTATTAGAGATTTGCCAGGCTGCTACTTGGAAAACGAGATACTTTTACTCAAGCATTACCTCCTGGATGTCCAGGCCAGGAGATGCTTGGTTTGCACAGCTGTTCTCTCAGAGCCTATTCCTAAGTAGGTTCTGCCCTCCTCCATGGAGGTACTGCTGTGTATTCTGCTAATGTCTATAATATAGCAAGACTTCATGTTGTTTGAAGAAAAAATTACTCACCTTAGTAATGTTGTTTCTTCTAATGGAGTCTTGCTATATTATAGACCTCCCCAACCTGCCCTCTCAGAACCTCTACTTGGTGGGTGCGGCCACTAGTGTGGCACTACTTATGTCCTGTTAGCATTTTGTCCCCTTTAGGACTTTGGGGGGTGTATGTGACGCGTGTGTGTGTTTATTATACTTATGTTCCATTTTCATATTATTAGAATGGTGTTAGTATTTCTGGTCCCCTGACTTGAGTCTTGGGTGTTGGGACCATCAATGGTTGTTATTATTTAGGTAGCCATTTGGCTAGTGTAGGTTACAGCTTCCACACAGACCTTAGTGAGTTTGGCTCGTAAAGATCTGACAGTTCAAGTTTGAAATGACACAGATAGAGCTGCTCTCGTGCCCAAAATTCTATTTTGGAATGGTTTTAACCATTTCACTCCAGGGCAGTTCTAGAGCTGGATCAAACTGCTAATGTCTATAATATAGCAAGACTCCATTAGAAGAAACAACATTACTAAGGTGAGTAATTTTTTCTTTTGGTAGCCATTACCTCTGCCAGACATATCAGTGAACTGCAAGCCCTGTCAGTGGAACCTGATTTTATCTCTTTCCAAGAGAAAGTGGCCCTTAGAACCAATAGGAGGTTCTTGCCTAAAGTGGTTTCAGACTTCCACTTGAACCAGTCCATGTCTCTCCCTGTCTTCTTCACTGTTCATTCTTCCTCAGGGAGAAGGCTACACAGTTTGGATGTTAAAAGAGCCCTTAGCTACTACATAGAGCGTACCAAGGGTCACAGGTTTGAATCCCTCCAGTTATTCCTCACTTATGGGGAAGTGGAAAGGCAAACCTACCACCAAGAGAACTATTGCCAGGTGGATTGTGCCTTGTATACAATTCTGCTATGAGAAACTAGGAAAGATTCCACCCTCAGGCCTGATGGCTCACTCTACAAGAGGTACAGCTGTTTCCCTGGTTGCTGCCAGGGATATCCCTCTCTTAGAAATTTGTCAAGCAGCCACCTGGAAAACAGTCCAAACCTTTACCAAGCATTACTCTCTGGATATCCAGGCTAGGAGTGATGCTCAGTGTGACACAGCAGTACTTCAGAGTCTATTCCAAAGTAGGTTCTGTCCTTCCTCCATGGAGGTACTGCTTAGTAGTCTGCAATAGTCAGAATACAGCAAGACTTCATGCTGTTTGAAGAAAAATTACTCACCTTAGTAATTATGTTTCTTCTAATGGAGTCTTACTGTATTCTGACCTCCTCTCTGCCTCCCTCTCAGAACCTGTTTTGGGAAGTGGGTGGGCAGATGCAGTGTTGCACCCTAGAGGTGCTATTACACACCCTCCTTTATTTGTTTGGGTGTTTTTTTTGTTATTGTTGTTATCCCTTAATGGGGTTGGTTTTGTTTGGGGTTTCCTGACTTGAGTCTTTTTTGGGAATCAAACTCTTTGTTACCAGTTGGTTAGTAAAAATGTTTACAGTTTCACATAGGATGGTTAGTGAGTTTTAGCTCGTAAGAATCTGGTGGTTGAGTTTCAAAGGAAACAGACAGAGACCTCAACCGAGCTCGAGCTCAGCATTCTATGCCATGCATAGAAAAGTTAACCTTTGTTCTCAGGGGCAGTTTAAAGGCTGGAGCTAACTGCAATAGTCAGAATACAGCAAGACTCCATTAGAAGAAACATAATTACTAAGGTGAGTAATTTTTCATATCCTTCCATAGGGATAAAGTGGTCCTAAGAACTAATAGGAGGTTCTTGCCTAAAGTGGTATCGGATTTTCACCTAAACCAGTCTATGTCTCTTCCTGTATTTTTCACTGAACCATTCTTCCTCAGGGAAAGATTACACAGTTTGGATGTTAAAAGGGCACTTAGCTACTACATAGAGCATACTAAGGCACACAGAAATGACTGTCTTTAATTGTTCCTCACTTATGGTGAAGTGGGAAAGGTAAGCCTGCCACTAAGAGAACTATTGCCAGGTGGATTGTTTCCTGTATACACTTTTGCTATGACAAATTGGTAGAACACCCCTTCAGGCCTGAGGGCTCACTCGACTAGGGGTATAGCTGCTACTCTAGGTGCGGCCAGAGATATACCTTGTTAGAGATCTGTAAAGCAGCCACCTGGAAAACAGTACATACATTCACCAAGCATTACTCTCTGGATATCCAGTCTAGGAGTGATGCTGGGTTTAACACAACTTAGTGCACCAGATCCTGTTCCCAAGTAGGTTCTGCATTCCCTCCTCCATAGGGAACTGCTTAGTAGTCTGCATTATGTCTGAATACAGCAGACTTCATGTTGTTTGAAGAAAAATTACTCACCATAGTAATGTTGTTTCTTCTAATGGAGTCTTGCTGTATTCAGACCCCCGCCTCTCCTCTCAGAACCTGTTTTGGGAGAGTGGGTTGGCAGGCACAGTGTTGCACCTCAGGGTGTGCCTTGTACCCTCCCTCTTGGTGGGGTAACTGTTATGTTTTTCCTTCTTGTGTTGCATAGTTTGAATTGTCACTACCTTGTTTCTTCTTGGGTTCTCGACTTGAGTCTTTTGGACCCCAAAAGTATTTTGCCTTTTGGCTATGTGTTCAAACAATTTCCACATTTTAGTGTCAAGTTAGTTAGTTGCTCATAAGAATCTGATGGTTGCACTGGTAAGTACCACAGACAGAGGTTTGAAAACCGAGCTCTAGCTCAGCGTTCCATGCTTCTGCATGGAGTTAACTCTTTCCTCTCTAGGGGCAGTTCAAGTGCTGGGCTAGCTGCATTATGTCTGAATACAGCAAGACTCCATTAGAAGAAACAACATTACTATGGTGAGTAATTTTTTCTTCCCAAATGGATGGGGATTTATGCCTCATTTTGGATCTCAGCCACTACATCACTTACCAAAGTTCCACATGGTGTCTCTTCTACACTTCTCCCTTTGCTGAATGTGGAGATTGGATCTGCTCTCTGTATATGAAGGATGCATACCTCCATATCATGATGCACCCAGCTCACAGATGGTTTCTCCGTTTCATGTTCCAGGGTCATCATTACCAGTTCAGGTCCTCCTTTGGACTTTCCTCTGCCCGAGGGTATTTACAAAATACCTAGTGGCAGTCTGGCAACCCTCGCATAGATGAGCCTCTATTTCTTTCCCTACCTGGATGACTGGCTACTGAAAGCATCCTCGGCCAACAGCTATCTTTCATGCTTTCTTGAACCCTACAGTTGTTCACGCAAGTGGAGATTGCAGTAAACTATCTCAAGTCCAAGATGGACCCTACACAATGCCTCCACTATATCTGAGCCAATGCTAGTCACATCCATGGGGAAGGTGTATCTGCCTTATAGCTTGAGTGAACACCTTAATTGTTTTGGCATGCAGCTTAGAGTCCAGTAGATTAGTCTCCACACAAGACTATTCTCGCCTCCTGGGACATTTACGGCCTCAATACTGATGGTCCCCAATGCCTGATTAAATATGAAGGTACTTCAGTGGTCCCTCAGAGTCCAGTAGGACCAGAAACAGGATGATCTCGATGCCCCAGTCCTGATGTCTTTCCTGGCTCTTCTTCGAGCTCTACAATGGTGGAAGACCAGAGAGACAATCTAATGCAAGGCACGCTGTTCTGATCTCCTGTCCTGAATCTCATTCTGGCTACAGACACCTCCTTGACAGGGTGGGGTGCTCATCTACGCACATCAGATCACAAGGATCTTGGATGGCAATGGAGGCCCACCTCATATCAATGTCTTGGAGTGGAGGGCAGTTCTCCTCGCTTTACAGGCATTCGGATCACCTACCCCAGTGTTGCCTGCAAGTGCAATCAGACAATTATCTGGTAGTTCACTACATAAACAAACAAGGTGACACCCATTCATACCCTCTCCACAAAGAATCAATGAGGTGTGGTATTGGGCTATCAGAGAAATATTCATCTTCTGGCAGTACACATCCCAGGGTGTCAAACACCCTGGTAGGATACCCTTAGCAGATCCACTGCCCAGGCCCACGAATGGAAATCTTATCAACATCATAAACAACATCTTCCACTTGTGGGAGCGGACCGGAGTTGGACCTATTTGCCTCTCTCGCGAACCGCAAAATTGATTTTACTATGCTCTCTTGTGCGAGATCCTGGAACTGTGTGGCAGGACGATTATCTCTTTCCTGGACAGGAAGATTTCTTTATGCCTTCCTGCCCTTTCTGCTCGTTCAGAGTACTACTCAAACTGATCCAGGATGGGGTGTCTATGATTCTCATAGCGTCGTTCTGGCCAAGACAGATTTAGCTCCCTCTACTTCTACAGCTCTCGGAACCAGGGCCAATACCTCTGCCAATTTGCAAGGTTTACTGTTCCAGGCACAAGGCTTAAGGCTCCCTGTTATACCTGGACCATCTCTCCCTCCACCTGCATGTCTGGCTCCTGAGAACGTAGTCTTCTCACACTTCGGTGTCCCAACGTGACAGAAGTTCTCCAGGCAGCTCAGAAGCCATCTATTCTGTCTTCTGTTCCTGAAGTGGAAACGCTTCTATGTGGGTGTCTACACTAGAGATGCACTGAATTTAAAATTTTCTGGTGAAGTTGCTGTGAAGTGGCCGATTTCACCACTCTGAGTAATCCACTAATTTCTCCTGTTTTAGCCTGATTTTGCCAATGCGAAATTTCACCTCTGGAAGGCAATATTTCACCTCAGAAAAGCAAAATTTCTCCTTGGAAGATGAAATTTCACCTCTAAAGATAAATTTCGCCATTCCATGGTGAAATTTCCCAGCCAATTTCAACATTTGCATACCTAAACTGGTGGAATTCATGGATTACTCTGTGTAGCAAATTTTTATTACTTCGCTTCACTTCTAGTCTACACTGGACTTAGATCCTTATGAGTGTTCCCTCAATGCATCGTGGATTATTTGCTCTCTTGTCAGAAGGTGGATTGAAATATTCCTCTGTGAAAGTCCACCTTTCAGCCATTGCTGCATTTCATTTACCTATGGACAACATTCCTTTGTCCCAGTTAACTTTGATCGGCCTTTTGTTTCTGGGGCATTTCTGCCTTGGATATTTGTGAAGCCACCACTTGGTCTACTGTACATTCACCAAACATTATGGTCTAGACATCGCTTCTAGAGGCGATGTCTAGACCAAACCATTTTGGATAGGTCGTCCTACAAGGCCTACTGTCCTAAGCCTTCATCATTCACTCCTCCCACTGGGTATATTAACTGCTTGGGAATCTTCCTACACGTAATGACCTGCTGCAAGAGATTGTCTCAAAGAAGATAGCACGTTGCATGAGAACTTATCGTAACAGTAGATCTTTAAGAGTATCTCTTGCAGCAGGTCATGCAGCCCTGCACTCCTTCCCTGTTGCTTCAGAAGGGTTCCTTGCTCTTCTCTTATGACTCCATGAGCTCTTGATTTGCCTTGGTTCCCATTGCAAGCCTGAGATATGTCTCGCATTTGATTACCAGGATGGAAAAAACTAGGAGTAGCTGGGACCTCCTCTTTTTACTTGCCAGGTGAACACCATGTGGTGGTGCTAGGGAGGTCCTAGGGTTGACTTCTGAGAAAGCCATCTGGAGTAATTGACACCTAGCTGATATCCCACACATAATGACCTGCTGCAAGAGATACTCCGAGATCTACTGTTCAAACAACATGAAGTCTTGCTATATTATGACAGTAGCAGTTTGTCCCACCACTAGAACTGTTCGGAGGTGAAATGGTTAATACCATTCCAAATAGAACTTTGAGCACGAGCTCTAAGAAGCAGCTCTATCTGTGTAATTTCAAACCTGATGTCAGATTCTTTACTCCGCCTCAGTGAACAGTCGCCTCGGAGATTTCTCCTACTGCTCGGTTCATTTCTCGGTTTAAACAGTGTTTTCTCGGTTCGATTCAACTGAGAATAGTTTTATTTTAACATAAAACCGTTCGGTTCAAGCTCTGTCTGTGGTAATCGTAAGTAATTAAAGGTTTTGTCTGTGTGGAACTTGTAAGTTTATCGTTCGTGTTTTGAACCGATCAGCTGGTTTTAAAACTTATTAACTTTAAAGTTTAACATTTTAGAGTGCGGTTCCGGTTCTTATCGGTTCTAAAAATACAGATTTTATTATGTTTTTTTCCAATACCTGTGACACGTTAGGAACCGATAAGGGTGTCTTACCTGGCACTGCCGTTTAAAGGGTGATTTTTCTGGTTAGGCTGGCATTTATGTCTGAGAAACCCAAAAGAAAACCGTCCACTGGGTTCCAACACTGTGATGTCAGTGGGGAAGTCTTTGCCAAGGCTGACCCACGCACCACATGTGTCTGTTGTCTGGGTTTGACCACCTCAGTCAGACTGCCAGATATGGAAGAATTCCCTGCAGCCACCCTGGAAAGAGATTGGGCAGGCTCAGGGAACGAGAGGCTAAAAGTCCGCTGACCTGGATGAGCCAGCCCGGTTCGGTGCCAACCGAACCGGAGGAGTGCCTCTGACCCAGGAGAGACTCTCCGGCAAAGAAAAGCTGGTTCTGAAGAACCAATTCCGGTAAAGAAACAAGAAAGTCAGCAGGTTTGGAGTCCAAACCCTTTCTCCAACTGCTGCAGAGATAGCAAAAGCTATACAAATTGTCCAATCACTGTCTAGGTTCCTCCGAACCGCCACTATCTGGCAAAGGTCGGTTCGTCCAGTTCCAGCGGTTCAGGAATATGATGTTGAGGAATTTTATGAACCAGAGGAGGAGGATGATTATGAACAGTATGAATGTGGCTGGGAAGGTCTGGGTGCCGATTGAATTGGACATTTCCCAGACAGACCTCTAGAATCTCCCCTATGCTATCTGAGTCCCCATCTCATTTTATGTTTTACAAAAAGTTGCTGAAACCTCCAGCTTCCCTTGGAAGAAGCTGTGGATGAGCAAGAGGAGCCTGATTTTGTAGAAATGATGGATATTCCAGAGTCTAGGAGATTGTCTATTCCTTTGCATAAGTCTTTTAGGAAGCAAACAATAAAATTTTCAAAGCTCCTAATTCTGTGCCTCCTGTAGATAAAAGATGGACAGAAGGTACATTGTCAGGTCCTGATACAGAATTTCTTTTCTCAGCAATGCAGTCATGTCGGGTAGGTCAGGCTGCAGCCTCGAAGATAAGATATCCCCTGGCTTCACATCCTCCTGACAAGGATTCCAGGAAGATTGATGCCATGGTGAAAACAGTATATTGCAGCCTCTCTGGGACTCAGGCAAGCAAATTATATGGCTTATGTAGCTAGGTATCAGAAATCTAGATGGGATACTGTTATGGAATTAGCAACAAGCCCATGGCCAGCTGGCTAGCGAACTAGAACAGGTGGCTGCTGATGGCATTGAGGCTTCTAAGGTACAGTTTCATGGTGCTGTGGATGTTAATGATGTTTCCTCTAGGTCATGGCCACATCTGTAGCTTTGGTGGATGAATATGAGACTACTTACAAAGTGCCCAAGCTAAGGAGCGGCAAGCCACTCCTCAGAGGCATATCTAAGGGCAAGCATCTTTTGAAACCAAAGTTCAAAATTGTAACTCTGGCAATGATTTTACCCTCCCTAAGGCCAGGGACTGGTTAGCCTCCTGGACCTCAAGGATGCCTATTTCCACATCCTAATCAGAAGCTCCCATCGAAAGCACCTCAGATTCGAACTACCCCTCAGGTCATTACCAGTTCAGAGCAATGCCCTTCGGCCTTACCTCTGCTCCAAGGGTATTCACAAAGTGTCTAGCAGTAGCAGTGGCTCACTTAAGGAGGCAAAGGATTGCTGTTTTTCCCTATCTAGACGATTGGCTCATTGTAGGCCAGTCCCCAGAACAGGTAAAATCTCACCTGCAAGTTACCCAGCAGTCTCACCTCCCTGGGCTTTCTGAAATCTACCAAAGTTGGTTCTGGAACCAGTCCAGGTACTCACCTTTATAGGGCAGAGTTGGACACAAAGCTAGCCAGAGCTTTTCTTCCCTTAGAAAAGGTGACGAATTTAGTGACTCTGGCTGCATCCTTCACCCTGCAGGTCTCTCGACCAGCAAGACACTTTCTGCAGCTCCTGGGACACATGGCTGCATCCACAGCTGTTGTGCAGGGAGCAAGATTTCAGATGAGAGACATTCAGTTTCACTTGAGAACTTATTGGTCTCAGAGAAGAGACCCTTTCCAAGTTGGTCCCAGTGACTCGAACCTTGATCCAGGCCCTCCAGTGGTGGCAGGATCAGAGCAATTTAAGATTGGGGGTCCCCTTCATTCCCCTGCTCACAATTTGACTCTCACTACAGATGCTTCCCTTCTGGGTTGGGAGCCCACATGGGCACCTTTCCACTCAGGGAGTGTGGTCCCCGGGAATCTCTGCTCCACATCAATTTTCTGGAACTCAGAGCTGTCTTTTTAGCTCTTCAAGCATTTTCTGCATCTGTCACAACAAGGTGATACAAGTCAGAACAGACAACACCACAACAATGTGGTACAGCAACAAACAGGGGGCACTCGGTCTTCGGCCTTGTGCACCGAGGCAATGAAGTTGTGGTCTCTGGCCTATTCCCTGAACACTTCCCTCATAGCAGTTCATCTACCTAGGAATGACAATGTCCAGCGGATGCTCTCAGAAGGATTTCCCAGGGCCATCATGAATGGTCCCTGGATCCTCAAGTGCTGGGGATAGTCTTTGCCAGATGGGGCACCCTCAGATAGATCTTTTGCAGCCCCAGACAATCACAAACTTCCTCTGTTCTGTTGCAGGCCTCCATTGTTGGGCTCAGTCCCCTGGATGCCCTTCTCTCTGGATTGGGAGGGAAGTTTCTTTATGCTTTCCTCCCTTCCTCTCCTATTCAAAGTATTAGTCAAAATCAGATCTCAGCCTTGCAGGGTGATTCTGATTGCCTCGGATTTGGGCCAGGCAGCCCTGGTACCCACTCCTTCTGTCACTGACAATCCATCTTCCCTTTGCCTCCCAGGATTCACAACCTGTTAACTTGTGCCCAGGGAAGGGTTTGGTATCCGACCTCAATCCTCAACCTCAAGGCCTGGCTCTTGAGGAGTTAGAGTTTGCTGATTTACACCTCTCTCAAGGTGTTCTTGAATCCTAAAGGCTTCCAGAAAGCCTTCCACTAGGGTTCTTATAGTTCTAAATGGAAAAGGTTTTCCATTTGGTGTGCTGGGAAAATATTTCCCCAGAATCTGATTTGCCCATTGTATTAGATTACATGGTCCATCTTAATTCCTTGGGTCTCAGACCAGCTACCCTGAGAGTCCATTTGGCAGCTGTATCTGCTTTTGTGTCAGCAGGAAAGTCATCCCTCTTTCCACTCACCCTGTGTTTTCCAAGTTTTTAAGGGATTACTCCATACTAATCCACCCTTTCGGAACCGGCCCTGCCTGGGACCTTAATGTTTGTATTGCCCAGTTAATGCAACCCCTTTTGAACCTCTGTTTTCTGCAGAGCTTAAGTATCTAACTTGGAAAACTGTTTTTCGAGGCTATCACTTCTGCTAGATGCATAAGTGAGTTGCAAGCTTGTCAGTGGAAACTGACTTTATTTCTTTCCACAGGGATAAGG
The DNA here is from genome assembly GCA_016271365.2 of Neoceratodus forsteri. NCBI lineage: Eukaryota > Metazoa > Chordata > Ceratodontiformes > Ceratodontidae > Neoceratodus > Neoceratodus forsteri. Next base: position 1,378,192,681 of record CM057456.1, on the reverse strand, counting down.
TAGTCCTTAGGACTAATAGGAAGTTTTACCTAAGGTGGTTTCAGATTTCCATCTTAACCAATCTATCTCCCTTCCAGTATTTTTCACTGATCACTCCTCTTCTGGTGAAAGTAGGTTGCACAGCCTGGATGTTACGAGAGCTCTTAGTTGCTATATAGAGCGTACTCAAAGGTCACAGGTTCAATCCTCCAACTTTTCCTTACCTATGGTGAAGTTGGGAAAGGCAAACCTGCCACTAAGAAATCAATTGCCAGGGGATTGTCTCTGTATCCAATTTTGTTATCAGAAACTGGGCAGAGATCCCTCTGGCTTGAGGGCTCATTCTACCAGGGGTACAGCTGCGTCTCTAGCTGCTGCCAGAGACATCCCTATATTAGAGATATGCCAGGCTGCTACTTGGAAAGCGGTACACACTTTTACAAGCATTGCTCCCTGGATGTCCAGGCCAGGAGAGAAGCCTGGTTTGGCACAGCTGTTCTTCAGAGCTATTCCTAAGTAGGTTCTGCCCCTCCATGGAGGTACTGTGTGTAGTTCGTTACTTGTCATAATATAGCAAGACTTCATGTTGTTTGAAGAAAAAATTACTCACCTTAGTAATGTTGTTTCTTCTAATGGAGTCTTGCTATTATGACCTCCCCAGCCTGCCCCTCTCAGAACTTCTACTTGGGTGGGGTGCGGCAACTTAGTGTGGGCACTATTTTATGCCCTTTAGTGTTTCTCCCTTTGGGAGTTTGGGGTGTGTGTTTTATTATACTGTTGTTTTATTCTCATGTTGTTAGAATTGTGTTAGTAGTTCTGGTCCCTGACTTGAGTCTTGGGTGTTGGGACCAGCAATGGTTGTTAATATTTAGGTAGCCATTTGGCTAGTGTAGGTTACAGCTTCCACACAGACCTTAGTGAGTTTTGCTCGTAAAGATCTGACAGTTCAAGTTTGAAATGACACAGATAGAGCTGCTTCTTAGAGCTCGTGCTCAAAGTTCTATTTTGGAATGTTATTAACCATTTCACCTCCGGAGCAGTTCTAGTGGTGGGACAAACTGCTTCTGTCATAATATAGCAAGACTCTATTAGAAGAAACAACATTACTAAGGTGAGTAATTTTTCTTACGGTAAGTTCTTACACAACTGTAATTTCTCCATAGTATATATGAAGTTAACCAAAATTATCTACTCTTCAATGGTTGGGATTCCACCATGAGACAATGTTTTGTGATACATTTATTTTCCATTAGGATGAGGATGCCCAGATATCTAATAGCTCCATCCCCTTTAGGTATAATGTAACGAGTAGAGATGTTCCGTTAGTTGTATTTGTGGGCTGAAGATCTCTTTCAAGACACCTGCAATCAATATATTTGAGAAAAGGAGCCAGATGGGGGCATGTCCAGTAGATCTAGTGATGATCAGCCCACTCTGCCCCAAATTTCTTAGCTATCAGTGAGGCTGGGTGGCAGTTTTAAAATGAACCTGCTGTACAGGAGTAAGAAAAAATGGATAAGACATTTTCATCTAAACTCCACCATATTACCGATGATGTGATTTTATGGGACTTGGTGCAGGCAATCAGCCATTGTTCTGTGGAGATGGGTGTCTCTAGTTCCTATTACATTTATCTAATACTGGGACAGGGAAAGCGCCTAGCTGATTACGGGTCAAATATAAGCAGAAGATCAGGTGGGGCATGAGGACTCCTTGTATGGCAGATATTGTTAGTCTTATCAGTGGGTTCTGAGAATCTAGTAAAGAACCTTGCCAAATCCATTTCTTAGTTTGGAAATATCAAAATAAATCTCTGTGAGGGATACCCAAGCTCTACCTAACTGCCTGAAAAGTTTTCACCTTATCTCATTCTACTAATTGAAAGGGATATTGTTGGCCCTTGGCATACCATCCCCTTTTCAGTATCCACTATGGCCAGTAAGAAGTCTTTTGAAGGAGTAACTGAAGTAACCAGAGCATCTGCTCCCAAAGTCCTGCTCTCTGTAGCCATCTTTGCCAGACTTGGAGTGGGGTAAGAATGAAGAGGAGTTACAGTTCATTAAGGAATTAGTTTGATGGTAGTCTGGTATATCTATCTCTGGAGAGGATGCAGGTAAAACTGCTCTTTGAGTTGTGTCCACTTCTGAGTGGGATCATTTCTGAGCCAATGAACTAGTGATTGTAACTGTGTGGTTTTGTAATACAAATACAAGTCAGGAAGAACCTGGCCACCCTGATCCTTTGGTCTATTGAGAGTTGAGTAAATAATTTGTGGGGGTCACCCATTCCATGTGAAATTACTAATCCTTTATGCCACCTGCCTCAGTATACATTATCTATCAGGATAGACAGTATTTGGACTAGGTGAGAAACTGAGATAGGACTACCATTTTAACCATTACTATATGGTACTCAAAAGTCAGGGAAGCACAGACCATTTATCTAGCTCCTACTGAAACTGTGTGATTAATGGGGACATAGCTGGCCTGAAACAGTGCAAAGGTTAAAGTGGTTAAATTCACCATGAGTATCAATACAGGGTGAATCCCAATGAAAGGGAAATTGGGATTTCAATTGTGGTGAAGGGTGTTAATAGGCAGTGTGTCCTTTTTCATTGTATTTGGTTTATAACCAAAGTAAGCCAAACCAACATAAAAGTGACCATAACTCTGGGAGATCTTTTCCTGGAGCCATGAGGAACACCATCACATCATCTGCATATAAAGCAATATGATGCTCCCCACCATCTGGTCCAAAATATTTCTGGTGAAGCCATGCTGGCGAATGGCTTGGGCTAGTAGCTCAATGTAGAGTGCAAAAGGAGGGGAGAGTGGCACCCGTTGAGTCCCACATTGTAGTAATATGCAGGGAAATAAGTGCCCAGTGGCATGGATCTGCGCCTGAGGTGATGTATATAGCAAGGAGAGTAAATTAAGGAAAAGTAAGAGGAAGCTGAATCGCTGCAGTGTGACATGGAGAAAGGTCCATGACACATGGCTGAATGCTTCCTCCACATCAAGACTGAGGGCTAGCAAGGGTTTTCCAGTTAAATTGGCATGACGTATAATGGAAAGGGCTCTGTGGATACTATGCATAGTCTGTCTGGTTCGAACAAAGCCTGTTGGATCTAGATGGACCAGATTAGGAGAACGGGATTTAGGCAGTCACAGTATCGACATAAAATGTTTATAATTCAAAGGCTATGCCTACAATTCAGTGGATGGAGCAACCAGCCACGCCCCTGGCTGAGCTATTTAAAGCAGCAGTGTAATGAAACTGGGCAAAAATCTGACCTTACGTATTTTTTCACTATAAAAGATTCCAGGCACTTTTCAGTTTTATATGGTGGTACAATTTTCTAATTCAATCAAAATTTGAGTATTTTATTGTTGTTTTAATTTAATTTTTTCTCAAGAAAAAAGATGGCTACCAAATTTTCCAGAACTAGCACTGTAGACCTGGAAAGGGTTAGGATTGAAAAAAGACTCATGCTGCACAGCATAGGAGGTATACAGACAAGTGCATTTGACAGGTTTACTAATATTTTTCTTAATCATAGCTGAAACTAGATTTTTGTGAAAAACATTTTCATTACACTGTTGCTCAAGTCAGCTCCTCCAGCCTCACTCAGAAGCACTGTTTTTTTTCTGCTGGAGGCTCTGCCCTTCCCCTATGCTTTTCTCCAGTGTTTGTCTCCCACTTTCCTTTGTGATTTTGGCGTTCTGCTTGGTTTGTGCCTCTAGGTTAGTATTTTTTTCTACCTTCCTGGCTGCAGTTTGTACTTTTCTCAGTCACCTATTCCTACTGCACTCCTGTTCTTATGTCTCTTTCTGTTCTGGTTCTTTTGGGGCCTTCTTGTTTTCTCAGTATCCTGCCTTCATCATTTTCTTTTGACTTGGGCTATTCAGGCTCCCATGCATACCTCTCAACCTTTTGTCACTGAAATGAGGGACATGGACATTTTGGACACTCAAAATGAGGGACAATGAGGGACACATCCTCAAACATGGAGATACAAGCTGAGAACATTGTGAAAACCATAGTGTTTACCTAGTACAAAGTTTATTTTGGATTTAGTATTTTAGAATATTAAGAGTTTCTGCTTTAAAGTTTGAATTTACAGCACGCTCACTGTGTGGGTAGCACTTTTTCCATGAGGGATGGATGAGGGAGAGAGCAATTTTAAGGGCAATGAGGGATGTCCCTCGTAATGAGGGACACTTGAGAGGTATGCTCCCATGTTGCTGTTTTTCCCAGACCTTTTGCAATCTCTCAGTTCAACTACAATCCTTTAAATGTTTACACCTGGCTCCTAGCCAGGCAGCCACTCCCTTGTAAGTCTGCTGTTGTTCACTCAGCAACTACTGTTTCCTAGTTTTTGGTTCTCATATGCTCCTGCTTCCCTTAGCAGTTTCATTTTTGTTTCTACTGCCTCAGCCTACCTGACTAGCAGTGCATTAGCGGCTAACACTAACCTCCCTAATGGAACTGACTGTCATGCATTCATTATTCAGTCCAAGCTCATATCATTCAGTTTCCTAGTTGTCATTCAATGTCTCAATCAGTTGTTGAGTCTTACCTATGTTTTGTTTCTTCCATGTGCTCATGACTGTCAGGCCTCACAACTGGCCTTCCACTGATCCTATATGATGCATGCCAGCCACAACCATAGCATGGCTTACAGAGCTCCTGTCTTTTAAGCTTATGGTCTCGCTCTGCCCCCTTGAAGTCCACATTTTGAGGATGGGTCCCTTGACTTGGATGGAGTCCTTCTCTTCTGCCCTTCGGTGAGAATGTCCTACGCTCCAGGGAAGCTTTAGCTGTGTAGATCAACTTGGCAGCACCTCTTGATATAGCATTTAAGACTTCAGCTATCTGAGGGTGGGGCCAATAAGTCCACAGGTGTTCCTTTAGCTATGCAGACCATGTTGGCAGCACCTTCAAAAGCTATTCCTCCCACAGCCACTTAAGGGTCACTTGGTCTCTACCCCTTTCCTTTCCTCTGCTCCTCAGGGTGAAGATTATACAACTCCAAGTCCCACCCCTCAAGGGCTGAACTCCTATGCCTTAATCCTCAAGGGTTCAGCTTCCTCTCTAGGCCTCCCTCGTGAGGCCAGGTGAGTGCCTTTCAGAGGTTGTTGCTCTTCCTCCTCCTGCCTTGGGGGTGGGCCTCTTGCAGGGAACCTCCTTTAGCTGCAGAGATCTGCTTGCAGCACCCCACTGCTTTCCCATTAGAGAGATAGAGTGAGAGCTCTTCCTCTAACAATCTTTCCCTGAATTGGTCTCTAAATTGCAGTAGCTAGCCATCACTAATTTATCCCAAGCCTGGAGGGTAAGTGACTAAGGCATGGATCCCCGGTTCCCTCATATGGGATTTTGCTCTCCTCCGTGCCAAAGGTCATAAAGTTAGGTAGTCTCTGTAACAAGTGGTCCATAATGTAGTACATTTTAAGGTTTACCACGAGGTTTTTTTTGTTCTCCTCTGTGCCAAAGGTCATAAAAGTTAGGTAGTCTGTGTAACAGGTGGTCCATAATGTAGTACATTTTTATTAGTATAACCTTTACCCATGAGGTTTCCTCTGAGTTGGGTTTGGACAGTGCCCTGATTTCATTGTCATTCCACTCTCCTTATGGAAGTCATTCTCTTCTGCTATCAGTTCCAATATTTGTCAGTCATTGCTCAATTCAGTCTGTCTGTTTCCAGTCATCACTAGTTGCCATCAATCTGTCCTCACTCAGGCCCTGTGGTCACTACTTGCTGCTCTGTACTTTTTGGTACTGCCTCCTAAGGTACCTTTAGGCTGAAGGAATTATGTTCCCATGGCACATCCAGTGGTGGACTCCTCCTCAAGAGGGTTCCTTTGCCTTCACAGTACTCCAACAGCATAGTATTTCCCGTGGAACAGAGCAATGAATGACCAAAGTATTCACCTGCTGTATAACAATCAACACATTAATTCAAATACCTTCAGACTAGTAACAAAATTGCACATGCATAACTCCTCACTAAGTTGTGTAAGCCCATTGAATTCAAAGGCCATACCTGCAATTCAGTGGGTGGGAGCAACCAGCCTTGTCCCCTGCCTGAGCTATTTAAGTCATCTCCTCCAACCTCAGTCAGAAGTATTTTTTTTGCCCCACCATCCTCCCCTCCTCCTCCAGTGGTGCACCTCTCCTTGGGGTTCCTTCCTAAGGTACCTTTTGCCTAAAAGAATTGTGTTCCACAGCACCTCTAGGTGTAGAATCCTCCTTAAAAGAGGGTTCCTTTGTCTTCATGGTACCCCAGCAGGGTGGTAGTTCTCCATGAAACAGAGTGTGAATAGACAATCAACAACAAATTCATTCAAATACCTTCAGACTATCAACAAAGTTGCACAAGTATAACTCCTCAGTAAGTTATGTAAGCCCATTGAATTGTCATTGTTTTTAAATTAGGTCTTCTTCAACTGGACTCTTTAACAAGAGACCTGTCAGGGGAAGGCTGGTAGCTCAAGACCAGCACAGAGAGGTTTCATTGAAAAAAACATTCTAAGTTCTATGGCACCACAGGCAGAGATGCTGCAAGAGTTGTACTAACTGATCTAATTATTTAGATAAAATCCAAATGTAGAATAGTGTATGGGACCCCACACAACAAGACTATTCTTTCACCAGTGGTTACCATGATGACAGGACCTTGAAAACAAAGCTCATGAGGTCCGCCTCACACTATGTGGTACACACAAGGTGAAAGAAGCCTTGTTGTGTATAGTGGCTCATACATTATTTTATATAGTGTATGGTGAAAAGAAACACACTGCATGTCTCTTTGTTAAGCTCTACTACAGCACTTCAGATAGAGTATGTCAATCACAGAGATAACCCTTAGAGGCTCGGCATTACCATAAAATAACTTTTAAGTTGTTTAATATTTCACTCTCCTCCACCAACTCGATCACTTCTAGTCTCACGGCAAGGCAACAACTGCCCTGTGCCCTCTGAACTGTGCTCTCACCTCCTCCAACCAAAACAAAGCAAACAAAAATCTGCCTGGGCCGCCAACATGTTGTTTTTGAACTTGACAGACGTATAAATACATTGTAATGCTGTTAGTAGCCCAAGTGTAAATCAGCTGATCTGCTGTCATAATTGTTTAACGTCCATACTGTATCAGAATGAAAACTCATTCTGTTGTAGTATGAGCATCACTACTACAGCAGAATGACTTTTGGGAGACTACTGAAATTGGGACAGAACACGCTAACACCATAAACTATTGTATGTTAAAGGAATCCATATGTTTTTTATGAAATTATGTGAAGGTTACTATGAGGATCCAGTATGTAAATTGTTGGTTATTTTGAAAATGTTTTCAGTAAGACAGAAAAATGCACTTAAAATTGTGTTGTGGAGGCATCCATTTTGGACAGAAGGGTGCTGTGATGATGTCACTGCCTTACCAGCTCTAACATTATGCAATTAAGCAGATTAAAACAAACTTCCTACAGACAGGAATCCTGTTCTATCATGAAGAGAAGCACTGGATTCCTTTCTTGCACTCTGACAAACATAAAATCCTGGGTGTTCCTCAGAATATAATAGAATCCCTGACAGCATGCTCAGACTGTTCTCATCTGCTGCACTGCACACTGTTAACATTGGTGAGGCAGTGACATCATCACAACACCTTTCTGTCTACAAAATGGATGCCCCACATCCATATTTAAAAAATCATTTTTCTTTCCTACTGAAAACATTTTCTAAATATAACCCTGCAATTTACATACTGGATCCTCACAGTAACTGCTACAATAATTTCATAAGGTAAAGTACGGATTCCCTTAGTATTGATTGAGACCACTCTTACAGATGTAAGATGGTCTAATATGCATTCTTATCTTATGAGAACCGCAAACCAAAGGTGAGCAGTTCTGAAACCCTAAGAATGTAAATGAGATCACTAATACAACTGTCAGAGTGGTTTTGGTGGTGGTATTAATAGATTGGTGATCTTGCTCAATTAACAATATATTCTACTTTTTAAAACCTTACTGAAATGTGCCCATTTCAGGGCAGCTGTGCCTGAGACAGCCTTCAAAGACTAAGGGTGTCTCACAAGCAGAGGAAAAGGAGTGCTCTGATGGGGGGGGAGCACCCTCATGCTATATTATGGTGATTATCCTTTCCTTATCCCACTTTGGCAATGGTGGTGTGTGTGTGTGTGTGTATGTAGGTGTGTTGCTGTAAGTCACATTTACTGTAGTTTATACTGTGCTTGGTAATTGCTTCAGTCAGTAGTAGAGGTAATTACATAAATCATCAGATGTGAGCATATTTTATTTTCTGTAGGGAAATTACATGCCACTGTAGACGCTCCCCATCATTTCTTCTTTCCTCCTACAGTTTCAGTTTGCAGATCTATTGGACATACTTTTGATGGTGGTGGGGCTCATCTGTGCAATTGACATGGCATTGCTTTACCCCTCATGCTCATCGTCTTTGGTGATTTAGTTGACAGCTTCGTCCACAGTGGTATGAAAGGAAATGTTCCCGTGGGTAATGTATGCAGTTCTAGCTCCTGCATCCTTTTCTGATATGAGGTTTATGATGGTAAATACGTTATGCTGCTCTGTAGGTCTGGTTACACAATGAGGAGAATAGCAGGATCAAAAAGACTGTAGAGGTAACAGATCAGCTAAGGGCAAACTTTATGAAATACGTTAGAAGCATGAGGCAATTTTCCAGTGCACTTGAAACACAGAGCGATTGACAATACATGCTATTAGGAATTATCAGGAGAAAAAATGGCAACTTTTGACTTTATGTAAAAAGACCACTACTCAGAGGAAGTGGAGAACCACAAAACAATTGTAAATTAGTAATAGTTATATTATAAAACAAAGAAACATGTGATATGTAATGCTCTAAGACCCATAACACATAATCAAGGCCACTGTTTTTCGATTTTACCAGAAAATCCTGTAAAATTCGGAATTAGGGCTGCCTGAAGACCGGTAAAACAAAGATTTCATGGAATCTGGAATTTTATATCAGATCAGTAAATCTACTAAACTTGGGTGTTTCTTTTAATTCCTTCCTTCCTGTACTATTTTCAAATTTGCTTTATTTAATGCTCTGTATATTAGCCTTCTTTAATTCTGATTATTTATGCACATACTAAAAGAATGATTGCAGAACCCTGGTAAAATCCAAGAATTAGAGTAACAATCATCAATGTAATTCGAATCTGAAGTCTTGAAAATGGGATTTCATTGTTTAATCATCATAAATCAGCTGCCTTGCACATAATACAAGACTGACACATCCAAGAGTATGATATAAAGGACTTGCCTTCATGTAGCCATTACCTTTGCCCCATGTCTAGGGTATGGTGGAACTCTTGTCCAGGGAAGGGCTACACACAACCTACACCATATCTTACTAGTATTACTGTTACAGGCCTGGGAGATTGGGGGCCAGAAAATCAGAGACCTCAGGGCACCAGTAAGGGACAGACCACACACAAAGGAATGTCCACGCATGGAGCTGGAATCAAGCAGGTAAGCAGTTTATTTCCGCTTTCTAAAACTGTCACTACTGTCCCCAGGATGGCAACTTAACTTCATGGACCACTTTCTCATTCACAACCCACTGAGTTCATGGGGAGGGGACTGGCCCTTTCAAAAAACAGGAATACATTAAGATTTACAATAAGCATCAGTGTGCCAGAGTATGATGCCGAGAGATAGAACTTTATGCTAATCTTAGAATTAGAATGTAATTTTTAACTCTGCACTCTGGTCCCTCTGTTGTTCTAACATCAGCTTTGTTGGCCTGAAGAGAGCAGTCACCCTGAAGTACAGCTCCAGCCTTTGAATCAACAAAATATTACTTTATTAAATCGTTTATTATTTTCTAAGATTAAGTTTGTTTCTCAATATTTAGCATTAATTAGGGTGTTTTTTAATTACAGTTTGCATTTTTCTTGTTCCTGATCAGTTACAGTACTCTTAAGAAGGCTGCATTTGAAATGCTGTTCCCACCATGAGGGAATCAACAGCAATTCTAATAAAATAATTTATAAACTGCCTAAGCTTTACTATTGGGTGTTTTTTGCAATTTCATACCTGGTTCTCATTTTAGAGACCCAAACCGACTAGTTTGTTAAATGATCAGTTTGCTTCATTTCCAGCATTCCTCACTATCTAGCAGGGAAAAATAATCTAAAAATAATTCAATACTTTTTTTTGGTGCATGATTATTGGGAACTAGATAATTGTTAAAAAGGTCTTACTGAACATACAAACATACAAAAGTTGGCAGCAGAAGAAACCCAGAGATCTATCTAGTCTGCTCATGTTAAAGTCTTTAGTGGCAACTAAAGGCTCTGCCCTCCTGCCTGCTACTCCACCATTCAAACAACATGAAGTCTTGCTGTATTCTGACTATATGCAGTTAGCCCCAGCACTTGAACTGCTCCAGAGAGAAAGCGTTAACTCTATGCAGAAGCACAGAACGTTGAGCTTAAGCTCAGTTTTCAAATCTGTCTCTGGTACTCTGTAATGTAACCATCAGATTTCTTACTCTGCCTAACTGTGAAGTCGCCCGGAGATCCCTCCTGTGCTTCGTTCGTAAAAGTTCTGAATCAGTCTGTTTTTTCAACTGCAACTCCTGATTTGTATTTGGTATTCTTACCTCTGTCTCGTACAGTAAGTGGTAGTAGTAGGTAGTGTTTATTTGTGTGATTTGTTGGAAATTATTTTGCCTTCAGTTCTTTTCGGTCAGTCCAGTTCAGAACCAAACTTATTGTGATTTGTTTATTTTCTCTGTTAATTCTGTGATTTTCCGTTACTTATTGGTTCTTAACAAAATCCAGTATTTGTAGGATTTTAACTGACCCGTGACATGGTTGGAACCAATAAGTTTTTAGTTGCCTGGCTTGAACCCTGACAAAGGTAACTTTTTTGAACTTTCAGCATGTCTGAGAAACCCAAGAAGAAAACCGGGCCCACTGGGTTTCAGCACTGTACCAAGTGTAAGGAGGCCTTGCTAAGGCTGATCCTCACCTCATCTATATGTATTGTCTGGGTTTGACCACCTCAAAGAGGACTGCCAAATCTGTAGGAACTTCCACAAAGCCACTCTGGAGAAACATTTTAGTAGGCTGAGGAGAGGGAGAGAGGCTGAGAAGTCCGCTGACCTGGATGGCCAGCCCGGTTGGTTGAGGCCAAACCTGAAGAGATGCCCACTGAACTGGGCAACACTCTTCGGGAAAAAAGAGAGCTGACTTCATGAGTCAGTTCTAACCCCAGTAATGCTCAGTATATTCTTAACTTTATGTAGAAAGCCTGTAGGGTTGGACTGCCCGGAGATGGAACACATGCAAATGATGGAACACTTTGCACGTGAGCATCTTTCAAATACTGCCTCTACTAACTGCCTGTGTTCTAACCTCTTCAGATTTTTTCTCTCCGCCTGAAAAGTCTGGTCGCCAGAGTCCCATTCGTCCAGTTTCTCCTGCATGAAGAAAACATCAGATACTGTATAAGTATACATTTTGTTTTCATTTACTGCCTCTACTATTTGTTTGTCTAGATAATCCTATTTACATTAAAATTGTTGTTTTCTCGTTTCCTCTCAGTTCGGTATAACCGTGGGAGAACTGGGATAGTTTTATATTAAAATCGGGTTCTCTGACTAAAGAACCACCTATATTTTCTTTGTTTTCACTAAATTGTTCTAATTTTTAACTGATAAATCTCAGTTACTGAACCGCTATTTAATTTCCGTTTTAAACAAACGGTCCAGTTCCATCGGTTCCTCTTCGTTCTGAACCGATTAAACAAAAGTCTTCTTTCAGGTGGTCCAAAATTTAGGGTTTTCTTACGGTTGCTATTTGTTGAATATGTCAGAAAAACCCCAAAAGAAGACCAGTGAGCTCGATTTTAAAAACTGTACCCAGTGTGGAGAGGTCTTTGCAAGGCAGACAAACACACACTTTGTGTAGTTTGTCTGGGCTTTGACCATTTAAATGAGGGAATGTGGTATGTAAGACATTCCTGAGAAAACTGTTGAGAAATGCCTTGAAAGGCTAAGGAAGAAAATTCCAAGGGGTCCCTCTGGCTCTGACCAGCCGACACCCCAGACATTGTGGCTGAACCACACATTCTTTAGTTCCTGCTCCTGAGACGGGCACAAAGGAACTAAAGAGCAATTGAACTAGCTGACTTCCCAGTTCCTGCAAAAAGGAAAGAATTAAACACACAGAACCCCCGCTGTCAAAACTGGGACTTCTGTGACTGCTTTGCCTGTACCTACAGCCCAAGAGATTACTCAGGCTTTTAAAATCATCCAATCTTTACAGGCAATAGTCCCTCCTCAGCAGCCTCCTGCCCTCTCCAGGGTCCCCAGGTTGGCAGCAATGTGCATCCTCTTCCCCATAAGTGGGAAACCTTAGCTGATGATGATTATGATGAAGAGGAGGATCAATAGAACCAGAAGTGTCACTTGAACAAGATTTTGGTTCTCCACCAAGGGTGTCTGAGGATTTTCATCCCACTTCACTTTTGTTAGAAGGATGGCAGATGCCCTTGATATCTCCACCACTGAGCAAATTGAAGATGAGGAGGAGGTGGAGTACTTAGAAATGATGGGGTTAACATCCACAAAGGCTCTCATCCTCCCTGTCTATAAATTCTTTAAAAGGATGCACAAAGATTTTACAAGCACCAAATTCCACACCTCCAATAGATAGGATGATGGACAAGGAGTACCAGCTGGAAAGGGAGGAGCTGATTTTCTCTTCTCCCACCCTGACCACCAGGGGTCATACAGCAGGCTGCCTGTGACAAGGCTAGGGTCCTCTGTCCTCACATCATCCGGACAAGGATTCTAGGAAAATAGAGAGTATGGCCAAAAAGGGTACCTGTCAGCCTCTCTGGCTATGCGACAGGCTACCTTCCAGGCATATGCTGCCCAGTACCAAAATCCCTGTGGCAGTCAGTCCGATCATGTCTCAGAAAGCTCCCTCACCCTAGTCAGATGACCTGGCTGAAACTTCCAGGTTTGGGTTGGAGGCAGCTAAGTACCAGTTCCAAATGGCTGCTGACACTAATGATACTGCAGCCAGATGGATGGCAAACACAGTGGCACAGAGGAGGTTTGCTTGGCTTAGAGCCACAAACCTTACTCAGGATACACAACTAAAGGCCCTGGATTTTCCCCTGGAAGGAAATTCTCTCTTTGGGGAGTCAACTGGCATACATGAAGAGGTGGATGAGTATAAGACCACTTACAGAAGCAGCTCTGCTAAAAGAGAGCTTCTACATCCACCAGGCCTTACGGAAGGAAGGCTGGGACAGGTCCTTTACACCAGGCCCTTCTTCCAACCTGTGGCATTACCCCAGTACCAGCAGTACCTACGACAGGGTTACTCTAGGGGCAGGGCAGAAGGGGCTTGAGGTGAGGATCTCATACCAGCCTCAGCCACAAACCAAACAGACCCCTTGAACCACAGGTCACTTCCTCCCTACCTGTCAGAGTCAGACTCTCCCATTTTCTCCAAACTTGGCTGAAAATGACCACAGACAAGTGGATCTTCCTGGACATAAGTCTCCACCACTCATTCACACTAGTGGGATTAGCGCTGGAGGCACTAGGACCCATCGAGGGAGCAAACTTTTGCTGGAGGGTGGCGCGAGATGGCACCGCGAACGCAGGCGCTGCGATCAGCGGCTCGAGTGGTAATGACTATCTCAGTGACGACCCTCCAACCGCCTCAGTTCTCTAGCTTTCCAGGTTCCTGGACATTCCCGGCACCTCGCGGGGTCTGTTGGCTCGTCGGCGCCATTTCCGGTGCCGCTGGGCCTTCGCGGTGTCGTCATCGGTGCCGCATGAGTCTCATGGCGCTGCCTTTGGCACCGTTGGGTCTGGCGGCACTGTCGGCTGGCGCCCGCTTGGTCTGGCGGTGCCGTTGGCAGTGCCGCTTGGTCTGGCGGTGCCGTCAGCGCGCGCGCTTGGTCTGGCGGCACCGCTTAGGTCTGGCGGTGCTGTCGGCGGTGCCGTGACCATCTGCGGTGCCACGTGCCTCTTCGGCGCCATGCCCTCCACGGTGCCGTTTTCAACCCGTTTTGCCTTCTCGGCGCTGGGAGCCCTCGGGGACTCTCCTTGTTTCTCTGCTATTTCCTCCTCTCTAATTTTCACCCTTTCCTGTCCAAACAGTCCTTCCTGGACCATCAGGAGATGATGTTGAGCCTGACCCAGACCTTCGGGTTGGGTGATGAAGTGAGGAAACAGGATCTTTCTTTGCTACAGAGCCTGTGGTCGAGGACCTGTCCTTTAAGTCTCTGTTGAGGAACCTGAGATCCACTCTTTCTCTCCAGACTACAGACATCGATCCTGGGAAGATATTAAGACTCCAGTATCTTCATGCTTCGAGATCCCTACAGATTTGACTCCTCCGATCCAGCCTTCCTTGAGCGCTGTCTCAAATGGTATGGAATAATCCTGCTCTTATTCCCTCAGTGGCTAAATCCATTGATAAGAAGTATTCAGCTCCCAAGGATCGTCCCATTTTGGCATCCCAAGCCTTTAGGATCCTATTGTAGTCCTGGCAGAGAATGACAAGGTCGTTCTTCCTCAAACTACTACAGCTCGACCTATTAACAAGAATCTCGTAAGATTGATACATTAGGTAAGAGAGTCTTTGCTGCCTCCACTCTAAGTATGCGTTTGCCAGTTATCAAGACTATTTTTCTCAGTATGAGTATATCCTGTGGCATCTATCAAAGAATGGTTGAAGCTCTTCCAGATTCGGACTCCGAGTCAGAGCTTCTGACCGTTATTAGAGGTATTGAGTCCAATAACCAACAGGTCAAAGCCGCCATGGACACTTTCGACACTGCTTCTCGCTCAGTGGCCGCAGGTATTTGTACTCGGCGCCATTCCTGGCTGCGTACTCTGGCTTCACGAATGATGCTCAGCAGCAGGTAATGGCACTGCCTTTTGATGGCTCCTATCTTTTGGCGCCTCGGTGGAGCCCGAGGTGAAACTTTCTCCTCCGTGGGAGGTCGTCTGATGTACTTCTACAACTGGTGGAAGTCCATAACCTGTGACAAATGGGTCCTTCGGATAATTCGCGAGGGTTATTCTCTCAATTTCTTGGAAACCACCCTGAATTGTCCTCCCAGGCGACAACCCAGGTTGTCGGCCTCTCAGTCAGACCTCCTCACCGCCAAGATCCAGGGCCTTCTAAATAACAGGGCAATAGAACCGGTACCCCCGCATCCTGCGAAACACAGGGTTCTACTCCTTTACTTTCTAGTTCCAAAAGAAATCTGGGGGATGCGCCCATTCTAGACCTCAGAAGTTAAACAAATTTCTCCCAGGAGAAATTCAAAATGATTTCTAGGTACCCTGTTACCCTTGCTGCATCAGCACGACTGGCTGGCCTCCTGGATATGCAGGACGGCTTACCAGCATTATCCCCATCCACCCGACCCACCGCAAGTTCCTCAGGGTTTGTAGCTTTGGGTCAGCATTATCAGTTCAGAGTCCTGCCCTTTGGGCTATCCTCGTGCCACAGTTTTTCCAGTGTTGTGCAGTTCTCTGGCGCATCTCAGGAAGATCGGACTCCGGTGTTTCCCTACCTGGACGATTGCTTCTAGCAAGCCCTTACAGCCAAGGGACTTTGGAAGCCATGCAAACGACTGCCTTTCTTGATGTCCATGGGAGTTCTGCTGAATTTAAAAAATCACAACTGCAGCCCTCCCAGAGGCTCCTTTTCATAGGACGCTTCTAGACACCTCTCATGAAGGCTTTCCTTCCAGAGGACAGAAGACTCGACATCCTTCGGATGGCCCGTTACATCGGGAGAACCAATCAGTTACAGCTCTCTTGATGCAACGCATGTTGGGTCTCATGGCGCCTCGGTGTTCACTGTACCCTGGCCGGTTGCACATGAGAACCACCCAATGGATGCTCTCCACCCAGTGGTCTCCGACCTCTCACCCCCAGTCTTATCCCATCAAGGTGACGGAGCCCTTCAAAGGTCTCTCACCTGGTGGTCTCAAGAGAGCAATCTCTGGAAGGATTCCCCTTTGCTCCCCGGATCATCAGATCTCCATCACCACAAACGCGTCGCTAATGGGATGGGAGCTCACTGTCACTCTCTCCACTCCAAGGTGTATGGACTCAGTTCAAACTCATCTCCACAAAATGTCCTGGAGATGAGGCGGTCCCTATGCGATCCAAGCTCTGAAGGATGTCCTTTGTCACAAGAACATTCTCCTTCAAACAGACAACAAAGCTGTGATGTATTACATCAACAAGCAAGGCGGTGCTCATTCTTATCCCTTTGCAGGAAGCAATGAGGTGTGGGTGAGTGCTTGGAGCACAAGTCTCTGATTCAAGTGGTTTATCTGCCAGGTATACAAAACAACCTAACAGATCACCTCAGCAGAACGGAGGCAGACCCTCACGAGTGGTCTCTCGATCCAGCCGTAGCTCGGTCACTGTTCAAGAGTGGGGACTCAGACCTGGACCTTTTGCATCCCCACCAACGCAAAACTGCCCTCTTCTGCTCCAGAAATCCAGGGCCTGGCATTTTCTGTCAGGATGCGTTCAGGCTGCGGTGGACAAAACGCTTTTACGCCTTTCCACCGCTCTCTAATCCAGAGATACTCCTCAAGTTCGAGTCTCAGGGGACCAAAATGATTCTCATTGCTCCTCCTGGCCTTGGCAACTATGGTTTCCTACTCAACAGTATGTTGGCAGCCTCCGAGACCACTTCCCTTGCAAATCAATCTTTTGACTCAGGGTTCGTTGGTCCATCCCAACCTGAAATCACTTCACCTTCATGCTTGGCTCCTGAAGAGGTAGAATGAATCGGTTCAACGCCTCGTAGAGTCTCAGACATCCTTCTGGCTGCTCGGAAGCCAGCCACCTGAAAACGACGCTTCCAAATGGAAACGTTTTTCTCTGTGTGCAAAGTCCTCTTGAATCTCTTTCCTGTCCTCCTGACAAGATTCTGGAGTATCTTTGGACCTATCAAACTCAGGTCTCCAGTACTCCACAGTTAAAGTTCACCTTATTGCCATCTCAGCGTTCCATGAGCGGTTTCTTCCTTGACTCTGGCTCAGTTACCTATGGTGAAGAGATTTCTTAAGGGAATTCTTCATACCAGACCCCTGTTAAGCATCCAGTTGCAGCCTGGGACATTAACCTGGTGCTGGACATGCTCACTGGAAGCCTTCGAACCCCTAGCTACCTGTGAGCTAAAATTCTTACCTGGAAGACTGCCTTCCTGGTGCCATTACCTCAGCCCGCAGGGTCTCTGAGATACATGCCCTGGTTACGGACCCTCCGTGATACTGTATTCCATAAAGACAAGTATTCTCCTTACTCATCCTAAATTTCTCCCAAGGTTGTGTCAGAATTCCATCTAAACCAACCTCTGGTACTTCTCTCTTACTTTGCTAATTTCCAAATGAAGGGAACGATCTCTTCATTCCTTGGATGTTAAGAGGCCTTGTGGTTCTATTTAGATAGAACCAAGAATTTTCGCAAGACTCAGCAACTGTTTGTTTCTTTCAGCGACACCCAGCTGGGTCAACCTGTCGCTATCAGATGCATCTCATCATGGTTAGTGGCATGCCTTTGACATTGCTATTCCATGGCTCAAGTTAAATTAGAAGGTAGAGTGTATGCTCACTCTACTAGGCGGTCGCCGGCATCCCTAGCGGAAGTTGCAATGTTCTAATTGCAGATATTCTGCAACGCTGCCACCTGGAGCTCAGTGCATGCAACCGTTAAGCATTATGCACTGGATGTTCATTCTCCGTGACATTCCGCATTCGGCAGAACTATCAATGGACTTCTATCTTGGTCGCGTGGCTCTGGCTCTCCTGCCGCCCTTTTGGGGATTATCAGCGGTACTCTCCCACTAGTGTGAATGAGTGGTGAGACTTGTGTCCAGGAAGATATGAAAATTACATACTACGTAATTCTTGATCTTCTTGGAATGAGTCTCCACCACTCGATCACATGCCCCCTCCATCCCGAGCTCACGCTGTGTTGGTCTTCACTCCCTCAAATCTTTAGGCCGTGAAGACTTCTTTGCTGACCTTCTTACATGGGTCGTACAGACTATCTTATGTCCGTTTTTAAGGTTAGATTTACTCTTTATGTTAGTTGCGCTGCACCTCCTTGGTAAAAAGTACTGAGGCGGTTGAAGGTCATGGCGAGATAGTCATTACGCTCGAGCACGCTGCTGGCGTCTGTGCCTCGTGGCCATCTCTCGCCGACCCTCCAGCAAAAGTTGTCCTCGGATGGGTCCTAGTGCCTCCAGCTAATCCCACTAGTGTGAATGAGTGGTGGAGACTCATCCAAGAAGATCAAGAATTACGGTAGGTACGTAATTTTCATGTGTTGGAGGTGGTGGGACAGGGTCTGTCTCTGGGATTCAAGTCCTTCCCTTTAAAATCCAGAGTATTCAGCTCTCCTTCCCTAGCAGAAAAGTGCTCTTTGAGGAGAGGTTCAGAACCTACTGCAGTTAAAAGCAGTGAAACCAGTTCCAAAATCTCAAAGGGAAAGGGCTTCTATTCCAGATATTTCCTGACCACAAAGAAAGTGGAGAGTGGCGGCCTATTCTGGATTTAAGAGCGTTAATCAAGTTCTTAAGAAAACCAAAATTCAAGCTGGTAACTTTGGCTCCGATCCTGCCAACACTTCAGAAAGCAGACTGGTTCGCATCACTGAACTTGAAAGACACCTATTTTCACATCCCCATAAAAGAGTCTTACAGAAAATACCTCAGATTCAGACTCCCTTCAGGTCACTACCAGTTTTCAACTCTGTCTTTGGCCTTCTTCGCCCCATGGGTATTCACAAGTGCCTGGCAGCTGTAGTGGCACATCCTCTCAGACAGGGAATATCTGTTTCTCTTACCTGGATGACGGGTTGATCATAGGAAATCTCCTGCAGGTGCAGCAAGACCTGAAGCTCCTCAGGACCTCCTGAGTCCCTCGATTCCTAATCAATCACAAAAGTCAGTCTTTACTCCTACACAAGTGTTGCAGTTCATAGGAGCAGAAATCAATACTTTACAGGCCAGGGCATATCTGCCTCTGGAAAGTATAAAACATCCATATAATAGCAAACTCTTTCAAGCTCCACAAGTCAAAACTGCAAGACAGTTTCTCCAGCTATTAGGCCACATGACTGCATCCACAGGCACAGTTCTAGGTGCAAGGTTTCACATGAGAGGCACTCAGTTCCATCTCAGGTCCCACTGGTGTCAAAGAAAAGATTCCTTCTCAAAGCTCATCCCAGTAACAAGGTCACTGCTACAGGCCCTTTTGTGGTGGAAGAAGAATCCAACTTAAGGCAAGAGTTCCTTTCAAAAGAGAATCTTTCAGTGATCCTCACAACAGATGTATCCCTCTTGGGCTGAATGCGCCCATATAAGGGATCACACAACTCAGGGCACTTGGTCAGCCTCAGAGTCCCTTCAGCACATAAATCTTCTGGAGCTCAGGAGCAGTGCTGCTGGCTCTAAAAATCATTGTTCACCTAGTCCAAGGCAGGGTGGTACAGATCAGAACAGACAATACCACCACAATGTATTATATAAACAAGCAGGAGGCACAAGGTCAAGCCCCTCTGCTCGGAGGCCATAAGGATTTGGACTCTGGCCTATTCATTAAAAGTGTCTCTGCAAGCAATTCACTTGCCAGGGAAGGACAATACCCTGGCAGATGCATTGAGTTGAATAAAGCAGGCCCCTCATGAGTGGACCCTAAACAGGCAGGTGGTACAAGTTATTTTCAGAAGGTGGGGTACTCCAGAGGTGGACTTGTTTGCATCTCACCAGACCCACCAGCTGCCACAGTATTGTTGCAGACCTCCAGATCAGGAACCTTCCTCTGGATGCCCTCAGTCTGGACTGGTCAGGAGGTTTCTCTATGCTTTCCTCCTTTCCCTCTCATTTACAGAGTACTGGTCAGCTCAGATCCCATACATCATCTCTGATCTTGATAGCTCCAGACTGGTCAAGGCAGCCATGGTACTATCTTCTGCTCTCAATGTCTGTTGCAAATCCAATACATCTTCTTCAGGGCACAACCTATTGACCTCCAACCAGGGAACCTTATTGTACCGAATCTCAAGTCTCTCAATCTCAAAGCTTGGCTCTTGAAGACTTTGAATACACTGATTTAAAACTTTCTGAACTTGTCTTAAGTATTCTAAGAGGTTACAGAAAACCCTCTACTAAAGAATTATTCTTCAAAATGGAATCGATTTTCTATCTGCTGTTCAGGCAAGACTCTGGTTCCAGCCCAAGCTGGTTTACCAGAGGTATTGGAGTATCTCACCACTTTACACTCCCTGGGCCTACAACCCAGTTCTTTGAGGGTTCACCTTGTAGCAGTGTCTGCTTATCTCTCTGCTGGGAAAAAGGTGACACTGGCTTCTAACATTATTTTCAAAGGTTCTTTAGGGCCTGGATCATCTGCATCCTCCTCACAGGCCACCAGTCCCAGTTTGGGATCTGAATGTGTAGCTAAGCTGATGGCCGCCCCTCGTCGAGCCCATGCCACAGATCACCTTAAATATGTCACTTGGAAAACAGTTTTCCTAGTGGCAATGACTTCTGCAAGAAGAATCAGTGAGCTTCAAGCTCTCTGTATTAATCAGGACTATATATCCTTTCATAGGGATAAAGTTGTCCTCAGAACGAAAAGAAATTTCTCCCCAAGGTGGTTTCTGATTTTCATTTAAATCAATCTATCACCCTACCTGTCTTTTCACTGAGCACTCCACTTCTGGTGAAAGGGGCTGCATAGTTTAGATGTGAGGGCCCTTAGTTATACATGACAGCCACTAAGGACTTTAGACAAGACAGAAAGCAATTGTTTCTGACCTATGGGGATGTGGGAAAGGTAGTCCAGCCTCAAAAGATCTATTTCTCATTGAATAGTCCAGTGTATCCATTCTGCTACACTAGTGCTGGCAGAGAGCCCCCATCAGGATTGAAGGCTCACTCTACAAGAGGGAGTGATGCCACCTGCAGCTGCCAGGGAGGTCCCCTTGGTGGACATTTGCAAAGCAGCTACCCGGAAAACAGTACACACCTTTACAAAGCACTACAACCTTGATATTTTACAGGGTTTTAAATAATTGATTAGCAGTTTTTCTTGGGGCAATGCTAACTGTACATGAAGTATTTATATAGGTTTTCTAGAAGTGTTATGTTTGTTAAAACAGTGAGGCAAGTGCTATGCATTTTCACAATGTTTTAGCACTTTTATGAGCAAAACGCTAATCAATTTTTTAAGTTAAATAAATCTTGTTTTATCCAGAAATGATGTTAGGTTTGGCACAGCAGTCCTGCATAGTCTGTTTCAAAATAGAGTTCTGTGCCCACCTCCAGGAGATACTGCTTGGTAGTCTGCATAAAGTTAAGAATATACTGAGCATTACTGGGGTTATCAGAAAAAATTACTTACCATAGTAACTGTGTTTCTTCCAGTGATGCTCAGATATTCTTAACTCAAACAACATGAGGTCTTTCTGTATTCTGACTATTGCAGTTAGCCCCAGCCTTCAAACTGCCCCAGAGAGTAGAGGGTTAATTTTCTATGAAGAGCATAGAACGTTGAGCTCGAGCTCAGTTCAGACCTCTGTCTGCTGCACTTTGAAGCGCAGCGGTCAGATTCTTTACTCAGCCTAACTGAGCGGCCGCTCCGGAGAGTTCTCCTTTGCTCACGGTTTGTGAGTCAGTTAAAGACCTCGGTTTTACCGATTATTTTTTCGCAAGTTTCGGTTCAGATCTCTGTCTGTGGTACAGTAAGTACCTGTAGTGAACTAGACATAGTAAACTTGTGGAAATTGTAAAATTAATTTTTCGACTGGTTCAACTCAACCGCCATTTAGTGATTTATATATTCTGTCTTTGTTTTAAACTAAGAGTGTGGTTACCGGTTCTTATCGGTTTTAAAAAACTGCATTTTCTTGTGTTTTCCAATACCGTGACACGGTTCGAAACTGATAAGGGTGTCTTGCCTGGTTGTTTGCCATAAAAGGCTAAGTCTGTGGTTAGGATGGTTATGTCTGAGAAACCCAAAGAAAACCAGGCCCACTGGGTTTCAACATTGCAGTGTGTGTGGGGAGGTCTTTGCTAAGGCTGATCCCACACCACCTGTGTTTATTGTCTGGGCTTTGACCATCTCGATTCAGACTGCCAAATCTGTAAAATTTCCCTAAGTCTACCCTGGAAAAAGATTAGGTAGGCTCAGGAATAAGGAGGCCATGAAATCCCTTACCAGGATGGCCAGCCCGGTTCGGTTCCAACCAAACCAGAGGGTGCCCTCTGACCAGGGCGATTCTTCTTGGGCAAGAGGAGAGTCGATCCTGAGGGATAGGTTCCTCAAAAAGAAAAAGAAGAAAATCGGCGGTTTGGTCTCAGAGACCCATTTCCGACCGCCAAAGAGATTACCAATGCGATAAGGATTGTAGAATTGCTTCATCCAGTTCCGTCTGATCTGGTGCCTTCTGGCAGGCACTCGGTTTGGTCGGTTCCTCTGGTTCAAGATTATACCCTGAAGATTTCTATGAACTGGATTTGGAGGGGTGTGGGAGGTCAGGGTGAGCCCATTGAACTGGACATCTCCCCAGACAGGCCTTCTGGTGTTTCCTCCTAGGTTTTCTGAGTCCCCTTCTCACTACATGTTTTACAGGAAAGTGGAGAAACCCTCCAGCTCCCTGTGGAAGAAGCTGTAGAGGAACAAGAGGAACCTGATTATGTGGAGATGGTTGACATCCCAGAGTCCACAAGACTGTCTATTCTCCTTCATAAGTCTTTTGGGAAACAGACACAAAAGATTTTAAAACTCAAATTCTGTACCTCCTGTCAACAGAAGGATGGACAAAGGTACACCTTATCAGGTTCTGGTACAGAATACTTGTGTCAACAATGCAGCCATGTTGGGGTTGTGCAGGCTGCAGCCTGTGATAAAGCTAATATACCATTGGCTTCACCCCCAGATAAAGATTCTAGGAAGCTGGATGCCATGGCAAAGAAATAGTACATGGCCTCGCCTTGGGACTCAGGCAGGCTAATTATATGGCCTATGCAGCCAGGTACCAGAAGTCCAGGTGGGACACTGTACTGACACTGGCTAAGCAGGCCTCCCCAGCTAGCCTCAGAGCTGGAGGGGTGGCTGCTGATGGGATTGAGGCATCTAAGGTACAGTTCCATGCTGCTGTCGGCTCCAAAGATGTGTTCTCTAGAGTCATGGCTACATCTGTGGCTCTTCGGAGAATGGCTTGGTTCAGATGTACTTGTCTCTCACAGGATACCCAGGCTAAGGCCATGGATTTCCTGTGGTGGGTAATTCTCTGTTTGGTGAGCAGACAGAGAATTACATGAAAAGATGGATGAGTATAGGACCACCTATAGGAGTGCACAGGCCAAGAAAGGCAGCTAACTCCTCAAAGGCGCAGACTAGAGGCAGGGCAGGCCTTTTCATAGACCTTTCTACCAAGCACAGACCTCTTCTCTCTTTCCTCAGAGGTGGTTCCTCAGAGGGAGGCAGAAGGGGGATGAGCAGGGCTGCATCCACCCCTCAACCTAAGGCTCCTGCCAAGCAGACACCCTGATGCGTCAGCCCGGGTCATCTCCCCATTCCTGTAGGAGGCAGGCTGGCTTACTTCATCCAAGACTGGATGTCTGTTACCTCAGACAAGTGGGTCCTGGAGGTGGTAAGCCAGGGCTGGTTCTCAGCTTCAAGAAATTTCCAAAGCTGAGGGTCTGATCTTTTCCACCTGCAAACATCTCCAAAACCATTGCCCAAGAGGCAGAGGTTTAATCTCTACTGGCTCTAAAGGCTGTAGAGGGTTTAGTACTAAATCCCGACATCCAGAAGCCCATCAACTCGTTCCCGACACTGAAATCCTGACTACATTCCATGCCCGATTAGAAAAATCCTGTTTGCCGAAAGGCGCTGGCAATTCATTTTCCCGACTTTGTGCTTGTATACTGACATACTGAAGGACATCTCAGCTCAAAGGTTCTTAACTTCAATTCACGGCTACAGACATGTGAAGCACAGATGAAAACTGCTGCCAGTAACACCCATGAGACAGCCAGTTAGAAATTGTGTCGGCTACCACAGGGCTCTTAAAAGACAACAAGACACTGCAGTACCCTCTGGAGACATAAACATTCTGTAAACCCATCATCTGGTGGCATCGTAGATCTGCCACTAGTGACTGCTGTTGACAAACTAGTACTTTATTCCTTGCAATAGGTGATAGATTCCCCTTTAAAGGTATTTATCTTTTGACAAGAAACAGTGTGAGTTGTCTGGTCTCTCTCTCTCTCTCCCCTTCCATCCCTCTATGAAGAGAGCATCAGGTTCTCAATCTCTGAGATGCCCTTGTGTTTCTCGAATATTGGAAGAGATCCCAGAGTCCCCAGGCATCTGTCCTTGAGCGGAACTGTCATCAGCAAATCTGAGTCGGGTCTGGCAAACCTAGAAGAGTGAACTGCAGCCTCCTCTGTGCTGCTCTTTTTCTGAAGGGTCTCGCTGACTGGTCTGCACTTGTTCTTAGTATGGGGCCGTATGGAGAAGACTGAATATAGAGTGCTAGGAAAGTTACTTAACTTAACTTGCTTGCATGTAGAATTAGTAATACTGCAGTGTCCGATTAACTACGACATAACACAACAGTAAATGTCGGGATTCTGTTGTTCAGTATTCTCATTACGTCAGCATTTTGAATTATGGGACAAAAAAACGGGCAGCTGATAGTCGGGATTTAAGCGATCGGGATTTGGACACTAACCCCTGTAGAGAGAGTTCCTACGTTCCACAGGGAAAAGGTCTGTACTCCAGGAACTTCCTTACCCCAAAAAGACAGGGAGTGATGACCCATCCTAGACTTAAGATACCTGAACAAACATCTTTTAAAACCAAAATTCAAAGGGTGACTCTGGAATAATCCTTCCTCTCTAAGGCCAGGGTACTGGCTAGCCTTCCTGGACTTAAAAGATGTCTACTTTCACATTCCATCAGGTGCTCCCACAGAAAGTACCTCAGGTTCGAATTGCCTTCAGGTCATTATCAGTTCAAAGCTATGCCCTTCGGTCTGACATCAGCTCCAAGGATATTCACAAATGCCTAGCAGTAGTAATGGCCTTTTAAGAAGGACAAATATTTCCATATTTCCATACCTGGGCCACTGGCTCATTGTGGGTCAGCCCCAGACCAAGTCAAGTCAGACCTTCAAGTGACTCAGCAAGTGCTCACTTCCTAGGATTCCTTTTAATCTTCCCAAGTCAGTTCTCGAGCCTGTATAGCTCCTCACCTTCATAGGGGCAGAGTTGAATACAGTCAAAGCAAGAGCTTTTCTTCCCTGGAAAGGGCAGGCAATTGTAGTGCTCGCTTCTTCATTCCACCTTCTGGTCTCTCAGCCAGCAAGACACTTTTTCAACTTCTGGGCCATGGCAGCTTCTACAGCAGTGGTCCAAGGGGCAGATTTCAGATGAGGGACATTCAGTTTCACCTGAGAGCCTTTTGGTCTCAGAAGAAAGATTCTCTAACCAGACTAGTTCCAGTGACCCAGACTCTGATCCAGGCTCTCAATGGTGGCAGGATCAGGGCAACCTCAGGCAAGGAGTCCCATCCGTCACTCAGTCTCAATCTGTGGTCCTAACCACGGATGCTTCTCTATTGGGGTGGGAGCCCATCTGGGGCTCTCACAGCCCAGGACTGTGGTCCCCTCAGAATCCCTTCTTCATATCAATCTCTTGGAACTCAGGGTGGTCTTTCTGGCCCTGCAAGCTTTCTCTCAGTCAGTGCAGAACAAGGTGGTTCAGGTCAGGACAGACAACATCACCACCATGTGGTACATCAACATCAGGGAGGCACTCGGTCCATGGCCTTGTGCACGAAAGCCATGAAATTGTGGTCTCTAGCTTATTCTCTGCAAACCTTTCTGATAGCAGTCTGCCTTCCAGGGAAGGACAGTGTGCTAGCAGATGCATTGAGTAGGATCTTCCAGGGCCATCACGAATGGTCCCTGGACCCTCTGGTGTTGAAAGTGAGTTTTTCAAGGTGGAGCACTCCAGAGATAGATCTCTTTGCAGCCCCAGACAATCACCAGCTTCCTTTATTTTGTTGCAGACCCCCAGTATTGGGCTCGGTCCGATTGGAAGCTCTGATTTTGAACTGGAAGGGAACTTTCTATATGCCTTCCCTCCCTTCCTCTACTGTTCAAGGTTCTGGTTGAGGTAATGTCACAACCTTGCAAAGTGATTCTGATTGCTCCAGACTGGGCCAGGCAGCCTTGGTACCCCCTGCTACTGTCTCTAGCAGTCCATCTTCCCTGTCTCTTCCCAGGAATTACATAGAGAATAATGTATGGTCCTGTATAAAATAACCGGTCTGTTAACTGTCGAGAGGTTGGCAGAGTGACCCGTGTAAACCTCGAGAAGCAGGCTCGAGAGGGTTTACGTTGCCATGGCAACCCTCGGGGCAGGTTAACAGTGACGGTTGCCGTATAGCGGGACCATACATTATTTTTTATAGTGTATGGTCCTACTTAAAAAGTTAAACGGCTGCTTACTTTTTGAAAATAGTCACCGCGGCGCCGTTCAGTCCTTCCCTAACCGCTGCGTTCATCCGTTGGTTCCCGTTTAAAAAGGCGCACATGTAAGGCCGATCACTGTTGTTAACCTATCGATGTGACGTAGCATCGATAGGTTAACAATATTTCTACGCTACATCGATAGTTTACAACCTTAGGAAATTATGATTTCCTAAGGTTAACAGCGTTCTACCATACATTATAACCTGTTAGCCTCCTCTCAGGGGAGGATTTGGTACCCCAATCTTCAGTCGCTCAATCTCAAGGCATGGCTGTTGAAGAGTTAAGAGTATGCAGATTTCATCTGTCCCAAGGGGTTCTGGATATTCTCAAAGCCTCTCAAAGCCTGCCACCAGAAAAACTTACAACTCAAATGGAAGAGATTCAACATTTGGTGTTCCAAGAAACATATATCCCCAGACACTGCTGAATTGTCTACAGTTCTGGATTATATGGTTCAGCTTAATGACCTAGGCCTCAGACCAGCTACTCTCAAAGTACATTTGTCAACTGTTTCTGCTTTTCTGTCAGGGAAAGTCTTCTTCACTGTCATGTCACCCTGTATTCTGTAAATTTTTCAAGGATTGCTTCATACCAATCCCCCTTTGGATCCTACCCTGCTTGAGATCTTAATGTTTGCATTGCTCAGCTTATGCAATCCCCTTTTGAGCCTTTGTCTTCAGCAGAGCTTAAGTACTTGACTTGGAAAACTGTGTTCCTGGTAGCTATTACCTCTGCCAGGCATATCAGTGAATTGCAAGCTCTGTCAGTGGAGCCTGATTTTATCTCATTCCATAGAGATAAGGTGGTCCTTAGAATTAATAGGAGGTTTTTACATAAAGTGGTTTCAAATTTTCATCTGAACCAATCTATGTCTCTCCCTGTGTCCTTCATTGATCATTCTTCTTCAGGAGAAAGAAGTTTACACAGTTTGGATGTTAAACGAGCCCTTAGTTACTACATTGAGCATAATAAGGCTCACAGGTTTCACTCCCTTCAGTTGTTTCTCACTTATGGAGAAGTGGATAAGGGCAAACCTGCTACTAAGAGAACTATCGCCAGGTGGATTGTCTCTTGTATTCAATTCTGCTATGAGAAGCTAGGCAAAATACCTCCCTCAGGCCTGAGGGCTCATTCGACTAAGAGGTGCAGCTGCTTCCCTGGCTGCGGCCAGGATATTCCTTGCTAGAGATATGTAAAGCAGCCACCTGGAAAACAGTCCATACATTTACAAGCATTACTCCCTGGATATCCAGGCTAGGAGTGATGCTCGGTTTGGTACAGCAGTACTGCAGAGCCTATTCCCAAGGAAGGTTCGATTCCCTCCTCCATGGAGGTGCTGCTTGGTAGTCTCAGTAGTCAGAATACAGCAAAACTTCATGATGTTTGAAGAAAAATTATTCACCTTAGTAATTATGTTTCTTCTAATGGAGTCTTGCTGTATTCTGACCTCCTCCCTACCTCCCTCTCAGAACCTGTGTTTTGGGAAGTGGGCTGGTAGGTGCAGTGTTGCACCCAGGGTGCATTTGGGTGCTCCTTCTTTAGAGAGGGGAATGGGTTATATTATTAATTTAACAGTCTTAAGTTGTTCACCACCTGGTTTTGATTTTGGATTTCTTGAGTCTTTTGGGATCCAAAATATTTGTGTAACCCAATGGCTACTACCCTGCCTGTTTGACTGTGAACGGGTTAAGGGGCCTAGGTCCTATGGCAGGTGCCTCCACCCAGAGGTCAGGGTTTGTAGTGGTTAGACTAGCTTGGTCACAGCCTCTGGGACACTGAGACCCCTTTATTCCCTCTAGTGGCTCACACAGTACACCAGAGTTACAGCCCGATACCCCACGATACATACTGTTCACTCATATAGATACCACTTACCCTCGAGACTGATTCTGCAGCATGTCTCTGAGGACCCCTGTAAAGTAAGGTTAAACAACATACACAGCAAAACACAATACTGTTTCCATAAGTACCAACACCACAGACAGTATATAGTATAACAACAACAAATCTGATTTATTTAGGGACAGTAACAAGGAGGGGCAATCAGGTTGATTTGGTTTGGAAATATTCAAATCACAGTACTGTGCACACATACAGGGTCTCAAAAGTCACACTCTGGGTACCCAGGTTGGGGGCTAGCCAGGTCCCATTGCCGGGGTTGGCCAGCAGGTGCAGATGGATAGGGCCCTGTAGAAGAAAATATATGCACAATACCCAATTGTAATCCGGAGCCAGAGGGCTCAGTCCATGAAACAGTGAAACAACAAGAATTAGGTGACACACTTGTGATTGAAAACAAGCTGCAGGGAATACCCTGATTTGTACTCACAACACCCAAGCTGAGGATTGGATGGAGAATGTCCCTCTGGATTGCCAGAAGAGCAGGGCACGAGGACAAGGTCCTTGTGACTGGACCCCATTGCAGATGATAGCAAACGGATGTAGTTCGAATTAAGCTGAGGGTTTACTTCCAGCTTCAGCACACAATTCACTGTACATGGGATTTGAAATAGCTATTCCCACAAGCACTACACACATTTATATGTAAAGGAAAGTACTATACCAGGCAGGCTGTTCGATCCCGATTGCAATTACTGCAAAGTACCTGGGAGCACACAGCAGCTTCAGTTTCTGACAGACCGAGCGTGATTCAGCAATTCTCTGGTCTTCTACAGGGTGAGTCTGGTTTACACACTTCTAGTGCTTCTTTCTCCTCACAACTCGGATTCAGTCCAAACTGGCACTCACAAAGGCTGAAGACCGAAACTCAGGGCTAACAAGCGCTTCCACGTGAAACTATACACCGCAGAAGCACACAGCTCCTCTCTCTTCACTGCCACAACTGATCTGATCTTTCCAGTCACAGAGCAGGGCATTTCCTTTAGCTCCACACTATTCTGTTGACTGATTCAGCTGTCGCTCACAATAAGACTCCTTTGTTGGTAGAAAAGGGCCAAGGTCAAAAATATATTTCCCAGAGTCACTGCACATACAATCCCTGTGGCTGGCTCAAAATTAAGAGTCCAAGTTCTGATTCATCCACAGGCTACATTTTAGGGAACCGTTAACCCAATTGGCCCAGCACAGCAGTTTAGGTCCAAAATGGAGGGGTAACACACACAGAGTCCCAGCTGCAAGAAAGGCAGGTTAGACAAACTGCATTTTACCTAACACTCTAACTGGTTTCAGGCAAACAGTTAAATCATTTAGGCTCCTTTGCGCTCTTAGCGACTGCAGAAACAGAGCGATTTTTCCACAGCTCAGGTGGGATTCGAGCATTAAATACACAGTCCCCTATACAAACTAATTAAGTCTGCAAGCAGACAGCTCTTAAAGAGACAGTCGTGGAGGCTCAAATAGCACCTCTTGGAACCACATTTAAGCAGCTGAGGACCTGAACACCGCCCAGACTTGAAGCACTCAGGCAAACTCTTGAAAGACTTTGGAAACCCCCATTTGCAGGGGTTACATTTGGTTGTATATGGCTAGTAAAAATTTTACAATTTCCACATAGTAGTTAGTTAGTATTAGCTCGTAAGAATCTTGACAGTTGCGCTTCAAAGTGCAGCAGACAGAGGTTTGAACTGAGCTCGAGCTCAACGTTTTATGCTCTGCAGAGAAATGTACCTCTACTCTCTGGGGCAGTTTGAGTGCTGAGGCTAACTGCAATAGTCAGAATACAGCAAGACTCCATTAGAAGAACGTAATTACTAAGGTGAGTAATTTTTCTTCCCTTCAGAACTTCACCTCTGCACTCACGTGCTGGTGCCACTTATCATTTTACACCCTTGAGGACATTTTCCTCTGCACCTTTACAAGTTAGGTGAACAGAGTTCATTGTGTTTATTTTGGTATTTTTCTGACATGTCATTCTAACTTATTTAAAGATTTATCTTCCAGTTGGAGGACTGTTTTAGATAAATCCATATTGTTGGTAACCCCAATTTTAATAAGAATTTTTAGTAGTTTTACATTATCCTGAATCATCTTTTCAGGCTATTTTATAAAATCTGAAGAGGTTAGAACACGGGCAGTTAGTAGAGGCAGTGTTTAAAAGATGCTCACGTGCAAAGTGTTCCATCATTTGCATGTGTTCCATCTCTCCAGGCAGTCCAACCCTACAGGCTTACTGCATTAAGTTAAGAATATCTGAGCATCACTGGGAAGAAACACAATTACTATGGTAAGTAATTTCTTCTTCCATCAAAAGGAAAAGAAAATCAGCCGGTTTGTATCCTACTCCCCATGTTCTGACTGCTTAAGAAATAGTGAAAGCGATTACTTTAGTGCAATCGCTTTGCCGCTGTGACCAAACCGCATCAGTTCACAGCTGATCGGTTCGGTCATAAGTAGCTGCTTCGGATATAGGTCCTAAGGCATATTATGAGGGCGATTGGGAGGAGGATGAAGATCATGAGAAAGAGCAGTGTGAAGCCTAGATGAACCAATAGAACCTGACATCTCCCAGACAGAGCCTTCTTAGGCTTCTCCTCCCAGGCTTTCTGAGTCCTTCCATTTCTTGTTTTACAAGAAAGTGACTGAGACTCTTCAACTTCCTATGGAAGAGGCTGAACAGGATCAGGAGAACCTGACTATTTGGAAATTATGGATGTCCCAGAGTCCAAAGAGCATCTATCCCTTACACAAATCCTTGGGGAAGCAGACACGAAAAATTTTACAGTTTCCTACTTCCATTCCTCCTGTGGAAAAAGAATGGACAGCAGGTATGTTTTGTCAGGTCCTGGGATGGAATTCCTTTCAAATCATATCAGCCATGTTCAGGTAGCACAAGCTGCAGCCTATGAAAAGGCTATTCAAACACCATGAAGTCTTGCTATATTATGACTTAAGGCAGTTAGCCACAGCACTTGAACTGCCCGGAGAGGAAACAGTTAACTCAGGAGACTGGAGTTCTAAAGCGAGAGCGCTTATGCTATAGTTCATCTGGCAAGTTTCAAATGAAACTGCCAGATTTTTTACTCCGCTTCACTGAACAGTCGCTCCGGATATCAGCTCCTTCAGCTCGGTTCATTTCTCGTTCAAGCTAGTATTTTCGGTTCATTTGAACTGGCAAAAGTATTTATTTTACCGCATTTCGGTTCAAAGCTCTATCTGGTAAACCGTAAGTACAGGATTTAAAGTCTGTGTGGAAAATTAATTATCGGTTCGGTTTGAACCGATCGGTTTCTAAAATAAGCATTTCTATTCATGTTTTGGGCTTTTAGAGTCGGTTCCGGTTCTATCGGTTCTAAAAAACCTATACTTTTGGGGTTTTTTAATACCCGTGACACGTGTTAGGAACCGATAAGGGTGTCTTGCCTGGCACTGCCATCAAAAGGGCAAGCTTTTGGATGAGCTGGCATTATGTCTGAGAACCAAAAGAAAAACTGGGCCCACTGGGTTTCAACACTGTGATGTCTGTGGGAAGCCTTTGCAGGGCTGACCCACACACCACTTGTGTTTATTGTCTGGGGCTGACCACCTCCTGTCAGACTGCCAGGTGTGTAAAATTTCCTGCAGCCACACTGGAGAAGAGATTGGGCTGGCTCAGGGAATGAGAGGCCAAAAGTCCACTGACCCAAATGGCCAGCCCGGTCCAGCACCCACTAGACCAGAGGGAGTGCCCTCTGACCAGGGCGAGACTTCCTTGGGCAAAGGAAGGCTGGTTCAGAGGAACCAGTCCCAGTAAAAAGACAAAGAAATCAGCAGGTCTGAGTCCAAAATTGTCTCTCCAACTGCTACAGAGATAGCTAAAGCCATACAGATTGTCCAGTCACTGTCTCAGGGACCTGTCGAACCACCAACAGCTGGCAAAAGGTTGGTTCGTTCAGTTCCAGTGGTTCAAGAGTATGATGTTGAGGAATTTTATGAACCACAGGAGGGGAGGAGGAATTTGATCATTATATATGTGGCTGGGAGGGTCTGGACGTGCCCATTGAACCAGACATTTCTCCAGACAGACATTTAGAATCTCCCCTATGCTGTCTGAGTCCCTTCTCATTTTATGTTTTATAAAAAGTTGCAGAAACCCTCCAGCTTCCTTTAGAAGAGGCTCTGGATGAGCAAGAGGAGCCTGATTATGTAGAAATGATGGATATACCAGAGTCTAGGAGGTTGTCTATTCCTTTGCATAAGTCATTTAGGAAGCAAACAACAAAGATTTTAAAAATCCTCATTCTGTCCCTCCTGTAGATAAAAAATGGACAGAAGGTATACTTTGTCAGCCCTGATACAGACTTCCTCACTGAACAGTGTAGTCATGTAGGTGTGGTACAAGCTGCAGCCTGTGACAAGCTAGTATTCCCCTGGCCTCACATCCTCCTGATAAGGATTCCAGGAAGATTGATGCCATGGCAAAAAAACAATATATGGCAGCTTCTTTGGGACTCAGGCAGGCAAATTATATAACTTTATGTGCTAGATATCAGAAATCTAGATGGGACACAGTATTACAGTTAGCCAAGCAGGCCCATGGCCAGCTGGCTAGTGAGTTGGAACAGGTGGCTGCTGATGTCATTGAAGCATCTAAAGTTCAATT
Source organism: Neoceratodus forsteri (assembly GCA_016271365.2). Lineage (NCBI taxonomy): Eukaryota > Metazoa > Chordata > Ceratodontiformes > Ceratodontidae > Neoceratodus > Neoceratodus forsteri. The sequence goes on along the minus strand of CM057456.1, from coordinate 1,378,159,533 downwards.
TCATACTGCTGTTGATGTTAATGATGTTTCCTCTAGGGTCATGGCCACTTCTGTAGCTTTCCATAGGTTGGCATGGTTCAGATGCACTAATCTGTCCCAAGATACTCAGTCAGAGGCTATGGATTTTCCTGTAGTGGGAAATTCTCTGTTTGGGAACAAACAGAAAATTATATGAAAAAGATGGATGAATACAGAACTACCTACAAAGTGCCCAGACCAAGGAGGGGCATGCCGCTCCACAAAGGCACGCTCCCAGAATAAGGGGCAGGCCTTTCCACAGGCCTTTTACCAATCTCAAGCCTCCTCTGCATTTTGCACAGAGGGTTTCTTCAGAGGACAGAGGTAGACAGGGCTGAAGTAAACCGTCCCCTCCCCTCAGCCTAAGGCTGCTGCCAAGCAGGCACCCTGATGAGGTGCCAGGGCCGATTCTCCTGTACCGGTGGGGGCAGGTTGGCTTATTTCAGCCAGAACTGGCTGTCCCAACTCTCAGACACATGGGTTCTGGAGGTAGTAAGCCAGGGTCTGTTCTCAGCTTCAAACAGTTTCCAAAGATGAGAGCCAGACATTTTCACCTGCAAATCCTTCAGAAGCCCTTGCTTTGGAAGCAGAGGTTTCTTCTCTTCTAGACTGCAAAGCAGTGGAAAGGGTCCCTCCTTGCCACCAGGGCAAGGGCTGTACTCAAGATACTTTCTTACCCCAAAAGACAGGAGAATGGCGTCCCATTCTAGATTTAAGGTACCTGAACAAGCATCTTTTGAAACAAAAGTTCAAAATGTTAACTCTGGCAATGATTTTGCCTTCCCTGAGGCCAGGGACTGGCTAGCTTCTCTGGACCTCAAAGATGCCTATTTTCATGTCCTGATCAGGCCTTCACCGAAAAAGTACCTCAGGTTTGAACTGCCCTCAGGCCACTACCAGTTCAGAGCAATGCCCTTCGACCTTACCTCTGCTCCAAGGGTATTCACAAAATGTCTAGCTGTGGTAGTGGCTCATTTAAGAAGGCAAGGGGTTGCTGTGTTTCCTTACCTGGATGACTGGCTTATAGTGGGTCAGTCTCCAGATCAGGTAAAATCCCACTTACAAGTCACCCAGCAGCTTCTCACTTCCTGGGATTCCTGCTGAATTTACCAAAGTCAGTTCTGGAACCAGTTCAGGTACTAACTTTCATAGGTGCAGAATTGAACACAAAGTTAGCCAGGGCATTTCTCCTCTGAAAGGTAGACAGACTCATTGCCCTGGCATCCTCCTTTACCCTGCGGGTCTCTCGACCAACAAGGCATTTTCTGCAACTCCTAGGGCACATGGCTGCTCCACAACTGTTGTGCAAGGAGCAAGATTCCAGATGAGGGACATTCAGTTCCATTTGAGGGCCTATTGGTCTCAAAGGAGGGACCCTTTACCAAATTAGTCCTAGTGACCCAAACTTTGATCCTGGCTCTCCAGTGGTGGCAGGATCAAAGCAATCTAACACAAGGGGTTCCCTTCATTCCTGTTTCCCACTCCTCACCCTCACCACGGATGCCTCCCTGCTAGGGTGGGGGGCTCACTGGGCGACCTTTCCACTCAGGGAGTGTGGTCCCCTCAGGAATCTTTGCTTCACATCAATCTTTTGAAACTCAGAGCTGTCTTTTAGCTCTTCAGGTTTTTCAGCTTCTGTCCAGAACAAAGTAGTTCAAGTCAGGACAGACAACACCACAACAATGTGGTACATCAACAAGAAGGGGCACTTCGGTCATCAGCCTTGTACACGAAGCAATGAAGTTGTGGTCTCTGGCTTACTTCCTGAACACCTCCTGATAGCAGTTCACCCAGGGAAGGACAATGTCCTCATGGATGCCCTCAGCAGGATTTCTCAGGGCCATCACGAATGGGCTCTGAATCCTCAGGTGCTGGGGTCGGTCTTTGCCAGATGGGCACCCTCAGATAGATCTTTCGCAGCCCCAGACAACCACCAACTTCCTCTATTTTGTTGCAGGCCTCCAGTGCTGGGCTCAGTCCCTCTGGATGCCTTTCTGTTGGATTGGAAGGGAAGTTCCTATATGCCTTTCCCCTTCCCTCTTCTCTTCAGGGTATTAGTAAAAATCAGATCTCAGCCTGCAAAGTGATTCTGATTGCTCCAGATTGGCCAGACAGCCCTGGTACCTCTGCTTCTGTCCCTGACAGTCCACCCTGCCCTGAGCTTGCCCAGAGTCCACAACTTGCTGGCCTGTGCACAGGGGAGAGGTATCCGGACCTCAAATCCTCCATCTCAAGGCCTGGCTCTTGAGGAGTTAGAATTTGCTGATTTACACCTTTCCCATGGTGTCCTGGATATTTTAAAGGCTTCAAGGAAGCCTTCCACTAGGTCCACTTACAATTCTAAGTAGAAGAGGTTTTCCATCTGGTGTTCTGAGAAAAAATTGTCCCAGAATCTGCTGATTTGCCCATTTTACTGGACTATTTGGTCCATTTAAATTCCTTAGGCCTTAGGCCAGCTACCTTAAAGGTTCACCTGGCAGCTGTCTCTGCTTTTGTATCAGCAGGGAAGCCTGCTTCTCTTTCCTCTCATCCTGTGTTTTCCAAGTTTTTAAGGTTACTTCACACTAACCCTCCTTTTGGGAACCAGCTCCTGCCTGGGACCTGAATGTTGCATTGCTCAGTTAATGCAACCCCTTTGAGCTCTGTCTTCAGCAGATCTCAAGTTTCTAACTTGGAAAACTGTTTTTCTAGGTGCTATCACTTCTGCCAGATGCATAAGTGAATTACAAGCCCTGTCAGTGGAAAAAGATTTTATATCTTTTCACAGAGATAAGGTAGTCGTCAGGACTAACAGAAAGTTTTGCCTGAAGTGGTTTCAGATTTCCATCTGAACCAATCCATATCTCTTCCAGTATTTTCACTGGAGCATTCTTCCTCGGGCGAGAGGAGACTGCACAGTTTAGGCGTCAAAAGAGCTTTAAGCTACTATTTGGAATGCACCAAGGGTCACAGGTTCAAATCCTCCAACTCTTCCTTACATATGGCGAGGTTGGCAAGAAACCTGCCACTAAGAGGACAATTGCAAGGTGGATTGTCTCTTGTATCCAATTTTGTTACCAAAACTAGGTAGAGAACCCCTCAGGACTGAGGGCTCACTCCACCAGGGTACAGCTGCATCTCTAGCGGCTGCTGGAGATATTCCCATTCTGGAAATCTGTCAAGCTGCTACTTGGAAAACAGTTCACACTTTTGCAAGCATTATTCCCTGGATGTCCAGTGCAGGAGAGATGCTCGTTTTGGCACAGCTGTGCTTCAGAGCCTATTTCCTAAGTAGGTTCTGACCCTCCTCCAGAAGTGCTGCACAGCAATAATCTGCCTTAAAGTCATAATATAGCAAGACTTCATGGTGTTTGAAGAAAAAATTACTCCCTTAGTAATTGCTTTTCTCTCATGGAGTCTTGCTATTATGACCACCCCAACCTGCCCCTCTCAGAACTTCTACTTGGGTAGGGTTGGCAAATTAGTGCAAGCACTGTGTCATGCCATTTTAGTTCTTCCCTTTCCCCCTTTTATTTAGGGTTAGGGAACTAGGTATTTCTGTTTTAATATATGGCCCCTTCCGGGACTTGAGTCTTTTGGAGAAGGGGTCTAATAGTGCTTGTTAGGGGTGAAACTAATAATATTATTATCATTGTTATTATTATTATTGCTCTTGTTGTTGTTGTGTTTGCTGTTGTTATTCCTACTAGTAGGTAGCCACTTAGCTAGTGTAGAGCTTTCACACAGACTTGCTGCTTAGTATTAGCTCGTAAAGATCTGACAGTTTCATTTGAAACTTGCCAGATAGAGCTTTGGCATAGCGCTCTTGTGCTTTAGAACTCCAGTCTCCTGGAGTTAACTGTTTCCTCCATGGCAGTTCAAGTGCTGTGGCTAACTGCCTTATGTCATAATATAGCAAGACTCCATGAGAAGAAAAGCAATTACTAAGGTGAGTAATTTTTCATATTCCTCTAGCATCTCACCCCTCAGATAAGGATTCCAGGAAAGCGGATACCATGGCAAAAAACAGTACTTGCATCTTTTTTTTTGCACTCAGGCAATCGAAATACATGGCATATACAGCCAGGTACCAGAAAAATCTATGTGGGATACGGTTCTGGAGCTGGCTAGGAATGCCCCTCCCAGATAGCCAAGGAGCTGGAGCAGGTGGCTGCAAATGGCATTGAGGCATCCTAGGTGCAATTCCACGCTGCTGTAGACTCAAATGATGTTCATTCCAGGGCCATGGCTACATCTATTTCCATGAGGAGATTTGTTTGGCTTAGGTGTACCAACCTCTCACAGGATACCCAGGCTAAGGCCATGGATATTCGTAACTGGTATTTCTCTCTTTGGGTACCAAACAGAGAATTACATGAAAGAAGATGGCTGAATACAGGACTACCTATAGGAGTGCTGCAGCCAAGAAAAGCAGACTACTCCTCAGAGGCAGCAGTTTAGGGGCAGGGGCAGGCCTTTTCAAAGGCCTTTTACCAAGCTCAGGCCTCCTCCTCTTCTTTCCAGCAGAGGGGTTCTTTAGGGGAAGAGGCAGACGGATGACTATGACCCCATCATCCACTCAGTCTAAGCACCCTGCCAAGTAGACACCCTGATGTGTCGGTCAGGATGCCTCCCCAGTTCCAGGGGGCAGGCTGGCTCACTACTCCCAGACCTGGGAGTCTATTACTTCAGACAGATGGGTCCTGGAAGTAGTGAGCCAGGGACTTGTTCTTAGTTTCAAAAGGTTCCCAAAATGAGAGCAAGGTCCTCTCAGTCCTCCTCTCCCTTGAGACAAAGGCCTTAGAGGCAGAAGTCTCCTCTTCTGCTTCTGCAAGCAGTAGAAAAGGTACCTCTTTGTCACAGGGGAACAGGACTGTATTTCAGATACTTCCTTACCCCAAAAAGACAGGGAGTGGCGACCTATCCTAGATTTAAGGTACCTGAACAAACATTTGACAAAACCAAAATTCAAGATGGTGACTCTGGGAGTAATTCTTCCCTCTCTGAGACAGGAGACTGGCTAGCTTCTCTGGATCTCAAGGATGCCTACTTCCACATACCTATCAGACATTCCCACAGAAAGTACCTGAGGTTCAAGTTGCACTCAGGCCATTACCAATTCAGAGCTATACCTTTCAGCCTAACATCTGCTCCAGGGGTGTTCACCAAGTGTCTTGTAGTAGTGGTGGCATTCCTCAAGGACAGGGTATCCTTCTGTTCCCACACTGGACTACTTGGCTCCTAGTGGGCCAGTCCTCAGATCAAGTCAAGTCAGCCTTAGAGGGCGCTCAAAGACTCTTGGAATCCCTGTGTTTCACTCTGAACATAGAAAAGTCTGATCTTCCTGGACATAAAGTCTCCACCACTCATTCACACTGATGGGATCTATGCCAGAGGCACTAGGACCCAGTGGGACAAACTTTGCAAGAGGGCGGACGCCAGAGATGGAGCCGCAAGGGAAGCGGTGCCACGAGCCTCAGCTCATGCAGCAATGACTATCTCGGCGTCCGACCTCCAACTGCCTCAGTTCCTTTTTTCCCGCTTGAGTCGCTCAGTGACGACACCACCCGCTGGGAGTCGAACTTTAAACTAGCAGCATATTTTTTCAGTTTATTGTTTTGTAATTTATCTCAGACAAAGTACGCTTATTTTTAAACCTTACTTATTGAGAAAAGAAGTCTTCGTCCCTTCATTGATGGGAGTCAACCATGGGCGGGTCAGGTGACAGTAGGGAGACTTCAGTATGAAAGCTGTTCAGTCAGCGGGCTGGGTCCGTCCACTGCCCTCTCTGGAGGAGGGTCTGACAATGGATGGTCCAATGCCTGGGGGATGGGCAGTCTCCAGAAACATAAGCGGTCGCTTTCGGCACCATTTGGCCTCGAGCTCTTATTCGCCCAAGTCAAAAAGAGAAGGCATCACTTGAGGTCACCTTCTGGTATGTCTGCACGTCGATGGTCGGCTGTTGGGGTCAGATGCCAGTCTCCACCTCCTCTGGAGTCACTGGTTTCTGGCTTTGGTGACCAACCTCTTGACATCAGAGCCCTTCCCGCCTATTGAGATGGCTTCCATGAGCAGTTGTATCAGTGAGCTGCTCTTATGGAGCAGTGGGCCGGAGGTTGGTAGAGCTGCCTGGCCCAGTCACTTCAAGGCCTTCGGCCCTTTGGGGAGTGGGTAGGGCGGTTGAACCTTCCTAGTCATCGGCACCATCTTTGGTGCTGTCGACTCCGTGCTCAGGTGTTTCCCCCCTCACATGGCTGCGGTGCAAATCGAGGCCACACTGATGCATTTATCTCCTGGTATTCTTCCTCCTTTTTCTTCAAATCGGAGTTTTCAGGGCCCTGGATTGCTTTCAGTGCCATTGGGGACTCTCTCGACGTCAATGTGTCTCTCAGCACCGTTGCGCTGTTGGCACCATCCTGGGTGCCGCTGGGGTTGTCGGCGCCGTCCTCAGTGCCGATGTGACTCTCGGCTGTGGTCACTGTTAGCACCATCTGCTGGATTGTTTCGATGGTGCCGTCTCCTTTGCCTTCAGTGTCATGTTCTTCTTTGGCACTGAGGCTGGGTGTAGTGCTGTCCAGTCTTCAGAGTCTTCAACTCTGAATCCTTTCTCTTCTGTGTTTCCTTATGATTTTCACTCCTTTCCTGTCCATACAGTCCCTCCGGGGCTGTCAGGAGATGGTATTGAGCCCGACCCAGATCTTCAACTGGGTGATGATGTTGAAGGAGCAGGAATTAACCTGCCATGAGAGCCTGTGGTTGAAGACCTGTCATTTAAGTCTCTACTGAAAAATTTAAATTCTACTCTTTATCTCCAGACTACAGATATCGATCCTGGGAAGCTTTTGAGACTCCAATGCCTACGTGTCCCAGAGATCCCTATGGATTTAACTCCTCCGCAAACCATCTTTTGAGACGCTCTCAGATGGTATGGAATAATCCCACTCTCATTCCTTCTGTGACTAAGTCCATAGACAGGAAGTATGCTGCTCTCAAGGATCGACCCATTTTGGCCTCCCAGGCCTTTGCAGACCCTATTGTAGTCTTGGCAGAGAATGATAAGGCCATTCTTCCTCAGGCATCTACAGCCTGGCCTATAAACAAAGAATCTCATAAGACAGACACCTTTGGTAAGAGCGTCTTTGCTGCCTCCACCCTGGGTATCGTGTTGCCAGCTACCAGGGCTACTTTCTCAATATAAGTATGTTCTTTGGCATTCGCTCAAACAGATGGTAGAAGCTCTGCCCAAGTCAGACACTAGTTTAGAGCTACTTTAGACCATAACCAGGAGTATCAAGTCCAACAACCAGCAGGTTAAAGCAGCTATGGAAGCTTTCGATACTGCTTCTCAAGCGGTGGCAGGTTTTTGTACCCATCATCACTCCTGGCTACGCACTTCAGGCTTCACGAATGATGTCCAACAGCAAGTCATGGTGTTACCTTTGACGGTATGTATCTGTTCGGACCTCAAGTAGAGAAAGCTCTGGAGGCCACACAGAAGACTAGGTCAGCCATTAAAATGGCTCTACCCATCCCACCCATTCTCAGGGGGTGTTAACATGCATTAATTTCACAACCGTCAGTTCTTTCGGTTGCAAGGGCAGGGAGGTTTCAACAAAACCAAGCCCTCAGCCTCAAAGAAAATGTAACAGAAGGCACAAGGGCCCAAACGCCCAGTGTCACCTTCTGAGTTTCTGGTCCGGGTCCCACCTCAACTGCCCAAGGGGGACTCCTCCTCAGCGTGGGAGGACATCTGACTCAGTTCTACAACTACAGGAAGTCCATAACATCAAACAAATGGGTCCTCTGGATAATCCACAAGGATACTCCATCAGCCTTTCAGAAACCCTCCGGATTATCCTCCCAAATGACAGCCCAGGCTGTGAATAATACAATCAGACCTTCTTGCCTCCTAGATACAAGACCTTCTGAACAACAGGGCAGTAGAAATAGTTCCACTGGATCAACGAAACACAAGTTTCTACTCCCATTACTTCCTGGTCCTGAAAAGACCAGTGGCATGTGCCCCATTCTGGACCTCAGAAAGTTAAACAAGTTTTTTCAAGGAAAAGTTCAAGATGATATCGCTCGGGACCCTGTTACCCTTGCTTCATCAACACGATTGGCTAGCTTCCCTGTACATGCAGGACGCTTACCAACATACTCCTATACACCCAAAGCATCACAGATACCAAAGGTTTGTAGCTCTGGGCCAGCATTATCAGTTCAGAGTCCTGCCCTTTGGGCTATCCCCTTGGCACCACGAGTTTCTACAAAGTGTTGTGCAATTCTCACAGTGCATCTCAGAAAGATCGGAATACAAGTGTTCCCAAATCTGGACGACTGGCTTCTAGTAAGTCCTTCCAGGCAGGAACTCTCGACGCCACAGCCATGGCCTCAGACTTTCTCACATCCATGGGAGTCCTGCTAAATCTCAAGAAATCACAGTTGCAGCCCTCCCAGAAACTCCTTTTATAGGAACTCTTCTGGACACCTCCTGTGAAAGCTTTTCTACCAGAGGACAGAAGAAGCGATATCCTACAGATGGCCTGATACATCAGAGAACACATTTCGGTTCAAGCTATCTCGATGCAAAGAATGCTGGGTCTCTTGGCATCCTGTGTACACTGTACCCTAGCATGCCTCCACATGAGAACCTCTCAATGAATGCTCAGTACTCAGTGGTCCCCAACCACTCACCCTCAATCCTTTCTCATCAAGGTGACAGAACCTCTGAAGAGGTCATTCACCTGGTGGTCGTAAGAGAACAATCTTCTGGAAGGGTATCCCTTTGCTTCCCTGGATCACCAGATTTCCATTACCACAGATGCATCCATGATGGGGTGGGGAGCTCACTGTCAAAATCTCCACACCCAAGGTACATGGACTCAGGACGAGTCCCAGCTTCACATAAATGTTGTAGAAATGAGAGCCATCCTTTATGCAGTCTGAGCTTTGAAGGACATTCTCTGTCACAAGAACATTCTCCTTCAAACGGACAACAAAGCAGTGATATATTACATCAACAAGCAGGGTGATGCACACTCTTACCTTTATGCAGGAAAGTGATGAGAGTGTGAATGGTGACTAGAGCACAAGGCTCTAATTCAGGCGGTCTACCTGCCGGAGTGCAGAACGAACATGCAGATCGTCTCAGCAGAACAGAGACAGATCCTCATGAGTGGTCTCTCAACTCAACCATAGTTCAGTCACTATTCGCAGAGTGGGGAACTCCAGACCTGGACCTTTTGTATCCCACTCAACACAAAACTGCTTCTCTTCTGCTCCAGAAATCCAGGGCCTTGCATTTTCTGTCAGGATGCATTCAGGCTGCAGTGGACAAAACGCTTTCTATAAGCCTTTCCTCCTCTTCCACTAATTCAAAGGGTACTTCTCAAATTCGAGTCCCTGGGGACAAACTGATCCTCATTGCTCCTTCAAACAACATGAAGTCTTGCTATATTATGACAAGTTGCAGTTTGTCCCACCACTAGAACTGCTCCGGAGGTGAAATAGTTAAATCCATTCCATGAATGGAACTTTGAGACACGAGCTCTAAGATAGAAGCTCTGTCAGTGTAGTTTCAAACCTGAACTGTCAGATTCTTTACTCCGCCTCACTGAACAGTCGCTCCGGAGATTTCTCCTACTGCTCGGTTCATTTCTCAGTTTAAACAGTGTTTTCTCGATTCAACCGAGAATAGTTTTATTTAACAAAATCCTCTCGGTTCAAGCTCTGTCTGTGGTATCGTAAGTAATTTAAAATTGTATTTTTCTGTGTGGAACTTGTAAGTTTATCGGTTCGGTTTGAACCGATCAGCTGGGTTAAAAGCTTAAAATTTTAAAGCTTGTCATTTTAAGTCGCGGTTCCCGGTTCTTATCGGTTCTAAAAAGCGGTTTATTACGTTTTCCAATACCCGTGACACGATTAGGAACCGATAAGGGTGTCTTGCCTGGCACTGCCGTTCAAAGGGCAAGTTTTTCTGGTTAGGCTGGCATTATGTCTGAGAAACCCAAAAGAAAACCGGGCCCACTGGGTTTCAACACTGTGATGTCTGTGGGGAAGTCTTTGCCAAGGCTGACCCACACACCACATGTGTTTATTGTCTGGGGTTTGACCACCTCCAGTCAGACTGCCAGATTTGAAGAATTTCCCTGCAGCCACCCTGGAAAGAGAGATTGGGCAGGCTTAGGAGCGAGAGGCCAAAAGTCCGCTGACCGGATGGCCAGCCAGTTGAGTGCCAGCACGAATCGGAGGAGTGCCCTCTGACCAGGCGAGACTTCCTCGGGCAAAGAAAAGCTGGTTCGGAGGAACCAGTTCCAGTAAAGAGGACAAGGAAGTCAGCAGGTTTGGGTCCAAAATCCTTCTCCAACTGCTGCAGGGGTAGCAAGAGCTATTCAGATTGTCCAGTCACTGTCTCGGTCCCGTCCGAACCGCCACTATCTGGTAAAAGGTCGGTTGTCGTCCGGTTCCATCGGTTCAAGAATATGATGTTGAGGAGTTTTATGAACCAGAGGAGGGGAGGATGATTATGAACAGTATGAATGTGGCTGGGAGGGTCTGGGTGTGCCCATTGAATCGGACATTTCCCTGACAAACCTTTTGAATCTTCCCCTATGCTTTCTGAGTCCCCTCTCATTTTATGTTTTACAAAAAGTTGCTGAAACCCTCCAGCTTCCTTTGGAAGAAGCTGTGGATGAGCAAGAGGAGCCTGATTTTGTAGAAATGATGGATATTCCAGAGTCTAGGAGATTGTCTATTCCTTTGCATAAGTCTTTTAGGAAACAAACAATAAAAATCTTAAAACTCCTAATTCTGTGCCTCCTGTAGATAAAAAGATGGACAGAAGGTACACATTGTCAGGTCCTGATACAGAATTCTTTTTCAGCAATGCAGTCATGTTGGGGTAGTTCAGGCTGCAGCTTGTGATAAAGCTAATATTCCCCTGGCTTCACATCCTCCTGACAAGGATTCCAGGAAGATTGATGCCATGGCAAAAAAACAGTACATGGCATCCTTGGGACTCAGGCAAGCAAATTATATGGCTTATGTAGCAAGGTATCAGAAATCTAGATGGGATACTGTTATGGAATTAGCCAAACAAGCCCATGGCCAGCTTGCTACTGAGCTGGAACAGGTGGTTGCCGATGGCATTGAGGCTTCTAAGGTGCAGTTTCATGCTGCTGTGGATGTTAATGATGTCTCCTCTAGAGTCATGGCCACATCTGTAGCTTTTGGAGGTTCGCCTGGCTCAGGTGTACTAGCCTCTCACAGGATACCCAGACTAAGGCTATGGATTTTCCTGTGGTGGGAAATTCTCTGTTTGGGGAGCAGACAGAGAATTATATGAAAAAGATGGATGAATATGGGACTACTTACAAAAGTGCCCAAGCTATGGGGCAGGCAACCCTCCCAGAGGCTACCTCCGAGGGGTAGGGGTAGGCCTTTCCACAGGCCTTTCTACCAAACTCAGGCCTCCTCTGCCTGTGCTCAGAGGGTTCTTCAGAGCAGAGGCAGAGCGGGGTGTGGGCAGGCCTGCTCCCTCCTCAGCCTAAAGCACCTGCCAAGCAGGCACCCTGATGGGGTGCCCAGGGCCGGTCTCCTTTACCAGTAGGGGCAGGTTGGCTTACTTCAGTCAGAACTGGGTGTCTTTAACCTCAGACAAGTGGGTTCTGGAAGCGTGTAAGCCAGGGTCTGGTTCTCAGCTTCAAAAGTTCCCCAAGATGAGAGCCAGGCTTTTCTCTGCAAGTTCTTTAGAGACCCTTGCTCTAGAAGCAGAGATCTCAACCCTGTTGGCTCTCAGAGCAGTAGAAAGGGTTCCTCCCCACACAGGGCAGGGGTCTGTATTCCAGATACTTCCTTACCCCAAAAAGACAGGAGAATGGCGGCCCATCTTAGACCTCAGATATCTGAACAAGCATCTTTTGAAACCAAAGTTCAGAATGGTGACTCTGACAATGATTTTACCTTCTCTAAGGCCAGGGGACTGGCTAGCTTCCCTGGACCTCAAGGATGCTTATTTTCACGTCCTAATCAGAAGCTCCCACTGAAAGTACCTCAGATTCGAACTGCCCTCAGGTCATTACCAGTTCAGAGCAATGCCCTTCGCTTGACCTCTGCCCCAAGGGTATTCACAAAATGTCTGGCAGTAGCAGTGGCTCACTTAAGGAGGCAAAGGATTGCTGTTTTCCCTATCTAGACGACTGGCTCATTGTAGGCCAGTCCCCAGAACAGAGTAAAACTCACCTGCAAGTCACCCAGCAGCTTCTCACCCTCCCTGGGCTTCCTGCAAATATACCAAAGTCGGTTCTGGAACCAGTCCAGGTACTCACCTTTATAGGTGCAGAATTGGACACAAACCGGGGCCAGAGCTTTTCTTCCTTAGAAAGGTAAGGAACTTGGTGGCTCTGGCCTCCTCCTTCACTCTGTGGGTCTCTCGACCAGCAAGACACTTTTGCAGCTCCTGGGGCACATGGCTGCATCCACAGCTGTAGTGCAGGGAGCAAGATTTCAGATGAGAGACATTCAGTTTCACTTGACAACCTATTGGTCCCAGAGAAGAGACCCCCTTTCCAAGTTGGTCCCAGTGACTCAGAACCTTGATCCAGGCCTCCAGTGGTGGCAGGATCAGAGCAATTTAAGATTGGGGGTCCCTTCATTCCCCCTGCTCACACGTTGACTCTCACTACAGATGCTTCCTCCTGGGGTGGGAGCCCACATGGGTGACCTCTCCACTCAGGTAGTGTGGTCTCCCCAGGAATCTCTGTTCCACATCAATTTGCTGGAACTCAGAGCTGTCTTTTAGTACTTCAAGTGTTTTCTGCATCTGTTCAGAACAAGTGGTACAAGTCAGAGCTGACAACACCACAACAATGTGGTACATCAACAAGCAGGGGGCACTTGGTCTTTGGCCTTGTGCACCGAGGCAATGAAGTTGTGGTCTCTGGCCTATTCCCTGAACACTTCCCTCATAGCAGTTCACCTTCCAGGAAAGGACAATGTTCTAGCAGATGCTCTCAGCAGGATTTCTCAGGGCCATCACAGATGGTCCCTGGATCCTCAAGTACTGGGGATAGTCTTTGCCAGATGGGGCACCTCAGATAGATCTTTTGCAGCCCCAGACAATCACCAACTTCCACTGTTCTGCTGCAGGCCTCCAGTGTTGGGCTCAGTCCCCTGGACACCCTCCTTCTGGATTGGGAAGGGAAGTTTCTTATCTTCCCCTTCCCTCTCCTATTCAAAGTGTTAGTCAAATCAGATCCCAGCCTTGCAGGATGATTCTGATTGCCCCGGATTGGGCCAGGCAGCCCTGGTTCCCTCCTTCTGTCCCTGACAGTCAATCTTCCCTGTGTCTCCCCAGGAATCACAACCTATTATCCTGTGCCCAGGGGAGTTTGTATCCGAACCTCAAATCCTCAATCTCAAGGCCTGGCTCTTGAGGTTAGAATTTGCTGACTTACACCTCTCGGAGGGCATTCTTGAAATTCTAAGGCTTCTAGGAAGCCTTCCACTAGGGCTACTTATAATTCTAAATGGAAAGGTTTTCCGTTTGGTGTCCTGAGAAGCATATTTCCCAGAATCTGCTGATTTGCCCATTGTGTTAGATTACATGGTCCATCTTAATTCCTTGGGCCTCAGACCAGCTACCCTGAGAGTTCATTTGGCAGCTGTCTCTGCTTTTGTTTCAGCAGGAAAGTCATCCTCTTTCCCTCACCCTGTGTTTTCCAAGTTTTTAAGGGATTACTCCATACTAATCCACCTTCCGGGATCCAGCCCCTGCCTGGGACCTTAATGTTTGCATTGCCCAGTTAATGCAACCCCTTTGAACCTCTGTTTTCTGCAGAGCTGAAGTATCTAACTTGGAAAACTGTTTTCCTAGTGGCTATCACTTCTGCTAGATGCATAAGTGAGTTGCAAGCCTTGTCAGTAGAAACTGACTTTATTTCTTTCCACAGGGAGAAGGTAGTCCTCAGGACTAACAGGAAGTTTTTGCTAAGGTGGTTTCAGATTTCCATCTTAACCAATCTATCTCCTTCCAGTATTCTTCACTGAACACTCCTCTTCTGGTGAGAGGAGATTGCACAGTTTGATGTTAAGAGGGCCCTTAGTTACTATTTAGAACGTACCAAGGGTCACAGGTTCGAATCCTCCAACTTTTCCTCACTTATGGTGAGGTTGGGAAAGGAAACCTGCCACTAAGAGATCAATTGCCAGGTGGATTGTCTCTTGTATCCAATTTTGTTATCAGAAACTGGGCAGAGATCCCCCTCTGGCTTGAGGGCTCATTCTACCATAGGTACAGCCGTCTCTAGCTGCTGCCAGAGACATCCCTATATTGGAGATATGCCAGGCTGCTACTTGGAAAACAGTACACACTTTCACCAAGCATTACTCCCTGGATGTCCAGGCTAGGAGAGATGCTCGGTTTGGCCAGCTGTGTTTCAGAGCCTATTCCCTAAGTAGATTCTGTCCCTCCTCCATGGAGGTACTGCTGTGTAGTCTGCAACTTGTCATAATATAGCAAGACTTCATGTTGTTTGAAGAAAAAATTACTCACCTTAGTAATGTTGTTTCTTCTAATGGAGTCTTGCTATATTATGACCTCCCCAGCCTGCCCCTCTCAGAACTTCTACTTGGGTATGGTGGGCAACCTAGTGTGGGCACTATTTTTATGCCCTTTTTAGGCGTTTCCACCTTTTGGCATGTTGGGTGTGGTGTTTATTATTCTCTTGTGTTATTTCTCATATTGTTAAATTATATTATTAATTCTGGTCCCCTGACTTGAGTCTTTGGCGTTGGGACCAGCAATGGGTCGTTATTATTTGGTAGCCAGTTGGCTGAGTGTAGGTTACAGCTTCCACACAGACCTTAGTGAGTTTTTGCTCGTAAAGATCTGACAGTTCAGGTTGAAACTACACAGACAGAGCTTCTATCTTAGGGCTACGTGCTCAAAGTTCCATTCATGGAATGGATTTAACTATTTCACCTCCGGAGCGGTTCTAGTGGTGGGACAAACTGCAACTTGTCATAATATGCAAGACTCCATTAGAAGAAACTACATTACTAAGGTGAGTAATTTTTCTTCTGGCCTCCACAGATATGGTTTCTGTTACTCAACAGTATGTCGAAACCTCTCCAAAAGTGCTTCCCTTCAAATGAACCTTCTCACCAGGGCCTGTAGTCCATCCCACTCTGAGGTCCTTCACCTTCACCCTTGGCTCCTGAAGAGATAGAAGTGAGCAGGTTCAATGTCTCAGAGAGGTTTCAGATATTCTTTTGGCTGCACACAGCCAGCCAATAGAAAAACTTACACACCAAATGGAAACGTTTTTCTCTGGTGTGCAAAATCCTCTTTGAATCCTTTTTCCTGCCCATCAGATAGAGTTCTAAAGTACCTTTAGACCTCTCAAATTCTGGTCTACAATACTGTACAGTCAAAGTTCACCTTTGTGCCATTTCAGCTATCATGAGCCAGTACTTTCCTTATCACTGGCTCAGTTACCAATAGTTAAGAGGTTTCTTAGGGTATTCTGTATACCAGACCTCCTATCAGACAACTAGTCACAGCTTGGGACATTAATCTTGTGCTAGACATGCTCACCCAAGCCTTTCAGAGCCTCTAGCTACCTGTGAGCTGGAAATTTCACTTGGAAGACAGCCTTCCTGGTTGCCATTACCTTGGCCCGGCAGGGTCTCTGAAATACATGCCTTGGTCACAGACCCTCAGTATACTGTGTTTCATAAGGACAAAGTAGTTCTTAGGACCCATCCTAAGTTTCTTCCTAAGGTTGTTTCAGAATTCCATCTAAACCAACCTTTGGTCCTACCTACTTACTTTGCGAACTTCCAAAATGAAGGAGAGCATACCTTCATTCCTTAGATGTCAAGACAGCTCTGCATTTCTATTTGGATAGAATAAAAGAAATTTGTGAAGCTCAATAACTGTTTGTTTCTTCAGCGAGACCCAGCTGGGTCAACCTGTGGCTGTCAGATGCATTTCAGCATGGCTGGTGGCATGTCTTCACCACTGTTATTCCATGGTGCAGGTTAAGCTGGAGGGCAGAATGTACACTCACTCTACTAGAGCAGTTGTGGCATCCCTGGTGGAAATCCGTAACGTGCCCATTGCAGACATTTGCAGTGCGGCTACCTGGAGCTCAGTGCATACTGCCAAGCACTATGCCCTGGATGTCAATGCCAGGCTATTCTTTCTTTGGCAGGACTATCCTAATGGACTTCTGTCCTAAATTTGTGAGCTGTTGGTCTCTCCTGCCACCCTCTTGGGGATTATTAGCTGGTACTCTCCCATCAGTGTGAATGAGTGGTGGAGACTTTATGTCCAGGAAGATATGAGAATTGTTGCATTAACCATAATTTTGATCTTCTTGGATGAAGTCTCCACCACCATTCACACCCACCCACCCACCATCCCCGAGCTCACCTTCGCTGTTGGTCTTCACTCCTCAATCTTAGGCTGTGAAGACTTCTTTTGACCCTTCTTATATGGGTTGCTCAGACTATCTTATGTCTTTTTTTAGTCAGGCTATCCTTCTAGGTTAGTTACGCTGCACCTCCTCTGAAAAAAAGGTACTGAGGTGGTTGGAGGGTCAACGCCGAGATAGTCATTGCCACATGAGCGGAGGCTCATGGTGCCACCTCGCAGCTCCATCTCTGGTGCCAGCCCTCTTGCAAAGTTTGCTCCCACTGGGTCCTAGCTCCTCCGCGTACATCCCACCAGTGTGAATGAGTGGTGGAGACTTCATCCAAGAAGATAAAGAATTATGGTAGGTACATAATTTCCATTTCTGGAACCATCCCAGCTTCTCACCTTCATAGGGGTGGTAATAGACACTATTCAGGCAGGGCATTCCTCACTCTCTCAAGGGTTCAGTCCCTAGTTACTTTGGCTTCCTCTTTTCATCCTCTAGTTTGTCATCCAGCCAGACACTTTCTACAGTTACTGGGCCACATGGCAGCATCCACAGCTGTGGTCCAGGGAGCAAGGTTTCATATGAGAGATTTTCAGTTTCATCTCAGCTCTTATTGGTTCAGAAAAGAGACCCTCTCCAAATTGGTTCCAGTGTCTCAAACTCTACTTCAGGCCTCCAGTGGTGGCTGGAGGAGGACAGTCTTTGACAGGTGTCCTATTTATCAGTCAGACTCCTTCTGTGATTCTCACCACAGAAGCCTCCCTACTAGGTTGGGGGGTTCACCTAGATCACCTCTACAGCTCAGGGAAACTGGTTACACCAGGGGTCCCTTCTACACATAAATCTTCTCTGAATTGAGAGCTGTCTTTCTAGCACTTCAGACATTCTCAACTGTGGTTTAAGGAAAGTGGTGCAGATCAGAACGGACAATATCACAACCATGTGGTACATCAACAAGCAGGGAGGCACTCGGTCCTCGGCCCTGTGCACAGAGGCTATGAAAGTATGTTCTCTAGCTTATTCTCTTCAGGCTTCTCTGACAGCTGTGCATCTCCCAGGGAAGGACAACATTCTAGAAGATGCTATCAGTAGGATTTCCTGGGCCACTACGAATGGGCCCTGAACCTCTAGTTCTTCAGGTCACTTTCAAGAGATGGGGCAATTCAGAGATACAGTAGATCTCTTTGCAGCCCAGACAATCATCAGCTTCCTCTTTATTGTTGCAGACCACCTCTTCTGGGTCCTGTCCCTCAGGATGCTCTTTACTGAATTGGACAAGCAGGTTTCTCTATGCATTTCCTCCCTTTCCTCTGATATTCAGGGTCCAGATCAAGATCAGGTCTCAGTCTTGCAAAGTGATCCTGGTGCCTCCAGACTTGGCCAGACAGCCTTGGTATCCTCTACTGTTGTCTCTGTCAGTAACAATGCCTTGGTGTCTTCCCAGACAGTACAATCTCCTCACCTCCTCCCAGGGAGGATTCTGTATCCCAACCTTTTAGACTCTCAGGCTCAAAGCCTGGCTCTTGAAGAGCTAGAATAGAAGCCTGCATCTTTCCCACTCAGTCTTGGATATTTTAAAGGTTAGTAGGAAACCTGCTACTAGAAAGACTTACAACTCCAAATGGAAAAGATTTGGATTTTGGTGTTCCAAAAAGCAGGTCAAGCCAGAGCTGGCTGATTTTGCCACTGTTTTGGATTATTAAGTGCATCTTAACAGTTTAGGCCTCTGGCCTACTACTCTCAAGGCACATTTTGCAGCTGTGTCTGCCTTCCTGTCTACTGGTAAGAGAACTTCCTAGCCTCTCATCCAGTTTTCAAGAATTTTTCAAGGGTTTAATACATGTTAATCCTCCCTTCAGGAGCCTACCCTTCTTGGGATCTGAATATCTGTATAGCACAGCTTATGCAGCCCCTTTTGAGCCTTTATCCTCAGCTGAGCTGAAATACTTGATTTGGAAAACTGTATTTCTGATAGCCACTACTTCCGCCAGGAGAATGAGTGAATTACAGGCTTTATCAGTGGAACCTAATTTTATCTCATTCCACAGGGATAAGGTGGTCCTTTATACCAACAGAAAGTTTCTTCCTATGGTGTTATCAGACTTTGATTTGAATCAGTCTATGCCATTGCCTGTATTTTTCACTGATCATTCTTCCTCTAGCGAGAGAAGACTACACAGTCTTGATGTAAAGAGGGCTCTTAGTTACTACGTGGAGCATACTAAGGCCCATAGGAATGACTGTTCTCAGTTGTTTCTCACTTATGAATAAGTGGGAAAAGGCAAATCTCTTACCAAGAGAACAACTGCCTGGTAGATTGTCTCCTGTATTCAGTTCTGCTATTCAAAACTTGAGAAAGAGCCTCCCTCAAGCCTGAGGGCTCATTCTACCAGAGGTACAACTGCTTCGTTGCAGCAGATAGAGATATACCTTTAGTGGACATCTGTAAAGCAGCCACCTGGAGCGTCTGTTCACACATTTACCAAGCCTTACCTCTGGATATTCAGTCACGAAGTGATGGTGATTCACATGGCTGTGCTGCAGGGTCTGTTCCCAAAATAGGTTCTGTGACTCCCTTCTCCAAGGGGTACTGCTTGGTAGTCTGCATATAGTCAGAATACAGCAAGACGTCATGTTGGTTGAAGAAAAAATTACTCACCATAGTAATGTTGTTTCTTCTAATGGAGTCTTGCTGTATTCTGACCTCCCTCCTCCTCCCCTCCTGGAACCTAGTAGCTTTGTGATGTGGGCTGGCAGGCACAGTGCTCACCCCAGAGGTGTGCTTGTGCCCTATCTTATTAAGGTTTTGTTCTAGTTTTATTATGAATGTTTTGGTTGTTTCACTACATGCTTATTTTTCTTTTTGGGGTTCTCGACTTGAGTCTTTTGACTCTAAAAGCTGTTGCTGCTGGATTAGTTAGTTTAGTGCTCATAAGAATCTGACGTGTTACACTACAGAGTACCAGAGACAAAGGTTTGAAAATTGAGCTCAATGTTCTATGCTTCTACATAGAGTTAACTCTTTTCTCTCTGAGCAGTTCAAGTGTTGGGGCTAACTGCATATAGTCAGAATTCAGCAAGACTCATTAGAAAAACAACATTACTATGGTGAGTAATTTTTCATCTTATCTGTGTCAGTCTTCACCATTCATCACATATAGATACATAGATACATAGACAGTGTCGGCAGATAAGGGCCTATGGCCCACCCAGTCTGCCCATTTAAGTTTGTAAGTTCAGTTTATGTTTTCCAGGAAGTCTGTTGCCCTTACCACTGACCTCCAGAATTCCTTTATGTCTATCCCATGCATTCTTAAATCCCGTGATTGTTTCAGCCCCCACCACTTCCTCTGGCAGGGTGTTCCACTTGTCCACCACCTGTTCTACCATAGATATATGGATATCTAGCGGGAGGTAATGACCCTGGAAGCTCTTTTTCAGTAGGTGGAACCAATGCATCATAGTTGCCGCTCAAGGACCGACGCATTGCGTGCGCTCACGGGTTGGCCATTAGGTGCTGTCGACTCCGCTTGCCTGGCAGTTCTTCATTCTCGCCATCGAGGTCACCTCGGGATGCTCAGAGAATTTCAAGGCCTAACACCTATGCAGTAAAGTTTTCGACTCCATCAATCATTCCTTCCATGCCACAGTCAGTCGGCTTCTTCCCTGACAGTTTTAGTTGCCTTACTTGATGTCGCTTGGTAAGACCTTTCAGTTATTTTATTCTTGGCGGCGTTGAGTCTGTTTTGGTGCTTTTTCTTAGGTCATGTCTCAGTCGGGAGGGCAAGAAGACTTGGAACCCGGGACCGGACCCCATGCTGGCGGTGGCCCTTGCGGCCATTAATTTTCTGCCACAGACCAGCACGATCGGTTTCACGGTCTTAGCCCGTATCATGACATGGACTCGGCGTGCTGCCTTTCTCCATGGGCTGCTGGATTACCAGACAATGCGCGTGGAAGTGGGTCGACTCCGCTGACTTTCAGAGGTCGGTAGCACACTTGTTGGGCCAAGCCGCGTACTCTTGGACTTTCCTTCGGGTCCCGTCCAGTTCTATATGGACCGAGGAGGAGGAGCCTCGACTTCTGTAGCTCAGCCATCGCCAAGGCTCCTTCCATGGTGCAGGAGGCCCAGTCCACTCCTTCTGGGGGCAGGCGGGTGGCGCCACCATGGCAGTGCCCTTCAGGGTGAAGGCTCCCTGGTGATGGACACACAGTTTGCAAGGCCTGGGTCGGGGCCATCCCTCACGCCGCCGTGGCGCCGCTTTTGGGCCCTCAACACCGCACACAGCACTGTGGGCCCTGATGGAGCCGCCATTGGCACTGGTTTGTCTCTTGGCACTGTGGCTGCTGTTGGCACCATTTGTGGCGCTGATACTGCTAGCAGCGCCATGGGAACTCTGGTGTTGTCCTTTCTTCTGCTCACCTCAGCACCATTTGTGGCACTGAGGGTTGATCCGCACACCGTGTTTGCCTCTGGCAGCGGCACGTGGGGCTTCAGAATCCACTGTCAGTGCTGTCATAAAGTGCCATCCCTGCCCTCGGGTGCCATTCGCAGTGCTATGGCCGGATGGCGCCATGGAGGTTTCTGACCTCTGCGCCATTGTTGGTGCTGCCCTTGCCCTCGGCGCCATTCATGGCACCGTGAGCTAGGCAGCACTATCCGTGACACCGAGAGCACTGTTGGTGCCATCCCTGCCCTCTGCGCCATTCACGGCACCATGGAGCCAGACGGCGCTTGACAGGTTCTGACTCGAGGCTGCTGCCTGGGCTAGAGCTGTGTCCTCCTCGGATACTGTTCACAGTGCTGCAGAAGGCACTGGCACTGGCTTGGTACAGTCTCCATTTCTGACATCTCATTTGGCAAGAATGGCAGCAGGCGCCCTCCTACGGTCTGGCACAGGGCCTCGGCCTCTACCTCTTCGGAGGCGGAGTTGGACTCTGAGTCAGGAGGGCAGTCTGACTCCTTGGAGTTGGCTGCTGGGGTGGGCAGCCCTGTAGTGTCTTTGACAAACTGAGTCAGCCCTCTTTTGAGGTGAGGGTCAGTGGCTGCCGAGACTGGGGTCAGGGGTGCTGACCAGCAGGCAGTAGTGCAGGCTACTATTGCTCTGCAGCCCAGTCTCGTGGGTTCACTGACCCTCAGTAGTGGTACCCCTCATGTGGTGTGCCTGGATGATCCAACTTTGGGGCTGATCAGGCTACCCATGAGAGGGAGGGTACTGTTCCTTGGTTAGCTCCTTCGGTGCTGACCAGGGGCTGTCAGCTACCTAGGCTGGCTCTCTTGAGGAGGAGGGCTTCTCAGATTCTGAGGGGTCGAGGGCATGGGGTCTGCATGGCACCTTTTTCTGGAGCCCACCCGGCTCTGGGAGAAGTTGCAGCGCAGATCTCCGCCTTTCCTTCACTCTCTCTTGAGGAGCCCCACTCTTCGAGTTAGGGGACCATCCTTCTGGACCTATATGGCCCGTGCTGGCTTCACAGGGGATTCTTCTGGGTGCAGCCAAGGCAGTACTGAAATGGTTGTTCAGCTGTCGGCTGTGGAGTCTTCCAGAGCACCTTCTTCTTCAGGTGCTCTTGGTCCGCCCCTAGCCCAGGCGGAGGTCAGCTGACTTCTCTTCTCGGCTCTGTCCCCATCCCTCTGCCACATTCTCCTGTGCTCTCAGGCATCCTTGGTCCTAGCAGGCCTCTCTCCTGGGAGCAGTTCAGGGTGGTGGCTGTTCGGTTCCCAGCTTACGCCAGGGCAATGGACAGACAGGTTTCAACCTCCCCAAGCAGCCACCCTCTGAGCAGTTGACGTCCTCCAATTCCATCCCCTCTCTCCTTGGAGAGCTCATTCCACTTTGCAGCTACCCTCTATGTGAAGAAATATCTTCTGAACTCTCTTGAACCTTCCCCTCCAGTTTAAAGCAATGCCTCAAAATTTTGCTTCCACTGAGACTGAAGATAGGCCCTTTTGTTCACCATGTTGATGTCCTTCATGAACTCAAAGGTCTCAATTATGTCTGCCTATTCCCTCCTCTCACAAAGGGAGTAAATGTTTAGACCCTCCAGCCTCTCCTCATATGTTATACCCTGTTGAACTTTAGGCATTTTTGTTGCCATCCTCTGGAACACCTTTAGCAGGTCTGTGTCCTTTCAGGTAGGGACACCAGTATTGCACACTATACCAAGGAGCAGCTGCACCAGTGATCTATACAGTGGAAAATTATACAGTCAGCGTGCTGCACCACTGATCTGTACAGTGGCAAAATGACTTCTATCAGCGGCTGCACCAGTGATCTGTACAATGGCAAAATGTCTTCAGCTATGATTCCCCTGGCAATGCAGCCCAGCATTTTATTGGCTTTCACCACCACCTTCCTGCAATGTGAGGAGGTGATGAGTGCTTCAAGTCACTAGTTATCATCACCCCATGTCCTTTTATTCCTCAGACTTGGTTAGTAGGACCTCTCCCAGGCTATACTCCATCCTCAGGTTCTTCGCTCCTACAGTATGTGCATGACCTTGCACTTCTTTGCATTGAACCCGATTGCCATAATCCGACTACCTCTTAAGTTTGGCCAGATCTTCCTTTAGGTCCTATAGCCGTTCTGCTGTATATACCCTCCCACAGAGCTTGGCTCATCCACTGACAGGCAAACCTTGTCTTTCAAGTCATCTCAGTGTCATTAATGACTATAAATGACACTGGATCAAGTGCTGAACTTTGTGGGGCCCTGCTGGTGACTTTCCTAAAACCGAAGAGAGCTTCCCACCACCACCATCCTGGATCCTGTGCTTCAACCTGTTTGCCACCTATCCAGTGAGTTTCTCCCCCGCCCTCAGACCCTTCAGTTTTCTGATCGACTTCCTGTGGTGTACAAATCAAATGCCTGTTAAAGTCAAAGTAAAGGATATCAACTGCATGGTCTTTTGTCCACTGATTTCATCACCCAGTCAAAGAAATCAATCAGGTTTGTTTGCAGAATCTCCAGCCATGAACCCATGGTGTCTCATCTTGCAGATCATTTTCCTCTAGGAAACTTACCAGTCTTTCCTTAAGGATTGTCTTGATGAACTTACCCATGATTGAGATTTTGCTGACAGGTCTTTTCTTGCTCAGGTCATCTCTGGTTCCACTTTTACGGAGTGGCACCATAGTCCAGTGGCACAGCCCCAATTCCAACAAACTATTGAACAGGTCCACGAGGGCCTGCAAGTTCCATCACAAGTTCTTCCAAGGGCAATCTTCACATTTATTCCCACCCATTGGGTTTTGTGCCTGAGCACTTTGATCCCATGGGAGGAGAAGTCTTTGCAGCCCAGAATCTAGGGGCTGATGTCGTGTAATAGTGCCACTCATGAGGCAGTTGTATGACTTAGCACCATGGACTGGACAGTAATTGATGCCTGCCCCTGCCTTCCTCAGTTCTGTTTTCCAACCATCAAAGGCACACAGTGGGAGCATTCCAATCATGTTTTCAACTGCATCATCAGCAGTTTGCCCCCACCTTGTTTGATGCTGTACATCAGCTCCTCTTGCTTTTCAGTATTGCATTTAGTATTTTTTCTCTTGTACAGCTCCAAACTCTTTTCTTTCCTCCATTTTTTTTTATTTTCCAGGCAGTACCATGTCTGGTTCCGAGGAGCCAGGAAGAAATCTTCAAATAAGAAGACCTAGGATGGCCCCCTATGTGTCAGTGCTCCAGCAGGAGACACATCACTGTCTGAGACCAGCATGACACCTGTTGGATCTATCTTGGCACTGAATATGACATAGACAGGTGTGATGCCTGCTTCTCCATTGAATTTCTCAGACATTGGATCAACACATTGAAATGGGGTCAACTGCCTTACGCTTTTGGAGGCAGGCATTGCACCAGGGCCATTAAGATAAGGTCCTCGGCTCTTCCCTTGAGTCTCTTCTCAGTTCTGTATGTGCTGCAGAAGACCAGGCTTTCATGTGCTCACACCTCGAGATGTTGCAGAGCTAAGGAAGATGGTCTGGTGGACAGTTGGTCTCTCACAGGGACTAGCTAAGGACCCTTCCAGTCTTTTTGGCCCTTCAGGCAGTGGAAGGCCCTGGTCATGAGGTCAAAGCTATACACTGGGCCTACATTGGTGGGTACAATGGCACTGCAGCACTGTGCCACCTCAGCTCCTAATACTACGGTTGGTACTAGTGAGTGGCACAGTGCTGACCACAAAGCTGGTCCCCAATGCCACTAGCAGTGCTGGGAGAGGGAAGACTTCCAGAGCCAGTCCCTCATTCCTGGAGGTGCTCTGGATATTCAAACATCACTAAGTCTTGCTGCATTCTGACATATGCAGTTAGCCCCAGCACTTGAACTGCTCCGAGAGGAAAGAGTTAACTCTATGCAGATAGTCATAGAACGCTGGCTCAAGTTCGGTTTCAACCTCTGTCAGCAGCACTTCAAAGTGTAACTGTCAGATTCTTTACTCTGCCTAACTGAATAGTCGCTCCAGAGTTTGCTCCTTCGCTCAGTCTGTTCAGTCCAAGAATTTGTCATTTTTTCAACCGTTCTGTCTTTTTCAGTTTGGATCCCTGTCTGTGGTACAGTAAGTGTTATAGGTAGTGGACTATAGGTTTATGTTATTTTGGTTTCTGTGTGAAAATTGTAAAACCTGTGGATCGGTCCAATTTGGATCTGATCGGTTAAGGTTTTGTTCTGTTTTTCTGTAGAGTGAGGTACATTGGTTTAAAAAGTGTTTTTAACATTTTTTCCATGACCCGTAACACTGTCAGTAACCGATAGGAAGGTCTTACCTGGTGAAATAAAAAGCTATAAAGAGTAAGTTTTTGTAGTCTGGCCATGTCTGAGAAAACCCAAGAAAAACGGGCCCACTGGTTTTCAACACTGTGGTGAGTGTGGGGATGCCTTTGCCAGGCAGACCTCACACCACTAGTGTTTGTTGTCTGGGAATTGACCACCTCAATTCAGACTGCCAAATCTGTAAGAACTTCCTTAAAGCCACCCTGGAAAAGGTTGGTAGTCTCAGGAAAGGGAGGCCGAGAAGTCCACTAATCCAGATGGCTAGCCCAATTTGGTTCCTACCGAACCTGAGGGGTGCCCACTGAACTGGGCGATACACCTCGGCAGGAGGAGATCTGACTCCAGGGTCAGTTTCATCAAACGAAAAGAAAGTCGGCTGGTTCAGATCCAGAACCATATACTCCATCCACCCAATGAGATTGCCAGGGGTGATTAGTATAGTGGAATCGCTCCGTCGTTCCGTCTGATCTGGTGCCTCTCGGTAGGCGCTTGGTTTGGTCAGATCCTCAGTTCGGAATGCTCCGGATAAGTATTATGAACCAGAATGGCAAGGGGAAGAAGAAGATGATGATGAATTTGGTGATGAAGGTCTGGATGAGCCCACTGAACGGACATCTCCCCAGACAGGCCTTCTAATGTTTCCCTCCCAGGCTTTCTCAGTCCCCTTCCCACTACTTGTTCTCCAAGAAAGTGGCTGATACTTCAGCTCCCATTGGTGGAGGCTGTCGAGACCAAGAAAAGCCTGACTTTGTGGAAATTATGGACATCCCAGAGTCCAAGAGGTTGTCTATTCCCATCCATAAATCTTTAGGGAAACAGGACACAAAAATATTACAAACTCCAAATTCATTACCTCCTGTTGACAAAAGATATGCTCTCAGGCTCTGGCAAAGAGTTTTGTACCACCAATGCAGCCATGTTGGGGTAATGCAGAGCTGCAGCCTGTGATAAGGCTAATATACCCTTGACTTTGCCCTCCGTAGATAAAGACCCTAGGAAGTTTGATGCCATGGCCAAGAAACAGTACTTGGCATCATCCTTGGGACTCAAGCAGGCTAATTATTTGGCCTACACAGCCAGGCCTCCCCCAGCTAGCCAGGGAGCTGGAGGAGTTTGCTGCTGATGGGATTGAGGTGTCCAAAATGCAATTCCATGCTGCTGTTGATTCAAACGATGTGGCATCAAGAGTCATGGCTACATCTGTGTCTCTTCAGAGACTGGCTTGGCTCAGATGTACTAGCCTTTCACAGGACACCCAGGCTAAGGTTATGGATCTCTCTGTAGTGGATAATTCACTGTTTGGGGAGCAGACAGAGAATTATATGAAAAATATGGATGGGTACCGACCATAAAGGAGTGCACAGGCTAAGGAAAGGCAGCAACCCTCAGAAGCAGCAGGCTTGGGACAGGGGCAAACCTTTCTTCCAAGTACAGGCCTCCTCTCCTTCTCTCTAGAGGGGGTTCTTTAGAGGAGAGACAGAGGGGGATGAGCAGGCTGCATCCTCTTCCCAGCCTAAGGCTCCTGCCAAGCAGACACCCAGAGGTGTCAGCCCGGTCGACTCTCCATTGCCAGTAGCTGGCAGACTGGCTTACTACCTCCAGGCCTGGAAGTCTGTTACCCAGATAGGTGGGTCCTGGAGGTGGTAAGTCAGGGCTGGCCCTCAGCTTTGCCAAATTCCCAAAGCTGAGGGCCACATCCTTTCCACCTGCAAATCTTTCCGAGACCACTGCTTTGGAGACAGATGTCTCTTCTCTAATAGCCCTCAGGGCTGTAGAGAGTTCCTACTCAACATAGGGAAAAAAAAGTCTGTATTCCAGATACTTCCTTACCCCAAAAAGACAGAGGAGTGGCAGCCCATCCTAGACCTCAGATATCTAAACAAGCACATCCTCAAACCAAAGTTCAATATGGTGACTCTGGGCATAATTTTTCCTCTTTAAGGCCAGGAGATTGGTTAGCTTCCCTGGACCTCAAGATGCTTACTTTCACAACCCTGTCAGGTGCTACCACAGAAAGTACCTCAGGTTCAAATTGCCTTCAGGCCATTATCAGTTCAGGGCAATGCCTTCGGCTTAACATCAGCTCCAAGGGTGTTCCCAAAATGCCTAGCAGTAGTAGTTGCTTTCCTCAGGAGACAAGGGGTCTCCATTTTCCATACCTGGAAGATTGGCTCATTGTGGGCAGTCTCAGAACAGGTCAAGTCACATCTACAGGTTACTTAACAGCTGTTCATGTCTTTGGGTTTCTTCTCAAACCAGTACAACTTCTCACCTTCATAGGAGTGGAGTTGGATACTGTAGCAAAGGCCTATCTTCCTTAGTAGGTAAAGGTCCTTACAGATCTTGCCTTACAGATCTTCAGCTTCTGGGCCACATGGCAGCTTCCACTGCGCGTGTACAGGAGCAAAATTTCAAATGAGGGAAATCCAGTTCCACCTGAGGTCCTTTGGTCTCAGAAAAGATCCTCTAACCAAATTGATTCCAGTGACTCAGACTCTAGTCCAAGCTCTCCAATGGTGGTTGAATCAGGACAATCTCAGACAAGGAGTCCCATTGTCAGTCAGACTCATTCAGTGGTACTAACCACAGATGCCTCTTTCCTGGGCTGGAGAGCCCACCTGGAGCCCTACAGCACAAGGTGTCTGGTATCCTCAGGAGTCTCTACTTCATATCAGTCTTCTGGAACTCAGGGCAGTGTTCCTGGCTCTCCAAGCTTTCTTGGACTCAGTGAGGAACAAAGTGCTTTAGGTCAGGACAGACAACACTACCACCATGTGGTACATCAACAACCAGGCAGGCACTCGGTCTACAGCCTTGTGCATGGAAGCCATGAAAATATGGTCTCTGGCTTATGCCCTGCAAGCATCCTAGTAGCAGTCCATCCACCAGGGAAGGACAATGTGCTAGCAGATGCCCTGAGCAGAATATCTCAGGGCCACCATGAATGGGCCTGGATCCCTTCATACTGAAAGTAGTCTTCTCCAGGTGGGGCACTCCAGAGATAGATCTCTTGCAGCCCCAGACAATCCTCAACTTCTCTTTTCTGCTGCAGGTCTCCACTCATGGGCACAGTTCCCTGGATGCTTTGGTTCTGGATTGGGGGTGCAAATTCCTTTATGCCTTTCTCCTTTCCTGTTATTCAAGGTCCTGGTCAAGAGGCACAATCTGCTAACCTCCTCTCAGGGAAGAATCTGGTACCCTAGCCTTCAATCTCTCAACCTCAAGGCTTGGCTCTTGAAGAGTTAGAGTATGCAGGTCTGCATCTGTCTCGGGGTGCTGGATATTCTCAAAAGGGATTCGGTATTTGGTGTTCCAATAAGGATGTTTTACGGATACTGCTGATCTGGCTACAGTTCTGGATTACATAGTTCATCTTAATGGCCTAGGTCTCAGGCCAGCCACTTTAAAAGTTCATTTAGCAGCTGTATCTGCATTACTGTCAGCAGGAAGGCTCTCTCTGGCATCTCATCCTGTCTTCTGCAAATTCTTTAAAGGTTTGGTTCATACCAACCCTCCCTTTAGGGACCCTACCCTGCTTGGGATCTTAATGTTTGCATTGCTCAGCTCATACAACCCCTTTTGAGCCTTTGGCTTCAGCAGAACTCAAGTATTTGACTTGGAAAACAGTGTTCCTGGTAGCTATGACTCTCAAGGTGTAATAGTGAATTACAAGCTCTGTCAGTAGAGCCAAATGTTCTCATTCCATAGAGATATGGTGGTCCTTAGAACCAATAGGAGGTTCTTACCCAAAGTGGTCTCAGATTTTCATCTGAACCAGTCCATGTCTCTTCCTGTGTTTTTCACTGATTATTTTCTTCAGGAGAAGGATTACATAGTTTGGATGTCAAGAGGGCACTTAGCTATTACATTGAACATACCAAGGCACTTAGGTATGAATGTTCCTAATTGTTTCTCACTTATGGTGTAGTGGGAAAGGCAAGCCTGCTACTAAGAGAACTATTGCCAGGTGGATTGTCTCTTGTATACAATTCTGCTATGAAAAGCTAGGCAAAATACCCCCTCAGGCCTGAGGGCTCATTCAACTAGGGGTACAGCTGCTTCCTGGCTGTTGCCAGAGATATACCTTTACTAGAGATATGCAAAGCAGCCACCTAGAAGAAAACTGTCCTGCTTTCACCAAGCATACCTCACTAGCTATCCAGGCTGGGTGATGCTCTATTTGGAAACAGCAGTACTGCAGAGCCTATTCCAAAATAGGTTTGGTACCCTTCTCCATGGCGGTACTGCTTGGTAGTCTGTTTGTAAGAATACAGCAAGACTTCATGTTGTTTGAAGAAAAATTACTCACCTTAGTAATTGTGTTTCTTCTAATGGAGTCTTGTTGTATTTTTTAATTACTGTTCATCCGCCTGCCCAGCCTGCCACTCCCAACCCATCAGGGAGACATGGCAGACTTCCCACTGCCTGGTGCCCTGCCCTGAATGGACCCCGAGACCCCATGGAGCCATGGTTTAACTCCCGGGCTGGGATGAGGGTGGGGGTCTAACACCCATAACTTATGTAGCGTCGGCTCGGGTCCATCGGGCGGGCACAGGCACATCGTGGGCACGTTTCCCAGCTCCCACTCCTCTGGGGTGGCAGACTTTTTCCTCCTTTCTCCCTCCCTACAGCATGAAACCCCAGGCGTCCATGGCGCAAGCGGCGACGTCATGTATGACAGCCACCCATCCCCTATTGTCAGGGCTTGCAGTACTCTGAGCCTCCACTCAGAGTCAGGAAAGTGCATGGGCAATGGCCTCTTCCCTCCCAGAGAAGGTGAACTGTCGTGGGATGCTCAAGCCTATCTCCCCCTGGCCGACCCACTAGCGATCCGGGTCCACTCCCAAACTCGGGTCTCCAGTGTGTGGCGCAGGTGTGGCATCCTGCGCCAACCCTCAGCACCACCGGCCAGCCCATCTTGCTGTATTCTGACCTCTCTCCTTGCCTCCCTTCTCAGAACCCCTGGTTTGGGAAGTGGGCTGGCATGTACAGTGTTGCACCTCAGGGGTGTACTTGGTACTCCCCTTTTTAGAGAAGGGGAGTGGGTTGTTATTGTTATGTTGTTTTATGGTACCTTTGTGTTGGTTCACTACCTGGTTATTATTTTTGGTTTCTCGACGAAGTCTTTTGGGAACCAAAACTGTTGTTACCTGTTGGCTTGTTCTTTACAATTTCCACTTTGAAGAAGTCTAGTTAGTTAGTAATAGCTTGTATGAATTTGACGGTTTACACTTTGAAGTGCTGCAGACAGAGGTTTGAAACCGAGCTTGAGCCCAGCGTTCTATGCTCTCTCTATAGTTAACTCTTTCCTCTCTGGAGCAGTTCAAGAGCTGGAGCTAACTGCATATATCAGAATACAGCAAGACTCCATGACAAGAAGCACAATTACTAAGGTGAATAATTTTTCTTCTCCCTCAAGCACTTGGATGACACAGGAGGGTGTTGGGGAAATCCTCAGGGCTATTGAGAACTTCTGCAATGAAGGAGATCTTCCTGGGCCTAGTTCTGGGCCTATGTCAGGGTTAAGGTCTTCTGTTGTGGCTTGTGTATGGGCAGTGCTGGAGCTGGTGCGGAGCCCTGATGGCACTGTTCTCAGTGTCAGTTTGTGTCTCTGCATTGTTCCTGGTGCAGCCCCCACTCCTGACACCGTTCACCACACAAAGGGAGACAGTGCTGCTCATGGCACCATTTCCAGCACTACTACTCCTGGGAATTCTGTTTCTGACCTTTGGCCAAGCTCAAGGGGCAGGGTCAGTCCTGATAAGAATGGGACTGTGAGGTTTAGGTCGACAGCCTCCCCCTGCCCAGAGTAGGTGGAAGATCTGGCAGAAGTCACAGTGTTGGCTCAGACCCTCATTTCTCTCCAGAACCATCTGGCACCACCACTGGTGAGGATCAGGGCCACTCCATTGGAACTACATGGCTCCATTCTCCCTGCCTGTGGCTTCTCCCCAAGGGCACCATCCTGATCAGTCCTCAGCTGTTGGCTGTTCACTAAAAGGCAAGTCTACCAGGCTTTCCTCTTGGGTGAGATCTCCTGAGCATTCTGGCAGCCTGGTAGCGGACCTGGACTGGTCTTGCATGACCCTCCTCCTCTGCCTCCTTCGTCCTCCCCTCCTTGGCATTTTTTGTTCTCTGGGCCCCTGTCTTGGGAGCAGTTTAGGGCACCAGCTAGTGCATTTCCTCAGTACCTCTGATACTTAGACCAGGCCATTTTCTGGCCTGAGATCTCTGCACCTCAGCCCTCTGACTCCAGCTCTTCATTATCATAAGACATCTAAATACTGCCACATCACCCCGGGTGCTGCATGAACTGCAGTGGCTGCCGGTCAGGTGGAGGGTTCTCTTATGTGGCTTGCCTCACCTTTAAGACCCCACATGGACTGGGCCTGGGCCACCTGTCAGACCTTCCAACACCTGCTGCCTTGGTCTGCCCCTCCGTCCTCCTCTAGGGGTTTCCTTGGAATTCCCAGGACGAGGTTAAAACTGCCGGCAACAGAGCTTTCAGTGTCGCCAGTCCCATCCTGTGGAATTTGCTTCCTCCAGCTATAAGGGAGGCCCCTACAGTCGAGGTATTTAAGACACACCTCAAGACCTTCCTGTTCAGTCAGGCATTCCAGGACACAATTTAGATATTGTTCCTGTGATTGCTACCCAGTACTAGTTTTTAGTTCAGGCTCCCTTTGGGTCTCCTGTTTTAATTTTATGCCGCTGTAATTTATTTTATTGTTATGTGTGTTCTTATTGTGTGTATTTATTTATTGTGTTATTTGTATTCTACTTGTATGGTGCCCAGAGCCTCCAGGATTGCCCACCTTCAAATAAAATTTGCCTTGCCTTGCCGTCATCATCCGCTTCTTCCTCCAAGGAAGAGGACACCTCTATCTATCTTTCCTGTAATGCTGAGTACCCTCAGTACCAGCAGTTCCTTAGTGAGATGATGCAGGACCTTAGCCTGCACCATTATGCTGGTCTGCAATCCTGCTAAGCTGGCCCTGTTATTCCTGGGTGAATACAGCAGTGACTCTACTGTCTTCAAACAACATGAAGTCTTGCTGTATTCTGACAGATGCAGGGCAGTGATCCCCAACCTTAAACTGCCCCGGAGAACAATGAGTTAACTTTCTATGCAAAGCATAGAATGCTGAGCTCGAGCTCGGATGGAGTCTCTGTCTGAGTGTTTCAAACTCGAACCGTCAAGATTCTTTATTCTGCCTCACTGAACGGTCACCCAGAATTTCTCCTTCAGCTCGGTTCGAAAGTCGGTTAAATTTTCAGTTTTTCTTCGGTTTTAGACTGAAAAGTTATCCACATAGTCGGTTCGGTCTCTGTCTGTGGTGCCGTGAGTACTAGATAGGAATTGTTCTGTTTTCTGTGTGGAACTTGTAAAACTGTAGGTCGGTTTGGCTGAACCGACCATTTGATAGTGTTATCTTGTGTTTTGTATTTTACTTTAGTGTGGTTACCGTTCTTATCAGTTCTAAAAAATGTGTTTTAATATGTTTTTTCCAATACCGTGACACGGTTAGGAAGCGTATAAGGAGTCTTGGCTGGTGGTTGCCATAAAAGGGTAAGTTGGTTAGTTGGCCATGTCTGAGAAACCCAAGAAAAAAACGGGCCACTGGGTTTCAACACTGCAGTGAGTGTGGGGGTCTTTGATAAGGCCGATCCCCACACCACTTGTGTTTATTGTCTGAGGTTTGACCACCTCGGTTCAGACTGCCAATGTGTAAAACTTTTCCCAAAACTACCCTTGAGAAGAGATTAGGTAGACTGAGGGAAAATGAGGCAGAGAAGTCCGCTGACCCGGATGGTCAGCCCGGTTCGATTCGACCGAACCAGAAGGAGTGTCCTCTGACCAGGGGCGATACTTCTTCAGGCAAAAGGAGAGCCGATTCAAGGATGGTTCCAACAAAAAAGCATAAAGGAAAATCGTCGGTTCGGATCCAGAGGTTCCTGTTCCGACCGCCAAAGAGATAGCCAGAGTGATTTGGATTGTGGAATCGCTTTGTCTGGTTCCGACCGATCCGGCTCCTTCTGGCAGGGGTTCGTTGGGTTGGTTCTCCGTTCAAGATTATACCCTTGAAGAATTTTGTGAACCGGAGTTTGAGGAGGAAGGGGAATTTATGGATGATGATGGTGGTGAAGGTGAGGGTCTGGATGTGCCTGTGAAACCGGACATCTCCTCACACAGACCTTCAGGTGTTTGCCCTCCTAGGCTTTCTGAGTCCCTTTCGACTTTATGTTCTGCAGAAAGGTGGCTGAAACCCTCCAGCTTCCTGTGGAGGAGGCATTGGAGGATCAAGAGGAGCCTGATTATGTAGAAATGATGAACATCCCAGAGTCCAGAAGACTGTCTATTCCCTCCACAAATCTTTTGGGAAGCAGACACAGAAAATTCTAAAGTCTCCTAACACTATACCTCCTGTGGATAGAAGAATGGACAAGAGGTATACACTTCTCAGGCTCAGACATGGAGTTCTTATACCAGCAATGCAGCCATGTTGGGGTAGTGCCGGCTGCTGCCTGTGACAAGGCAAATATTCCCTTGCTTCACCCCAGACAAGGACTCTAGGAAGATTGATGCCATGGCAAAGAAACAGTACATGACATCTTCCTTGGGACTCAGGCAGGCAAATTATATGGCCTATACAGCCAGGTACCAGAAGTCCAGGTGGGACACTGTACTGGCACTGGCTAACAGGCCTCCCCCAGCTGGCCAAGGAGCTGGAGGAGGTGGCTGAAGATGGGATTGAGGTATCAAAAGTACAGTTTCACACTGCTGTTGACTCCAATGATGTGTCATCAAGAGTCATGGCTACATCTGTGGCTCTTGGAGAATGGCTTGCTCAGATGTACTAGCCTCTCACAGGATACCAAGGCTAAGGCCATGGATTTCTGTAGTAGGTAATCTTTGTTTGGGGAGCAGACAGAGAATTACATGAAGAAAATGGATAATTATAGCACCATGTATAGGAGTGCTCAGGACAAAGAAAGGCAAGCAGCTCCTCAAAGGCAGCAGTCTAGGGCAGGGCCAGGCCTTTTCATAGGCCTTTTACCAAGCACAGACCTCTTCTCCCTTTTCTCAGAGGGGTTCTTCAGATGTAGAGACAAAGGGGATGAGCAGGGCTGCATCCACTCCTCAGCCTAAGGCCCTGCCTAGCCGACACCCTGATGGGTCTGCCCGGTCAACTCTCCTATTCCAGTAGGAGGCAGGCTGGCTTACTTTGTCCAGGACTGGATGTCGTCTATTACCTCAGACAAATGGGTCCTGGAAGTAGTAACCAGGACAGGTTCTCAGCATCAAAATGTTTCAAAAGATGAGAGTCAGATCCTTCCCACCTGCAGGTCTCTCAGAAACCCTTGCCCTAGAGGCAGAGGTTTCATCTCTTCTGGCCTTAAGTGCCATAGAGAGAGTTCCTACCCTACTCTGGGGCAAAGGTCTGTACTCCAGGTACTTCCTTACCCCAAAAGACAGGGAGTGGTGACCCATCCTAGACCTAAGATATCTGAACAAACATCTCTTAAAACCAAAGTTCAAGATGGTAACTCTGGGAATAATTCTTCCTCTCTAAGGCCAGAGGACTGGCTAGCCTCCCTGGACCTCAAAGATGTCTGTTTTCACATTCCCATCAGGTGCTCCCACAGAAAGTACCTCAGGTTCGAGTTGCCCTCAGGTCACTATCAGTTCAAAGCAATGCCCTTTGGCCAACATCAGCCCCAAGGGTTTTCACAAAGTGCCTGGCAGTAGTGGTTGCTTTCCTAAGGAGAAAAAGGATTTCCTTTTTCCTTACCTGGATGACTGGTTCATAGTGAGACAGTCCCCAGACCAAGTCAGATCAGACCTGCAGGTAACTCAGCAGGTGCTCAAGT
The DNA here is from genome assembly GCA_016271365.2 of Neoceratodus forsteri. NCBI lineage: Eukaryota > Metazoa > Chordata > Ceratodontiformes > Ceratodontidae > Neoceratodus > Neoceratodus forsteri. The sequence goes on along the minus strand of CM057456.1, from coordinate 1,378,124,468 downwards.
CTCTAGGATTTCTGCTCAACCTTCCCAAGTCAGTTCTCGAGCCAGTACAGCTTCTCACCCTTATAGGAGCAGAGCTGGATACTGTCAAGGCAAGAGCCTTTCTTCCTCTGGAAAGGGCAAGAGTTCTTATAGAAGTGGCTTCTTCCTTCAGCCTTAAGGTGTCTCGACCAGGAAGGCATTTTCTCCAACTCTTGGGCCACAAGGCAGCCTCTACAGCAGTGGTCCAAGGGCAAGATTCCAGATGAGGGACATTCAGTTCCATCTGAGGACTTTTGGTCCCAGAGGAAGGATCCCTCACCAAACTGATTCCAGTGACTTGGACCCTGATCCAAGCCCTTCAATGGTGGCAGGATCAGGACAACTTAAGACAAGGGTCCCATTCTCCACTCAGTCTCATTCAGTGGTCCTTACCACAGATGCTTCCCTTCTAGGCTGGGAGACCATCTGGGGCCTCACTGCATAGGAGTGTGGTCCCCTCAGAAATCTCTTCTCCATATCAGTCTCCTGGAACTCAGGGCACTTTTCTGGCCCTACAAGCTTCTCTCAGTCAGTACCGAACAAGGTGGTTCAAGTCAGAACAGACAACACCACCACCATGTGGTACATCAACAAGCAGGGAGGCACTCAGTCTATGGCCTTGTGCACAGAAGCCATGAAGCTGTGGTCCCTGGCTTACTCCCTGCAAACCTCCCTGATAGCAGTTCACCTTCCAGGAAAAGACAATGTGCTAGCAGATGCTCTCAGCAGGATATCTCAGGGCCATCATGAATGGACCCTGGACCCTCTGTATTAAAGGTGATTTTTTCAAGGTGGGGCACTCCAGAGATAGATCTTTTGCAGCCCCAGACAATCACCAACTTCCACTTTTGTTGCAGACCCCAGTCTTGGGCTCAGTCCCTCTGGATGCTCTAGTACTGAACTGGGAAGGAAATTCCTGCGCCTTCCTTCCCTCTTCTGTTCAAAGTTTTAGTCAAGATAAAGTCACATCCTTGCAAAGTCATTCTGATTGCTCCAGATGGGGCCAGCCAGCCTTGGTACCCTCTGCTGCTGTCCCTAGCAGTCCATCTTCCCTGTCTCTTCCCAGGAATTACAACCTGTTAACCTCCTCTCAGGGAGGATTTGCTACCCCAATCTTCAGTCTCTCAATCTCAAGGCATGGCTCTTGAAGAGTTAGAGTTTGCAGATTTGCAGCTGTCTCAGGGGTTCTGGATATTCTCAAAGCTTCTCAAAGCCCTCCACTAGAAAGACTTATAACTCCAAATGGAAGAGATTCAGCATTTGGTGTTCCAAGAAGCATATTTCTCCAGATGCTGCTGAGTTGCCTACAGTCCTGGATTATATGGTCCATCTTAATGGCCTAGGCCTCAGACCAGCTACTCTCAAGGTACACTTGTCAGCTGTTTCAGCTTTTCTATCATTGGGAAAGTCTTCTCACTAGCTTCTCACCCTGTATTCTGTAATTTTTAAAGGATTGCTCCATGCCAATCCCCCTTTAGAGACCCTGCCCCTGCCTGGATTTGAACGTTTGCATTGTTCAATTCATGCAATCTCCCTTTGAACCCATGTCCTCAGCAGAGCCTTAAGTACTTGACTTGGAAAACTGTGTTTTTGGTAGCCAATAACTCTGCCAGGCGTATGTGTGCATGTGACTTTGCATTTTCTTGAAACTTGGCTTCCTGCCAAATGCCCTTTGGGTAACCCTTGCCTCAGTGTTTACGCACAGAGGTTCTTTGTCTTTAAATGTTTTTTATTTTAATGGGTTCACCACAATATATCCCAGGCACACTGCCTTAGGGGTAGCTGGTCCAGTCCACTGGGGTGTTAAACAGACGAGGCATACTGATGAGTCCTGGTAGGACGAAACACGTGTTCATGTCTCTGTTAGCACCCTTTGCAAACTGTGTGAGGGGCCTTCGCACCATGCAATTCTGCTTAAAGTTGGACCAGCATAACATTCTGTGGTGATTTGCATATGCAGCCCATGATGCTTTGCATTGTGGGGGCATGTGTGACTTTGTATTTTCTTGAAACTTGGCTTCCCAGCCAAATGCCCTTTGGGGTAACCCTTGCCTCAGTGTTTACACACAGAGGTTCTTTGTATATTAACATGCCACCTCCTCTGCCAGTGCAGTCTTGTTGCGAGATGGTGTAGCCCGGGATAGCAATAGATGAGCTGGGAATTTTGTTAGTTAGCCATATTTCCGAGAGGATGAGGATGTCAGGGTTAAGTAATGATATCAGGGGCTGTAAAAGATTGATTTTCAGTAGGAGGCTGTGAATGTTGAGATGGAAGAGTTTGAGACCAGTGAGGAAGAACCAGAGGAAGTGTTATTTAGGGCAGGATTGATAACAGGGATGGGGCCTGAGTTGGGATTAATACAGTCACAACCAAAGACATGGCCAGAAATTTCTGTGATATTTCTAGAGAAATTTCCTGCTTTCTTCATTTACATAGTAGAGGCAGCAGAAAAAAAACCTCTAGAAATGTCGCGCAACATCTGGCCATGTCTGTGGCTACTACTGTATCTCCAGCCGATAGGACTGTTTAATAATAAGTTCTCATCCAGTAACCATTGTAATCATATAGCAAAAACTACCAATTCACTTCTAAGAAGAATTGATTGAACTTTCGTTTCAAAAACAGAGGAGTGCATAATCCCTCTGTTCAGGTCTCATATCATACCTTATCTAGACTACGGTTCAACTATTTGGAACACGTACTTAGTAAGGGACATCAAAAGAATTGAGCAAATACAGTGAAGAGCAACCAGAATGGTACCATACTTAGCATACATGCCTTATCCCATAAGACTTCAGAAAACAGGTCTCAAGCCCCTTTAGCTTAGGCGATGTAGAGCTCTCTTATATTTCTATAAAATACTACAATCACCCATCTTCATGAAACAATGTGGCATTATTATACCATAAAGGAAAATAGTTCCAAGACTCATAACAAAACGTTAGTAGTCAGTAAGGCCAAAACAAATCTAAGACTCCACTTTTACTGCATAAGAGCACCCAGAATTTGAAACAAACTCCCCCAGGAGCTAGTTGATAGTAATACATTAGAATCATTCAAAAAAGGTTTAGACAAATGGCTCCTTACCAGTTTTCACCAGATCTAAATGTCACACATTCATGGGGGACAATCTTGATGGGCCATGGCCCCCTTTTGTCCCTATCTACCTAGTAAATCTAGAGTAAGAGAGAGAGGATGATGAAGTGTAATTTGGAGCTTTTAAACCATGGCTGGAGGTTACGTGGTTGGGGGAGTGGAGGGGGGTAGTAGGATGGCTGAGGCTTAAATTTACCATTCATAGCAGAGCATAAGAGTTAGGCACTGAAGAGAGTGGAGCTGGAGGGAGAAGAAGAAAATTACTCACCTTAGTAATGTTGTTTCTTCTAATGGAGTCTTGCTGTATTGTGACATATGCAGTTAGGTCCCGGCTTTCAACTGCCCCGGAGAACAAAGAGTTAAACTTTCCGAGGCCAGCATGGAATGTTCACCACAAGCTTGGTTGAAGCCCCTGTCTGCTGTTGTTTAAACTACAACCATCAGATCTTTATGAGCAATACTCCCTAGAAGTTCTGTGTGGAAACTGTAAAACTCATACTAGCCAAATGGCAACTATATCTATATAAAAGGGTTTTTGGTTTCAAAAGGAAGACTCAAGTCAGGAAACCCAAAAACAAAACACATCCAAAACACACCCAGTCACCCAAACTAAAAGAGGGTGAAAAAAGGACACCCCTAGGGTGCCAACACTGCTGCTGCCCACCCACATCCCCAAATCTAGGGTCTGAGAGGTGAGGCGGGGGGGAGGTCAGAATACAGCAAGACTCCATTAAAAGAAACAACATTACTAAGGTGAGTAATTTTTTCTTCAAACAACATGAAGTCTTGCTATATTCTGACATATGCAGACTACCAAGCAGTACCTCCATGGAAGAGGGACAGAACCTACTTTGGAAACAGGCTCTGGAGTACTGCTGTACCAAACCAAGCATCACTCCTAGCATTGATATCCAGAGAGTAATGCTTGGTGAAAGTATGGACTGTTTTCTAGGTGACTGCTTGACAAATTTCTAAGAGAGGAATATCCCTGGCAGCAGTCAGGGAAGCAGCTGTACCTCTAGTGGAATGAGCCCTCAGTGTATCATAGCAGAATTGTATACAAGAAACAATCCACCTGGCAATAGATCTCTTAGTGGCAGGTTTGCCCTTACCAACTTCTCCATACGTAAGGAACAACTGGAGGGATTCAAACCTGTGACCCTTGGTATGCTCTATGTAGTAGCTAAGGGCTCTTTTAAGATCCAAGCTGTGTAGCCTCCTCTCTCCAGAGGAGGATTGGTCAGTGAAGAAAACAGGGAGAGATATAGACTGGTTGAGGTGGAAATCTGAAACCACCTTAGGTAAAAACTTTGTGCTAGTTCTTAGGACCACTTTTTCTCTATGGAAATAGATGAAATCAGATTCCACTGACAGGGCTTGCAATTCACTGATACACCTGCCAGAAGTAATGTCTACCAAAATAAAAAATTACTCACCTTAGTAATGTTGTTTCTTCTAATAGAGTCTTGCTATATTATGACATATGCAGTATAACCCCAGGTTAGAACTGCTCCGGAGGTGAAAGAGTTAACTTCCATGCAGGGCATGGAATCCTGAGCGCGAGCTCGGTTAAACACTCTGTCTGTTGAAGCTCAAACTTAAACTGTCAGATCTTTACGAGCAAAAACTCACTAAGGTTCTGTGTGGAAGCCGTAAACCTACACTAGCCACTGGCTACTAACTACAAAAAACACCTTTTTGTTCTTGATCCCAAACAAAGACTCAAGTCGGGGGATTCAAGAAGGAAAATTCAAGCATAACACCTAAGCACCCTAGAAGGGTGAAATAAAGTGGGCATCAAAGAAGTGCCAACATTGCACTGCTCACCCACATCCCAAAAACAGAGGTTCTGAGAGGGGCAGGCTGGGGAGGTCATAATATAGCAAGACTCCATTAGAAGAAACAACATTACTAAGGTGAGTAATTTTTTCTTCAAACAACATGAAGTCTTGCTATATTATGACATATGCAGACTACACAGCAGTACCTCCATGGAGGAGGGACAGAACCTACTTGGGAAATAGGCTCTGAAGCACAGCTGTGCCAAATCGAGCATCACTCCTAGCCTGGATATCCAGGGAGTAATGCTTAGTAAAAGTTTGAACTGTTTTCCAGTTAGCTGCTTGACATATCTCTAGGATAAGAATGTCCCTGGCAGCAACCAGAGACGCAGCTGTACCTCTGGTAGAGTGAGCCCTGAGGCCTGAGGGAGGAATCTTACCCAGTTTTTTATAACAGAATTGGATACAAGAAACAATCCACCTGGCAATGGATCTTTTAGTGGCAGGTTTCCCTTTACCAACCTCACCAAAAGTGAGGAACAATTGGAGGGATTCGAACCTGTGACCCTTGGTACGTTCTATATAGTAACTAAGGGCTCTTTTGACATCTAAACTGTGCAATCTCCTCTCACCAGAGGAGGAATGGTCAGTGAAATACACAGGAAGAGACATGGATTGATTAAGGTGAAAGTCTGAAACCAACTTTGGCAAAAACTTCCTGTTAGTCCTGAGGACTACCTTATCCCTATGAAAGGAGATAAAATCAGGCTCCACTGACAAGGCTTGTAGCTCACTTATGCGCCTGGCAGAGGTGATGGCTACCAAAAACACAGTTTTCCAAGGCAAGTACTTCAGTTCTGCTGAAGACAAGGGCTCAAAAGGGGGTTGCATAAGCTGAGCAATGCAAATATTAAGATCCCAAGCAGGGCAGGATCCCTGAACGGGGGTTGGTGTGAAGCAACCCTTTAAAAAACTTGGAGAACACAGGGTGAGCTGATAAAGAAGAGGGCTTACCTGCTGACAAGAAGACAGACACAGCTGCCAAGTGCACCTTTAGGGTAGCTGGCCTCAGCACCAAGGAATTCAAATGCACCAAATAATCCAGGATCGTGGGCGCACCAGCAGATTCTGGGGAAATATGTTTACCAGCACACCAAATGGAAAATCTCTTCCATTTTGAATTATAGGTAGCCCTGGTGGAAGGCTTCCTAGAGGCCTTCAAGATATCCAATACACCTTGAAAGAGGTGTAGGTCAGCAAACTCTAACACTTCAAGAGCCAAGCCTTGAAATTGAGAGATTTGAGGTTTGGATACCAAACTCTCCCCTGGGCACAGGTTAACAGGTTGTGATTCCTGGGAAGACATAGGGGAGGGAGGACTGCTAAGGACATGAGGAGTGGGTACCAGGGTTGCCTGGCCCAATCTGGAGCAATCAGGATCATCTTGCAGGATTGAGATCTGATTCTGACTAGCACTTTGAAAAGAAGGGGGAAGGGGGGAAACGCATAGAGAAACTTTCCTTCCCAACTGAGAAGGAAGGCATCCAGAGGGACTGAGTCCAACACTGGGAGCCTGCAGCAAAAAGGGGAAGTTGGTGATTGTCTGGGGCTGCAAAGAGATCTATTTACGGAGTGCCCCATCTGGCAAATATTACCTCCAGTACTAGGGGATCCAGTGCCATTCGTGATGGCCCTGGGAAATCCTGCTGAGAGCATCCGCTAGGACATTGTCCTTGCCTGGGAGGTGAACTGCCGTAAGGGAGGCGTTCAGAGAATAAGCCAGAGACCACAACTTCATTGCTTCGGTGCACAAGGCCGTAGACCGAGTGCCCCCTTGCTTGTTGATGTACCACATTGTGGTGGTATTGTCTGTTCTGACCTGAACCACCTTGTTCTGGACAGATGTGGAAAAACCTGGAGTGCTAGAAAAACTGCTCTGAGCTCCAGCAAATTGATGTGGAGCAGAGATTCTTGAGGGGACCACAGCCCTTGGGTGGAAAGGTCGCCCATGTGAGCTCCCCACCCTAAGAGGGATGCATCTGTAGTAAGGGTCAAGGAGTGAGACTGGGGAGTGAAGGGAACCCCCTGTCTCAGATTGTTCTGATTCTGCCACCACTGAAGGGCCTGTATCAGGGTTCGAGTCACTGGAATCAATTTGGTTAGGGGATCTGTCCTTTGAGACCAAAAGGCTCTCAAATGGAACTGAATGTCCCTCATCTGAAATCTCGCTCCCTGCACCACTGCTGTAGAAGCAGCCATGTGCCCCAGGAGCTGTAGAAATGCCTTGCTGGTCAAGAGACCTGCAGGGTGAAAAAGGAGGCCAGAGACACCAGGGTCCTTGCTCTTTCCAGAGGAAGGAAGGCTCTGGCTTCTTTTGTGTTCAGTTCTGCGCCTATAAAGGTGAGAAGCTGGACAGGCTCCAGAACTGACTTTGGAAGATTGAGAAGGAAACCTAGAGATGTAAGCAGCTGCTGGGTTACTTGTAAGTGTAGTTTAACCTGTTCTGGAGACTGGCCTACAATGAGCCAGTCACCCAGATAAGGAAAGATGGCAATCTTTTGCCTTCTTAAATGAGCAACTGCTACTGCCAGGCATTTTATGAACACCCTTGGGGCCGAGGTGAGGCCGAAGGGCATTGCTCTGAACTGGTAATGGCCTGAGGGCAGTTCGAATCTGAGGTACTTTCGATGGGAGCTTCTGATGAGAACATGGAAGTAGGCATCCTTGAGGTCCAGGGAGGCTAGCCAGTCCCCTGGCCTTAGAGAGGGTAAAATAATCCCCAGGGTCACCGTTTTGAACTTTGGTTTTAAAAGATGCTTTTTTAGATACCTGAGATCCAGAATGGGTCACCATTCTCCTGTCTTTTTTGGGGTAAGGAAGTACCTGGAGTACAACCCTTTGCCCTGGTGTATGGGTAGAACCCTTTCCACGGCTCTGAGAGCCAGGAGGGCAGAAACTTCTGCTTCCAGGGCAAGTGCCTCTGATGGGTTTGCAGGTGGAAAAGATCTGGCTCTCATCTTCGGAAATTTTTTGACGCTGAGAACCAGTCCCTGGCTTACTACTTCTAGGACCCATTTGTCTGACGTTAAAGACTTCCAGTCCTGGACAAAGTAAGCCAGCCTGCCCCCTACCGGTAGAGGAGAATCGGCCCTGGCTACCCCATCAGGGAGCCTGTTTTGCAGGGGCTTTGGGTTGAGGGGTAGAAGCAGGCTTACTAGAACCCCTTCTGCCCCTTCCTCTAAAGAACCCCCTCTGGGCATAAGCAGAAGAGGAGGCCTGGGCTTGGTAAAATGGCCTATGAAAAGGCCTGCCCCTGCCCCTGACATGCTGCCTTTGAGTAGTGACTTGCCTTTCTTTGGCCTGTGCACTCCTATGGGTGGTCCTATACTCATCCATTTTCTTCATATAATTCTCTGTCTGCTCCCCAAACAGACAATTTCCCACAACAGGAAAATCCATAGCCTTAGACTGGGTATCCTGTGACAGGGCAGTACATCTCAGCCAGGCCATTCTGAGAAGAGACACAGATGTAGCCATAACTCTAGATGAAACATCATTAGAGTCTACAGCAGCATGAAATTGCACCTTGGATGCCTTAATCCCGTCCGCAGCCACCTGCTCCAGCTCCCTGGCAAGCTGTTCAGGTGCCTGTTTTACTAGGGCCAGGACAGTATCCCACCTGGATTTCTGGTACCTTGCTGCGTAAGCCATATAATTTGCCTGTCTGAGTCCCAAAGATGCTGCCATGTACTGCTTTTTGCCATGGCATCCATCCTCCTGAATCCTTTCAGGAGGGTGAGAGGCTAGAGGAATATTAGCCTTGTCACAGGCTGCAGCCTGCACTACCCCAGCATGGCTGCACTGCTGAGATAGGAACTCTGTATCAGAGCCTGATAAAGCATACCTCTTGTCCATCCTTTTATCCACAGGGAGGATAGAATGAGGAGTTTTCAGAATTTTTACTGTCTGTTTCCTAAAAGATTTATGCAAGGGAATAGACAGTCTCCTAGACTCTGGAATATCCATCATTTCCACAAAATCAGGCTCTTGATCATCAACAGCTTCCTCAACAGGGAGTTGCAGAGTGTCAGCAACTTTCTTGCAAAACAAAAAAATGAGAAGGGGACTCAGATTGCCTGGGAGGGGATACTCCTGAGGGTCTGTCTGGAGAGATGTCCGGTTCAATGGGCACATCCAGACTGTCAAAATCACACTCACTCTCCTTGTACCCCTCCTCCCCTTCCTCTGGTTCGTAAAAATCTTCAAAATCATAATCTTGAACCGAGGGAACCAACCGAACCGGGCACTTATTACTTCCAGGACCCACTTGTCTGATGTCAGAGACTTCCAGTCCTAGACAAAGTAAACCAGCCTGCCCCCTACTGGTATGGGAGAATCGGCCCGGGCAGACCTATCAGGGTGTCTGCTTGGCAGGGGCTTTAGACTGAGGGGCGGATGCAGGCCTGCTCATCCCCCGTCTGCCTCTCCCTCTAAAGAACCCACTCTGTGAAAAAGAAGAGGAGGCCTGAGCTTGGTAAAAAGGCCTTTGGAAAGGCCTGCCCCTGCCCCTGGACTGCTGCCTTTGAGGAGTTGCTTGCCTTTCTTTGGCCTGAGCACTCCTGTAAGTGGTCCTGTACTCATCCATCTTTTTCATGTAGTTCTCTGTCTGCTCCCCGATCATAGAATTACCAATTACAGGAAAATCCATGGCCTTAGCCTGGGTATCCTGTGGGAGGCTAGTACATCTAAGCCAAGCCATCCTCTGAAGAGCCACAGATGTAGCCATGACTCTTGATGAAACATCACTGGAGACCACAGCAGCATGAAACTGTACTTTAGATGCCTCAATCCCATCTGCAGCCACCTGCTCCAGCTCTTTGGCAAGCTGGTCAGGGGCCTGTTTAGCCAGAGCCAGCACAATGTCCCACCTGGACCTCTGGTATCTAGCTGTATAGGCCATATAGTTAGCCTGCCTGAGTCCCAAAGATGCTGCCATGTATTGTTTCTTTGCCATGGCATCAATCTTCCTGGAGTCCTTGTCTGGGGGTGTGATGCCAAGGGGATATTTGCCTTATCACAGGCAGCAGCCTGCACTACCCCAGCATGGCTGCATTGCTGGAAAAGGAACTCTGTGTCTGAGCCTGAGAGAGTGTATCTCTTGTCCATTCATCTGTCCACAGGAGGTATAGAATTAGGAGACTTAAGAATTTTGTGTCTGTTTCCCAAAGGATTTGTGGAGGAGAATAGACAGTCTCCGGACTCTGGGATGTCCATCATCTCAACAAAATCAGGCTCCTCCTGATCCTCTACTGCTTCCTCCACAGGAAGCTGGAGAGTCTCAACCACTTTTTTTGTAAAACATATAGTGAGAAGGGGACTCAGAAAATCTAGGAGGAGAAACACCTGAAGGTCTGTCTGGGGAGATGTCCGGGTCAATAGGCACATCCAGACTTTCATAATCACCATAATCATTCTCATACTCTCCTTTCTCCTCCTCCAGTTCATAAAATTCTTCCAAAGTATAATCCGAAACCGGGGGAACCGTCCGAAATGAACCCCTGCCAGATGGCGCCTTTTCAGTCGCAACCGAAGTAAGCGATTGCAATATCCTTATCGCCTTGGCTATCTCATCGGTGTTCGGAGTATGAATTTCTGGGTCTGAATGGACGATTTATCTTTTCTCTTACTTTTCACTGGAACCAACTCCTCTGAATCGGCTATCCTTTTGCCCGAAGAAGTATTGCCCTGGTCAAAGGGCATTCCTTCTGGTTCGGTTGGAACCGAACCAGGCTGGCCATCCGGGTCAGCGGACTTCTCGGCCTCCCTTTCCCTCAGTCTACCTAATCTCTTTTCCAGGGTAGATTTGGGAAAATTCTCGCAAATTTGGCAGTCTGAATCGAGGTGGTCAAACCCCAGACAATAAACACAGGTGGTGTGGGGATCAGCCTTGGCAAAGACTTCCCCCACACACACTGCAGTGTTGAAACCCAATAGGCCCGTTTTTTTTCTTGGGTTTCTCAGACATGGCCAATCCTATCCAAAACTTACCCTTTTTTCGGCAATCCGCCAGGCAAGACTCCCCTATCGGTTCCTGACCATGTCACAGGTCTTGGAAAAAAATGAAGTAAAATCAGTTTTTTTGAGAACCGATACGGACCAGTTACCACACTTTAAATCAAGCACAAGCTTTTTTACCTCAAACTGATCGGTTCAGCCGAACTGATCCACAATTTACAAGTTCTACACAGAAACTAAACAAAAAACCTATCTAGTACTCACAGTACCACAGACATAGACTTGAATCGACTAAGTGGTAACAGCAATTTGGTAGAAACCGACAGAAAAATGACACTTCAACCGACTTTTTTGAACTGAGCAACAGCAGAAATCTCCAGAGCGACTGTTCAGTGAGGCGGAGTAAAGAATTTGACGGTTCCAGTTTAAACCACAGCAGACAGGGGCTTCAACTGAGCTTGAGATGAACAGTCCATGCTGGCCATGGAAAGTTTAACTCGTTGTTCTCCAGGGCAGTTGAAAGGCAGGATCTAACTGCATATGTCAGAATACAGCAAGACTTCATGTTGTTTAAAACGGGCAACGTACCCAAGTGTAGTGGAAAGGGGATGGAGAGACTGCAAGAATATAATACTCGCTAGTAGGGTAGGAGAATCTGAGAAGAAGGGGTGTAGCAGAGGAAGATGAGAGGAGGAATATTAGAATGGGGAGTGAGAGAATTGAGAAGAAAGATAGGAGTAGGCAAGGGGAACCTGGTGGCATTATGGGCATAGGGGTCTTGGATAAGAACACTTAATAATCCTTAAGCTACTAGTGCAGCTACGGAAGATTGCAGTAATAGTAAAAGGTCACTGGTGCTGCATAAAACTAAATAGCAGCAATAGTTGTAAGAGAAAGGTTGGAGTTGTTGTACTGAGGATAAGCCCTCTAGTGACTTGACTCATATGACCTGCCAATGGAGAAGTCAACACGCAGTCATATGACTGCCAATCAGTCATATGACTGCCAACTACTAAATAAGTAAGTGTTCAACTATGGCGGGGGGGGGGGGCCAGGCGCGAAGCACCAACAGGATTATAGCTGGATGTCAGAATCAATGATGTGGGCAGCCACTGAAGCCGCATGGTGGAATGAATGGAGACCGCTCGTCAGAGGGCCTCCGCCTTCTGAAGCAGGGCAGATTAGATGGCTGGCAGTATCAGTGTTGCAGGCAACAGCTTAAGCCACACCACAGAGTGAGTGGATAGCATCCTGTCAGGAGGCCTCTGCCTTCTGAAGCAGGGCACATTAGCTGGCCGGCGGTATCAGTGTTGCAGGTGGCAGCTGATGCTGCACCGCAGAATGGTCAGGGAGTCTCCGCCTTCTGACGCAGGGCAAATTAGCTGTATGACAGTATCAGTGTTGCGGGTGGCCACTGAAACTGCACCGCAGGGTGAGTGGAGAGCACCTGGTCGGGGGATTCCACCTTCTGAATCAGGGCAGATTAGCAGTCTGGCAGGACCAGTGTTGTGGGTGACCACTGAAGCAGCACTGCGGAGTGAGTGGAGAGTGCCCAGTCAGGGGGCCTCTACCTAGAAGACACTCCAGGGTCTCCTACAATACTCCATAGTCTCCTACAACTGCTAGCATCACCTGCCTTTGGCACTTGTAGATGACAAAACAGAAGGACCAGCAACAACGCTAGAATTTCTGGGTATCGAAGTAGATACCCTCAAAATGGAAGTCCATCTCCCTCTTAAGAAATTGCAAAGAATTTTAAGCTTAGTCTCACTCTTTTATACAAAATAATCCTGTATTAAACAAGAACTTCTTTCCCTACTGGACTACGTCACTGCTACAATGAGAATCATTCCACTTCCTGACTTCTCAGTCTAGCACATATAGTCATTCCCTTGGATCATCACAATATCCATTACTGCTTCTACTAGGTCAGACCTAACCATGTGGTCCATCATCTATCAAAATGGAATGGCATACCAATGTTTTATATGGATAATCTCTTACATCATACCTTATGGTTTTTACTGATGCAACACCAGCATTTGGTTTTGCTGCCATCCATAGAACCTCCTGGTTTGCCTGCATCTTGGACCTGAAATCAAGGATCTTCCCCACTTTCATTCTATGTCATCCTTATTTGAAATCTATCCTATTGTTGTAGCCACTCTCACCTGGGAACATGCATGGAACAACCAGTTTATGACTATTTATACAAGGATAACCAAGCATATGTAGCTATTGTAAACAAAGGGCATTCTTCCTCCCATTCTATAATGAACTTTCTGAGACAATTATTTATTTATTTAGTTAGTTTTTGTTAACCAGGTAGGTGTGCTAGCCATAGAGATGGCTATATTTAAGCATGACCTGGGAGGTTACAAAGTAGCATAGCAGAGAATACAAAACAAGGTATTTACAGCAAAATACAAAACAATCGTGTTGACAGCAAAGTACAAAAAAACAGCAGGTTTCAAAATCAACGATGAGATAAAACATGAAATAGCAGGAAAGTATAACAAGTGCAAGTATGATTAAAACATAAAGCAGGGATAACCAGTATGAAAGCAAGAACAATACTGAAGGGCGAAAAATAACATATGGCAAGTGATAGACTTGCAAGGGAGTAAATAATACAGTGAGGATAAAAATAAGATAAAAACACATGGCAGGTATAACCCAAGATGGGGACATATCGTACAATTGGGGGATTGGTCACAAAACCATTTAAATAAGAACAATTGGGAGTATTATTATGGGAAAACAGGGAGTCAGAATATTAGGTGTGGTTGGACAGGGCAAGGCTCAGAAAATAAGCAGCTTAGGGGTAAATCAAGAGACAGGTAGGGTCAGGGAAAAAAACAGCCATCAGGAGGTGGCAGCCAGGTTACAGGGGTTAGCTCAGGCAGATGAAGAAAAAATGCTTCAACAATAGAAAGAGGAGAAGCAGGGAGAAGGTAGAAAGAGGACATGACACATGGAGGATTCAGCTGAGAAGCAGGTTAAGTGAACAAGGAGGAAAGGAGAGGCAGGACTAAGGGGGTTTAAAGCTAGAGCATCGATTCAAGGAGATAAGGCAATTGCGAAGCTCCTTTTTATTTAAAGTCATCATGAGAAGGTGCTTGGTGAATAGCTAAAGGGAGGGAGTTCCAATGCTGATGAGCATGGTGGCAAAAGCACTGGCACGTTTGGAGGTTTTGCTTTTCGGGACACACATGAGGGATTTATCAGCCACGCGTAAGCCATAGCTGTATGTCTGAGGAATAAGTAAATCAGCTAAGGTTTGAGAAGTTTGAGACCTCATAATGCTGTCAACAAGGCAGCCAAAATGGACCTCACCAATTTTTCACTTTAGAGATCCACTGCTTTTTTCACCAGATGACATGCATGGAATAACAAGCTTCTGAAATATATATATATATATATATATATCAATAAGACATGATGGGGTGTGCATTGAACAGATATTACCACATGCCCAAGGGCATAGTAAGGTGCAAGGCTGCAGGCCGAGTGCCTTCAACTTCTGGAAGTGCAGTAATATCTGTTCAGTGCACACTCTGGAGTGTCTTATAGCACTTATAAAATGGCCTCCTTTTTGTTTTACTTTTAAAATTAAAAAAAACACATTTATATGTAGAAAAACACATTAACTTATCTGGCAAGGCAATTTTTTTTTTTTTTTTCAGGCGCCCAATCCCAGAGGCTCTGGGCACCATACAATCAAAATGCATCAAAACAAAACAGTTCAAACATAACAATTAACATACAAAACATATCAGTTAAGAATACTTAAAAGCAGACCACCTAAAATGGGAGGCCTGACCTAGCAGCAGATTCCTCAAGGGGCCATACTTCCAGAATGTCTAAGGAGCAGTATCTAAAAGACAGTGTCTGAGAATGCCTGGCTGAATAAAAAGGTCTCGAGGTGGGCTTTAAATGCCTCAGCTGAAGGGGCCTCCCTTACTGATGGAGAGAGCGAATTCCACAAGATGGGACCAGTGACACTAAAAGCTCTGTCACCATCAGTTTTTAACCTCGTCCTGGGAATTGCAAGGAGGACCACAGGGAGCAGATCAAGGCAACAGGTGTTAGAAGATCTGACAGGTATCCCGGGCCCAGTCTATGTAGGTCCTTAAAGGTGAGCAAGCTCACCTTAAAGAGAACCCTCCACCGAACTGGCAGCCAGTGCAGTTCACGCAGCACTGGGGTGATGTGACAGTATTTTGGCAGTCCAGTCAACAGCCTGGCAGCTGCATTCTGCATTAGCTGCAGTCGGTGAATGGTGCCTCCAGAGACTCCAAGATAGAGTGCATTACAGTAGTCAAGCCTTGATGTCACGAAGGCATGTACCAAGGTGGGGAAGTCCATGGGCGGAACTAGGTGTTTGATCCTAGTGATATTCCACAGATGGTAAAAGCTGGTCAGGACAATGGATGACACCTGAAATTCAAGTGTCAGTCCGCTGTCAAGGATAACGCCAAGATCGTGCATCCTAGAGGAGGCCTTCAATCACACAGACCCCAGAAACAGTCCAGTCTCTGCGCCAGAGGCCATCCTATCACACCTCCTGTTCGACTCCACCACTAGTACCTCCGTCTTATCGGGGTTCAGTCACAACCAGCTAGAGGACATCCAGTCATTAATCTTGGCCAGGCAGTTGTTCAGTACATCCACTACACTGAATGTCCCAAGGGCAAAGGATAGATGAAAAAATTACTCACCATAGTAATGTTGTTTCTTCTAATGGAGTCTTGCTGTATTCTGATTATATGCAGTTAGCCCGGTTAACTCTATGCCAAGGCATAGAACGTTGAGCTCGAGCTCAGTTTTCAAACCTCTGTCCCTGGTACTCCTCAGTGTAAGCATCAGATTCTTACTAGCACTATGCTAACTAACAATTTAGAAATTGTTCATTTAAATTTTTTGCCAAAGGGCAATAAACATATTTTTAGGGTCAAAAAGACTCAAGTTGAGAACCCCTCAAAAAATCCAAGTAGGTGGTAAAACAAAAACAATATCTTCTTAAATAATAACCATAAAGACCTCAAGCTAAAGAAGAGGTAACCAAGGTACACCTCTGGGGTGCAGCACTGTGCCTGCCAGACCACATCAAAAAATTACTAGGTTTCAGGAGGAGAGGCAGGAAGGGAGGTCAGAATACAGCAAGACTCCATTAGAAAAAAACAACATTACTATGGGAAGTAATTTTTTCTTCAAACAACATGAAGTCTTGCTGTATTCTGACTATATGTAGACTACCAAGCAGTACCTTCTTGGAGGAGGGAGTTACAGAACCTATTTTGGGAACAGGCTATGCAGCACTGCTGTGCCAAACCTAGCATCACTTCTTGACTGGATGTCAAGAGAGTAATGCTTGGTAAATGTGTGAACAGTTTTCCAGGTGGCTGCTTTACATATTTCCACTAAGGGTATGTCTTTAGCTGCTGCAACTGAAGCAGCTGTACCTCTGGTGGAGTGAGCCCTCAGGCCTGAAGGTGGCTCTTTCCCCAACTTTGAATAGCAGAACTGGATACAGGAGACAATCCATCTGGCAATAGTTCTCTTAATAGCAGGTTTACCTTTTCCCACTTCTCCATAAGTGAGAAACAGCTGTGAACAATCATTTCTATGGGCCTTAGTGTGTTCTATATAATCATGAAGGGCCCTCTTAACATCAAGACTGTATAGTTTTCTCTCCCCAGAGGAAGAATGGTCAGTGAAAAATACAGGCAATGACACAGACTGATTCAAATGAAAGTCTGATACCACCTTGGGACGGGCCGTTCTGTTGGTTCGAAGGACCACCTTATCCCTATGAAATGAAATGAAGTCAGATTCCACTGATAATGCCTATAATTCACTGATTCTCTTGGCAGAGGTAATGGCTACCAGGAACACAGTTTTCCAAGTCAAGTATTTTAGCTCAGCTGAAGATAATGGTTCGGGGAGGGGGGGGCTGCATAAGCTGTGCAATACAGATGTTCAGATCCCAAACAGGAGTAGGCTCCCTAAAAGGAGGATTGACATGAACCAATCCATTGAAAAATTTCTTGAAAACTGGGTGAGAGGCTAGGGAAGATTCCCAGCTGAAAGGAAGGCAGAGATGGCTGCCAAATGTAATTTGAGAGTGGTCGGCCTGAGGCCTAAACTGTTAAGATGCACCAAATAGTCCAAAGCAGTGGCAATGTCAGCTAAATCTGGCTGAATATGCCTCTGAGAACACCAGTAGCCAAATCTCTTCCATTTGGAATTGTAAGTTTTTCTAGTAGAAGGTTTTCTACACACCTTAAGAATGTACAAGACTGATTGGGAAAGGTGCAGGCTTGCATATTCTAGTTCCTCAAGAGCCAAGCTTTGAGTCTCAGAGTCTGAAGGTTGGGATATAGTATCCTCCCCTGCGAAGAGGTGAGGAGATTGTACTGTCTGGGAAGACAAAGTGGTATTGTCACTGACACTGACAATAGTAAGGGGTACCATAGCTGTCTGGCCCAGTCTGGAACCACTAGAATCACTGTGCAAGGTTAAGATCTGATCTTTACCAGAACTCTGAATATCAGAGGAAAAGGAGGAAAAGCATACAGAAACTTGCTTGTCCAATTCAATAGGAGAACATCTTGAGGAACAGACCCCAGAAGAGGGGGTCTGCAGCAGAATAGAGGAAGTTGGTGTTTGTCCAGGGCTGCAAAGATGTCTATCTATGGATTGCCTCACCTTTTGAAAATGACCTGAAGAACCAGAAGATTCAGGGCCCATTCATGGTGATCTTGAGAAATCCTGCTGAGAGCATCTGCCAGTAAGTTGTCCTTCCCTGGGAGATGCACTGCTGTCATCGAAGCCTGAAGTAAATAAGCTACTGCCCATATTTTTATGGCTTCTGTGTACAAGGCCGAGGACCGAGTGCCCCCCTGCTTGTTGATGTATCACATGATTGTGGTGTTGTCTGCCCTGATCTGCACCACTTTCCTCTGAATTGTGTTCAAGAATGTCTGAAGTGCTAGAAAGACAGCCCTGAGTTTGAGAAGATTTATGTGCAGAAGAGACTCCTGATGAGACCATGTTCCCTGAGCAGTGAGCTGGTCCAGATTGGCTCCCCATCCCAGTAGGGAGGCATCCATGGTGAGAATCACTGTAGGAGCCTAACTGAAGAAAGGGACACCTTGCCTTAGATTGTCCTCCTCCAGCCACCACTGGAAAACGTGAACCAGAGTTTGAAACACTGGAACTAACTTGGAGAGAGGGTCTTTTTTCTGAGATCAGAAAGATCTTAGATAAATGGAATATCTCTCATTTGAAATCATGCCCCTTGCAATACTGCAGTGGAAGCTGCCATGTGGCCTAGCAACTGTAAGAAGTGCCTTGCTGGTTGAGACACTAGTCTAAGAAAAGAGGAAGCCAGGGTGATGAGGGATTGTACCCTTGAAAGAGGAAGAAATGCCTTTGCCTGGACCGTGTCCAGTTCCACCCCTGTAAATGTGAGAAGCTGGGCTGGTTCCAGAACAGACTTTTCTAGGTTTGGAATGAATCCTAAGGAGTCCAGAAGCTTTTGAGTAACCTCTAGAGCTGACTTGACCTGAAGACCGGCCCACTATGAGCCAGTCGTCCAAATAGGGGAACAGCAAGATGCCTTGTCTCCTGAGAAAGGCCACCACTAATGCCAGACACTTGGTGAACACTCTTGGAGCAGATGTTAGGCCGAAAGGCATTGCTCTGAACTGGTAATGACCTGAGGGCAACTCGAACCTGAGGTACTTTCTGTGGGAATGTCTGATAGGTATGTGGAAATAGGCATCATTGAGATCCAGGGAGGCTAGCCAGTCTCCTGGTCTCAGAGAAGGAAGAATTATTCCCAGAGTCACCATTTTGAACTTTGGCTTTAGTATATATTTGTTTAGGTATCTTAGATCTAGGATGGGTTGCCACTCCCCTATCTTTTTTGGGGTAAAGAAGTATCTGGAATACAGTCATGTTCCCCTGTGACAATGAGGTACCTTCTCTACTGCTTGCAGAAGTAGTAGAGAGGAGACTTCTGCCTCTAAGGCCTTTGTCTCCAAGGGAGAGGGAGGACTAAAGGACTTTGCTCTCATTTTTGGGAACTTTTTGAAACTGAGAGCAAGCCGCTGGCTCACTACTTCCAGGACCCATTTGTCTGAAGTGATGGACTTCCAAGCCTGGAAACAGTAAGCCAGCCTGCCCCCTACTGGAACTGTGGAGGCGACCCTGACTGACACATCAGGGTGTCTGTTTGGCAGGGGGCTTGGACTGAGTGGAGGATGGAGTTCTGGTCATCCCCCTTTTGCCTCTTCCTCTAAAGAACCCCCCTCTGCTGGAAAGAAGAGAAGGCCTGGGCTTGGTAAAAAGGCATTTGAAAAGGCCTGTCCCTGCCAGCCCTAGATTGCTGCTTCTGAGGAGTGACCTGCTTTTCTTTGGCTGCAGCACTCCTGTAGGTGGTCCTGTACTCATCCATCGTTTTCATGCAAGTCTCTGTTTGCTCCCCAAACAACGAGTTACCAGTAACAGGAAAATCCATGGCCTTAGTCTGGGTATCCTGTGACAGACTGGTACATCTGAGCCAAGCAAATGTCCTCATGGAGACAGATGTAGCCACGACCCTGGAATGCACATCATTCGAGTCCACAGCATCATGGAATTGGACTTCGGATTCCTCCATACCATCCACAGCCACCTGCTCCGGCTCCTTGGCCAGCTGGGGATGGGCATTATTAGCCAGCTCCAGAACCATATCCCACATAGATTTCTGTTATCTGGCTGTATATGCCATGTAATTAGCTTTCCTGAGTCTCAAAGAGGATGCCGAGTACCGTTTCTTGGCCGTGGCATCCACTTTCCTGGAATCCTTATCTGGGGGTGAGATGCCAGGGGAATGTTAGTTTTGTCACAGGCTGCAGCTTGCACTACCCCAACATGGCTGCAATGATTTGTGCGGAATTCCTTCCCAGGACCTAAGAAGGTGTACCTCCTGTCTATCCTTTTATCCAAAGGAGGTATAGATGTTGGAAACTGCAGAATTTTTTGTGTCTGTTTCCCCAGGGATTTATGCAAAGGGATAGACACTCTTTTTGACTCTGGGACATCCATCATTTCAACATGGTCAGGTTCTCCCTGATCCTTTTCAGCCTCTTTCACTGGAAGCTGAAGAGTATCAGCCACTTTATTGTAGAACAAGAAATGGGAGGGGGACTCAGAAAGTCTGGGAGGAGGCACATCAGAAGGCCTGCCTGGGGAGATGTCAGGATCTAATGGCTTATCGAGGTCTTCATATTCCTCTTCTTCATAGTCTTCTTCTCCTTCCCAATCACCCTCATAAAATTCTTCGGGATCAATTTCAGAAGCAATAGTTTCTGACCGAACCGATCGTCTTGGAGTCGGTGTCGGTTCAGTCAGAACCGGGCAAAGCGATTGAACAATAGTAATCGCTTTAGCAATTTCTTCAGTGGTTGGAATATGGCAAATGAGATCCAAACCAGCTGACTTGCACTTTCTCTTTCTCCACAGAGTCAGCTCTCCTTTTGCCCGAACAGGTATCGCCCAGATCAGTGGGCACCCCCTCAGGTTCGGTCGGAACTGAACCGGGCTGGCCATCCGGATCAGCTGACTTTATTGGCTTCTCTTTCCTTCAGCCTACTTAAATGTTTATCCAAAGTGGCTTTGGGAAGGTTTTTGCATATTTAGCAGTCTTCTTTGAGGTGGTCAAACCCCAGACAATAAGAAAAAATTACTCACCTTAGTAATGTTGTTTCTTCTAATGGAGTCTTGCTATATTATGACATATGCAGTGAGTCCCAACCTTTGAACTGCTCCGGAGGTGAAAGAGTTAACTTTCCATGCAGGGCATCGAACCTTGAGCGGGAGCTCGGTTGAAAACTCAGTCTGTTGTTCTTCAAACTCAAACTGTCCGATCTTTACGAGCAAAACTCACTAAGGTTCTGTGTGGAAGCCGTAAACCTACACTAGCCAACTGGCTACTAAATATAAGAACACATCTTTCTTGTTCCCAAAACAAAGACTCAAGTCAGGGGATCCAGAAAAAATAAAAACATAACACCCAAACACCCCAAAAAGGAGGGGTGAAAATAAGGAGGGCATCTACCAAGTGCCAACACTACACTGCCCACCCACATCCCAAAAGTAGAAGTTCTGAGAGGGGCAGGCTGGGGGGGAGAGGTCATAATATAGCAAGACTCCATTAGAAGAAACAACATTACTAAGGTGAGTAATTTTTTCTTCAAACAATATGAAGTCTTGCTATATTATGACATATGCAGACTACACAGCAGTACCTCCATGGAGGAGGGACAGAACCTACTTAGGAAATAGGCTCTGAAGCACAGCTGTGTTAAACTGAGCATCACTCCTAGCCTGGATGTCCAGGAGTAATGCTTGGTAAAGTGTGAACTGTTTTCCAGGTAGCTGCTTGACATATCTCTAGGATAGGGATGTCCCTGGCAGCAGCCAGAGAGCAGCTGTACCTCTGGTAGAGTGAGCCCTCATGCCTGAGGGAGGAACCTTACCCAATTTCATAGCAAAATTGGATACAAGAGACAATCTACCTGGCAATGGATCTTTTAGTGGCAGGTTTCTTCTACCAACCTCACCATAAGTGAGGAACAGTTGGAGGAGTCAAACCTGTGACCCTTGGTATGTTCTATGTAGTAACTAAGGGCTCTTTTGACATCTAAACTGTGCAGTCTCCTCTTGCCAGAGGAGGAATGGTCAGTGAAGTACACAGGAAGAGAAATAGATTGATTAAGGTGGAAGTCTGAAACCACCTTAGGCAAGAACTTCCTGTTAGTCTTGAGGACCACCTTATCTCTATGAAAGGAGATAAAATCAGGTTCCACTGACAATGCCTGTAATTCACTTATGCGCCTGGCAGAAGTGATGGCTACCAAAAACACAGTTTTCCAAGTCGAGTACTTAAGCTCTGCTGAAGACAAGGGCTCAAAGGGGGGTTGCATATAGCTGAGCAATGCAAATATTAAGATCCCAGGCAGGGGCAGGGTCCCTGAAAGGGGGGTTGGTGTGAAGCAACCCTTGAAAAACTTGGAGAATACAGGATGAGCTGAAGAGAAGAGGTTCACCTGCTGATAAGAGAGCGAACACGGCTGCCAGGTGCACTTTAGGGTAGCTGGTCTCAGCCCAACGTATTCAAATGCCATGTAATCCAGGACTGTGGATAAGTCAGCAGATTCTGGGAAATATGCCTGCCAGAGCACCAAATGGAAAATCTCTTCCATTTGGAATTATAAGTAGTTCTGGTGGAAGGCTTCCTAGAAGCCTTCAAGATATCCATACACCTTGGGAGAGGTGTAGGTCAGCAAACTCTAACTCTTCAAGAGCCAGGCCTTGAGATTGAGAGATTTGAGATTCGGGTACCATACTCTCCCCTGGGCACAGGTTAACAGGTTGTTATTCCTGGGAAGACACAGGGGAAGGTGGACTGCTAAGGACATAAGGAGTGGGTACCAGGGCTGCCTGGCCCAATCTGGAGCAATCAGGATCATCTTGCAGGGCTAAGATCTGATTTTGACTAGCACCTTGAAAAGAAGAGGGAAGGGGGGAAAAGCATAGAGGAACTTCCCTTCCCAACTGAGAAGGAAGGCATCCAGGGGGACTGAGCCCAACACTGGGGGCCTGCAGCAAAAAAGAGGAAGTTGGTGATTGTCTGGGGCTGCAAAAAGATCTATCTGCAGAGTGCCCCATCTGGCAAATACTACCTCCAGTACTAGGGGATCCAGTGACCATTCGTGATGGCCCTGGGAAATCCTGCTGAGAGCATCTGCCAGGACATTGTCCTTGCCTGGGAGGTGAACTGCTGTAAGGGAGGTGTTCAGGGAATAAGCCAGGGACCACAACTTCATTGCTTCGGTGCACAAGGCCGTAGACCGAGTGCCTCCTTGCTTGTTGATGTACTACATTGTAGTGGTGTTGTCTGTTCTGACCTGTACGACTTTGTTCTGAACAGATGTGGAAAAAACTTGAAGTGCTAGAAAAACTGCTCTGAGTTCCAACAGATTGATGTGAAGCAGAGATTCCTGTGGGGACCACAATCCCTGGGTAGTGAGAGCGCCCACGTGAGCTCCCCACCCCAAGAGGGATGCATCTGTAGTAAGGAGTAAGGAGTGAGACTGAGGGGGAAGGGGACCCCCTGTCTCAGACTGCTCTGGTCCTGCCACCACTGAAGGGCTTGGTTCAGGGTTCGAGTCACTGGGATCAATTTGGTTAAAGGGTCTCTCCTTTGAGACCAAAAGGCTCACAAATGGAACTGGACATCCCTCATCTGAAATCTTGCTCCCTGCACCACTGCTGTAGAAGTAGCCATGTGCCCCAGGAGCTGCAGAAAATGCCTTGCTGGTTGAGAGACTTGCAGGGTGAAAGAGGAGGCCAGAGAGATCAGGGTCCTTGCTCTTTCCAGAGGGAGGAAGGCTCTGGCCTCTTTTGTGCTCAGTTCTGCACCTATGAAGATGAGGGGCTGGACAGGCTCTAGAACTGACTTTTGAAGATTGAGAAGGAAACCTAGAGATGTGAGCAGTTGCTGAGTTACCTGAAGGTGAAGTTTGACTTGTTCTAGAGACTGGCCTACTATGAGCCAGTCATCCAGGTAAGGAAAGATGGCAATCTTTTGCCTTCTTAAGTGGGCAACTGCTACTGCCAGGCATTTTGTGAATACCCTCATGGCAGAGGTGAGGCCGAAGGGCATTGCTCTGAACTGGTAATGGCCTGAGGGCAGTTCGAATCTGAGGTACTTTCGATGGGAGCTTCTGATGAGAACATGGAAGTAGGCATCCTTGAGGTCCAGGGACGCTAGCCAGTCCCCTGGCCTTAGAGAAGGTAAAATAATTCTCAGAATCACCATTTTGAATTTTGGTTTTAAAAGGTGCTTGTTTAGGTATCTGAGGTCCAGGATGGGCCGCCATTCTCCTGTCTTTTTTGGGGTAAGGAAGTACCTGGAGTACAACCCTTTGCCCTGGTGTAGGGGTGGAACCCTTTCCACAGCTCTGAGAGCCAGGAGGGTAGAAACTTCTGTTTCTAGGGCATGTGCCTCTGATGGATTTGCAGGTGAAAAGGACCTGGTTCTCATCTTTGGAATTTTTGAAGCTGAGAACCAGTCCCTGGCTTACTACTTCCAGGACCCACTTGTCTGATGTTAAAGACTTCCAGTCCTGGACAAAGTGCCAGCCTGCCTCTACAGGTAGAAGAGAATCGGCCCTGGCAACCCCATCAGGGTGCCTGCTTGTCAGGGGCTTTGGGCTGACGGGTGGAAGCAGGCTTGCTTGCACCCTGTCTGCCTCTCTCTCTCTCTAAAGAACCCCTTCTGGGCATAAGCAGAAGAGGAGGCCTGGACTTGGTAGAAAGGCCTATGAAAAGCCTGCCTCTGCCCCTGGAAGGCTGCCTTTGAGGAGTGGCCTGCCTTTCCTTGGCCTGTGCACTCCGATAGTTGGTCCTATATTCATCCATTTTCTTCATGTAATTCTCTGTCTGCTCCCCAAACAAAGAATTCCCCACAACAGGAAAATCCATGGCCTTAAGACTGGGTATCCTGTGACAGGGCAGTACATCTGAGCCAAGCCATTCTGCGAAGTGCCACAGATGTAGCCATGACCCTTGATGACACATCATTAGAGTCTACTGCAGCATGAAATTGCACCTTGGATGCCTCAATACCATCCGCAGCCACTTGTTCCAGCTCCCTGGCAAGCTGGTCAGGGACCTGTTTTGCCAGGGCCAGCACAGTATCCCATCTGGATTTCTGGTATATCCCCTAGCAGCATAAGCCATATAATTTGCCTGTCTGAGTCCCAAAGATGCTGCCATGTACTGTTTCTTTGCCATGGCATCAATCCTTCTGGAGTCCTTTTCAGGGGGGTGGGAAGCTAGAGGAACATTTGCCTTGTCACAGGCTGCAGCCTGCACTACCCCCACATGGCTGCATTGCTGTGTGAGGAACTCCATATCAGAGCCTGATAACGTATACCTCTTGTCCATCCTTTTATCAACAGGAGGTATAGTGTGAGGAGTTTTTAGAATTTTTACTGTCCGTTTCCGAAAAGATTTATGCAAGGGAATAGACAGTCTCCTAGACTCTGGTTCATTTTTTCATAATCAGGCTCCTCTTGGTCATCAACAGCTTCCTCAACAGGGAGCTGGAGAGTTTCAGCAACTTTCTTATAGAACATAAAATGAGAAGGAGACTCAGATAGCCTGGGGGGAGAAACCCCTGACGGTCTGTCTGGAGAGATGTCCGGTTCAATGGGCACATCCAGACTTTCAAAACCACATTCACTCTCCTCATACTCCTCTTCCCCCTCCTCCGGTTCATAAAAATCCTCAAAATCATAATCTTGAATCGGTGGAACCGGCCGAACCGAGCGCTTACCTGATGGTGTTGGTTCGGTCGGAACCGGGGAAAGTGACTGGACAATTTGAATTGCTTTAGCTATTTCCTCAGCGGTTGGAGAAAGAACTTTTGTCTCCCCACTAGCTGACTTCCTAGTCCTTTTAGTTGGAACCGGCTCCTCAGAGCTGGCTCTTCGTTTGCCAGAGGAAGCATCGCCCTGGTCAGAGGGCACTCCCTTCAGTTCAGTTGGGACCGAATCGGGCTGGCCATCCGGGTCAGCGGACTTTTTGGCCTCCCTTTCCCTGAGCCTACCAACTCTCTTTTCTACGGCGGCAGCAGGAAAATTCTTACAAATCTGGCAGTCTGCATTGAGGTGGTCAACCTCAGACACATATTAGGTGTGTGTGTGGGTCAGCCTTAGCAAAGGCTTCCCACAAACAATTATAGTGCTGAAACCCAGTGGCCCGGTTTTTCTTTGGGTTTCTCAGACATAGTGCCAGCCTAACCAAATTCTGCCGCTTATGGCAATCCGCTACAAGACTCTCAGATCAGTTCCCAACCGTGTCATTGGTCATGGAAAAAACGTAATAAAATCTGTTTTTTAGAACCGATAAGAACCGGGAACCGCACTCTAATGAAGGACTAGTGAAGTTTGAGAATAAACTGATCGGTTCAAACCGAACCAAAAAGCGTTTACAAGTTCCACACAGAATAAAATAAATGTAAGCCTATCTATTACTTACAATACCACAGACAGAGCTTGAACCAACCGGTTGCGGTTTAATTTCGGTTGAAAAACCGATAAATAATACTTTTTAACCGACAAACGAACCGAGCAGAAGGAGAAATCTCCGGAGCGACTGTTCAGTGAGGCGGAGTAAAGAATCTGACAGTTTGAGTTTGAAGAACAACAGACAGAGTTTTCAACCGAGCTCACGCTCAAGGTTCCATGCCCTGCATAGAAAGTTAACTTTTTCACCTCCGGAGCAGTTCAAAGGTTGGGACTCACTGCATATGTCATAATATAGCAAGACTTCATGTTGTTTGAAACACAGACGAGGTGGGGATCAGCCTTAGCAAAGGCCTCCCCACACTCAGTGCAGTGCTGAAAACCAGTGGGACCAGTTTTCTTTTTGGGTTTCTCAGACATGCCAGAATAGTAAAAGTTACCCTTAACAGCATTTAAGCCGGGCAACTACAAGATCTATCGGTTCCAACCGTGTCACTGGTCAGTTAAAAAAGATAAAGAAATCTGTCATTTTTTTTTTTTTTAAGGATCTGATAGGTACCGGAAACAGCAAATTATAGAGCAGAACACAAGAAAAAATCAACACAGAATTTGTTTTGGTTCCCAACTCAACCGACCGGGAGAAAACTGAACAAAAAACAATTTCTACTAACAAAACTCTTAACTATCTGCTAGCTACACTTACTGTACCGTATACAGAGATCTGAATACCAAATAAAATAAGAAAAGCGGTTGAAAACCGACAGATTTTTACTTAAACTTAAAGCATGAAAACCAGACTGGAGAGGCTAATAGATATTAAAGGTCACAAGGTGTTCCTTGAGCTGCTGCACCACAATCTTCTCTATGACCTTTCCCAGAAATGGAAGGTTAGAGACAGGATGGGAATTTGCCTTGACATCAGGGTCTAAAGCTGGTTTCTTCAGAATGGGTCTCACCAGTGCCTCCTTCAAGACATCAAGGAAGACCCCGTCTGACAAAGAGCACCGGACAATCAAGGCGAACACCGGGCCTACAGAGTCAACATATCCCATTAAGAAATGAGTAGGCACTGTCCCTCTGTGTACTTTGTTGCACACTGCCCCAGAGTGGAATGCAGGGGCTGGGATTCTGGCATTCTGGCATGTCAGTTTGCAATATGTGTGCTTCAGCTTAGAAACAACCTCAATGACTTCAGCCACCTCCACTGGTTTAAACTCCCTCCAACCAGGCAGAGTGATCCTCGGACAATCAGGGCTACCACTGTCTGCCACACCGTGGCTCACTGTCGGAATTCCCAGTCTGATAGCGGACACTCTTTCTGAGAAGAACCGAGCAAACTCATTGCATAAAGCATCTGAAAAAGCTTTTTCGGCTGTAGACAAGCTGGATGTAACAACCTGTCTACAATCCGAAAAAGCACAGCTGGTCGGTTCTTCCCGGTGGCAATCTCCCTGGACAGGAACACTGCCTTCTTATGGTTGATTTCTCCTGGTACACAACATAGTGTGCACGTAGGACCAGTCTGTCCACCTCCAGCCAGTCCTCTGCCAGCAGCACTCTAATCTTCGACCCTTGATCTTCATCACCTTACGCTCCCCATCAAACCAAGGGGACCTCAAGTGAGAGGATCTGGATCGTACATGGACCAGCACAAGGGAGTTGAGTACTTCAGACATTGCCCTTTTATAGGCAGTGACTGCTTCACCTGCACCTCCTATGCATGCACTGCCCACACTAGATAGGTCAACTACCGCCAGAAAATCCTCCAGGGTCAAACCCCTCAAAGGGTGGTAGCTTACCATCTTTGAAGGGGGAGAGCTCACAGGAGGTTCCCTGAGCAAGAACTCCACTGTGCAATGATAGGAACAAACAACCTGATCAGTCTTAAGATTATCAATCTCAAACCTTAGTGAGAAGACCAAGTCCAACATGTGAATGCCTTCGTGGGTTGCGGTAGAAACTTCTTGTGACAGGCCCAGAGATTACATCATCTGGAGGAGGTGATAACCCAGCCTGGATGATTCATTATCAGCACAAACATTGAAGTTCCCCCAGAACTAAACACCTGGGGGCCTCCAATGTTTCACTGATGACAAAGTCAGCTACCTCCTGCAGGAACTCTCCTGCCACCCCAGGGGGGTGGTAAATCAGGAGGATTGTGCAACCTGCGCCTGGACCACGATGGATGGCCACACATTCAGATGAACTCAGTGATCTCACAGAATGCATGGTGAAGCCTAGCTCAGATCTAAAACAGATGGCCAAACCCTAGCCCCTGTGTTCCACTCTGGAGCAGTGCGCAACAAAGTACCCAGAGGGACAGCAGCTTCTAAAACTGGGCCAGCATAGTCACCCACCCAGGTCTCCGTAATGCATGCCAGCTCCACCAATGAAACCAGATCCGCTATAATTGCGGTCTTATTTCTGATCGACCTGGCATTGCACAGCACTGCCCTCAGGGGATTGGTGGACAGTGCAGCCCCTCTGGCTGCCTGCCCACTCAGTCTTGTGGGGACCCTGGGGATGGGAACAAAACACATCTGGCTTCTCTTGTTGAAACCCAGTTGAACCCCCAAAACCCAGGGCATCTTCTACACCTAACCACCTCTATCCTGCCCCCTTCTGGTGTGCACGAGGTGCCCCACCATGACCAACCAATGCGGCACCTCCTAATCCCCATTTCCTGACAGCGACACGCTGTGGTGTTGGAAACTGGGAAGTCGGTGAAGGGCCACAAGTCAAAAAGATGAGATGCCCTATACACAATTCTTGCCCACCTCAGCTCCCCAGACACCACCAGACACATGCCAACTAAATAAAGTCCCAAAGCAGTGAGGAATACTTAAATACTTTAATAAATAAACACACACACACACACACACACACACACACACCAAACACACACTAATACCAGGAATTAAGGAATAGCACCCTATGTATATATTAACTATGTCATTTTCATTCTTTCTCTCTTTCTCTTGCTTAGGTTGCCTTTCTTATGATATACTTCAATGATTTCATGAGAATATGGACAATGAAAATGTGATGAAATTATACAAAAACTAGCTGACTAGTTGAAATTATTGTACAACTAATGTACTTATTTGTTTAGTTACTATAGGACTTAGAATGTATTGTTCACTAGAGTATTTGTAGAGTTTTGGATTAGAATTTAATGAATGCTGATTCAATCTTTAATAGTTATGTATGTCTGATAACATATTTTTTTTGTGTTTTAAACATTGTCTTAATATACTGTATATCGATAAAAATTTTTATTGAGAAAATAAACATACACTAATACATTAAAACCTAGACCACACACAGCCATTAACTCCCAACACCCTCTCCCCTACAACCCACAACCTCCATACCAAAACAACAAAAAGCAAGGTATCCAGCAATTAAGCTCAGGAGAGCAAGTGATCACACTAAACTCAGCAATAATGCCCTACTTGCCAGGGCATAGCAAACTGTCAGTAATAACGGTCAGTTCAAGCATCCAAAAAGAGCTGCACAGCCAAAAAAACAGACCAGGGCCCTCTCACTGACCCAAGTCACTGAGGGCAAGATGTTATTAGTGAGCTAAACCCAATATAGAAACAGGTGAACTTAAACAAGCGGGCAATTCTCAGTCACAATCACAGCATCTCTCACCAGCACTGTAGGGCTAAGATGAAAATTGTTTCCCCAATAGCTGGATCAAGTTCCAAAAGAACAGCACAGTCTAATCTCCAGTGAAGGTCCAGTATGGGAAAATCCGGCAGATGTAATCCCCAAATTCACACACATGGCCAGCCAAAGGAATGGGCCAGCAGAAACACTGGCCAACTCCACATCCAGCACAGGACCACAAACCCAGAAATGAGAATTGACCCTTCCCCTGGGGAGAATTACGCGGTATCACCCTCTACACCCATGCTCCCCCGGGAAGGTCATTACAGGAACCAGGACACCACCGGGCAATGCTAAGTCCCCTTGTATGGTGCTGACAGAGGCACCTGTCCTCACAGTTTAAGGTCCTTGGCACTGACCATACCAACGAATGGCAAGCTTGTTAGGTCTGGGGCCCACCAGGTGGGGTATCAGCAATCCAGTAGACCCCTCCAAGAGAGAAGGCACCCACATTAAGACAGTCTGCTCCACTCAGCACAAACTGAAACTGTGTCTGCTGCAGGACACCAGGTAGCCCGAAGAACAGGAACCATCAGTTGTTGTGGAGCTCTGCTGAAAGTTGCACCCAAAGGTAGAAGTACAGTGGAACCACAGCTCTACCTGAATTTAAGATAAAACAGTCCTTCCACCTACTAGGTGATGATATCATTGTGCATGTTCTGTATAAAGTTTGCTCTAAACTGCCATCTTTAGTAATGTTTGTTGCCAGACTGATGCAGGAGAGTGTTGGTGAGTGTGTGTGTGTGTTTTTCGTTATTGTTTATCTGGGACTGTCAAAACTGGAGGGTATATATTGTTTTTTCCCTTATTCAGAGCGCGGGCTGAAATCCCCCACCCCCATGCTCTCAGTTCCTCCTCTGGTCACTTCTGATACTCTCCCTCTGGATCAGCAAAAAAGCTGCACAGAACACCAGTACCTCTATAAATGTATTTAAGTCTGCCTCTAAAACTTTCCTCTGGTGGCAGGCAACTCTCACTGTTATCATCTCTCACGCTCTTTCCAGCTTGCTCCATGGCTGGACACCAACAAAAAAATCTTTTTAACCAGAATAGTTA
This sequence comes from Neoceratodus forsteri, assembly GCA_016271365.2. Lineage (NCBI taxonomy): Eukaryota > Metazoa > Chordata > Ceratodontiformes > Ceratodontidae > Neoceratodus > Neoceratodus forsteri. The sequence goes on along the minus strand of CM057456.1, from coordinate 1,378,093,740 downwards.
AAAAAAACACACACACACACTAAACTGCAACATGACAACACAAGCTCCTGCACCTATGGAGTGGACATCGGCAATCTGAAATACTTTTTATTTTATTCCAGTCACAAGCTAGTAGCTTTCTCCTCTCCCCTCCCCACCCTGCCCACTTTAATAGTGTCAATCTCCCACTACAGTCCCTTCTACCACTCTTAGCAACAAGCAATTTCAACTTGCCAGAATAAAGTTATTTTCTTAATTCTGCTCCATTCTCCAAAAGCTCCTCTCCTCTCCTCTCACTGCAGCTCCCACTGAATGTGTCCTTTCTCACTAGCTATGCTGTAATGTGCTCCTGGACCCACTTTTCCCCCCGGTATCAAAATCTGGCAACTGTGGGTATGGAACAGGTTTTAGGATTTTAAATGGCAGTTTTCTCAGTGGCAGTGGAGACAAAGGGAGCAGGCAAGCCCTGGAAGTAGCACCACGATTACTGCATCGGGACCAGTCAGCTTTTTTTATTTTTATTTAACAGTTCCATGTGTAGGGCTAAGTTAGCAGGTGGCACCAGAGTTTTCCTGTCAGCCACAAGTCCGAAATGAGCAGCAGTCAGCGAGGGGAAAACTGGCAGAATTAAAAAAAAAGAATCTATGTTCTATTAGCACAGTGATTTCATTTTGCAATGCGGTCTTTATTTGGGTGCTTGTAATTACCTATGCATCAAACATTAGATGCATAAGTAATAGCCAGTCAAATACCAGGATCATACACACACACATACATACATACATACATACATACATACATACATACATACATACAGATAGATAGATAGATAGATAACCAAGAAACCATAGCTATCATAAATAAAGGTAATTCTTCCTCCCATTCCATAATAAAATTCCTGAGGTGAATAACATGGACCTCCATAATCTTTCACTTTAGAATCCACTGCGTAAATATTCCTGAACCTTTTAATTTTCTAGATGATTGTCTTTCCCATTTCCATTTTCAGCAATTCAGAGCTGCTTTTCCACAAGTCAAGTCATAAGGTGACTCCTCCATCATCATTCTGGGAGCTGCAAATGACTTAATAAGGTTTCTCAAGTATGCCTCACTTACTATCTGAAATCCTCAGCTGAATCAACTCAACCTGCTTACAAAGTAGCCTGGAAAAATTCACTACTTTCTGCACCCTCCAAAATATGGACCCTTTCCCAGGTTCTGTCTCTCTTATTCTGGCATTAGCATCCTATTGTTCTCCAATGTTTAACCTGCCTGAATCAACAATTAAACAATGTATCTCGGGTATCCAGTTCATCAGGATGTTTATTCTTCCTGAGGCATCAAGCTCCAACCTATCAAATCTAGCAGTCAAAGCCTTTCTCCAAGGTGTAAAGAAACTAACTCCTCCTGAGCCCACAACAAGGAAGCCCATAGCTTATAACCTGTATCCTGAAAATATTCTTCTCCTAAATAATGGTGTCTTCAGACCCATTGCCAACATTAATCAACACGTTGCCATGACTCTGGCCTTCTTTGTTTTTTTCTACGACCTAAAGAATTCACATCTTCCTCTTCTGTCTTCAGTCCAGCCATTTACCTGACAAATAACTGATTAAGGGAAGCATCTGCAGAGCACTTTATTCACACCTTGCCAGGGTAAACAAATGACAGAAATAATACTGGAGTCCATGTCTCTTATTTTCCTACAAACTCAACTTGGTATCCTATTCAAGTCCTTAACTAGTTGCAGTTCTCAAGACAGACATTCAGATTTCATTCATCCTCTTCTCTATATTGAAAATTTCTCCATCATGACTACTTCCTTGTTCATCATCCATGTCCGAATTCTGCTTCTCAACAGGGTCTTGAAGCCTCTTCCTTCTCTGGCCGTTCATTCAGGATCAGAGTGGCCACTTCAGTATCCTGAAAGTACATCCTAGCTCATATTATAAAAGTCATGGGTCACAGAACTTCATCGTGCTTCAAAACTTATGTTAAGAGAGCCAAATTCAGAACTCTATCAAGTTTATCAACAGCTAACCTCAAAATAGTGCCTGGTGGAAAGTTTTTCCAACCTGATTTTTATCTCGGCTGAAACACTGTTCTACCACAGTGCAAAGGTCATGGAACACTGTTCAATCCTTGTGTGATAGAACAGCATTCCAGCTGATTTCAAAACCACACAAGCCACACACATTTCAAAACAGCAGAGGCAACAGATTGGGAGTAACACTTCATTTTAAGTGTCCTTAGCTACACTGTAACTACTGTATGACTATGCTGTAACTACTCTGTAACTACTGTGTAGTTACATGTAACTACCATGTAGTTATTATCTAGTTTCACATTTGCGTGTTGTGTAGTTACACAACTTGCATACATGTGCAACTACTGCTGTCTCCCTTTCGGCACAAATCAATTCTTTCTGACAAGTGTAACTACACACGTAATAGCTGTTGCAAAGTGTACCAGAAAATCTATTGTGCAACTACCACTCTCTCTCTTCTGGCATTTTGTTATTTGTTCTTGTAAGGGCAATTACGCTTGTAATAACTATTGCAAGTTGTAACAGCAAATATATTGTGTAACTATTATGTTACTACTTTTGGCATTCTTAAATCTATTCTTACAAGTGTAACTACATATACAGTGGTAGTCACTGATAAGTTCCCGTTCCTGTTACCGAGGTATAATGCAGTAATCCCGGTATCCTTAGCATTAGAGGTACTGCTGGTGATGTGCAGTAAGCGGTAGAGGTAGCTGTGGTTAATGTGATGAGGTATGGGGTATGTGGCAAGGTATATGCCATTTGGTATTTTATTTTATGAACAGGCCTTTCAACAGGTAAAATCAATCAGGTGGTGCTGTTCCCTGTATGATGCACCTGCTATTTTAAAATTTTCTGCCAGGTGTCTCCATAGTCTACATTGAAACTAACTTAAAGAAATTCATCTTTACCTCTGGTAAAATAAAAAAAAAAAACAGAGTTAAAATGCCCCTGACAATGTAGAAGCGCTTGATTCCACTGCTGAGTTCTACCTAGTTTTTTTTCCCATTTACTTAGATTTTTGAATACTCTGAAACTCTTATTTTATACCCACATTTCACCTAACAGTGCTGCTGAGTCAGTCCAACAACTAAAAATTGATTTTCCATCACTCCTGCAGTATAAGATTTTAGCCTTCTGTGAATGAGATTATGTTCTTCCTTTTCTGGTGTTGGCATCCCCAAGGGACAGAGTTGAGACTGGTGTTGCCAACGGGATGGACGTCCATTCATTCTACGCCAGCCCTGTACCCTATTTTTGCCATCAGATCATAACAGTTACAGATGAAGTGGTACTCCAAATAATTATTGAAACAGCTTTAATGCAGGCAGAGGAAGATCCAACCTGTGAAAAGAATACTGCCCACCGCTGATCGGATCCGCACCCGATCGTCTCCAAAAAATGGCACTTGTGCCCATTTAGGACTGACAGTTTTATAGGGTCACTCGATGTCTGCATTTTTTCCCAACCTGTGAAAAGAAAACAGTCCATCGCTGATTGCACCCGCACCTGCTCACCTCCAAAAATGATCACATACTGTATATAAATTTTGACTTTTTTCAAAATAGCATATGCAGAAAATTATACAGGTAATGGTACAATGAATGCACCACATCGAGAATGGTATCTATAATTCATTGCACTGTGCAAATCTTGTGTCTTCTCTGTTGATTATTTTCATCATTTTATGCTAGCTGAAGGGAACTGTGGTCTGTCTTTATACATGCAGGGCACTTTAAAGTTTAAACATAATTAATAGAGTATAGCATGTATCACTACTAAAAATATAAGATTTCCACAGTCCTATGAATTATAGATAGCCAGCTTGACGTTAAACTTATCAGTAATGTCCCGAATAATCTTCCAACTCCAAGTTTCTGAGGTTCCTTGCAAATGCTTTATAGAAAGATATAAAGCATTACTATGGAAACCAATGGAATTACACTGTTAAAAAATTGTAAATGCTGCTTTTTATACCAAGCTCATTTTCACTGTTGTCTCATTTGGACATCCACGTCTCTGATTCATAGTGCTGTTGTGTTTGTCATATTGATCCATACAAAGGTGCTGCAGTGACCAGACATGGAATATGTAAAGAATGTAATGCCAGGTCTCTGACTCATACTGTAATATATCTAATTTATAAAATAAATTACACAGTCACGATCCCTGGAGCAACTGGAATGGAGAACATGCTGCTGCTGCCTCCACTCAGATCAAGATCACAGCTCCGTTGCCTGCTTCATGCCCCACAAGACCTCCCACAGCAGCATCTACAGTATTTCTTCTGTAGTATTTTTTTATGTCACCCCTCCTTTCTTCCTAACTTTTTTATGTCCATTATAATTTTTTCAGACTGTTTTTAATGCCCTGTCTCTCTCCTTTTATTATCTGTTCTCATAAAGTCCCTCATTTTTTTTTTATGTTGATTGTGTGCATGCGCAAGAAGAAAAAATTACTCACCTTAGTAATGTTGTTTCTTCTAATGGAGTCTTGCTATATTATGACAATTGCAGTGAGTCCCCATCTTCGAACTGCTCCGGAGGTGAAATAGTTAACTTTCCATGCAGGCATGGAACTTAGAGCACGAGCTCGGTTGAAAACTCTGTCTGTTGTTCTTCAAACGCAAACTGTCAGATCTTTACAAGCTAAAACTCACTAAGGTTCTGTGTGGAAGCTGTAAACCTACACTAGCCAACTGGCTACTAACATAAACACTCATTTTTTGCCCTCAAACAAAGACTGAAATCAGGAGACCCAAAGAAGCAAAAACACAACACCAATTCACCCAAAAAGGAGGGTGAAAAACAACAAGGTGGGCATCAAAAAGTGCCAACACTGTACTGCCCACCCACATCCCAAAACAGAGGTTCTGAGAGGGGCATGCAGGGAGGGAGGTCATAATATAGCAAGACTCCATTAGAAGAAACAACATTACTAGGGTGAGTAATTTTTTCTTCAAACAACATGAAGTCTTGCTATATTATGACAATTGCAGACTACACAGCAGTACCTCCATGGAGGAGGGACAGAACCTACTTAGGGAATAGGCTGTGCAGCACGGCTGTGCCAAACCGAGCATCACTCCTAGCCTGGATGTCCAGGGAGTAGTGCTTGGTAAAAGTATGAACTGTTTTCCAGGTAGCTGCTTGACATATTTCTAGAATAGGAATGTCTCTGGCAGCAGCCAGAGAAGCAGCTGTACCTCTGGTAGAGTGAGCCCTCAGGCCTGAAGGGGGAACTTTACCCAACTTCTCGTAGCAGAATTGGATACAAGAGACAATCCGCCTGGCAATGGATCTTTTAGTGGCTGGCTTCCCTTTACCAACTTGCCATAAGTAAGGAACAGTTGGAGGTCAAACCTATGACCCTGGTACGCTCTATGTAGTAACTAAGGGCTCTCTTCACATCTAGGCTGTGCAGCCTCCTCTCACCAGAGGAGGAGTGGTCAGTGAAGTACACTGGAGAGAAATAGATTGATTAAGGTGGAAATCTGAAACCACCTTAGGTAGGAACTTTCTGTTAGTCCGGAGGACCAGCTTATCTCTGTGAAAGGAGATAAACTCCTGCTCCACTGACAATGCTTGTAATTCACTTATGCACCTTGCAGAGGTGATGGCTACCAGAAACACAGTTTTCCAAGTCAAGTACTTGAGCTCAGCTGAAGACAAGGGCTCGAAGGGGGGTTGCATAAGCTGAGCAATGCAAACATTAAGATCCCAGGCAGGGGCGGGATCCCTGAATGGAGGGTTGGTGTGAAGCAACCCCTTAAAAAACTTGGAAAATACAGGGTGAGCTGAAAGAGAAGAGGATTTACCTGCTGAAATAAGCAGACACAGCTGCCAAATGCACCTTCAGGGTAGCTGGTCTCAGCCCCAAAATTCAGATGGACCATATAATCCAGGACTGTGGGTAGATCAGCAAAGTCTGGGGAAATATGCTTTTCCAAGCACCATATGGAAAACCTTTTCCATTTGGAATTGTAAGTAGCCCTGGTGGAAGGCTTCCTTGAAGCCTTCAATAAATCCATTACACCTTGGGAAAGGTGTAAATCAGCAAACTCTAACTCTTCAAGTACCAAGCCTTGAGATTGAAAGATTTGAGATTCGGATACCAAACCCGTCCCTGGGCACAGGTAACAGATTGTGATTCCTGGGAATGCACAGGGGAGGATGGACTGCTAAGGACAGTAGGAGTGGATACCAGGATTGTCTGGCCCAATCTGGAGCTATCAGAATGACTTTGCAGGATTGGGATCTGATTTTGACTAGCACTTTGAACAGGAGAGGAAAGGGAGGGAAGGCATAGAGGAACTTCCCTTCCCAACTGAGGGCTAAGGCATCCAGGGAGATAGCCCAACACTGGGGCCTGCAGCAAAAAAGATGAAGTTGGTGATTGTCTGGGGCTGCAAAAAGATTTTTCTGCGGAGTGCCCCATCTGGCAAATACTACTCCCAAGACCAGGGGATCCAGTGACCATTCGTGATGGCCCTGGGAAATCCTGCTGAGAGCATCTGCCAGGACATTGTCCTTGCCTGGGAGGTGGACTGCCATAAGGGAGGTGTTCAGGGAGTAAGCCAGAGACCATTACTTCATCGCTTCAGTGCACAAGGCCATAGACCGAGTGCCCCCTTGCTTGTTGATGTACCACATTGTAGTGGTGTTGTCTGTTCTGACCTGAATAGTCTTGTTCTGAACAGATTTGGAAAAAGCTTGAAGTGCTAGAAAAACTGCTCTGAGATCCAACAGGTTGATGTGGAGTAGAGATTCCTGGGGAGACCACAGACCCTGGGTGTTGAGGTCGCCCATGTGAGCTCCCCAGCCCAAGAGGGATGCATCTTTAGAAAGGATTAGAGAGTGAGACTGAGTGACAGAAGGAACCCCTTGTCTCAGGTTGCTCTGATCCTGCCACCACTGTAGGGCTTGGATCAGGGTTCAAGTTACTGGGATCAGCTTGGTAAAAGGATCCTTTCTTTGAGACCAAAAAGCTCTCAAATGGAACTGGATGTCCCTCATCTGAACTCTTGCTCCCTGCACAACTGCTGTGGAAGCAGCCATGTGTCCTAGGAGCTGCAGGAAATGTCTTGCTGGTCGGGAGACCTGCAGGGTGAATCAGGAGGCCAGTGAGACTAGGGTCTTTGCCCTGTCCAGGGGAAGGAAGGCCCTGGCTTCCTGTGTGTTCAGTTCTGCACCTATGAAGGTAAGAAGCTGGACAGGCTCTAGAACTCACTTTGAGAGATTCAGAAGGAAACCTAGAGAGGTAAGCAGTTGCTGCGTTATCTGAAGATGTAAATTGACCTGGTCTGGGGACTGGCCTACTATGAGCCAATCGTCCAGGTAAGGAAAGATAGCAATCTTTTGCCTTCTTAGGTAGGCAACTGCTACTGCCAGGCATTTGGTGAATACCCTTGGAGCAGAAGTGAGGCCGAAGGGCATTGCTCTGAACTGGTAGTGGCCTGAGGGCAGCTCGAACCTGAGGTACTTTCGATGGGAGCTTCTGATGGGAATATGGAAGTAGGCATCCTTGAGGTCCAGGGAAGCTAGCCAGTCCCCTGGCCTTAGAGAGGGTAAGATAATTCCCAGAGTCACCATTTTGAACTTTGGCTTTAAAATGTGCTTGCTTAAGTATCTGAGATCCAGGATGGGCCGCCATTCTCCTGTCTTTTTTGGGGTAAGGAAGTACCTGGAGTACACACCTTTGCCCTGGTGTAGGGAAGGAACCCTTTCCACAGCTCTGAGAGCTAGGGGGGTAGAGACCTCTGCCTCTAGGGTGAGTGCCTCTGATGGAGTTGCAGGTGGAAAAGATCTGGCTCTCAGCTTTGGAAATTTTTTGAAGCTGAGAACCAGTCCCTGGCTTACTACTTCCAGGACCCACTTGTCTGATGTTAAAGACTTCCAGTCCTGGACAAAGTAAGTCAGCTTGCCCCCTACAGGTAGAGAAGAATCGGCCCTGGCAATCCCATCAGGGTGCCTGCTTGGCAGGGGCTTTGGGCTGAGGTGAGGAAGCAGGCCTGCTTGTACCCCGTCTGCCTCTCCCTCTAAAGAACCCCCTCTGAGCATAGGCGGAGAAGGAAGTTTGGGTTTGGTAAAAAGGCCTATGAAAAGGCCTGCCACTGCCTCTAGGAAGCTGCTTTTGAGGAGCGGCCTGCCTTTCCTTGGCCTGTGCCCTTCTATAGGAGGTCCTATATTCATCCATTTTCTTCATGTAATTCTCTGTTTGCTCCCCAAACAGAGAATTGCCCACAACAGGAAAATCCATGGCCTTAGACTGGGTATCCTGAGACAGGGCAGTACATCTGAGCCAAGCCATCCTGCGAAGTGCCACAGATGTAGCCATGACTCTTGATGAAACATCATTAGAGTCCACTGCAGTATGAAATTGCACCTTAGATGCCTCAGTACCATCCATAGCCACCTGTTCCAGCTCCCTGGCAAGCTGGTCAGGGACTTGTTTTGCTAGGGCCAGCACAGTATCCCATCTGGATTTCTGGTACCTAGCAGCATAAGCCATATAATTTGCCTGTCTGAGTCCCAAAGATGCTGCCATGTACTGTTTCTTTGCCATAGCATCAATCTTCCTGGAATCCTTCTCAGGGGGGTGTGAAGCTAGGGGAATATTAGCCTGTCAGGCTGCAGCCTGCACTACCCCCACATGGCTGCATTATTGAGTGAGGAAATCAGTGTCGGAGCCTGATAAGGTATACCTCTTGTCCATCCTTTTATCCACAGGAGGTATAGTGTGAGGAGTTTTTAAAACTTTTACTGTCTGTTTCGAAAGATTTATGCAAAGGAATAGACAGTCTCCTAGACTCTGGAATATCCACCATTTCTACATAATCCGGCTCCTCTTGGTCATCAACAGCTTCCTCAACAGGGAGCTGGAGAGTTTCAGCAACTTTTTTATAAAACATGAAATGAGAAGGGGACTCAGAAAGCCTTGGAGGAGAAACCCCTAAGGGTCTATCTGGAGAGATGTCCGAGATCAATGGGCACATCCAGATCTTCAAAACCATATTCACTCTCCTCATATTCCTGTTCCCCCTCCTCTGGTTCATAAAAATCCTCAAAATCATAATCTTGAACCAGTGGAACCGGCCGAACCGAACGCCTCCCTGATGGTGTCGGTTCGGTCGGAACCGGGGCGAGAGACTGGACAATTTGAATTGCTTTAGCTATTTCTTCAGCAGTTGGGGAGAGAACTTTTGGCTCTACGCTAGCTGACTTTCTAGTCCTTTTTGCTGGAACCGGCTCCTCAGAACTGGCTCTACGTCTGCCCGAGGAAGTATCACCCTGGTCAGAGGGCACTCCCTCCGGTTCGGTTGGTACCGAACTGGGCTGGCCATCCGGCTCAGCGGACTTTTTGGCCTCCCTTTCCCTGACCCTACCAACTCTCTTATCTATGGTGGCAGCAGGGAAATTCTGACAAATCTGCAGTCTGAATTGAGGTGGTCAAACCCCAGACAATAGACACATGTGGTGTGTGGGTCAGCCTTAGCAAAAGCTTCCCCACAAACACTACAGTGTTGAAACCCAGTGGGTCCAGTTTTTCTTTTGGGTTTCTCAGACATAATGCCAGCCTAACCAACTTGCCCATTTATGGCAATCCGCCAAGCAAGACACCCTTATCGGTTCCCAACCGTGTCACGGGTGGTGGAAAAAACCATAATGAAATCCGTTTTTTTTAGAACCGATAAGAACCGGGAACCGCACTCTAAAAAATGACTAGTAAATTTAAAGACAACCTGATCAGTTCAAACCGAACCGATAATGAATTACAAGTTCCACACAGAAAAAACTAAATGTAAAACCTATCTATTACTTACATTACCACAGACAGAGCTTGAACCGACCGGTTGCGGTTTAATTTCGGCTGAAAAACCGACAAATAATACTTTTAAACTGACAAAATGAACCGAGAAGAAGGAGAAATCTCCGGAGCGACTGTTCAGTGAGGCGGAGTAAAGAATCTGACAGTTTGCATTTGAAGAACAACAGACAGAGTTTTCAACCAAGCTCGCGCTCTAAGTTCCATGCCTGCATGGAAAGTTAACTATTTCACCTCCGGAGCAGTTCGAAGATGGGGACTCACTGCAATTGTCATAATATAGCAAGACTTCATGTTGTTTGAAACATATTGCATCTGCTTTCTCCACAAGCAGGTTGTGGAGGCATGGCACTGTTGTGCCCAATGCCCCCGCAGCCTGCAGAGGCTTGTCCCCCTTCCCCCAATGCTGTGGCATGCTGTTGCTGACACTAGTTCAGCCAGCATGCCACAACTTTCTAAAAAATCAGCTGCTGCAATCAGGGGCCGCCTCGTCATTGCAGCATCAGTCATCCGCTGCAATGAGGGAGAGACCCGTCATTGCAGGGCGGGGATGTAGGATCCCTGATTTTGTTTGCCGCCGTGTTCACAAACAATATAACCCCATCCCCACCCTGTTTCGTGTTGCTGATGGGGAGCCCATTCCCGTCAGCACTGTGTAACCCCATTTTGTTCCTGCGATAGGGTGCCCAATCCCGTCGCGCAGCCGACCACCCCGTTTTCTTCCTGCCGACAGGGTGCCCAATCCCCGTCAGCACAATAGCCCCCCCGTTTTCTTCCTGCCAACAAGGTGTCCAATCCCCGTCAGCATAATAACCCCACCGTTTTGTTCCTGCTGTCGGGGTGCTCAATCCCTGTCGGCATAATGACCCCCCCTGTTTTGTTCCTGCCGATGGGGGTGCCCAATCCCTCATCGGTTACTGCTTGCCCCCAAACTGAAGCCTCTGCTGGCATGCCGGAAGCCCACCTCAGTGTGCCAGATACCCCTGTGAAGAGAAGAAAAAATTACTCACCTTAGTAATGTTGTTTCTTCTAATGGAGTCTTGCTATATTATAGACATTAGCAGTTTGTTCCAGCTCTAGAACGGCCCCGGAGTGAAATGGCTAAAACCATTCCAAAATAGAATTTTGGCATGAGAGCAGCTCTATCTGTGTCATTTCAAACTTGAACTGTCAGATCTTTGCAGCCAAACTCACTAAGGTCTGTGTGGAAGCTGTAACCTACACTAGCCAAATGGCTACCTAAATAATAACAACCATTGATGGTCCCAACACCCAAGACTCAAGTCAGGGGACCAGAAATACTAACACCATTCTAATAATATGAAAATGGAACATAAGTATAATAAAACACACACATGCTTACACATACACACCCCCAAAGTCCCAAAGGGGACAAAATGCTAACAGGACATAAGTAGTGCCCACACTAAGTTGCCCGCACCCCACCAAGTAGAGGTTCTGAGAGGGGAAGGTTGGGGGGAGGTCTATAATATAGCAAGACTCCATTAGAAGAAACAACATTACTAAGGTGAGTAATTTTTTCTTCAAACAACATGAAGTCTAACTATATTATAGACAATAGCAGAATACACAGCAGTACCTCCATGGAGGAGGGGCAGAACCTACTTAGGGAATAGGCTCTGAAGAACAGCTGTGCCAAACCGAGCATCTCTCCTGGCCTGGACATCCAGGGAGTAATGCTTGGTAAAAGTGTGTACCGTTTTCCAAGTAGCAGCCTGGCAAATCTCTAATAAAGGGATATCTCTGGCAGCAGCTAGAGACGCAGCTGTACCCCTGGTAGAATGAGCCCTCAAACCGGGGGGGGGGGCTCTGCCCACTTTCTGATAACAAAATTGGATACAAGAGACAATCCACCTGGCTATTGATCTCTTAGTGGCAGGTTTGACTTTCCCAACTTCACCATAGGTAAGGAAAAGTTGGAGGGATTCGAACCTGTGACCTTTGGAACACTCTATATAATAACTAAGAGCTCTCTTAACATCCAGGCTGTGCAACCTTCTCTCACCCGAAGAGGAGTGATCAGTGAAAAATACTGGAAGGGAGATAGATTGATTAAGATGGAATCTGAAACCACCTTAGGCAAAAACTTCCTATTAGTCCTAAGGACTACCTTATCCCTGTGGAAAGAAATAAAGTCAGTCTCCACTGACAAGGCTTACAATTCACTAATGCATCTGGCAGAAGTGATAGCCACTAGAAAAACAGTTTTCCAAGTTAGGTACTTAAGCTCTGCAGAAGACAGAGGTTCAAAAGGGGGTTGCATTACCATGTAATCTAACAAAATGGGCAATTCAGCAGATTCTGGGGAAATATTTTTCCCAGCACACCAAATGGAAAACCTTTTCCATTTAGAACTATAAGTAGCCTAGTGGAAGGCTTTCTGGAAGCCTTTAGGATCTCAAGAACACCCTGAGAGAGGTGTAAATCAGCAAACTCTAACTCCTCAAGAGCCAGGCCTTGAGCTTGGGGATTTGAGGTCCGGATACCAAACCCTTCCCTGGGCACAAGTCAACAGATTGTGATTCCTGGGGAGGCACAGGGGAAGATGGACTGTCAGAGACAGAAGGAGTGGGTACCAGGGCTGCCTGGCCCAATCCGGGGCAATCAGAATCACCCTGCAATGCTGAGATCTGATTTTGACTAGTACTTTGAATAGGAGAGGAAAGGGAAAGCAAGAGGAACTCCTCCCAATCCAGAAGAAAGGGCATCCAGGGGAACTGAGCCCAGCACTGGAGGCCTGCAACAGAACAGAGGAAGTTTGTGATTGTCTGGGGCTGCAAAAAGATCTATCTGAGGGACGTCCCACCTGGCAAAAACTATCCCCAGCACTTGAGGATCCAGGGACCATTCGTGATGGCCCTGGGAAATCCCGCTGAGGGCATCCGCTAGGACATTGTCCTTCCCTGGAAGATGAAATGCTACAAGGGAAGTGTTCGGGGAAGAGGCCAGAGACCACAACTTCATTGCCTTGGTGCACAAGGCCGAAGACCGAGTGCCCCTCTGTTTGTTGATGTACCACATTGTTGTGGTGTTGTCTGTTCTGACTTGTATCACCTTGTCGTGGACAGATGCAGAAAAAGCTTGAAGAGCTAAAATGACAGCTCTGAGTTCCAGCAAATTGATGTGGAGCAGAGATTCCTGGGGGGACCAAACTCCCTGAGTGGAAAGGTCGCCCATGTGGGCTCCCCAAGCCAGAAGGGAAGCATCTGTAGTGAGAGTCAAGTCATGAGAAGGGAAATGAAGGGACCCCCACTATTAAATTGCTCTGATCCTGCCACCACTGGAAGCTAGGATCAAGGTTCGAGTCACTGGGACCAACTTGGAAAGGGGGTCTCTTCTCTGAGACCAAAAGGTTCTCAAGTGAAACTGAATGTCTCTCATCTGAAATCTGGCTCCCTGCACAACAGCTGTGGATGCAGCCATGTGCCCCAGGAGCTGCAGAAAGTGTCTTGCTGGTCGAGAGACCTGCCGAGTGAAGGAAGAGGCCAGAGCCACTAAATTCCTTACCCTTTCTGGGGGAAGAAGAAAAAATTACTCACCTTAGTAATTGCTTTTCTTCTCATGGAGTCTTGCTATATTATAACATTAGCAGTCAGCCACTGCAGCTGAACTGCCCCGGAGAGGAAGGAGTTAACTCCAGAGGATCTGAGTTCTACAGCCAGGGCGCTGTGCCCAAAAGCTCTATCTGGCAGTTTCAAATGAAACTGTCAGATCTTTACGAAGCTAACATCAAAGAACAGAAAGTCTGTGTGGAAAAACTACACTAGCCATGGCTACCTACTAGTAGTAGTAACAACAATATAAACAACAAAGAACACCCAGAACCATAATAACAAAAATTGATGGTATTATGGTTCGCTTTACCACCCTTGACAAGCACATTATGAACCCCCTTCCCCAAGACTCAAGTCCAGCAAGGGGCAATATAAATAACCCAAATGAAAGCAACCAGATCCCCAACCCAAAGGAAAGAGGGTAAGGGATAACCACAATGGCATGACACAGTGCTTGCACAATTCGCCACCCCTACCCAAGTAGAGGTTCTGAGAGGGGCAGGAGGGAGGGTGGTTATAATATATGAGACTCCATGAGAAGAAAAGCAATTACTAAGGTGAGTAATTTTTCTTCAAACACCATGAAGTCTTGCTATATTATAACATTAGCAGATTACACAGCAGTACCTCCATGGAGGAGGGTCAGAACCTACTTAGGAAATAGGCTCTGAAGCACAGCTGTGCTAAACCGAGCATCTCTCCTGGACTGGACATCCAGGGAATAATGCTTGGTAAAGGTGTGAACTGTCTTCCAGGTAGCAGCTTGACAAATCTCCAGAATGGGAATGTCCCTAGCAGCCGCTAGAGACGCAGCTGTACCCCTGGTGGAGTGGGCCTCAATCCTGAGGGGTACTCTACCTAGTTTCTGATAACAGAATTGGATACAAGAAACAATCCACCTTGCAATTGTTCTCTTAGTGGCAGGTTTTCCTTTCAACCTCGCCATAGGTAAGAAACAGTTGGAGGGATTCGAACCTATGACCTCTGGTGCGCTCTAAATAGTAGCTTAAGGCTCTTTTGACATCCAAGCTGTGCAGTCTCCTCTCACCTGAGGAAGAATGCTCAGTGAAAAATACTGGGAGAGAGATAGATTGATTCAGGTGGAAATCAGAAACCACCTTAGGCAAAAACTTTCTATTAGTCCTAAGGACTACCTTATTTCTGTGGAAAGAGATAAAATCTTCTTCCACTGACAGGGCCTGTAACTCACTTATGCGTCTGGCAGAGGTGATAGCTACTAGGAAAACGGTTTTCCAAGTTAAATACTTGAGCTCTGCTGAAGACAGTGGCTCAAAGGGGTTACATTAACTGAGCAATGCAAATATTCAGGTCCCAGGCGGACTGGTTCCCAAAAAGGAGGTTAGTATGAAGTAACCCTTAAAAACTTGGAGAACACAGGGTGAGAAGAAAGGGAGGCAGGCTTCCTGCTAACACAAAAGCAGAGACAGCTGCCAGATGAACCTTCAGGGTAGCTGGTCTAAGGCCTAGGAATTCAGATGGACCAAATATTCCAGAAGAATGGGAAGATCAGCAGATTCTGGGATAATCTGCCTCTCAGAGCACCAGATGGAAAACCTCTTCCACTTAGAATTATAAGTGGCCCTAGTGGAAGGCTTCCTAGAAGCCTTTAAAATATCCATGACACCTTGAGAAAGGTGTAAGTCAGCAATTCTAGCTCCTCAAGAGCCAAGCCTTGAGGTGGAGGTTTGAGGTCCAGATACCACCTCTCCCCTGTGCACAGGCCAGTAAGTCGTGGACTCTGGGTAGGCTCAGGGCAGGGTGGACTGCCAGGACAGAAGCAGAGGTACCAGGGCTGTCTGGCCCAATCTGGAGCAATCAGAATCACTCTGCAAGGTTGAGATCTGATTTTTACTAGTACCCTGAAAAGAAGAGGAAAGGGAGGAAAGGCATACAGGAACTTGCTTCCAGTCCAACAGAAAGGCGTCCAAGGGACTGAGCCCAGTACTGGAGGCCTGCAACAGAAAAGAGGAAGTTGATGGTTGTCTGGGCTGTGAAAAGATCTATCTGAGAGTGCCCCATCTGCAAAAGCGGACCCCAGCACTTGTGGATTCAGAGCCCATTAGTGATGGCCCTGAGAAATTCTGCTGAGGGCGTCCGCCAGGACATTGTCCTTCCCTGGGAGGTGAACCGCTATCAGGAGGTGTTCAGGGAGTAGGCCAGAGACCACAACTTCATTGCTTCAGTGCACAAGGCTGAAGACGAGTGCCCCTTAGCTTGTTGATGAACCACATTGTGGTGGTATTGTCTGTCCTGACTTGAACCACTTTGTTCTGGACAGAATCTAAAAACACCGAAGAGCTAAAAGACAGCTCTGAGTTCCAACAGATTGATGTGGAGCAGAGATTCCTGAGGAGACCACACCCCTGGGTTGCAAGATCGTCAGGTGAGCCCCCACCCTAACAGGGAGGCATCCGTGGTGAGGTGAGGAGTGAAAATAGGAATGAGGAACCCCTGTCTTAAATTGCTCTGGACCTGCCACCAGTGGAGGGCTAGGATCAGAGTTTGAGTAACTGGAACCAACTTGGTGAGGGGTCCTTCCTTTGAGACAATAGGCCCTCAAATGGAACTGAATGTCCTCATCTGGAATCTTGCTCCCTGCACGACAGCTGTGGAAGCAGCCATGTCAGGAGTTGCAGAAAATGCCTTGCTGGTCGAGAGACCCGCAGGGTAAAGGAGGATGCCAGGCGATGAGTCTGTCCACCGTTTCGAGGGAAGAAAAGCCCTGGCTAACCTTGTGTTCAATTCTCGCCCTATGAAAGTTAGGACCTGAACCGGTTCCAGAACTGACTTTGGTAAGTTTAGCAGGAATCCCAGGAAGTGAGAAGCTGCTGGGTGACTTGCAAATGGGTTTTCACCTGACCTGGAGACTGACCCACAATGAGCCAGTCGTCCAGGTAGGGAAACACAGCAACCCCTTGCCTTCTTAAGTGAGCTACTACTACAGCGAGACATTTTGTGAATACCCTTGGCGCAGAGGTCAGGCCGAAGGGCATTGCCCTGAACTGGTAGTGGCCTGAGGCAGTTCAACCTGAGGTACTTTTGGTGAGAAGGCCTGATCAGAACCATGAAAATAGGCATCCTTGAGGTCCAGGGAAGCTAGCCAGTCCCTGGCCTTGGGAAGAGCAATATCATTGCCAAGTCAACATTTTGAACTTTGGTTTCAAAAGATGCTTGTTCAGGTACCTTAAATCTAGAAAGGCCTCCATTCTCCTGTCTTTAGGGTAAGAAAGTATCTTGAATAAAGCCCCTTGCCCTGATGGCAAGGAGGAACCCTTCCACTGCTTTGCAGTCAGAAGAAAAACCTCTGCTTCCAAAGCAAGGGTTTCTGAAGGATTGCAGGTGGAAAATGTCTGGCTCTCATCTTTGGAAAGTGTTTGAAGCTGAGAACCAGACCCTGGCCTATTACCTCCAGAACCCATCTGTCCGTGAGTTGGGGACAGCCAGTTCGCTGAAATAGGCCAACCTCCCCACTGGTACAGGAGAATCGGCCCTGGGCACCCCATCAGGGTGTCTGCTTAGCAACAGCCTTAGGCTGAGGGGAGGGGGACGGTCTACTTGTGCCTCGTCTACCCCTGCCTCTGAAGAAACCCCTCTGCGAGACAGCAGAGGAGGCTTGAAATTGGTAAAAAGGCCTGGAAAAAAGCCTGCCCCTACCTCTGGGAGCATGCCTTTGTGGCATGGCATGCTTCTCCTTAGCCTGGGCACTTTTGTAGGTAGTTCTGTATTCATCCATCTTTTCATATAGTTTTCTGTTTGCTCTCCAAACAGAAATTTCCCACTACAGGAAAATCCATAGCCTTTGACTGGGTATCTTGGGACAGATTAGTGCATCTGAGCCATGCCAACCTACGGAAAGCTACAGAAGTGGCCATGACCCTAGAGGAAACATCATTAACATCAACAGCAGTATGAAATTGAACTTTAGAGGCTTCAATGCCATCAGCAGCCACCTGTTCCAACTCACTAGCCAGCTGGCCATGGGCCTGCTTGGCTAACTACAATACTGTGTCCCACCTAGATTTCTGATATCTAGCCACATAAGCCATATAATTTGCCTGCCTGAGTCCCAAAGAAGCTGCCATATACTGTTTCTTCGCCATGGCATCAATCTTCCTGGAATCCTTATCAGGAGGATGTGAGGCCAGAGGAATAGCCTTGTCACAGGCTGCAGCTTGTACCACACCTACATGACTACACTGTTCAGTAAGGAAGTCTGTATCCGAGCCTGACAAAGTATACCTTCTGTCCATTTTTTTATCTACAGGAGGGACAGAATGAGGATTTTTTAAAATCTTTGTTGTTTGCTTCCTAATGACTTATGCAAAGGAATAGACAACCTCCTAGACTCTGGAATATCCATCATTTCCACATAATCAGGCTCCTCTTGCTCATCCACAGCCTCCTCTAAAGGAAGCTGGAGGGTTTCTGCAACCTTTTTGTAAAAAATAAAGAAAGAAGGGGACTCAGACAAAATAGGAGGAGATTCTAAAGGTCTGTCTGGAGAAATGTCTGGTTCAATGGGCACGTCCAGACCCCCAGCCACACATATATGATCAAATTCCTCCTCCCCTCCTGTGGTTCATAAAATCCTCAACTTCAAAATCCTGAACCACTGGGACTGACGAACCAACCTTTTACCAACTGTTGGTGGTTCTACAGATCCCTGAGACAGTGACTGGACAATCTGAATGGCTTTAGCTATCTCTGCAGCAGTTGGAGACACAATTTTGGACCCCAAACCTACTGATTTCCTTGTCTTTTTACTCGGGACTGGTTCCTCTGAACCAGCCTTCCTTTGGCCCGAGGAAGTCTCGCCCTGGTCAGAGGGCACTCCCTCTGGTCCAGTGGGTACTGGACTGGGCTGGCCATCCGGGTCAGCGGACTTTTTGGCCTCTCATTCCCTGAGCCGGCCCAATCTCTTTTCCAGGGTGGCTGCAGGGAAATTTTTACACACCTGGCAGTCTGACAGGAGTGGTCAGCCCCAGACAATAAACACAAGTGGTGTGTGGGTCAGCCTTGGCAAAGGCCTCCCCAGAACATCACAGTGTTGAAACCATGGGCCCGGTTTTCTTTGGGTTTCTCAGACATAATGCCAGCCTAACCAAAACTTGCCCTTTGATGGCAGTGCCAGGCAAGACACCCTTATCGGTTCCTAACGTGTCACGGGTATTTGAAAAACGTTATAATTCTGTTTTTTAGAACCGATAAGAACTGAACCGCACTCTAAAAACCCACTGTACACTTTTAAAATGTAGAAATAACAAACCGATCGGTTCAAAACCGAACCGATAATTAATTTTCCACACAGACTTAAAATTTAGTACTTACGGTTTACCAGATAGAGCTTTAAAACCGAAATGCGGTAAAATAATGACTTTGCGGTTCAAATGACCGAAAAATACTCGCGAACCGAGAATGAACCGAGCTGAAGGAGCTGATCTCCGGAGCGACTGTTCAGTGAAGCGGAGTAAAGAATCTGACAGTTTCATTTGAAACTGCCAGATAGAGCTTTGGGCACAGCGCCCTCGCGCTGTAGAACTCCAGATCCTCTGGAGTTAACTCCTTCCTCTCCGGGGCAGTTCAGCTGCAGTGGCTGACTGCTAATGTTATAATATAGCAAGACTTCATGGTGTTTGAAAGGCTCTGGCTAGCTTTGTGTCCAATTCTGCCCCTATAAAGGTGAGTACCTGGACTGGTTCCAGAACCGACTTTGGTAGGTTTAGCAGAAAACCCAGGGAGGTGAGAAGCTGCTGGGTGACCTGCAGGTGAGATTTTACCTGTTCTGGGAACTGGCCTACAATGAGCCAGTCGTCTAGATAGGGAAAAACAGCAATCCTCTGCCTCCTTAAGTGGGCCACTGCCACTGCTAGACACTTTGTGAATACCCTTGGAGCAGAGGTAAGGCCGAAGGGCATTGATCTGAACTGGTAATGACCTGAGGGCAGTTCAAATCTGAGGTACTTTCGATGGGATCTTCTGATTAGGACATGGAAATAGGCATCCTTGAGGTCCAGGGAGGCTAGCCAGTCCCTGGCCTGAGGAAGAGTAAAATCATTGCCAGAGTTACCATTTTGAACTTTGGTTTCAAAAGATGCTTGTTCAGATATCTGAGATCTAAAATGGGCAGCCATTCTCCTGTCTTTTTGGGGTAAGAAGTATCTGAATACAGACCCCTGCCCTGATGCGGGGAGGAACCCTTTCTACTGCTCTGAGGCTAACAGGGATGAGACCTCTGTTTCCAGGCGAGGGTCTCTGAGGCACTTGCAGGTAGAAAAGTCTGCTTCTCAACTTGGGAAACTTTGAGCTGAGAACCAGACCCTGGGTTACTACTTCCAGAACCCACTTGTCTGAGGTTAAAGAAGCCCAATTCTGACTGAAGTAAGCCAGCCTGCCCCCCACTGGTACAGGAGAATCGGCCCTGGGCACCCCATCAGGGTGCCTGTTTCGCAGGAGCTTTAGGCTGGGGGGTGGGAGCAGGTCTGCCCACCCCTCGTCTGCCCCTGCCTCTGAAGAAGCCCCTCTGAGCATAGGCAGAGGAGGCCTGAGTCTGGTAGAAAGGCCTGTGAAAAGGCCTACCCCTACCCTGGGGCATGCCTTTGAGGAGTGGCTTGCCGCTCCTTAGCCTGGGCACTCTTGTAAGTAGTCCTATATTCATCCATCTTCTTCATGTAATTCTCTGTCTGCTCTCCAAACAGAGAATTTCCCAACACAGGAAAATCCATAGCCTTAGTCTGGGTATCCTGTGACAAACTAGTACACCTGAGGAAGGCCCACCTACGAAAAGCTACAGATGTGGCCATGACCCTAGAGGAAACATCATTAACATCCACAGCAGCATGAAACTGAACCTTAGAGGCTTCAATGCCATCAGCAGCCACCTGTTCTAGTTCACTAGCCAGCTGGCCATGGGCCTGCTTGGCCAATTGCATAACAGTATCCCATCTAGATTTCTGATACCTAGCTACATAAGCCATATAATTTGCTTGCCTGAGTCCCAGAGAGGCTGCCATATACTGTTTTTTTTCCATGGCATCAATCTTCCTGGAATCATTGTCAGGAGGATGTGAAGCCAAGGAATATTAGCTTTATCACAGGCAGCAGCCTGAACTACTCAACATGACTGCATTGCTGAGAAAGGAATTCTGTATCAGGGCCTGACAATGTATACCTTCTGTTCATCTTTTTATCTACAGGAGGCACAGAATTAAGAGCTTTTAAAATTTTAATTGTTTGTTTCTAAAGACTTATGTAAAGGAATAGACAATCTCCTAGACTCTGGAATATCCATCATTTCTACAAAATCAGGCTCCTCTTGCTCATCCACAGCCTCTTCTAAAGGAAGCTGGAGGGTTTCAGCAACTTTTTATAAAACATTAAATGAGATGGGGACTCAGACAGCACAGGGGAGATTTTAAAGGTCTGTCTGGGGAGATGTCGGTTCAATGGGCACACCCAGACCTTCCCAGCCACATTCATACTGTTCATAATCCTCCTCCCCTCCTCTGGTTCATAAAATTCCTCAATATCATAATCCTGAACCACTGGGACCGGACGAACCGACCTTTTACCAGATAGTGGTGGTTCGGACGGACCCTGAGACAGTGACTGGACAATTTGTATGGCTTTTGCTATCTCTGCAGCAGTTGGAGAAGGAATTTTGGACTCCAGACCTGCTGATTTTCTTGTTTTCTTTATTGGAATTGGTTCCTCAGAACCAGCTTTTCTTTGGCCCGAGGAAGTCTGGCCCTGGTCAGAGGGCACTCCCTCTCTGTTCGGTTGGCACCGAACCGGGCTGGCCATCCGGGTCAGTGGACTTTTTGGCCTCTCGTTCCCTGAGCCTGCCCAATCTTTTTTCCAGGGTGGCTGCAGGGAAATTCTTACATACCTGGCAGTCTGACTGGAGGTGGTCAAACCCCAGACAATAAACACATGTGGTGTGTGGGTCAGCCTTGGCAAAGACTTCCCCACAAACATCACAGTGTTGAAACCCAGTGGGCCGGGTTTTTCTTTTGGGTTTCTCAGACATAATGCCAGCCTAACCAAAAACTTGCCCTTTTATCGGCAGTGCCAGGCAAGACACCCTTATCGGTTCCTAACCGTGTCACGGGTATTGGAAAAAAACGTAATAAATCCGTTTTTTTTAGAACCGATAAGAACCGGGAACCGCACTCTAAAATAGTAACTTTTAGTTTTAAATGAGTTTTAAACCCACTGATCGGTTCAAAACCGAACCGATAACTTACAAGTTCCACACAGACAAAACCTTCATTTACTTACGGTTACCACAGTTAGAGCTTGAACCGAACGGTTTTGGAGTTAAAATAAAACTATTCTCGGTTAAATCCAACTGAGAAAACACTTTTTAAACCGAGAAATGAACCGAGCAGAAGGAGAAATCTCGGGCGACTGTTCACTGAGGCGGAGTAAAGAATCTGACAGTTCAAGTTTGAAATGACACAGATAGAGCTGCTCGTGCCAAAATTCTATTTTGGAATGGTTTTAACCATTTCACTCCGGGGCAGTTCTAGAGCTGGAACAAACTGCTAATGTCTATAATATAGCAAGAATTCATGTTGTTTGAAAAATGGTCCATAGCGTCTTTGTTTTTCACCTGAAAAATGAAAGCAGTCATAATGCTCACTTCTGCCCCCCACCATAATCCTCCCACCACTGTGCACCCTGCCTCCCCATACCCCCACCCCATGCACACCTCTGGAGCTCGGGCGCGATGATCTTGATGGACCGGGAACACGTCTGCCTCTTCAAAGCCGACCGCGAAGTGAGGAACTGCCGGTAAGCTATATAATGTAATAAATAAATTTTCAACTTCAGTGCATATCTATGGCATTTTTGGGAAATTTTTTCACCAAATTTTCAACATGGGTTTTTTGGGACCCCTCCTCATGAATTCTTCAACTGTCATGTCGTTAATCGGGTCCAAAAGGTGGTTTCACGGTCACTGTGCGGAATCACCCTTCGGGGCTGATTAATGAAACGACAGTGCCAGTGTTCATGAGGTGGGCTCTCAAAAAGTCTATTTTGCAAATTTGGTGGAAACAATCCAAAAAATGACTGTTTTACATGCATGCGTTGTGCAGTTGCTATGCATGCTAGTAACTTCATGAATTTACAATATTTTCACGCCAGATTTTCAGCACTGACATTTCGTCACACTTCCTTGTGAGCAGTACAGCTGTCATTGTTCACATCCTGGCCAAAACGTGTTTTTGCACTTCCGGTGCAGAAGAAAAAATTACTCACCTTAGTAATGTTGTTTCTTCTAATGGAGTCTTGCTGTATTCTGACAATAGGAGTGAGTCCCAACCTTTGAACTGCCCCGGAGATGAAAGAGTTAACTTTCCATGCCAGGCATGGAACTCTGAGCTCCAGCTCGGTTGAGACTCTGTCTGTTGCTGTTTGAACTCAAACAGTCAGATCTTTACTAGCTAAACTCACTGAGGTCCTGTGTGGAAGCTGAAACCTACACTAGCCAACTGGCTATTAAATATGATAACAAATGTTTCGGTCCCAAAACAAAGACTCAAGTCAGGAAACCCAAAAAATGAATAAACACAACACCCACTCACCTAAAGAAAAGAGGGTGATAATAAAAAGGTGGGGCACCTCCTGAGTGCCAACACTGCTACTGCCCACCCACATCCCAAAACAAAGGTTCTGAGAGGGAAGGAGGGGTCAGAATACAGCAAGACTCCATTAGAAGAAACAACATTACTAAGGTGAGTATTTTTTCTTCAAACAACATGAAGTCTTGCTGTATTCTGACAATAACAGAACTACCAAGCAGTACCTCCATGGAGAGACAGAACCTACTAGGAAATAGGCTCTGAAGCACAGCTGTACCAAACTGAGCATCACTCCTAGCCTGGATATCCAGAGAGTAATGCTTGGTAAAAGTGTGAACTGTTTTCCAGGTAGCTGCTTGACATATCTCTAGAATAGGGATGTCCCTGGCAGCAGCCAGGGAAGCAGCTGTACCTCTGGTAGAGTGAGCCCTCAGGCCTGAGGGGGGAACCTTACCCAGTTTTCCATAACAAAATTGGATACAAGATACAATCCACCTGGCAATGGATCTTTTAGTGGCAGGTTTCCCCTTACCGACCTCAACGTAAGTGAGGAACAGTTGGAGGGAGTCAAACCTGTGACCCTTGGTACGCTCTATGTAGTAGCTAAGCGCTCTTTTCACATCTAAACTGTGCAGCCTCCTCTCGCCAGAGGAGGAATGGTCAGTGAAGTACACTGGGAGAGACATAGACTGATTAAGGTGGAAATCTGAAACCACCTTAGGCAAGAACTTCCTGTTAGTCCTGAGGACCACTTTTATCTCTATGAAGGAGATAAAATCAGGCTCCACTGACAAAGCTTGTAATTCACTTGTCGTCTGGCAGAAGTGATGGCTACAGAAACACAGTCTTCCAAGTCAAGTACTTAAGCTCTGCTGAAGACAAAGGCTCAAAGGGGGTTGCATAAGCTGAGCAATGCAAACATTAAGGTCCCAGGCAGGGCAGGGTCCCTGAATGGAGGGGCTGGTGTGCAATCCTTGAAAAACTTGAAGAATACAGGATGAGCTGAAAGAAGAGGCTTACCTACTGAAATAAAAGCAGACACAGCTGCCAGATGCACTTTCAGTGTCACACTAGTCTTAAATCCACATTCACTCTCCTCATACTTCTCTTCCCCCCTCCAGTTCATAATATTCTTCTAAATCACACTCTTGAACCCGGTGCAACCCGTGAACAGCCTGCCTAGCGGTGCGGTTCGGTCTGAATCGAGGAAAGCGACTGGACAATTTTGATCGCTTTGGCTATTTCTTCAGCGGTTGGAGAGAAAGTTTGGCTCCACACCAGCTGATTTTCTTTCTAGTTCTTTTGCTGGAACCGACTCCTCGAAGTCGGATCTCCTTGCCCGAAGAAGTCTTGCCCTGGTCAGAGGTCACTCCTTCTGATTCGGTTTGAACCAAGCCAGGCTAAGCATCCGTTCAGCGGACTTTTTGGCCTCCTTTCCCTGAGCCTACCAACTCTCCCTTTTCTAGAGTTGCTGCAGGGAAACTTTTACAAATCTGGCAGTCTGCATTGAGGTGGTCAAACCCCAGACAATAAGCACAGGTGGTGTTGGGGTCAGTCTTGGCAAAGACTCCCCCACACACACTGCAGTGTTGAAACCCAGTGGGTCCAGTTTTTCTTTTGGGTTTCTCAGACATTGTGCCAGTCCTAACCAAACTTACCCTTTTATGGCAATCCGCCAGCCAAGACCCTCTTATCGGTTCCTGACCGTGTCACGGGTCGTGGAAAAAACGTAATAAAATCTGTTTTTTTTAGAACCGATAAGAACTGGTAACCACACTCTAAAAGTACAATTTAAGATTTTTTAACAACTTGATCGTTTCAAACCGAACCGATGAACCGTTTACAAGTTCCACACAGAACAGAGTAAAATATAACCTATCTAGTACTCACAAATACCACAGACAGAGACTGAACCGACAGGTTACGGTTTAAATTCGGTCGAAAACCGAGAAAAGCGGTACTTTAACTGACAAATTGAACCAAGCAGAAGGAGAAATCTCCAGAGCGACTGTTCAGTGAGGCGGAGTAAAGAGTCTGACGGTTTGAGTTTAAACAGCAACAGACAGAGTCTCAACCGAGCTCGAGCTCAGCATTCCATGTCTGGCATGGAAACTTAACTCTTTCATCTCCGGGGCAGTTCGAAGGTTGGGACTCTCTGCTACTGTCAGAATATAGCAAGACTTCATGTTGTTTGAATCAAGTACTCATTCAGATGTGGTGTCTGTTTTAAGATCAGCATACTGGTGTGGACACTACAAACAGAACCCCAGTTCTTTAAGCAGTCTTATGAAGAGTAAAGGCTTCTCGAAGCACTGGGGTTCTGTTTATTGCACTGCAAGTGGGCTGCATCTAATTCAATAAGTTACTGTACCTTACATGTGGATGTAGGGTAGGCCCAACTATAAATAAACGCTGCACCTGAATTAACACATAATGCAATTGTAACATAAAATTTGTCAGCAGAGAAGGACCGCTCAGACCATCCAGTCTGGTGAAGTGTTCTCTACCTACGTGTAATTCCTGCCTGTATATGTTAGTGCATGTCTTATTCTGCCTGCGTCCATCAGGACCTCCTTGAGAATGAGCTTGCTTAATGGATTTCTCCTACAATGAGCTTGAACCTACTCCACTTCCATGGCCCTATTGATCACCGTTAACCCCCCTCCTTCTCCTTTCTGTAATATACCCTAGTGTTTATCCCATGCATACTTAATGCCCCCTACTATTTTAGTTTACACCACTTCTCCTGGCAGTCTGTTAAAGGCATCTACCACCCTTTCAGTAAAGAAATATTTCTTCACATCTATCCTGAATGCTCCCTCCCGAGCTTCATTGTATGTCCCTTGGTTTGGGTGCTCATCCTCATTTGAAGGAAACTCCCCAACTGCACCCTCTTTACCCCTGTGAGGTACTTTGTAGGTCCTGATCATGTCACCTCTCGGCCTCCTCTCTTCCAGAGTGTATATGCTGACATTCTTCAGCCTTTTCTTGAAGGGATTCCTGTAAAAATTCTGAACCATTTTAGTTGCCCTCCTCTGGAAAACCTCCACCTTATGTCCTTTGTGTAGTGCAGACTCTAAAACTGGACACAGTAGTCCAGCTGGGGATATACCAAGGAGTGATACAATGGCAGCACAACATCCCTCATCCTCCTACTGGAGATGCCAGTCCTTATGCACCCCAGAATCCAATTTGCCTTGCCCATAGCCTTGTCACATTGTACTGCCATCTTGAGGTCATCTGTTATAATAACCTCAAGGACCCTTTCATGTCTAATGAGTATCAGTACCTTCCCCCATCGTATACCCAGCATTGGGGTTCCTGTGCCCTTGGTACATGATTTTACACTTGTTGTCACTGAACCCCAAGTAAGTAAGAAAATGGAACTGATTTGAATTAATTGCAGACTTTTAAGCAGCTTTTCAGGGAGTGTGTATGTGTGTGTTTGGGGGGGATCTGGTACTGGCAGTACCTCCAAGAATGCCACCGACTTCCCCTCACACTGCCTGCCCAAATACTCAAGCCTCCCCCTCACTACTTCCATAGTGTCCCCCAAGTCGTTTGTACCCACATGCAACAGTAAATGAGGGTTCTTCCTGCCCCTTGCTGCACACTTGAGCAGTGCCTGCCCTGACCCTCCTGCACTGAACCTGGGGACAGCTTCAATCAAAATATGGCTGTGTCTTTCCCCCTTTCCACCCCATCTCACCCATTTCAATATAGAATCCCCCAGGATGAGTACCCCCTGCCCCTGACCCCCTTTCCTTTTAATGCCCCTTCCACCACCCCAGTATTCATTCTTCATTGTCCCTTAGCCCTGCCAACTGCACTCTCTGTGACTTATATATCTGTACTCCCTACTTCCGCCTCATCCATTTTCTCTGCCTTATTCCTTCCATCCCCCTTGAGCCCCTTCCCAGCCTGATTACTTCCTACTGGGCATCCCATGTCAACCTCCCCTCCTCCCCTGTTGATTTCCAACCCCTCTCCTGTTGTCGATTTAGAGCCCCCATTCCCTTCTACCCCAACAGTGATGCCCCTCCCATCCTACCCGCTTCCTGTAACCTTCTCTCCTTCAGTCACCACCCCTCCTTCCTTACTAGCTCCCTTCTACCATTTTGTTCTCGCTATCTCTTCCCCTACCTGTTGCCATCCCTCTCATGCCCCACTTGTCCTCCCCCCTGCAGTATGTTCCTGCTCCCCCTCTTTGTCCCGTAGCAGAGGTTTGAATCTATTCATAATCGATACCTGTCCTACATCTCTTCCCCCTATCGGTTTCCCCCTCCTACTTGTTCCTCCTCCGTGCCACCCCTGGTGCCTCCATACCCACAGCCATCTGCTCTCTCCCCTGGTACTCCTTGTGGTGTCTTCCTCCCCATCAGGAGGCAGCCCCGCCCTCGCCTCAGGCACCCCCTCCCTTCTCCTCTCTTTTCTGCTAATGTCTCTGATACTGAGGTCTGTTTCAGTCCCTAGTTATTCTTCCTCTGTCCCCCTTTGCCATCCCCTATTCCCCCCCTCAGGATACCTATCATACTCATCTGCCCTGCCACTTACACTCCTCCCTAACCTCCCCAGTTTCTCCCTCAAACTAGCCAGTCATCTACAGACCATACACCCCCCCATCTTCCAAGCCCAGTCCAGGATCATGGCACACCCACACCCTGTACACCTATCCACCCTTCCAACGATGCCCGCCCTAATGACATGTGGCACCTGACCCATTTTGGCACCCATCTTATGCTAGGGACTCTTACTCCCAGGTTCTGTACCCTACTACAACTGTTAGGCCCCTATTTACTCAAATTCCTGTCCCCCCCCACACACTAGTCCCCCTACTGACCCCTTGCCGACGGGGGTAATTCAGGCTCAAATGTCATCAGTTAGACACTGTATTACTGTAGGAATCCTAAAGCCTCCTTGTCCATTTTTCACCCCTCAGCTACCATACTTTTTTTTCTCAGCTCTCATATAGTTTCACTTATGCCAGTTAGAAATCCTATTGCACTCCAAGTATTACTCAGTTCAGTTAGACAAATGAACAGAACAAATAAATATGTATTATTACAAGAATCATAACAGTATAGCTCAGTACTTAGCTCAGTTACAGAAAGAAACAGAAGAAGTAAATCTGTATTATTACAGCAATCCTAGAGCATCCAATCATTGCTTTGTCTCCACTCCAGAGACCATGCTCTAATAGAGGACCACAGAGGACCCTGGGCGGGAGAGTGGGCAAGTGTAAAGTCCTGGCAGAGCTCCGTTGAGCTCGTTCATTCCCTCTCTCTCTCACTTGCTCGTTCTATTTTTCCTGACGCTGCAGGCTGCCCTTTTATACTGGGCTCCTGCTTGCATTGGCACCTTTTTCTGCCCACAATGAAATCTGCAGCAGTCCCAACACAGCTCTGTTGAGCTCGCTCACTGCCCCCTCTCACTCGCTTGTTCTGTTTCTCCTAACGCTGCAGGCTGCCCTTTTGTACTGGGCTCCTGCCTGCATTGGCACCTTTTTCTACACACAAAGAAGTTCACAGCTGTCCCGAAATAGCTCCATTGCAGTCGCTCACTCCCCCCCTCACTCACTTATTCCATTTCTCCTGGTGCTGCAGGCTACCCTTTTGTACTGGGCTCCTGCTTGCATTAGCGTCTTTCAAACAGCATGAAGTCTTGCTGTATTCTGACAAGTGCAGCTAGCCCCAGCCTTTAAACTGCCCTGGAGAACAATGGGTTAACTTTTCTATGCAGGGCATAGAATGTTGCTCTCGAGCTCAGTTGATGTCTCTGCCTGTTGTATTTTGAACTGCAACCGTCAGATTCTTTACTCCACCTCACTGAACAGTCGCTCTGGAGATTTCTCCTGCAGCTTGGTTCGAAGTCGGTTGAAGTGTCGGTTTTCGGTCCGTTTTCTACTGAAATTTAGTTTCCGCATAGACGGTTCAAGTCTCTGTCTGTGGTACCATGAGTACTAGATAGGTTTTGTGCTGTTTTCTTTGTGTAACTTGTAAAAAGTGTGGATCGGTTCGGCTGAACCGATCGTTCAGGTAATTTTTGTATCTTACTTTAGTGTGTGGTTACCAGTCCATATCGGTTCTAAAAAAACTGGGTTTTAGTACGTTTTTTTTCCAAGACCCGTGACATGGTCAGGAACTCATAGGAAAGTCTTGCCTGGCGGTTGCCAAAAAAGGGGTAAGTTTGGTTAGGTTGGCCATATCTGAGAAACCCAAGAAAAAAACCCAGGCCCACTGGGTTTCAACACTGTAGTGAGTGGGGGGAGGTCTTTGCTGCAGCCAATCCCCACCAACTGTGTTTATTGTCTGGGGTTTGACCACTCCTTGATTCAGACTGCCAAATTTATAACATTTTCCCAAATCTACCCTTGAAAAGTGATTAGGTAGACTGAGAAGGGAGTAAAGAAAGTCCATGACGGGATGACCAGCCTGGTTGAGACCCGACCAGACAGAAGAATCGCCCTCTGACCTGGCGATACTTCTTCAGGCCAAGGAGAGCCAATTCAAGGAATCGGTTCGACAAAAGAAAAAGAAAGATAAATCGACCAGTTTGGATCAGAATCTCATACTCCAACCGCAAGATTAAATACTGTAGCCATGATTCATGATTGTGGAATAGCTTCACCGGTTCCGACTGATCCGGCACCTTTTGCGAGGGGACTCGGTTCAGTCGGTTCCCCTGGTTCATGATTATACCCTGGAAGAATTTTATGAACCAGAGTTTGAGGAGGAAGGAGAGTTGGAAGATGAATATGGTGATGGTGAAAGTCTGGATGTGCCTATTGATCCAGACATCTCCCCAGACAGACCTTCAGGTGTTTCTCCTTCTAGGCTTTCTGAGTCCCCTTCCCACTTTATGTTTTACAGAAAGGTGGTTGAGACCCTCCAGCTTCCTATGGAGGAAATAATGGAAGATCAGGAGGAGCATGACTATGTAGAGATGATGGACATCCCAGAGTCCAGGAGACTGTCTATTCCCCTCCACAAATCTTTTGAGAAACAGACACAAAAAATTCTGAAGTCTCCCAATTCCATACCTCCAGTGGACAGAAAAATGGACAAGAGGTATACTCTTTCAAGCTCAGATATGGAGTTCCTTTACCAGCAATGCAGCCATGTTGGGGTTGTACAGACTGCTGCCTGCGATAAGGCAAACATTCCCTTGGCATCACACCCCCAAGACAAGGACTCCAGGAAGATACTGTAGATGCCATGGCAAAAAAGCAGCACATGGCATCTTCCTTGGGACTCAGGCAGGCCAATTATATGGCCTATACAGCCAGATACCAGAAGTCCAGGTGGGACACTGTACTGGCACTGGCTAAACAGGCTTCCCCCTAGCTTGCCAAGGAGCTGGAGGAGGTGGCTGCAGATGGGATTGAGGCATCAAAAGTTCAGTTTCATGCTGCTGTGGACTCCAGTGATGTATCATCAAGAGTCATGGCTACATCTGTAGCTCTTTGGAGAATGGCTTGGCTCAGATATACTAGCCTCTCACAGGATACCCAGGCTAAGGCCATGGATTTCCCTGTAATAGGTAATTCTCTGTTTGGGAGCAGATGAAATTACATGAAGAAAAATGGATGAGTAGGACCACTTACAGGAGTGCTCCAGGCCAGGAGGAGGCAAGCAACTCCTCAGGCAGCAGTCTAGAGGCAGAGGCAGGCCTTTTACTAGGCCTTTTGACCAAGCACAGGCCTCTTCTCCCTTTTCTCAGAGGGTGTTCTTTAGAGGGAGAGACAGATGGGGGATGAGCAGGGCTGCATCCACTCCTCAGCCCAAGGCTCCTGCCAAGCAGACAACCTGATGGGTCTGCCCAGGTCAATTCTCCTACTCCAGTAGGAGGCAGGCTGGCTTACTTTGTCCAGGACTGGATGTCTGTTACCTCAGACAAATGGGTCCTGGAAGTAATAAGCCAGGGACTGGTTCTCAGCTTCAAAAAATTTCTGAAGATGAGAGCCAGATCTTTTCCACCTGCAAGTCTCTCTGAAACCCTTGCCCTAGAGGCAGAGGTTTCATCTCTGCTCACTTTAAGAGCCATAGAGAGAGTACCTATCCTGCACTGGGGCAAAGGTTTGTACTCCAGGTACTTCCTTACCCCAAAAAAGACAGGAGAGTGGTGACCCATTCTAGACCTAAGATATCTGAACAAACATCTTTTGAAACCAAAATTCAAAATGGTAACTCTGGGAATAATCCTTCCCTCTCTAAGGCCAGGGGACTGGCTAGCCTCCCTAGACCTAAAGATGCCTATTTACACATTCCCATCTGGTCCCCCCACAGGAAGTACAGTACCTCAGGTTCCAATTGCCCTCAGGCCATTATCAGTTCAGAGCAATGCCCTTTGGCCTGACATCAGCTCCAAGGGTTTTCACAAAGTGCCTGGCAGTAATTGTTGCCTTCCTAAGAAGACAACAGATTTCCATTTTTCCATACTTGGACGACTGGCTCATAGTGGGCCAGTCTCCAGACCAAGTCAAGTCAGACCTGTAAGTGACCCAGCAAGTGCTCACTTCTTTAGGATTTCTTCTCAACCTACCAAAGTCAGTTCTCAAACCAGTGCAGCTCCTCACCTTCATAGGGGCAGAGCTGGATACGGTAAAAGCAAGAGCCTTTCTTCCCCTGGAAAGGGCAAGAGCTCTCAAGGAGCTGGCTTCTTCATTCAACCTTCAATTGTCTCGACCAGCAAGGCATTTTCTTCAGCTCTTGGGCCATAAGGCAGCTTCTACAGCAGTGGTCAAGGGGCAAGATTCAGATGAGGGACATTCAGTTCCACCTGAGGGCTTTTGGTCCCAAAGAAAGGATTCCCTTACCAAACCTAATCCCAGTGACTCAAACCCTGGTCCAGGCTCTGCAATGGTGGCAGGATCAGGACAATTTGAGGCAAGGGGTTCCATTTGCCACTCAGTCTCATTCAGTGGTCCTTACCATGGATGTTTCCCTGCTGGGCTGGGAAGCCCATTTGGGGGACCTCACCACCCAAGGACTGTGGTCTCCTCAGGAATCGCTTCTACACATCAATCTCCTGGAACTCAGGGCAGTGTTTCTGGCACTGCAAACTTTTTCCCAGTCAGTACAGAACAAGGTGGTTCAGGTCAGAACAGATACCACCACCACCATGTAGTACATCAACAAGCAAGGAGGCACTCAGTCTACGGCCATGTGCACAGAAGCAATGAAGATGTGGTCCCTGGCTTATTCCCTACAAACCTTTCTGATAGCAGTTCACCTTCCAGGGAAGGACAACATCCTAGCAGATGCACTGAGCAGAATATCTAAGGGCCATCACGAATGGGCCCTGGATCCTCTAGTATTAAAGGTGATTTTTTTCAAGATGGGGCACTCCAGAGACAGACCTTTTTGCAGCTCAGACAATCACCAACTTCCTCTTTTTGTTGCAGACCCCAGTCTTGTGCTCCAGTCCCCTGGATGCTCTGACTCTGAACTGGGAAGAGAAATTTATGTATGCTTTTCCCCCTTTCCGTCTCCTGTTCAAAGTTCTAGTCAAGGTAAGGTCACAACCTTGCAAAGTGATTCTGATTGCTCCAGACTGGGCCAGGCAGCCATGGTACCCCTTGTTGCTGTCCCTAACAGTCCATCTTCCCCTGTTTATTCCCAGGAATTACAACCTGTTAACCTCCTCTCAAGGGAGGATTTGGTACCCCAATCTTCAGTCTCTTAACCTCAAGGCATGGCACTTGAAGAGTTAGAGTTTGCAGATTTGCATCTATCTCAGGGGGTTCTGGATATTCTCAAAGCCTTTCAAAAGCCTTCCGTCAGAAGAAAAAATTACTCACCTTAGTAATGTTGTTTCTTCTAATGGAGTCTTGCTATATTCTGACAGTAGCAGTGAGTCCCTACCTTCGAACTTTCCCGGAGATGAAAGAGTTAAGTTTCCATGCCAGGCATGGAACACTGAGCTCCAGCTCAGTTGAGACTCTGTCTGTTGCTGTTTAAACTCAAACCGTCAGATCTTTACTAGCTAAACTCACTAAGGCCCTGTGGGAAGCTGTAAACCTACACTAGCCAACTGGCTACTAAACATAAAACACATTTTGGTCCCAAAACAAAGACTCAGTCAGGAGACCCAAAAATGAAAACACAATCCAACTCATCCCCAAAAAGAAGGGGTGAAAACAAAAGGTGGGCACCTACTGAGTGCCAACACTGCACTACCACATCCCAAAACAGAGTTCTGAGAGGGGGCAGGCGGAGGCCATAATTAGCAAGACTCCATTAGAAGAAACAACATTACTAAGGTGAGTAATTTTCTTCAAACAACATAATCTTGCTATATTCTGACAGTAACAGACTACGAAGCAGTACCTCCATGGAAGAGGACAGAACCTACTTAGGAAATAGGCTCTGAAGCACAGCTGTGCCAAACCCGAGCATCACTCTTAGCCTGGATGTCCAGGGGTAATGTAGTAAAGTGTGAACTGTTTTCCAGGCAGCTGCTTGGCGTATCTCTAGAATAGGGATGCCCCTGGCAGCAGCCAGGGAAGCAGCTACCACCTCTGGTAGAGTGAGCCCTCAGGCCTGAGGGAGGAACCTTACCCAGTTTTTCATAACAAATTGGATACAAGAGACAATCCACCTGGCAATGGATCTTTTAGTGGCAGGTTTCCCCTTGCAGCCTCACCATAAGTGAGGAACAGTTGGAGGAGTCAAACCTGTGACCCTTAGTACGCTCTATGTAGTAGCTAAGTGCTCTTTTCACATCTAAACTGTGCAGCCTCCTCTGCAGAGAAGGAATGGTCAGTGAAGTACACTGGGAGAGACATAGATTGATAGGTGGAAATCTGAAACTACATAGGCAAGAACTTCCTGTTAGTCCTGAGGACCACCTTATCTCTATGAAGGAGATAAAATCAGGCTCCACTGACAAAGCATTAATTCACTTGTGCATCTGGCAAGTGATGGCTACCAAACACAGTCTTCCAAGTCAAGTACTTAAGCTCTGCTGAAGACAAAGGCTCAAAAGGGGTTGCATAAGCCGAGCAATGCAAACATTAAGGTCCCAAGCAGGGGCAGGGTCCCTGAATGGAGGTTGGTGTAAACAAACCCTTGAAAACTTGGAGAATACAGGATGAGCTGAAAGAGAGAGGGCTTACCTACTGAAATAAAGCAGACACTGCCAGATGTACTTTCAGTGTAGCTGGTCTCAGCACCAAGCTATTTAAATGGACCATATAATCAAGGACTGTGGGCAGATCAGCAGATTCTGGGGAAATATGCTTCCCAGAGCACCATATAAAAAATCATTTCCATTTGGAATTATAAGTAGCCCTGGTGGAAGGTTTTCTAGAAGCCTTCAGAATATCCATTACACCTTGGGAGAGGTGTAAATCAGCAAACTCTAACTCTTCAAGAGCCAGGCCTTGAGATTGAGAGATTTGAAGTTCGGGTACCAAACCCTCACCTGAGCACAGGTTAACAGGTTGTAATTCCTGGGAAGACACAGGGGAAGATGGACTGCTAAGGACAGTAGGAGTGGATACCAGGGCTGTCTGGCCCAGTCTGGAGCAATCAGGATCATCTTGCAGGGTTGAGATCTGATTCTGATTAGCACTTTGAACAGGAGAGGGAAGGGAGAAAGCATAGAGAAACTTCTCTTCCCAACTGAGAACTAAGGCATCCAGGGGGACTGAGCCTAACACTGGGGGCCT
The DNA here is from genome assembly GCA_016271365.2 of Neoceratodus forsteri. Taxonomy (NCBI): domain Eukaryota; kingdom Metazoa; phylum Chordata; order Ceratodontiformes; family Ceratodontidae; genus Neoceratodus; species Neoceratodus forsteri. The sequence goes on along the minus strand of CM057456.1, from coordinate 1,378,059,039 downwards.
GCAACAAAAAAGGGGAAGTTGGTGATTGTCTGGGGCTGCAAAAAGATTGATCTGCAGGGGGGCCCCATCTGGAAAATATCACCTCCAAGACCAGGGGGTCCAGTGACCATTCGTGATGGCCCTGGGAAATCCTGCTGAGATCACCTGCCAGGACATTGTTCTTGCCGGCAGGTGAACTGCCATGAGGGAGGTGTTCAGGGAGTAAGCCAGAGACCACAACTGCATTGCTTCGGTGCACAAGGCCGTAGACCAAGTGCCTCTTTGCTTGTTGATGTGCCACATTGTGGTTGTGTTGTCTGTTCTGACCTGTATAACTTTGTTCTGAACAGATTTGGAAAAAGCTTGAAGTGCTAGAAATACTGCTTTGAGTTCCACAGATTGATGTGAAGCAGAGTTTCCTGAGGGGACCACAAGAAAAAATTACTCACCTTAGTAATGTTGTTTCTTCTAAAGGAGTCTTGCTATATTATGACATATGCAGTATAACCCCAGGTTAGAACTGCTCCGGAGGTGAAAGAGTTAGCTTCCATGCAGGGCATGGAATCTTGAGCGTGAGCTCGGTTGAACACTCTGTCTGTTGAAGCTCAAACTTAAACTGTCAGATCTTCTGAGCAAAAACTCACTAAGGTTCTTTGTGGAGCCGTAAACCACTAGCCACTGGCTACTAACTACAAAAACACCTTTTGTTCTTGATCCCAAAACAAAGACTCAAGTCGAGGTTCAAGAAGGAAAATTTAAACATAACACCTAAGCACCCTAGAAGGGTGAAATAAAGTGGGCATCAAAGTGCCAACATTGCACTGCCACCCACATCCCAAAACAGAGGTTCTGAGAGGGGGCAGGCTGGGGGAGGTCATAATATGTAAGACTCCATTAGAAGAAACAACATTACTGGGTGAGTAATTTTTTCTTCAAACAACAGAATCTTGCTATATTATGACATATCTGTTACACATCAGTACCTCCATGGAGGAGGACAGAACCTACTTGGAAAATAGGCTCTGAAGCACAGCTGTGCCAATCGAGCATCACTCCTAGCCTGGATATCCAAGGGGTAATGCTTAGTAAAGTGTGAACTGTTTTCCAGGTAGCTGCTTGACATATCTCTAGGATAGGAATGTCCTGGCAGCAGCCAGAGACGCAGCTGTACCTCTGGTAGAGTGAGCCCTCAGGCCTGAGGGAGGAACCTTACCCAGTTTTTCATAACAGAATTGGATACAAGATACAATCCACCTGGCAATGGATGTTTTAGTGGCAGGTTTCCCTTTACCAACCTCACCATAAGTGAGGAACAATTGGAGGGATTCGAACCTGTGACCCTTGGTATGTTCTATATAGTAACTAAGGGCTCTTTTGACATCTATAAACTGTGCAATCTCCTCTCACCAGGAGGAATGGTCAGTGAAGTACACAAGAAGAGACATGGATTGATTAAGGTGAAAGTCTGAAACCACCTTAGGCAAAACTTCCTATTGGTCCTGAGGACTACCTTATTTCTATGAAAGGAGATAAAATCAGGCTCACTGACCAAGGCTTGTAGCTCACTTGTCGCCTGGCAGAGGTGATGGCTATCAAACACAGTTTTCCAAGTCAGATACTTCAGCTCTGCTGAAGACAATAGCTCAAAGGGGTTGCATAAGCTGGCGATGCAAATATTAAGATCTAAGCAGGGGCAGGATCCTGAACAGGGGTTGGTGTGAAACTAGCCCATTAAAAAACTTGGAGAACATAGGGTGAGCTGAGGGCTTACCTGCTGACAAGAAGACAGATACAGCTGCCAAGTGCACTTTTAGGGTAGCTGGTCTTAGCCCCAAGGAATTCAAATGCACCAAATAATCCAGGATCGTGGGCATACCAGCAGATACTGGGGAAATATGTTTACCAGCACACCATATGGAAAATCTCTTCCATTTTGAATTATAGGTAGCCCTGGTGGAAGGCTTCCTAAAGGCCTTCAAGATATCCAATACACCTTGAGAAAGGTGTAGGTCAGCAAACTCTAACTCTTCAAGAGCCAAGCCTTGAGATTGAGAGATTTGAGGTTCGGATACCAAACTCTCCCTGGGCACAGGTTAACAGGTTGTGATTCCTGGGAAGACATAGGGAAGGGTGGACTGCTAAGGACATGAGGTGTGGTACCAGGGCTGCCTGGCCCAATCTGGAGCAATCAGGATCATCTTGCAGGATTGAGATCTGATTCTGACCAGCACTTTGAAAAGAAGGGGAAGGGAAAGCATAGAAACTCCCTTCCCAACTGAGAGAAGGCATCAGAGGACTGGGCCCAACACTGGGGCCTGCAGCAAAACAAGGGAAGTTGGTGATTGTCTAGAGCTGCAAAGAGATCTATTTGCGGTGCCCCATCCGGCAAATATTACCTCCAGTACTAGGGGATCCAGTGCCCATTGTGATGGCCTGAAATCTTGCTGAGAGCATCCGCTGAGATCTTGTCCTTGCCTGGGAGGTGAACTGCTGAAAAGGGAGGCGTTCAGAGAATAAGCCAGAGACCACAACTTCATTGCTTCGGTGCACAAGGCCGTAGACCGAGTGCCCCCTTGCTTGTTGATGTAGCACATTGTAGTGGTATTGTCTGTTCTGAACTGAACTGCCTTGTTCTGGACAGATGTGGAAAAAACCTGGAGTGCTAGAAGAAAAAATTACTCACCTTAGTAATGTTGTTTCTTCTAATGGAGTCTTGCTATATTATAGACATTAACAGTTTGATCCAGCTCTAGAACTGCCCCGGAGTGAAATGGTTAAAACCATTCCAAAATAGAATTTTGGCACAAGAGCAGCTCTATCTGTGTCATTTCAAACTTGAACTGTCAGATCTTTATGAGCCAAACTCACTAAGGTCTGTGTGGAAGCTGTAACCTACACTAGCCAAATGGCTACCTAAAGAATAACAACCATTGATGGTCCCAACACCCAAGACTCAAGTCAGGGACCAGAAATACTAACACCATTCTAATAATATGAAAATGGAACATAAGTATAATAAAACACACACACGCGTACACATACACACCCCAAAGTCCCAAAGGGACAAAATGCTAACAGGACATAAGTGCCCACACTAAGTTGCCAGCACCCCACCAAGTAGAGGTTCTGAGAGGGACAGGTTGGGGAGGTCTATAATATAACAAGACTCCATTAGAAGAAACAACATTACTAGGTGAGTAATTTTTCTTCAAACAACATGAAGATCTTGCTATATTATAACATTAACAAATACACAACAGTACACCTCCATGGAGGAGGCAGAACCTACTTAGGAATAGGCTCTGAAGAACAGCTGTGCAAACCGAGCATCTCTCCTGGCCTGGACATCCAGGGAGTAATGCTTAGTAAAAGTGTACCGTTTTCAAGTAGCAGCCTGGCAAATCTCTAATAAAGGGATATCTCTGACAGCAGCTAGAGATGCAGCTGTACCCTGATAGAATGAGCCCTCAAACCCGGGGGCTCTGCAGACTTTCTGATAACAAAATGGATACAAGAGACAATCCACCTGGCTATTGATCTCTTTGGCAGGTTTGCCTTTCCCAACTTCACCATAGGTAAGGAAAAGTTGGAGGATTCGAACCTGTGACCTTTAGTGCGCTCTATATAATAACTAAAGCTCTCTTAACATCCAGGCTGTGCAACCTCCTCTCACCCGAAGAGGGTGATCAGTGAAAAATACTGGAAGGAGATAGATTGATTAAGATGGAAATCTGAAACCACCTTGAGCAAAAACTTCCTATTAGTCCTAAGGACTACCTTATCCCTGTGGAAGAAATAAGTCAGTCTCCACTGACAAGGCTCCAATTCACTTATGCATCTGGCGAAGTGATAGCCACTAGAAAAACAGTTTCCAAGTTAAGCTCTGCAGAAGACACAGAGGTTCAAAAGGGTTGAATTAACTGGTCAATGACAAACATTAAGGTCCCAAGCAGAGGCCAGTTCCCGAAAGGAGGATTAGTATGGAGTAATCCCTTAAAAACTTGGAAAACACAGGGATAGAAGGAAGAGGATGACTTTCCTGCTGACACAAAAGCAGACACAGCTGCCAAATGAACTCTCAGGGTAGCTGGTCTGAGACCCAAAAATTAAGATGTACCATGTAATCTAACAAAATGGGCAATTAGCAGATTCGGAAATATTTTCCCAGCACACCAAATGGAAAACCTTTTCCATTTAGAAGTATAAATAGCCCTAGTGAAGGCTGGAAGCCTTTGGGATCTCAAGAACACCCTGAGAGAGGTGTAAATCAGCAAACTCTAACTCCTCAAGAGCCAGGCCTTGAGGTTGAGGGATTGAGGTCCGGATACCAAACCCTTCCCTGGGCACAAGTCAACAGATTGTGATTCCTGGGGAGGCACAGGGAAAGATGGACTGTCAGAGACAGAAGGAGTGGGTACCAGGGCTGCCTGGCCCAATCGGGGCAATCAGAATCACCCGCAAGGCTGAGATCTGATTTTGACTAGTACTTTGAATAGGAGAGGAAGGGGCAAAAGCATGGAGAATTTCCCTCCCAATCCAGAAGAAGAGCATCCAGGAACTGAGCCCAGCACTGGAGCCTGCAACAGAACAGAGGAAGTTGTGATTGTCTGGGGCTGCAAAAGATCTATCTGAGGATGCCCCACCTGGCAAAACTATATCAACACTTGAGGATCCAAGGACCATTCGTGATAGCCCTGGAAAATCCTAACGAGGGCATCCACTAGGACATTGTCCTTCCCTGGAAGATGAACTGCTATGAGAAGTGTTCAGGGAATAGGCCAGAACCACAACTTCATTGCCTCGGTGCACAAGGCCGAAGACTGGAGCCCCCTGTTTGTTGATGTACCACATTGTTGTGGTGTTGTCTGTTCGACTGTATCACCTTATAGTGGACAGATGCAAAAAAAGCGAAGAGCTAAAATGACAGCTCTGAGTTCCAGCAAATTGATGTGGAGCAGAGATTCCTGGGACCAAACTCCCTGGTGGAAAGGTCGCCCATGTGGGCTCCCAACCAGAGGAAGCATCTGTAGTGAGAGTCAAGTCATGAGAAGGGAAATAAAGGGACCCCGCTCTTAAATTGCTCTGATCCTGCCACCACTGGAGAGCTAGGATCAAGGTTCAAATCACTGGGACCAACTTGGAAGGGGTCTCTTCTCCTGAGACAAAAGGTTCTCAAGTGAAACTGAATGTCTCTCATCTGAAATCTGGCTCCTGCACAACAGCTGTGGATGAGCCATGTGCCCAGGAGCTGCAGAAAGTGTCTTGCTGGTCGAGAGACCTGCAGAGTGAAGAAGAGGCCAGAGCCACTAAATTCCCTTACCCTTTCTGGGGCAAGAAAGGCTCTGGCTAGCTTGTGTCCAATTCTGCCCCTATAAAGGTGAGTACCTGGACTGGTTCCAGAGCCGACTTTGTAGGTTTAGCAGAAAACCCAGAGAGGTGAGCTGCTTTGGGTGACCTGCAGGTGAGATTTTACCTGTTCTGGGGACTGGCCTACAATGGCCAGTTGTCTAGATAAGGGAAAAACAGCAATCCTCTGCCTGCCTCCTTAAGTGAGGCCCACTGCCACTGCTAGACACTTTGTGAATACCTTGAGTAGAGGTAAGGCCAAAGGCATTGCTCTGAACTGGTAATGACCTGAGGGCAGTTCGAATCTGAGGTACTTCGATGGGATCTTCTGATTAGGACATGAAATAGGCATCCTTGAGGTCCAGGAGGCTAACGGTCCGTGGCCTTAGGAAGGTAAAATCATTGCCAGAGTTACCATTTGAACTTTGGTTTCAAAGATGCTTGTTCAGATATCTGAGATCTAAAATGGGCGCCACTCTCCTGTCTTTTTGGGGTAAGAAGTATCTGAATACAGACCTGCCCTGATGCAGGAGGAACCCTTTCTACTGCTCTGAGAGCTAACGAGGATGGGACCTCTGTTTCCAGGCGAGGGTGTCTAGAGCACTTGCAGGTAGAAAAGTCTGCTTCTCAACTTGGGAAACTTTTGAGCTAGGAACCAGACCCTGGCTACTACTTCAGAACCCTTGTCTGAGGTTAAAGAAGCCCAATTCTGACTGAAGTAAGCCAGCCTGCCCCACTGGTACAGGAGATCGGCCCTGGGCACCCCATCAGGCTGCCTGTTTACGCTGGGAGCTTTTAGGCTGGGGGTGGGAGCTGGATCTGCCACCCCTCATCTGCCCTGCCTTCTGAAGCAGCCCTGTGCATGGGCAGAGTGGCCTGAGTCTGGTAGAAGGGCCTGTGAAAAGCCTACCCCTGCCCCTGGGGGGCATGCCTTTGAGGAGTGGCTGCTCCTTAGCCTGGGCACTCTTGTAAGTAGTCCTATATTCATCCATCTTCTTCATGTAGTTCTCTGTCTGCTCTCCAGGCAAGAATTTCCCACACAGGAAAATCCATAGCCTTAGTCTGGGTATCCTGTGACAAGCCTAGTACACCTGGAGCCAGGCCAACCCTCGAAACTACAGATGTGGCATGGCCCTAAGAAACATCATTAACATCCACAGCAGCATGAAACTGAACCTTAGAGCTAATGCCATCAGCATCCACCTGTTCTGGTTCACTAGCCAGCTGGCCATGGGCCTGCTTGGCCCATTGCATAACAATATCCATCTAGATTCTGATACCTAGCTACATAAGCCATATAATTTGCTTGCCTGAGTCCCAGAGGCTTATACTATTTTGCCATTGGCATCAATCTTCTAGAATCCTTGTCAGGAGGATGTGAAGCCAAGGGAATATTAGCTTTATCACAGGCAGAGCCTGAACTACTAACATGACTGCATTGCTGAAAGGAATTCTGTATCAGGCCTGACAATGTATACCTTCTGTCCATCTTTTTCTACAGGAGGCACGGAATTAAGAGCTTTTAAAATTTTAATTGTTTGTTTCTAAAAGACTTACGTAAAGGAATAGACAATCTCCTAGACTCTGGAATATCCATCATTTTCTACAAAATCAGGCTCCTCTTGCTCATCCACAGCCTTCTAAAGGAACTGGAGGGTTTCAGCAACTTTTATAAAACATAAAATGAGATGGGGACTCAGACAGCATGGGAATTCTAAGGTCTGTCTGGGAGATGTCGGTTCAATAGGACACCTGGTCCTTAGCCTCATTCATACTGTTCATAATCCTCCTCCCCCTCCTCTGTGTTCATAAAATTCCTCAATATCATAATCCTGAACCACTGGGACCGGACGAACCAACCTTTTACCAGATAGTGGTGGTTCGGATGGACCCCTGAGACAATGACTGGACAATTTGTATAGCTTTTGCTATCTCTGCAGCAGTTGGAGAAGAGAATTTTGGACTCCAGACTGCTGATTTTCATGTTTTCTTTACTGAATTGGTTCCTCAGAACCAGCTTTTCTTTGCCGAGAAAGTCTGGCCCTGGTCAGAGGGCACTCCTCTGGTTCGGTTGGCACCAAACCGGGCTGGCCATCCAGGTCCAGCGGACTTTTTAGCCTCTTGTTCCTGAGACTACCCAATCTTTTTTTCCAGAATTGGCTGCAGGGGAAATTCTTACATACCTGGCAGTCTGACTGAGTGGTCAAACCCCAGACAATAAACACATGTGGTGTGTGGGTCAGTCTTGGCAGACTTCCCCACAAACATCACAGTGTTGAAACCAATGGTCCAGTTTTCTTTTGGTTCTCAGACATAATGCCAGCCTAACCAGAAACTTGCCCTTTTACTTGGTGCCAGGCAAGACACCCTTATCGGTTCCTAACGTGTCATGAGTATTGGAAAAAATGTAATAAATCCGTTTTTTTAGAACCGATAAGAACCGGGAACCGCACTCTAAATAGTAACTTTTAGTTTTAAATGAGTTTTAAACCCACTGATAGGTTCAAAACCGAACGATAACTACAAGTTCCACACAGACAAAACCTTCATTTACTTAAGGTTACCACAGATAGACTTGAACCAGCGGTTTTGCGGTTAAAATAAAACTATTCTCGGTTAAATCCAACCAAGAAAACACTTTTTAAACTGAGAAATGAACCCGAGCAGAAGGAGAAATCTCCGGGCGACTGTTCACTGAGGCGGAGTAAAGAATCTGACCAGTTCAAGTTTGAAATGACACAGTGAATGAGCTGCTCTAGTGCCAAAATTCTATTTTGGAATGGTTTTCAACCATTTCGCTCCAGGGCAGTTCTAGAGCTGGATCAAACTGCTAATGTCTATATTATAGCAAGGACTTTCATGTTGTTTAAAAACTGCTTTGAGCTCAGCAAATTGATGTGGAGCAGAGATTCCTGAGGGGACCACAGCCTTGGGTGGAAAAGGTCGCCCATGTGAGCTCCCACCCCAAAGGGATGCATCTGTAGTAAGGGGTCAGGAATGAGACTGAGGTGAAGGGGAAACCCTTGTCTCAGTTGTTCCTGATCCTGCCACCACTGAGGGCCTGGATCAGGGTTCAGTCACTGGAATCAATTTGGTTAGGGGATCCGTCCTTTGAGACCAAAAGGCTCTCAAATGGAACTGAATGTCCCTCATCTGAAATCCCGCTCCCTGCACCACCGCTGTAGAAGCAGCCATGTGCCCCAGGATTTGTAGAAAATGCCTTGCTGGTCGAGAGACCTGCAGGGTGAAAGAGGAGGCCAGAGACACCAGGGTCCTTGCTCTTTCCAGAGGAAGGAGGGCTCTGGCTTCTTTTGTGTTCAGTTCTGCGCTTATAAAGGTGAAGCTGGACAGGCTCAGACTGACTTTGGAATATTTAGAGGAAACCTAGAGATGTAAGCAGCTGCTGAGTTACTTGTAAATGCAGTTTGACCTGTTCTGGAGACTGGCCTACAATGAGCCAGTCATCCAGATAAGGAAAGATGGCAATCTTTTGCCTTCTTAAATGAGCAACTGCTACCGGCAGGCATTTTGTGAACACTCTTGGAGCCGAGGAGAGGCCTAAGGGCATTGCTCTGAACTGGTATTGGCCTGAGAGCAGTTCGAATCTGAATGACTTTCGATGGGAGCTTCTGATGAGAACATGGAAGTAGGCATCCTTGAGGTCCAGGGAGGCTAGCCAGTCCCTGGCCTTAGAGAAATAAAAATAATCCCCAGGGTCACCTTTTGAACTTTGGTTTTAAAGGTGCTTGTTTAGATACCTGAGATCCAGAATGGGTAGCCATTCTCCCTGTCTTTTTGTGGTAAGGAAGTACCTGGAGTACAACCCTTTGCCCTGGTGTGAGGTAGAACCCTTTCCACGGCTCTGAGCCAGGAGGAAAAACTTCTGCTTCTAGGGCAGAGTGCCTCTGATGGGTTTGCAGGTGGAAAGACCTGGCTCTCATCGTGGGAAATTTTTTGAGCGAGACAGTCCCTGACACTACTTCAGGACCCACTTGTCTGATGTTTAAGACTTCCAGTTCTGGAAAAAGTAAGCCAGCCTGCCCCTACTGGTAGTGGAGAATCGGCCCTGGCTGCCCCATCAGGAGCCTGTTTGCAGGGGCTTTGGGTTGAGGGGTAGAAGCAGGCTTACTAGAGCCCTTCTGCCCCTTCCTCTAAAGAACCCCTCTGGGCATAAGCAGAAGAGAGGCCTGGGCTTGGTAAAAGCGGTCTATGAAAGGCTGCCCCTGCTCTGACTTGCTGCCTTTGAGGAGTGACTTGCCTTTCTTTGGCCTGTGCACTCCTATAGGTAGTCCTCTCCCATCCATTTCTTCATATAATTCTCTGTCTGCTCCCCAAGCAAATTTCCACAACAGGAAAATCCATGGCCTTAGACTGGGTATCCTGTGACAGGGCAGTACATCTGAGCCAGGCCATCCTGCGAAGAGACACAGATGTAGCCATAACTCTAGATGAAACATCATTAGAGTCTACAGCAGCATGGAACTGCACCTTGGATGCCTCAATACCATCAGCAGTCACCTGCTTCAGCTCCTTGGCAAGCTGGCCAAGGGCCTGTTTTGCTAGGGCCAGGACAGTGTCCCATCTGGATTTTTGATACCTAGCAGTATAGGCCATATAATTGGCCTGTCTGAGTCCCAAGGATGCTGCCATGTACTGTTTCTTTGCCATGGCATCAATCCTCCTGGGTCTGTCCGGGAGTGTGAAGCCAAGGAATGTTTGCCTTATCACAGGCTGCAGCCTGCACTACTAACATGGCTGCATTGTTGTGTAAGGAACTCCATGTCTGAGCCTGACAATGTATACCTCTTGTCCATTCTTTTATCCACAGGAGGTATAGTGTTAGGAGTCTTTAAAATCTTAAATGTCTGTTTCCCAAAAGATTTGTGCAGGGGAATAGACAGCCTCCTAGACTCTGGGATATCCATCATTTCCACATAGTCAGGCTCCTCCTGTCATCCATAGCTTCTTCCATAGGAAGCTGGAGGGTTTCAGCCACTTTTTTATAAAACATTATATGGGAGGGGGACTCAGAAAACCTAGGAGGAGACACTCCTGAAGGTCTGTCTGAGGAGATGTCCGGGTAAATGGGCACATCCAGACTTTCAAATCCACATTCACTTTCCTCATACTCCTCTTCCTCCTCCTCCAGTTCATAAAATTCCTCTAAATCATACTCTTGAACCCGATTGGAACCGGCAGACAGCGCCTGCCTGATGGTGCCGGTTGAGGTGGGCCGGAGAAAGCGACTGAACAATTTTGGTCGCTTTGGCTATTTCTTCAGCAGTTGGAGAGGAAAGTTTTGGCTCCAAACCAGCTGATTTTTCTTTTCTAGTTCTTTTAGCTGGAACCAACTTCTCAGAATCGGCTCTCCTTTTGCTCGAAGAAGTCTTGCCCTGGTCAGAGGGCACTCCTTCTGGTTCAGTTTGAACCGAACCAGGCTGGCCATCCGGTTCAGCGGACTTTTTGGCCTCCCTTTCCCTGAGCCTACTAACTCTCTTTTCTAAGGTAGCTGCAGGGAAACTTTTACAAATCTGGCAGTCTGCATTGAGGTGGTCAAAACCCAGACAATAAACACAGGTGGTGTGGGGGTCAGCCTTGGCAAAGACTTCCCCACACACACTGCAGTGTTGAAACCCAGTGGGTCCGGTTTTTCTTTTGGGTTTCTCAGACATTGTGCCAGTCCTAACCAAACTTACCCTTTATGGCAATCCGTCAGGCAAGACCCTCTTATCGGTTCCTGACCGTGTCACATGAGTCGTGGAAAAAAGCATAATAAAATCTGTTTTTTAAAACTGATAAACCAGTAACCACACTCTAAAGTACAATTTAAGATTTTTAACAACAGTCAGTTCAAACGAACCGATGAACCATTTACAAGCTCCACACAGAACAGAGTAAATATAACCTATCTAGTACTCACAAATACACAGACGAGACTGAACCGACTAGTTCCGGTTTAAATTCGATCAAAACTGAGAAAGCAGTACTTTAACCACAAATTGAACTGAGCAGAAGGAGAAATCTCCAGAGCAACTGTTCAGAGTGAGGCAGAGTAAAGAATCTGGCGGTTTGAGTTTAAAGCAGCAACAGACAGAGTCTCAGCGAGCTCGAGCTCAGCGTTCCATGCCTGGCTGGAAACTTAACTCTTTATCTCGGGGCAGTTCGAGAGGTTGGGACTCACTGCTACTGTCAGAATATGGCAAGACTTCATGTTGTTTGAAGGATTATAACTCAAATGGAAGAGATTCAGCATTTGGTGTTCAAGAGCATATCTCCCCAGATACTGCTGAATTGCGTACAGTTCTGGATTATATGGTTCATCTTAATAGCCCAGGCCTCAGAACAGTTACTCTCAAGGTACACTTGTCTGCTGTTTCTGCTTTCCTGTCAGTAGGTAAGTCTTCCTCACTGTCATCTCACCCTGTATTCTGTAAGTTTTTCAAGGGATTGCTTCATACCAATCCCCTCTTTAGGGACCCTACTCCTGCTTGGGATCTTAATGTTTGCATTGCCCAGCTTATGCAACCCCCTTTTGAGCCTCTGTCCTTAGCAGAGCTTAAGTACTTGACTTAGAAAACTGTGTTTTTGGTAGCCATTTCCTCTGCTAGACGCATTAGTGAATTGCAAGCCCTGTCAGTGGAACCTGATTTCATCTCTTTTCACAGAGATAAAGTGGTCCTTAGAACTAACAGAAAGTTCTTGCCCAAAGTGGTTTCAGATTTCCACCTGAATCAGTCTATGTCTTTCCCTGTTTTCTTCACTGATCATTCTTCATCAGGGAAGAGAAGGCTACACAGTTTGGATGCTAAAAGAGCCTTAAGCTACTACATAGAGCATACCAAGGGTCACAGGTTTGATTCCCTCCAGTTGTTCCTCACTTATGGAGAGGTAGGAAAGGGCAAACCTGCCACTAAGAGAACTATTGCCAGGTGGATTGTGTCTTGTATACAATTCTGCTATGAGAAACTGGGAAATATTCCACCCTCAGGCCTGAGGGCTCACTCTACAAGAGGTACAGCTGCTTCCCTGGCAGCTGCCAGGGATATCCCTCTCTTAGAAATCTGTCAAGCAGCCACCTGGAAAATGGTACATACTTTTACCCGGCATTACTCTCTGGATATCCAGGCTAGGAGTGATGCTCGGTTTGGCACAGCAGTACTTCAGACCCTATTCCCAAAGTAGGTTCTGTCCCTCCTCCTTGGAGGTACTGCTTGGTAGTCTGCACTTGTCAGAATGTTGTTTGAAGAAAAAATTACTCACCTTAGTAATTATGTTTCTTCTAGTGGAGTCTTGCTGTATTCTGACCTCCCCCTGCCTCCCCTCTCAGAACCTGGATCTTTTCAGATGTAGTGGGCAGGCGCAGTGTTGGCACCTCAGGGGTGCCTCCTTAAACCCTCTGTTATTTATGGGGTGATATGTTATTTCAATTTTAATTGTTTTTTGTGTTTTGGGTTTCCTGACTTGAGTCTTCCCTTGGGAACCCAAAAAAATTTTTTTCTGCCAGTTGGCTAGTAACATTTTTATAATTTCCACATACAACACCTAGTGAATTTTGCTCGTAAAGATCTGACAGTTGCAGTTCAAAATACAACAGGCAGACACATCAACCGAGCTCGAGAGCAACATTCTATGCCCTGCATAGAAAAGTTAACCTATTGTTCTCCGGGGTGGTTTAAAGGCTGGGGCTAACTGAACTTGTCAGAATACAGCAAGACTCCACTAAAAGAAACATAATTACTAAGGTGAATAATTTTTTCTTTTCTGCCCACAGAGAAATCTGCAGCAGTCCCAACAGAGCTCCACTGAGCTCGCTCACTGCCTGTCTCTCACTCGCTCATTCTGTTTCTCCCAGCGCTGCTGACTGCCCATTTGTACTGGGCTCCTGCTGGCATTGGCACCTTTTTCTGCCCACAAAGAAATCCACAGCAGTCATGATAGAGCTCTGTTGAGCTTGCTCAGTCCTCCTCTCTCACTCGCTCATGTTGTTTCTCCCATCGTTGCAGGCTGCCCTTTGTACTGGGTCCCTGCCTGCATTGGCCATGCCCTATTCTCCACAAAGAAATCTGCAGCTGTCCTGACAAGGCTTAGGTTGGAATTCAGTTCATTCCCTCCTCACCTACTCTCTCATTCTGTTTCTCCGGTGCTGCAGGCTGCCCTTTTGTACTTGGCTAATGCATTGGTGCCTTTTTCTGCCCACAAAGAAATCTGCCGCAGTTCTGACAGAGCTCAGTTGAGCTCGGTCACTTCCCCCACTCACTCGCTCATTCTTAATCTGTCCCAAACACTGATTTCCCACAGCGACCTTGCTTTTCTGTGGCAGGAGTGCAAAACCATATTTTGGCCAGGATATGAAAAATGAGAGCTGTACTGTTCATAAGGAGGTGTGAAAAAATACCAGTGTTGAAAATGTGGCGTAAAAAGATTACAAATTTGCGAAGTTACAAGGGTGCGTGGAAACAGTTCAATGCATGCTTGTAACACAACCATTTTATGGACTTTCATCACCAAAATTTTCAACATAGGCATTTTAGGACCTCTGCTCATGAACAGTGTCACTGTCATTTTCTTAATCTGTCCTGAACACTAATTTCCCACAGCGACTGCGCTATTCTGCACGTGAAGTGTGAAAACACATTTCAGCCAGGATGGAAAAAATTACAGCTGTACTGTTCATAAGGAGGTGTGAAAAAATGCCAATGTTGAAAATCTGGTGAAAAAATATTGCAAATTCGCAAAGTTATGGGTGTGCATAGCAACTGCGTAATGCACACACGTAAAACAGGCATTTATTTGATTTTTTCCACCAAATTTGCAACATAGGCTTTTTGAGAGCCCACCTCATGAACACTGGCACTGCCATTTTGTTAATCAGTCCCGAAAGGTGATTCCATGTAGTGACTGAGAAATCACCTTTCAGGGCTGAATAACGCCATGACAGTGGCTGAATTCATGAGGAGGTGTCCCAAAAACTCCCATGTTGAAAATTTGGTGCCAAAATTCCAAGAAATGCCTGAGATATGCATCAAAGTTGAAAAAACCCTATTTATGCCATTATACAGCTTACCAGCATTTCCTCAGTTCGTGGTTGAGTTTCAAGAGTGCAGATATGTTCCCGGTCCACCGAAGATCATTGTGCCAAGCTCTGGAGGTAAGTACAGGGTGAGTGGGTGTGGGGAGGTGTGGGCACGCAGTGGGAGGGTGCGGGTTGGGGAGGGGTGCAGATGGCAAGGGACCATTTTCTTCTTTTCAAGATTAAAAAAAAAAGATGTTGCAGGACTTTTTTTCTTTTACCAGGTACTTTTGGCATGCTGGGTGGGCTCCCAGCATGCCACCTGTGTGTTTTGGGGTTGGGGGACTGGAGCCAACGGGGATTGGGCACCTCATCAACACATTCTGGTGGGGGGCTCATGAGCTGATGGGGGACTGGGCACCCCCTCAGCACACAAGAACTGGGGGGGGACATGCCAGTGGGGATTGGGCACCCCGTCAGCGAAGAAACAGGGGACATGATGCCAATGGGGATTGGGCACCCCCCCGGCAAACAACACAAACTGACGGGGACTAGACTTCTCATCAGCAAACTGGTGGAGGAATGCAAGGGAGCCCTGTAATGACGGGTAGCTCCCTCATTGCAGTGGATGACGCTGCAATGACGAGGCGGCCCCTGATTGCAGCAGCTGAAACTTTTCAATGTTGGGGCACGCTGACTGAACTAGTGTCAGCAGCAGCGTGCCACAGCATTGGGGAATGGGGCCAAGCCTCAAAAGGCAGTGGGGGCATTGGCCACAACAGTGCCGCGCCTCCACAACCCTCTTCTGCAGCAAGCTGCCGCAACATGTTTCTTGTGCATGCACACAATCAACATAAAAACTATATCTGCATATTCAAAATGTGGAATCACCATTTCCTAATGTCAATAGGTAAACAAAGTCTGTGATGGAAATAAACTTAGCAATCTGTCAACAAACCAGCCAAAGTTGGAAAGTACCACATGTTGATAAACAGCACTGCAAAGTTCAGAGTCTACTGTCCCTGGTCGAATAACGAGAGTTCCAAGATGGGCAGCAGCTAATGACATGCCTGATGAGAGTGTATACACAGTAGGAAACAAGTCCTTAGCCCTTTTGAGGTGATAGCCTGCTGGTCTTTATCCCTTCCGAGACATACCCGTCATGGATTTTGTTTTACCCTGCATGACCAACATTATCTTCTCTCTTTCTGTCAATCAATCAATCAATCAATCAATCAAAATCTTTATCTATCCAGGTGGGCACCATTGAGCAGGGCTCATTTGCATGATGGACCTGGTCATACAAAAATCATAATACAGTAACATGGTACCACATAATGCGATATTATACAAAGAAGAAAAATATACATATTGTATGTACATCAACATTTGAGTGAGAGGGCCTTTACAGCAGATAGGCTCATAACCGGGTTCAGCCAGAATGTTCACTTAAAAGGAAAGAGAAGGGCAAGAAGAGGGATACCAGCTTAGGAAGAAATGATGGGGTCGGAATGGTTAACTGTCAAAAAAGGCAAGTGGTATTTCATACAGACCTTCACCCATGACCTTTGTCTTTTGTGAGAAATAGCAGGCTTGCAAATTTAAATTTAAGACAGGCGTGATTACATTTAGAGAGTACTGTGTTTAGAAATAAACAGAATCATCTAGATAGAGTTACTCTTCAGAGAAAAGCAACACAAATAGCAAATAAGTCAGTCAAGATCAGGAGCTACATGAAAGCTGCTGCTGTCTCTTCACAGTGGCACAAAAGAGTGATGGGCTGAGAGACTGCAGAATTTTCATGTCCCCAACATTCAGTGCAGATGTCATAGGTTTGAGCTGTGTCAGTGAGTCTTTAGCGGGGGATGCATGTGAAACACTACAGAGTAATTCCTTTTACAGAATGGTGTATAAATCAGGAATGCAACCTGCTGACTCAAAATACGAGCTCATCCCCACTAATACTTTGGTAGAGAACTTTCATAACACATTCTTTTATACTGTACAGTGTACATCACTGTTATGATGACTCATCTTACTTTTCCATTTTGTTCTCCTTGGATTTGTCTTCTTCAGATTTTTCCCCGTGTTTGAAGACAGGCTTGTCAAAACCTTCTTTTGGGAACCCTGAAAGAAAATTATTCCAAATCAGTCTATTGTGTATGTGCTTTGCCTTGTACGGTCGCTACAGCCTCTGCTTCACATTATTAAAATTGCCTCTGGTATTTTAAAACCAGTCAACACAGTGCCTGCCAGACCAAAACAAACTGAAATTTAGGGTATTTTTAAAATGATCTTCCTACCTATTCCCAAACATTTTCAAAACTGACCCACCACCCATCGCAACACCAACAGATTCTCAACCCAGACCATAAAGATCCCTACAAGTCTACTGTACAGTACAGTTAGGGCATAATAATGTTCTATTAAAAATCACCGTTTTTAGCCAATCAGGGTTGTCTACTTTCTAAACATTCCAGGTAATCTTATAACCGCTAGGGGTGTGTGCATAATGAACAGTATTTCCTGAATGCTATAAATAATAGACTAATAACAATTGGGGAGCGTTTTCCCCCATAGGAAGACCCAGTTATAATTCGCCATTATAATCCAAAGGTTATACTGGTGAAAATGTGCCAGGTTGCCCTTACTCCATGTATGCGCAAGATTGTACTCCTCCCTGAATCACTGCCCCAGGATCATCGCTCTCTACTCCGCTGCCACTTGGACATAAGTAAAAAAAAAAAAAAAAAAAGAACTAGCCAGTAGCCCCTCGTCCTCACATCCTTCCATAGGTGCTCCTTTATTTAACATTTTAAGGAAGAAAAAAATAAGGCGAAAGTTTTCAGCAACTGCAGACAGTGGGTGGTGGACTGCACTTTAGGTTGACTGTGGCTGGAACACCGATGTATTTTTATTTTATATAATTGCTATGGTAAGAAAATGCTCCCTAGCAATTATATAAAGTGTGATGTGTAAAACTCAATTTTACACACCCTTGTTTAATGGATTCATTTCATATGCCTTGAACGCCTCGGTGGTTTATGTACCATCCCATAACCTCGAGTGTGTATAATCTCATTATACACACGCCCCATACCTTATTCTCTATTTGGCCAGTCAGGAAGAAAAATGAATAAATGAGGCTATTTGAGGCTAGTCAGCATTTTGTTGTTTGGTTGGAGTTCAAGATCTCCAGAGACTTCCTTTCCAATCAGAGGCCATTTTTGGAAGCTCACTGAAGGCATTTCATGTGACCCAGCACCCTCACAGAAAACTAATCTACTTCCGTGCACTTGTCAAAAATAAACAAAAAGACAAAAGGAGAAATCTCAGCGGTTTTTGTTCCCTCTCTAAATCTGAAGCTGTGAATACTGATTTCTGTATGGTTGTAGTGTGGAAGTCCATCATTAAATCAGAAATGCTAGCCTGAGAAAATTAAAATTCACTCTCCATAGTAATGTTGTTCTGTCTCCAGGATCCAACAGTGATGCTTTATAATGAGCATCATCCCACCAGTTTGTGGTACCCTGGAGATAATAAATTTATGCTAATTTAAAACTTAGAATACCAGTTCAAACTCTGCCTTGTGGTCAACTTCTCCCAAGTTTTCTAACATCAGATTTATTTCTACAGCTAGGGGAACTGTGACTACTAAAGCTAGCTAAAACTTTGTACCAAAAATTTTCATAAAAATATCAATCAAATTTATAGCAGGCAGCCTGAAACATTTAACTGATCCTAACAATTGCTGAGGAACTTCAGTGAATAATGCTCAAGCCAACTTAAGATAAGAACTTATTCTAGTATGAATCTATTTTTAATTTCTAGAAGAGGAGGCAGGGTCAGGGTTTGCAAAGCTCATTGATGGATCCCTGAAAAGAAACATTAGTAGTAGTAGTAATAATATTTATTTATACAGGATATGAAGACAACTTCAAACACCATTAGAGCCACAATGACCCTTTTTACAAGGTGCACCTGTTTTGATGTCAATACAAAGTTACAATAATAAAAACAGGCAATAAAAAAATGCACATTTAACAATACAATAGATTACATACAGTAATACAAAACAAACATTTTTTTTTCATGTCACTTAAACATCTTCAAGCAATGCAGGTCATCTGTTACATACACAACAAAAACATATTTCTTGCTTCATAGCAGAATTAAATTTAACTATAGTCAAGTGATGGCAGCTCTGTACCGAAAAGTCAGAGTTACAAATCCATTTTTATGTTTGGGGACTATCAAATCTCTTGCTCCACTTTTACGTAAATTAAACTGATGAGTAGGACTAATAAGTCTTTCTGCCAGTTCTACTATGGTGAGTATTTTTTTCTTAAAGAAAAACTACACCGTCACATCTTGGAAATATTATATGTTTCCATGTCAGACATCTCTTTTCATGTAGCTGTTAGGGATATATGTGTTTGCTTTTGTAACCCCTAGGTGGCGCAATCCCAAGGGCTACTACCCCTGCCTGCTTGGCTAATAACAGGTTAAGGGGCCTAGGTTCTGTAACGGGTGCCTCTACCCAAAGGTCAGGGTTGGTAGTGGTCAAACTAGCCTGGGAACAGCCCTTCGGGACCCTGTAGCCCCCCTCATTCCCCACTAGTGGCCAAAACAGTACACAATAATCACTTTCACCATACCCCCGAAACACTTTGTAAGTACTCACACTGGTTGCACTTACCACCAGGGCAGGCACCTCTGGTTCAACCCTGGGGACCCCTGTAAAACAAGGTTAAACAGAGCAGACAGCAACAGTACAGTACTTTTAACACAAACTGGAACCACAGTCAATTTAAATGCAGAAAAAGTAAGATCTGATTTATTCAGGGGACGTGAACAAGGAAGGGGCATAATCAGGATGATTGCCTAACAAGCTACATTAATCAAACAGTTATGCATGCAGTTCAGAACCCCCCACACAGTCACACACTCTGGGTACCCAGGTAGTAAGCAGATGGGCTAGCCAGGATCGTTGCCCGAGGTAGGCCGGCATCACAGCTGGTTGGGGCCCAGTGATGGAAAAACAACATGCACAACACACTCTTTGTAATCCAGAGCAGCGGAGCCTGATGGCTCAGTTCGTGAATAAAGAGAAATAACCAAGAAATCAGATGACACGCTTAGATTATATTGTAGGTGCAGGGAGCTACCCTGATAGTTATTCACGGTACCCAAGACTGGACACAGGATGGACGAAATTCGAGACAGCTGGTGGTTGGTCTGGATTGCCAGGAGAAGCAGCGCCCACACGATTTCGCCGAGGTGTCGTTCCCATTCAAGCGTGGAGCAGGGGGCTGATCCCCAAGCAGGTCTCTCATTGATGGCTTTTCTCTGTGCAGTAGGGTAGTCTGTCAGGGCTCTCATAGCAAGGCCCAGCCGCATGGAGTTAACCGCGGATTCAGTCCGTTTGAGCTGGATACAGCTACCAGCAAGCAGGACACAGTTCACACGGTGGGGAAACAAATCAAGACCCATTTTCAATACACAGCACATTTATATGCTAAGGATTCTATAGTACCAGGCAATTCTTCTTCGATCCCAATCCCACTGTTCTCTGCACAAGTCACAAGTTTTGAAGTGAATGGGATTTCTGGCAGGCCGATCGCATTCAGCACAATCTTCGGTCCTCGTCAGGTTGAGCCTGGTCCCACTTCAGTAGCTTACTTTAATCACACACTCTTGGATTCAGTCCGAAAATATGTCATTCTCCCTCTCAGAGCAGTAGGCAGACTTGCAGGCCAGGAATCAGGCCTTTCCACAGTTCTCCCGAGTGAAAACTACGCAGATGGCTTCTTGAGACTCTACTGAGCTGTTGCTCCTACAGGTTTCAACTTAGATCTGGCTTGTCAGCAGATAGCTCGGGGACTTTCCCTCAAATCCACAAGGTTTGGCTGGCTGATTCTGCTGTCAGTCAAAGCAAGAGCTCCCCCTTCAGTTACAAAAAGGCTCCAACAGCCCAAAACTACAATTCCTACAGATTTTGACTCCGGAGAGCTCCTGTAGTCTGACTCCATTCTAGGTCCCACCAGTACTGAATGGCCCAATTTGGCAGTCCTGGGCCAAAATGGTGTAGACAAACAAAACAGTCCTTGATGCAAAGAAGTTTGGTTAGAACAAACTACATTATCATTATTACTCTGAATTATTTTCAGTAAATAGTTACATCCTTTAACAGAGCTCCTTCTGCACAATTAGCGATGGCAGAAATGGAGCTATTTCCCAGCTGCCTCGGTGGGACTTCAGCATGAAAATACTTAGCCACCCCCCAGATTAATATTACTGCAAACTAGGTAGCTCTTAAAGCAACAGTACACAGAGGCTCCACAGGCACTCTTTAGCAACACCATTTAAACTGCTAGATGCAGTACACCAGCCTGGCAGTGAGCATTTAGGCAAGCTCAAGGAAGACTTTTCAGGAACCCCCATTTGTAGGGGGGGGGTTACACCCTTTCATGCCTGGAGAAAACTTGTTGTCCATGTCAAGTCGGTACCATCACAATAATTGCAAATGCAAACTATACCATACATCTATACCATTAGCATGTTATGCAAATCACATTTGCTATATCAGTCAACATACTTAACCTTTACCATACATATTCTCTATGTTCCCATTACTATATCCATTCTGAATTACACCATGCATATTTCACACAGGCAATTTTCACATTCTGCTATACAAAATCAGGTCATTACTTCCTGTACATTGAAGAATGTGAGATGGGGCCCTTCCCTATCAGCTAACTTAGGGCTAGATGGGGCAGGAGCACTATACCTAGAGGGCAGAACAATCAACCTGAAATTGGTATTTAGACTTAGTTTGAGCAGTGAGCTCTGGGAAACATAACCCCCCTTGTGGACCACATTGAAAGGCAAATCTACTGGCCTCCCAGGGGAATCATAGCTGAAGCGTACTACTTGTTTGACAGCTCGGCCAGTCTTTCTGGGGGGACAACCACAGTCTCTGTACTTTCAGCAACATTCTTGGGGCTTTCATCACTTGTGAGGGGTGCCTCTGCCTGGGTAGAGATGTCCAAACTTGGAGCACTGTCAGCCCCTGGCTGTAAGTTCTGTTTCTACAACACTTTGCTGACTTGGAAGGCACTCTGGCACTGAAAGAGAATTGTCAGCACTCTCATGGCAGTCTTCAAGTTCTGGCATGTCACCAGAGAAAATCATACCCTCAGCCCCTTCCCCCGGCAAATCATACAGTTCCACCATACACAGAGACTCAGCATTTTCAGACGTGATACTTTGTACTTCACTTTCAGGGAGCATTGGCTCCTAGGACGGAGCTGGGGGGTTAGGCAGTCCAGAAGGCCCAGCTTCATCCCCACAATTGATCATGGGGTTACCTTAAAACAGCTGACTCAGTTCATAAGAGGGGTAAATAGGCATAGTTGCACTCACTCTCATCAGAAGTGGACTGATAGTCACTATCATTCTGGGCTTGCTGTGGAGAAAACCTTAATACTGTGACCACTGGGGTAGGTTGACTCTGTCTTTGTTTTGCAGCAGCATGAGTCACTGGCAATCGAGCCTCTCTCCCGAACATGAGACGGTAGGGAGAGTACCTGGTAGCATCATTTTTTGTGCAATTATAGGCGTGTACCAAAGTGCTAATCTGCTGGCTCCATTTATGCTTGTCTTTTGGGTAAAAGGTGCCTAGCATGTCTAGCAGGGTGCAATTAAAGCGTTCTGGTTGTGGGTCCCCCTGCGGGTGATAAAGGGTGGTTCTTGACTTTTGCACCTCCCATAGAGAGAGCATTTCTTTGATTAATCGACTCTCAAAGTCTCTACCTTGATCAGAGTAAATTCACTGGGGGGGGGCTCCGTAGTGGACAAAGAAATTTTCCATTAGCACCTTGGCCATGGTAGAAGCCTTTTGATCTTTGGTGGGGAAAGCTTCTGCATACCACGTGAAATGATCCGTAACCACTAAGACATTGCCAATGTTTCGCTGGCCAGGCTCCAAACTCAAGAAGTCTATGCAGACTAATTCCATTGGGGTGCCGGTAGTAATGTTGACAAGGGGGGCAGCCCTCTGAGGCAAGGCCTTTCTCTGCAAGCAGCAACTACAAGTCCTTACATGGTGTTCAACATTGGCCCCCATCTTGGGTCAGTAGAATCGAGATCGTACTAGGTCAAGGGTTCGGTCGATACCAAGGTGGCCCATATGATTGTGAAGGAACCTCAGTACCAAATCTCTGAAGGCTGTGGACAGAACCATTTGTTGCTTGTCTACTTGGCCACCCCGCTCTACTTTCTCTCTATACAACAACTGATTAATCAGCTTCAACCTGGGGCCTTCTTTAAAAAATAAAGCTGTTTGCAAATCAGAGGAACGCAATTAGGACACATCTTTCCCTGCATGGAGGGCATCAAGGACTGGCTGAATCATAGGATCTAGGGATTGAACCCACTGAATGCTGTCATTGTTGAATTGAGGCAGTGCACTAATATCTAGAACAGAAAAGAAAAAATTACTCACCTTAGTAATTCTGTTTCTTCTAATGGAGTCTTACTGTATTCTGACAATATGCAGTTAGCCCCAACACTTGAACTGCTCCGGAGGGGAAAGAGTTAACTCTATGCCAGAGCATAGAACGTTGAGCTCGAGTTCAGTTCAAACCTCTGTCTGCTGCACTTTCAAGTGTAACCATCAGATTCTTACAAGCTAAAACTAACTTACTACACCTGCTAGGTGGAAATTGTAAAACTATTAGCCAAAAGGCAACCAAATGTTTTGGGTCCCCCAAAAGACTCAAGTCGAGAAGCCCAAAACAAAAACCAAGTAGTGAACAATATAACAATAAGAAACAAATGAAAAAACATTATGCACCATTGCATCCCGAGGTGCAACACTGCACCTGCCAGCCCACTTCCCAAAAACCAGGTTCTGAGAGGGGAGGCAGGGAGGGAGGTCAGAATACAGCAAGACTCCATTAGAAGAAACACAATTGCTAAGGTGAATATTTTTTTTCTTCAAACAACATGAAGTATTGCTGTATTCTGACAATATGCAGACTACCAAGCAGTACCTCCCTGGAGGAGGCTACAGAACCTATTTTGGCAATAGGCTCTGCAGTACTGCTGTACCAAACCTAGCATCACTCCTAGCCTGGATATCCTGAGAGTAATGCTTGGTGAATGTATGGACTGTTTTCCAGGTGGCTGCTTTGCATATCTCTAATAAGGGTATATCTCTGGCAGCAGCCAGAGAAGCAACTGTACCTCTAGTTGAATGAGCCCTCAGGCCTGCGGGGGGTACTTTGCCTAGCTTTTCATTGCAGAATTGTATACAGGAGGCAATCCATCTGGCAATAGTTCTCTTAGTAGCAGGCTTACCATTCCCCACTTCTCCATAAGTGAGGAACAACTGAAGGGAGTCAAACCTAAGTGCCTTAGTACACTCAGTGTAGTAGCTAAGAGCTCTTCTAACATCCAAACTGTGTAATCTTCTCTCTTCTGAAGAAGAATGATCAGTGAAGAATACAGGAAGACATGGATTGGTTCAGATGAAAATCTGAAACCACTTTGGGTAAGAACCTCCTGCTGGTTCTGAGGACCACCTTATCTCTATGGAATGAGATAAAATCAGGCTCCACTGACAGAGCTTGCAATGCACCGATATGCCTGACAGAGGTAATAGCTACCAGGAACACAGTTTTCCAAGTCAAGCACTTAAGCTCTGCTGAGGACAAAGGCTCAAAAGGGGGTTGCATAAGCTGAGCAATGCAAACATTAAGATCCCAAACAGGAGTCGGATCCTTAAAAGTATGATTAGTGTGAAGCAATCCTTTAACAAATTTACAGAAAACTGGATGTGAAGCAAGTGAGGAAGCCTTTCCCACTGACAAAAATGCAGAAACAGCTGACAAGTGAACTTTCAGGGTAGCTGGTCTGAGGCCTAAGCCATTAAGATGAACCATATAATTCAGAACTGTAGCCAATTCAGCAGAGTCTAGGGATATGTGCTTATTGGAACACCAAATACTAAATCTTTTTCATTTGGAGTTATAAGTTTTTCTGGTGGCAGGTTTCGAGAGGCCTTGAGAATGTCCAGAACCCCTTGAGACAAATTCAGACTTCCATATTCAAACTATTCAAGACCCATGCCTTGAGGTTGAGAGACTGAAGGTTGGGGTACCAAATTCTGCCCTGAGAGGAGGTTAGCAGATTTTGATTCTTGGGAAGAGCTAAGGGGAGATGGACTGCCATGGAAAGCAACGGAGGGTACCAAGGCTAATGGCCCAATCTGGAGCAATCAGGATCACTTTGCAAGATTATGACCTTATCTTGACCAGAACTTTGAATAATAGAGGAAAGGAGGGAAAGGCATATAGAAATTTCCCCTGCCAATCCAGCAGTAGAGCATCCGGGGGGACTGAGCCCAATATTGGGGGTCTGCAACAAAAGAAATGAAGTTGGTGATTGTCTTGGGCTGCAAAGAAGTCTATCTCTGGAGTGCCCTACCTTGAACAAAATCACTTTTAACACTAGGGGATCCAGGGTCCATTAGTGATGGCCCTGAGAAATCCTGCTCAAAGCATCTGCTAACACATTGTCCTTCCTGGAAGGTGGACTGCTACCAGAGATGTCTGTAGAGAATAAGCCAGGGACCATATTTTCATGGCTTCCATGCACAAGGCCATAGAGTGAGTGCCTCCCTGCTTGTTGATGTACCACATGGTGGTGGTGCTGTCCATCCTGACCTGAACCACCTTGTTCTGTACTGATTCTGAGAAAGCTTGTAGAGCCAGGTACACTGCCCTGAGTTCTAGAAGATTGATGTGAAGAAGAGACTCCTTAGGGGACCACACTCCCTGTGCTGTGAGGGCTCCCAAGTGAGCTCCCCATCCCAGGAGAGAGGCATCTGTGGTAAGAACCACAGAATGAGACTGGGTGATGAATGGGACTCCTTGTCTGAGGTTGCCCTGATCCAACCACCGCTGGAGAGCCTGGATAAGAGTCTGAGTCACTGGAATTAGTTTGGTTATAGGGTCTTTTTTCTGGGACCAAAAAGCCCTCAAGTGGAACTGAATGTCCCTCATCTGAAACCTGGTACCCTGCACCACTGCGGTGGAAGCTGCCATGTGGCTCAGGAGTTGAAAAAAATGCCTTGCTGGTCAAGAGACCAGAAGGCGAAAGTAAGAAGCCAGATCTATAAGGGCCTTTACCCTTGCCAGAGGGAGAAATGCTCTTGCTTGGACAGTGTCTAACTCTACACCTATGAACGTGAGGAGTTGCACTGGTTCGAGAACTGACTTTGGAAGATTGAGGAGAAATCCTAGAGAAGTGAGCAACTGCTGGATGACTTGAAGGTTTGACTTGACTTAGTCTGGAGACTGTTCCACAATGAGCCAGTCATCCAGGTATGGAAATATGGAGATGTTTTGTCTCCTTAGAAAGGTCACTACTACTGCTAGGCATTTTGTGAATACCCTTGGTGCTGATGTTAGCCCAAAGGGCATTGCTCTGAACTGATAATGGCTTGAAGGCAATTTGAACCTGAGGTACTTTCTGTGGGAGCACCTGATGGGAATGTGAAAGTAGGCATCCTTGAGGTCCAGGGAGGCTAGCCAATCCCCTGGCCTTAGAGAGGGAAGGATTATTGCCAGAGTCACCATTTTGAATTTTGGCTTGAGTAGGTGTTTGTTTAAGTATCTTAGATTTAGGATGGGCTGCCACTCCCTTGTCTTTTTGGGGGTAAAGAAGTATCTGGAATACAGACCTTTGCCCCTGTGTATAGTAGGGACCCTCTCTATAGCCTTGAGAGCCAGTAGAGAGGAATCCTGTGCCTCTAGAGCAATGGTTTCAGAAACGTTTGCAGGTAGAAAAGACCTGACCCTCAGCTTTGGGAATTTTTTGAAGCTGAGTGCCAGACCCTGGCTTACTACCTCTAGGACCCACTTGTCTGAGGTAACAGACTTCCAGACCTGGAAGTAATAAGCCAGCCTGCCTCTTACTGGGGGAATGGAGTCAACCTGGGCTGACACATCAGGGTGTCTGCTTAGCAAGAGCCTTGGACTGAGAGGAGGATGCAGCTCTGCTCATCCCCCTTATACCTCTCCCTCTGAAGAACCCCCTCTGAGGAAAGGGAGAAGAGGCCTGTACTTGGTAGAAAGGCCTGTGAAAAGGGCTATCCCTGCCCCTAGATTGTTGCTTCTGAGGAGCTGCCTGCCTTTCCTTGGCCTGCGCACTCCTGTAGGTGGTCCTGCACTCATCCATTTTCTTCATATAATTCTCTGTTTTCTCCCCAAACAGATAATTATCCACCACAGGGAAATCCATGGCCTTAGTCTGGGTATCCTGTGAGAGAGGCTAGTACATCTGAGCCAAGCTAATCTCTGAAGAGCCACAGATGTAGCCATAACTCATGATGACACATCATTGGAGTCCACAGCAGCATGGAACTGGGTCTTTGATGCCTCTATCCCATCAGCAGCTATCTCCTCCAGCTCCTTGGCTAACTAGGGGGAAGCCTGTTTAGCCAGGTCCAGAACAGTATCCCATCTAGACTTCTGGTATCTGGCTGTGAAGGCCACGTAGTTAGCCTGTTTGAGTCCCAAAGAGAATACTGTTTTTTAGCCATGGCATCTATCTTCCTGGCATCTGTCTTCCTGGAATCCTTATCTGGGGGGGGGGGTGATGCAAAGAGCATGCTAGCCTTACCACAGGCTGCAGCCTGCACAACCTCAACATAGCTGCATTGCTGGTACAAGAAATCCGTACCTGAGCCTGACATCATGTACCTCCTGTCCATTCGTTTGTCCACAGGAGGTAGAGAATTTGGTGTCTTAAGTGGCTTTTGTGTCTATTTCCCAAAAGATGTATGCAGGGAAATAGTCTCTTGGACTCTGGGATGTCCATCATCTCCACATAGTCAGGCTCCTCTTGTTTCTCAACAACTTCAACCAAAGGGGAGCTGGAGGGTTTCTGCCACTTTTCTGTAAAACATAAAGTGGGAAGCGGACTCAGAAAGCCTAGGAGGGGAAACACCAGAAGGTCTGTCTGGGGAGATGTCTGGTTCTATGGGCACATCCAGACCTTCAAAAACATCATCATAGTCACCATCATCATCATAATCTTCTTCCCCCTCCAAGTCTGGTTCAGAAAATTCTTCAGGGGAATAATCTGGAACTGGAGGAACTGACTGAACCTAATGCCTACCTGATGGCGTTGGATCAATCAGAACCGGACGGAGCGATTCTACAATACTAATCACCCTGGCAATTTCTTCAGCAGTTGGATGATGTGGTTCTGGATCCTAACCAGCTGATTTATCCTTTTTCTTTCTTTTTGCCAGAACTGACCCCTCAGGATAGGCTCTCCTTTTGCCCAAAGGAGTATCACCCTGGCCATATGGATTAGCGGACTTCTCGGCATCCTTTTCCCTAAACCTGCCCAATCTGTTTTCAAGGGTGGCTTTAGGGAAATTCTTACAAATTTGGCAGTCTGAATCAAGGTGGTCAAACCCTAGACAGTAAACACAGGTAGTGTGGGGATCAGCTTTTGCAAAGGCTTCTCCACACACACTGCAGTGTTGAAACCCAGTGGGCCCGGGTTTTTCTTTTGGTTTTCTTAGACGAAGCCATCCTAAAACACAACTTACCCTTTACACAGCTTCAGGCCAGGCAAGACTCACTTATCAGTTCCTAACCATGTTACGGGTATTGGAAAAAAATGCAAAAATAAGTTTTTTTTTGGAACCGATAAGTACCGGTACCTCACACTAAAAGTTTAGTCAGGGAAGCGATCGGTTCAGCCGACCCGACCAAACAACACAACTAAAGCATTTTTTTTTTTTTACAATTTCCACACACACTCACAGTAACAGTTCACTACCTATACTATTTACAGTACCACAGACAAGGATCTGAGCCGAGAATAAAAGAAAACTGTGGTATAAAACTGACGATTTTACCAGAACGAACGGAAGGCAAGGAGAATCTCCGGAGTGACTGTTCAGTTAGGCGGAGTAAAGAATCTGACGATTACACTTGAAAGTGCAGCAGACAGAGGTTTGAGCCGAGCTCGAGCTCAATGTTCTATGCTCTGGCATAGAGTTAACTCTTTCCTCTCTTTGGCAGTTCAAGTGCTAGGATTAACTGCATATTGTCAAAATACAGCAAGACTTCATGTTGTTTGAAATGGCAATATGCAGCCAGTATGCAGGTGTCAGGAGGGCCCAAGCAATCTACTATGCAGTCCACTGTGTCCGTAGACATCTGTTCATTTCTGTCAAACTTTTGGCACAATGCTCAGATGTCAGGTTCAGACAGCCTGACCCAGTCACTCATGGAAATGGGCCACCAGGATAGGGCGTCAGCATCAACATGATTCAGGCCCGGTCTGTATTCGACAGCATAATCATACATTGACAATGCAGAAAGCCACTGGTGCCCCGTGGCATCTAACTTAGCTGAAGTCTATACATAGGTCAATGCGTTATTGTCAATCCTCACCAATATTTTTGCCCCATTGAGGTAATCATGAAACTGGTCAACAATGGCCCATTTTAACATAAGGAACTCCAACTTGTGCACAGGGTAGTTTTGCTCTGACGTTGTCAAGCTCCTACTGATGAATGCTACTGGTCTCAAACCATCCTCATGGTCATGATACAACACAGCTCCTAGACTCTGCAGACTAGCGTCAGTATGCAGCACATAGGGTTTGGTGGGATCAGCATAAGCGAGGATGGGGGCATGGGTGAGCTGGTATATGACTTTGTGGAAGGCTGCTTCACAGTCAGGCATCCAACGGGACCCAAAACGTTCATCTGGATGGAAATATACTCTTTCTGGTCTAGGGGTGGTGCTTTTCTTGTATTTATGATTAGTGGGAGGGTAACCCTGGGTAAGATTCAAGAGTGGCCGAACCACTTTGGAATAGTCCTTTATGAACCGGCGGTAGTAGCCACAGAATCCCAGGAAACACTGTAGTTCTTTCAAATTGTGTGGCTGGGGCCAAGTGGTCAAAGCCACAACTTTACTGGGATCAGTCTCTATCCCCTCTGTGGATACTATGTGCCCCACATACTTCACGGAGGTCTAACAAAACTGGCATTTGTTGATGGACAACTTAAGGCCGAAATCTTCCTGTTGGTCTAGGACTTTAAACAGTCTGTTCTTATGCTCCTCCAAAGTGTTCCCAAACACAATGACATAGTCCAAGTACATCAGGCACTCCAGTAAATTCATATTTCCCACCGCACATTCCATCAGCCACTGAAAGGTGGCTGGGGCATCCAATATCCCCTGTGGCATTGTTAGAAATTCGTAGAAACCCAAGGGACAAATGAAAGCTGCCTTCTCACAGTCCTCCAGGGCCATTGGAATTTGGTAGTATCCAATGCGAAGATTCAACACCGAGAACCACTTGTTCCCATTTAGACAATCCAGAGCATCTTGTATACAGGGCATGGTGTATTGGTCAGTGATGGTCCGCCAGTTCAGGGTTTGATAATCAACGCACATCCTCACAGCCCCATTTTTCTTAAGCACAACCACAATGGGTGCAGCATATGGGCTTCTAGATTCTTGTATTACACCAGCCGCAAGCATTTCCTGCAGGTCTCTTCTCACATCATCTATGTCTGCTGGAGCTAGGTGTCAAGACCTTTCCCGGAAGGTCCATTCATTGTGCAGATTTATGTGATGCTCCGCACCCTGGACACATCCTACGTCCCATTCCTTCAACGAAAACACTTGATCTCTCTGGGCAAGTTTCTGGCTAATTCTAGTCTTCCATTCAGCTGGCAACGGGGAGTCACCAAAGTTAAATGCGTCTGGGGTCACTCTATCTTTTGTACCCTGGTGCTTGATGCTGGGCAACACTGCAGTGTCTGTGCAGTGTACCACAGCTATGGTGCAGCCTCTGTTGACCTGGATCTCCTAATCTGACACACTGTGAATCTGGACCATCACTCGCCATGCATAGGCATGAGCACGAGCTGGCAAGATGCTGGGCTTGACCAATAATCCTTCTGGCAATTTTCCATCGCCAGGCGCATCCAACATTGGTATTCTATTCTTGACATCTCTCCTCAGGCGGACCGCCCCTTGAAGGGTACACTGGGAATTAGGGGCCAACACCATTGAATCGGAATCCTTCTTCTACATGACCCCTACTGGTTCATCCTGGTCTACTTCCTCGGGTTTCTGCTGCATATCATAGCCCTCTTGATCAGTGCCAGAATTCTTAGGGCCCTCCCAGTTCATTGTCCTTGTTTCTCGTGACAGAGTTGTGCCAGTCTCCCAAACATATGGGCATTGGTCCCAATTAACAAGGGAACCCCATCATACAGTCCAGTAGGGGGACACACTAAAGCCAGTGTCTCAACTTGCTCCTCTTCACCAGTTACAGCTGCAGGAAATGACAACCAGAGGCAGACATATCCTAGGTAGTGATAAGACTTGTCGCTCAGCCCCCACACATGTAGGCCTTCCAGGGATTGTAATGGCACAGCAGATAAGTGTTTGCCATACCAGTCCTGAAATACAATGGTCACTTGTGACACACTGTCAAGCACAGTCCGAGTGGGCACACCATTCACTTTCACTGTTGTTTCCATTGAATGGCCCACTATTTTGGACCAGTCTGGAGAGACCATAGCAGAGGTCTGGACAGATGATTTAGTCACAAATAAATTTGAGTTAGTATTTCCTGAACCCGTACTGCAGTCATTTCAGGCACCCCTCGGTCATTGATTTGCTTTTCGAAGCTCCCCTTGGAGTCTTCTACCTTTCCTAAGTCTTTCTGAGACCGGCATTCTCTCTTCATGTGGCCATTCTTCCCACAGTTGTGACAAATGATGGACTCCTGGGTCATCCTAAGGGGAGAACATTGCATAAGGGACTGGAGCAGTAGCAAGGAGTTGGGGTCCTGTATCTGCTTGCAGTGGTGAGAGTGGTACAATGTGTCTAAACAGTTCCTTTAGTGTAGCAGTCAATTCTTTGATTTCAGCCTGGGAGCTACCCTCGGTAGAGGATGCCTGAGGGTGCACCCCCACCCCCATGGCAGTCGCATCCTGCGAGGAACCAGAATCTTGTTCCATGGGGGGAACCCTTGCAGAGGCACCCGCCTTCAACTCTCGGACTTCCTTTAGTAGCTCAACTTTCAAAAACTGGGCCCAGGGTAGGAAGTCCTCTGAATTCTCAGAGTGCTTGTTAGGTGCCGACCTTTGCTCCTGAACCCCACTTGGCTGATCACTCTTGGTCACTTGTGCAGTAACAGCAGATATTGGTGTAATTTCCCTGTGGGGTCACTTTAGCTCAACCCTCCCGAATTTCTTTCATTAGCTTGTCATAGGAAGGGGTGATTCCAGTTGGTTGGAGAGGCACAACTGAAGCAATAACAATTCCGAAAACAGAGAAGACTTAAGGATCCAGTCCAGCCTAGTTCAATCTAATTCATTTGATGCAAACTACCCTTTCTGAGGCACTCTTGCAGCAGCTTTTGAGCCAAGGTACATACACAGACAATGGCTCCCCTGAGTACTGCTGGGCATTGTCACAAACCCACTCAGCAGGTCAGCCATCTACTCCCAAAGTGCCAACCTCTGAGTGTAGAATTGTGAACAGTTTAACAGAACAAGGTAACCCTCTTGTCTGTTTTGTGGATTCGAGTCACCTTAGTCCCAAGTTCTGGAGTGATTCAAACTGATAACCTCTTATTAGCGTGCCCAATTGGCAGGCTCAGATAATTCTGTCTTCAGAGGGCCAGATATCTGTATCGTTGCTTATGGGCACCTAACCAGGTATAACAAAATGAACCCTTAGAACTCTATGCAAGACCTAGAGAACTCTGTTTCCCAGTTTGGTATCACAATAAACTCATACACAGTGTCAGCTATAACCTTCAAAGCTTCGCTTATATAAAAATAAATTTCAAGGTACACCAGGCAGTTTCCATTTTTAAAATATATATCTTTACTTTAAATAGGTAAAATAGGAAAACAGTAAAATTACAGAACAAAATATCCCAAAACATACTGCCTTAAAAGGTTTAAAAGTGCAGATTCCTACAAATAATAACCCTCAGACTGGTTTTATCTAAGGTCTCCTCACTTCTTAATCTTTCAGTGCTTTGATGTTCCTCTTCTCTCAGTCAGAATTATGAATGTCTCTGTGTAAGGTCTGCTCAGTATATTTTAAAGCAGTCTTGAGATGGCCTTCTTTCTGAGATCACCTAACTCCACCTTGGTGTATTAAAATTTATATTTTATAACACAGGAAGTCCTAATAAGATATTTTAACACAATATCTGAGATTGATGAATCTCCTCTCTTCATGTGATTTCCCCAAAACCAGTCTGATCTGCTTCACAAGACATCAAAGTCTCTTTGATGTAAGTTCCTGTATATTTCAAGCAAATGTATACTGAACTCCTTAATTTAGTCTGGGACCTGGTATTCCCAGACATCAAAGGTCTCTTTGATGAAATGAGCTGGCTTCCTGGGAGGATACCCATAACACTGGCCTGTGCCCCTTTTTTCATGACACCTAGTGCACATCAAATGATTTCCCTGAGGGCGTTATAAAATGAATATCTTGGTTACTGCCTTCAAAGTGAACTAACAAGATAATTGCACCTCAGCTATCTGCAGTTTAAGCTTCCTCCTGTCCTTTGAACTTATCCCTGGGGGGGGGTCTTGGTATGTTAATTTCAGCAAGCCAGCATTTCCTCCTGCCAGACAGTCCATCACACTTTTTTTTATTTAAAAAAAAAATGATACAGGGATCAGAACCAGCTGTCCAAGTGTAAGAGGCATTTTTTACTTTCCACCATAGGTCCTCATCTGAATCTGGGCTCCCATACACATTCTCAAATGCTACAAGATAGTCCTGTGCAGTTGTTTCGGGGTTATTGGCCCACTTAGCAAGGATAGTAGCCAGGGTAGGACCCTCGAGGCTCTCACTCAACCTCTTTTGTTTCTTTGCTTCTGAGCATTGCCATTCAAGTACTAGAGGGGCAACATAGTCTATCCAGGTCTCCCACTCATCCTCTGGGGGGTGGAGAGGGTGCCCGAGAAGATTCTCAACCTTCGGTAGGAGTCGTGACAAATGGCAGGTACAGATATAGGGGCCAGCACTCGCATGGGCACAGAAGGCAGGGCAGTAACAGGTGCTGGAGTGGGAGGGGTTGTTGGTGAAGGGACACCCCAGGTGGCAGGAATAGTTTCTTAAAGTCCTCTATGGTTTTCCCTTCCTCCAGCAACCACTTAGCAAATTTCTTCTCAAAAGTCTCAGATAACGGGGGGAGCTCATCCTCCCCAGGGTCTTTACTGTCTTTTGTTATCACTCTCCAGGTGGCTGGGGCCACATCTGAGGCAATAGTCTGTGGCACGTTAGAGCTGTCCACCAGGTCACTACACTCTACTAAGGCCCTGAAAGTCTGGGCATTCAAATCAACCTGTTGACCCACCACCACAGGGTTTTTTAAACACTCAGCGTTGGAGAGTACTCCCTCTACTGTTTCCTTACTGGTACCAAGGGGAATATCCAGTATAAGCATAGCATTTTTGGGGTCGATCCCATGCCCAGTACACCACCCCACCAACTGAAGAACAGCCACTTCTGCTGGGGTAGCCATTTATGTTTTACAAAAATTTGTAATTTCAGCCACTAGCAGGCACAAAATCCCAGCGGTGAGCCTCCATGATGTAACCCCTAGGTGGCGTTATCCCAAGGGCTACTACCACTGCCTGCTTGGCTAATAACAGGTTAAGGGGCCTAGGTTTTGCAACGGGTGCCTCCACCCAAAGGTGTGGGTTGGTAGCAGCCAAACTAGCCTGGGCATAGCCCTTCGGGACACTGTAACCCCCCTCGTTCCCCACTAGTGGCCAAAATAGTGCACAATAATCACTTTCACAATACCCCAATACACTTTGCAAGTACCCACACTGGTTGCACTTACCGCCAGGGCTGGCTCCTCTGGTTCGACCCTGGGGACCCCCTGTAAAACAAGGTTAAACAGAGCAGACAGCAACAGTACAGTACTTTTAACACAAACTGGAACCACAGTCAGTTTAAATGCAGAAAAAGTAAGATCTGATTTATTCAGGGGACATGAACAAGGAAGGGGCATAATCAGGATGATTGGCTTACAAGCTACATTAATCAAACAGTTATGCAAACAGTTCAGAACCCCCCACACAATCACACACTCTGGGAACCCAGGTAGTAGGCAGATGAGCTGGCCCGGGTAGGCCAGTGTCGCAGCTGCTGGGGCCCTGTGATGGAAAAACAACATGCACAACACACTATTTGTAATCCGGAGCCTGATTGCTCAGTTTGTGAATAAAGAGAAATAACCAAGAAATCAGATGACACACTTAGATTATATTGTAGGTGCAGGGAGCTACCCTGATAGTTGCTCACAGTACCCAAGACTGGACACAGGATGAACGAAATTCAAGACAGCTGGTGGTTGGTCTGGATTGCCAGGAGAAGCAGGGCCCTCACGATTTCACCGAGGTGTCGTTCCCATTCAAGCGTGGAGCAGGGGGATGATCCCCAGGCAGATCTCTCGTTGATGGCTTTTCTCTGTGCAGTAGGGTAGTCTGGCAGGGCCCTCATGGCAAGGCCCAGCCGCATGGAGTTAACCGCGAATTCAGTCCGTTTGAGCTGGATACAGCTATCAGCAAGCAGGACACAGTTCACACGGTGGGGAAACAAATCATGACCCACTTTCAATACACAGCACATTTATATGCTAAGGATTCCACAGTACCAGAAAATTCTTCTTCAGTCCTAATTGCACTGTTCTCTGCACAAGTCAGAAGTTCTGAAGAGAATGGGATTTCTGGCAGGCGATCGCATTCAGCACAATCTTCGGTCCTTCTCAGGTTGAGCCTGGTCCCACTTCAGTAGCTTACTTTAATCACACACACTCGGATTCAGTCTGAAAATAATTCTTTCTCCTTCTCAGAATAGTAGGCAGACTTGCAGGTCAGGAATCAGGCTTTCTACTGTTCTCCCACGTGAAAACTACACAGACGGCTGCTCGAGACTCTACTGAGCTGTTGCTCCTACAGGTTTGATCTGGCTTGCCAGCAGACAGCTCAGGGACTTTCCCTCAGATCCACAAGGTTCGGTTAGCTGATTCTGCTGTCAGTCAAAGCAAGAGCTCTCCCTTCAGTTACAAAAAGGCGCCAACAGCCCAAAACTACAATTCCTACAGATTTTGACTCCAGAGAGCTCCTGTAGGCAGACTCCATTCTAGGTCCCACCAGTACTGAATGGCCCAATTCGGCAGTCCCGGGCCAAAATGGTGTAGACAAACAAAACAGTCCTTGCTGCAAAGAAGTTTGGTTAGAACAAACTACATTATCATTATTACTCTGAATTATTTTCAGCAAATAGTTACATCCTTTAACAGAGCTCCTTCTGCAAAATTAGCGATGGCAGAAATGGAACTATTTCCCAGCAGCCCGGGCAGGACTCGAGCATGAAAACACTTAGCCCCCCTCCAGATTAATATTACTGCAAACTAGGCAGCTCTTAAAGTGACAGTACATAGAGGCTCCACAGGCACTCTTTAGCATCACCATTTAAACTGCTAAATGCAGAACACCAGCCTGGCAGTGAGCATTTAGGCAGGCTCAAGGAAGACTTTTCGGGAACCCCCTTTTGTAGGGGGGGTTACAAATTAGTTTGCTTTCACTTTCACTGTTCATACTAGTCCCATGTAACTATCCCAGATGTCTCCATTTTATGGTTGTTGAAATGTCATTTTTCATGAGAGCTGCACTGGCATATGAGAACGTAATGTCACAGCACTCATTTATACCAGGTATCTCTGTGATGAAAGTACAACTGTACTGAAAAAAAACACTCTTTGAAAACACAGATTGAATGCAGTTTAAAAGGAAAACCCTGCATGACAACTCAGACAGTTTGCAAGCTACTGAAAGTAAATGTGATATTTCATACCTTGCTGCAGCTTGTTGCGTTTAACTTTAATTAAGCCAACAGGCATACTGTAGTGTAGGGTGCAGACACGTCATATTATCATATGCTAATATAGCTCTCAGGGATTCAATTGGGCCAACTTTGCTAAAATGGGGGAACACCTCAAAAAAAGCCTGGCAAAGGGGGTTAGAGGAACAGTGGGAAAAACTTAAAGGAGCCATAGCAGAGGCAACAAACCTCTGTATAAAATTAGTAAACGAAACAAAAAAACTAAAAAAAAAACACTATGGTTTTCAAAAGAAGTGGCAGGTAACATTAGGGAAAAAACAGGCATTCAGAAAGTACAAGGAAATGCAGAGGAAGGAGACAGGAAACTGTATCAGGCAAAACAGAAGGAGGTGGGGAAGATAGTCAGGAGCACAAAGGTGCAAACCAAAGAAACAATAGCCCAATCAGTAAAAGAAGGTGACAAAACCTTTTCAGGTATATTAGGAAAGAAAAAGTACAAGGGAGGGATTGTGAGGCTCAACAAAGGGGGTGGGGTGGGTGGAGGGGGACCTAGAAAAAGCAGAAATTCTAAATGAATACTTCTGCTCAGTATTTACAAAAGAAGGGGAAGAGGAAGGACCAAAAATAGGGGTAGAAAGGCACATGGAGGAGAGGTGGACACCAGCCCATTGATGGAGGCAAGAGTCCTAAAGGAACTCTTGAAAGTAAAAGTGGACAAGGCAATGGGGCCGGATGGGATGCATCCCAGAATACTGAAAGAGTTTGGAGAGGTACTAGGGGCACCACTGACAGCTCTATTTAACAAATCACTGGAGAAACAAGTGGTGCCAAAGGACTGGGGGATGGTGAATGTGGTACTACTACACAAGAGTGGGAGCAAGTTGGAAGCTGAGAATTACAGGCCAGTCAGTTTGACCTCACTGGTGTGGAAAATAATGGAATCCATAAAGGAAAGGATTGTGGCATATCTTGAGGCTAGTGGGACACAAGACCCGAGGCAACATGGATTCACAGCAGGTAGATCTTCTCAAACAAACCTGATAGAATTCTTTGACTGGGTAACCAAGGTGGTTGATCAGGGAGGGGTACTAGACATGGTCTGACTAGATTTTAGCAAGGCATTTGACACCATTTCACACAGAAGGTTAATAAACAAGTTGAGCAATATGGGAGTGGGACTTAAGGTGGTAAACTGGGTTAGACATTGGCTGAGCAACAGGATGCAGAGGCTGGTGGTTAATGGAGTTCAACCCCAGGAGAGGGGGTGACCAGTGGGGGTGCCACAAGGCTTGTCCTCTTCAATGTCTTCATTAGCGACATTATGGGAAGGGGGCTGGCAGGAAAGGCAAGCCTCTTTGTGGATGACACCAAGATCTGCAATAGGGTGGACACTCCAGACAGGGCAGAAAATTGGTGAGGCCACATCTGGAATACTATGTTCAGTTCTGGAGGTCACATCTACAGAAGGACATAGACCGAATGGAGGCAGTCCAGAGATGGGCAACAAAAATGGTGATGGGAATGCACCATAAACCGTATGAGGAAAGACCTCAATATGTATATTCTGGAGGAAAGGAGGGAGAGGGAGGATATGATAGAGACATTGAAATACCTCAAGAAAATTAACAAGGTACAGGAGGGCAGCATCTTCCAAAAGAAGAGATGTACAAGAACAAGAGATCACAATATGAGGATGGGGGGAGACTCAGGGGTAACACAAGGAAGTACATTTTTCTCTTTACAGAAAGGGTTGTGTATGCATGAAACAGCCTCCCTGCAGAGGCTGTGAGGGCAAAAACAATGAGTGAATTCATGAATGCATGAGATGGACAGCAGGCATTCCTACAGGTAGGAAAGAAAAGGTAAGCTGCAGATCAATTAGGTTCTGCAGTTTAGGTAGGGAAATGGGCAGACCAGGTGGGCCTCATCTGCCGTCACATTCTGTGTTTCTATAATAAGAGTTCAACAACAACAAAATGGAGACTCCCAGTATAGTTAAAGGGGATAGTATGGACAGTGAAAATAAACTAAAGCAATCACATATATCCCTGACAGCTGTTGTTGACATGGAAGCAAATAAAATTTACAAGATATGAGCTTGTAGTTTTCCTTTAGACCAAGAGGAATCCATTGATGATACTTTGCAAGGAGCAGACTCTCTAGTGTTACCTTGGGAGGATGGCCCAGAACCTATTTAGGAAAAAGGTTCTGCAAGATGGCAGTTTCAAAACTGGCATCCCTCCTGAACAGTATATCAGGGCAGTAGTACTTTGTGAAGGTGTGCATCATTCTGCAGGTAGCTGCTTTATAACATGTCTAGAAGAGGGTTAGCTGCTGAACTCTTAGAGGTATCCCTTGTGGATTGTGCCCATAGGCATCTGGGAGGTATTTTATCATCTTTTTATAATAGAACTGTATGCAGTGGACTATCCAATGAGAGGTAGTTCTCCTAGCTGCTGGCTTATGTTTGCCAACCACTCCACAGGTAACAAAAAGTGGTGTGCTCTGGGACCTCGCATCCCTTGTCTGGTCTATGTAGTGACCCAATGCCCTTTTTACATCTGGATAGTGCAATTTCTGTTACATGTACTGGAATGTTCTGGGTAGACCACTGGAAGGGCAACTGACCGGTTAAGGAGGAATTCTGACGCCACCTTTAGTAGGAACTTCCCATTAGTCCTAAGGAGTACCTTTTCCATGTGGAAGATTGTATAGTTTGGTTCTGTATAGATGGCTTGCTGTTTGCTTACCCTCCTGGCAGATCTCATGGCAATCAGGAAAACTGTTTCCTGTGTTACGTATTTGTAATCAGCAGTAGCCATTGGCTCAAAGAGACCCTCCATCTGCTGGGCAAAACAGATATTTAGAGCTCATGGAAACACTTGATACCTCCCAGGGGGATGGAGGTGACTGAAACCCTTAAAGGATATTTTGAAAACAGGTTGTGAGGCCAAGGACTTGTCTTTGCTTGATAATGTGTAGGCTGACACTGGTGCCAGGTGTACCTCCAGGGTTAATGAATGTAAGGGTGCCATGTACTCCAGAACTATAGATAGCCCTGCCCACTTTGATATTATCTTACTCGAGGCACACCAGTATGAGAATCTCTTCTACTTCGAAGAGTATGCTTTTCTCATTTCTGGTTTTCTAGAAACCTTCAGAACCTTCAGCATCTCCTCTGACAGATTCAAGCTACAGATTCTAGCTCCTCAAGATCCATATCCTCAGAGGCAGTATTATGAGGTCTGGGTATGTTATTCTGCCCTGAGACTGAGTCTTCACATTGTATCTCTGTGACATTTTGATTGGAATCCTACTGGACAGGGTCAGAAGCATTCAGTATCAACCCTGTCTGGTCCAATCTGGGTCTATCATGATCATTGTTGCTGGCTCTCTCAAGAGCTTTATGAACATCTCCATATGAGTGGGAATAGTGGAAAGGCATACAGGAGCCTCCCTGGCCTGTCCAGAAGTAGGGCGTCCTCTGGGATGTGCCCCTTGCTAGTGGTCAACAACAAAACTATGGGAGCTGACTGTTCACCCAAGAGGCAAACATCTATTTCTGGAGTGTCCCATCTTCTGAGGACTGAGGATAACACTTGCTGGTTTAGAGCCCACTCATGGTTTTCTTGGTTAATTCTGCTTATGGTGTCTCCCAGGTACTCACGGCTTCTGTGCACAATTTTTAAGACCCTGTTCCTCCCTACTTATTTATGTAGTACATTGTTGTGGTATTGTCTGTTCAAATCTGAGCAAACAGGCCTTGTAGCTGGGAGGAGAAGGACTGCATTGTCAGCTGACTTCCCTGATCTCTAGGACATGATATGCTCCTGAGCCTTCTGTGGCTCCAGATGCCACTCTTAGTGAGATACCCAGAGTGTGCTCACCACTCTAGGAGTGAGGCAGCTGTTGTAAGAACATTTGTTGTGGATTGCTGGAGGAATGGAATGCCCTCTCTGGGGTTGCTATCCTCCTTCCACCATTCTAGTAGCCATATGAATGTCTTTGTGACTGGCACAACTTGGACAATGGATCCCATCTGGACAGTGGAGCCCATCTTTGAGCCCAGTGATCCCTACGTGATACTGAATGTCCCTCATCTGAAATCTGGAACATGGCACCACAGATGTGGTTGTGGCTATTTGACCCAGTAACTGCAGG
Source organism: Neoceratodus forsteri (assembly GCA_016271365.2). NCBI lineage: Eukaryota > Metazoa > Chordata > Ceratodontiformes > Ceratodontidae > Neoceratodus > Neoceratodus forsteri. The sequence goes on along the minus strand of CM057456.1, from coordinate 1,378,018,596 downwards.
AAATCCCTTGCAGCCCTTGGTTGGCCCAGTGTGAAGGATTCTGCAGTAGAAATCAGATTTGATACTTCTTGTGGAAGGAAAGCCTTCTCTTGTGGGTTACCCAGCTCTGTACCCATGAAGTCCAACACCTAAACCAGTTCTGTTTTGGAGTTGTGCAGACTTATCAGGAACCACGGGATCTCTAGGGTTCTCTTTTTTCCTTTCAATAGAACACCTTAACTCTTATTCTGTTTTCCCTGAGACTAGTCAGTCATCTAAGTAGGGGGAAAATCACCACACCTTGCCTTCTCAGGTGTGCTGCTACCACAGTTAGGCACTTTGTGAAGACCCTTGGTGCTAATGTGAGGCCAAAGGGAGGGCTATAAACTGGTGATGGCAGTTTCTTAGCCTTAACCTGAGGTATTTTCTGTGGGTAGGCCTGGCTGGAATGTAAAAATAAGCATCTTTCGGATCCAGTTACCCCAGACAGTCTCATGATTGTAGGGATTGGTATCACTGTGCCCAGTGTGGCCATCTTGAATCTTTCCTTTTCGATATGTTTGTTTAGGTATCTTAGATCTACAAATGGGTCACCACTCCCTATTTTGCTTGTGGATCAGGATGAATCTTGAAAAACAGGCCCCTACCCCACTGTGAGACAGGGACTTTTTTTCACTGTGTTTGCCTACAGTTTATTTACTTGCAGTTCCAGCAGAATTATTTCCATTGGTGAATAAACTGGTATATCTTTGGGTTTCTGCAGTTTTGGAAACTCCTTGAATTGCAGGGACAATCTCTGACCCTGTATTTCCAGACTAGGACTTACTTTTCTGTGGCAATTTTATCCATTCCTGAAAATAGTGGGTCAGTCTTCCCCACCAGGCAATGGTTGGGTGACCTGGGCAGAACTGTCCAGGGTTTTGTTTTTGCTGTGGCTTGGGGGACTGGTGCTTCAGTAGCAGCATGTCTGGAGCCCCTCCTGCCTCTGCCTCTGGTAGTAATCTCTTTGGTTTGGTACTCATAGGGGGCGTAGGGTCTTGCATAATAGTTCCTACTCTTGCCTCCCCTTTTTTTAGGGCCTGTAGGAAGTTGAGGCCTTTTCAATTCCAGTGCTGTTTTTGTAAGTGGTCTTGTACTCATCTGTGTTATCCATGTATGCCTGTTTTGTCACCAAAGAAAAAAATACTCACCTTAGTAATTGTAATATTTCTAATGGAGTCTTGCTGTATTCTGACTACATGCAGTTAGCCCCAGCACTTGAACTGCTCCAGAGAGGAAAGAGTTAACTCTATGCCAAGGTATAGAAAGTTGAGCTTGAGCTCAGTTTTCAAACGTCTGTCCCAGGTACTCTTCAGTGTAACCGTCATATTCTTACGAGCCCTATACTAACCAACTAGCAACCCAGAAATTGTTTTTAAAACTTTTGTGCCAAAGGGCAAAAGACATAAACTTAGGGTCCAAAGACTCAAGTCGAGACCCACAAAAAGAATCCAAGTAGGTAATAAACAAACTATAATAAAACATAGGAACAAGAAAAAACCCTTAATTAAGAAGAGGCACCCAGGTACACCCCCTGGGGTACAACACTGCACCTGCCCACCCACATCCCAAAACAACTAGGTTCCAGGAGGGGAGGCAGGGAGGGAGGTCAGAATACAGCAAGACTCCATTAGAAGAAATACAATTACTAAGGTGAGTAATGTTTTCTTCAAACAACATGAAGTCTTGCTGTATTCTGACTATATGCAGACTACCAAGCAGTACCTCCAAGTAGGAGGGAACTACAGAACCTATTTTGTGAACAAGCTCTGCAGTACCAAACCTAGCATCACTTCTTGCCTGAATGTCCAGGGAGTAATGCTTGGTAAGTGTGTGAACAGTCTTCCAGGTGGCCGCTTTACAGATCTGCACTAAGGGTATGTCTCTAGCTGCTGCAACTGAAGCAGCTGTACCTCTGGTAGAATGAGCCCTCAGGCCTGAGGGTGGCTCTTTCCCCAATTTTGAGTAGCAGAACTGAATGCAAGAGACAATCCACCTAGCAATAGTTCTCTTGGTGGCAGGATTACCTTTACCCACCTCCCCATAAGTGAGAAACAGCTAGGAGCAGTCATTTCTATGTGGCTTAGTGGATTCTAAGTGGTAACTCAGAACCCTCTTTACATCAAGACTATAGCCTCCTCTGTCCAGAAGAGGAGTGATCAGTGAAAAATACAGGCAGTGCCATAGACTGGTTCAGATGGAAGTCTGATACCACTTTAGGGAGGAATTTCCTATTTGTATGAAGGACCACCTTATTGCTATGGAATGAGATGAAATCAGGTTCCACTGATAGAGCCTGTAACTCACTGATTCTCCTGGCAGAAGAAATAGCAACAAGAATACAGTTTTCCTAATCAGGTATTTGAGCTCAGCTGAGCAAAGGGGTTCAAAGGGAGGTTGCATCAGCTGTGCAATACAGATATTCAGATCCCATAGAGGAGTAGGATCCCTGAAGGGAGGATTGATGTTGACCAAACATTTAAAGAATTTATTGAAAACTGTGTGGGAAGCTAGAGAAGAGCCCTTCCCAGTAAAAAAGAAAAGCAGAAATAGCTGCCAAATGCACCTTGAGAATGGTAGGCTAAAGGCCTAAACTGTTAAGATATTCCAAATAATCTAAGGCACTGGCAATATCAGCTGAATCTGGATGGATGTGCCTCTGAGAACACCAAAATCCAAACCGCTTCCATTTAGAATCATAGGTTTTCCTAGTGGAATGTTTCCTACTGGACTTAAGGATATTCAGAGCTGATTGTGAGAGATGCAGGTCTGCATATTCTAGCTCCTCAAGAAGCAGGTCTTGAGCCTGAGTGTGTGAAGATTGGGGTACAGTATCCTCCCCTGAGATGAGGTGAGAAGGTTGGACTTCCTAGGAAGGCACAGGGGAATTGTCACTGATAGTGACAACAGTAGAGGATACCAAGGCTGTCTGGCCCAATCCGGAGCTATCATTATGACAGTGCAGGGTTGGGACCTGATCTTGACTAGAACTCTGAATATCAGAGGAAAGGAAGGAAAAGCATAGAGAAACCTGTTGGCCCAATCCAACAGGAGGGCATCTAGAGGAAGAGCCCCCCACAGAGGGGGCCTGCAACAGAACAGAGAGAGCTGATGGTTGTCTGGGGGTTGCAAAGAGATCTATCTCTAGAGTGCCCCATCTCTTGAAAATGATCCAAATAATGAGAGGATTCAGGGCCCATTTGTGGTGAGGTGACCTTGAGAAATCCTGCTGAGAGCATCTACAAGTACATTGTCCTTCCCTGGGAGATGCACAGCAATCAGTGAGGCCTGCAGAGAATAAGCTAGTGACTATATTTTCATGGCCTCGGTGCACAAGACTGAGAACCGAGTGCCCCCCTGCTTGTTGATGTACCACACGGTTGTGGAGTTATCTGGCCTGATCTGCACCACTTTCCCCTGAATTAAACTCGAAAATGTCTGAAGAGCCAGAAAGACAGCCCTGAGTTCGAGAAGATTTATGTGCAGAAGAGACTCCTGAAGGGACCAGTTCCCCTGAGCAGTATGTTGATCGAGATGGGCTCCCATCCCAGCAGAAAGCATCTGTGGTAACAGTCACTGTGTGGTTTCCTGAGCTGAGGAAAGGAACCCCTTGCCTCAAGTTGTCCCTTCTAGCCACCACTGGAGGGACCTGAACCAAGTTAGAAACACTAGAACCAACTTGAGAAGGATCTTTTCTGAGACCAAAATCTCTTAGGTGAAACTGAATATCTCTCATCTGAACCTTGTCCTTTGCACTACTGCAGTGCAGGCTGCCATGTGGCTAGCAACTGCAAGAAGTGTCTGGCTGGCTGAAACACAAGTGTGGATCTAAAAGAGTGAAGCCACAGATGAAGGATTGGACCCTTGAGGGAGGAAGGAAGGCCCTGGCCTGAACAGTGTCCAGCTTCACTCCTATAAAAGTGAGAAGCTGAACTGGCTCCAGAACAGACTTTTCCAGATTTAGGATGAATCCTAGGGAGTGCAGAAGATACTGAGTGACCCCTAAAGCTGACCTGACTTGGTCTGGGGACTGACCTACTATGAGCCAGTCATCCAGGTAAGGGAACAGTAAGATGCCTTGTCTTCTGAGGAAGGCCACTACTACTGCTAGGCATTTGGTGAATACTCTTGGGGCAGATGTTAGGCCGAAAGACATTGCTCTGAACTGGTAATGGCCTGAGGGCAGTTCAAACTGGAGATACTTTCTGTGGCACTGCCCAATAGGTATGTGGAAGTAGGCATCCTTGAGATCCAGGGAGGCTAGCCAGTATCCTGGTCTCAGACAGGGAAGAAGAAAAAATTACTCACCTTAGTAATGTTGTTTCTTCTAATGGAGTCTTGCTATATTATGACAGATGCAGTTTGTCCCACCATTAGAACTGCTCTGCAGGTGAAAGAGTTAACTTCATGCAGAGCATGGAGAACTTAAGCGAGAAGATAGGTTAAAGCTCTGTTAGGGTAGTTTCAAGCAGAAACACGTCAGATCTTCTAAAACAAAAACTACTAAAGCTCTGTGTGGAAGCTGTAACCTACACTAGCCAACTGCTTTACTAAAATATTCACACATTTTCTTGATCCCAACACCAAGACTCAAGTCAGGGGACCAGAAAAATAAGATAAAATAACTAAATAAAACACAACACCCAAACATAAAAGAGGGCATCAATAAACGCCAACAGTGGACTGCCCACCCCATACCTGAAGTAGAAGTTCTGAGAGGGGCAGGCTGGACTCCATTAGAAGAAACAACATTACTAAGGTGAGTAATTTTTTCTTCAAACAACGTGAAGTCTTGCTATATTATGACAGATGCAGACTACACAGCAGTACCTCCATGGAGGAGGGACAGAACCTACTTAGGGAATAGGCTCTGAAGCACGGCTGTGCCAAACCGAGCATCCCTCCTGGCCTGGATATCCAGGGAGTAATGCTTGGTGAAAGTGTGTACTGTTTTCCAAGTAGCTGCTGACATATCTCAAAATAGGGATGTCTCTAGCAGCAGCTAGATGCAGCTGTACCTTGTAGAGTGAGCCCTCAGGCCTGAGGGGGGAACCTTACCCAGCTTCTTGATAGCAAAATTGATACAAAGAGACGATCCACCTGGCAATGGATCTCTTTAGGTGGCAGGTGTCCTTTCCCAACCTCACCATAAGTGAGAAAAGTTGGAGAAGTCAAACCTGTGACCCTTGGTCGCTCTATGGGTAACTTAGGGCCCTCTTAACATCTAAGCTGTGCAGCCTCCTCTCACCAGAGGGAGGAATGGTCAGCTTAAGAACACTGGAAGTGAAACAGATTGGTTGGGTGGAAATCCAAAACCACCTTAGGCAAAAACTTCATATTAGTCCTGAGGACTACCTTATCCCTGTGAAGGAAATAAGTCAGTCTCCACTGATCAAAGCCTGTAACTCACTTATGCACCCTGGCAGAAGTGATGGCTACCGAAATACAGTTTTCCATCACCAATACTTAAGCTCTGCGAAGACAGAGGCTCCAAAGGGGTTGCATCAGCTGAGCAATGCAAACATTAAGATCCCAAGCAGGGGCAGGGTCCCTGAATGGAGGATTGGTGATGAAGCAATCCCTTCAAAAAACCTTAAAAATACAGGGTGAGCAGAAAGAAGAGGGCTTCCTGCTGAAATGAAGGCAGAGACAGCTGCCAAAGTGCACTTTCAAGGTAGCTGGTCTCAGTCCCAAAGAATTAAGATGGACCATATAATCCAATACAGTGGGTAAATCAGCAGATTCAGGAAATATGCTTCCCAGAACACCATATGGAAAACCTTTTCCACTTGGAATTATAGGTAGCCCTGGTGGAAGGCTTCCTAGCAGCTTTCAGGATTCGAGAACACTTTGAGAAGGTTGTAGATCAGCAACTCTAACTGCTCAAGAGCCAAGCCTTGAGGTTGAGGATTTGAGTCGGATACCAAACTCTCCGCTGAGCACAGGTTAACAGATTGTAGTTCCTAGGGAGACACAGGGAAGATGGGCTGACTAAGGACAGAAGGAGTGGGTACCAGGGCTGCCTGGCCCAGTCTGGAGCAATCAGGATCATCTTGCAGGGGCTGAGACCTGATTTTGACTAGTACTTTGAACAGGAGAGGAAGGGGGAAGGCATAAAGGAACTTCCCTTCCCAATCGAGGAGAAAGGCATCCAGGGGGACTGAGCTCAACACTGGGGGCCTGCAACAAAAAAGTGGAAGTTGATGATTGTCTGGGGCTGCAAGCAGATCTATCTGAGGAGTGCCCCATCTGGCAAAATCTATCCCCAGTACTAGGGGATCCAGTGACCGTTCATGATGGCCCTGGGAAATCCTGCTGAGAGCATCTGCCAGGACATTGTCCTTGCCTGGGAGGTGAACTGCTATGAGGGAAGTGTTCAGGGAATAAGCCAGAGACCACAACTTCATCGCCTCAGTGCACAAGGCTGAAGGCCAGATACTGCTGCTTGTTGATGTACCACATTGTAGTGGTGTTGTCTGTTCTGACCTGTACCACCTTGTTCTGAACAGATGCAGAAAAACCTAGTGCTAGAAAAACAGCTCTGAGTTCCAACAGATTGATGTGGAGCAGAGATTCCTGAGGGTACCATAACCCCTGGGTGGAGAGGTCGCCCATGTGAGCTCCCCATCCCAAGAGGGATGCATCTGTAGTAAGGGTCAAGGAGTGGGACAGAGGGATGAAAGTCACCCCTTGTCTCAGATTGCTCCGATCCTGCCACCACTGAAGGGCATGGATCAGGGTTCGAGTCACTGGGATTAACTTGGATAGGGGATCTCTTCTTTGAGACCAGAAAGCTCTCAAATGGAACTGAATGTCCCTCATCTGAAATCTTGCTCCTTGCACTACAGCTGTGGAAGCAGCCATGTGTCCTAGGAGCTGCAGGAAATGCCTTGCTGGTCGAGAGACCTGCAGAGTGAAGGACGAGGCCAGGGCCACCAAGGTCCTTACCCTTTCCAGGGGAAGGAAGGCTCTGGCCTGCTTTGTGTCCAGTTCTGCGCCTATAAAGGTGAGTACCTGGACAGGTTCCAAAACTGACTTTGGAAGATTGAAAGAAAGTCCAGAGAGGTAAGCAGCTGCTGGGTAACTATCAGTGTGATTTGACCTCGTCTGGAGACTGACCCACAATGAGCCAGTCGTCCAGGTAGGGAAAAATGGCAATCTTTGCCTTCTTAGATGAGCAACTGCTACTGCCAGACATTTTGTGAACACCCTTGGGGCAGAGGTGAGGCCGAAGGGCATTGCTCTGAACTGGTAATGGCCTGAGGGCAGTTCTGAATCTGAGGTACTTTCGATGGGAGCTTCTGATAAGAACATGGAAGTAGGCATCCTTGAGGTCCAGGGAAGCTAGCCAGTCCCCTGGCCTTAGGGAGGGTAAAATCATTCTAAGTCACCATTTTGAATTTTGGTTTTAAAAGGTGCTTGTTTAGATGTCTTAGATCCAGGATAGGCGCCACTCTCCTGTCTTTTTGGGACAAGGAAGTACCTGGAGTACAGACCCTTGCCCTGGTGTGGGGAGAAACCCTTTCTACAGCTCTGAGAGCCAGGAGGGTTGAGACTTCTGTTTCAAAGCAAAGAGTCTCTAAAGGGTTTGCAGGTGGAAAAGATCTGCTCTCATCTTTGGAAATTTTTAAAGCTGAGAACCAGACCCTGGCTCACTACTTCCAGGACCCACCTGTCTGATGTTAAAGACTCCCAGTCCTGGACGAAGTAAACCAGCCTGCCCCCTACAAGTAATGGAGAGCCGACCCTGGGCATCCCATCAGGGTGCCTGTTTGGCAGGGGCTTTAGGCTGAGGGGTGGGAGCAGGCCTGCTCGTACCCCGTCTGCCTCTCCCTCTGAAGAACCCCCTTTGAGCATAGGCTGAAGAGGAGGCCTGGGTCTGGTAAAAAGGCCTGTGAAAAGGCCTGCCCCTACCCCTGGGGGGCTGCCTCTGAGGAGTGGCTTGCCGTTCCTTGGCTTGTGCACTCCTATAAGTGGTTCTATATTCATCCATTTTCTTCATATAATTCTCTGTCTGCTCCCCAAACAGAGAATTTCCCTACCAAGGAAAATCCATAGCCTTAGACTGGGTAGCCTGTGACAAAGTAGTACACCTAGAGCCAGGCCAATCTACAAAAGCCACAGATGTAGCCATGACTCTAGAGGATACATCTCATTAGAATCCACTGCAGCATGGAATTGCACCTTAGATGCCTCAATACCATCAAGACCACCTGCTCCAGCTCCTTTGCAAGCTGGCCAGGGACCTGTTTGGCTAAGGCCATGACAGTATCCCATCTAGATTTCTGGTATCTGCCAACATAAGCCATATAGTTTGCTTGTCTGAGTCCCAAAGATGCTGCCATGTATTGTTTTTTGGCCATGGCATCAATCTTCCTGGAGTCCTTGTCAGGAGGATGTGAAGCCAGGGGAATATTAGCTTTACCACAGGCTGTAGCCTGAACTACCCCAACATGACTGCATTGCTGTGAAAGAAAATCTGTATCAGGACCTGACAAAGTGTACCTCCTGTCCATCTTTTTATCTACAGGAGGCACAGAATTAGGAGCTTTTAAAATTTTTGTTTGTTTCCTAAAAGATTTATGTGAAGGGATGGACAATCTCCTGGACTCTGGGATATCCATCATCTCTACATAGTCAGGCTCCTCTTGCTCATCCAAAGCCTCCTCTAAGGGAAGCTGGAGGGTCTCAGCAACTTTTTTTATAAAACAAAAAATGAGAAGGGGACTCAGAAAGCCTAGGGGGAGATTCACCTAAAGGTCTGTCTGGGGAGATGTCCGGTTCAATGGGCACATCCAGACTTTCAAAGTCACATTCACACTGATCATAATCATCCTCCCCCTCCTCTGGTTCATAAAACTCTTCTATATCATATTCTTGAACCGGTGGAACCGACCGAACCGACCTTTTGCCAGATAGTGGCGGTTCGGAGGGAACCGGGGACAGTGACTGGACAATCTGTATTGCCCTGGCTATCTCTGCAGCAGTTGGAGAAGGAATTTTGGACTCCACACCTGCTGACTTTCTAGTTCTCTTTGCTGGAACTGGCTCCTCAGAGTCAGCTTTACGTTTGCCCGAGGAAGTCTGGCCCTGGTCAGAGGGCACTCCCTCCGGTTCGGCTGGCACCGAACTGGGCTGGCCATCCAGGTCAGCGGACTTTTTGGCCTCTCGTTCCCTGAGCCTACCAACTCTCTTATCTAGAGTGGCTGCAGAGAAATTCTTGCAAATCTGGCAGTCTGCATTGAGGTGGTCAAACCCCAGACAATAAACACATGTGGTGTGTGGGTCAGCCTTGGCAAAGGCTTCCCCACGGACACTACAGTGTTGAAACCCAGTGGGCCCCGGTTTTTCTTTTGGGTTTCTCAGACATAATGCCAGCCTAACCAAAAACTTTCCCTTTTGATGGCAGTGCCAGGCAAGACACCCTTATCTGTTCCCAACCATGTCACGGGTCGTGGAAAAAAACGTAATGAAATCCGTTTTTTAGAACCGATAAGAACCGGGAACCGCACTCTAACAAGCCTTAAAAGGCTTTAAAACCAAGTTTAAATACAATTTGATCGGTTCAAACCGAACCGATAAACATTTACAAGTTCCACACAGAAAACCTATCTATTACTTACAATACCATAGACAGAGCTTGAACCGATCGGTTTGCGGTTAAAATAAATAATATCGCGTTAAATTCAACCGAGAAAAAGGCGTTTTAAAGCCGAGGAAATGAACCGAGCAGCAGGAGGAATCTCCGGAGCTACTGTTCAGTGAGGCGGAGTAAAGAATCTGACGGTTTCAGTTTGAAACCACCCTAACAGAGCTTCTTTAACCGAGCTCGCACTCTAAGTTCCATGCTCTGCATGGAAGTTAACTCTTTCACCTCCAGAGCAGTTCTAATGGTGGGACAAACTGCATCTGTCATAATATAGCAAGACTTCATGTTGTTTGAATAATTCCCAGAGTCACCATCTTGAACTTTGACTTTAGAAAGTGTTTGTTTAGGTACCGTAGATTCAGGATGGGTCACCACTCTCCTGTCTTTTTTAGGGTAAGGAAGTACCTGGAGTATAATCCTCTTCCCCTGTGTATGAGAGGTACCCTCTCCACTGCCTGCAGAAGCAGTACAGAAGAAGCCTCTATTTCTAAGGCCTGTGTTTCCTCTTCTGTGGAAGGACAGAAAGCCTTTGCTCTCAACTTTGGGAACCTGCTGAAGCTGAGAGCAAGACCATGGCTCACTACTCCAGGACCCACTTGTCTGAAGTGACAGACTTCCAGGCCTGGAAAAAGTGAGTCAGTCTGCCCCCCACAGGAATTGGGGAGGCGACCCTGGCTGACACATCAGGGTGTCTGCTTGGCAGGGAGCTTAGACTGAGAGGAGGATGCAGCCCTTGTCATCTCCCTTCTGCCTCTTCCCCTGAAGAACCCCCTCTGCTGAAAAGAAGAGAAGGCCTGGGCCTGGTAGAAAGGCCTGTAAAAAGGCCTGCCCCTGCCAGTCCTGGATTGCTGCCTCTGGGAGTGGTTTGCTTTTCTTTGGCTGCAGCACTCCTGTATGTGGTCCTGTACTCATCCATCTTTTTCATGTATGTCTCTGTTTGTTCCCCATACAGAGAGTTACCAGTGACAGAAAAATCCATGGTCTTGGTTTGGGTATCCTGAGATAAATTGGTACACCTGAACCAGGCAAATCTCCTCATGGAAACAGATGTAGCCATGACCCTAGAATGAACATCATTCTCAGAGCACTTAAATACGATATCTGTACAGACATCTCACAGCCCTTATACTACAACCTTAATATTAGGCTGAATGGGCATTGCTTGAAGCCGCAAGAGAACTCTACCCTGACAGAGATTAAAATATCAGATTTGCTACAGAACGAAAAACTTAAGACTACACCAGACCTTTAACCCCTCCTGAATCTACAGAAGCAGATCTTTAAGGGATACCAAATTTGGCACTTATTGATTACCAAATTAGGCATGGGAGTATGGCACATGGACCGCTCTAAACTCATTGTCTCACTCCACAACTTGGCATGGCAACCTCATGCAGTCTACAAGATAACTTCAATGTTATACCCCTCCATCTGCTATGAGGGGCCTGGTGCCGCTCCATACTGGGCAGACCAGTTTCCCAATAAAGAAGTTAGTCGGGATAAGATTTGGCAAGCAGTATACTGATACACTTCTAATGATAAGCTTTGCCTCATGCAGTTCTATATCCTGCATAATATGTATTATACCCCACTGAAACTATTTAAAATGGGGAAGGTGCAGGATGCAAATTGTAACAGATGTGGCCTAAGTGAAGGTACTCTACTTCATGTTCTGTGGGACTGCCCCATAATTAGACCACTGTGGACTGAGATAAGGGCCAGAGCAGACCCCCTACTGGGAATTGAAGACCTATTCAAGCCTGAAATATTTATACTGGGGGATTTCTCCCAGATCCTGGTAAATGACAGACGATACACCATGACTTTTATCTCCCACACAGTCAAAAAACTGGTATTAAAACACTGGAAGGACTCCACCATCATCTCCTACACACTGAGTGGTTAAATGAGTTCCTATTCAACTTGAGGATGGAAAAAATGATAGCATCTCTTAGACATATTCCAGCTGTCTTTGATAAGAGATGGGGTAAAATGTATAAACTATATTCTCTATCTAACAATTAAGGCCCCTCCCACTGTGAAGATTTTGCTAACTCTTATAACTCACAGTACTTCAGGGGTTGATGACAATGGCTAAGCCCTTTGTTGTATCAAGGGGCAGACTCAATATGGGCACTAGTAACAAATAGAAGTCATTCTGCTCCGTTAACTTGCTGCCTTAATTATAACCATACATTATAAGGATATGCAAGGAAGGAAGGGTAGGGAACATGTAAGGATACAAATTAATAAAGGACATTTAATTTAAAAAAAAAGAATGAACATCATTAAAGTCCACAGCAGCATGAAATTGGACCTTTGAAGCTTCGATGCCATCCACAGCCACCTGCTCTAGCTCCTTAGCCAGCTGGGAAGGGGCATTCTTAGCCAGCTCCAAAACCGTATCCCACCTAGACTTCTGGTATCTGGCTGTATATGCCATATAATTGGATTGCCTGAGTCCCAAAGAGGATGCCAAGTAGTGCTTTTTTGCCATGGCATCTACTTTCCTGTAATCCTTATCTGGGGGGGGGGTGAGATGACAGGGGAATATTAGCCTTGTAACATGGTTGCAATGGTTAATAAGGAAATCTGTACGAGGGCGTGACAGAGCATACCTCCTGTCCATTTTCTTATCCACAGGAGGTATGGAGGTTGGAAACTGTAATATATTTTGGGTCTGCTCCCCAGGGACATGTGCAGAGAGATAAACACCCTTTTTGACTCTGGGACATCCATCATCCCAACATAGTCAGGCTCCTCCTGATTCTGTTCAGCTTCTTTCACTGGAAGATGGAGAGTCTCAGCCACCTTCTTGTAAAACAGGAAGTGGTAAGGGGACTCAGAAAGTCTGGGAGGACACACATTAGAAGGCCTGTCTGGGGAGATGTCAGGCTCGATAGGCTCATCTAGGTCTTCATAATCCTCATCTTCATCATCTTCATCTCCTTCCAACTCACCCTCATAAAATGCTTCGGGGTCATATTCAGAAGCAGACAAGTCCGACCGAACCGACTGTCTCTGTGTCGGTGTCGGTTCATTCGGAACCGGGCGAAGCGACTGCACAATAGCGATCGCTTTGGCTATCTTGTCAGCAGTCGGACCATGGGAACTCGGGATCCAAACTGGCTGACTTGCACTTTCTTTTTGTAGGAACTGATTCCGCAGAATCGGCTCTCCTCTTGCCTGAGGGGGTATCACCCAGGTCAGTGGGCACCCCCTCTAGTTAGGTTGGAACTGAGCCGGGCTGGCCATCCGGGTCAGCAGATTTTTCTGCCTCCCTTTAGCCTACTTAAACATTTATCCACAGTGGCCTTAGAAAAGTTTCTGCAGATTTGGCAGTCTTCTTTGAGATGATCGAACCCCCGACAATAAACACAGATGAGGTGAGAATCAGCCTTGGCAAAAGCCTCCCCATACTCAGTGCAGTGTTGAAACCCAGTGGGCCCGGTTTTCTTTTTGGGTTTCTCAGACATGCCTTTAAATACAAAGTCACCCTTACCAGCATTCAAGCCAGGTGACTACCAAACCTATTGGTTCCAACCGTGTCACGGGTCGGATAAAAGAACCGGAGAATCAACATTTATTTTCAGGACCCGATAGATACCAGAAAACCACAATAAAATACCTGTAAAAAACAGAAACAGCAAATTGCTTCAGTTCCCAACCGGATCGACTGGAAAGGAACCGAAAAACAAAACAATTTCTCGCTAAACCATTCTACCACCTACTAATACACTTACTATACTGGGATAGAGATGTAAAGACCGAAAAAATAAAGAAGCGGTTTACTAAACTGACCGATTTTACCACAACCGAACCGAAGTGAAGGAGAGGATCTCCGGAATGACTTCACAGTAAGGCGGAGTAAAGAATCTGATGGTTACACTGAAGAGTACCTGGGACAGAGGTTTGAAAACCGAGAACGAGCTCAACGTTCTGTGCCTTGGCATAAAGTTAACTCTTTCCTCTCTGGAGCAGTTCAAGTGCTGGAGCTAAATGCATACAGTCAGAATACAGCAAGACTTCATGTTGTTTGAATAAGGAATTTCCCTCACAGGAAATAAAATCATGGCTTTAGTCTGGGTGTCCAGGAAAAGGATGGTAGTCCTTAACCAGGCAAATCTCCTCAATGTCACTGCATGGGCTATAACCTGTGAAGCAGAGTCATTGGTGTCAACAGCCATGTGGAACTGGTATTTAGTGGATCCAGGGCTGACTTTGCTGTGGCAGCCAGATCCTGTGCCACATCACCATAAACCTTAACTAGTGCCAGCTCTGTATTTTTTTTACACTGAGCTGTATAAGCCAAACAAACTACCTGCCTCAGGAGTAGGGAAGATGCTACATACACTATTTTAGCCATAGTATCCTGTTTCCTGGAATCCTTCTCAGGAGGACGAGCGAAGAAAGGCACCTTATCCTTCTCACAAGCAGCTGCTTTGACCCCTCCTTCATGATCAGGGTGGATGTACTGGTATTCCACCCCCTGTTTATACTCCTGGTACTTCTTTTCAACTTTTTATCAATGCAAGCAGCTGAAGTAGGTGCTGACATGATTTTGGAAGCAGCTTGTTGGACGAGTGGTTTGTAGATGGAAACTAGCAACCTTCCTGTAGGGGCTAGCCCCATCATATCCATGAACTCTGCTTCCTCCTCTTTCTTATCTGTTTCTTGAGAGTTGATGTTGAGGATGTGTACCATCTGTTTGATGAAAAAGAAGTAAGAGGTATAGGGCTTTTTATTCAGAGCTAGGCACAATTGCAGTACAGCTGTTTGCACTGCGCTTGTGATAGTGCACCACCAGCTCTGAGTTTTAGTCTGATGGACAGTGCTCACTAATTTGAGCTGTCTAACTGACTGAATAACAGGCCAAGTCAGTGCAGTGCTAAGTGGATTTGCACTGCGTAAATGCAGACCAGGTCTGCATTAGGCCCACAGAAGGTAGTGCTCCCTAAAGTGGGACAATGTCTGTCTCCTAGGGGCAATATTCAGCCTAAGCATGCCAGAGAGCTCACTGGACATGCAAGGTGCTAAGGGGCCATCTGCATGCTCATTATGGGTTCATTTCCATGCAGCGCAGCAACCCATTAGTGCCTATTCTTCTGTTATAGATGAATTCCTAGTGGTGTAGTGGTCCACCACACCCTGATCACTCATCCTTCTGTTATAGATGAATCCCTGATGGTTTAGTGGTCCCTCCACCCACTCAACCATTCACCAATCCCCAACCACCTACTGAGAATCCCCACCCTGCACCCCCCTAAACTGCCACGATTCGGTAAACCAGCAGCCAACACAGCCTTCCTCGCACCTTTTTGGCCAGCTGCCATCTGAAAGTCATGGCTCCATGACTGTTAGACAGTAACTTGGCAAGAAGGTGAGAGGAGGGCTGTGCCAGCCACTGAATTATCACAGCACAGCTATCAGATATGGGGGAGTGTGGGGTGAATGTACTCGGTGGGTGGGCAGGTGGGGGTTGGTGAGCAATCATAGGACCACTAAACCTCCAGGGATTCATCTTTAATAGCAGGATCAGTGATCAGGGGTGGGTTGGGGGGATCAGTAAACCAAGAGAGATTCACCTATAAAAGCAAGATTGCCAATCAAGGGGACCAATGAAACACCAGGGGTTCCTCTATAACAGCAGCATGTGTGATGGAGGGTACAGGGACCATTAAGCCATCATGGATTCATCTAAAACAGCAGGATGGGTGATTGAGGAGTGGAGGACCACTAAACCACAAGAGATTCACCTATAACAGCATGGTTGGCAATCGGGGGGGGGCACTGAAACACCATGGATTAATCTGTAACACCAGGATGGGTAATGGGGGGTAGGGAAACCAATAAACCACCAGGGATTTACCTGTAAGATGTGCGATCCAGGGTGGAGGACCACTAAACCACTGGAGATATATTTATTGGATGGTAGATGGGTGTTCAGGGAATGGGGGAACCACATATCACAAGGGTGGGTGGCTGCAGTACAGCTGCCATTCCTTCAGGGGTGGGGGTGCAGGCTTAGCACCCAAGTAAAATATGTTTTTGGTGGTGGTAAATAGCACTGTTCTAGTGGCTGTTTACTGCTGCCACAAACCTTTCAATATATAACTGCACTGATATGCATGAGAGGCCCTCTCATTTGTATAGGTGCAGAGGTATGGGTAGTGCCTTGGCACTGCTGTGTTTGGGCAGCGCTCTGGAGGCCTCTGAATATGGCCTTACTCAGAGTGCCAATGCAAACCCAAGTAAGCACCGGTGCTCACCACATTCATGCCAGTGGCAGCCTTTGATTATGGGGGACATAATCCAATTGAGGTCTAGAAAGGGAGACAAACTCATGTTCAGGTGAACCAATGGGTTCTATGAGTTCACCTTCCTCCTCTTCATAATACACGTCCTTCTCCTCCATGGGAAAATGGTCTGGGATGTAATCGGGGGAGGGGGGTAAGCATATTGAGGAAGTTTCCCATGGCCTGGAAGGCCTTGAAAAAACTGAAATGCTTTGGCTATGTCCTCTGTTGAGGGCATTTGTCTTAGGTCCACTGCCTGCTCCTTTTCCTTTGCAGGAAGAGTACAATGGACAGGCTTTTATTTTTGTTTTTTTTTTCCATGGCAGGCACTGGTTCCACTACTTGCTCTGAGATTCTTTCAGTTGTATTTTTGCCATTTTATTTGTATTTTTGCCATTTAGGTCCCCCCTTTCAGACACTATGGTATTTTTACCATGCTTGTCTGATCATTGGGTATGTCTTCTGTTAGCACCCTTTGCAAACTGTGTGAGAGGCCTTTCGGCACCATGCAATTCTGCTTAAAGTTGGACCAGCATAACATTCTGTGGTGATTTGCATATGCAGCCCATGATGCTTTGCATTGTGGGGGCATGTGTGATTTTGTATTTTCTTGAAACTTGGCTTCTCAGCCAAATGCCCTTTGGGGTAACCCTTGCCTCAGTGTTTGCGCACAGAGGTTCTTTGTCTTTTATCTTTCTCGTCTGTCCGTTTTGACAGCGAATGCTGCTGTTTATGAGGAGACAAACCCTCTGATGCAAGCCTTCCACCATTATTAGGAACTCCCTCAGAGCCCTTATAATGCTTAGGTGACGCAGAACGGCTGACTTAGCAGCCATGAATTCTTCTCTTTTCTTAGCCTTTTTCTTTTGGGACAAATATTTTTACAGAGCTCACAATTAATTAAATCAAGATCTGGACCAAGGCATCTTAAACAAAGCCCATGACAATCTGCCTTTGCAAGGAGCTGAAAACAACTTATACAATTTCTAAAGCCCATGGATCCAGTTCTCTTCTTATTAGGTCTGCCAATCATGAAAAAAAACTGAAAGATCTGGTTTTATTAAAAATTTGGTTCCCAGCCACAAACACTCACTTAAATATAATATTTCCCTCACACATGAAAGAGAAACACATTACTATGCATTAATTTGAAAGCAGTTTAAGAATTAAATGGCAGTCCGGCTTGGCTCCCTTCAAGTGGGAACCATGTTTAAGCTGATTAAGAACTGCTTCAGTATTACTAAAAACTAAGCAATTTTAAAGTTTTTAAAGTTTTTTTTGGGGGTAAAATAAGTGGTTCCCTTCAGGCGGGAACTGCATTACAGTGTGACCTTCTCAGGTTGCTGGGTACAGATCAGGAACTGGAGAAACAGCAAAATTATACACACACACATGCACACACACACACACACACACACACACACACGCACAAAGTGCATGCACATGCACACACAAAATCACCGTTAGAGATGCAGCAAATTTAAATTCCACCGGTGAAGTGAATGTGAAGTGGGCACTTCGTGTTGTCACTCCACTGCGTAGAGTGGCCAATACAAAAGACTCACTTCGCCTTGTAATTATTACTTCGCATTTGTTATTCCACCTTAATGCGAAGTAAGGCAAAGTGACAACAATATTGGCAGCCCCTCACACACACAGTCACCAGAATTAATGTGCACCCCCAAAATGCTACTGTCTTGAGTCCAAAAAACTATCCAGTGCTGACGAAGTGAAATGAGAGCACAACAAGAAATGCAAAGTCTCCCAGAATTAATGGTGCACTCAGTCATGCGTGCAGTGGTCACACATAGTCAGCAGAATTAATGTGCATCCCCAAAATGCTATTTTCTTGTGTCCAGAAAATTCCCCAGTGCTGAAGAAGTGAAATGAGAGGGCAACAAAACATGCAAAGTCTCCCGGAATTAATGGTGCACTCTGTCATGCGTGCAGTGGTCACTCACAGTTACTAGAATTAATGTGCATCCCAAAAATGCTACTGTCTTGTGTCCATAAAACTCCCCAGTGTTGAAGTGAAATGAGAGCACAAGAAATGCAAAGTCTCCCAGAATTAATGGCGCACTCAGTCATGCGCACAGTGGTCACACACAGTTACCAGAATTAATTTGCATCCCCAAAATGCAACTGTCTTGTGTCCAGAAAATTCCTCAGTGCTGATGAAGTGAAATGAGAGGGTAACAAGAAATGCAGTCTCCCTGAATTAATGGTGTACTGCAAATGCACAGAAAGATTAAGGTTGCACTGTCCACTCAAGAGATGCAGACGCAAAGGCACAACACCTAACCAGTGCTCACAAGTCACAAATCCACATCTGGAAAAGAATACCTTTTGCCGGTTGGGGGGTAGTGCAGGGCAATAACAGTCCACTACCACTAAAGCACAAAGCAGTAAAAAATTCATGCAGGTGTGGCGGGTAGCAGGTTCACACTGCTGCAATTACTCTGTGGCACAATAAAAGGTGCCTGATTTAATGGCACTCATCGCACACACACTCACACACATACTACAAGTAACGTCTAGCAAATAGAAAACCTTTAGTAATATAACCAAATGTTTCAAACAAATTGAATTATACATTGCTGCACCACTACAATCAGCAAAAACAGTCAAGAATTACTGAAAATATTTCTCTGTGTACATTAACACAGTTGTATAAGAAAAATATAACCAAAACAGAAAGACTGGCTTCTTCTCCCAGTTAATCTACCTACACCACAGATACGCACCTCCCCAAAGCACATTTCACAGTACACAGACTGACTGTTCTAAATTAACATTCAAAATCCACACATAAACAATAAACACTCGATGATAAGAGCACAGGAGGGTTTCCTACAATTGGTGTACTAAATTTTGAGCAAAAAAAAAAGGCTCAAAAAGGCTTGTTTAACAGCTTTTAAAGGATTTGAATCACAGAGCTCTGGGAAGAAACTGTCTCCATCTTCCACTACACACACACTACACAGAATTGAGGCTGTGCAGAACAGTCTAGAGCTCGTGTGACCTGCAATCCCATGAGTCCCTGATTGACTCTATACTCAGAAACCAGACCCCTTCAACACTTGCAACATTGCTGGTACCTCAAACATCCTCCTATAGCCTGCGATTGGTAGATAAATCCCTGCTCAATGTACCTAGATGTAAAACATTAAAAGGCTCTGTTGCCTTCAATCACTCTGCTCCTAAGCTTTGGAGCTCTCTCCCCCAAGCACTTCAAGTACTTGGATCCCATGACAGCTTCAAAAAGGAGCTGCACTTCCATCTGTCCCTTGCTAATCCCTGCACTTGTTTTAATCCCCCCTAATCCACTCACCTGCCAGATGCTGCCTGGCGTAACTTTACCTTCCTACCTCATAGCACTTCTTACCCTTACAATCTCCTTGACAGCTAATCAACCTCAACTCCCCACACACACACACATCTAAGCCTTGTTTCAGAGGCCGTGATAATGCATCCTGCCCAGTCAGGAATTTGCCCTTCCCTTATTTTCTCACCCCAGACACATAAGTGAGTTACAGGACCTGTCAGTGGAGCCTGATTTTATCTCTTTCCATAGAGATAAGGTGGTCCTCAGGACTAACAGGAAGTTTTTGCCTAAGGTGGTTTCAGAGTTCCACCTTAACCAGTCTATGTCTCTTCCTGTTTTCTTCACTGACCATTCCTCCTCTGGGGAGGGGAGGCTGCACAGTTTGGATGTGAAAAGGGCCCTTAGCTACTACATAGAGCGCACCAAGGGTCACAGGTTTGACTCTCCTCCAACTGTTCCTCACTTATGGTGAGGTTGGTAAGGGAAAACCTGCCACTAAGAGATCTATTGCCAGGTGGATTGTCTCTTGCATTCAATTTTGTTATAAAAAAATTACTAGGTAGGACTCCACCCTCAGGCCTGAGGGCTCACTCTGCCAGAGGTACAGCTGCATCCCTGGCTGCTGCCAGGGATATTCCTATCTTAGAGATTTGTCAAGCAGCCACCTGGAAAACAATACACACTTTTACCAAGCATTAGTCTCTGGATATCCAGGCTAGGAGTGATGCTCGGTTTGGCACAGCAGTGCTTCAGAGCCTATTTCCTAAGTAGGTTCTGTCCCTCCTCCATGGAGGTAGTGCTTGGTAGTCTGCAATATGTCAGAATACAGCAAGACTTCTTGTTGTTTGAAGAAAAAATTACTCACCTTAGTAATGTTGTTTCTTCTAATGGAGTCTTGTTGTATTCTGACTTCCTCGCCTCCTCTCAGAACCTTGGTTTTGGGATGTGGGTGGCAGTAGCAGTGTTGGCACTGGGAGGTGCCTCTCACCCCTTATTTTCTCCCCCTTTAGTTTGGGTGTGTGGGTGTTGTGTTTTGTTTTATTTTTTGGGTTTCCTGACTTGAGTCTTTGTTTTGGGACCAAAAAATCTGTTTATTATATTTAGTAGCCAGTTGGCTAGTGTAAGTTTACACTTTCCACGGAGGACACCCTGTGAGTATAGCTCGTGAAGATCTGACGATTTGATTTCAAACAGCAACAGACAGAGTCACAACCGAGCTCGAGCTCAGCGTTCCATGCCTGGCATGGAAAGTTAACTCTTTCATCTCCGGGGCAGTTCAAAGGTTGGACATCACTGCAATATGTCAGAATACAGCAAGACTTCATGTTGTTTGAACAACATGCACAACACACACTATTTGTAATCCGGAGCCTGAGGGCTCAGTTCACGAAAAGAAAACAACAAGACAATCAGATGACACACTTTTAGATTAGGCTGTTATTGCAGGGAGCTACCCTGATGATTACTCACGATACCCAAGACTGGACACAGGCTGTATGAAAATCGAGACAGCAGGTGGTTAACCTGGCTCGGAGAGCCAGGAGAAGCAGGGCCCACATGACTCACCGAGGTCTCATTCCTGTTCAAGCATGGAGCAGGGGGATGATCCCCAGGCAGGTCTCTCGTCGATGGCTTTCTCTGTGCAGCGGGTAGTGTGGCTGGGCCAGTGTGGCAAGGCCCAGGCCAAATGGAGACAATTTTGGATACAGTCCTTTTGGGGCTGGATATAGCTTCCAGCAAGCAGAACACAGTTCGCACAGTGGGGAACCAAATCATGATCCACTTTCAATACACAGTACATTTACATGTAAGGAAATTCTACTGTACCAGGCAAACCGCTCTCCGGTCATGATTGCAAAGTCTCTGCACAAACTGGGGATTCAAAAGCAGCTGGAAATCCTGACAGGCTGATCACATTCAGCAAAATCTTCAGACTTCTTCAGGTACGAGCCTGGTAAAAAAATCAGTGGCTTACTTCGTTCTCACAAACTTGGATTTAGCCCAAAATAATTCTCTTCTCTCTCTCTCAGAGGCAGCAGGCAGACATGCAGGTCACAACTCAGGCCTTTCCACAGTTCTCCCACGCAAAACTACTCAGATGGCTGCTTGAGGGTCTCAAGCTCTTGCCTCTTCAACTCCCAACTCAGATCTGACTCAAACTGCAGCAAGTCTGGGAATTTCCCCAAGATCCAAAAGGTTTGCTTGGCTGATTCATCTGTCAGTCACAACAGGAGCTCCCCCTTTAGCTGCAAAAAGGCACCAAAAGCCTAAAACTACAATTCCTACAGATTCTGACTCCAGACAGTTCCTGTAGTCCAGCTTCATTTTTGGTCCCACCAGTACTGATTAGTCCAATTCAGCAGTCCAGAACCAAGATAGTGGAGATAAACAAAACAGTCCTTGCTGCAAAGAAGGCAGGCTAGACAAACTACATTGTCACTCTAAATGATTTTCAGCAAATAGTTACATCTTTCAACAGAGCTCCCTCTCAGATTACTTATGACTGCAATCCAGGCAGCTCTTAAAGAGACAGTACACAGAGGCTATACAGGCACTCTCTGGCAATCACATTTAGACTGCTAAAACACAGGACACCAGCCTGGCAGTAAGCATTTAGGCAAGCTCAAGGAAGACTTTTCAGGAACCCCATTTGTAGGGGGGGTTACACCCTTCCTTGCCGGAGAAAACTTGGCATCCGCATCAAGTCTGTACCATCATGCATCAGTTAATATAAACTTATTACTTTACTATACATATTCACTACACTTCATGATACTATATCCATTCTGACAATACAGCATGCATATTTCACACAAGTCAGTTAAACATTACTATACTAAATCAGGTAATAACTTCTTGTACCTTGAACAATGCAAGAGGGGGCCCTTCCCTATCAGCTAACTTGGGGCTGGATGGGTTAGGGGCACCATGGTGAGAGGGCAGAACAAGTAACCTGGAATGGGCCTTCAAGCTCAATTTGGGTAGTGGGCTTGGTGAAACATAAACACCTTTGTGAACTACATGAAGAGGCAAGTCTACAGCCCTCCTCGGAGAATCATAGCTGAAACACAATACTGGCTTGATAGCTCAGGCAGTCTTTCTTGGGGAACAACCACAGTCTCTGTACTTTCAGCTACAGTTTTGGGGCTTTCATCACTTGTGAGGGGTGCCTCTGCCTGGATGGGAACGTCCCAACTTGTAGCACTGTTGGCTCCTTGCTCTGCAGGCGCTGTTTCTATAACACTTGACTCATTTTGCGAAGGCTCAGGCACAATCAAACTTTGAGGCACTGAAGGTGGGTTGTCATCACTCTCATAGTGTTCTTCAAGTTCTGGTATGTCACCAGAAAGACCCAAACCATCAGCCCCTCCCTCAGGCAAATCATACAGTTCCACAATACACAGAGACTCAGCATCTTCAGACGTGATACTTTGCACTCCACTTTCAGGGAGCATTGGCTCCAAGGACAAAGCCAGGGGGGTAGGCAGTCCAGAAGACCCAGCTACATCCCCACAATTAATCTTGGGGTTACCTCAAAACAGCTGACTCAGTTCATAAAAGGGGTAATAGACATAGTCGCACTCACTTTTGTCAGAGGTGGATTGACAGTCACTATCATTCTGGGCCTACTGTGGAGGAAACCTTAAATCTGTGACCACTGGGGTAGGTTGACTCTGTCACTTTCTTGCAGCAGCATGAGTCACTGGCCCAGGGGGCTCAATTTCTGGGAGTTTAGTCTCAATCATGACTTGACCGATAGGTAGTAAGTGGTTACGGTGCATGGTCTTGACAGCTTTGGAGTTGTTCTCTGGAAACACCTTGTACACAGGGAAATCATCCAACTTTCCAACTGCTACATGGGGAAGATGGTGCCACTGATCAGCAATTTTGTGTTTACCATGCAGTCCCAAATTGCGTAACAACACACAGTCTCCAGGTCGAAGCTCTTGAGCCTTTACTTTTTTATCATGCCTCTCTTTGTTGGCTAGATTTCTCTTGGTGGCCATTGTCTGGACCAGTTGATAGGTATGGTTCAATTGAGCTTTCAGTTTTTGTACATATTGCAAGTAGTTTTTGGCTCTGACCCATCTGGAGAGACCCTAAAACAGGCATCAACTGGCAGCTGGACCTCCCTACCGAACATGAGGCAGTAGGGGGAGAACTCAGTAGCATCATGTTTCGTACAATTGTATGTGTGTACCAAGGTGCTAATCTGCTGGCTCCATTTATGCTTGTCTTTTGGGTGGAGGGTGCCCAACATATCTAGAAGGGTGCGGTTAAAAATGTTCTGGTTGAGGGTCTCCCTGCGGGTGATAGGGGTGATTCTTGACTTTCGCACCCCACATAGAGAGAGAGCATTTTTTTTGACTAGTTGACTCTCAAAGTCTTTACCCTGGTCAGAGTGGATGCACTTGGGGGGCACC
This sequence comes from Neoceratodus forsteri, assembly GCA_016271365.2. NCBI lineage: Eukaryota > Metazoa > Chordata > Ceratodontiformes > Ceratodontidae > Neoceratodus > Neoceratodus forsteri. Next base: position 1,377,994,884 of record CM057456.1, on the reverse strand, counting down.
ATAGTGGATGAAGAAATTTTCCACTAGCACCTTGGTCACGGTAGATGCCTTTTGATCTTTGGTGGGAAAAGCTTGTGCATACCATGTAAAATGATCCATAACCACTAATACATTGCCAATGTTCCACTGATCAGGTTCTAAACACAAGAAGTCTATGCATACTAGTTCCATGGGGGTGCTGGTAGTAATATTAACAAGGTGGGGGGCAGCCCTCTGAGGCAGGGCTTTTCTTTGCAGGCAGCAACTACAAGTCTTTACATGGTACTCAACATTGGCCCCCATTTTGGGCCAGTAGAAGTGAGATCGTACCAGGTCAAGGGTTCTGTCAATACCGAGGTGCCCCATGTGATTGTGGAGGGACCTCAGTACCAAATCTTTAAAGGCCATGGGCAGGACCAATTGTTGCTTATCTGCTTTACCACTATGATCTACTGTCTCTCTATACAACAACTGATTGAGCAACTTCAATCTGGGGCCTTCTTTAAACAATAAAGCAGTTCGCAAGTCAGTGGAATGTAACTTAGACACATCTTTCCCCACACGCAGGGCATCAAGTGCTGGCTGAATCATAGGATTTTGGGATTGAGCCCACTAAATGCTGTCATTGTCAAATTGAGGTAGTGCACTAATGTCTAGAGCAGAGAAGTGGCAATAGCAGCTGGTATGCAGGCGTCAGAAGGGCCCAAGCAATCTACTAAACAGTCCACTGTGTCCGCAGACATCTGTTCATCTCTATCAAACTTTTCACACAATGCTTGAATGCCAGGTTCAGACAACCTGACCCAATCACTCTTGGAAGCTGGCCTTCGTGATAGGGCATCAGCATCAATATGGTTCAGGCCTGGTCTGTATTCAACAGCATAATCATAGGTTGATAATGCAGAAAGCCACCGGTGCCCAGTGGCATCTAACTTAGATGAAGTCTGTACATAGGTCAATGGGTTATTGTCAGTCTTCACCAATATCTTTGCCCCATAGAGATATTCATGAAACTGGTCAACAATGGTCCATTTTAGTGCAAGGATCTCCAGCTTACACACAGGGTAGTTTCATTCCTACTGGTGAAAGCTACTGGTCTCAGGCCATCCTCATGGTCTTTATACAGCACTGCTCCTAGATCCTGCAGACTAGCATCCATATGCAGCACATAGGGTTTGGTGGGGTCAGCATAGGCGAGAATGGGGGCGTGGGTGAGCTGGTATATGATCTCATGGAAGGTTGCTTCACAGTCAGGTGTCCAGCAGGGCCCGAAGAGTTAATCTGGGTGGAAGTATACTTTTTCTGGTTCTTTAATGGCCCCTTTTTTGTATTTATGATTGACCTTCAGTATGTGAGGATCAAGGGACCATTCGTGGTGTCCCTGTGAAATTCTGCTCAGAGCATCTGCTAGTATGTTATCCTTCCCTGGAAGGTGAACTGCTACCAGAGAAGTCTGAAGAGAATAGGCCAGAGACCACAGCTTCATGGCTTCTGTGCACAAGGCCGAGGACTGAGTGCCTCCATGCTTGTTGATGTACCACATTGTGGTGGTGTTGTCCATTTTGACTTGGACCACCTTGCCCTTGACTGAATCTGAGAATCTCTGCAGGGCTAGGAAAACTGCTCTGAGTTCCAGAGATTGATATGAAGGGCAGACTCCTGTGGAGACCAGAGTCCTTGAGCTGTCAGGGCTCCCAGGTGGGCTCCCCACCCTAGGAGAGAAGCATCTATTGTTAAGACTACTGATGGGACTTGAGGGAGAAATGGAACCCCTTGTCTGAGGTTGTCCTGGTCCAGCCACCACTGAAGAGCTTGGACCAGAGTCTGAGTCACTGAAATCAGTTTGGTAAGTGAATCCTTCTTTTGAGACCAAAAAGACCTCAGATGAAACTGAATGTCCTTCATCTGGAACCTTGCTCCCTGCACCACTGCCATGGAAGCTGCCATGTGGCCCAGAAGCTGGAGGAACTGTCTTGCTGGGCGGGAGAGCTGAGGTCAAAAGGAGGAAGCGAGATCCACTAGGGCCTTTACCCTTGCCAGGGGAAGAAAGACTTTTGCTTGTACAGTGTCCAACTCTATGCCTATAAAGGTGAGAAGTTGAACTGGTTTGAGTACAGACTTTGGAAGATTGAGAAGAAAACCCAAGGAGCTGAGTAGGTCCTGCGTAGTTTGAAGAGATGACTTGACCTGTAAATGAGACTGACCCACTAACAGCCAGTCGTTCAGATAAGGAAAGATGGTGATACCCTGTCTTCTGAGGTAAGCCACCACTACTGCAAGGGACTTTGTGAACACCCTTGGAGCTGATGTTAGACCTAATGGCATGGCTCTGAATTGGTAATGGCCTGAAGGCAACTCGAACCTGAGCTATTTTCTGTGGGAGCACCTGATAGGAATATGGAAGTAGGCATCTTTGAGGGCCAGAAATGCTAGCTAATCCCCTGGCCCTAGAGAGGGAAGGATTATTCACAGAGTTACCATTTTTAATTTGGGCTTTGAAATGTGTTTGTTCAGATACCTTAGGTCTAGGATAGGTCACCACTCCCCTGTTTTCTTTGGGGTAAGGAAGTACCTGGAATACAATCATTTTCCCTTGTGCTGAGTAGGAACCTTCTCTATAGCTCTGAGAACTAGAAGAGAGGAAACCTCTGCCTCTAGGGCAAGGGTTTCTGAGACTGATGCAGGTGGAAAAGACTTGGCCCTTCTTTTTGCAAATGTTTTGAAGTTGAGGGTCAGTCCCTGGCTTACTACTTCCAGGACCCACTTGTCTGAGGTCACAGACTACCAGGCCTGGAAGTAGTAAGCCAGCATGCCTCCTACTGGAAATGGTGAGTTGACCCAGGCTGACACATCAGGGTGTCTGCTTGGCAGGAGCCTTAGACTGAGAGGAGGAGAGAGCAGCCCTGCTCTTCCCCCTCCTACCCCTCCCTCTGAAGAACCCCCTTTGTGGGAAGGAAGAGGAGGCCTGGGCTTGGTATAAAGGCCTTTGAAAGGGCCTGCCCCTGCCCTTAGACTGCTGCTTGTGTGGAGTGGCCTGCCTTTCCTTGGCCTGTGCACTCCTGTACATGGTCCTATATTCATCCATTTTCTTCACGTAAGCCTCTGTCTGCTCCCCAAAAAGAGAGTAACCTACTACAGGAAAATCCATGGCCTTAGTCTGGGTATCCTGTGAAAGGATAGTACTTCTGAACCAAGCATGTCTTCTGAGAGACACAGATGTAGCCATGACTCTAGATGCCACATCATTGGAGTCCACAGCAGCATGAAATTGCATTTTGGATGCTTCAATTCCATCAGCAGCCACCACCTCCAGCTCTTTGTCTAGCTGGGGAGAGGCCTGTTTAGCCAGTTCCAGAACCATGTACCATCTGGATTTCTGGTACCTGGCTGTGTAGGCCATATAAGTAGCCTGCCTGAGTCCCAAAGAGGATGCCAAATACTGTTTTTTGGCCATGGCATCCACTTTCCTGGAGTCCTTATCTAGGGGGTGTGAAGCCAAAGGAATGTTAGCCCTGTCACAGGCTGCAGCCTGCACTACCCCAACATGACTGCAATGACTATAAAGGAACTCCGCAGCTGAGCCTGATAACGAATACCTCCTGTCCTTTCTGTTATACACAGGAGGTATTGAATTAGGGGTTTGTAAAATTTTGTATGTCTGTTTCCCCAAAGATTTATGAACTCTGGGATGTCCATCATTTCCACAAAATCAGGCTCTTAATCCTCCTCTGCTGCTTCAACCAAGGGAAGCTGCAGGGTTTGTGCCACCTTTCTGTAGAACAAAAAGTGTGAAGGGGACTCAGAGAGCTTGGGAGGAGAGACACCTGAGGGCCTATCTGGGGAGATATCTGGTTCAATAAGCACATCCAGATCCCCTTCATCATCATCGTCATCACTGGGATAGTCTTCATCTCCCTCCCACTCCTCATAATAAGCATCTGTGTCATAATCCGGAGGAGACGGATCCGACCAAACCGGCAGTATCGATTCAGACGGAACCAGTCTAAGCGATTGGAAAATACTAATTGCTTTGGCTATTTCATCCGCAGTTGGAGAGTAGGATACAGGATCTGAAATGGCAGACTTGTGCTTTTCCTTTTGACGGAACTGACCCCTTGGGGTCAGCTCTCCTTGTGCCCGAGGAGGAATCGCCTAGGTCAGTAGGCACCTCCTCAGGTTCGGCCGCAACTGAACTGGGCTGGCCATCCAGAACTACGGACTTCTCTTCCTCCCTTTCCTTCAGCCTACTCAGTCTTTTATCTAGAGTGGTTTTAGGAAAGTTCTTACAGATTTGGCAGTCTGACTTGAGGTGGTCAAACCCCAGACAATAAACACAGATGAGCTGGGGGTCAGCCTTAGCAAAGGCCTCCCCACATTCAGTACAGTGTTGAATCCCAGTGGGACCAGTTTTCTTCTTGGGTTTCTTAGACATGGCCAACCTAACAAATTACCCTATAGAAGCTTTCAAGCCAGGTAATAAAGCAACTGATCGGTTACAAACCGTGTCACGGGCTTTTTAAAAGAACCAGCAAAAGTCTGGTTCTTTTGAAACTGATCGGTACCGGAACACCACACTAATCCCAGAAAGAGAAAAAAATTGTTCAAAGTCGGTTCCAAACTGGACTGACCAGAAAGAAACAAAAGAAAGACAATTTCCACTCTTTTTAGCAAAATAAAACACAGTCACTACCTATCTACATACTACCTGTACCATAGACATAGGCTGGAAATCCGAAAATAACAACAATTTTCAATTAAACCGAACGCTTTATTTTTCTTTTACTGAACCGAGCAGAGGAAATCTCTGGAGCGACTTCACTGTTAGGCGAAGTAAAGAATCTGACGGTTACACTAGGAAATACCACAGACAGAGATTTGAAAACCGAGCTCGAGCTCAACGTTCTATGCTTCTGCATAGAGTTAACTCTTTCCTCTCCAGGTCAGTTCAAGTGCTGGGGCTAACTGCATTATGTCTGAATACAGCACGACTTCATGTTGTTTGAAACATACATTTCAGTTGCTGTTCTCCAATCTGGACCACAACTGGTTTTGTTAAGTATGCTGTTAACACCACCTGAAAAGCCCAGCAAACTTATTTGCTGCTTCCCATGGGTTGTCAGGGGCATATCACTATCTATAATGCTAACTGTAGCTCCAGTACCGACCAATATCACAGTCTGGCAGCCCCTGACCATAGCCGATACAGTATGACAACCCTCCTGGAAGGTGGGGGCTTCATCTCATCATTGCCCTAATTATGTCAGTTCTTCTTCATCAGGTTCCCTTTTAATGACTGCCACAACATTGGTATTGATCAAATTACTGAACATTTCAATACATTTTTGCAAATCAGCCTTGCCACCTGGTTTAGCATCATTACCAGAATTGTGTGCCCATCTTCTCTCTAAGACTTGTTTCTGTTTACCTTCCATATAACCTCCCTTTGCCCAACAGTCTTTTTTAAGTGACCTTCTTTATTACAATTGTGACACATGTATCTACTCTTAACCTTCTGTTTTGACGATAGCAGCTACTCTCTGCTTGTCCTTTCCCCTTTTCTGGGCTTTGATTATCCTGTTGCATTTACCACCAGTCTGACAATAACATAAAGAATAAAGTATGGGTCTGTGTGTGTAACGAGAATTTACACACACCCGAGGGGTTTGATGCTACATAAACCACGAGAGCTGTTCGAGTTTATGCACACCCAGAACCATACTTTATTTTATATAATTGCCTGGATGTCCTTTTTCCCCACAGCAACTATATAAAATAAAAAAAGACGTTGTAGCTTACCACTGCAGTCTGCTTAGCTGTGAGCATGTGTTCTACGTTTGTCGGTTGCTCGCTTTTTATTTATTTTTTTTTATTTCATTTTGAGGGTATTTCCCCATTTTGATTCATTTCTGCTTGCCAGCACTTACACCGCAGTTAAATGTAGCGGTCCAGAGGGGAAAGATGAGGCGGTCAGTGGCTAGGAAGAAGATTGTCAGAGGTGAGGGCGCTCTGCATTAGGTATTTAGTGGAAATCAAGGCATGTTCGCCGTTATAAACTCTCCTTTATAACGGGTGAATTATGCCACGGTTTCAATGGGGAAAAGGACATGCCGGTTATTATTATTCTTTTTCTGCACATGTTCGCGCTCACTTACACAACATGCGTATTGATGCAGGGACTAAAGTAGACTGCTGATCTATCAAACTAAGAAACAGCTCCTTATCGTTACTATGTTCGGCCACACCTCCATAGGTGGTGCATGCAGCATATATTTGGTTAATAAACGTAACCGGGGATTCCTCAGGAAGTAACTGTACTCCATAAATCTTTCCCCAATCTGTGTGGAACACACCATGCGTTGACTGTAAAGCAGCTTGGATCTCATCCACAGTTGCCCATGTACCATCACTGTCTGGATTAACCTGGGTTCCAACCATTTTTTGATGGAAGACTTTGCAATAATACAGCAGGTAGGGACATTGTTACTACTTTACATGCATCTTTGTAAGTCAAATTAAAATTAGCAACTAATGTTTTTAACTTTGCATAGTAGGGTACTGGATTTTGTCCAGACTCCCATCTGCCTAACCTGTCCACTAACTGCATTGACTCCTGTATAGTCAAATCTCTTTGTGAGAATTTTTGGACATATTCCATTTCTTCACTAGCCTGTTGTATGGCTGCTTCCGCTTCACGGGCTACACGATCCTCCTTTAGTTGTTTTTCATAACCCTCAATCAAACTCTTACATTTGATACTATGCTCTAGGCTACGTTTTTCTAATTCTTCCTTTTCTTCTGACAACTTTTCTCCTAATCTCTCTAATTTTGTTTTAGCTGATGCAAGATCTGCTGACACATTTTCTTTCTTTTTGTCTGTCAATTTACTCAGATGTTTACCTTTACAAGCTACTTTTGCTCCTTCTCCTTTAGTGTTAATACAAAAAGGAGCAATTTTTCCTTTTCTCTTTTTTCTGGGTTCTCCCTCGCTCTCAGAACTACTGGAGCTTGAGGAACTGTCTGTATACCACCTTGCAGCCACGACCATGTTTTGGCTGAAAGGGGTGTTTAACCTGTACTGAAGCCATTTAATATTTTTGGACATCTTCACCCAATGAGATAATTTGGTATCTTAATTCTAAGGAGATCTGGCACTGCAACTGTGCCTCTGCTTGTAATGTATACAAGGACTGTTCCTTGTATGAGCGGTCTTGGGCATATCCTTGATTTGCCTGATCTAATCTTTCTACTGCCTGCTGCAATTGTCTAGTCAGTGTCTTAATTTGAGCCTGGCTGTGTTTATTTACAAATTTAATATTCTCTTCTAACTGATTATTCTTAATTTTTAACACACAAACCTCCCCTTGTGCCACATTTAATTTATACTTCATTTCTTTATTATTAGTAGCACATTTTTGCATTTCTTTTGAATGAAGAACTAAACCCTCGTTATTTTTTTCTTCATTTTCCACCATCTGCCTCTTCATGTTGCACATTCTAGCTGTTATCTCATACTGATACTGTACATACATTTGACAGATGTTGGCTATCTTTGTTCTACCTAATTTAACCTTCTCATTTCTGTTCGTACATTGCTTAGTAAAACACAGGTACGCATCTTCCTTTTGTTCAGGAGAGCGGTACAGACCTTCCTTTAAATGTGTTTCTAAAAATTTATGTAAAATGGTATCCATACTTACGTCTGTCCTTTGGCTGGCAAATCATGTCTGACTTCACACCAGTCCCTCCTGAGTCCCTTATTCGACTCCCTTCTGTACTTGATTAATCAGATCAGGTGCAGTAAGGCGTTCCCCGCAGCTTGGCCCCTTCGGTCCATTTAATGTCGTCAGCAACCGTATAGACCAAAGGTCTGCAACATGAGGCTCGGGAGCCGCATATGGCTCTTTGCCTGTGTTCATGCGGCTCTGCATCTCCTCAACTCTCAAAAGTCCAACTTTATGCTTTTCAGTATTTCTGTTACTTTGCTCCATAAGAAAAAATTACTCACCTTAGTAATGTTGTTTCTTATAATGGAGTCTTGCTATATTATGACATATGCAGTTTGTCCCAGCCTTAGAACTGCTCCGGAGGTGAAAGAGTTAACTTCCATGCCAGACATGGAATCTTGAGCACGAGCTCGGTTGAAAAAACTCTGTCTGTTGATCTTCAAACTGAAACTGTCAGATCTTTATGAGCAAAACTCACTAAAGTTCTGTGTGGAAGCTGTAAACCTACACTAGTCAACTGGCTACTAAAATATTCACACATTTTCCTGGTCCCAAAACCAAGACTCAAGTCAGGGGATCCAAAAAATAAAATAAAATAAAATACAACACCCAAACACCCCAAAAAGAGGGGTGAAAACACAAGGTGGGCATCATTAAGTGTCAACACTGCACTGCCCACCCACATCCCAAGAGCCGAGGTTCTGAGAGGGGCAGGCGGAGGGGGAGGTCATAATATAGCAAGACTCCATTAGAAGAAACAACATTACTAAGGTGAGTAATTTTTTCTTCAAACAACATGAAGTCTTGCTATATTATGACATATGCAGACTATACAGCAGTACCTCCATGGAGGAGGGACAGAACCTACTTAGGAAATAGGCTCTGAAGCACAGCTGTGTCAAACCGAGCATCACTCCTAGCCTGGCTGTCCAGGGAGTAATGCTTGGTGAAAGTGTGAACTGTTTTCCAGGTAGCTGCTTGACATATCTCTATGATAGGGATGTCTCTAGCAGCTAGGGATGCAGCTGTACCTCTGGTAGAGTGAGCCCTCAGGCCTGAAGGGGGAACCTTACCCAGTTTTTGATAGCAAAATTGGATACAAGAGACAATCCACCTGGCAATGGATCTTTTAGTGGCAGGTTTCCCTTTACCAACCTCACCATAAGTGAGGAACAATTGGAGGGAGTCAAACCTGTGACCCTTGGTATGCTCTATGTAGTAACTAAGGACTCTCTTTACATCTAAACTGTGCAGCCTCCTCTCGTCAGAGGAGGAATGGTCAGTGAAGTACACTGGAAGAGATATAGATTGATTAAGGTGGAAATCTGAAACCACCTTAGGCAAGAATTTCCTGTTAGTCCGGAGGACTACCTTATCTCTGTGAAAGGAGATAAAATCAGGCTCACTGACAAAGCTTGTAATTCACTTATGCGCCTAGCAGAAGTGATGGCTACTAAAAACACAGTTTTCCAAGTCAAGTACTTAAGCTCTGCTGAAGACAAAGGCTAAAAGGGGGGTTGCATTAGCTGAGCAATGCAAACATTAAGATCCCAGGCAGGAGCAGGGTCCCTGAATGGAGGGTTGGTGTGAAGCAATCCCTTGAAAAACTTGGAGAATACAGGGTAAGCAGAAAGAGAAGAGGGCTTTCCTGCTGAAATAAAAGCAGAGACAGCTGCAAATGCACTTTCAGGGTAGCTGGCCTCAGCCCCAAAGTATTTAGATGGACCATATAGTCCAGGACTGTGGGCAAGTCAGCAGATTCTGGGAAAATATGCTTTCCAGAGCACCATATGGAAAACCTTTTCCATTTAGAATTATAAGTAGCCCTGGTGGAAGGCTTCCTTGAAGCTTTCAAGATATCGAATACACCTTGAGAAAGGTGTAGGTCAGCAAACTCTAACTCCTCAAGAGCCAGGCCTTGAGGTTGAGGGATTTGTGATTCAGATACCAAACTCTCCCCCGGGCACAGGTTAACAGATTGTGATTCCTGAGGAGACACGGGGGAAGGTGAACTGCTAAGGACAGAAGGAGTGGATACCAGGGCTGTCTGGCCCAATCTGGAGCAATCAGAATCATCTTGCAAGGTTGAGATATGATTTTGACTAGCACCTTGAACAAGAGAGGAAAGGGGGGAAGGCATAGAGGAACTTCCCTTCCCAATCTAGGAGGAAGGCATCCAGAGGGACTGAGCCCAACATTGGGGGCCTGCAACAAAAAAGTGGAAGTTGGTGATTGTCTGGGGCTGCAAAAAGATCTATCTGAGAGGTGCCCCACCTGGCAAATACTAACCCCAGTACTAGGGGATCCAGCGACCATTCGTGATGGCCCTGGGAAATCCTGCTGAGAGCATCTGCCAGGACATTGTCCTTGCCTGGGAGGTGAACTGCCATGAGGGAGGTGTTCAGGAAATAAGCCAGAGACCACAGCTTCATTGCCTCGGTGCACAAGGCCGAAGACCGAGTGCCCCCTTGCTTGTTGATGTACCACATTGTAGTGGTGTTGTCTGTTCTGACCTGTACCACTTTGTTCTGAACAGATGCAGAAAAAACCTGAAGTGCTAGAAAAACAGCTCTGAGTTCCAACAGATTGATGTGGAGCAGAGATTCCTGAGGGGACCACAATCCCTGGGTGGTGAGGTCGCCCATGTGAGCCCCCATCCCAAGAGGGACGATCTGTAGTAAGGGTCAAGGAGTGAGATTGAGGATGAAAGGAACTCCTGTCTCAGATTGCTCTGATCCTGCCACCACTGCAGGGTCTGGATCAGGGTTCGAGTTACTGGGATCAATTTGGTTAGAGGATCTCTCCTTTGAGACCAGAAGGCTCTCAAATGGAACTGGATGTCCCTCATCTGAAATCTTGCTCCTTGCACTACAGCTGTGGAAGCAGCCATGTGGCCAAGGAGCTGTAGAAAGTGCCTTGCTGGTCGAGAGACCTGCAGAGTGAAGGAGGAGGCCAGAGCCACCAGGGTCTTTACTCTTCTAGATGAAGGAAAGCTCTGGCTGCTTTGTGTCCAGTTCTGTGCCTATGAAGGTGAGTAGCTGAACAGGCTCTAGAACTGACTTTGGAAGATTGAGAAGAAAACCTAGAGATGTAAGCAGCTGCTGGGTAACATGAAGGTGTGATTTGACTTGGTCTGGAGACTGACCCACTATGAGCCAGTCGTCCAGGTAAGGAAAGATGGCAATCTTTTGCCTTCTTAAATAAGCAACTGCTACTGCCAGGCATTTGGTGAATACCCTTGGGGCAGAGGTGAGGCGGAAGGGCATTGCTCTGAACTGGTAATGGCCTGAGGGCAGTTCGAATCTGAGGTACTTTCGTTGGGAGCTTCTGATGAGAACATGGAAGTAGGCATCCTTGAGGCCCAGGGACGCTAGCCAGTCCCCTGGCCTTAGGGAGGGTAAAATAATTCCCAGAGTCACCATTTTGAATTTTGGTTTTAAAAGGTGCTTGTTTAGGTATCTTAGATCCAGAATGGGCCGCCATTCTCCTGTCTTTTTTGGGGTAAGGAAGTACCTGGAGTACAGTCCTTTGTCCTGGTGTAGGGGAGGAACCCTTTCTACAGCTCTGAGAGCCAAGAGGGTTGAGACTTCTATTTCCAAAGCAAGAGCCTCTGATGGATTTGCAGGTGGAAAGGATCTGGTTCTCATCTTTGGAAATTTTTTGAAGCTGAGAACCAGTCCTTGGCTTACCACTTCCAGGACCCACTTGTCTGATGTTAAAGACTCCCAGTCCTGGATGAAGTAAGCCAGCCTGCCCCCTACAGGTAATGGAGAATCGGCCCTGGGCATCCCATCAGGGTGCCTGTTTGGCAGGGGCTTTAGGCTGAGGGGTGGGAGCAGGCCTGCTTGTACCCCTTCTGCCTCTCCCTCTAAAGAACCCCCTCTGGGCATAAGCTGAAGAGGAGGCCTGGGCTTGGTAAAAAGGCCTGTGAAAAGGCCTGCCCCTGCCCCTGGAAAGCTGCCTCTGAGGAGTGGCTTGCCTCTCTTTGGCCTGTGCACTCCTATAAGTGGTCCTATACTCATCCATTTTCTTCATGTAATTCTCTGTCTGCTCCCCAAACAGAGAATTACCCACAACAGGGAAATCCATGGCCTTAGCCTGGGTATCCTGTGACAGGCTAGTATACCAGATGTAGTCATGACTCTTGAAGATCCATCATTAGAGTCCACTGCAGCATGGAATTGCACCTTGGATGCCTCAATACCATCAGCAGCCACCTGTTCCAGCTCCTTGGCAAGCTGGTCAGGGACCTGTTTCCCTAAAGCCATAACAGTATCCCATCTGGATTTCTGGTATCTTGCCATATAATTTGCCTGTCTGAGTCCCAAGGATGCTGCCATGTATTGTTTCTTTGCCATGGCATCAATCCTCCTGGAGTCCTTGTCAGGGGGGTGTGAAGCCAAGGGAATATTTGCCTTATCACAGGCTGCAGCCTGCACTACCCCAACATGGCTGCATTGTTGTGAAAGGAACTCTGTATCAGAGCCTGACAATGTGTACCTTTATTTATTTATTTATTTAGTTTTTGTTGACCGGGTAAGTGCACTAGACAAATCCTGCCTATTTTCAGGCATGACCCGGGGGAGGGGGACCTCCTGTCCATCTTCTTATCCACAGGAGGTAAAGAATTAGGAGCTTTTAAAATCTTTATTGTCTGTTTCCTAAAAGATTTATGTAAAGGAATAGACAATCTCCTGGACTCTGGGATATCCATCATTTCCACATAGTCAGGCTCCTCTTGTTCATCCACAGCTTCTTCCAAAGGAAGCTGGAGGGTTTCAGCAACTTTTTTATAAAACAGAAAATGAGAAGGAGACTCAGAAAGCCTAGGGGGAGACACTCCTGAAGGTCTGTCTGGGGAGATGTCCGGTTCAATGGGCATATCCAGACTTTCAAAATCACATTCACTCTCTTCATAATCCTCCTCCCCCTCCTCCGGTTCATAAAATTCTTCTATATCATATTCTTGAACCGGTGGAACCGACCGAACCGACAGTTTACCTGATGGTGCCGGTGTGATCGCAAATTCTCTCACTGTAAGTATTACCTGAGCAACCACTCCCGTCGTCCCGGGACAAAAACCACACCACTGGGTTTTGTCTTAACGTCGCTCTATTTGATCAAACACACATGCATGTGGACTTCTACAACGGAGAAGTTCTCCGATTACAATTTACAGCAGCTTTTATAAGCTAGATTTTGCACTTCTTATCTTGAAAAATACCAACATTTCAGTATAAGCCAATCATAAGACAGCATAACAAGTTTTCAGCAATGTAACAGAAAAAAGAAAAACAAGTTTATGTATGAGGTACTTTCTCACTACTTATTCCATTTCTTTCCCAACACTGCTTGATATATATGCCTGGGTCAAGCTGACCTGAGAGAGACAATGAGTTTTACTCACACCATAGCAACGTACAGCTTGCCTTCAATGCCACTACGTGCTGTTATTTTTATATTTTGCCCAGGCCCATTATTTAGGCTGGTACAACCAGTTCTGCTCAGTTTTATCTATTTTTCTGTTTTTACAAATGTACCTCAAGTAACCTTAGTACAAATTCTATAACCCTTAAAAAAAGAAAACATGAGCTCAGAAATTTCTACTACATTCATTATGACTTTGTTACAGCATGGCTTTCAAAGCAAGCATAGCTTCAAGGCATTTAATAGCAAATATAACTTTAGGATATATAAAAATTCCCTCACAATCTCCCCCCTTTTGATACTATGTATCAACTAACCGATTCCTTTTTACTTTTTCTCACTTTATATTTTGGCCACAATTTGCGCTCGTTTTGTAATGGAAACACCCCTTCCAGTTTAATGGGGTCCTTTTGTTCGGGTTGTAGCAAGGGGGCAGGTGGGTGGTGTCCCGTGACACCATTGTGTTGCACAGGCATTGTAGGAGAAGTTTGATTAGGACAGTCAGTAGCCAGAGTGCCAATATGACCACTTACAAGTACTGTCACCCAATGGAGAAGAGTAGCACCCCAGTCACCAACTACGCTTGTAAGCCATGACCATGGGTCCCATATTTATGTGTAGCAAGCTTAGAAAAAAATGCAAGGCTGGAATTTGTGCATATCTCGGCCATGGCCTCATTTTATGCTTTCAGCTATTTTTTTTTTCATTGTATGGAATTTTACAATTAACCCTTTTAAAGTCTTACACTCACACATATTAAGTGACATAGTGGTATTTTCCACTTGCAGCCTTTTGCTACTAGATATACTAATTTCATGTTGCAATCATTTAGTCATTTACTAACCATTTTTACCTCTTACTAGCCCTTTAGCAATTTACACTAGCCATTTTACACCTTTTTATTTCCTCAGTTTTATGGTTAGCCAACTACACATTGTTGATAAAAGTTTGGTCGCTGATTACTAAAACCTTGGCCACTGACCACTGTTAATAATTTCCACCCTGAAGAAGGAAGCCCTGAGGGACTCGAACATTCACAAAATTGAACATAAATGTAAAGATATTAGTTAATAACTGAAGGTTAAAAAACAAAACTAAACATTTCTACTTTTAGACTGTTAGACTAGGTGAATAGGTATATGATTTAAAACTGGTTGCCAGCATACAGATAGTCAAGGCATTTATAAAAACATCCTGTTCTGGAGTTGGTACAGGGTGGTTACAGACGGAACACAAATCGTGAGTTTGTAAAACATAATACAGAATTGAGGGATGTCAACACCACAGTTGAAATATGTGAAAAATGCTAACATGTGACACCACATATAACACAATATAACATAACAATTTTGTTGATGAAAAAGAGTTCATGGAATTCACTTTGAGAGTGAATAAGGTAGATGCTACCTGTGTTGAGGTGTGGCACACCCTGGGAGCTTGATTGAAGAATCTGTTGATAATGTCTCTTGACAGATAAGTCCTTATAAAACATAACAGTCCATGAAATGAACAGTTCATAAGTTCATATAAGTATCCACAGGTTGATGTTACAGTACAGATGAAATGTCATTTGCAGAATGGTGGTAACCCCACAAGGCATATGAGGCAATGCAGACAGTAATTTAAAAACAAAACACCAGCATAGTAGAAAAGTCAGTGTTCATTTTGCTGGCTGGCTGATTAGTAGACACACTGGCCAGGGGTGCATTGAGTCCTTTTAATGGAGTAGTCACACACACACTGGCATGGCATTTGTTTTGTCGTAGTTGATTACACCCCAGCATAAAGATTAACAGTCCATAAAAAGGTAACAATTGACAATAAACCATTAAGAACACAGTCCATAACAGAGCAATAGGGTTGTAGAAAGTACCAGCCATGTTTGGAACAAGCGGCAGTGAAGAAAATGGATGTATTGCTTGAAGGTCAATTGAAGCAGAATCTTCTCGCTGGAGTTAGGAGAGTGCCCCTTCCCCAGACTTAACTTCATAGTAAGCAGAAACAATAAGCTTGATTGCAGAGTCTGAACTGACTGGACCTTCTTCAGTTGATTTAAAGTTCTACAAATAGGTGTAATTTCGCTTGAAAACATTACACTTGCAGAGGTTACTGCTGTTGAACATGGAGATCTTATGTGCTACACCGTGGAAACCTGCAAATTTGCAAAGTGTGTTAGACACTGAGTTAAAACACATAAATAACAATCTTTTAAACCATTTACTTCTGTTTTGTAAAGAGTGGTGTGACAGAGCCTAAATTCTGGCAATTAGAAAATAAAAAATAAAACGGACATTAACCAGACACCTGGGGTGCAGGCCGAGGTTCAATTATACCATTTGACCATCTGTAAATCATGACAATGTTATGGTTACCTCCTGCTTTTAAATCACAGAAGCAGTTATGACAGTGATGAACATTATTTCCCTGTCTGTTGCAAGCAGGCCTGACTGAGACCTGAGTTATAAAATCTTGTAATGTTACAATACATAGATACATAGATACATAGACAGTGTCGGCAGATAAGGGCCTATGGCCCACTCAGTCTGCCCATTTGAGCTTGTAAGTTCAGTTTGTTTTCCTAGAAGTCTGTTTCCCCTTACCCCTGACTTCTAGAATTCCTTTATGTCTATCCCATGCATTCCTAAATCCCGTGGTTGTTTCAGCCCCCACCACTTCCTCCGGCAGGGTGCTCCACCCGTCCACCACCCACTCATCCGCAAGAAATTCCTCTCACGTTTCCTCTGAATCGTCCTCCCTCCAACCTCATCCCATGCCCTCTAGTCCTGGAACATCTTTTTCGCTAAAAAATAGTGTTTTTCTGCACTCTGTTTCTCCCTGTAAGATACTTGTATGTCTCTTATCATATCCCCTCTCTCCCTCCTCTCCTCCAGGGAGTACATGTTCAGTTCCTTCAACTTGTCTTCATAGGACTTGTGATGCAATCCATTTCTGCACCATTCTCACCCCTTGTACTCCCTTCAGACCCATTACCCCCCTCTTCCTCAGTAAAGACTGAGCAGAAATACCTGTTCAATATGTCAGCTTTACTGTTGTCATCCTCCACGCGACTCCCATCCTCTCCCTTTCAGTCTCACTATCCCTCCCTTTGTCTTTCTTTTTTTTTTTTACTAATGTACCTGTAAAAGGTTTTGTCCCCTTTAACCACTGATTTTGCAATGTGTTCTTCTGTCTGAGCTTTGGCTTCCCTTACTGACTTCCCTGCCTCCCTTTGTTTCTCCTGGTACTTCTCCCTATCCCCTTCTGCCTGTGCCTTTTTGTATTGCCTGAATGCCATCTTTTGGCTTTCACTTTCTTTGCTACCTCTTTGGAAAACCATAATGGTCTCCTCTTCCTTTTCCTCTTGCTAACCTGCTTAATGCAGTTACACTACTTTAAACATATTGTTCATAATAATATGCCTTTTACACAATGCAATTAGTGGGACAACACATATGTTGTTGGCCTATGCCAATTTAATAACAGTGCCTATTGCACCTGTGACAAGTGAAAAGATCTACCTTCTTTACCCTGTATAGTGAAATACTCCAAAGTACTGAGTGGGGTAAGGCTTGAAGCATAGGTTTGGAGTACAATCTAAATTCTGCATATTATAATTGTTAAAATTTAAAATGACAAAACCTGCATAGAGTACACTCATTCTTTCGGGTACCTGTGAGTAATAAGACAAACAGAGCATTAATTTTACTTTTGGTTTTGCTTTGGAACATATTGTAGGGTGGGTCAGCAATGCTGGTCCCAGTATTTAGGTTTGGTTATGAGCATTAAAAACGTTATACATGTGGAGCACTTTTCTGAATACACATGATACAGTGTAGCAAGATGTATATCAAAACATTATAACATAAACATGAAACATAAGCATGTTTGTAATAGAACAATTTCAGTATTGAGCATAATGCATAATGCATAAAATACATTTTAAACAACACATATAGACTGTAAACTTAGCTTAGAGTCCAGAAATGTTAGAGTACTGTGAATTTACTGGTTGAAAAAATGCATTCATTAATTGCTGTAAGACAATGACAAAAGTTGTTTTGCATTTGTTTTAACAGGATAAGAAAGCTGAAAAGACAATCAAAAGAATGAATATGTGTGGACATACATACACAACTTCACCCTCCAGCGAATTGATTACTTGCTGAGGGCAGAAACCCTTTACCAATAATAGGTGTGAGATTTAACTGTTTGCACTAGAAAAAAACAGAAGGGCTTGAGCTGGGTTATGCTGTTAAAATACCTTGGTCTTTTTTAAACCTGTAAATAAGAAACAATTATTGGCAAATATACATTTTCTTTATTTACCCTTTGGGGAACAGTGATGTACCTTGCAACCTTTGTGGGTACTACACTGGAAGGGATAGAGGAAGGTAGCTTACCCTCCCCAAGCTCCTACTGGTGGAAGAGACAGCTCAAGTGAAAAGAGACAGCCTCGAATACTGTAGCAATAAAAGGTTAGCTGTGGATGGTGACATGATCCCCACCTACTACACTTTAAATTATAACAAGATAATATTACAATTAGTTTAGTAAGTTTCATACCTTACTATAAAGATTGGGAACTTCTTTTCTCTAGAAGAAAGAGAAGAACACAGACAAACAACAAAAACAAACACACACCAGTTTAAAAATAAAACAAGATTATTTACATAGGATAAAAGAAGCCGTCCCTGGGTTCCTTTATCCTAAGCATGACAAAATGTCAGCTGAGTTTATAAAAATCCAGATTGATGGTAATACATGCACGCATGTATCTCTAGAATGCATTTCAAAAGACAAAAAAATGATTACACCATGGTCACACATAAAAACAAAAGCCATTGTTTTTAACTGTAGATGGTAAACTCTCAAAAACAGCTGTAATAGTCCTTTTTTCAAAAGCGTACTATGTATATATATATATATATATAATAAAAATATGGGGAGATGATGAATAATTCTCCCCTTCCAGCTGGAGTATTGTCTGTGTTGGCTTCAAGTCAGAAGCAGTGAGACGAGAAGAAAAGTTTGTTCCTCTTCACTTAGAATACTAGTTTTGCAATAAAAGTCAAATTACATGGTTCACTCTTGGTGTGCTTTCATGAAAACATACATTTTGTGTGAAAAGTTGTGCTTTAGGTATGGAATACACATCAAGTTTGAACTGGTAGTAACATAAAATGTTGAAACACAAGAAGGTCAAATAACGTAAAGGTCACAGTGTGCATGCAAGGGTCGCTCAAACCCAGTAATTTTTTTTTAGTGTCCTTGAACACTACTGATATTAAATATCTTTAAAGCATAGAATAAAACTGCTGGCCAAGACAGTACACACACATACACATACACAAAAAGAAATACTTAACACAAAATAAGACTGACATTGTTTCACACCAATTTGCTGAGGTAATGCCCATAGTTTACGTGTTTTAAATCAACACATTTATACATATCGCCATGCCAAATCTTTCCAGAACAAAACACTTTTTTAAACACATTTTAACTCCTTTAAAACGCAGCACAACATATCATCTGTAAGTGAACACATCTTGTATAACATGGTTACACCTTTTGGCACATAGCCAAAATATGGCACCCTGCCATTTTGCAAAAAATTTTTTGGTTATAACTAGAAGTATGATAAAGCCATTTATAGCTGTTAACACATTACATTTTCACCTAGCAGTGGCTTGCACATTGCTTGCAAACTACAAATCTTTCTGCACATTGCAATCTATATGACGCCATAACTCTTCACCATCAACACTACCTGCTCCAATCCAACAACTACAAACAAAGTTCTTCACTGACCCTATCTAGGCAGCACAAATGTTCCATTAAAAATAAAGCCAATTAAAACAGTCAGCTATGAGGGCAAAGAAGCTTTTTCTTTTTTACTGTAACATGTTGTGCACTGAAGGCAGTCAATCCTATCTCAAACCTTGACAACAGAACATAATTACAGAACACAGATATATAAGCTAGAAAATATGCACGAGAAAGACAGAGCATTACCTTGTTTAGTATATGTATTACAGAAATAAAACAGACAGACATAAAACAACTTTGAATAAAAATTCAGACTTACCCGTGCCAAGGTATTTTCTTCTTCTTTTCCGATACACTAGTCTGAGTAAGAAAACTGACTGCAGGACCTTCATGATAATTTCCAAACACTGCAGCTATTAACCCTTTCAAAGGTTTTCTTTTGTCATTTAGTAACCTGCCAAACCAAGTCTTTTCCAGAGCTCTGATTTGCAGTTTAAAACAAAACAAAAATCTCTAACAGTACTAGGTTGAGATCCATCTGATAGAGGTCCCCAGTACTTGGATTTGGGATCAAATGTTTTAGCTCTATAGGAGGCAAGGGAACTTGAAATTGATACAGAAAACTTGAAACTACACAGATAGGCAACATGGGGAGGATTTTCAAATCATCCTGTCTGTAGTCACCTACTGTGCGACATCCCACAGAAGTTTATTTTCTTCTAGATGTTGCTTATCTAACTTTACTTAATCAGCCGCTGTTTTTCTCCTAAAAGCAGCCTGAACTGTGAAAGCCATCATTGGCTCTAACAGTATATACTTGCAGCAAGCACAAATTACAAGTACAAAGGGCAGTGCAGTTGCCCTTGTAATTTGTTTGGTCAAACTTGTCAAACATACATTTTGCCGGTCCAGATAATACTAACTCTGGACCCAGCTATTTTTTTTTCCTTGTTTCCCATATTATTTAGGCCTGTCCTTTATAGTGCACACTCGCTCCAAGGTATTCTTGTACTTACAGTGATGATGAGTGTCGCCAGCCCCTAGGCGTCACATCCTGATAGGGTTCCACAAAATGTCCTTCTTTTGTCCAAGGAAACAACCCGATCATGAGGTGACACGGACCAAGAACTCATCTTGCCGACCACGCCAAAACTGTGATCGCAAATTTTCACTGTGGCATACCTGAAAGAACTACACCCTGTCACACGGGACAAAAACCACACACCACTGGGTTTTGTCTTAACGCCGCCTATTTGATCAAACACACATGCATGTGGGACTTCTACAACGGAGAAGTTCTCCATTACAATTTACAGCAGCTTTTTATAAGCTAGATTTTGCACTTCTTATCTTGAAAATACCAACATTTCAGTATAAGCCAATCATAAGACAGCATAACAAGTTTTCAGCAATGTAACAGAAAAAGAAAACAAGTTTATGTATGAGGTACTTTTCCACTACTTATTCCATTTCTTTCCCAACACTGCTTGATACATATGCCTGGGTCAAGCTGACCTGAGAGAGACAATGAGTTTTACTCACACCATAGCAACGTACAGCTTGCCTTCAATGCTACTACGCGGTTGTTATTTTTATATTTTGCCCAGGCCCATTATTTAGGCTGGTACAACCAGTTCTGCTCAGTTTTATCTATTTTCTGTTTTTACAAATGTACCTCAAGTAACCTTAGTACAAATTCTATAACCCTTAAAAAAAGAAAACATGAACTCAGAAATTTCTACTACATTCATTATGACTTTGTTACAGCATGGCTTTCAAAGCAAGCATAGCTTCAAGGCATTTAATAGCAAATATAGCTTTAGGATATATAAAAATTCCCTCACACCGGTTCAGACGGAACCGGGGAAAGCGACTGGACAATTTGGATCACTTTGGCTATCTCTGCAGCGGTTAGAGAAGGAAATTTTGGCTCCACACCTGCTGATTTTCTAGTCCTCTTTGCTGGAACTGGCTCCTCCGAGTCAGCTCTTCGTTGGCCCGAGGAAGTATCGCCCTGGTCAGAGGGCACTCCTTCGGTTCGGTTGGCACCAACCGGGCTGGCCATCCGGGTCAACGGACTTTTGGTTCTCGCCCCTGAGCCTACCAACTCTCTTATCCAGGGTAGCTGCAGGAAATTCTTGCAAATCTGGAGTCTGCATTGAGGTGGTCAAACCCCAGACAATAAACACATGGTGTGTGGGTCAGCCTTGGCAAAGGCTTCCCACAGACACTACAGTGTTGAAACCCAGTGGGCACGGTTTTCTTTGGGTTTCTCAGACATAATGCCAGCTCTAACCAAAAACTTGCCCTTTTCCAGCAAATCGCCAAGCAAGACACCCTTATTGGTTCCCAACCGTGTCACGGGTCGTGGAAAAAACCGTAATGAAATCCATTTTTTTTAGAACAGATAAGAACCAGGAACCGCACTCTAAATGTAGTTTAACAAATTTTAACAACAACCTGATTGGTTCAAACTGAACCGATAACAACGTTTGCAAGTTCCACACAGAGAAAAGTAAAAACCTATCTATTACTTACGATACCACAGACAGAGCTTGAACCGACCGGTTGCGGTTAAAATATATAAATACGGTTTAGAAAACCGAGAAATAACACTTTTTTAACTGACAAATGAACCGAGCAGTAGGAGGAATATCCGGAGCGACTGTTCAGTGAGGTGGAGTAAAGAATCTGACAGTTTCAGTTTGAAGATCAACAGACAGAGTTTTTTCAACCGAGCTCGTGCTCAAGATTCCACGCCTGGCATGGAAGTTAACTCTTTCACCTCCGGAGCAGTTCTAAGGCGGGGACAAACTGCATATGTCATAATATAGCAAGACTTCATGTTGTTTGAATAAAGTATATTGGAACTGTCTGTGGAGGTCACACACTGAATATGCAATATCATATACACACTGATATCCTTAATAGAAACATAGAAATGTGTAGGCAGAGAAGGGCCGCCAGGCCCACCCAGTCTGCCTAATAAGCTGCTGGAACTTTGCAATTTCCTACCATCTCCCCCCCAGCCCAGATCAAAAAGAATCTCATGTCTATCCCATGCTCCCTTAAATCCCCCCGAAGTCCCTGCTCCCACCACCTCCTCTAGGAGTTTGTTCCAGTTATCCACCACCTTCTTCGTGAAGTAGAATTTTCTTAATGCTGGGACAATATGAGGAAGTCAAACATAATTACTTATGAGAGGCTATTGGCACTGCAGTGTCTGCTATATTATAGGCCAGTATTGATACTACCATTTGCAATACTGATACCAGTCAGTGGGATGTGAGGGAGAAAACTTTCAAAGGTTCATGGCAGGGCTACCTGATGATATCATAGCGTTACTGCTTACCAAGGTGCTGAACAAGGTTGGTGCCAAAGCCCAGAGTATTGCACATCAAGTGGCGAATCCAGTGACAATCATCTCTGGATGCCTCACAACTGCACAAATGCTCTCTGGTAACCAAAGGGGAGGGATCATGTTGGCAGAGATTTTCAGTTCAGGAAATGTTGCCAGATGTTAGCAGGGTTTGCAGTACTTGACACTGAATGCAGAGGCAGCAGACATGCCATGTGTTTTTATCTATAGCAGGCTGGGCCTGGTAGATGTCCATGCCCAGCCACCCTTGCCTAAGACATCAGTGCCCCAAGTGGGAGGGACAGATGGACTCCTACCCTCAGATACACAGGATAGATCCAGACAGTTATTTTGTCATCCTTCTCCATCTCTTAAAAGGTGCTGAGCACTTTATGTACTTTACGGCGATAGCCTCACATCAGTTGGGATCTGGGTGGGGTGAGAGGAATAACCCCAGTTACATCAGGATGCTATGTAGCATTCAGATCATTACAAAGGCAGTCATTCCTCAGGCAGGATAGAAGGCTGTGGAGATGGAAGGAGGACTGAGCCAAGGCATGCAAGATCATACAACTGCAAGAAATATTAAAGGGATACTGTCAACCTTTGTTGTATTATTTTAGGTAAAAATACACATTTTATGATTGCTTACTTTCTTTAAAATTAATTTATGTTGATGGTTGTTTTATCTAACTCCTTGCTTGTTAGAACTGGAATGCAGGTAATGTATAGCTATGCCCAGCTTTGTTTTGCTTCATATCACTGAACTACTCTTAGTGCACATTTACTAAACATTAGAAACACCCTCAAACAGTGCAGCCACTCATGATACAATAGTCTCCTCTACTCACACTGCATATTCAGTGGCTAGATTGTCTTGGTTGTTCCAGAGTCCAGGAAAGATGCAGGGTGATGTTGTCAAAACTGCAAACAAACATGTTTTGATGTGATAACACCAGTATGGTGGGCAGTTAGTTTTTCACTTTTTTTTTGCGTCTCCCCTTCTCCCTGGCTGCCCACTCCTTTGGGTCCCCTAATGCCCCTCCTGACTGCCTGCCCTGACTCCCATACCAGCTATCACCTCACATGGCAGTCCCCACCGGGTAACCCGGTGTATCCCTTCACTAGGTGGGTCCTCCTCCTCCGAGGGGGAAGGCACCGTTGGGGGTGGCCAGTGCACTTTTTCCATTGGCCCGAGGTACTGCTGAGGCATGCTGGTCATGGGATCGGCAGCAGTGGAGGACAGAGAGACCATCATCCGGCCAGCCAGGAAGTATTTTTCCTGGTTTTCTGTGGGGAGTGACGTCCTGAAGTCAAGGCATATGCCAGACATCTGTAACTCCTCCTTTGAACTTCACATCAGGCATCACTGTTGTGCTCCCAGCCTCCGCCAGGAGTCAGCATGCTCCGATGCGCATCCCCACCCTCCCCCAGAGAAGGAGAGTTGTCCCTGGATGCTCCATCCTTCTCCCCCCGGCTGGCCCTCTGGCGACCCGAGTCCGTTCCCGAACCCGGGTCACCAGCGTCGCAGACGGAAATTCATCCGCTGCACCGACGGGCCAGCCAGTTTTTCACTTTTTAAAAGAAAAAAGGGATATGAATCAAACTACCAGCTGCATAAACAATCTGAATATAATGTGAACAATCACAAACTGTACATTTTAAACTAGGGACACTGAGGCTTAAGGAAGCTGACAGTGTTCCTTTAAGCGTGTTAAATAAAAGTTTGCCAATATTAAGGTGGCACTGATGCTGTGAATCATACATACAGTATATTTTATGGTAAATTGGCACACCTAACAAAGAAAAAAATCATAGATGAGAACATAGCCTTTCTAGAAGACTGGGGTGCTTTTGATTTCATCACCAGGGGTGGATGAATATTTCAAGTGATTTGCAGCAAAAGTTTCCAAAAAATACTAATTCCAGGGCATGTCCCAAACAAACATTCTATATATGCCAATAATATGTGTGGTAGGAGTGGCCAGGCTCACCCCTACCCATGCCGAAACACAGGAAGGTTGCACCAGAGAACAGAGGCCCACAGAGCAGGACTCTTTCTGTGGCTTCAAGAGATTTACCTGAAGCATGTATTAGGAATTAATTTTCAGTTACTTACCATTTGCTTTTTCAGCTACAAAATCATGGCTAAAACTCCTCTGATTCTCTTAGGGAGGATCTGGAAAGAAAACTATCCAGTGTGGCTTTTTTGTGCAGCGTTACAATTGATTAACATATGCTTTATTCAAATAGCATTGTTGGCTGAGTTTAAGCTAAATTATGCACTACAAAGGACCTCTGCTATGCATACATTCACATGGCTCTCTGGTGATCAGACTGGTCATGCCAGGAGGACATGCAGCTCCCAATCCTGAAAAGGTTGCAGACCCCTGGTATAGACTGTCTTCAGATATCCGAGTCATGGCACCAATTGTAAGGCTGCATTGTGTTTGCAAAAGAAATTCACTCGAGACTTCAGATTTCTTCTAAGAGTTTATTGAGGTTATTCAGGTTTACATGCATATTCATTCCTTCATCTATATATTGGAGCTGCTTATTTAATTTACATACTGTGTTTATATAAAGATTTCTTATCTTAAATTAATGCCAACACCCCATTATAAGCCAATCATATAACAAAATAACCTATTAATCTTAGGCTGTGGTGAATTTCAGTCAAAACTTAGGTATTACTTCATTTCTTACTCAACATCATAGATGTTTACTACATTTCTTACACAATATTCTACAACCTTCTCTGTTGCACACCTTCCTTAACAGGTGTATACCATCCTAATAAGGGCACACTATTCTGATAAATTTATTATAGGACATTTGATAAAGTGTTGTGAAATTCTAGGATTATCACAAGACATTTGACTGTATTGTGAAAGGTTACTTAAGTAAAAATTACACTTCAGTAAAATGTTACACTACAGTGATGTAATGTGTCAACAGTTCCTTTAGAGTGGCAGTCAATCTGGTGATCTCAGCCTTGGAGCCACCCTCCGTAGCAGATGCCTGAGGGTGCACCCCACCCGCATGGCAGTCACGTCCTGAAAGGGACAAGAAATCTTGTTCCATGGGGGAAACCCTTGCAGAGGCACCCATCTTCAATTCTTGGACTTCCTTTAGTAGCTCATATTTCCAATGCTGGGCCCAGGGTGGGAAGTCCATTGCATTCTCAAAGTGCTCGTAAAGTGCCAGCTTGTGCCCCTGAGCCTTACTTGACTGATCACCCTTGGTAACTTGCACAACAGCAGCAGATATGGGTGCAATTCCCCCACAGGGTCACCTTTGCTCAACCCTCCCAAATTTCTTTCATTAGCTTGTCATAGGAGGGGGGCAATTCCAGTCAGGTGGCAAAGTGCAACTGAAGCAGTAACAATTCTGAAAACAGAGCAGACTTAAGGATCTTGTCCAGCCTAGTTCAATCTAATTCATTTGATGGCAAACTACCCTTTCTGAGGAACTCTTGTAGCAGCTTTTCAAGCAGAGGTACATGTACAGACAATGGCTCCCCAGGGTACTGCTGAGCATTTCTTACTCTCCACCATAGATCCTCATCTGAAACAGGGCTCCCATACACTTTCTCCAATACATCAAGATAGTCTTGTGCAGTTGCTCTTGGGTTATTGGCCCACTTGGTACAGATGGCAGCCAGGGCAGGACCTCAGATTCTCTCACTCAACCTCTTTTGTTTCTCTGCTTCTGAGCATTGCCATTCAAGTACTAGAGGGGGCAACATAGTCTATCCAGGTCTCCCAGTCATCCTTCCCCTGGTGGGTGGGGTGGGTGCCAGAGAAGATTTTCAGCCTTTGGTAGGAGTTGTGACTAATGGCAGGTACAGATATAGGGGTCAGCATTGGCACAGGCACAGAAGGTGGGGCAGTAACAGGTGCTGGAGTGGAAGGGGGTGTTGGGGAAGGAACACTCCCAGATGGCAGGAATAGTGTCTTACAGTCCTCTATGGTTTTCCCTTTCTCCAGCAACAACTTAGCAACTTTCTCCTCAAAAGTCTCAGATTATGGTGGGAGCTCATCCTCCCCGGGACTTTACTGTCTTTTGTTATTACTCTTCAGGCAGCTGGAACCCCTTCTGGGACACTAGTCTGTAGCACTTTAGAGCTGTCCACAAGGTCACTACACTCTACTAAGGCTATGAAAGTTTGGGCAATCAAATCAGTCTGTCGACACACCACCACAGGGTTTTTTAAACATTCAGCTTTGGAGAGTACTCCCTCTACAGTGTCCTACTGGTACCCAGGGGAATATCCAGTATAAGCAGAGCATTTTGGGGGTTGATCTCCTGCTCATTATGCCACCCCACCAACTGGTGTACAGCCATTTCTACTGGGGTAGCCATTAATCTTTAACAATAATTCATAATTTTTGGCCACTAGAAGACACAAAATCCCAGTGGTGAGCCTCCAAATTGTAACTCCTAGGTGGCGCTATCCCAAGGGCTACTACCCCTGCTTGCTTGGCTAGTAGCAGGCTAAGGGGCCTGAGTTCTGAAACAGGTGCCTCCACCTGGAGGTCAGGGTTGGTAGTGGTCAAGCTAACCTGGGCACAGCCCTCTGGGACACTGTAATCCCCCTCTTTCCTTACTGGTGGCCAGAACAATACACAATAATCACTTTCACAATACCCCTGATACACCACACAAGTACCCACACTGTTTGCACTTACCACCAGGGCTTTCCTCTGGCCTGGCCCTGGGAACCCCCTGGAAAACAAGATTATACACAGTAAATAACAGCAGTACAGTACTGTTGCACAAACTGGAACAACAGTCAGGGTACATGCAAAAAAGAGTTAGATCTGATTAATTTAAGGGACTTGAACAAGGGAGGGCGTAATTAGGTTAATTTGCTTAAAGGCTGTATCAATCAAACAGTTATGTATGCACTTCAGGGTCCATAAACAGTCACACACTCTGGGTACTCAGATGAAGAATGTTGGGCTAGCCAGGAATGTTGCAGCTGGTTGGGGCCCTGTGATGGAAGAAAACAACATGCACAACACACACTATTTGTAATCCGGAGCTGGAGGGCTCAGTTCGTAAAAAGAAAACAACAAGACAATCAGATGACACACTTTTAGATTAGGCTGTTGCTGCAGGGAGCTACCCTGATGATTACTCACGATACCCAAGACTGGACACAGGCTGGATGAAAATTGAGACAGCAGGTGGTTAATCTGGAGTACCAGGAGAAGCAGGGCCCACACGAATCGCCAAGGTGTCATTCCTGTTCAGGCGTGGGAGCTGGGGGCTGATGGCAGGTCTCTCGTCGATGGCTTTCTCTGTGCAGCGGGTAGTCTGGCTGGGCCAATGTGGCAAGGCCCAGGCCAAATGGAGACAAATTCAGATACAGTCCATTTTGGACTGGATACAGCTTCCAGCAAGCAGAACACAGTTCATACAGTGGGGAACCAAATCACAACCCTCTTTTAATACACAATACATTTACATGTAAAGGAAATTCAGCTGTTCCAGGCAAACCACTCTTCGGTCACGATTGCAAAGTCTCTGCACAAACTGGGGATTCAAAAGCAGCTGGAAATCCTGACAGGCCAATCGCATTCAGCAAAATCTTCAGTCTTCTTCAGGTATGAGCCTGGTAAAAAATCAGTGGCTTTCTTCGTTCTCACAAACTTGAATTTAGTCCAAAATAATTCTCTTCTATCCCTCTCAGGGGCAGTAGGCAGACATGCAGGTCACAACTCAGGCCTTTCCACAGTTCTTCCATGCAAAATTACTCAGACAGTTGCTTGACTGTCTCAAGCTCTTGCCTTTTCAACTCCCAACTCAGATCTAACTCAAATTGCAGCAAGCCTGGGAATTTCCCCAAGATCCAAAAGGTTCAGTTGGCTGATTCATCTGTCGGTCACAACAGCAGCTCCCCTTTCAGCTGCAAAAAGGCACCAAAAGCCCAAAACTACAATTCCTACAGATTCTGACTCCAGACAGCTTCTGTAGTCCAGCTCCATTTTAGGTCCCACCAGTACTGATTAGTCCAATTCAGCAGTCCAGGACCAATATAGTGCAGATAAACAAAACAGTCCTTGCTGCAAAGAAGGCAGGTTAGACAAACTACACTATCATTATCACTCTAAATTATTTTCAGCAAATAGTTACATCTTTCAACAGACCTCCATCTCAGATTACTTATGACTGCAATCCAGGCAGTTCTTAAAGAGACAGTACACAGAGGCTATACAGGCACTCTTTGACAATCACATTTAAACTGCTAAAATACTGGACACCAGCCTGACAGTGAGCATTTAGGCAAGCTCAAGGAAGACTTTTCAGGAACCCCCATTTGTAGGGGGGTTGCAGACACATATACAGTGACACAGTCCCAGACCTCACAAGCTTTAGACATTGAGTGGGACAGTCTTGGTACATAGTATGGGGCAGCCACTGTGCACTCGCCTGAATCTGGGAGGTGGGGGAGGATCAGGAGCATGCAAGCTGTCAGTGGTCTTTCAGATGTCTGCTAGCATACAGACCACCATCCTTACTTTGCCCCAATGCTGCAAGCTCACATAAGACCAAGTAGCACATGAGACCACTAACAGTTCCAGTGCCTTGGATTGGCATGTCCATCATTTGCTAAATTGGGACAGTCTTCATGCAGCACTACACATTTATATCTTGATGGTGGTAGGGGGATGAAATGTGATGGAGTCCTCCAGTTGAGGGAGGTGGGGATGGGCTCCACAGACATATGTGGTACAGGAAGTACGGTACTGTACAGAAACATAGAGTGGGCACAACCTTACATTGTTATCTGGCACCAGACAGACACAGCAGAATGAAGCATGCTAATGCAGACCTTGTAATAGGTACATACATAGCTAGTGTAGTTCACAGCTGTAAGATATGTAAGCAATAAGACATGACAGGGTGTGTGTTAGCCACTTTAACACACGGCTAGGAGGCATAGTGAGGCACAAGGCCACCGGCCGAGTGCGTCTAGCCTCCTAGCCGT
This sequence comes from Neoceratodus forsteri, assembly GCA_016271365.2. Classification (NCBI taxonomy): domain Eukaryota; kingdom Metazoa; phylum Chordata; order Ceratodontiformes; family Ceratodontidae; genus Neoceratodus; species Neoceratodus forsteri. The sequence continues at coordinate 1,377,965,630 of CM057456.1, read as the reverse complement.
GTGTTAAAGTGACTAACTCACAGACCCCGGAGTGACTTATTGTATTTATGAAATGGCTATCAAAAATACAGATGTATATGATGGCAAAAATGTATCTTATTTAATAGTGAAAAAGTTAAATGTTTGTCTTAATGTTTAATAAAATAGTTCCTCTGCATGTTTTTTTTGTTTACTTGAGAACTTTTGAGCTGCTAAGGCTTCCTTACTTGTCTTTCTGCAGTTGTCATGGCCACCCCCTAACTAGCAGTAGTTTTACTTTATTTAATTTGAATAAGAAATTATGCTCTTTTTTTATAATTGATGAACGTTAGGGAGAACAAGCTGCTTTTGTTTGCAGGACACATGAGAGGAGAAAGCCGTTACGCTGTGTGGAACCAAAGAAAGTGAAAGACATCTGTAACTCGTGTTTTTGTATTTTTAGTTGCCTGTGTGGAACCGAAGAAAGTGAAAGACTTATGTAAGCTGTGTTTTTGTATTTTTAGTTGTTAAGCTCTGGTTTGGGTTAGCAGCGGTGGTGACCAAAGCAATCCCAGCTCCGATCCCTTATACCGACTATCAGCTCTTCTCTCCCTCACTCTGTGCTGATGTGTCTCCGGTTGCCGGTGAGTTGCAAGCATGGCATGCCCGCTTGCTCGGTTTTAAGTTAGCAAGAGAGAGACAGCAGACAGGTGGGATGCGAGAAAGCAGGTCAGCTGTTTGGCCATACAGTAAGCAGATGCGCTGGGATTTTTATCCTGGTAGGTTTTTTTAATATTATGCAAGTCATGCATTTAATTTACATATGCTAAGCCTGGGAGAAGTGAGCCATGTGATGCCACTAAAGAAAAAAGATGTCTGCTTTTCTGTTTGCCAACATTCTGATGTGGGCACCCTCACCAGTATTAATGCCCACCTTATTGCCTGCACTTTTTTGTGTGTGTTAGACATAGTAACACATGTCTATTAGCCAATCGGCTTTCTTAAAATATCCTAGCCATTTCCTAAAACTCAGCAGAGCATGGATCAGGAGGGAGGGGGCTGCAGGAGATAAGGTAGGGTGGGTTGAGCCAGAGTTGTGTGGGGGACAGGGAAGAGGAGGCAGGCAAAACAGAGTGGAGAATGGGGTGGAAGGAGAGAAAAGGAAAGGAAGAGGGAAGGGAAAAGTGAAAGCAGATTCAGATAGTCAGAAGGGAAGGGGCAGAATGAGAGATGGAAAAACAGTTAGGGGGATAAATAGTAAATGCTGAGATACATTCACTTGGGTGCAGGGGGAGGAGTTAGGCTGGAAAGCAGCTAGTACCGAAGGTAAGAAAGGAGGGACAGGGAGCAGGGGTGCAGGGTATGGAAGTGTGGCAAACATAGGGGACTCAATAATTATGGGTATTCAGTGGGGAAGGAAAGGGGACCCAGATGCAAGCAGGAGAGTGGTTTGTATGCCATGGATGACAGTGGTGAAGATGGGCCCAAGAATAAGGGAAATAGTAAGGGAGGTTGGAGGAAAACCTAATTTAGTTATACATGTGGGAACCAATGACCTGGCTGGTGAGGAGGCTGAGATAGTGCAAAGTAGGTTCAGGGAGTTAGGGAAGATCTGCAGGGAGGAATCAAGTTCACTTGCCTTCTCAGAGGTGATACCAGTACCAAAGGCCAGCATAGCCAGGAAAAGAAGAATACAGAATTTCAATTACTGGCTGAAGAAATGGTGCAGGGAGGAGATGTTCATCTGTATTGGGGACTGAGAGGAGACCTGGTCAAACAAAGTACTCTTTTCACCAGACAGGCTACACTTCAGTAGGGAGGGTTCTAGGGTACTCGGGGACAAACTTGGGGAATACATAGCCACTATACTTAATTTAAACTATTAAGGGGGGGGCAGCAGGCATGCAGGCCCAAAGACTCTGAGAAGAGGAGGTGGAGGTCAATGACTCCCCCCACCCCAAAAGTGATGGAAGAGGACTTGAGGGAAGAGGTGGAAGGAGTGAGAAAACAGTTAGCAAAGAATGGAGGGGGTGAGGAACATATAACAAGAGTAGGTGGGGGTGCACACAGAGGGGAGAAATATGAAGAGAAGAATAGAGGGAAGGGAAGGAAGAAAAAATAACTCACCTTAGTAATGTTGTTTCTACTAATGGAGTCTTGCTGTATTCTGACTATTGCAGTTAGGACCTGCCTTTCAACTGCCCTGGAGAACAAAGAGTTAACTTTCCATGGCCAGCATGGAATGTTCAGCATGAGCTCAGTTGAAGCCTCTGTCTGCTGTTGTATAAACTCCAACCATCAGATCTTTATGAGCAATACTCACTAGAAGTTCTGTGTGGAAACTGTAAAACTCACACTAGCCAACTGGCAACTAAATTTATTAAAAAGGGTTTTTTGGTTTCAAAGCAAAGACTCAAGTCAGAAAAGCCAAAAAACAAAACACAACACACACCCAGAGTAAAGGAGGGTGAAAAAGAGGCACATCTAGGGTGTTAACACTGCTCCTGCCCACCCACATCCCAGAAACCAGGTTCTAAGAGGGGAGGCGGGGGGAGGTCAGAATACAGCAAGACTCCATTAGATGAAACAACATTACTAAGGTAATTTTTTCTTCAAACAACATGAGGTCTTGCTGTATTCTGACTACTGCAGACTACCAAGCAGTACCTCCATGGAGGAGGGACAGAACCTACCTCTGAAGTACTGCTGTGCCAAACCGAGCATCACTCCTAGCCTGGATATCCAGAGAGTAATGCTTGGTGAATGTATGGACTGTTTTCCAGGTGGCTGCTTGACAAATTTCTAAGATAGGAATATCCCTGGCAGTAGCCAGGGAAGCAGCTATACCTCTAGTAGAGTGATCCCTCAGGCCTGAGGGTGGGGTTCTACCCAGCTTTTCATAGCAGAATTGTATACAAGAGACAATCCACCTGGCAATAGACGTCTTAGTAGCAGGTTTGCCCTTACTGACCTCTCCATAAGTGAGGAACAACTGAAGGGACTCAAACCTGTGACCCTTGGTGCGCTCTATGTAGAAGCTGAGGGCCCTCTTAACATCCAAGCTGTGCAACCTCCTGTCTCCAGAGGAGGAATGCTCAGTGAAGAAAACAGGGAGAGACATAGACTGATTAAGGTGGAAATCTGAAACCACCTTAGGCAAAAACTTCCTGTTAGTTCTTAGGACGACTTTATCTCTATGGAAAGAGATGAAATCAGGCTCCACTGACAGGGCTTGCAATTCACTTATGCGCCTGGCAGAGGTAATGGCTACCAAAAACACAGTTTTCCAAGTCAAGTACTTAAGCTCTGCAGAGGACAAAGGCTCAAAGGGGTATAAGCTGAGAATGCAAACATTAAGGTCCCAAGCAGGAGCAGGGTCCCTAAAGGGGGGGATTGGTGTGCAGCAATCCCTTGAAGAACTTACAAAACACAGGATAGGCTGACAGAGCAGAGGGCTTGCCTACTGACAAGAAGGCAGAAATAGCTGCCAGATGCACTTTACGTGTAGCTGGCCTAAGTCCTAAGCTATTAAGATGGACCATATAGTCCAGGACTGTAGACAACCCAGCAGATTCTGGAGAAATATGCTTATTAGAGTACCAAATAGTGAACCTTTTCCATTTGGAGTTGTAAGTCTTCCTGGCGGGAGGCTTTCGAGAAGCCTTAAGGATATCCAGAACCCCTTGGGAGAGGTGCAGATCAGCAAACTCTAACTCTTCAAGAGCCAGGCCTTGAAAATGAGAGATTTGAGGTTCAGATACCAAATCCTCCCCTGTGAGGATGTCAACTGGTTGTAATTCCTGGGAAGAGACAGGGGAAGGTGGACTGCTAAGGCCATCAACAGTGGGTATCAGGGCTGTCTGGCCCAGTCTGGAGCAAACAGAATCACTTTGCATGGTTGAGACCTGATCTTGACTAACACTCTGAACAGGAGAGGGAAGAGGGTAAAAGCATACAGAAATCTCCCTTCCCAATTCAGAAAGGAAGTTGGTGATTGTCTGCGGCTGCAAAAAGATCTATCTGTGGAGTGCCCCATCTCGAGAAAATCACTTTCAAAACTAGGGGATCTAGGGTCCATTCGTGATGGCCCTGGGAAATCCTGCTGAGAGCTTATATGCTAGGACATTGTCCTTCCCTGGGAGGTGAACTGCTATCAGAAAGGTTTGAAGTGAATAGGCCAGGGACCACAACTTCATTGCTTCTGTGCACAAGGCCGTAGACCGAGTGCCTCCTTGCTTGTTGATATACCACATTGTGGTGGTATTGTCTGTTCTGATCTGGACTACCTTGTTCTGTACAGATTTGGAAAAGGCTTACAGTGCCAGAAACACTGCTCTGAGTTCCAAGAGATTGATGTGAAGCAGAGATTCTTGAGGTGACCACAGCCCTTGGGTGGTAAGATCCCCCAGATGGGCTCCCCAGCCCAGCAGGGAGGCATCTGTGGTGAGTATCACTGTATGAGACTGAGTGACAAAAGGAACTCCTTGTTTCAAATTGTCCTGATCCTGCCACCATTGCAAAGCCTGGATCAGGGTTCGAGTCACTGGGACTAGTTTGGTAAGGGAATCCTTTCTTTGGGACCAGAAGGCTCTTAAGTGGAGTTGAATGTCCCTCATCTGAAATCTTGCTCCCTGGATCACTGCTGCAGAGGCTGCCATGTGGCTCAGAAGCTGCAGGAAGTGCCGTGCTGGTCGAGACACCTGAAGGGTGAATGAAGAGGCCAGTTCCAACAGGGTCCTTGCCCTGTTCAGGGGAAGGAAGGCTCTTGCCCTTATTGTATCCAGCTCTGCCCCTATGAAGGTGAGGAGCTGTACTGGCTTGAGAACTGACTTTGGAAGGTTGAGGAGGAATCCTAAGGAAGTGAGCACTTGCTGAGTTTTTTGCAGATGTGACTTGACAGTCTGGAGACTGACCCACTATGAGCCAGTCGTCCAAGTATGGAAAGATGGAGATCTTTTTTCTTCTTAGGAAAGCAACCACTACTGATAGGCACTTTGTGAACACCCTTGGGGCTGATGTTAGGCCAAAGGGCATTGCTCTGAATCGATAGTGGCCTGAGGGCAACTCGAACCTAAGGTACTTTTGTGGGAGCACCTGATGGGAATATGAAAATAGGCATCCTTGAGGTCCAGAGAGGCTAGCCAATACCCTGGCCTTAGAGAGGGCAGAATTATTCCCAGAGTCACCATTTTGAACTTTGCTTTTAAAAGGTGCATGTTCAGATATCTTAGATCCAGGATGGCCGCCATTCTCCTGTTTTTAATGGGGGTTAGGAAGTACCTGGAGTACAGTCCTTTGCCTTTGTGTAGGGTTGGAACCCTTTCTATGGCTCTGAGAGCCAGGAGGGAAGAAACCTCTGCCTCCAGGGCAAGGGTCTCTGATGGATTTGCAGGTGGAAAGGATCTGGTTCTCATCTTGGGAAATTTTTTGAAGCTGAGAACCAGTCCCTGGCTTACTACTTCTAGGACCCACTTGTCTGATGTCAGGAACTTCCAGTCCTGGACAAAGTAAGCCAGCCTGCCCCCTACAGGTAGTGGAGAATCAGCCTGGGCAGACCCATCAGGGTGTCTGCTTGGCAGGGGCTTGAGGCTGAGGGGTGGAAGCAGGCCTGCTCATTCCCCATCTGCCTCTCCCTCTGAAGAACCCCCTCTGAGCATAAGCAGAAGGGGAGGCCTGGGCTAGGTAAAACGGCCTTTGAAAGGGCCTGTCCCTGCCCCGGAGTGCTGTCTCTGAGGAGTGGCTTGCCTTTCTTTGGCCTGAGCACTCCTGTAGGTGGTCCAGTACTCATCCATCTTTTTCATGTAATTCTCTGTCTGCTCCTCAAACAGAGAATTACCAATGACAGGGAAATCCATGGCCTTAGCCTGGGTATCCTGTGATAGGCTAGTACATCTGAGCCAAGCCATCCTCTGAAGGGCCACAGATGTAGCCATGACTCTAGATGAAACATCATTGGAGTCCACAGCAGCATGAAATTGCACCTTGGATGCCTCAATCCCATTTGCAGCCATCTGCTCCAGCTCCTTGGCAAGCTGGTCAGGGGCCTGTTTAGCCAGAGCCAGCTCAGTGTCCCATCTGGACTTCTGGTATCTAGCTGCGTAGGCCATATAGTTAGCCTGCCTGAGTCCCAAAGATGTTGCTGTGTACTGTTTCTTTGCCATGGCATCAATCCTCCTGGAGTCCTTATCCAGGGGGTGTGATGCCGAGGGAATATTTGCCTTATCACAGGCAGCAGCCTGCACTGCCCCAACATGGCTGAATTGCTGAGAAAGGAACTCCGTGTCCAAGCCTGAAAGGGTATACCTCTTGTCCATTCATCTGTCCACAGGAGGTATGGAGTTAGGACTCTTTACAATTTTAAATGTCTGTTTCCCAAAAGATTTATGGAGGGGAACAGACAGTCTCCTGGACTCTGGGATGTCCATCATTTCGACAAAATCAGGCTCCTCCTGATCCTCCACTGCTTCTTCCATTGGAAGCTGGAGGTTTCAGCCACTTTCTTGTAAAACATAAAGTGAAGGGACTCAGAAAGCCTAGGAGGAGAAACACCTGAAGGTCTGTCTGGGGAGATGTCCGGGTCGATTGGCACATACAGACTTTCATAATCACCATCATCATCATTATCCTCATACTCTCCCTCCTCCTCCTCCGGTTCATAAAATTCTGCTAAAGTATAATCCGGAACCGGGGGAACCAACCAAACCGAGCCCCTGCCAGGTGGTGCTGGTTCGGCCGGAACCGAAGTTAGCGATTTAACTACCCTTATCGCTTTGGCTATTTTGTCAGCGGTTGGAGAAAGAATTTGTGGATCCGAACCGGATGCTTTTCTCTTCTTTCTTTTAATCAGAACCGAATCCTCAGAATTGGCTCTCCTTTTGCCCGAAGAAGTTTCGCCCTGGTCAGAGGGCACTCCTTCTGGTTCAGTCAGAACCAAACCGGGCTGGCCATCCGGGTCAGTGGACTTCTCGGCCCCCCTTTTCCTCAGTCTACCTACTCTCTTATCCAGGGTAGCTTTGGGAAAACTTTTACAAATTTGGCAGTCTGAATCAAGGTGGTCAAACCCCAGACAATAAACACAGGTGGTGGGGGTCAGCCTTAGCAAAGGCTTCCCACACACACTGCAGTGTTGGAAACCCAGTGGGTCTGGTTTTTTTCTTGGGTTGCTCAGACATGGCCAATCCTATCCAAAACTTATCCTTTTTTTGGCAATCCGCCAGGCAAGACACCCCTATCGGTTCCTGACTGTGTTACGGGTCTTGGAAAAAAACGTAATTAAATCCGTCTTTTTTTAGAACCGATACAGACCAGTTACCACACTCTAATAAATTCAGAACTTTTTCGAAGACCAATCTAATTGGTTCAAACCGAACCTATCCCAAATTTACAAGTTCCACATAGAAACTAAATGTAAAACCTATCTAGTACTCATGGTACCACAGACAGAGACTTAAACCGACAGATTCGGTAGCAGAAATTCAGTAGAAACCGAGCGAAAAAATTACACTTTAACCAACTTTTTTGAAGTGAGCAAAGGAGAAATCTCCGGAGTGACTGTTCAGTGAGGCGGAGTAAAGAATCTGACGGTTGGAGTTTAAACAATAGCAGACAGGGGCTTCAACCGAGCTCGCGCTGAACGTTCCATGCTGGCCATGGAAAGTTAACTCTTTGTTCTCCGGGGCAGTTGAAAGGCAGGACCTAACTGCAATAGTCAGAATACAGCAAGACTTCATGCTGTTTGAAAGTCAGATTCTAGGTGAAGGGTGGTGTCTCTAAATGTGTGGCATCTTGAAAACAAGATGGGTGACCTGCAGGCACTATTAGCAGACAGGAGGGTGGACATAGCAGCAGTAACCAAGACTTGGGCAACACCACACCATGACTGGGACCTTGCGATCCCTGGATACAATCTATACAGGAGGGATGGGGGAGGGGTGGCAATTTACATCAGGGAGGGAATAACTTGCATGAGAGAGAAGTTTGAAGAAGGGAAGTTGGAGACATTATGGGTTCAGTTACAGTCCAATAGAAGGAGAAAGGTGAGGTTAGTGGTTGTTTACAGACCACCCAGCCAGGATGAGGAGAAGGACAGGGAACTGGGCTTGTAAATATTGGAAGCTGTGGGGAAAGGAGAGGTGGTAACTGTGGGGGACTTCAACCTGCCCAAGGTGGACTGGAGCGTATCATCCACAACATGTGCTAGTAGTCACTTGATTCTGGAAGTACTACAGAATGGGTTCCTGACTCAGGGCATCACATAATCAACAAAAGCAGATGCAATTCTTGATCTGGTGCTCACAAATGGGGATCATGTACAGGAAATAATGATTAAGAAGCCCCTGGATGGGAGTGACCATGGCACAGTGTGGTTCCAGTTGGATATGGGCAGGGAAAGCATCCCAACTAAGACCAAAATCTTGGATTTTAGGAGGGTGGATTTCAGGAAGATGGGCAAAGTGCTAAGCAGCCACCTGGCAGGCATCAGAGCAGATATGGGGGTATCAAAGGTAGTTCATCATTAAGGAAGAATACTGGTTGCCACAGAGGAGTGCATTAGACTTAGGCAGAAGAACATGTAACCCCTAGGTAGTGCTATCCCAAGGGCTACTACCCCTTCCTGCTTGGCTAATAACAGGTTAAGGGGCCTAGGTTCTGTAACGGGTATCTCCACCCAAAGGTCAGGGTTGGTAGTGGTCAAACTAGCCTGGGCACAGCCCTTCGGGACACTGTAACCCCCCTTGTTCCCCACTAGTGGCCAAAACAGTACACAATAATCACTTTCACCATACCCCTGATATACTTTGCAAGTACCCACACTGGTTGCACTTACCACCAGGGCTGGCTCCTGTGGTTTGACCCTGGGGACCCCCTGTAAAACAAGTTTAAACAGGGAAGACAGCAACAGTACAGTACTTTTAACACAAACTGGAACCACAGTCAGTTTAAATGCAGAAAAAGTAAGATCTGATTTATTCAGGGGATGTGAACAAGGAAGGGGCGTAATCGGGATAATTGGCTTACAAGCTACATTAATCAAACAGTTATGCATGCAGTTCAGAATCCCCCACAGAGTCACACACTCTGGGTACCCAGGTAGTAGGCAGATGGGCTAGCCATGATGGTTGCCCGGGGTAGGCCGGTGTCGCAGCTGGTTGGGGTCCTGTGATGGAAAAACAACATGCACAACACACTATTTGTAATCCGGAGCCTGATGGCTCAGTTCGTGAATAAAGAGAAATAACCAAGAAATCAGATGACACACTTAGATTATATTGTAGGTGCAGGGAGCTGCCCTGATAGTTACTCATGGCATCCAAGACTGGACACAGGATGGACAAAATTTGAGACAGCTGTTGGTTGGTCTGGATTGCCAGGGGAAGCAGAGCCCACACGATTTCGCCGAAGCATCATTCCCGTTCAAGCGTGGAGCAGGGGGCTGATCCCCAGGCAGGTCTCTCATCGATGGCTTTTCTCTGTGCAGTAGGGTAGTCTGTCAGGGCCCTCATGGCAAGGCCCAGCCGCTAAGGTTGTCAGAACCCTCTAAAGTTCTGGGTTCTAGTTCTAGTCTAGAACTTTTGAAAAAGTTCTAGGGTTCTAATCTTTTTTAGAACTTTTTAGAACTCGAACACTATTTTTTTATTGTGCTGCCAGTAATGAAGATAGTAATAAAATACATGTAAAGGAAAAACTGTTCAATATAAGGGGGAGAGAAATTATCACATGTGACACTGATAGGAATACAACTAGGTTTATCTATGGTTTCTTCTGTTTGCTAAACCCAGCAACTTAATATGTAACAGTCCCACCCACCCATATGTTAAAAGTTTTCCTGCTGCAGCTGCATCATAGTTCCTTAGTGAAAGAAAGAGGCACATTAGCCATTTATGTACTCAGTTATATATACTCATCGTCATGAATTATGAGAAAAAATAACTGATATTACCTAATCTGAGCTATTTGCTGCTTTCTGTTTTAAATGAGTAAATCAAAAGTTGCTATGTTTAAAAGAAAGCTTTTATAACAGTCAAGCCAAGGTACTGCAGCAGCAGCACATGGAACTGTTGCAAAACATATTATGTTATAACATAGTCAGTTAAGACATTTGAATAAAAAAAATATGCCAGTCATTGTTGCTGGCAAAAATGCATGCGATTTTCTAAGATAATGCATACATATACCAACATTCTTGTTGGCAAATTGAAGTAATACATACAGCTTTCTAAGATGATGCATTTTTGCAGCTGATATGTCAATAAAATCTGTATTTCAGTCACATAAATAAAAAAAGTGGTTTCCTCACCGCATACTAACTTAAGAAACATTTAATGTAGCTGAAGCAGTTGGCATGTGATGTTTAAGGGACAGTGTCTGTCAACCCCATTATGTATCAAATTATCACTACTTGTAATGCAAAAACACTTTATGATAGGTCACAATCTGTGAAAACTGCTGATGCAGATTTTCTTTCATTTCTGATTCCTTTATTCTTTTTTTAAAGGGGACATGACAATTGTGCTAGGTGACGGCAGTTTGCAATGTATAGTAGGTTCGGTCTGTCGTCATCTTTTTCCTCACCATCCCCAGCCAATCACGAATCTGTAAATGAAAGGACTATAACAACACTCAGCTTTCACCCCATCACCCATTTCACTTTTTCTCCACCACCCTCATCTGTGCAGTAGCACCCATACCACCCTTACACCCATGTTAAAACCAACCCATAACCCTCACTCCCTCAAGCATGTATTCCACCCTTCTCCCTCACCTAAATGTTTAAACTACCCCCACACTTAGTCATGAACTACCATTCATGGCACCCTTCTCCATCCCTCACCCATGTTAAAATCCAGTCCCCCAATCATCACCCATGTACTAGCATCCATTTTGGTTTATGGCTAACATTTCTGTAACTGAAAAAATAATAAACAGCTACCAATTAGAACTCATTGTTTTGTCCTCTTTAAAACTGAAAAATAGACCGCCCCTGGTCCCAGCCCATTCTTATGCACCATAAAGTCACAGAAGGTAAATCCAAAAATATATATTTGCACTTTAACTATAAATAACATGATACAGAAAGGATTGACGTGCCAGTGTCCCTTTTATGCCAAATTTGGGCCTGTTCCCACTGATGTTAAAATTGCCCTGTATATAAAACTTGTTGACTTTAGTTTAGACCCTAGCTACAAAGCAGTTTGCCATGAAATGGCGAAGGTTTTGGGGGGGTATATAGTCCAAGGTAGTAGATCAAGAAAGGAGAGAGAGAGACAACCAAAGTCATCACAGTCTGTAAAAGTTTCCTTTTTGGTGCAGAGAGACTCTGTCCCACACAATATTTACCAGCCACCACCATCTGAGTTGTCATCACCATCAACGTCCACAACATCAATCACTTCAGGATCAGTTTGTATACTCTTGTAGGGATACGAAAATCTTGACTTATTAACTTTAATAAAAGTTAACGTGTGTACAGTTTCTGGCAGCAACCTATTTCTGGTGCCTGTTACAATATTGCCAGCTGTACTAAACATGCATTCTAAAGAGACACTTGTTGTAGGACAACCAATATATTTACAGGCTTCATCATACAGCTCTGTCCAAATCGACTTTTTTGATCTCCAGTAGGAATAGGCAGTTCTTGCAGGTAGCTGTCTACCATGACGGACAGAGACCGCTCAGAAGAGGAATCAACAGAAGCTGGTATGGCAGCAATTTGGGAAAGGTTTTGCCACGGATTTAGCTTGCTACTAAGGGTTGAAGAAGTGGCAGTTGTGAAACAACTACTGTTAATATTTGGTGACTTTTCCAGTTCTGTATCCCTTTGTGAAGATGAGCCTGCATGTTGTGGTGATGACAACCTGAGGGTACCGTGTCTGCGTTTGACTCTTGTGAGTGCTGCAGCTCATCTAGCAACAGACATTTGTACTGCTCTACATCATCTGTGTTTTGGAAGATGTGTAGCTTTGAATCTGGGATCTAAGAGAGTTGCAAGGATGTAGTGTTTTGATTTCGTCATTGCAACTAATTTGTCATTGGTTTTGAAGCACTCGCTCATTCTCTTTACGAGATTCCCATGATACAGGAGACATGTTGTCTGTGCTTCAGATCTGTCTTTTTCTATTTGTAGATTTAGAACACTAAGATGATGTGAAATTAGCATTATGATTGGCATAACCTGACTCACAGATAAGCCTTCAGAAGATATGTCCCTTGTAGCTGTCTCAAAAGGAGCTAGGATGCAACACATTGTCTCCATTAATTTCCACTGCAGCACAGACAGCATAATGCCATCTCCAATAATGTAACTGGAGCAATACTCATGTACAGCTTGCTTTTGCTCCAAGAAGCGCTGCAGCATATAAAGCGTTGAGTTCCAACGAGTGGAAACATTTTGAATCAGCTTTTGCTGGGGCAGCTTGTGTTTTTTTGCAGTTCGGACAATGTCTGTATAGCCTTGGTTGAATGTGAAAAGTGAGTCACAATTATTTTGTAAACAGCAATCATACCATCCACTTGTGTTTCATTGCTGAGAAATCCTGTGACAGTTAAATGTAAGCAATGTGCAAAGCAAGAAGCATGCAGAAATCCTTCATTCTGTACTGCTTTCAAGATGGCTCCATTGTCACTTACTATGAAGCCACATTTTAGACCGTGAGAATAAACCCATTCATCAAGGAGGTCATTTAGTTCCTGCAAGATGTTTGCAGCAGTATGACTTTGCCCAAACTTCTTTATATGCAGCAGCGCCGTAATTTGGGGTGTCTTTGTTTTTGAAGAAGCACAAGGAAACGTGACCCAATGAGCGATAAGGGACATGAAATCTATGTTTTGAGTGCTGGTCCACATATCTGTTGTGACATGAATAACCCCACCCTCTGCAGTTTTAAGTGCAAGCATCGCTGTCACTTTTAAAGCCTAATAAATGTTTGGTATTTCAACATAGGAAAAGTACCTTCGATGAGGAACACTGTAACGAGGCTCTACTAATGTCATGAGCTCCCTAAAATCCTCATGATCTACCAAAGAGTATGGGAGAAGGGCTCCAGCTAACAGTTAACCAATTCTGTGTTTAAGAAGAAGGATATTTGGATGATTTCTAGTAAAGGTATTCTTCCTTTCAAATGCCTGAGACAGTGTTAGCTGTTTACAACAAGTCCCTGCTGGCTTATTATACACCGTGCTTCGATGGGCAGATGGACGCGGAGATGGTGGACTAGGACTTATACATTCAGTGCCATCACTGGATGTGCAACTGGTACTAATGGTGCTGGCATTGGTGGTAACAGTGATCCTAGGGCTGGCAGTGGTTCTGCCCGCATCAAGTTCAGACAATTCAGTATCCATTTCAGATTCCTGACCCTTCTCATGTGTGGTCTGGAAGATGGAGAACATGGGTTTCGGAAGATCAAGCAAAACTGAATGCTTTTTCAGATGGCGTTTAAGAGCTGTAGTGCCAAGTCATGACACAACTTTACCACGGCTTACACTCTGTTTACACAGGGAACAAACTGCTCTTCATGGATCAGTTTTACTGACAGAGAAATAATTCCACACCTCAGATGTGACAGATTTTGTTTGAGTGCTAGGAAGATAGCTAAAGACTGTTTGTGTCTTTTCACCTGTCCTAACAGAATCCGGGACATGCTCCTTGGTGCTCGAAGAGTGGGCAGAAGACTCTGATGGATTTTCATTGCTGGCTGTCACAGAAGTGGTGAATTCAATGGATATGTCCTTTTCATTGCCAACAGTGCTGGATGTATTTGCAAGTGTACTACCTGATTCATTGTCAGCAGACTTGCTCATTTCACTTTGTTGAGGAAGTAATGACACGTCACAAGACACAACAGTGTCAGACTGAGAAAAAGAGCTACTGTCTGAGTCACAGAGGGACTCACTATCACTTGCATTATTACTGCTAGTCACAACAATTTTAACAGCATGACTGGCATACCTTATGGTGCCTCTCCATGTGACCCCAGCAGCTGCACAGATTTTCTTAAAAGGTCCCCCTTTACCACACTTCGCTGTTGCTCTTTTGCTGTTTGTTGAATTTTTATCACGTGAAACATTTTGGTTATTTCTGCTAGTACCAGGATTACCACTACCACCAATACCTGCTCCAACACCAGCACTAGATGCTTCATCTGTGTTGGTGTCAGCCATAACAGAACCAGTATACTGCAGCGAATACACCCACACAATTTCTGTGTAAGAAAGCAATGTGATCTATGATCACTGGCTACAACTCCAAAATTTTATTTTGGCTGGCTATGTGACACTGTGATGCAGTGGACTGAAAGTAATTGAAGAATATGATGGTTTGCAACTAAAGGATCCCAGGTTCAAGGCTTACAGAATGATTGGGCTGCTGGGCATAGGCATACACATAGCAGTTCAGGGGTGCATATCAGCAGTGTGATGGGCTGACCACAAGAGACGGAATTACACACACAAACCGAGAAAAGAGCTTTTTCTGTCTCTCCTCAAAACAGGGAAATATATTTCTGGGCTTCTGTCATGTATTTAAGGATAATGCCACCACACGACAACTGGCTACTGGGCCCCTTTCTGTAACACACACTGGGTAGCGTACAGTGCAGTCAAAAGGCACACAGCAGATGGGCTGACCACAGAAGACGGAGTCACACACACATATACAACCCAAGGAAAGAGATTTTTCTGTCTCTTCTCCCAACAGGGAAATATATTTCTAGGCTTCTGTCATGTATTTAAGGATAATGCCACCACATGACGGCCCAACAATGGGGTTCTCACAGTAACACACAATGGGTAGGGTACACAGTCAGCAACCGCAGCAGGGTGATGGGAACACCACAGGAGAATAGAGAGATACAGTGTAGTGGAGTCACACACACAACACACAAGTAGAGAGTACTGTGTAAAAAAAAAATAAAACAGCCTGGTGTTGTTCTAGCAGGAACTTTATAGGGTGGAATAGAAGAACGCTCAGCAGCACAGTACCACAGAATCCCTTCCCCTCCCTGTCCTCCTGATTATTTTACTTTGTTTTGTGGAGTAGGGTATAAAGTAGTAAGTAAAAATGCCATCAAATTCAAATGTTTCAACTTCTCAAAGACTAACACATTAAAGTTAAACTTAATTTTCCTCGAGTCACAATCTGTTTGTTTTAATTCCTTCACCCTTCCCCCAGCCATCTGATGATCGCTTCTTCTTCCCAGTGTGAAACAACACCACGCAGAAATGAAGCTTTTGAACTGTTGTTTGAGACTATGATAAAATTCTTTCAGTTTCACTTAAATACTCAGCAACTTTAACTTCCCTCTCTCTATCCGTCTCATCCTGAGGCCGAGCCTCTCACCAACTGTTCCTAAGTTCGGGCCCTTTCTTTTCCTTGGTTCCCACCCCCAACCCCGAGTCCGACCCCGGCCCCTACCTTTAGTTTTCACTTCCACCCACCCCTTAGCTTTTTTATTTATTTTTTTAGTTTACGCAATACACACACACGATGATTTAATTAGCAAGCAATTGCCAGAGCCAGAGAGCAGAGCTAGCCCAGACAGAGGGAGCGAGCGAGTGGTACAAGCTACTGCAGCCTGCAACTCTTATGTGGCACTGGGCTGGTTGGGTGTAAATGAACGGAGCTGCAAACCGCCGCGTCGTTTACCCAGCCGCCCACCACCGACCGCAGAGCAGATGGTCAGTGGTGGCATGGACTATGGGGATGAAGTACGCATGCCAAGAGTCCGACTCCAGTGCAGTCCATACCATTCAGCCCCACAAGTTTGTGCATGCCATCATGCACCCTTCCCTCATTCCACCTTCCTTTCTGCCTCCTGTGTCACTGTGCTGCCTCCCAATCCCATCCTGCTCCTTCCAACCTCTCTCCCTGTCCTTCAGACCGACACTATAGGGCTAGGCAAGCTTCGTTGCAGTGCAACTTCTTGTCGTTAAAAAAAAAAAAACAGATTGATTCGAACCCATTTGCGAACCCACTAGTGTTCGAGTTCTGAATTAGAACTCGAACACCAGGGTTCATGATGGGTTCGAATCTTTCCCGAACTAGTTCTGACAACCCTACCAGCCGCATGGAGTTAACCGCAGATTCAGTTCGTTTGAGCGGGATAGAGCTACCAGCAAGCAGGACACAGCTCACACAGCGGGGAAACAAATCACAACCCACTTTCAATACACAGCACTGTTATATGCAGAGGATTCTACAGTACCGGCAATTCATCTTCGGTCCCAATCACACAGTTCTCTGCAGAAGTCAGAAGTTCTGAAGTGAATGGGATTTCTGCCAGGCCGATTGCATTCAGCACAATCTTTGGTCCTCCTCAGCTTGATCCTGGTCTCACTTCAGTAGCTTACTTTAATCACACACACTCAGATTCATTCCAAAAATAATTATTTCTCCCTCTCAAAGCAGTAGGCAGACATGCAGGACAGGAATAAGGCCTTTCCATAGTTCTCCCACGCGACATCTACACAGACGGCTGCTCGAGACTCTACTGAGCTGTTGCTGCTATAGGTTTCAACTTAGATCTGGCTTGCCAGCAGACAGCTTGGGGGCTTTCCCTCAGATCCAAAAGATCCGGTTGGCTGATCTGTCTGTCACAACAAAGTCTCCCCCTTCAGGTGCAAAAAGGCGCCAAATGCCCAAAAGTACAATTCCTACAGATTTTGACTCCAGACAGATCCTGTAGCACAGCTCCATTTTAGGTCTCACCAGACCGATTGGTCCAATTCGGCAGCTCCTGGCCAAAATGGTGGGGATAAACAAAACAGTCCTTGCTGGAAAGAAGGCAGGTTAGACAAACTACATTATTATTATTACTCTGAATTATTTTCAGCAAATAGTTACATCCTTTAACAGAGCTCCCGCTGCACAATTAGTGATGGCAGAAATGGAGCTACTTCCCAGCAGCTCGGGCAGGACTTGAGCATGAAAACACTTAGCCCCACTTCAGATTAATATTATTGCAAACTAGGCAGCTCTCAATGCGACAGTACATAGAGGCTCCACAGGCACTCTTTAGCAACACCATTTAAACTGCTAAAAGCAGAACACAAGCCTGGCAGTGAGCATTTAGGCAGGCTCAAAGACGACTTTTCAGGAACCCCCATTTGTAGGGAGGTTACAAACACAAAGGCCAAAGTGTCCAGCTGGTTCAGTTCTGGGGTCACCCAGGCAGTAAGAGAAAAGAGGTTAGCCTATAGAAAATTCAGGAAGCCCAAGAGAGAGGTGGATAGGGAAAATTGTCCAAGGTTGGCTAGGAAGGTAAGTAATGAAGTCCAGCGAGCTAAGGCACAGAAGGAGCTGCAGATAGCCGAAGGAATTAAGGGGGAGATGGCCTTCTTTTGCTATGTAAGGAGAAAAGGGACACGAAGGATGAGATTGCTAGGCTTAAGGAAGGGGAGTAGTGGGTGAAGGATAATGGGGGAGAAGCAGAGATAATATAGAGAATAATGGATGGGGAAGGATTTGATATGAGAATTTAATACACACCCGAGTTGTGGGATGCTACGTAAACCCCCAAGGGTGAAGCCCGAGGGGTTTATCAAGGCATCCCACAACAAGGGTGTGCATTAAATTCTCATATCAAACACCCTTCCCATCTTTTATTTTTTATAATAACAGACCAGCAATTTTTCTCCAGCAGTTTGTGAGACTGTTTGGCCCTGCCCACATACAGAATGTTGGCCAATGAGGCAGCAGCATATTTTGACTGGCATGGCTCATGAATGTCATAACAACCAGCGGTTGTTATGGAAAATATCAACCTGTCAGTACATTGAGAGAAATTGCCGACCAGTTATTATAAATGAATACTGTACTTCTGTTCCATTTTCACCAGGAAGAAGGACAGACCAGTGCCTTCAGGAGGAAGAAGAGGAGCAGGGGGGGAGGGGAACACCGATGTAGTGATAGAGGAGGATAGAGTGGGGGAGGGGCTGCTACCATGGAAGGTGGACAAATCAACATGGACCAGACAGAGTACATCCAAGGGTACTAAGGGAACTGCTTGAGGAGCTGGCAGGGCAACTGGCAGGCTTATTTAATAGTTCACTGGAGTCAGGCATGGTACCGCAGGACTGCAGAACAGCACATGTGGCACCTCTCCACAAAAGTGGTCCCAGGAAATTACAGACCAGTCAGTCTGACCTCAATTGTGTGCAAGCTCATGATGACCATACTTAAGGAAAGGTTAGCAGACTATCTAGAGGAGCATGGTCTCCAGGATGCAAAGCAGCATGGGGTCATGGGGGGGGGAGGATCGTGTCAAACAAATCTGATTGACTTCTTTGACTGGATCACTAAGATAGTAGACAGGGGCAAAGCTGAAGACATCCTCTATCTGGATTTCAGCAAGGCCTTTGGATCTGTGTGCCACATAAAGTTGATCAGGAAGTTGGCAGATCTTGGGACTGGGGGAAAGATGTACAGATGGGTGAAAAACTGGCTAAGGGACAGAACCCAGAGGGTGGTTGTGAGGGCAGAGTTATCTGACACCAGAGAGGTCACCAGTGGGGTCCTGCAGGGCTCGGTGCTGGGGATGGTGTTGTCCAGTGTCTTAATCAATGACATTGGCGATGGCATTGAAGGCAAAATTTGCCTATTCTCGGATGACACCAAACTGTATGGAGAGTGGACACAGCTGCAGGGATAGAGGACCTACAGGGTGATCTGGAAAAGCTGGAGAGGTGGTCTGGGATCTGGCAACTTGGCTTCAATGCCAAGAAATGCAAAGTTATGCACATTGGAGCCAAGAATCCCAGGACAGTATATTACCTGGGTGGAGTCCAAATATCTGCATCCAAGGAAGAGAAGGACCTGGAAGTGATGATCACTAGTGACCTGAAGCACTCCATACAGTGCAAGAAAGCAGCAGCAAGGGCTAACAAGATGCTGGGATGCATAGCTAGGGGGATCAGTAGTAGGAGAGAGGAGGTTATACTACCCTTTTATGGGTCACTGGTGAGGCCACCACAAGAGTATGGAGTTTAATAGTGGTGCCCACACCTCAAAAAGGACATTAACCTGCTGGAAAAGGTCCAGAGGAGGGCTACAAAGATTATAGCGGGTCAGCAGGGTAAGGCATACAAGGAGAGGTGGAGGGCACTGAACATGTACTCCCTGGAAGAAAGGATAGGGGGAGAGAGAGAGAGAGAGAGAGAGAGAGAGAGGAGAGGGAGAGAGAGAGAGATGACATGATTGGGACCTTCAAGTACTTGAAAGGGATGAATAAGGTGGATAAGGAGGATCTCTTTAAGCTCAGCGGCAAGCAACCAAAACACTATGAGGCAAAGTCTTAAGTTACAAGTGGGGAGGTTTAAGAGGGAGGTCAGGAAGCACTCCTCCGCAGAGATGATGGTGGACATTTGGAATGCACTGTCAGAAGAGGTGGTCTCGATGAAGGCAGTGGACATTTTTAAGAGAGGCTGGGATAGGCAGGGGGGGAAGGTAGGGAGGATGGGAAGAGTGGGGAGGAGGGGTAGGGACAGTGGCTCTAACTGCGGACCCTGCAATAAGAGCAGAATAGATAGATCAAATGGTCTTCTTCTGCTGGCTTTTTCATATGTTCATATAGGATAGCAAAAATATGTGCTCACCAATGCCACAATGGCATATGGATTGTAACAGTGGTCGTCGCCTATACCTGTGGGCAAGTTTGCTTTCAGGACATCAGCAGTATGAGGCCTCCCACCCCACATCATAAGTCATGTCACCTCCACTCACTACTACATACCCTGGAATAACCAGTCAGTCTGCACCTTCATGTTTGTGTTCACACACTTCTGCATGCAGGTCCCTACCAAACACAGCATGGCACATTGAAGGTACACAGGGCTGTACTGACACAGCAGATCTCATGGATCTGCCAGCCCTATATGCAAAGCAGACTTCTGTACACTAGTTGGCCCTCTATATGATAGTCTCAACATCCATCAACAGACATGGGCAAAATATAGCCAACTAGGTTAAGAAGGGGGATAAAACCTTTTATGGGTACATAAGGGCACGTAGAAAGACAAAGGGAGTGATAGTGAGGCTGAATAGAAAGGATGGTGGGTGGGCAGAAAGAGACAGTGAAAAAGCAGGTATACTGAATGAATACTTCTGCTCAGTATTCACAAAAGAGGAGGAGGGGAGGTGCCTAATCCAGTTAACAGAAGCACTCTGGATAGGGGGGTAGATCCCAGTCCTTTCACAGAAGAATGGGTTCTGAAAGAACTAAAACTGAAGGTGGACAAAGCAATGCAGCCTGATGGAATTCACTCCAGAATTCTAAAAGAATTAAGGGGAGAACTAGTGACACCCTTGACTACACTTTTTAACAAATCATGTGAGGAGAGGATAGTGTGGTACCATAGGCCTGGAGTAAGGCAGATATGAGTCCCCTTCACAAAAGTGGTAGCAAGACAGAGGCAGGAAACTACAGACCTGTCAGTTTGACCTCTGTGGTAGGGAAAGTGATGGAATCACTTCTGAAAGAAAGAATTGTTGAGTACCTAGAGGCCAGTGGGGCACAGGACCCAAGGCAGCATGGGTTTACAGCAGGAAGGTCATATCAGATGAATCTTAATGATTTTTTTGACTGGGTGACCAAAGTAGTAGACCAGGGAGGAGCTGTGGACATGGTCTACCTAAACTTTAGCAAAGCATTTGACCAGGGGTTCAGTTAATTTATTTTCAATGGAAGTCTAAAACTTACAGGAGTTCAAATCTGGAAGTCATTCTAATTTTTGGATAGTCAAAATACTTTTCAGGATCCCACTTTTGGAAGTCAGTATTCTAGGATGGACAAATTTATGGATGTTAACGTAATAAATTAGTGGTAAATTTCTTTCAGAAATATCCATCATTTTTGACTTCCATGCCTGCAATTTTGGAAATCATCTAATTTTTGGTTTTACATCTGGAAGTGAATGACTTCCTCCCACTTCATTTTGGAAGTTTTTGCCTTATTTTTGGAAGTCAAATACTCTAAAAATGGAGTTAACTGAAGCCCTGCATTTGACACAGTCCCACACAAAAGATTAATAATCAAATTAACTAGCCTGGGAGTGGGTCCCATGGTGGTAGCCTGGGTAAAACATTGGCTGGACAACAGGACACAGAAGGTAATTGTAAATGGAGTCCACTCTGAAGAAAGAGGGGTTACTAGTGGGGTACCTCACAGTTCAGTACTGGGTCCAGTCCATTTTAATGTCTTTATAAGTGACATTGCAGAGGGACTTGAAGGAAAAGTATGCCTCTTTGCAGATGATACAAAGATCTGCAACAGTAATACACAAGGAGGTGTGGAAAGGATGAGAAGGGACTTGGCAAGGTTAGAGGAATGGTCAGAAGTATGGCAGCTTGGATTCAATGCAAAGAAGTGCAAAATAATGCACCTGGGAAACAACAACCCAGGGGAAGATTACACAATGGTGGGGGGAGGTAGTAACAACAACAAAAATGGAAAGGGACCTGGGGGTAATCATATCAGATGACCTTATGGTTAGCAAGCAATGTGAAAAGGCAGTAGAGAGGTCTGTGGGGATACTGGAATGTATAGGGAGGGGCATCACCTGCAGAAAACAGGAAGTTGTTATCCCTCTGTACAAACAGTTGGTGAGACCCCATCTGGATCACTGCGTGCAGTTCTGGAGACCGCATCTCCACAAGGACATAGACAGGATGGAGGCAGTCTAGAGGAGGGCAACCAAAATGTTGCAGGGTCTGCAAGAGAAGTCATATGAGGAGAGACTAAAGGAGCTTAATATGCATACCCTTGAAGAAAGGAAGGGGGGCGGTCATGATAGAAACTTTTAAGTGCCTCAGTGGAATCAACAAAGTCCAAGAGGTAGCATCTTTCAGAAAAAGAGATGTGCAAGAACAAGGAGATACAATTTGAAGATAGAGGGGGGACAGCCCAAGGGCAATGTGAGGAAGTATTTTTTCACAGAGAGGGTTGTGGACGCATGGAACAACCTTCCTGAGGAGGTTGTGGGGGTCTAAAACTGTGGGAGAATTCAAAAATGCATGGGACAGATATAAGGCAATTCTTGTGGGGGGTAGGAAGAAATAGGCTGTTGGTTAACTAGGATATGCAGCTTATCCTGTAGGTAGGGATATGGACAGTCTAGGTGGGCCTAGCGGTCCTTATCTGCCGTCAAAGTCTATGTTTCTATGTTTCTATGCAGTTGTGGTTGTACACCTTGAATAACCCCAAGCTGTGCGATTGTTTGTATGTTTTGGTGCACTACACTGGACGATGAGTGCTACAGTGACACCTGGCCATGACCTGTACAACAGCAGCATACGGTTTGGGTGAAACTGCAAGCTGTCCACCATACACATGGGTGAGTCATCCACCTGCAGAGGCTTTGTCCCTCCAGCCCCCATATCCTCTGCTTCTGGCTGTTTCTGGCTCCAGGCATGTCTCTCCATACGTGTATTAGCTTGCATATGATCAGTCTGCTGTTCTGTATGGTTGACAATCAGTAACAGCTCCATATATTACACTGAGGATAGCTAGACGTGACACTTCTTGCTCGTCTCACTGCTCTGCATGGCATCCTTACTCCACCTTTGCTTTCCCCACCTGTGTCAGGTTCCAGGAAACAACGCCTCAGGAGTGACCAGCTTTCTTGGTCAGCAACAGCACATGTCCTATGTCTCAGGGTCAGTGTGTGGATTTTGCAGTATATCCCTCTCACAAAATACTTATATAGTGTACGGTGGAACGTTGTTCTCGCCTGAAATCCAGCCTTACAAAAACGCTGTTCATCCACACACACTTAAATGAATGGAATACTGTTCTGGCCGTATGTGCAGAACAGCATTCCATTCATTTAGAATTGATACCGCGAGCCAGGGTTTAAAAGCATACAGAGAAAACCAAGAGTGCATCAACATCGCTTACTGGTACCCGTTCACTTCAGCAGTGGTTTTCTGAAAGGGGAACAGATCATTTGCCATTATGCAAACTGGAGGATCAACCAGATATGAAACGGTAACTTAGGTTTTCACCACGGTGTCTGTTTCTGCTCTTGTTTAGCGAGAGGTTCTGCCACCATTTTTTTTGTAAATCCCACCTACAGCAGAGTGCCAACCAATGGGCATATATGCTGCAACGTTAGGAAAGTCCAGTCCCTAGCAACCACCCAACTCTGTCTTCTAGCAAGGGGAGACATCAATTTCTTTATCCATAATGTAAATACATGTTGGAAGCCTAAAAATGTTTTAAAAATAATTTGTGGGGCACCATACACTATAAAAAATACAGGATGGTTAACTCAATATGGAACTGTGTGTTCTGCCACCTCAGGGTCTGATTCCCAAGGATCTCTCAAGCTATGCTCTTGAGGTCACAAGGAATCAGACCCCTCTGTGGCAGAACACACTGGTTCTGCATGGTTATCCATCTTGTATTCTCTATATTCCTGTATAATGTGGTTTTGATACCCTGCTGTGCTCTGAGATGCTGAGTCATGAAGCCTGCAGACAGAAACATATCGGAGCAGAGGGAATTGCACAGCATAAGCTGCAGGCACAGCCTGCACCTAATAGATGGGGACAGGGTACCCTACTGATATATGTGCTGTACCCTGCTACTCTATGCCTGCAGACCTGCCTATTGGCATCTGAGGTAGCATTTGCTGATGTGGCACTAGGCTGCATGCATTGGACCTTCTTGGGGCTGCAGTGTTAGTGGCCAAGGGCATCCACAAGCCTCCGTCACTGCCCTCCAATGCGCCATTGCTTTGACCCATGGGAACACTTGCCACAACTCTGGATACTGTGGTGCTGGACCTACAATCCACCGAAATGGGGCACAGGGTCTCTGGTGTACCCACTGTTGCTGCAAGTGGGGGTTCAGCACAACGTACATAGATCTAACAGGCTTTAGAAAATCATGCCCATGGACTGAACTATGTCAGTGAAGTAGTCTAGTGGTACCGCCCTGCCTGATCAGTGAGTATATGTGAAGTTATTCCATGATAGACTACTAATCCACCCTTGCCTGATCCCTTCTATAACATTCATAACCCCCCTGGCCTATCAATTCAGCATCCACTACCCCAAGCCCACATCTGCCCTCAACTCACCCATCCATGCACTCAAACACCATTAGCAGATCTGCAAAGATAGTGACCAGAACCAACCCTACACTCATCACTTTGGCTGTCTGTCATCTGAATGGCATGGAGCTAGTGCACATGTACTGTAGAAATAGTTGTTTCTAGAGTATGCAAGTGCTTACTCCCTTTCATTCAAACTGCAGCCGGCTGAGATGGTGATACTACTAGGCTATCAGGGATGAACTTCATATTTTACTTGGTGATTGGGTGGTACAACTGGACTACCAGGGAAGGACTTCATATTTTACTCAGGGATCAGACGGGGTTTACCACTGGACTACCAAGGATAATCAGCTTGTGTGCAATTTCTGCTGGACACAAAATGGTAGAGGAGATTGAATATCATCATAGGAGGTTTCAGCATAATGAAGCCTCATCTAATGACATCCATGATCTGCCAACACTTCAGCAGTTAGTATTAGTCATAGTAGCAGTAGTACTACAGTAGTGGTATGAGGTGGAAAATCAGGTGGCCAGAGGGGCTTGAAGTGCTTTGCCCCCAAAACTAAGCAATCTGCTGTGATGGGGGATATGGGGGGGGCACAGTCCTCTGAATCATCCCCATTTGCATCATCACCCGAGATACGAAATCTTCCAATTTTTTCCCATCCTGCAGATACCACACCCAGCCTGGATAATCTTCCTTTACTAAGTGATCAACCGGGGGGAGGGAGGAGACTGCTAGAGCGCCATGGACTGCACAGATTGGGATTGGGTGAGGGTTAGGGTGCGGGTGCAGGGAATGACCAAGGCTCTGCACTTTGCCTCTGTGCATTTGTGCTTGGAAGCATTTTGCAGAGCTGATTATGGCCACATAATGACATGAAAGGGCCCCTTGGGGCCCTGCATGACATAGGTGGTCATTAGCATGCCAGCCTGTAAAAACATGGGTTCAAGGAGGAAAGGTGGTATCCTGATTTGGATGCACTCTCACCCTTTACTCCTAGATCTCTGCTACCAAGAAAGAGCTTTGTTAGCACTGTGCACATGCACTTTTTGGCCCAGTTGCAGTTTGTGAGGAACGAAGAAGATGTCGGATGAGATTCTGGAGTTAGTGGAGTGTGTCGGACCACTTTTAGGGATACATTTAATGGGTAAGTGATGCTGCGCAAGAATTACTTTGGTATTGTATTGTTTGTTGGGCAGTGCTGGTAATTTTGTTTTTTACTATTTTAAGTATGTTACTAATAAACATGTGTTCTATGAAGAAAAGGAGGGTGTGGGGGGCACAGCCCCCCAATAACAGAAAATGTTGATGCGTGCCTCTTGCCTCCATTAGCTTACTTGATGAGCTCTCTTCACCTCGCGAGTTGCGTAGAGTAACGCTTACATGTGATTCATGTCGCGTTTACGCTACACAACATCGGATGGTCCAACTCTCTCCACTGTCGCCGAGATTCTCATAGATAACAACATACAGAATCATCTCTGATGAGAGTTCTCAACCTCATTCACTACTTTTGGTAGCTATTTGGAATAGTAATAGTCAAGGCCCCTAGAAATCTGTGGCCGCAGAATTTTGAGCAGAACTTGCAATCTACCGCAGAACTTCAGCAGTGCCGCAGAATTCACTCTTCTTGGTTATTTTTTATTAATATTTTTGTTTATCCATAGAATCTGGTTCCCTTCCTCTCTTTTTATGTCCAAAACCCCGCTATGCTCAGAATGTGATGTTATCATTGCTATAACATCATACATTAGCTAATGAAATGGCTGCAGTGCATTCTGCAACAGAAATGAACAGTCACTTTATCTACCACAGCTCCCACTGCCAGAGGCGGTGGCATGGTACATCAGGCATGGTGATATTTGCTCAACATGCACTACAGCCTAATACAATTTTCAGTCTTACATTGTTGCACTAGGGTCAACTTAAACAAAACCTTGTCAATAGCACAGACCTGTTAAGTCCATACCTCACTTTGTACAAACTTATTTGTAGCTTTAAGGTATAGAGATGCCATCTGAAATGAATAACTGGTAAAATGAATTTAACTGCCATTTTTAAGAAAAATAAAGTAATTATGCCCAGGAAAGTAGAATATAATAATATGTAGACCTGCTGAAACAACATACCTGTTAAATAAATAATTACGCTGTACACATTTTTGCCAGGGTTATTGATTACATATTGTCACTGGTTGATAGAGTCACCCAGAAGTTATGGAAAAATGTGTTCAGGGTCAGCTGCTGGGCAAGAGGGCAGCATGCTGTTTCCGTGCTGGCAACTCAGGTTCAGAGATTTACTCTGGGAGCTAGCTGGGCAGCACAAGGATTGGTGGAACACATCACTGCTCTGAGCCTGGAAAGGTATGGTGCAGTATTCTGTCACACGGCGGACACATTGTGATGGGCTGGAGAGCTCTATCTCACAGTCAGTTCACATGCATGTCACGGCCTGATGGTGTTACATAGTATGTCAGGGGAAGCAGGTTGGCATGAAAAATGAGTTTTGCAATAACTCCTGTATTCCGTTTATTCCATTTCCAATGGGACCTGTATGAATGAGGATGCAATTTTATGGAAATTAAAAAAAATATATACACACACACACACACACACACACACACACAGAGAAAGACATACAGTATCTCTCTCTCACTACACACACACACACACACACACACACATATTTGTAAGTATGTTACAGATTGCATATAAATATGTAAGTGATATACAGTGGGAACCTCATGAGTGGTGTAGACAGCACATACAAATATATGTGATACACAGTGGAGACCTCCTTATTTATCACATAAGGTCCCCTCTGCATATTTTATTTATGCAGTAGGCTAGGACCTTAAGGGAGAGACATTTGTTTTGCTTTTTTAGGCATAAAATTATTTCTATAAGTCTGTTGTTTTTTGAACTACTGTTACTGTGCTTTCTACATCCTGACTGCTATAACCAATGCCATGAAAGTGAAGTCAGGATGACAAGCTGACACTGTACTGTGGTAGTTTGTTAGTGCCACAGAACTTCTGCAGAAATTACAAATCACCGCAGCAGATGTTCTGCGGCAAATGGTAATCTTGCCGCAGAACTTGGCCCCACTGTGCCGCAGAAAAGTAGAGGCCTTGGTAATAGTAGTAGTTACACATTGGTGTAGAGTTGACACCTGTCTGGTTTTTGACCGGATCACCCGGTTTTTTACTTATTTGTCCGGCTCTCCAGTTTCCTCCCCGTCTGCTCCGGGTTTTCCCCTACAGACCATGGATGCCGCCACACTTCCACGGTGCTCCAACAAACAACGCCCATATAACTGTATACACTGTAGCCCAAATGAGGAGATGAGGGTTATGACAATGCATTATGCAACTACATAGCATGCATGCAAATCATCTGCACAGGAAAACACAGAAATTCATCAGATGCATGTAATGTTTAACACTAACAAGTCTAAGTGAATGAGTCTGTGTAAGGTGCATGCAATCAACCCTCGCCAACACCAGTCCTTTACCTGTCACTGACTGTCGCATCGCATCGCACATCGCACTCACATCCTGATCCTCCGAGTCCGACCCTGTCCCTGATAATTACTTTGGCATAAGCATTTTTATTGCAGAGTTCTTCTAGTAAAACAACAAAAGAGAGAAGAGACAGTCTTCACCATCACACCGAGCTGGCATAGAGTTAGCGCATGCATGCAACGCTGTAACGCCATTTGATTTTTCACAAAGAGACTAGAGAGCAAAATGGAACTTAAACCTGCTACCTGCAAAATGTATTTAATTTAATCCTCCTGGGTCTAATGCTGCTCTGCGCTGCGCAGCACCACGGCACCTGCCCGCCTGACTGTCCTGTCCGACTTCTTGTCACACTGTGAGGCTGAGTGAGTGAGTGAGACAGTGAGTAGAAGGAAAAGACTAATTTTTCTTTAGAATCTTTTCTGAGCCAGATTATTTATTATTAGGCAGGCACCAGGCTGCCAGGGGGCACAGACGGTTAGGTTAGGGTTATGGTAGTAGCGCACAGCAAAGCATTAACCATTAATTCGTTAAACAATATAAATAATAATTATTTTTACCTTACGGTCTAGAGTTGCTTGCTGATGTAGAGAATAGTGATGATGTGTTGCTAACTTGTTCATTCAGTTGGATACTGTCTGTGTGACTTGAAGCCTGAGGCGAAGACTGGAGGACCAACCAGCGAGTAGAGCTGCAGCCTGGAATAAGAGTGATGCTGATGCACAGTGTACTGTGTGCTGAGAATCCTACACTACAGTCACCTCACTCTCAGGCTCTTAATCCCCCGCCTGGTCCTGCTGCGACCCTGCCACTTTCTCTCTCCTGAGTCCTGCCCAACTAGACTTCCAGGAGTTCGGTCTGTTTCACAGTAGCAGTCAGCAATTGAAAGCCCTACCAATCAGTGGCTTCCACTACTGACTAGCTAATTTTCTACCAATCAGGTTGCTGTCCGACTTGCAGTAACCACCCACTGAAATTCATTGATTTTTATTGGTCCTTAAAAAGGGACCAATCATCTGGCCCTGGAAAATATGAATATGCAGCAGGAATTTAAAAAGAAAAGCAGGGCACCCCTACTCCTGGCTATAAATACCCTAGCTTTTAGCTTATCAATCTCATCTGTCCTCGGACAACCTGCTCTGCTGGCTGGCTGAATGACTGACTGCAGCATCAATCCTAGACGACCGACCACCACTGCGAAATTACGAATCTGCGATATCTGCTGCTGCTAACTAATCTCCCTAGGATCAACTTTGTAGGTAGGCTTGCCCTTTTTTAAAGTGGATTAAATTAATAATTTAATAGTGAATTTCCAGGGCTCACAGATTGGCTGTTTCTTGATTGAATGTCCTGCTGCCATTCTGTTCATGTTTTTTTTTACTTGGGGGTGGGGGGGGGCTACAGTATCTGATTAGAATTCAATTCTGAATCCCATCACTATAGTGTATGCTCAGAACTATACATTTAAAATTTATATATCATAACAAGTACTGCAGTTCTTTTTGGCTGGAATGAACTGTGGACAGGCTTGAAAATAACAGTACTTAGTTTTCACAGGAATGCTTGCTGTAGGGGCCCAATTGAACTGGGCCAGCTGGCTCACCAATTTGAATAGTGTGTTATATTATTTATATTGTATTTTTAAAAGTTATAAAATTCTGTCATCATGAAATGCAGAAACGAAATTTCTTTGCCACTTTTGTTACTGAAGTTTTTGACTGGACTTGAAACTACAGAATGCAGTTTGAAGTCCAACCAAAAAGAACTTTAGTAACAAAAATGACAAACAGAAATTATGTTTCTTAATGACAGCATTTTATAGCTTTAAAAGTACTTAATTTAACAGGGACGCTTGCTGTAAGGCTGGCTTACCAATTAGTATGGTGTGGTATATTATGCATTCTGCATACTGTATTAGGGGGTGCAGTGCGGTACTGTTGGGAAGTGCTGTCCTTCGGATGAGATGTTAAATCAAGGTCCTTTCTACTCGTCCTGGTGCTGTCCTGGTGGGTGTCCAGGTGGAAGTAAAAGAACCTAAGGCATTCTTCACAAAGAGTAGGGGATATTCCAGGTGTCTTGACCAACATTCCCCTTCCCACAAAGTCGGTTCATGCAATTATTATCCAGGGCAGGCTGTGTGTGGGTGATGATGTGTGATATGGCTGCCACTACACATTCAGTCACTTCACTACTAGTCTAGCATTGCTTGTAAAAAGCACTTTCGGGTACACTGTGTATGAAAAGTGCTACATAAATGCTGATTCTTCTTCTTCTGAGATGCTGTGGTTGCAACTTGTATTTGCTCTGTGTTATTGATACTGCCAAGTCAAGGAGGATTGGGCACTATTTTCAGTCAGTCTGATAGCTCCACCACAATTGCATGTCTCACTGCAATCTCTGAAATATTACAGTAAAATGTTCATATTGTGCTGCCAACGGACTGAGCCTGTGACATCCTGCTGTCCTGGAACTTCCGTCAGTGGCTGTTGTACACTGTTTTGTAGCTCTTTTTGACTCTTACCCTCAACCCTCTCTCCTCTGCTTAACAAAAACATGAGTCTTAGTGGAAAAAGATTCCAAACCATTCGTGATGAAGAAAGGAGTAGCAGTCCTTCTCCTGCTAAGAAGGCCAAAATATTTTGCTGCTACAACAAGGCTTGGGAAAGCAAGTATTCCTGGATCAGATCTGCAGGACCAGGAATGGAACATTCTGCCAAATGCACTGTCTGTGGCTCTGCTTTTACAGTGAAGTGGGATGCTGAGGCTGCAGTAAAGAATCATGAAAAAAGTGAAAAACACCAACAGCTAACACACCTGCAAAAAGAAAATCATATCATGAAGAAATTTTTTGTTGCATAAAATAGTTCTGAAAGCAATAAGGTGATGACAGCCGAACTTAAAGAACTATACCATGGAGTCCAGCATCATCACTCCTACCTGTCCATATACTGTGGAATGAAGATAGCCCAGCAGATCTACACAGACTCAAGCATTGCATCCCAAATGAGTTGCGGACGAACAAAGGCTGAGAGCATTGTCACCAATGTCCTGGCACCTTTTGGGGAAGAGCTGCTGTTACAAGAAATGGGCAATTCATTTTACTCTGTTGCATCAGATGCTTCTAATAAAGGCAAAAAAACAATGTTTCCAGTTGCTGTGCAGTACTTTGATCCCAAAAAAGGGATCCAGCAGAAACTGTTGGACTTTCATGAAGATCACAATGAAACTGCAGATGCTGTCACAGCAAAAATTATTGAATCCCTGACCATCAAAGGTTTAAAACTTGCACACTTATCAAGCTATGCTGCGGACAATGCCTCTGTAAATTATGGGAAACATCATTCAGTTTTTCAAAACTTAAGATCAAAAGTTGCCCATCTTGTGTCTGCCAACTGCCTGTGCCATGTCATCCATAACTGTGCCAGAAATGCCAGTAAGGCTCTGGCTAGGTATGATGTGGAAAACTTGGTAATAAAAGTACATAATGAGTTTTCCAGCTCTGCTAAGAATATGAATGAGCTAAAAGACATGTTTGCCTTTTTTGAGTTGGAATGGAAGGATCTGCTACGCCATGTGGTCACTCGCTGGCTTTCCCTCCTGCTAGCAATAAACAGGCTCCTCCAGTGCTGGCCTGCAGTTAAATCGTACTTCATTAGCCAGGGTTCAGATGAATGCCATCCTGCCATTTGGAGGTTCATCGCAGAAAATGAAGATGGGTATAGCAGCAGCGATGAACTTACAGAGGGAGAGTGCTATATCCATTTTATGCAGTATACAATGGCCATTTTCCACAAATCAATAGCACTGTTGGAGAGCAGAACTGTGACAAGTACAGAGGTGTATGGCATAATGCATAACCTAAAACAGGAACTGGAGAAAAGACTGGAGGACAACTTTGTTGGCTACAAAGTGAATGCAGCACTGCAGACATTTCCTGGAAACATCAGAGACAGAATTTTAAAAGACTTCTGTGGATTTTACAGTCGAGCCATTATGTATTTAAACAAATGGTTCAAATTTGAAACAAGTCCTCTTCAGGGGATGCAGATCATGGCACTTAGCAAGCCAGAAATGGCATGGAATGAACCGCTCCGCTGTGCAGAAATTCTGCAGCTCATGAACATTTTGGACATGGATGAACTTTATTCAGAATACTGTCTGCTGAGTAATGCACTGACAGTACTGAGTGGCATGACAGGGTCTGTGGCACACAAATGGGTAACATTTTTTGCCAAGGCACCAGAATGTAAAACTCTTCTACAGCTTGTACAGTTTGTGTTGTCAATACCTGTCAGCAACAGCTTTGTAGAAGGAGTTTTTCTATCATGGGGAACTGCTGGACAGATGAGAGGAACCGTATGTCTGTCAGATTAGTAAAGGCTGAATTGCAGGTTAAACTGAACTTTCAGCATAGCTGCTCACAGTTCCATGCCTTTATAAAAAAACAATATAAAGTTGTTAGATGCAGCAAAATCAAATACAAAATACAAATTCAAAGTACAGTGCCAGTGAACTGATGAGACAATAGGTGCCAAACAACTGCCAATTCAATTCTGCCAGTTTAAAAATAAAAATCATATATGTGCACTCATTGTTTGATAGTGCATGTGTCCCATGTGAAAGTGTATTTACTTTAAATCTTTGTCTAACTTTCAAACTGCATTAAGTGCAATAAACTATTATATTATTAATTCATTAAAAGTGGTGTTGTGGTGCAGTTCCTCTTCCTTAATGTCCACCGAACTGATCAGTAAATTTTGTGTGGTGGTTTCAGTTGGTCATGAGTTTTTAAAGGGGTGGGCCCAAAAAGGGTGCGTGGTTTAGGGCCGAAATAGGGGCGGAGCCTAAGGTCCGGTTTTTGCCTTATTCAGAGGTGGCAATCCTACATTGGTGGTAGGAGTGGGAAGGGGTCTCTTGGGGCTTTGACCCTGAAATAAAAAACAAACAAATGCTGTGTGTGTTAGGAAGGGGGTGGGGGTTCACAGCCCCTCGATCGTATCTACTCCACTCAGCAATCGAGACCAGTACACGGTTGACAGTTGCCTAGCAATGGTTGGCTCACATATATCAAAAGCTTGGCCACCATATTTGTCCCTCACAAACTGCAGCCACTCTGCACTTTTCATACAGGCATGATACACATATAAATATTAGATCACTGATGGTGTGTGCTATATGTTGGGTGGCGCTATTTGCACAGAGCAAAAGAACACAGCTGAATATAAGGCCCCTGTTCTTTAACATTTATACACACACAAAAAAAATGTTTTTTCTTAAGCAAACACTGCTATTCCTCAGTCATTTCACCTTGTTAGCCATAAACATTAAATTATAACATAATTTTTTTTCCAGGAAACACACAAGCCATAAAAATATGCATCTGCATTACCATTTTCTGCACATGTCTAACAAAACAAGAATACTTACACAGTTGTACCCTGGCGACCAGCAAAGAAGATGGAAAATGACAGGTTTTAATGATAGCTGAAAAAATGAATAGGTGTTATCCCGATCACCTCCAGGGCTAGATTGGATAGGTACTGTATGAGGAAGGGAAGAAACAGGAAGGAGTCTTTATGGACTACAAGGCTTGTGCTCCTGTCTGCTTGATGTTCACAGATAGTTTCAAAAATGTGAAGTTCATAAACAAACAAAAGAATCATACTGTTCTGCTTCAAGAGGTTACCATGGTAGCGCATTCTAGTTCCCTGTGGAGTCTGTTCTTTTGCTACAATGACAGCATTCTCATTATGTCATTATACTTTCATTTGATTTTGCCAAAAAGTGAACATTTTAATGTATACACCCAGTTTAGCTCATATGTAATACTGTACAGATTATCTGGTTTTCTTTTTCTTTTGGTCTCCATTACAAGACTAATTCGCAATGGAAATAGGACCCATGTTCTCCGCCTTTACGTCTCCTCGGCTGGAACCTCACTGCTGCCTCACCCAATCAGCCACCCAAAAATGATTATATAGAATTACATAAATTGTAGTGAGAAAGAAATAATGTGACCTACTGGGATTTTAATCCAGGCCCCCAGAATACTGTCCCAGTGGTATTCCAGGGGACTGGGTTCAAATCCCAGTAGGTCACATTATTTCTTTCTCACTACAATTTGTGATTTTAATTGCTTAGCAGTGGCTAATACTGCACTAAAAAACATCTTGTTGTCATCATAGAATTGCATAGAAATTGCCAGCAAATAAGAGCTGCTTGGCCCACCCAGTCAGCCAAGTTTCCCTGCTTAACGTAATACCGCAGACCCTACATGGTCTCTGGCTTTGCCCCATCCCCCATTCTAAACTAATAAAATTCCCTTATGCCTATACCATGCATTCTTGAAACCCACTACAGTTTTTGTTTTGATCATCTCTGCAGGAAGGCTATTTCAGGCACTCACCACTCTTTTTCTAAAGAAGTACTTTCTAACATTCCCCCTGAATCTAGCCCCCTCCAGTTTCATAGCGTGTCCCCTTGTTTTTGAGCATCTTTTTTCTAAAAAATGCTTTCCTCTTGTACCCTGATTATACCCGTGAGGTATCTGAAAGTCTCTATCATATCTCCTGTCTCCCTCCTTTCCTCTAAGATATACATATTGAGGTCCTTTAGCATCTCCTCATAGGGCATCTGATGCAGGCCCAGCACCATTTTAGTTGCTCTTCTCTGGATTGCCTCTATTCTTTCTGTGTCCTTATGGAGATGTGGCCTCTAGAACTAAGCACAGTATTCCAGGTGAGGTTTCACCAGTGTTTTATACAGCAGTATAATTACCTTCCTCTTCCTGCTGGTGATGCCCCTCCCTATGCACCCCAGCATTCCAATAGCTTTCCCCACTGACCTGTCACACTGCTTGGCTACCATAAGGCCATCAGAAATTATCATTCCGAGGTCCCGATCCTGCTTGGATGTCATCAGTACCACTCCCTCCCCCCATCTTGTACTCTGCCCCTCGGTTTCTATGCCCCAAGTGTATGACCTTACACTTTTTCACATTAAGTCTCAGCGACCACACTTTTAACCATTCTTCAAGCTTTCTTAGATCACTAATTATTCTTTCCATGCCTCCTGGAATGTCTACCCTATTACAGATATTTGTGTCATCAGCAAAAAGGCATAATTTCCCTTCCAGTCTCTCTGCATTGTCACTAATAAAGACATTAAAGAGTACCACCTGAATCTGGGCGGTGGGGGAGGATCAGGAGCATGCAAGCTGTCAGTGGTCTTTCGGATGTCTGCTAGCATACAGACCACCATCCTTACTTTGCCCCAATGCTGCAAGCTCACATAAGACCAAGTAGCACATGAGACCACTAACAGTTCCAGTGTCTTGGGTTGGCGTGTCCATCATTTGCTGAATGGGGACAGTCTTCTTGCAGCACTACACATTTATATCTTGATGGTGGTAGGGGGATGAAATGTGATGGAGTCCTCCAGTTGAAGGAGGTGGGGATGGGCTCCACAGACATATGTGGTACAGGAAGTACGGTACTGTACAGAAACATAGAGTGGGCACAACCTTACATTGTTATCTGGCACCAGACAGACACAGCAGAAGGAAGCATGCTAATGCAGACCTTGTAATAGGTACATATATAGCTAGTGTAGTTCACAGCTGTAAGATATGTAAGCAATAAGACATGACAGGGTGTGTGTTTAACATGCGGCTAGGAGGCGTAGTGAGGCACGAGGCCACCGGCTGAGTACGTCCAGCCTCATAGCCATGTGTTAAAGTGTCAAACACACAGACCCTAGAGTGGCTTATTGCACTTATGAAATGGCTATCAAAAATACAGATGTATATGATAGCAAAAATGTATCGTATTTAATAGTAAAAAAGTTAAATATTTGTCTTAATATTTAATAAAATAGTTCCTCCGCCTGCTTTTTTTTTTGTTTGTTTACTTGAGGACTTTTGAGCTGCTAAGGCTTCCTTACTTGTCTTTCTGTAGTTGTCATGGCACCCCCCCCAACTAGCAGTAGTTTTACATTATTAAATTTGAATAAGAAATTATGCTCTCTTTTTTTATAATTGTTGTACGTTAGGGAGAACAAGCTGCTTTTGTCTGCAGGACAATGGAGAGGAGAAAACTGTTATGCTGTGCGTAACCGAAGAAAGTGAAAGAATTCTGTAACTCTTGTTTTTGTATTTTTAGTTGCCTGTGTGGAGCCAAAGAAAGTGAAAGACTCATGTAAGTCGTGTTTTGCATTTTTAGTTGTTAAGCTCCTGTTTGGGTTAGCAGCTGTGGTGGCTAAAGCAATCCCAGGTCTGATCCCTTACGCCGACTCATAGCTCTTCTCTCCCTCTCTCTGTGCTGATGTGTCTCTGGTTTCTGCCAAGTTGCAAGCACAGCATGCCTGCTTGCTCGGTTTTAAGTTAGCGAGAGAGACAGCAGGCAGGTGGGTTGTGAGAAAGCAGGTCGGCTGTTCAGCCTACAGTAAGAGGATGGGCTGGGATTATTATCCTGGTAGTTTTTTTCTTTTATTATGCAAGTCATGCATTTAATTTACATATGTTAAGCCTGGGAGAAGTGAGCCGTGTGATGTCACTAAAGAAAAAAAAGATGGCTGCTTTTTTATTTGTCAATGTTCTGATGTGGGCACCCTCACCAGTATTAATGGCCAGCTTATTGCCTGCACTTTTTTGTGTGTTAGACATATTAACACATGTCAATTAGCCATAGACATATTAACACATGTCAGTTAGCCAATCGACTTTCTTAAAATATCCAAGCCATTTTATAAAACTCATTATACAATGGCAAGAAAGAATCCCGGCTTCTGATTTGTCAGTTGGCTGTCACAGCAGGGATGTTATCCTGGCATAACATCCCTGCTGGTTGTTTGTTGGGATTTGGATGATTTGGAGGATGATGACCTTCTTCTCTTAAGAAACAAAAGTATTTTTACACACTAACAAAAAGATTGTTTCAAATTATTTTTTTAATTATAAAACAATAAGCCATTGTATTATAGGAATAATGCCCTCCAGGGTGGGTGTTATGCTGGGATAACATCCCTTCTCAGATGTTGGACGCCGTTGGCCGCTGGCCTCTGGCCCAACCACCCGAGGTGTGATGTTATCCCAGCATAACACCCACCCTTGTCAGGCATTATTGCTTTAGCAGAGCATGGATCAGGAGGAAGGGGGCTGCAGGAGATGAGGTAGGTTGGATTGAGCCAGAGTTGTGAGTAGGAGTACAGGGAAGGGGAAAGGAAACTAGTCAGGGTGGGCAGGGAACAGGAGGCAGGCAAAACGGAGTGGAGAATGGGGTGGAGGGAGAGAAAAGGAAAGGAAGAGGGAAGGGAAAAGTGAAAGCAGATTCAGATAGTCAGAAGGGGAGGGGCAGAGTGGGAGATGGAAAAAACAGTTAGGGGGAATAAATAGTAAAGGCTGAGATACATTCACTCAGGTGCAGAGGGAGGAATTAGTTTGGGAAGCAGCTAGTACCGAAGGTAAGACAGGAAGCACAGGGAGCAGGGGTGCTGGGTATGGAAGTGTGGCAATCATTGGGGACTCCATCATTAAGGGTATTCACTGCGGAAGGAAAGGGGACCCAAATGCAAGCAGGAGAGTGGTTTGTATGCCAAGGATGACAGCGGGGAAGATGGGCCCAAGAATAAGGGAAGTAGTAAGGGAGGTTGGAGGAAAACCTAATTTAATTATACATGTGGGAACCAACGACCTTGCTGGTGAGGAGGTTGAGGTAGTGAAAAGTAGGTTCAGGGAGTTAGGGAAGATCTGCAGGGAAGAATCAAGTTCACTTGCCTTCTCAGAGGTGATACCAGTACCAGAGGCCAGCACAGCCAGGAAAAGAAGAATAGAGGATTTCAATGACTGGATGAGGAAATGGTGCAGGGAGAAGATGTTCATCTGTATTTGGGACTGGGAGGAGACCTGGTCAAACAAAGCACTCTTTTCACCAGACAGGCTACACTTCAGTAGGGAGGGTTCTAGGGTAGTCAGGGACAAACTTGGGGAATACATAGCCACTACACTTAATTTAAACTACTAAAGGGAGGGGGTCAGTGGACATGCAGGCCCAAAGACTCTGAGAAGAGGAGGAGGAGGAGGTCAGTGGGCCTCCCCAACAGTGATAGAAGAGGTCTGGAGGGAGGAGGTATAAGGAGTGAGAAAACAGTTAGCAAAGAATGGAGGGGGCGAGAAACATATAACAAGGTTAGGTGGGGGTACACACAGAGGGCAGAAATATTAATAGAAGTATAGAGGGAAGGGAAGGAAGGTCAGAGTCTAGGTGAAGAGTGGTGTCTTTAAATGCACAGAGTCTTGAAAACAAGATGGGTGACCTGCAGGCACTATTAGCAGACAGGAAGATGGACATAGCAGCAGTAACCGAGACTTGGGCAACACCACACCATGACTGGGACCTTGCAATCCCTGGATACAAACTATACAGGAGGGACAGGGTAGTTGAAAAGGGGAAAGGGGTGGCAGTTTATATCAGGGAAGAAATAGCTTTCATGAGAGAGGAGTTTGAAGAAGGGAAGTTGGAGACATTATGGGTTCAGTTACAGTCCAACAGAGGGAGAAAGGTGAGGTTGGGGGTGGTTTACAAACCACCCAACCAGGATGAGGAGAGGGACAGGGAACTAAGCTTGCATATATTGGAAGCTGTGGGGAAAGGAGAGGTGGTAACTGTGGGGAACTTTAACCTGCCCAAGGTGGACTGGAGCTTACCATCCACAACATGTGCTAGTAGCCACGTGATCCTGGAAGGACTGCAGAATGAGTTCCTGAATCAGGGCATCACAGAATCAACAGGAGCAGAGGCAATTCTTGATCTGGTGCTCATAAATGGGGAGCATGTACAGGAAATAATGATTAAGGAGCCTCTGGGTGGGAGTGACCATGGCACAGCGTGGTTCCAGTTGGATATGGGCAGGGAAAGCATCCCAACTAAGACCAAAATCTTGGATTTTAGGAGGGTGGATTTCAGGAAGATGGGAAAAGTGCTGAGGAGTCACTGGCAGGCATCAGAGCAAATATGGGGGTGGATCAAAGGTAGTTCATCATTAAGGAAGAATACTGGTTGCCACAGAGAAATGCATTAGGTTTAGGCAGAAGAACACAAGGGTCAAAGTGCCCAGCTGGTTCTGTTCTGGGGTCACCCAGGCAGTAAGAGAAAAGAGATTAGCCTATAGAAAATTCAGGAAGACCAAGAGAGAGGTGGATTGGGAAAATTGTCCAAGGTTGACTAATGAGGCAAGTAAGGAAGGTCAACGAGCTAAGGCATAGAAGGAGCTGCAGATAGCTGAAGTAATTAAGGGGGAGAAGGCCTTCTGTTGCTATATAAGTGAGAAAAGGGACACAAAAGATGAGATTGTTAGGCTTAAGAAAGGGGAGGAGTGGGTGAAGGATAACGGAGGAAAAGCAGAGATACTAAATGAATACTGTACTTCTGTTCCATCTTCACCAGGAAGAGGGACGGACCAGTGCCTTCAGGAGGGAGATGAGGAACAGGGGGGAGGGGAACACCAATGAAGTGATAGAGGAGGATAGAGTGGGGAGGAGCTGCTACCATGCAAGGTGGACAAATCAACATGGCCCAGACAGAGTACATCCAAGGGTACTAAGGGAACTGGCTGAGGAGCTGGCAGGGCCACTGGCAGGCTCATTTAATAGTTCACTGGAGTCGGGCATGGTACCGCAGGACTGCAGAACAGCACATGTGGTGCCCTTCCACAAAAGTGGTCCCAGAGATGACCTAGGGAATTACAGACCAGTCAGTCTGACCTCAATCATGTGCAAGCTCATGGTGACCATACTTAAGGAAAGGTTGGTAGAATATCTAGAGGAGCATGGTCTCCAGGATGTGAGGCAGCATGGGTTCATGGTGGGGAATCATGTCAAATGAATCTGATTGACTTCTTTGACTGGGTCACTAAGATAGTAGACAGGGGCCAAGCTGTAGACATCTTCTATCTGGATTTCAGCAAGGCCTTTGGCTCTGTGCCCCACAAAAGGTTGATCAGGAAGTTGGCAGATCTTGGGATTGGGGGTAAGATGTACAGATGGGTGAAAAACTGGCTGAAGGACAGAACCCAGAGGGTGGTTGTGGGTGCAGAGTTATCTGACACCAGAGAGGTCATCAGTAAGGTCCTGCAGGGCCCAGACCTGGGGCTGGTGTTGTTCAGTGTCTTCATCAAGGACATTGGGGATGGCATTGAAGGCAAAATGTGCCTATTCTCGGATGACACCAAGCTGTATAGAGAGTGGACACAGCTGCAGGGATAGAGGACCTACAGGGTGATCTGGAAAAGCTGGGGAGGTGGTCTGGAATCTGGCAAATTGGCTTCAATGCCAAGGAATGCAAAGTTATGCACATTGGAGCCAAGAATCCCAGAACAGAGTATTACCTTGGTGGAGTCCAGATATCTGCATCCGAGGAAAAGAATGACCTGGAAATGATGACCATAGTGACCTGAAGCACTCCACACAGTGCAAGAAAGCAGCAGCAAGGGCTAACAAGATGCTGGGATGCATAGCTAGGGGGATCAGTAGTAGGAGCGAGGAGGTTATACTACCCTTGAACAGGTCACCGGTGAGGCCACCACTGGAATATGGAGTTCAGTAGTGGTGCCCAAAACTCAAAAAGGACATTAACCTGCTGGATAAAGTCCAGAGGAGGGCTACAAAGATTACAGTGGGTCAGCAGGGTAAGGCATACAAGGAGAGGTTTTATTTATTTATTTAGTTTTATTTAGCTTTTGTTGACCGGGTAAGTGCACTAGACAAATCCTGCCTATTTTCAGGCACGACCCGGGGGAGGGGGATACAGATGAATGCCAACTGACTTTGAAACCAGATTAAGCTGTTGGTGGTATTTATAGTGAATGAGGGAAATTTGGCCAGGACACCGGGGAAATTCCCCTGCTCTTTTCGATAAGTGCCATGGGATCTTTAACATCCACCTGAACTACCACCAATCCAGGCAGATGGGACCTCGGTTTAACATCTCATCCGAAAGACGGATGAAGGTTGAGGGCACTGAACATATACGAGAGAGAGAGAAGAGAGAGAGAGAGAGAGAGAGAGAGAGAGAGAGAGAGGAGAAAACAAACAAAAAAAAAAAACCATGATTGGGACCTTCAAGTACTTGAAAGGGATAAATAGGGTGGATAAGGCAGATCTCTTTAAGCTTATTGGCAAGCAACCATAACACTATGAGGCACAGTCTTAAGCTACATGTGGGGAGGTTTAGGAGGAGGTCAGGAAGCACACCTCCACAGAGAGGATGGTGGACACTTGGAATGTGCTGTCAGAAGAGGTGGTCTCATTGAAGGCAGTGGACATTTTCAAGAGAGGCTGGGATAGGCAGAGGGGGAAGGTAGGGAGGATGGGAAGAGTGGGAAGGGGGTAAGGACAGTAGTTCTAACTGTGGACCCTGCAATATGAGCAGAATAGATAGACCAAATGGCCTTCTTCATATGTTCATATAGGATAGCAAAAATATGTGTTCACCAATGCCACTGTGGCAGATGGATTGTAACAGTGGTCGTCGCCTATACCTGTGGGCAAGTTTGCTTTCAGGACATCAACAGTATGAGGCCCCCCACCCCACATCATAAGTCATGTCACCTCCACTCACTGCTACATACCCTGGAATAACCAGTCAGTCTGCA
This sequence comes from Neoceratodus forsteri, assembly GCA_016271365.2. Lineage (NCBI taxonomy): Eukaryota > Metazoa > Chordata > Ceratodontiformes > Ceratodontidae > Neoceratodus > Neoceratodus forsteri. The sequence continues at coordinate 1,377,924,450 of CM057456.1, read as the reverse complement.
CCTTCATGTTTGTGTTCACACACTTCTGCATGCAGGTCCCTACCAAACACAGCATGGCACATTGAAGGTACACAAGGCTGCAATGACACAGCAGATCTCATGGATCTGCCAGCCCTATATGCAAAGCACGCTTCTGTGCACTAGTTGGCCCTCTATATGATGGTCTCATCATCCATCAACAGACATGGGCAAAATATAGCCAACTCAAGAAGGGGGATAAAACCTTTTATAGGTACATCAGGGAGTGTAGAAAGACAAAGGGAGTGATAGTGAGGCTGAATAGAAAGAATGGTGGGTGGACAGAGAGGGACAGTGAAAAAGCAGGGATACTGAATAAATACTTCTGCTCAGTATTCACAAAAGAGGAGGGGGGGAGGTGCCTAATCCAGTTAACAGAAGCACTCTGGATAGGGGGTTGATCCCAGTCCTTTCACAGAAGAAACGGTTCTGAAAGAACTCCTAAAACTGAAAGTGGACAAAGCAATGGGACATGATGGAATTCACCCCAGAATTCTAAAAGAATTAAGGGGAGAACTAGTGACACTACTGACTACCCTTTTTAACAAATCATGGGAGGAGGGTGTGGTACCTGAGGACTGGACGAAGGCAGATATGAGTCCCCTTCACAAAAGTGGGAGCAAGACAAAGGCAGGAAACTACAAATCTATCAGTTTGACCTCTGTGGCAGGGAAAGTGATAGAATCATTACTGAAGGAAAGAACTGTTGAGTACCTAGAGGGCAGTGGGGCACAGGACCCAAGGCAGCATGGGTTCACAGCGGGAAGGTCATGTCAGACGAATCTTATTGATTTCTTTGACTGGGTGACCAAAGTAGTAGAACAGGGAGGGGCTGTGGACATGGTTTACCTAGACTTTAGCAAAGAATTTGACCAGGGGTTCAGTTAATTTATATTAGTTTGGTTGGTTTGATTTATATTACAGTCTGTCCTCTTTTAGTGAGAGGTATATCTAAAGTTGTGGATGTACTGGCAGTGGGTTTGTAATGACCTAACTGAATGTGATTGAACATTTTGAGTTTATAATTTTATAATTTAATACTGTTATTTTATTTTTGTTAGGTTTTTTTATCTGTTGGATTTACGAAGATGTGTTGGGAAGGTATAAGGCCGGTCGGGTATTATTCCCCCTCTAGGCTCAGGGACCTTCACCCTTTTTCCTGTCCTCCACTATCCCCAGAGGTATATAGAAGGTATAGAGCCTTAGGGATTGTTAGAGGGAGAAGAATGAGGGCCTGGCCTGGAGAGGGAATGGAAAGGAGTGAAGGGATAGGAATAGTGGGGACAAGGAGATGCCCTGGGGCAAAATGGGTCCAGGAAAGGGGTTTTCCCTGTCTGGTTCCCATACCGAAGGGCTCTGCTTGCAGCAGGCAGGTAATTCGGTCTTCCTCAGGTTCTCATCCTATTCAGGTGGTGTTAAGCAATGCCAGGTCTATTATGAACAAGACCGCTGTAATAGCGGATCTTGTTGGATCATCTGACCTGGCTTGCATCACCGAGATCTGGCTGTATGAAAATGCTGGTCCAATCTTGGCATCAGCAATTCAGGCTGCGTACTTGGCAATACACCGCCCCAGGATGAATTGTAGGGGTGGGGGTGTTGCCATCTGTTTTAGATCTGATCTGGGCCTAATGGAAGTACCAGTGGGGACTACCAACTCCTTTGAATGTATCATGGGCGAGGGTGTGGGATGCAGGATACTTCTCGTCTACCGTCCACCAGGAGACAAGAATGTTTTCCTGTGGGAAATTGCGGACTTCATTGTTGATCTGATACTGGGATCCCCCAGATGATTGGTTTTTGGGGATTTCAATATCTGGGTCGACGATGAACTCTCGCAGTTTGATCAGGACTTCCTCCAGCTAATGATTACACTGGGCTTCACACAGGTTATTTGCTCCCCGACCTATATTGGTGGTCAATAATTGGACTTGGTGTTTCTCCTGGGGATGGAGATATCCAATTTGGTGGTGGAACCAGTTGGATGGTCTGACTACCATACTATTTCAGTTTTGAGGCCTCCCCCAATAGGCCAGCCCCTATGGAAATGGTCCGGTACTGCCCTTTGAGGGGTATTTCACCAGATGGCCTGATGGTAGTACTGGACCTATCGGGTTTACCGAGTGAATGCATGGATCCAGGGGACCTGATACCTGCGTATAATAAGGCGATGGTAGAGGCCCTGGATTCCATTGCTCCTGTTCATGTTCATCCCCTCACGCTTCACCCCAAGTATCCTTGGTTCGATGAGACTTTGAGGGAATTGAGGAGAGTGGGATGAAGGCTAGAGAGGCATTGGTGGAAATCCGGCCTGGAAGGCAACAGACTTAGTTTGATGGACCATTACGTGGTCTATCAAGCAGCAATTACCCATAAGAAGGCAGTATTCCTGTCCAGGGAGACTGCTGCTGCACAGAATCGACCAGCTCAACTCTTCCAGACCATGGACAGATTGTACAATCCAACCTGTCTTCAGTCTGGAAATGCCTTTTCTCAAGAACGGTGTGAGGAGTTTGCTCAATTCTTTTCACATCAAGGTTGCCGCAATCAGGTCGCGTATCTGCTTGACCCTCTCTAATGGGGGCTGCAATGGTTGGCAGGAGATGTGGGATGCCCAGTTTTTGTGGTGTGACTTCAGCCCCCCATAATCAGTGACATTGTGATGATCATGCAGTCACTGCGTCCGACCAACTGTAGTTTGGACCTGGGCCCCACACGTCTCCTATTGGAATGTGTGGATAAAATCGGTCCGGTCCTTGCTGAGATAGTCTGGATGTCCTTGGAGAAGGGGATCTTTCCTGATCCTCTAAAGGAGGCCGTGGTCAGCTCTATCTTAAAAAATCTTCCTTGGACCCAGACTGTCTGGCTAACTACAGGCCTGTCTCTAACCTGCCCTTTGTGGGTAAGGTTATTGAGAAGGTGGTTGCATCACAGCTGGATGGTCATTTGACCAGCCACAATGTCTATGATTCTCTCCAGTCCAGATTTAGGAAGAGACATAGTACCGAGACAGCTCTTGTCTGGGTACTTAATAACCTCCTAATAGCGAAAGATCGAAGGACCCATTCTATCTTTGTCCTTCTTGATCTCTCTGCGATATTTGACACTGTAGACCATGATGTGCTATTGCGGCACCTGCGGTACATCTGTGGACTGTCTGGTATGGTCTTCAGATGGTTTCAATCTTTCCTAGAGGGTATGACTCTAAGGGTGGTGTCTGGGATTTTTTCCTCGGCATCACTCCTCTTATTCTGTGGGATGCCGCAGGGTTCCACTTTAGCACCCATGTTGTTTGCGGTGTATATGCTGCCATTGGGAGCGATTATTAGGTGGTATGGCTTGAGTTTTCACTGCTATACAGATGACATTCAGCTATACATGTCCTTTGTGCCTGGCTGGGATGCTGCCATTTCGGTTTTTAACAGCTGTCTCACCGAAATCCAGGATTGGATTAATAGAAGTTGGCAGCGGTTAAACCCACAAAGAACTGAGGTGTTGGTTGTGGACCCAGGTCGCCAGGAGGTGGGTTTGTTGGCTGGATCACCTCAGGTTTATGGCTTGAGGGTGTACAACTAACTACCTCAGACCGGGTGCAGAACCTGGGCATTATGTTTGATGACTGTTTGACACATAAATCACAGGTGTCAGCAGTTATCGAAACCTCTTTTTACCATCTGAGGAATATCGTCCAGGTAAAACACCTGGTTCCTTCCAACGATCTTCCAACTTTTGTCCATGCCTTCATTACCTCCCACCTTGACTATTGTAACTCCCATTACCTTGGATTACTGGGGGTTGATATCCGCTGCCTGCAGCTTATGCAGAATGCGGCAGCCAGGCTACTGACTGGTTCATCTAGGACCAGTCATATAACACCTGTGCTTCGCGGACTGCACTGGCTGCCAGTACAGTCGCGGATCACCTTCAAGGTTGGTTTGCTGACTTATAAGGCCCTACATGATCAGGGAGTTGGTTACCTGCAAGATCTCCTTCATCCCTACTGTCCCTCCCGTTCTCCCCGATCCTGGATTGCTAGACATTCCCAGGGTTTGTCTGAAGACATCTGGGGCCAGATCTTTTAGTTTTGCGGCCCCAACTCTGTGGAATTCTCTGCCTCATCAGGTTCAAGATTGCCCGACTGTCCAAAGTTTCAAAACAGCATTAAAGACCTTTCTTTTTAGTATGGCATAAGCCGATTTTTAGTGCTGCAGCCATGGGTTTTAATATGTTTATTATGGTTTTATTAATGGCTTGATTTTTAATGAACTTTGTACAAGCGCCTTGGTTTTTGAAAAGCACTTTTTCATAAATAAAGTTAATTTGATTTGATTAATTTATTTTCAATGGAAGTCTAAAACTTCCGGGAGTTCAAATCTGGAAGCCATTCTAATTTTTGAATAGTCAAAATACTTTCAGGATCCCACTTCTGAAAGTCAGTATTCTAGGATGGACAAATTTATGGATGTTAACGTAATAAATTAGTGATAAAATGCAATTTATTTCAGAAATATCCGCCATTTCCAACTTCCATGCCTGCAATTTTGGAAATCACCTAATTTTTGGTTTTACATTTGGAAGTGAATGACTTCCTCCCTCTTCATTTTGGAAGTTTTTGCCTTATTTTTGGAAGTCAAATACCCTAAAAATTGAGTTAACTAAAGCCCTGTATTTGACACCATCCCACACAAAAGATTAATAATCAAATTAGCCAGTCTGGGAGTGGGTCTCAGGGTGGTAGCCTGGGTAAAACATCGGCTGGACAACAAGACACAGAAGGTAATTGTCCACTCTGAAAAAAGAGGGGTTACTAGTGGGGTAACGCAGGGTTCAGTACTGGGTCCATTCCTTTTTAATGTCTTTAAAAGTGACATTGTAGAGGGACTGGAAAGAAAAGTATGCTTCTTTGCAGATGATACAAAGATCTGCAACAGGGCTGCTACACAAGGAGGCGTGAAAAGGATGAGAAGGGATTTGGCAAGGTTGGAGGAATGGTCAGAAGTATGGCAGCTTGGATTCAATGCAAGAATGCAAAATAATGCACCTGGGAAACAACAACCCAGGGAAGATTACACAATGGGCGGGGAGGGAGGTAGTAACAACAACAAAATGGAAAGGGACCTGTGGGTAATCATATCAAATTTTATTTATTTATTTTTTGTTGACCTGGTAAGTGTGCTAGACAAATCCTGCCTGTTTTCAGGCACGAACCGGGGGAGGGGGATACAGATGAATGCCAACTGACCTTGAACCAGATTAAGCTGTTGGTGGTATTTTTAGTGAATGAGGGAAATTTGGCCAAGACACCTGGGAAATTCCTCTACTCTTTTCAATAAGTGCCATGGGATCTTTAACATCCACCTGAACTACCATCAGAACAGGCAGATGGGACCTCAGTTTAACATCTCATCTGAAAGATGGCACCTCAGAAGTGCAGCACCCCTCTCATGCTGCACTACAGTGTCAGTACTGGGATATTAACCCAAGTGACAGATGTGGGAACTGAACCCACAGCCTTCTGATCTCCCGGCCTCAGAGGCAAGCGTGCTACCTACTGAGCCACTGACACTGCTAACCTTAAATGACCGTAAGGTTAGCAAGCAATGTGTGAAGGCAATAGGGAGGGCTGGGGGGATACTGGGATGTACAGGGAGAGGAATCACCAGCAGAAAACAGGAAGCTGTTGTCCCTCTGTGCAGACAGTTGGTGAAACCCCATCTGGAGTACTGCATGCAGTTCCTGAGACCCCATCTCCGCAAGGACATAGACAGGATGGAGGCAGTCCAGAGGAGGGCAACTAAAATGGTGCAGGGTCTGTAAGAGAAGTCATATGAGGAGAGACTAAAAGAGCTTAATATGTATACCCTTGAGGAAAGGTGGGAGAGGGGGGACATGATAGAAACTTTTAAGTACCTCAGTGGAATCAACAAAGTCTAAGAGGGTAGCATCTTTCAGAAAAAGAGATGTGCAAGAACAAGGGGACACAATTTGAAGATAGGGGTCAACGGCTCAGGGGCAATGTGAGGAAAGATTTTTTCACAGAGAGGGTGGTGGACGCATAGAACAGCCTTCCTGAGGAGGTTGTGGGGGTCTAAAACTATGGGAGAATTCAAGAATGCATGGGACAGACATAAGGCAATTCTTGTGGGGGGGGGTAGGAAGAAATAGGCTGTTGGTTAACTAGGATATGCAGCTTATCCTGTAGGTAGGGAAATGGGCAGACTAGGTGTGCCAAGCAGTCCTTATCTACCATCAAAGTCAATGTTTCTATGCAGTTGTGGTTGTACACCTTGAATAACCCCCGGTTGTGTGATTATTTATATGTTTTGGTGCACTACACTGGACGATGAGTACTACTGCGACACCTGGCCATGACCCGTACAACAGCTGCATGTGGTTTGGGTGCAACTGCAAGCTGTCCACCATACGCATGGGTGAGTCATCCACCTGCAGAGGCTTTGTCCCTCCAGCCCCCATATCCTCTGCTTCTGGCTGTTTCTGGCCCCAGGCATGTCTCTCCATACGTGTATTAGCTTGCATATGATCAGCCTGCTGTTCTGTATGGCTGACAATCTGTAACAGCTCAATATATTACACTGAGATAGCTAGATGTGACACTTCTTGCTTGTCTCACTGCTCTGTATGGCATCCTTACTCCACCTTTGCTGTCCCCACGTGTGTCAGTTTCCAGGAAACAATGCCTCAGGAGTGACAAGCGTTCTTGCTCAGCAACAGCACATGTCCTATGTGTCAGGGTCAGTGTGTGGATTTTGCAGTATATCCCTCTCATAAAATACTTATATTCCTGTATAGTGTGGTTTTGATACCCTGCTGTGCTGTGAGATGCTGAGTCATGATGCCTGCAGACAGAAAAATATCAGAGCAGGGGGAATTGCACAACATAAGCTGCAGGCACAGCCTGCACCTAATAGATGGGGATAGGGTACCCTACTATTCTATGCCTGCAGACCTGCCTATTGGCATCTGAGGTAGAATTTGCTGATGTGGCACTAGGCTGCATGCATTGGACCTTCTTGGGGCTGGAATGTCAGTGGCCAAGGGCACCTGCAAGCCTGCAAGTCACTGCCCTCCCATGCACCATTTCTTTGACCCATGGGAACACTTGCCAAAACTCTTGAGACTGTGATGTTAGGACCCACAATCCACTGAAATGGGGCACACAGTCTCTGGTGCACCCACTGTTGCTGCAAGTGGAGGTTCAGCACAACATGCGTAGGTCTAACAGGCTTTAGAAAATCATGCCCATGGACTGAACTGGGTCAGTGAAGTAGTCTAGTGGTACCACCCTGCCTGATCAGTAAGAATAATGTAAAGTTATTCCATGATAGACTAGTGATCCACCCTTGCCTGATCCCTTCTATAACATTCATAACCCCCTCTGGCCTACCCATTCAGTATCCACCACCCAAAGCCCACATCAGCCCTCAACTCACCCATCCATGCACTCAAACACCATTAGCAGATCTGCAAAGATGGTGACCTGGACCAAACCTACACTCGCCACTTTGGCTGTCTGCCATCTGAATGGCATGGAGTTAGTGCACATGTACTGTATAAATAGCTGTTTCTAGAGTATGCAAGTGCTTACTCCCTTTCATTCAAATTGCAGCCAGCTGAGACGGTGATACCACTAGGCTACCAGGGATGAACTTCATATTTTACTTGGTGATGGGGAGGGGTACCACTGGACTACCAGGGGAAGGACTTCATATTTTACTCAGGGATCCAAGAGGGTTTACCACTGGACTACCAAGGATAATCAGCTTAGGTGTAATTTCTGCTGGACACATAATGGTAGAGGAGATTCAACATCATCAGACGAGACTTCAGCATAACGAAGTCTCATCTGATGACATCCATGATCTGTCAGCACTTTAGCTGTTTGTATTAGTTGTAGTAGCAGTAGTACTACAGTAGTGGAATGAGGTGGAAAATCAGGTGGCCAAAGGGGCTTGAAGTGCTTTGCCCCCAAAACTAAGCAATCTGCTGTGATGGGGGGTATGGGGGGCACACTCCTCTGAATCATCCCCATTCACATCATCACCTGAGATATGAAATCTTCCAATTTTTTCCCATCCTGCAGATACCACACCAGCCTGGATAATCTTCCTTTACTCAGTGATCAACCGGGGGGAGGGGGACTGCTAGAGTGCCATGGACTGCACAGATTGGGACTAGGTGAGGGTTAGGGTGCAGGTGCAGGGAATGACTGAGGCTCTGCACATTGCCTCTGTGCATTTGTGCTTGGAAGCATTGTGCAGAGCTGATTATGGCCACATAATGACACCCAAAGGGCCCCTTAGTGCCCTGCATGACATAGGTGGTCATTAGCATGCCAGCCTGTAAAAACATGGGTTCAAGGAGGAAAGGTGGTACCCTGTCTTGGATGAACTCTCACCCTTTGCTCCTAGGTCTCTGCTACAAAGAAAGGGCTTTGTTAACACTGTGCACATGCACTTTTGGCCCAGTTGCAGTTTGGGAGGGACAAAGAAGATGGCAGCTAAGATTCTGGAGATAGTGGAGTGTGTCAGACCACTTTTAGGGATACGTTTAATGCGTAAGCGATGCTGCTCAAGAATTACTTTGGTGTCATATTGTTTGTTGGGCAGTGTTGATAATTTTTTTTTTTTTTTTACTATTTTAAGTATGTTACTAATAAACATGTGCTCTATGAAGAAAAGGAGGGTGCGTGGGGGCACAGCCCCCCGATAACAGAAATGTTGACATGTGCCTCTTGCTACTGTTAACTTACTTGATGAGCTCTCTTCACCTCGTGAGTTGCGTAGAGTAAAGCTTACATGTGATTCATGTAGTATTTACGCTATGCAACATCAGATGGTCCAACTCTCTCCACTGTCGCCGAGATTCTCATAGATGACAACATACAGAATCATCTCTGACGAGAGTTCTCAACCTCATTCACTATTTTTGGTAGCTATTTGGAATAGTAATAGTAGTAGTTACACATTGGTGGTAGGAGTGGGAAGGGGGCTCTTGGGGCTTTCCCCCCCAAAATAAAATAAAAAAATAAATGCTGTGTGTGTTAGGGAGGGGTTGGGGGTTCACAGCCCCCCCGATCGTATCTACTTCATTCAACGATCGAGACCAGTACACGGTTGACAGTTGCCTAGCAATGGTCGGCTCACATATGTCAAAAGCTTGGCCACCATATTTGTCTCTCACAAACTGCAGCCGCTCTGCACTTTTGATACAGGCATGATACACATATAAATATTAGATCACTGAGGGTGTGTGCTATATTTTGGGTGGCACTATTTGCACAGAGCAAAAGAACACAGCTGAATATAAGGCCCCTGTTCTTTAATCGGCGATTGTGAAGAGAGTCGGACCAGTCAGATTGCGTAGCATAAAAGGCTATGAGAATCACACGCCGCTTTCCGCTGAAAACGTAGGTACAGACTTAATCAATGAATGTAAGCCTTCATCGGGGCGCTGTGCCCACCGCAGCCCCCCTTCCCCTTCGAGCTCTGTCCATCCTCACATCCTTCACATAACAAATTAATGTCATCTTTCATTGGGCCCCCAGAAGTAAACCTGTAATATCTACTCAAATACATCATGTGGCTACGCAATGTGACATATGATCTGTGTCAGTTACGCAGTAAGCATAGCTCCTCGGCTGGTCTGACTCTCTTCACAATCACCCTTTAACATTTATACACACACAAAAAAAAATGTTTTTCTTAAGCAAGCACTGCTATTCCTCAGTCATTTCACCTTGTTAGCCATAAACATTAAATTATAACATAAATTTTTTTCCAGGAAACACACAAGCCATAAAAATATGTGCCTGCATTACCATTTTCTGCACATGTCTAACAAAACAAAAATACTTACACAGTTTTACCCTGGAGACCAGCAAAGAAGATATAAAAATGACAGGTTTTAATGATGGCTGAAAAAATGAATAGGTTTTATCCTGATCACCTCCAGGTCTAGATTGGAAGAATACTGTATGAGGAAGGGAAGAAACAGGAAGGAGTCTTTATGGACTACAAGGCTTGTGCTCCTGTCTGCTAGATGTTCACAGATAGTTTCAAAAATGTGAAGTTCATAAACAAACAAAAGAATCATACTGTTCTACTTCAAGAGGTTACCATGGTAGCGCATTCTAGTTCCCTGTGGAGTCTGTTCTTTTGCTACAATGACAGCATTCTCATTACGTCATTATACTTTAATTTGATTTTGCCAAGAAGTGAACATTTTAATATATAGACCCAATTTAGCTCATATGTAATACTGTACATATTATCTGGTTTTCTCTTTCTTTTGGTCTCCATGCAAACAATAATACCGAACAGGGTGAGCAGTATTGGGCAATAACAGACTGCCCAGGGGCGTAATTAGGCCTGACGCTGCAGGTGGAGGACCGTATAGCCCCTGGAAGGTCCTGTATTGCCCATACCGTCCACCCTGGAGGGTATTATTGGGCTTAGAAAATCTGCACTGTGTCATTTTTATGTGGGAGTTAAAAAAAATGTTACAAAAAGATTTGAAAAAATATACTGACAATGAAGTTAAAAGGTTTGTGAAGTAAAGTAGTTTTTGTGAAGTAAAGTAGTCCATGTTTCTATGCTATCTCTTGTCCCCCTCCCCAGTTATTGTGTTGTACTTACCCCCCCAATCACCAGTTCCATATGAAGACATCAAGTCTGTCGTAAATGTTTGCTCAGCATTGTCTTGGTATCCCACTGTTTATTTAAAAAAAGTGAAAATATGGTTTTATTTGCAATCCATTTTTTAAAAGCAGATGCAGCGATTTTGCGGGTGCCCAATGACGTCATACTTGGAAGTATAAAGGAAACATGAGCAGCGTTAGAGCGATTCATTTGCTTTTTTTTTTTTTTTTAATATGGAGTTTTGTTTTTGTGGCTTGATTTTGCTCTGTGCTTCTGTTTCATCTGTCAGGAGCAGTTGGAGGTGAAAGTGTGTGGTGTTGAGGTCAAAAAGCGAGTGAGAAATTAGAAGTGGGACCATCTATCAGCTCAGAAGTTACTGTGGGAGCTGTGCCTGTAAGCCGTTGCAGAGGTATAGATTGATTTGTAATAGTTTAACTGCAGACTAGCAGGGTAAGGGAAAGCTGGTAAGCTGGTGTCATTTTAAGGGGAAAAACAGCGTATATGAAAGAAAAATTGCGAGTGTTGTGATGGATGCTGGGCTGTGTGTGTTGCTAAGCGAGAGAAAAAATGGCCCCAGCAAGCAGGGATGGCACTACAATATTGCTTATGAGAGCTGGCAGGGCTGGGACTTTTAACTTACAGGACTCTCACTGTAAGTTAATGTACCCCTGCTAGCCAATCAGATTTCTTAAATTCTTAAGCTTATTTTCTATTACAAGATTATGCCACGGTTTCCCTATGGGAAAAAGCCTAAGTCGGTTATTATATCGAATTACATAAATTGTAGTGATAAAGAAATAATGTGACCTACTGGGATTTGAATCTAAGCCCCCAGAATACTGTCCCAGTGCTATTCCAGGGGACATGGGTTCAATTCCCAGTAGGTCACATTATTTCTTTCTCACTACAATTTGTGATTTTAATTACTTTGCAGTGGCTAATGCTGCACTAAAAAACATCTGGTTGTCATCATAGAATTGCATAGAATTTGCCAGCAAATAAGGGCTGCTTGGCCCACCCAGTCTGCCAATTTTCCCTACTTAACGTAATACCGCAGACCCTACATGGTCTCTGGCTTTGCCCTATCCCCCATTCTAAACTAATAAAATTCCCTTATGCCTATATCATGCATTCTTGAAACCCACTACAGTTTTTGCTTCGACCATCTCTGCAGGAAGGCTATTTCAGGCACCCACCACTCTTCCTCTAAAGAAGTACTTTCTAACATTCCCCCTGAATCTACCCCCCTCTAGTTTCATAGCATGTCCCCTTGTTTTTGAGCATCTTTTTTCTAAAAAATGCTTTCCCCTTGTACCCTGATTATACCTGTGAGGTATCTGAAAGTCTATCATATCTCCTACTCCCTCCTTTCCTCTAAGATATACATATTGAGGTCCTTTAGCCTCTTCTCATAAGGCTTCTGATGCAGGCCCAGCATCATTTTAGTAGCTCTTCTCTGGATTGCCTCTATTCTTTCTATGTCCTTACGGAGATTTGGCCTCCAGAACTAAGCACAGTATTCCAGGTGAGGTTTCACCAGTGTTTTATACAGCGGTATAATTACCTTCCTATTCCTGCTAGTGATGCCCCTCCCTATGCACCCCAGCATTCCAGTAGCTTCCCCCACTGCCCTGTCACACTGCTTGGCCACCATAAGGTTATTAGAAATTATAATTCCCAGGTCCTGATCCTTCTTGGATGTCATCAGTAACACTCCCTCCCCCCATCTTTTACTCTGCCCCTAAGTTTCTGCACCCCAAGTGTATGACCTTGCACTTCTTCACATTAAATCTCAGCGACCACACTTTTAACCACTCTTCAAGCTTTCTTAGATCACTAATCATTCTTTCCACACCTCCTGGAATGTCTACACTATTACAGATCTTTGCATCATCAGCAAAAAGGCATAACTTCCCTTCCAGTCTCTCTGCATTGTCAGTAATAAAGACATCAAAGAGTACCAATCCTTGTGGCACCCCGCTGGTCACTCTCCCTTCCTCAGAGTGAACTCCATTTACCACCACCCTCTCCCTTCTATTCTCCAATCAATTTCTTATTCAGATTACCACCACTGACCCCACTCCCAGACTGCTTAGCTTGTTTATGTGTCATCTGTGTGGAATGGGGTTGAAGGCCTTACTAAAATCTAGGTAGGCCACTTTCATAGCTGCACCCTGATCCACCTCCCTGGTCACCCAGTCAATGAAATCCACAAGACATGTCTGACATGGCCTTCCTGTAGTGAATCCATGTTGCCTCAGACCTTGCAAGCCTCTTGTTTCAAGATAATCCACTATCCTTTCTTCCAGTAGTGATTCCATTAATTTCCTCACCACTGAGGTCAGGCTTACTGGCCTGTAGTTTCCTGCCACCTCTCTGCTACCACTTTTTTTAAGTGATACAACATTTGCCCTCCTCCAGTCCTCCAGAACCACTCTCATCTTCAGTGAGTCATTGAACAGGACAATCAGAGGTGCAGCTAGTACCTCCCTGAGTTCCTTCAATATCCAGGGATGTATCCTGTCTGGCTCCATTGCCTTGTCCACTGTCAGGTTTTGTAAATCCCTTTATGACTCTGTCCACTGCAACAGGTCTTGGATGCTGCTCTCCTGCAGGAACACTGCTGTTGCAATTCACAGTTCCCATTTATTTCCCCTTTATTGATCCAGTGCTTACTCAGACTCATTGATCTATCAGGTATTTTTATGAGTCTTGAACCTCTCCACTCTGACTGCCAGCCGTCTCCTACGTCTTCATCAGTAATGACACTAATGTTATTACAAGCATATTACATATTTGCTGAAGATGATGACGATACAGATACAATCGGGGGGGGGGGGGCAGTACAAATAAATTTAAGTTTAGGAATGCCCAGAACTTCAAGAAAAAATTGATTTTTAAAAGGTTAGGCTTTCTAGGTTCTCTTTGATCTCCAAGAGAGGGAAATGCTTAGAAAAGCTACAATGGTATTGGCACCTACATTTTCTAGGAATGAGTTAAATAATTTGTAAGTCTTCGCTTCACACTTGGCAAGTTTTGGCAGAAGCCAAAAGTTTACACAACGTTTACAGCAGCTTAGATTTCCTTTGACAAAATTGCTTTTGGCCTTGAGGGTGCCTGAATCTGCATTATATTGAGTTACAGATCTGTACTTTTACTGTCTGTACCATCTGGATGCTGGGGTGTATTGCAAGGGGAGTCAATAGGAGGCAAAGTTAGGTCATTTTACCACTGTACAGCTCATTGAGGAAACCACATTTAGAATATGGGGTGAGGTACTGGCATCCTTACCTTAAGAAGGACATTAGCAGATGCTGGAGGGAGTCCAGAGGTGATCAAGATGATCGAGGGGTTACAGGATAGGTCCTATGGAGGAGAGACTGGGAGCCCTGGGGATGTACTCCCTAGAAGAGAGGAGGCAGAGGGCTGATAGGATACAGACCTTCATGTACATGAAGGGAATGAACAGAGTGAAAATGGAGGATCTCTGAAATGAGTGACAACAGCACCACTGGGGGCACAGCCTAAAATTGATGGGGGGGATTCAGAAGGGATGTAAGAAAGCATTTCTATATGGAGAGGGTGGTGTACACCTGGAATGAGCTGCCAGAGGGAAGAGGTGGTATCAGCAAGGCCATTGGAGCATTCGAGAGAACCTGGGACAAGCACAAAGGGAACCCTTGGGAGCATGGAAGGGGAGAAGGGAGGGAGAGGTAATGAGAGTTTTGGGGGGGCAGGGTCATTGGTATAAATTTTAAGGCCGAACCCTGCATCACTTACCGAGCAGACGCAATAGACCGGGTGGTCTTCTACTGGCTCTTTTCGTATGTTTGAATCTGTTCCATTTAGCCAGAACTGTTTTTAACTGCACAGCTATGACCTACATGTTTGCACTGTTCTTCCTAGCTTATCTAAGATTTTCCCATTGACTGCTACCTAGTCTAATGGTATCACCATCTCAGCTGGCTGCAATTTGAATGAAAGGGAGTAAGAAGTTTTTTTGGGGAGGTTTTGTCTAAAATTTTTTTACCTCAATCATCATCAGCTTTAAATCATTCCTCTCAAACATTTAAACAAAATTTACAACACAAATGGGTTATTTTATATCTGTAAGGTTCCAAACCTGGGATAGTTAGAAAAAGATTCAATTCATTATTTGATACATAGCCAGATGAATGTTGGTCACTACATATGACAAAACCACAACCATTCTAAAAATATGCAGCATACTGTATTTTTCAAAGACCTGTTGTCAAATGAGTCCTGAAACCCAAACTCCTGACATCTGTAGGCCCTTTTACACTGAGCCTTATTCAGTAGCGCTGCAGTTTCCAACCACTCACTCCACTCAATCTGCGCTGCCACCATTTCCTTATACACACAGCAATCCCGCAGTGGTCACGTGGCTCTTCTAGCATTTTTACAGTCTTTCTGGCTGGCCCAGAAACAGAGACTTGCCTGTTGGTCTGCATCAGTGTGAACACTATGATCTGATTACACAGCAGCTCACAATGGCACAAGACACCCAAAACACACCAGCAAACCCAGAAAATCAGGGAATGCATGGAGATCAAACATTCACTTCTGTGGCAGTGTGACTCACCTTTACATTGTATAAAAGGTAATGTTCTAATTATTCTGCACCACTCACAATGATGCAGAACGTCTCATGTAAATTTCCCTTGTGATATCCTACCCAGCTTGAGGGGAACATCATCTATAAACTGCTACTTTTGTTTGTCAGACTCAGGGATTGACCCATGTCTGGTCTCAGAGGCAGCAGCTATAACCTGTAAGTTCATAACAGCAACTAAAATTTATTAAGGCTTACATTCTTGCGATTAAAGTACATTTCAGAATAATCTAAAAAGAGACAAATATGATCAGAAATGTATAATGACCAACTGAAAGTTACAGTTAATACATTTTTCAACTAGTCAAACTGAACCTGTTTACCTCTCATTAACAATTAACTATATACCAGGGCTATGAGTAATGAATGGTATTTCCTGAATACCATGAATAACGCACCATTTGTTATTCAAATCTGAATAATGAACAGTGTCACTGTTCACTCCCTGCTGTATTTGGGAAATATTGTTTAAAAAAAAAGGAAGAGGAAACAACCCCACCCATTTTTTTTAATTTCCACCCTCAGTTCCCCTACCCTCTGTTAGAATCCCATCCCTCTCCCTCCCCCAGCATTCACAATTAGATCTTTTAAATGCATATTTAAATAAAACAAAGCTTCCATGATGGATGACTTGCATGACCTGCCTGCCTCAATAGATGGTCACCATCTTACAGTGCTAATTTACACTAAAACAATTAGGTCTCCCAACCCCCCCACCATGGCAGCACCATCCTCTTCCAGCACCCAATTTATATGTTTGTGTCTGCCTATGCTAAGCAAACATATTGCTATGATAGTGAGTTTAAGAAGTGAGTCACTGTCAGTCCAATGGAGGCCAGTCTGCAGTGGGTTCGACAGTGTCAGGCCAATGAGCAGCCAGGATAATAATGACACTCTTCTGTGCTTGCTGGGTGGAAACATTTTACGATTCAAAGAAAAAAGCAGCCTGTATCAGAGGGTAACTTTCTGCTTTCATCTGCATGACACTGCCCAGCAGCAGCTGAGTGCCATCATTGTCAGCATCACATAATTGAGAGCCCCACCCTCTGCTAATCTGTTTGTAATGGCAGCAGTACAGAGCCTTTTATTACCCACTCCCCGAGTCAGAGAGTCCTAGCAAGATACCCGGAAATTCAAAGCCCAATCCAGTTTGGCTGGCATCGTGTGTTAAAGACATTTAAAAAATGTTCTATTCTAATGAAGGGGCAGCAGTTGTTGATGGTCTATTTGTGTGTACGTGGAGAGGGGTCTTTTGGGGAAGTGCGACAGGATTGATTATTTTCCTTGCAAGTCCAGAATCCTTCTGTGTCTCTCTCCCATATCCCCCCCCCCCCGGGCCTTTTCACGAGACAATTTTGGCAACAGAGTCCAATTCAATTGGCCAGTACACAGGGGTGCGGTAACCTTTCTAAAAGTGTGTGTGTGGGGGGGGGGCAAGGTCTAGGGGTGAGGGTATAGTAATGAAAAAAAGGTTTTGTAAAAAGCAGAGGGTCTCAGGACTGCTAGGCCACCAGAAGCTCTGGGGATTTATGTGCTCTGTGCTGCATTTTAAGGCTTACGTTGAAGATCAAACAAAGTTCTGTTAGGTCTCCCTACACCCTTGACGTGAAGGGGAAAATAAAAGTAAAATTATAGCGACATCTCTGCCTGAATGGGAAAAACACATCCTATGAATACTATTTAACTGTAATATCATAATAAAACAATAAAAGCCCTTAAAACCATAAAACCCATAAAATATAGTTTTGCCCCATCTGCACAGGAATATCTCTAAGCCACAGCAATCAATTTGCCCACTGTACCCATTCACATTCCCCAACTGTTTGAGGCTGGCAGGCATTAAAACAAATTAAGAACTTTACTCAAGCATCACAGTGATACTTCAAATATACAGTTCCAAATAGCTGTTCAGTTGGTTTCAAAGACGGCCTTCACCAGACAGCAGAAACAAACACAGTGCTACCCACAATATGTCAACAGCACTGGCGGCAGCCACCAAATTCAAGCCCCATACTATAACCCCAGGCTATGTCCGGGCCTACAACACCAAAACACCAGTACCCAGAGGCACACTTTGCTTTCAGCGCCCACCTTGCAAAATGCATTTTTAAAACCATTATTGCCACTTTTTCTCTTGACACCACTGCTTCGGCACCATCAGCTGTTGAAATCAGACTCCCCACAATGGCCTATAACATTCCCACCAGTAAACTCTCAACCAGGGCATGAAAACAAACTCCTCAAACACAATTTACAGCCTAGAACAAAGTGCACTCGACAAACTGCTTACCTTATTCTACAGATAATTAGTAACTTACAGGGTCCTGCTCCAAGCCTCTGGAATAGAGTTTTTTTTTGTACTTTTAAATAACATATTAAAGTAGCCAAGCTCTGCTATACAATTATAAGCAGTAATGCACCCAGACCTAACAGCGCTGGAGTCAAATGTGGCATGCTCTCTGGCTGCAGAATCAACAGTGGCCAATCAGCATGACACATATACATCAGTCACATGCTGATTGGCCAATCTGACTGGGGTGAGGGGGTTGGAAAGAGCAGGGATGAGGACAGGGCAACCACACACACACCGCACTATGCTACAGCTGCTGGCAGTGGGAAGGCAATTTAAAGAAGCACACACATACACAAAAAAAGTTTCTTTTGTCAAAAAGTGAGGGGGCATGGCCCCCGTCATTTAAAAGTGTGGGGCCATGGCCCCCTGCCCCCCTGGCTGTGGCACCTCTGCCGGTATATTTAGTTCAATGTGCTCATGCAACTTAGTGTGGTGTTGTACTTATGCAACTTGCTGAATAAACTGTGACCGTTCACCTCTCCATGCTTCAGGAATACCACCCTGTAGGGATGACAAAGGCAGGAACCCTGGAGGAGGGTTTCACTCCTACAGGTGCCATGTGAAGGATTTCTTTAGGCTAAAAGTAGCTTAGTAAAAGCCCCCAAAGGAGAGAAGTTAACTGCTGGAGAAGGAGGGGAGGGGAAGATGATGGGGCAAAGAAAAAGCTTCTGAATGAATCAGAAAAGAAGGGTTTAAAATAGGTCAGGCCGGGGTGTGTGTCTGTTGCTTCAGCCATTGAACTACAGGATTACAGCCTTTCAATTAAATGTGCTTACGCAACTCAGTGTGATGTTGTGCTTATGCAACTTGCAAAATAAAGTTTGTTGTGGCCATTCACCTCTGTGCCACAGGAATATCACCCTGTGGGGATGCCAGAGGCAGGAACCCTGGAGGAGGGTTCCACCCCTAGAGGTGTCATGGGAAGGATTCTCTTAGGCTAAAAGTAGCTTAGGAAAAGACCCAAAAAGAGTATAGCTTGGAAAGGATTGCAACGGTAACAAGTTGATTAGAAGGCACTGTGAATGTAATGAGTTGGTACTGAGATTAGAATATATACATGAGCATCAGAGATGAGGGTAGTGGTCAGAGTTAACTGAAATGAGTAATGGTTTGAACATAGGTTTAATGAATTATAATGAGAGGGCATGACTTCCCATGGAGAGAGGGAATGGCAAAGGAGGGCCACCATCCGTCTCAATCCAGCAGTGAAAACCTACCTAAGGAAACTAGGGAATATACTATGAACAACTGATTACATATTATGACCTTTGGTGCTGAGGAGAAGAGAGGGAAAAAACCCTTTTAAGAGGAGGAAACCTCTGGAGGTCCAAGGCCTAGGTTGCATTCCCTCCAGGCTAGTAGTGTTTTATTTAGTGACGGCTCTGTTGCTGCAATTTTGAAACCAAATCTGAGAGGAGAGAAATATTCAGATTTGGAGGAAAGCTCTTAGGTTCCTCCTAACGGGAATGCCATGAAGGGTTACAAGAGACCTCTGCACAATGGAATCTGTAAAGGTTGAGCAGAACCCCCAAGGTGGGAGGAGGAGAGCAACAACCACTGAGGCACTCAGTCGGCATACCAACTAAAACAGAACCGGTAAACCAGAGGCGGTCATGGGAAGAATAGCATAGAGGGTGCCGCTGAACCCGATTCAGTCTGCTAAAGGAGTGCTATTGGGTGCGAGGGTGCCATCCCTCATAGCTGAAGTCAAATTCTGCATTGAGTGGTGGTATTGATAGTGTAAATGGCTACAGCTCTGCCCAGAGTGACAACATTCCCACTATGGGCCAGATAAGAAGGACCCTGCCCCGAGGTTCACATGCTCAAAATGCAGACTTCAGTGCCGAGTGGGACCGTCGGCTTGTGGGGAGCCCTGAGACATAGAAAGTATTGGTCATGGTTTTCCATTAGGTAGGAAAATGGGCAGACTGGTTGGGCCAAGCGGTCCTTATCTGCCGTCAAATTCAAATTCTATGGTTGGCAAGTCAACAATTCATGAAGGCATACAGACAGATAACTATGAAGCGGTACATATGAGATGGCTGGGAAAAGCCAGCAGCCGGTTAGGTATTGGTATATGATAGGATTGTCTGAGATGATTGACTGATACAATTGGCTGATGAGATTGATGAATAAGGATGCTTAATATGGTTGAGTAATATGAGCAGATATAGCAAAAGCAAGCCAACCAATTCCACTACGGAAGCCAGATTAATGATGTCATGGAAGGTAGGTGATCAAGTAGTGAGAGTCTGTGAAGCCATTAAGCAATGAGAAGCAGTGTTGCCAGAAATTGATTCAATGAGGTTTAGTAAATTGAATTGATGAGGTTAGCAGTGATTGCTATGATTCCAGCACAAATAGAGAATTGATATGGGTGGTATGCATGCCTTAAATGCATTTAAGGTAGAGTTTAGTTATTCGAGTAAGGAGCATTTGCAACATGGTAATGGAATGGAATGAAAATCTTGAAATCCATGTGATGAATATTGTGCAAGCCATGTTAGCTATGACGTTAATATATTTATGCATAGTGTTACACGAGGTCCCTGCACCCTTATTGACACCCTCAGAGGTACACTGTAGACAGTTAGTATTTAGACGTATGTTATACTAACAGGGGCGGATGCAGGAATCCTATAGATGAGGGAGCTGAAGTCAGGCAAAAAATAAAAATAATAGGCTGGGGGTCTGGTGGGCTGCTTAGGCCCTCAGAAATTTTTTAACATTTTGGTGCATTCTGGTGCATTTTGTAGGGTATTTCTAATGCAATTTCTATTCATTTCCTCCCTCCCCATGCTTTGTTAGTTGCACCCTAGCACCATCCAGAGTCCCCACAGTACACATGACAGTATGTTGCCCAAAATACCCTTCCACCCCCCAAAAAAAGCACAAAATACCAAAAGACTGCAGCTGGGCAGCAGCACATCTGAAACACATAAAAATGAGAAAAGTTGAAAGAGATTTGGTGATAAAGATAAACTGCAGACAAATTAATAACAATCCAAATAAACAAGTTCACAAATGTCACTCACTCAAGCACATTATCACATTACCATAAAGCCAACCCATCCCAGTTTGTCCTGCAGTACAGATTAACTGACGTATCCCCCAACCTTATCTCAGTAAAAAAAAAATACAACCATAGAAATATGGGAACAAAGTCACTTCGCTATCTAGTTTCTGAAAATATCATTTCAAGTCTGCTTGCTATCTTTGCAAAACATATTTTATTCTATAGAACAATTTATTCCAAAGAAAATACATTTTTACTTAAAATATTTTTTATTGTTTTAAAATGTCCTTTACTGGGATAACCCCATGGTATGAGGCATCTAATTTTTATGAAAGGCCAAAGAATGCAGTAAGCAGACAGAAACAGTTTTTAAACAAATATAAAAATGCATTTTTTTTTATTAGCAACAGCACTTGCTTGGGTACATCACAACTTGCCCCCCCATTCAACACATAGAGCTACATAAAGTAAATATTTGATTCTATCACTTTTTTTTTCAGGTTTTGTAATTGCCCATATCAATGAGCCAAACAAGGTCTTATGACTTCTGTTGGCAATTTTATTTTACAATTCGGATTTACAACCTTTGAATCAAAAGGCCCTTTTACACACATGCTGCCGTGCCGAAACAAGCGTTATCTGTGTAGCGCCAATACAGTGTGTTCCGCTCCACTTTCTAATTACATGAGTTCTATTTTTCACCACAAAGCACCCTGTCATCCGTACCAGTGCAGTACTCCTTGCTAGAGTTAGAATTGTTTGCTCCAGAATGGGCGCTTTACACTGCGCGCTGCAACGGCACATTTGAGACAAACCACCTACACCACGGGGTACATTGCAGGCAACCGTTCATTTTTACAATGGAACAAATAGCACTTACACAGCATTGGATGAAACAGTAAGGTCCTTCCATAATGCTTATTCGGTTGCAAGACTGCCAGTGTAAAAGCACCTAAAGACTCATTTACAAGGGCACCTCGTCACAGGGAGGGTAGACAACAATTGGTGGTGGAGTACAACAATGGAGAACATTACAGGTGAGATACAATAAAAGAACACACAAAGCAATTCCAGTAATACAAAGGTGTACAAAGGCTTCAAGTAGTTACAATTAGTCTAGTATATAAATAATAAGGTACCGCTAGGGGTTCTAGGGAGCGTTACCTGGGGGGGAAGGGGTGGTTGCTGGGGGAGAAGGCAAACTGGAAGGACACTGTCTGTAAATTGGGCCAGGCAGAGCTCTAGGTACGGGCCAGTCAGGGACATGTTGCACTCCAAGCATGCAGAAACTTCTGCACATGCCAAAATATACAGCAGAATACCTTCAAAATCCCTATATCTGTTAATTCCCTCTGTGCTCATTCACACTTTCCAACCATGACTGAAAAGATAACACAGATTAGACATACAATATATGCTGAAGTTTTTACCTCAGTTCAAAGGTCTCATGTACCAGTTTCTGCCTCTCCTGGTTCATGCTGTCGCTGAGACCAGACCTGCCCCAGCATTAGTTTTGTGCCATTCCTAGCATGGTACAAGAGGGCACTACTCTCCAACTCCCTCTCCTGCAAATCCACACCAAAATCAAATTGCCATATAGGACAAACCTAGCAGTGACCTTAAACAATTTTAATGTCATGAATTTAAGCTCCCCATACTAGAAATTAATAACACTAGTACTGTACTACATTTATTACACACCCAGCTTGATGGAACACTAATGTCCTGTCCAATCCAAGCAGCTGCCCCCTGCTAGTTTAACCAGCATCTTTTAATTAGTGCAATTGACTGCATTGAATTATTTGACTTCACCATTGGAAATTAATCTGACTGAGCCTGGAGCAAGAACTTAAGTAAGTACGGTACTACTACCGTATTCATTTCTGTAAGGACAGGGACATCATCACTGGACACTCATACCTCAGGTACTCTGATTTGCAAACAAGTTAAACAACTTAACTTTTCTGGGGGTATGAGTGGGATAGAATAGAGAGGATTATCATGGGACACAAGTAAGGTTGCCACGTGCCACCTGTCAGTTTTTTACCTGGCGATCAGGTTTTCAGGGTCCCTATCATGAAATCCGGTTTTTGCTCTGTGCTGATCAGGTTTTTAAACAATTTTGAGTGCTCACATACTTTTGAAACATATTTTGCCATATCATTCATTGTTTCACCTACATGTCCAGGTTACAAACAAGTTCTCTTGTCAGTATAGCCCTTCGTTTGTGAAAGCAGTCAACCTGGGAGGTGTAAAGTATGGCCATTAACACCATTAGCACTTACTTAATATTTTCCACTGCAGCAAAGCTGCCCCCACCTTTGGTAACAGTAACAGAGCCGGTTGTCTTCCACTTTCATTTGCTGGTAAACATTTTCATCTCTAACAACATTTAGGCATTTTTAAATGTTTAACATTTTTTTTCCTCAAGAAAAAAGCATGGGCCCCCAAGGTGCAGGGGCACAGTTAAGCTAAGGCCAGCTCTGCCGGAGGACAGATGAGACCTGTGTGGCTCAGGCAGCTTTCATGGAGGCATTAGTGCATACTGATACAGAATGCAGCACAGTGTGTTACTAATAGAGGAGCTCCATGATGGGGGAGCTATAGCACCCTTAGCTCCCCCCCCCTCTAAATCCGCCTATGATACTAACATATAGGGCTAAGGGCATCTACCGTATAAGAGTAGATGTCAGGATGTGTACGCATATTATTGTAATACACTTTGCTTGCTAATACATATGTACTCTTTTATGTATTTTCTGAGTATTTCTTACTTATAAGATGTTAGGACACCTGTGTCCTTGGAATAATTATAATATGTAAGTCGGCATTGCCACCTTTCGGTGATTTGTACTACTACTCTGAGTTATGTAAGACTCTGTATAAGAACTCTCTTGTTTCATAAACTGATGACTACTACAAAATTGTATAATGTTATCCTGGACTGTGGAGCCTCCTCTAATTTAACCAATAGGGCTCATCTTTGTAACTAGAAATATTTCTATCTTACAGTAACCATAGTAATTATCATAGGTATATAATGTGATACACTAAGTCTTGTACCTCAGAGATCTCAAGAGACACAAAGAAACCTCGAGGTATAGGGAACGCTTAGCACTGGCTCCCAGTTCGTATTGGTAAGAACTGCTTAGGGCAACTGTGATTTTATCCTTTTTGGTAGTAATAAACAAGTTTATTACTCTAATGCAATGTGTCTGTGAAGGCTTGCATTCCCAATATTGCCAAGAACCTGAAAGTGAGGTTATGCCTCTTGACAATTGGCAACCATTTGCAGGCAATATTTGGTGTTTGTAAGCTTTCACTAGTTGCTACAGCTTCTCCCTTCCCAGCGTGGACAGTAGGTGTACATTTCCGAATCCACCTCTCCCGTTCTCAAAACCAATTTGTAGTCACTTACAAAGTCTGTCTGTTTTTCTCAGGTGTGGTCAATGCCGACTCGACACACTCCATAGCAGCTTTGAATTGTAAGCCTACAAATTCTACAGTAGCCTGACTGTGCATAACGTGCTCCTGCTGTGGATTGATACACAGCACAGTACCCTTTTCACAGTTTGATTTTTTTCTCCCTCCCACACAATGGCCACCGTATCAAATATCTGCACAGAACTGAGACTCGATGTCTCTAACTTCCATTTCTCCCATGGAGGATGGGCTGACTTCATGTGGGATGCAAGTCAATCTGACAACCCTATACTGGGGATTTCAACCCAGTACACAGAGACGAGACAATCAACCAATAAGCGTTACGCTAAAGGGCTGATGGTCGCGACTCTTACACTGCTATGGAAGCCTCCAAAGCAAGGTTTCAAACCCTTGATCTGCAGATTTCATCTCTTAAGCAAGAGATGGGTTAGCAGGAAATGGAATGTATTAGACTGCAGCAGAATTTGGAGTCTGAACTTCAGACTCTGCATAATGAAAAGGATTCACTTTTGCATCGTTCAGCTCAAGCTGGAGAACAGGAACTTTGTATGTTGAAGCAGGAGTGTGAAAGTTTGAGACAAGATAAGGGACTGGCATTGCATATGAATGACTTGTTAAGTACTGTGAATGCACAATTGAGTGAGGTGGTGGGAGAGTTATAGGACGAGATAAACCAGGTATGTAATGACTTAGATTTGGCTACTAGGGACAATCACAAATTGAGTGCCGCATATAGAGTGTTGCAAAAGCAAATGCAGGATGAGGTTGATATGGATGTTGCAACTGTGAGTCATGCTGAATGTAAACCAAGATGGTGAAACTGCACCATCAGCAGGAGGTTCTTGCTGGCCATGTTAAGGCGATGGGAGGCGTAGCCCCTGCCTTACACACGTCATCTGAGGGGGAGGTATCAGATGATGACATCTCTCAGTATAACGCCCAGTCACACCCTTACTGTAGCCCAGAAACCCCACCCAGCCATTCACAACATGGTGGGTCCCCATTTCACCCACACTATGTCATACATCGTTGACGTCATGACGCCCATCATGGGAGACGCCAACATGGTGGCCCCCATGATGGGGGGAGCAGGCTCAGGCCTGGTTCCGATGGCACCACCGATAGCAGTTATTAATGTGGAAGTAGAAAAAATGACTGAGAATGCAATAGGTAATGTACCTCTTCCTGAGAGAAGCAAACAGGCCATTAAAACCCAAATCAGACAGCTTCTACAGGAGGCTGGCACTCAGGATGGCATTGTTCGTACTGTGGCAGAGACTGCAGCTTGGGCTGTGCTAGACGGCACCCAAGATAATCTACCTCCACCTGATCGGCCCAATAATCCCCTACAAATGGCCTACTCTGTTCAGCAAATAGCGACAGTATTGGTCGTATGAACCCGTCCGACAACCTCAGCTGCCACTTGGAAAAGGTGCATTCTAAATGCGAGATGCTTATCCTCGCTGCAGAATATCAGGTCCAGATACTATGCTAGACCATCGATCCTAGTTTGTGGGCCAAACTACCCAATGCCATCTGCCAGGATGGCAACGCTACCTTTGATGAGGTTGCAGCTGAGCTCATTTCTGCTCACAGCCCAGGTGTAGTAGGAGCGATGCTTGCATATCCTGTAAAACAGAATGCAAAGAAAAGTCCAGTGACTTACCACCAGAGACACTGGATGGCCTACCGAGCAGGAAAACACCCAGCACAAGAAGCTGCAGATGTAGATCTTCTTGAATATAAGACCCTGTTCCTTAGGAACATGATTCCCACAGTATGAGAAAAGGTAGAGCCAACCACTTACCCCAACACGGACAGGTTTGCCGATATCCTTCGGAAATGTGAGAGAGTTTACCAACTTTACATCCATGATCTGGGCTCCAGTTCCAAAAAAGTAGCTGCCATGCAGCCTATTCAAGAGGCCAAGACCCACTACACGGTAGAAGGGCAGGCCCAACATCAACAGCCCCTCCCCATAGACAACCAACACCCCCAACAGGCCCAACAACAACAACAACAACCACAACAGCAACAACAGCAATGGGGTGGGAACTGGGACCATCATAAGAACAAAAAACACAAGAACAAGGGCAAACAACAACAGCAAAGAACAGGCCCTTCATATAGGGAGATAGCAGAAGAGAATCCGAAATTCCGAGAGCTCCTGGGGCAAGTGCACTCTGTAGTGGATGCTGTTCCCACTCACTCCCTTGCAGCTGTACAACCGGCGACCCAAACTCTGATGGGCCATGGTGACACTGGAAGTACAGGCCTTCAGGCCCATACAGGCCTGAACCCAGAAGCTCCTCCCTATATAGCATCAGTGCAGCACGGTGAAGTGGTTCAAAGGAGCCAGGCCCAACCTCTCCATGCCCTCAGCAGTACAGATTGACAATTACAGGCCCCAGTCCGGATTGTAGACAAGCTGGTCTTGGATACAAACGGAAGGCCCTGCATCGAGGCTCAGGTCGGGGGCTGCCTACTTGTAGTCTTATTAGATACAGGTACGGCTGTGTCTGTATTACATGATGACCACCCGGGTACATCCCCATGGTCCACTGGATGGAGGACCAACATGCCAGGGGTGGATGGTGCTAGGTTACCTGCATACCGGTTTATTCCCTTGCCGGTAGAGTTAGGTCACTTAAAGGCCTCACACACCTTCCAACTGATGTTAATGCACGATCACCCTAGTATCATAGAGATTGACTTCCTTGCACCACACAGCTGTGTGGTAGATTTAGCTAATATGCTACTGATACAAATTCAGGGTCTACACCACACTATCTTGATACCTGATTCACACGTTGTGGCAACAATATCTGCTAACAACAAAGAGTATGACATCATAGATTTGTTCAAAAACCATGAGCTTTTACCAAATTTTCTCCTCATTTTGCAACTGAATTTGGAAGCATTTGCAAACAACAAACATGTGGCAGAATGCACACTGTCATTGAAGTGCCAGGCCCAGCACATGAGAGGCAGGCAAAGGCAATATCCTTTCCCAACTGAGGCCTTGTCTTCTCTCAGAGAAACAAACAAGTCACTTCTCAAGCAAGGAGTAATTAGAACATGTGTTTCTACTGCTAATTCCCCAGTGTGGCCAGTGAAAAAACCCACAGGTGCCTGGAGACTTACTACTGACTACAGGAAATTGAACCAGGTCAACCCCAGTTGTTTACCAACTGTAGCCTCCGCACCTGATATGCTATGACTTTTAACACCTGACCTAAAATGATTCAGTGTTCTGGATATTTCCAATGGTTTTTGGTCACTACCAATGTCCCTCAAAAGCCAATATAAGTTTGCCTTCACCTTTGAAGGAAGACAGTATACGTGGACTTGCTTACCACAAGGATTCCATAACAGCCCGTCCCTGTTCCATCTGCATATGATGGACACCCTTGAGAGTTTCTCTACTCCGCAATGTCTCTTGCAATATGTGGACGACCTGTTGCTGGCAACTGCCACACAGGAAAAACACTTAGATCTCTTGGACGAACTATTGACTCTCATTCAGAGAGCAGGCCTAAAATGCAATCCAGCAAAAGCACAACTATGTCAGAAAGAAGTACTCTTTCTGGGTCTAAAAATAACTGACCAAGGTCAAAGCCCTACCTGGAAGAAGATACAAGGATTGCAAGACTTGCCATTGCCTACCAGCTTGGCAACTGTTCGACGGTTTCTAGGTATGGTGAACTATTCGAGAGATTTTATCTGTGATTTTGCTCAGAAAGCTGCTGCTCTGTATGAGCTATTGAAAAAGAACATTCCATGGACTTGGGGCCCTATACATACCCAGGCTGTGACATCACTGAAGCAAGCCTGGGCCTCCGCCCCAGCTCTGGTCAACCCCAATCCATCACTAACGTTCCATCTGGAATGTGCTACCTCTGACATTGCCATGTCAGCAGTGCTGGCTCAGAAGGTTCATGGCACCCTGAGACCTATTGCATATGCATCACAGCTCTTGACCCCAGTGGAACAGAAGTATAGCCTTTGTGAAAGGAACCTTCTGGCCACCTACCGGACTGTCAAGAACTTTCTGTATATCATTGGGTACTCTCCACTGATTATCAACACCAACCACACTCCAACTACCTTTCTGCTCTCAGAATCAAGGATGGGTCAGTCTCTAATACCAGGCTGACACACTGGTCACTTCTCTAGGATAGAGACATACAGGTGAACCCAACTAAAATTCAATCTATGCTGGCTCATGGACTCCTTTTCCAAGGAGAACCCCATGACTGTACACTGCAGTTACCTAATCTTCCAGATCCAGGTCCTTTCCTCCCTGCCACTCCACAAATACTTGACAACACATCTTTGTGTCATATCTTTACTGATGGTTCAGCATCTTACTATCAGGGAGAACAAATTGCAGGGATGGGCATCCTAGTGATTTACCCTTATGGGAACACTATTAAAATCTCTAAGTATTGCAGTGTCACATTATCACAGTATGCAGAGATGGCAGCGATGGCCTGTACCCTCGAGTTCATCCAGCATGGGACCAAGGACACCATCATTTTTACAGTCTCTAAATGGGTTTGTTGTTCTCTTACAGAATTTCTTCCTTTCTGGCAGAAGAACTCCTTCCTCTCTTCTGACGGCAGCCCAGTGAAGTACAAGGAATTGGTAATATACATACATTCACTGGCACAAAAATTTGCACACAAACTCTATGTACATAAAGTTAAAGCTCACTTTCTCCATGATCCCTATCTTGCCTTCAATGACACAGCAAATACCCTTGCCAAGGAAGGGGCCCGAGGGGGGGGACACATGGATGATGGACCATCCAGAGGCCAATGTGGCTGTACATATTGTAGCACTCAGGAAAAAACCTGAACCCTTTTCCCCTTTGGACCTCTCAGCAGCCCAACACACTGATACTGAACTCAAAGAGGTGTTTAGATTCCTTGACAAGAGTACAGAAAAAAACTTCCCACACATAACACCTATCAGAGGCATGAAGGTAAGTTACACTTGTCAACAGATGACAAGCTCATCTGGTACCATCCAGATGATCCCTCTACCAAGTTGTGGGAGGTCCCCAGACACCTTAGGTCTGAAGTTTTGCACCAAATGTGTGATACACCCACTGGTGGGTACCAGGGAGCGG
Source organism: Neoceratodus forsteri (assembly GCA_016271365.2). NCBI lineage: Eukaryota > Metazoa > Chordata > Ceratodontiformes > Ceratodontidae > Neoceratodus > Neoceratodus forsteri. The sequence goes on along the minus strand of CM057456.1, from coordinate 1,377,895,194 downwards.
AAAACACCCTCTAGAGGCTTAAGACCACCACCTGGTTGCCTGGTATCACCAAAGATGTCAAACAATACATAGATAACTGCCTTGTTTGTGCACAAAACAACCCCATCCCTACTAAACAAAATGCCAAACTTTTACCACAATGACACTCTGGCTCGTGGCATTTCATACAAATTGATTTTATTGGTCCCTTAACCAATACCAGCAGAAATAACAAGTATGCTCTTGTAGTAACTGACCTCTTCTCCAAGTGGGTTGAAGCTTTCCCCACTAAAACATGCACCGCAAACACCACTTCCAAAATCCTGGTGGAACAAATTTTCTCCAGGTGGGGCCTATCTCTTAAGGTAGACTCTGACAAAGGAACCAGTTTTGCAGGTGAGTTAATGAAATAATCTCTTGAACTCCTTGGAGTTCAACAAAAGTTCCACATACCCTACCACCCCCAATCTTTAGGTCAAGTAGAGAGAGCCAACAGACGGATTAAGCAAATGCTTTCCAAATTTATTGAGGACAATCCCAAAACTTGGGATTCCCTATGGCCATTACTCCTTATGGTAATTATGGGCACACCCTCAGCCACCACCAGGCTCACTCCCTTTGAGGTGATGACTGGGAGACATATGAGATTACCTAAACACTTGTTATTTGACTTGTACACTCCAACTGCAGACCATGTGTCCATTGATCAATATGTGGAAAAACTCAGAAAAGACCTCATACACACATTTGTATGCTGCTAACTGCATGGGTAAGGCCCAGCAACAATCCAAAATACAGTTTGACAAGCACGCACAAGAAGTGGATTGGCAGAATGGAGATCAGATAATGGCACTCCGATTTGCACATCCCACCCATTCCTTCTCCAATAAATGGGAAGGCCCCTACCCCATTGTCATCAAGCTCAATCTGGCAGTCTATCAAGTTAGACTCCTGCACGATAATAAACTGACTGACAAATAGTTACATGCAAACGAGCTGAAACTGCATAAAGGAGTTTAAATTACTTTTCCTCACCCCTTTGGGTGGAATAGTACTGATTTACTAATGTCTGATTTTCCTTTTCAGATACACTGACAAGATGGCTATCTTGTTCCACTATCTCCTCATCTCAGGAGTTATCCCCTGCATCCAAGGCACGGTACCGAACCTCCTACCACGCCTTGATCATCTAGCATCTCCTTCAAAGGGAGTCTCCATCAATATACCTGATAGTCTGATTACTGTCCAGGAAGATTCAGATGCTTACCTCACTGCCTCGGTTGTCACTCCTGATAAATCAACCCTACAAATTGAAGGGCAAACCACATCACAAGGACAAATTCTCCCTGTGGCCAAAGTCTCCAAAGGAACTTTCCAGGGTTGGCCCAATACTAAATTATCCCCAAATGGTTCTCTGTCCTTACTACAAACTGCTCTTAGACATTCTGGTTTATACAATATTACTGCCTTAATTGATCCTACGTATTGTAATTCTTTGTCTAAGGATACTGCTCAAAAATTTTGTGCTGTACACCACATGACTTCTGCAGCCATGTATCTCTCTGTGTTACCACCCACTGATAAACAGCTTTTGGAATGTCCAAAGCACAACCCTGGTCCTCACAATGGTCTAACAGCTACTGCCCTCCCTGGTTCATTGATTAATTATCTACAGTTTATGCACATACCTGTATTGTTTAATCTTACTTACTGGAATATGAAAGAATTAGGTATGTGTCACAATACTAATACGTCAGCATTTTATAGTATGTTATTGCTTGATAGTTTAGCTGCATTTCAGATACATACCCAAGACCCTATTGCCAGGGTCCATACTACTGAACATAGACGCAACTTCAGGAGAAAACCCAATCCTGATGATCAAAGTCATAAATGTAATACACGTGAAGTTGACACTTCTGATGTCACAGGTGCAACAGGTACTGTCACAGGTATCTTTGGTACAGCTATGTCTATTTGGAATAAAGCAGACATTGCTGCTATCAAATCTCATTCTGCCAAATTTCAAACTGGTTTGGTCAGTAATATACTACCCCCATTATTGCATGGTGTGGATGGCCTTAGTCAGAAAGAAAGGTATACTGTATACAATATGCACGACATTGCTAAGGCATTCACAGACTCTAAAGACAAGATTAACGTTCTCATTGCGCAGAATAACAATGAAGCAGATAAACAATACATTGCTAGAGAAATTCTCTGCTCTGCCTATGGCTCATACATTATCTCTACTATTAACAATCTCTTCTGTGATCTAGAATCTGGAAGAATCCCTGATATCATACATGATAGATGTATTTCCAACTGGTATTGTCCACGATGTAAAACCCCTAGCTGTACTGCTATGCGTATGCAACAATCTCTAACCATTCCTCTTTTTACAGCTAGAAGCCTGGGTTTTGTGACCAGACACCCTAACACTGGTCCATGTTTCACTGCTAAGAAATGTTCCATAAGAGATGCAATGTTTGTTTCTTTTACTGTCTCTTTACCACGCTTTGATCTCACTACAGCCTTGTTTGACAAGCTTGCACTGGTATGCTCCATTGGGCACCTTGATGAAAACATCTACAGAGAATGCCTGGATCTGCCACCTCTACTTATTTTCCATCCTTTCCTGGATGTCAGGGTCACTCCACACACAGACTGCTGTGCAAAGAAGCAATATATTTACTTGTGTCGATGTGATGTATTTGATGTTATTCAACCTGTATGTGGTTATTCTCCAGATAGCATTGATTGGACTTTTTCCATGGATGATGGCATCAGCACAAATGGCACAGATTTCTCAGACTCAACATTGGCTCTGGATACACTCTACCGCTCATATCATGAGGAAGTTCATCGCCTGCCAACACGGATTTCCAAGATGACCTACACCTGCCCAGTACAGTTGCAAAAGTGGAGACTTCCTACTGTTCATTCTCAGTATAATTCTGATGGGGAGTATTGTGTGGTAACTAATTTCAAAAGCTATACTTATGGATCTGAAACATGTGTTATTGATTACCCCAATTTCTGTTTTGTCCCTCACCAGAAAACTGTTATTGGACATACCGTTATAACCCCTGTCCCCCTCATCGATGCAGACATCATTGATGGTAACCCCGATTATCTGCTTACACTTTCTGAATATTTACCATATTTTAATGTACACATAGATCCACTTACACTTACATTAAAATCACTTTTGGAAAGAAAAGATACACATCTCATCCACATCAGCAATAATATGACCAAGGCCAATGAAGCTATCCTTTCATTAATTAATGATGGTGATATGAATGATGCATTGACTAACACCTGGTTAGAAATTACTTTTTAAAGGTTTTGCTATTATACAAGCATTTTTAATATTTTTCTTGATTATTATGCTAAGCTGCCTATGACGCACACTGCACCAACACTGTGAGCTGCTCAATTTCCTTTACAAAGCTCACGCGTCAGGTTTGTAATCGACCACTGCTCCCTGACCTTTCCCTAGATTTGCCTGTGTTGCCCTTGGAGGCAACAAAGGGGGGAATGTTGCATGAGGTCCCTGCACCCTTATTGGTACCCTCAGAGGTACACCGTAGACAGCTAGTGTTTAGACATATGTTATACTAACATATAGGGCTAAGGGCATCTACCGTATAAGAGTAGATGTCAGGATACGTACACATATTATTCTAATACACTTTGCTTGCTAATACATATATACTCTTTTATGTATTTTCTGTGTATTTCTTACTTATAAGATGTTAGGACACCTGTGTCCTTGGAATAATTATAATATGTAAGTCGGCATTGCCACCTTTCGGTGATTTGTACTACTACTCTGAGTTATGTAAGACTCTGTATAAGAACTTTTTTGTTTCATAAACTGATGACTACTACAAAATTGTATAATGTTATTTTGGTCTGTGGTGCCTCCTCTAATTTAGCCAATAGGGCTCATCTTTGTAACTAGAAATATTTCTATCTTACAGTAACCATAGTAATTATCATAGGTATATAATGTGATACACTAAGTCTTGTACCTTGGAGATCCCAAGAGACACAAAGAAACCTCGAGGTATAGGGAACGCTTAGCACTGGCTCCCGGTTCGTATTGGTAAGAACTGCTTAGGGCAACTGGGATTTTATCCTTTTTGGTAGTAATAAACACGTTTATTACTCTAATGTAATGTTTCTGTGATTACTTGCATTCCCAATATTGCCATGAACCAGAAAGTGAGGTTTAGGCCTCTTGACAATAGAGAGAAGCCATGTAGACAAAGGAGCAGGATTTATTAACTTAGATAAAAACATGCTTCTGCTATCTGGAGCCACAATGCCCCATCATGACATAACAGTCCTCCGCCATTGGAATGACAGGAAGGTCAAGAGTTGAGCACTATGAGACCAAACAGCAACTATAATGTTGATAGGGTCAACCCCCCTCCCCCCCAAAATAGAGCCAATTGAAATGCTGAAGTTTCAGTATGGTAGAAGTCAGATACAGACTGCTGACGGTTTGGTAAAAATATGGTCAGAAATGGACCGGAAGGCTTTTGGTAAAAGTATTGTTTGGTAAAATTCTGAGGCTGTAGATATGGTAGCAGTTTAGTGATGAGGAGGCTAGGTAAAGCCAGTGGCCTAAGAGAAGCAGGAATCTATGCTGAAATAGCAACATATGAGCCTGGATAACACAAACACAGGGGGCCAGATATTCAAACTGTGCCCAAAATGTGCGCAATAGCAGGAGCAAGCACAAGTCAATTGCGCACATGCACAACAGATGTGATATTCAAACATGGAGCAAGTCAAATTGCGCAAACAGCCAACGTCTGAATATTGCACAACCTGCGCTATAGCGCAACCAGGAAGGGGAAGCTGAGCAGATATGATGTGCCATAGCGCAACAAGGCCAGCCCAGCTGAGCAGTACAGAGGCACCATAGCGCAAGCAGAGAGCCCCCTGGCAGCAGAGCAATGGAACTGCACAACCAGGGAGGTAGGCAGGGACCCACCACCCATGCCACAGATAGGCACAGAAACACACTGCAGAACAAATAATACACCCCTACACCCTAAGCACAGCATCACTGGTGGAGGGATGGAGTATCCACCGGCCCATGGGGACAAGCCAACAAAGCACAGCTGGGCCATGGTGTCCCAGCACACCCACTGGCAAGCTGAGACTGCCACACAAAGGAGGCGGACAACCCAAGTGCACAACAGCACTCCCCTGTGCACAGTACACCCTGCACTGATACCCCAAGACACCACCCATGAGCAGTGACTGTCACCATCACTGCAGGAATCCCCATGCCCCCCTGCCACAATGCAACCTTGTGTACCACAGAACCATACAAGCCAGACCCACCAGGAGCACCCAGCGGTGTGTGGCAGCACACGGCCAGACCAGCTGAAAGTCACTACCACACCAGGGACACCTCCCCACGCACACACACACACATTCCCAGGACAATACCACCCCAGATTCCATGCACACCACTGCAACTGAGCACCCATAGCCAGCTGCAAATTAGAGACCACCACAGTATTCATATCAAAACAGATTTATAGAAAGAAAATATGAACAGGAACACACAACTATTTACAGCTATTTACAAGAAAGGGGTGGGGATATGGGTACAAGGTAGGGGTGGGTAAGGGGCAGGGGTGAAGAACTGGATGAGGGAAGGCAGGGTGTAAGGGATGTGTAAAGGGGGTAGGTGTGGGGCAGCTACTTCCCACCAGGCCACACATCAGCAGGCTGCCTCTGGTCCCGGGTTCTCCTCTGATGCCTCACTCTCCTCCGGTGCATCTCTCTCAGTATGCCCAGGGACTCCAGTGACACTTCCAGCAGGCGGTGGACAGCCTGCTTGATCCTCCTCAGGACCCAGACACCTAGGACAAGGGAACAGAATCAATGGCTGTGACTGTCCACAACCCTGAAGCCCACCCAACATGCATGGCATACAGCCAAGTGCCCCACCCCTATGATGGACTGCACCCACCCACAGTGACCGTGCACAAGACAAGCCCAACCAGGCAGCAACAGCCAAGTGTGCCACTGCACACACACTCCACCCATGACCAGCACAGCACAACCAAGGCTGTACAGTGACGTGGCTACATGGTGGGAAATTAGTGCCACAGCCATGTGCCCAGTGCATGCATGGACCACCAGTGACACACTCCCAGACATGCAGTGCCACTGGACAGTGCTGACTGTCACATGTCACGTGCATGGCAGTGTTGTCCATGGATGGTGGCCATGCTCTGCCCCCCCACAGCATGCAATAGCATCCATGATGTAATGACACTCACCCTCATCAAGCCGCTGCTGCTGCAGCTGCTGCTGCTGTGGTCCAACACCACCACCACCTCAGCCAGCCACCTCTGCAACCCCTCTCCGTGCCTCATCCTGGGCCCGCCTCCGCTCCTCCATGCCTGTGGGAAACAAAAGGTGAGAAACACATCAGTGAAATCCCAAAGCAGCCAGCCCCCTGCCCCAATGAGTGTGCCTGCCCACACAGCCAGACCCATACATCACACACCTGCAAACACCGCCACAGCCAACCATAGACCAACCCTCCCCAATGTGCTGGTCACACTACACAGTGTTACCCATCTGGACAATACAGGTGCATAGATGGCTCACCCACCTGGCTTAGGCACCACGCCCCTCCTGGCATGTGACCGTAGGCACACCAGCAGTGCCCACTCCCTCCTGTGCAGGTCACTGTACCGGTGCCTGCACTACTCAGCTGTTCTCCACCACCCAGTGGCCTGCTCAAGATCAGTGGCCACCTGCTGCCACACATGGGTGCGGGCCACATTCAGGGGGTTCCTCCCCAAACAGTGGCCCATGGTGAGGCTCCACCACAGCCACCAGGTAGGCCACCTCTAAAGCACTCCACTGTGGAGCTCTCCTGTGTGCCATCCCTGCAGGTATATAGTAGGCAATATGGCACTCCGCAGTGCGGCAACCCCACGTGGAAATGTTGCTCAATACAACTCCAGCAGTCCCTATCGCGCTGTTACCGAACAGCGCGATAGAGCTGCAGACATGCCATATGTACAGCGCCAAGGGGCAAAGGTCAGGCACAAGGTCATGGATCTCTGGCGCAAGGCCATGCACAGTGCCATCAGACATCTACACGTCCAGCACGATCGGTCGCCTGCGTGCCATTGCCACAGTGGACTATTACGCAGTTGTGCCACAGTGCCATGTGGTGACCGGCACTGTAGCGCCACTGGCACAATGGTGGCCGTGTCCTGAATTGCCGATCATGCACAGCACGTCATCAGCACAGCAGACACCTGCGTAAGCTACCTGGTCATGTGCAGTGCGGTGTACTATGCAGTCACAGAACTGCGCCATTGGCTCAGCCGTCTCAACCGTATTGCGCAAAGCGCAACAGTGCGATATTCAGCAGTCATATGCAAATCATCCGATCAGCCATTCAATGGTGCAGTGGCGTGATTTGCATCTCATTAAAGTTGCTCCACTCCTAATTTGCATGCATTGCGCTATAAATATGCGACATTGATCTGCAGTGGCCATATTCAGTTACTGCAGCTGATAGGCGAGTTGCATGCATTTTGCTGTTCTGGACCATGGCCCCAGAGAAGCTGTGTACTGCACAGTCACAGGTGACCACTCTCACCCATACAGGCCGTGACATGACCGAGCGAAGACTGGGTGAGGAGGATGATGGTGGGTGGAAGAGGAGGCCCAACTTTACCAAGGCGGAGACAGAGGCACTGCTTGAGGCATACCTGGCTCAGGAGCCACTCCTCTGTGGATGGCGGGGCACCCCTCAGGCCTGAGCTGATGCATGGGAGGGGGTGGCACGTGCCGTCAACCTGCAGGGTAGCCACCAGCGCTCCGTGCAGGAGTGTAAAAAGAAGATGGGGCCCAACAGGAGGAGGGTGAAGGAGAAGGTTGCAGCCATCAGGGTGGCACGTGCTGCTACAGGTGGTGGACAGCCGGAGGTGGTGCAGCTGACCCCGTCGGAGGACATGCTCGCTGCAAGCATGCAGTGCAGTGCCATTGAAAGTGTGCCTGAAGGTGGCTTCCAGACAGGTGGTAGCCCATCACTGCATGGTATGTCATGTTGGGGGGGAAGGTAGTTCACATGCACTAACATGTCTTTCCTTTCTGTTACAGATCCTGTGCGACTGCAGGGGTCAGCAGTGGAGGGCCTGTCCACTGCGGACAGCCACCCGGTGTTGGAGGAGGGCCCATCCACCTCCGCAGATTGCCGGCGTGCACTGCGGCAGTGTGCACGGCCATCTGCCTTCACAGATGTTGAGACAGGTGTGGGGAGTGCCCTTCCTGTGTCCCAGCGATCTGGCATGCAAGCATGCCAGCACACTGTGGCTGTGGCTGTGGCACAGACCTGCACCATCGATGATGCACCGACCACTATGGGCATTGACATGTGTGTGTCACAGGATGGACACACAGCAGGCCAGCACATGCCCATGGATCTAGCTGGTTCTGACGTGTGTGCCAGCATGACAGCACAGTCCCAGGCTGTGCCTGTCAGCACTGGTGGGGCAGCACCGGTGGCTGTGCAGGTCACTGGCACTGTTGCGGCCACAGCAGGGGAACCACTGATCCTGTGGGCACAGTAGGCAGAGGGGCAGCAGCAGCAGTCACCCACCAGGACTGGGAGTACAGGGCTCAGCGGTGTTAGAGGTGCACCGCCTGTGGACATGCCCATATCTGGTCCTGGTGAGTAGCACCCACCCTCAAGGGGTGCTGTACATCAGGCCCTTCCAGACCCTGAGGGACAGGTTGCCAATGTGGCAGACGACCTCTTTGATGAGCACACCCGCCTGCTGCAGGCATCAGTACAGCAGCAGATGCGGGTTGCATCATCCGTGGAGGCACTGTGTGTGTGGCTCTGGAGTGGCACAGCAGGGACAACGAGAGGATCCTGTCCCGGATTGACCATATGCGGGTGGATGTGACCGCTGCCATTGACAGGCTGACGCAGGCAGTGGTCAGTGCCGTGGCCACATTGGGTACACAGTCAGGTGCCCCTGTGCCGCTCACAATGCGCAGTATGCTGTCCACTCCCTGTTCCTGGCATTGTACGACACCCACCCTATTGATGCCAGGTTCAGCTGTGGGCATCCCGAGCACCTCTGGTGCAGGTATGTTCGGTATGCTGCAGACCCCCTGTGCGGACAAGGTCGCGCTCACACAGTGGGACTCCTGGTGGTCCATTGGTACCACCCCAAGTGGCCCATGCTCAGCCTGCCAGTGCTGCTGGGTCTCGGTGGGGCTGCCCACACATCCGAGGTGGCCGTGGCACTGTGCCACATGACTGACCTGTCTCCCAGTGCGGGCCCTGTCTGGTGCTGCCCTGTGTGCAATGTGTGTTATGGTGGGCAGTGCACCAGTGGGTGCCCTGCCCTACACACTGACACACGGACCACCTGCACACCCTCTCGACTGCTGTCCACAGGTGCGTATGCATGATGATGCCTGCATTGTACTGTACACCAAGGTGCAAGGGTGCCCAGCATCTGACACACGTACATGGACAGTACAGGTGGTGGAGGTGGCCTGTGGATGTGTGTGTTTCACATGTCTGTTCCTGCTCTGCTGTGCACCTGCCTCTGTGCACTTTGTGCCTGGTGTGTGTGTGTGTGTGTGTGTGTGTGTGTCTGTCCATGTGGCATGTGACTGTTCACCCCTCCCTGGTTGTGTGTTTGTGCTCCTGTACCCTTCCACTCCCCTCGCCGTCATGCATCCCTGGTGTGTTACCCTGTGTGTATGTGGGTTGCGCCCTGGACAGTGTTAGTTGCACATGGCCCCATGACTTACCTGTGTTGTGCAAAGTGCTCCTCTGTGATGGTGTCCCGGTGCAGCTGGGCCAGCCGGATCAGTCGGGGGTCACGCCGTCCTAGGTGGGGGGCTGGTCATCCCCATCATCACCGGCGTCACCAGCATCCCCATCGCTGTCCCCCTCCTCGACCTGTATGGCTATCCAACAGTCTTTGGTCATGCTGTGCAGGATACAGCAGGCCAGGAATATCCCACAGGCCTTTGAGGGGCTGTACTGTAGGGCACCGCCGGAGGTGTCTAGGTATTGGAAGTGTGCCTTCAGCATCCCAAACACCCGCTCGATGATGTTGCATGTGGCGGCATGTGCCTCATTGAAGCATTGCTGCGATGGGGTCGTGGGGCACCGGTAGGGTGTGAGCAGCCAGGGACGGAGTGGGTATCCACTGTCACCTGTGTGGAGATAGTGGAGGTTAGTGTCATGTTCAGGCCCATATTGCACCTAGCCCTGTGTGCCACTACCATGGCACCTGTGGCTTACCCACCCTTGCCCCTACTTTGCCAATCCTACATGCATACTCACCCACTAGATGTCCTGTGGGGATGTCCCCACTCTCGAATCGGTGGCACAGTGCAGACTGGTAACATATGAATGAATCGTATGCTCCGCCAGGGTGTGTGGCACAGACATTGATGATGCGCCCACTGGCATCACACACCACCTGGCAGTTGACACTGGAGAACCCCTTCTGATTGCGATATCCGGCCCCATCGGGGCCAGGTGGCATGCGAATGGCCACATGGGTGCAGTCTATTGCCTCCTAGCATGCCAGGCATACGTGCTACCCTGTGGAACTCCTGTATGTTTGCTGTACGCTCTGCCGCGGTGCTGGGGAAATGGATGTACTCCGCAGCATGTGGCAGCAGTGCGCTGAGGAATGGGTGAGGATGCATGATGTGGCCAATTGTGTTATGCCTGTGGTGTCCCCTGTTGGCCTCTGGAAGGTACCCATGGCAAGCAAGCACATGCAGGCTGTTACCTTTGTCTCCACTGACAGAGCGTGACTCCATCATGTGGGTGCCAGCATCACATCACTGCACAGCTCACAGAGCCGCCTCAGTATTGCCCTGTTCAGGTGGTACCGGCCCACAATCTCTACATCTGAATACAGCTCAAAGCTGATGTGGGCACGGTACTGCCTGTTGGGGGTGTACCGCCGACAGGCTCTTCCACGGCCATGTCCCCCTGCAGCATGCCTTCTCACCCCCCTCATTACAGCTTCCATGTGGAAGCTGGCACTGTCCATCTCCCTGGCTTGTGTCCCCCCCCGGCTGTTGTTGATCTGTTCACCCCGCTGTCCTGACTGCTACCTCCACTGCACCAGGTACACCTACTGGCCTCTGCACTCTGTGGCCCCACACACCTTCAGCTGCCCCTATTCTGTCCTCACCACTCCCTGTCCTGCACTGGTTACTGCTGTGGCCTGCTCTGTCTGGCTGCCTCATGTGCATTCCCTGTCATGTTCTTGAGCTTCTTCCTTGAGCCTTTTTATTTTGGCTCATTTCCGTCATGGTGCAACTTCTGCCTGATCCACTGTTGCGCATTGCGCAAGCCTTTGAATATCGCATTGTGCACTTTATGCATGGTTCCACCCCCTTCGGTTGAGCATACCTTCATTTGCATTGCGCTGTTGCTCAGCATGTTTTCTGTGGCGCAACTGCCTCCTGCTGAATATCACACTATGGCGCAATTTTGGACTTGCGCTGGAGCAACCCTTTTGAATATCTGGCCCAGGGAGTGCAGGGATCAAGTACTGAGCGAGTAAAAGCAAAGCTGCAGTACAATGAGCCAGTACTGAGAGTGGTAGGTGTAAACAATTAAGGTCATGAGCATAGGAACTGCATGGAAACAGAAATTGGAAAAAAAGCACACAGGTAAGAAGTACAGATAAAAGAGAGATTGTATGAACATAAAGCAAACAAGGGGTGCTAGAACTAAAAGCTTCAAAAGCAAACAAAGAAAACAAAACAAACACAAGCACAGGAGCAGAAGGGGGAAACAAACTACTGAGACAGAAGCAATACAGACTGCAGCCAGAGGCAAAATACTGACCCAGAAGCAGAAGTATACAAGCCAGGCATAGACTGCACTTGCGGCCGCAAAGAAAAACGCTTCTGAATGAAGCAGGAAGGAAGGGTTCAAATAGGTCATGCGGGGGGGCATGGCTGTTGCTTCAGCCATTGAACTACAGGTTTACAGCCTTTCAAAAAAAAAAGCATCACTTAAAGGTGATAGGAAGCCGTTTTTACACCTTTATATGCCCTCCACTTGTCTCTTTAGTGTCTAATCAATATTCTGATATGTTTTTCACCTTTGTTAAGATAATTAATTTTGTTGCTTTTACCATGAATCCCTCTCTCCTCAGCAGTTGTTGCTCTCTCTCATTTCATACTGCCTGAACATTCTATGTCAGCAGTAATGCTATTCCAGGCCATTGAGATGGATAACAAAGAATGGTGTTATTGATGTCTCGGAATGTCTAAGGACTATGAAAAGACAGAGACGAAGCTAGTGAGGAGAATGGCCCTCTATGTAGATCAGAGGTCACTTCAAAGCTAGATTATTTATTGGCCACAGATTGGCTAATGCATATCAGAATACGTAACTGGCATTAGAAGAAAGATGGAAGAGCAGTTTACTATGTTAAAATTATTTCCTATCTCCTTTAAGGGATCACATGTGGTCAACAGTACTATAAAACAACAATTCTGAACAACTAGTAGAAAACTTTTTTCAAAAAGTATCATGAAGTTGTGTCCTGTATTTTAAATAGCCTGTATGTGATGCCTTCGCTAAGGAAAAATATTAGTATCCTACATACCTTCAGAGTGATCTCCTATATGTCTGAGGGTCAGAAAACTTGGATTTAAACTGAATTTCAAAACAGCACCTTGCCAAACTGCCTTTTGTAACCTTGTTTGAATGCATAGTCAGTTGTGGCATTTAAAACAAACTCTGGTCAGAGCCACAATGGCTGCTACTGCAGTAGTACTCAATTAATGTGCAGACACATGTCCACAAGCTTAGTGTGCCCTGATTCAATTCACAAGAATGCCTCGGCATTTTCGAGGATAGGGACTTGGACAGTAAATGGGAAAAGAGATGTCCCTGACCGCAACAGGTTATATTGCCATACACATACAGTAAGCAGTTCCACAAATTAAGAGCGACCATGGGGAAAAAGCAGGGTACAGAGTGCTTGTGTCTGGGTACATGGGTGGATTTAAATCCAGCCTATGTTGGCTGTTATGCATCACTTCTGAGGGATAGCAGATTTAAACGGGCCATGTGTCCTATGTGGCATTGGTTTGGATTTCTTTCGATGCATAGGGGAGTTAGGCAGTGCACTGCTGGAAGACAGAAAGGGGGCAGCACGTTTGTGAGAAGAAAAATCTCCACTAGTGCTGTGATCATTTGTTTGGAGTCATTTGGGTGGTTTGTCTAGCGAGAGCAGCAGGAAGTGGATGTCACGAATGTTCCCTCATTGAGCAGCACAGCCTCCACTTAGCAGTGCTTGTTTGTGAATACATACAACAAAAAAGTGCCTTCTGACATCCTTTTTCTTCCCGTTTTCTCTAGTGTTTATATTTATTGCAGCAATGAAGAGAATGTGTTCACTGCTAAAAATAAAAACACATTTGGTGGTGTACTTTCTGTTCAGATACCACTGTCCAGAGAAGCAGCATTTTCAAAATATGAATAGATGGAAGAATTGATTTTATTTTATTTATTATAGCCCCCCACAACAAACAAGATAGTGCTATTTGTTTCAATAGTGTGCACTGTTTCTGTTGTGGTCGGTGTTTTTTTCCCCCCGACCTTATTTCAGTGCATAGCGTTTTGTCTGCGACATTGAGTTTTTCACTGTTTCGTCTGTGACATTATGTCCCTGTGTGAGTTTTAGGCCCTGGTACAGCACTGAGATGGCTTTGGTCAGGGTGCCACATGATCTCTTCATGGTGTGGGACTGAAGGCAATGTTATCATCTTGGTGCTTTTGGACCAGTCTTCAGCTTTTGACACGGTTGATCACGGGGTGCTGTTGGATCGCCTATGGAACTATGTGGGTGCCACTGATGCAGTTTTGCATTGGTTCAGCTCATATTTTACAGTGAGATTGCAGCCCATAGTCCTTGGGAATATTTCCTTGGGACCTTTCACGCTGTCTTGTGGTATTCCGTATGGTTCCATTCTGGGCCCCATGTTGTTCTCCGCTTATATGCTGCCACCTGGGGAGATCATTTGGAGGTAAAATGCTGTTTTTTTCTGCTATGTGGATGACCCAGTTGTATCTGTCTTGTGCCCCAGATGACCTTTCCACCTCAGTTATGCTGTGCCAGTGTTTGGCTGAGATAAACTACTGGATGTCTGCAAATTGACCATGTCTTAACCCTGGCAAGACAGAGGTTATGCAAGCCTGGCAAGACTGAGGTCATGCAAGCCTGGCTGAGGGGGTGTTTCCATGGATGGGAGGTTGCTTGCCCCAATTGTTGGTGGGCAGCCCCTGTCAGTGGAGAGTGTGGTAAGAGGTTTTGGCATTTTTTTTGATGATTGACTGACCTTCGAACAACAGGGGTCATCAGTCACCAGTCCAGTTTCTTTCATCACCAGGATGCAGCCATTCCTGACACTTGATGTCCTGACTACAGTCATCCATGTTTTCATCACCAACAGACTTGATTACTGCAATACTTTATACTTAGGGTTGTCTGGAGGATTGATGCATCAACTGCAGCTAGTTCAGAATGCTGTAGCCAGGATGTTTGCAGGTACCTTTTTGCGGGACATCACTCCTGTTCTGCATATTCTGCATTGGCTGCCTGTGAGTTTGTACATCATCTTCAAGATCTGCTTGTTGACTTACAAGGCTCTATGTGGTTTGAGACCTGACTACCTTAAAACAAAACAAAAAAAAAACTTTTTTAAGCACCTTTCAAAATATCAAGGCATTTTACAATTAAAACATAATTTCATAATAAAACAAACACAATAATAAATAACACAGCAAATCCTTCCAACAATGAGCCATTGATAAGCCTATCGCCACAAAAAAGTTTTAAATGCCTGTTTAAATCCCCACAGTCGTGCACTCCTGAAGCTGACGGGGTAGAGAATTCCATAGGGTAGGGGCCACAAACATAAATGCATGGGCCCCAGAAGATTTCAGAGTCACCCTTGTAACCTCCAGCAACCCCATGTCAGCCGAACGGAGCTGTTGCACAGGGCTGTAAGGGACCAGGAGCTCTTTCAAATAGTCAGGACCAAGTCCGTATAGGGCTTTATAAGTCAGTAAACCAACTTTAAAGGTGATCCGCCACTGAATCGGCAGCCAGTGCAGATCGCGCAGCACCGGAGTAATATGCGAAGCCCAAGAAGATCCTGTCAATGATTGTGCCGCAGTGTTCTGCACTAGTTGCAAGCGGTGGATATCAACTCCAGGAAACACTAAGTATAGGGGGTTGCAATAGTCAAGGCCTGAGGTCACAAAGGCATGGACCAACACAGGCAGATCACAGAACGGAACACGGTGCTTGACCCTGTCAATGTTCCTAAGATGATAAAAGGCAGACTTGACAACTGCCAACACCTGAGATCGAAGGGTCAGACCATCATCAAGCACCACTCCCAGGTCACGCACCCATCCAGAGGTAAGAATCTGGGAGCCCCCAGAAAAAGTCCAGAGGGCTTACCAGCCCTCAACCCCTCTATCTGGCAACATGGATCCACAACCAACACCTCAGTCTTTCCTGTGTTCAGCTTTAGCCACCTTGAATTCATCCAGTGCAGGATCTCAGCGAGGCAGTATTAAATACTGAGACAGCACTATCCTGGTCATGTGCAAAAGACAGGTAGAGCTGGGTATCATAAGCATAGCAGTGAAACCTCAGCCCATACCATCTTACAATGTCTCCAAGGGGCAGCATATACACTGCAAACAACATGGGGGACAGCAACAAGCCCTGAAGAACCCCACATGACAGAAGCAGTGACTCGGAAGAAAAAATCCCAGACACAACTCTCTGTGTTCTGCCTGTGAGAAAAGATGTAAACCACCTGAGGACCATACATGTCAGTCCACAGATGAACCTCAGACACTCGAGCAGCACCCCATGGTCCACAGTGTCAAAGGCTGAGGAGAGATCAAGGAGCACCAGAATGGAACAGTTTCTTCTATCTCTCACCATCAGAACATCATTGAGCACCCGAACCAGCGAAATCTCAGTACTGTGCCTCTTTCGAAAACCGGACTGGAGAGGTTCATAGATATTATGGATGGTCTAGTGGTTCTCCAGTTGAATCGTGACTACTTTCTCAATAACCTTCCCTATAAAGGGAAGGTTTGAGATAGGTCTGTAGTTTGCTAGAATGTCAGGGTCCAAAGAAGCTTTCTTCAGTAGGGGTGTTACCACGGCCTCCTTCAGGGAGCTTGGAAACTCACCTGATTCCAAGGAGCACTGGACTATCTGAGCCAGGACTGGGCCAATGATATCACAACAACCCATAACCAGGGGAGTAGGGCCCGGATCCAGACTACAGCACATAGGGCGCATACACTGGACAATCAGCATAATATCCACAAACTCTGGCAGGTCAAAGGTATTCCAGGAAACACAAGGTGCACTGACCGGCACCGACCAACAGCATCCCCCACAAAATGAGTCAGGAGGATCTCTGACCTGATGTCGGTCACCTTATTCGCAAAAAATTGAGCAAGCTCATCGCATTCCATTTGCGAAAAAACTCTTTGGAGCTGCAGACAGGCTGGGTTGCACAACCTGTCCACAGTTTGGAAGAGTTGAGCTGGTCGATTTTGAGCGACAGCAATCTCCCTGGACAGGAACTCTGCCTTCTTACTGGGAATCGCTAATTGGTAGGCCTGCTAATGCTCTACCAGTCTAAGGTGGTCAGCCTCCAGGGCAGATTTCTGTCAGCACCATTTTAACCTTCGTCCTAATCACCGCAACTCTCTCAAAGACCCATTAAACCAAGGGGCCCAAGGGCGAAGTGGGAGAGAACAAACACAGACAGGAGCAATCAAGTCCAGGGCCAAGGAGATGGCCTTATTATAGGCCAAGATCAAGGACTCTGGACTCGAGCTAGACTCAGGAAACTCCGAGAGGTCAATCACCACGGCTAGGCCTTCAGAGCTCACATCCCGTAAAGGGCGGTAACTGACCATCTCCACAGGGGCAGGCCTATGAAGTGGACTGCAAAAGTTAAACCTCACAGTGTAATGATCGGACCAACTGACAGGTTCCGTCCCCAGATCGGAGGCCTCAATCCCCAGGAGGAACACCAAATCCAAAGAGTGACCATGATTATGAGTAGCAGAGGTAACAACCTGTGTGAAGTCCAGAGATGTCATCAACTGGAGGAAGTGCTGTCCAAAAGGCGAGAGTTCATCATCAACCCAGGCGTTGAAATCACCCAGAACCATCAGTCTGGGCAACTCCAGCACCATGTCGTCGGCGAAGTCTGCCACTTCCTGCAGGAATCACTTTTCGTCCCCAGGTGGACGGTAGATGAGAGCTATCCTACAACCCACACCTGCTACCACAGCACACTCAAAAGAATTTGGCCTCCTCAACTGGTAGACCTGTGAGGCCCAACTCGGTCTTAAAACAGACCGCTACTCACCGCCCTGTGATCCAATCTTGGGCAGTGTATCACCGAGCACCTGGACAGAATTGCCATTTCTAATGAAGGGCCAGCATTTTCATCCAGCTAGGTCTCAGTGATGCATGCCAGATTGGTTGTCCCAACAAGATCCACAATGATTGCGGTCTTGTTCTTAATATATCTGGCATTGCACAATACAGCTCGAGTTGGACGAGAATCGTGAGCCATCCCGGCTTCTTGCCCACCAAAAGAAGTGGTGCCCTTGGGTATAGGGACCAGACATGAGACGCTATGTTCCAGGCCCATTTTGCCCCAGGGCGTCTTCTAGACCTAACCACCCCATGTGAGAGATCCGCTCATTTGTCCTCTGATGTCCACATCCCCCGCCACCACCACCCTCCTACCCACAATACCCAGCACACTACAGCGCTGGTAGATAGAAAACACCAAAGGGGGGGAGAACAGATGGAGGACATGGAGAACGGAGGACAAATAGCGTTCGACCGGAGGAGAGAACATACATACCAGGACTGAAAATAAAATAAAAACCCACAAAAACAAATTAGACAACCGGTGCTAAAAACTGTAAAATATATAAGTAAAACAACGCAGTCGAGTCCAGAACAGTTCGGAGATCATAAAAGCCAGAAAATAAGATGACTAATAAATCCCTAATTCTACAACTATAAGCATAAAAAATAAGAATAAAGTCCAACAGAGAAATGAAGTTTCCAGTCCCCTATAGTCTTCTCACAGCCAGAGGAGACAGAAAGCCTGCAGGAACTCTCACTTCCTGGGTAAAGCAGATATTAGAACAACTTGATGATTTCTCTGACCCCTAAAACACTTTTCCTGTAGTAAAAACTTTATGAAAGTAACAGTTTGTCCAAAGTATTTTAACTGTCTCCAGACACTCTCACTGCCAGAGGTTAAAACCAGTAGTAGAATGAAAAGTCTGACCATAATTTGGAGAAGGGGGAAGTCCAAGGGAAATCCTCTTAAAGAGCTCCTGTTTCCCTATTGGCCTTTCCAGCCTCAGGGACATGCTTGTGGTGCCTCCTTCACTCCTTAGGGGATTGGACCTTGCCTTACAAAAGTGCAAACTCACTAGCAGTACCTTGGGACCTTGGGAGGATGGGTCTAGACCCTATTTTATAAAAGACAGAAATTGATTTCTAACTGGCAGCAATAATGTTCCACTTCATAAAAATGATATCCATAAGCCTGATTGATCAGTATGTAACTGTACCGGAATGGAAAGTGATCTGAAAAACTATACTTTGCATTGTGCTGTTTTTATGGGCAGCATTTTTTTACACTTCTTTTCAAAGAATTAGTGATCTGGAGTTTTAACTATGGCACAGTGTGTACACAGAACTTTGAGCATGATTCTTACAGCACAATAGCTCATGCTTAGCAATCTGTACATAAAGAGTGTGTACCCCCCCCCCCACCAGCTCCCTTATTTAACTAGAAGGGCACACCTCTCAGCATACCAAACACACAGGCTCTAGGGGCATGACAAAGAGACAAGGGTGTGGGTTACATACGAACCATCACCATTTACAGGAAAAGAAAATACACAAAAGGTACCAGAAAAACTGTGTCTGATTGCCCACCATAGACAAGATGGGACCAATGCAGACCACAACCAGGTGTGGCACAAAATACCTGGCACACACCTGGTGGGGCCAATGCATGGCCAACAACCCAGGTCCCAGGGAGAAAACATTTGCTCAGGGCTATACTAGGTTTGCACTTCTGGACAGGGGCACCCAAAGTAATTCCACAAGGGAAGCAATAACAAGAATGTCCATACCAGGTTGGCATTCTAGAGTGTGGCTTTATTCCAAAACACACATAGAAACAATACAAAGCAATGATAGACCCTCAAGGGTTATACACAGGGTAACTTCAGACATTTAGGGTACAGAACTTCACAAATTCCCATTTATCACAGGATAAGAAATTGAACTGTGGACTAACCACCAGAAGAACACACTTTTCCATTGACTAGGCACATCCAGCCAGTACTAGGACACTTTCCCATTGACTAGGCACATCCAGCCAGTACTAGGACACTTTCCTATTGACTAGGCACATCCGGCCAATACTAGGGCACTTTCCCGATGACTAGGCACATCTGGCCAGTACTAGGGCACTTTCCCATACTTCATAGGATGGATGTGGTACATGGACCACATAAAGCATTAAAGCTCAACACAGTACGATCTATATACAAGAGGCAACTGGAGAAAACCCCACTCACTGGGAAAGAATTGTTTCTTCAGGCATTGGCCACATTCACTGACAGAAACATAGATGCCCTTCAGAATTCGTAAAGGTAAACTGGTTACTCCAGATGGGGGGTCTCCCACCTTTTGATTCCATGTTTATACTCGGCCATTCATCTGGTAAAATACACCTCTCACACTGTAAAACTGTAGATGCTGTCTTGAAATGTATATCACACTTAACATATTACAAGGGACACCACAAGGGGTGTCAAAATTAAAGGTTCTGTACATCGACAGTCACATACTGGACTCCACTGTAGGTAGACAACTTTTAAGGAAAGGCTAAGGTGACAGCGCCCCTTTGTTAGAGAATCCACCTTTAAAACTGCATGTACTCCTGGGCAAACTGCAAACAAAAAACATTTTACTCACAGAAAGTTGTCATCAAAAGGCAGCTTCCAAAGTCCTGGGAGAATCAGGGGATTGCCCCTGAATCCTGGAGTCCTGCTCCATCCTCCCTGGGAGGAAGCACAGGAAAATCCAAAGAAACAGGTTTCCACCACTTCAATTGGCTGGCAAAGCTGTTCTCCACTAGGGTGAGAAACAAAATCGGACAGGAAAAACTGCAGCTCTATCTCAGAGCTGCTTGAGGAGCTACAGCTGCACTCTGCAGCCTCCTCCATGAACTCCACTACTAGACTTTTTGAACATTCTATCTCCCTCACTCACAGCACAAAGGATTGTGGCTTATGCAGCTGCAAGAGTACTGAATGACATCACCTTCTCAGCACTCCGCTGTGACTGACAGCAGAGAGGGAGACAGAGTGAAACCCATTTAACTGGCATTTCACCAGCTGCCTTCCCTGCGTATCACTAATTCTATCTGGGATTCTAGTAACCCCTGGGAACAAGGGGGTTATACATGACATAGAACTCCAAATTACCAATTCCATGATCGAAACTGTGCAGTATGTTGTCCATCAAAAGAAAACAATTGAAAACAGCATTTCAAATAAGTGTTTATTCATGTACAGTTAAATATGGCTCATTGGAGGGAAATGTTTCATTTCTGTTACTAAGGACATTACTTACCGTTGCCAGGTGGCACAATTTTTCTGTCCCCTTTAAGAAAAAGGCAAGACAGCAGTATCAAAACTGCCATCGCTCCAGGGCTGTACATCTATGCAGTACTGCTTTGCAAAGGTGTGCTTTGTTTTCCAGGTAGCTGCTTTACAAATGTCTAAAAGGGGGATTCTGGGGTCACATGATGCCTAAGAAGGAGTAGGACACGAGTAGTTGATCTCTGCCATCTGGCTGGTTTAAAGTAACCCTTTATTTCACTGAAACTTGTTACAACTCAGTGTATTTTGCATAGTAGGAGCTCTACAATCTACCAACTTGGGAAGTTGTGGCAATAAATCAAAAAGAGATGGATCCAGACCTTCCTCCACATTGCTTTGATATGCCGTCGGTCACAGACCCACCGCAGGAATCGGAGGTCAAGCTTCCTCGCCGTAGCAGTCCCCCACAGCAGGAAACTTCAGAGCTCTCTTCTGCTCATATCTACACAGAGCTCTCTTTGATCAAGGAAGCGCTACTGAAGCTTATCAACGAAGTTGCCAACATCAAACCGGCTATCACTCAGATATCTCGCCGGATGGCCGATACAGAGGTCAGAGTTGGCTCAGTAGAAAGGAAGCAGGAAGAGATGGAGCCCGAGGTCATCACTCTGAAACATTCGGTGGCTAAACTGCAAGAGCGTATTGACAATCTGGAAGGCAGGAATAGAAGAAACAATTTGGTTCTGCTCAGTCTACCGGAGGGAGAGGTGGGCTCCAACACCATTCAATTCCTGCAGAGTTTTCTCAAGCAGACAGTTGGGCCTTCGCCAAATGGCCTTGAATACATAATTGAACATGCTCATCACTCTCTCAGGGCCAAGCCTCCTTCGAAAGACCCTCCTCGCCCGATCATTTTTAAACTTTTTAATTTTTTGGACCACAAATTTATTGTAAGAGAAGCCAGTAAACTGTCAGCAATTCTATGGGTAGGCAAGAAACTGCGACTGGTGCCCGACCTGACCTTCAAAACCAGGCAAACTCGAGCTACCTTCTGACCCATCAAGACCAAACTATGGGTCACAGGGATCCGACACAGAATTTTGTATCCTGCCAAGCTGGAGGTTACCCTTTCGGATGGTCCTAAGCAATTTGATTCTGCAGAAGATGCCCTGAGACTGCTTCATAAGGCCCTTCTGGACCTGTTTCCTAAATGAGCAAGGCTAAGGTCTTAGGTGCTGGTCTTGCTTTGCTTAACTTTAGGACTCACTTTACCCTTTGGAGTTCCTTCACCTCAAGTTCGGTCAAGTTTTGGACAATAATTGATTGTTATTTAATTTTAAGTCTTCTACAGTTGTCCTCGAATTGGCTGACGTTTTGAAAGAGAGTGACTTTTTTTGATTATTTTAATGTTTGTCTTATGAGATCTATCACAAGCAGTGGGAGGAGTATACCCCTCATTCTCTTTCTGTTAGTGGATTTGTGTTAAATATTTGGGGAATCACAGGCATGTATCTTCATTGCTGTCATGTTAATAACCCCTTCTAGGTGGAGGGGCAACCTAGTTATTTAATCAAGCTTTCTTTAACAGGGGATAATTTATTTTTTTTAAATAAAATGATGTATGACCTTGTGCTGTTCAAAGTAACTTGTTTGGTGGGGGGGGGATTAGTGTCTTCGATAATACTTGCTGAGAACTGCCTTATGTTTTGATGTGGTAGATTGTAGTTTTAGTCACTAGATGGTATTGTTGTTATCATTTTAATAGCATTCTCCAGGTGCTTTTTTTACATTCACTGTAATGGGAATTCTGCCTAATTCTCAGGAGCCATTTAGTAGGTCTTGTCAATCATTGTCATACATAGTGGGGCTCTTATGTACTGTTTGTTTTGATTTGTTACAGTATATTACAATTGTGCATTTATTGTAATTTTAGAGATCCTAGTTATAGCACTTCTGACAGGATCTAGCCTAACATGTTTTTTTTTTTATTCTCTTATTTTTTCATTTAAGCTTCAAGTGGCTGGAATTATGCTAGTTTGCCTCACTATTTTCTATCCGGTCAGGGATTTTGTTAAATTCCACTATCAGGAGGCATTTATTTCTCCCCGTGCCAATAACATTTGGCATTAAGATTATTCCAGTTGGTGTTTTAGTAATCGAGGGGCGGTCAGTAGATCGCCTTCATTGGGCATTATGGTCCGTAACATGGGGAGTAGGCTAGGGCCTGGTTGAGAGTTGGGGGAGAAATTACTTGGGGTTTAGTTTTTTGAATTACTTTTTCTTCCTACCTTCAATTTTTTGGGGGTTTATTTTTGGGGGTGGGAGTGGGTGGGTTTAGCAGGCACAATTTTACACAGGTCTCTCACTGTTAACATTGCAGTCATGCTGCAATTATGGGTAACTTGATAAAATTTCTGTTAAGGGTGGAAGAGATAACACAAACAAATATATTGTTTTAAAACACTTAGCAAGGTATAACCCCATGATTGTATTTATTCAGGAGACTCACTTACCCCAGACCAATTAAAATATTTTCAGAAGGGTTGGGTGAGTCAAGTATTTGGATCAGGGTTCAACTCGCGCAAATGAGGGGTAGCTATCTTAATTGTGAAGGGCTTGCCTTTCACTGCTGTCCATAAGATAATTGATCCAGAAGGTCACTTTATTTTAGTCCAAGGTAAAGTGAGCAACCTCGAGCTAGTGTTAGGATCTATATATGGCTCTAATATAGATTCTCCCTCCTTTTTTACACATGTGGCCTCATTATTAACCCCTCTCTCGCACTTACCAGTCATTTTTTGGGGGGTAACTGGAACCTTGTCCAAACAAATGACTTAGATCAAACTTATCATGGAGGCCAGCATCCCTCTCCAGCTCAATGAGTCTTACAGGAGTCCATGTCTTCCCTAGGTTTGGTGGACCCTGACTAAGGACTTTACCTTTTTTCTACCGGATCATAAGAGTTGTTCTCACATAGATTTTTTTTTGTTGAATCAACAGTTATGTCCAGGGGTTTTTGATCCTCAAATCTATGCTAGAGTGATCTCTGATCATTCCCTAATATCTGTCTCAGTGAACATCCCAGGCTCCTCTCTTAGACCTCGTACTTGGTCTTTAAATAATTCTCTTTTGAGAGACCCACAGCTATTGTCTTGGTTCTAAAACTACCTCTCACACACCATCCAAGAGAATATTGATTATATTCCTGCGGTAGATGTGGCTTGGGCTGCCCTGAAATCTACTTGGAGAGGAGAGCTTATTCGGCTGGCAACAGTTACTAAGAAGAAAAAACGTTATCATCTTAATTTATGTTTAGCTAGGATCCATATCTTAGAATCCAAAGGGATAAACAAATTATCTCCAGAAAATATTTTAGAACTCTCCTATCTGAGAGCCCACTATGCTAGTTCCCTCCTAGAGAAAGTAGGAAAAGCAGCTTCCCAAATAAAAGCAACTTATATAGGCCAAGGGAATAAGGCAGCCATACTTCTTGCCTGGCAACTAAAACAAAGCTCAGCTGCAAAATGGATAACGGCCATAAAAAATCCACATAGCTGTTCCCTTACTTCTGACCCCCAAGAAATGCTGTCCTCTTTTGCAGATTTTTATCAAAATCTTTATTCTCCTCAACCAGCCCCTGTCCTTCAATCCCAAAAGATGATGGAATTTCTTCAGACAGCTAACCTTCCCGGTCTCTCTGGTAATGCTCAATCTTTCTTAGCTCTTCCTATAACTAAAGAGGAAATTTCAACTGCCATAAATTCATTAAATCCAGATAAAGCCCCAGTACCAGATGGTTTCACAGGTCTTTTTTATAAGACCTTTGAGGCCCAGCTGGTGCCTGTTTTGTGCAGGCTTTTTTCATATTGGGAATCCCATCCAGTCAAGGATCCTTCCCTGTTTGAGGTAAGAATTACTCTCTTGCCCAAACCAGGGAAGGATCACACCATAATGGACATCTATAGGCCAATTTCGCTGATAAACATGGATGTTAAAATATATGCCAAAATACTGGCTACACATTTGGTTAAAGTTTGGGCTTCTCTGTTAGGACCGGAGCAGGCTGGGTTTGTGTCAGGCTGCTCCTCAGTTGACCATTTTTGTAAGTTGGGCCACTTAGTTCATGCATCTAGGGATCCCAAACTTAAAGCTATTTTGGTATTACTGGATGCAGAAAAGGCTTTTGATAGGGTGGCCTGGCCTTACTTGTTTATGGTTCTCTCCCAATATGACATCCCAGACAGTTTCATTAAGTAAATACATATCCTTTAACAATGCCCTTCTGCAAGGCTCATGTGCAACAATCACTTATCAAATGTTTTTCCACTAAAGAGCCGGACCAGACAGGGATGTCCCCTGTCCCCTCTCTTATTCAACTTATATATTTAACCACTAGCACGAGTGTTGAATCAGGAGGAGAGGATTGAGGACATATGTGTGGGGTCCCAGAAGTTTAAACTTTCTCTCTTTGCGGATGATCTGCTTCTCCACTTAGCTAATGGTGAGCACTCTCTCCCTTATGCACTACAAACTATAGTTCAATTTAGTGAGTTTTCTGGCTATAAACTTAATAAGAATAAGACTACAGTTTACCCCCTTTCAGCTTTAGTGAATAAGGGCCCAGTTGAAGCCTTAGGCCTCATCTGGGAACAGAAGGCAATAAACTACTTAGGTATAAAGTTACATAGAAACATAGAGGTTGACAGCAGATAAGGACTGCAAGGCCCATCCAGTCTGCCCATTTCTTTTTCTACCTTATAAATGTGCCACGGCCTTTGCTCTGTCAGTGGCCTATCTATTCGTACTCACCTGTATTGCTCCCTTATGCCTATCCCATGCCTGTTTGAAGCCTTGCACTGTATTCATAGCCACCACTTCCTGAGGCAGGCCGCTCCATGCATCCACCACTCTTTCTGTGAAAAAGAATTTCCTCACATTCCCCCTTAATCGGCCTCCCTCTAATCTCATGCTGTGTTCTCTTGTCCTCCTATTTTTCTTATATTTAAACACGTTAGACTCTTTCACCTTGTTAATGCCCTTAAGGTGTTTGAATGTTTCAATCATATCACCTCCCTCCTTTTCTCAAGGGCATACATATTGAGCTCCGTTAATCTGTCCTCATATGTCTTCTGATGCAGTCCCTGCACCATTTTGGTTGCCCTTTTCTGGACTGCCTCAAGTTCTCTAAGAATTTGGATAAATTAAAGGAACTTAACTTAGATCCTCTCTTAAAGTTAGTCAAAGAGAACTTATCAAGATGGAAAACATTCCCCATATCCTTCTGGGGCAGATCTAATATTCTTAAAATGACAATTTTGCCTAAGCAATTTTTACCCCTTGAATTGTTTAGCTATATACCTCCCTAGGTCTTTCTTCAATATGATTCAGAGGTTATGTTCTGACTTCATCTGGAATGGGAGGTCTCCCCGCAGAGCATATCGGAAGCTTACCCATCCGAAAGATAGAGGAGGCCTGCAACTTCTGGATTTTTTTTCTTATTACTTAGCCATTCATGCTATTAGGTTCTTGCAATGGGTTTCACCACAAGTGGATCCTCTTGCCAATCATTTGGATTGTGATTTGATCTGGAACATGCCAAGGAGGAAAAGATCTCCCTACAAGCTCTTTTGTACTGCCCGTGGGCTATAGTTCCTATGGGGCTTTGTGAATCCCCTATAGGATGGAGTATTAAAGCTTTCCACCAATTTTGTAACCTCTACCATTTACACATAAGGAAGGATGTTTCCCAACCACTATTTAACAACCCTAATCTAAGAGTAGCTAATAAAATTATTAGTTCTAAGGCCTTGCATCTACAACAGGTTACCCTGAAGCAGTTCACACAAGGGTCCTCTCTCTTATCGATAACTGAATTGCGGATTAAGTTTGGTCTTCCTGAAAGAAGTCTATTCTATCTAATGTAGATCCGACATTGTGTCAGAAGCCTTCTGGGAACCCCCCCTTGGGTAGATAATGCTGAAACTTTCCTGAAACCTTCCTTAGCCCTTGCCAAGAAAGAGAAACCTGTTTCTAAACTGTATAAAGAAATAAACAATAGTTCTTGTAAGAATCTATCTTCTGCTGCTTTCTATTGGAAGCTTAATTTGGCTAACCCTCCCCATAATTCTCAATGGCATAGTATCTGGATTGACAATTTTAAACTAATTAAACAAGACAGACTAAGGTGTATCCAATTCAATATACTACATAATTTATATTTTACTCCTAGCAGACTTTATAGGATGGGCCGATTATCTTCTCCAGAATGCCAAGATTGTGGATCAGTCAATGCATCCTTATACCACAAACTATGGTCCTGTCCAAAACGTTCTCTTTTTTGGGGTTTGGTACGAAAAGCACATCTCGGAATACCTTCCTTTATCCCCTTATTTCACTAAGGAGGTTTGTCTTTTAGGACTTTATTCATCTGTCCCTACATTATCCCAGAAGGTACAGATAGCCTTAATCACTCTGGTTACTAAACTCTTGATTCTTAGGCATTGGAAGGATGTGTGGCAACCATCCGTTCAGGAATGGTGGGCGGAGTTTCTTACTGCCCTAAATGCTGAGTGGAGTGTTGCCAGAGCTACTAATTCCTGGACCAGATTCTAAAAATGTTGGAATCCTCTCTTCCTTGCCATTAAAAGCAAATTTGGCTGTTGATTGGTAACATATCCTATTTTTTTTTTATCCTTTGCTATGTTATTAGCCCATGTCAACTGGAGGATTTATGTACACATCTGTTTCTGGGCAGCTTGATGAGGATAAATTATTCTTTAAACTAATGCCGTGCCCTCTTACTTTTATGACTACCTATTTCGAGCCTGCTCTGGGGTTTGCTGGGGGGGGTAATTTGGAGAGGGTGGGAGGGATTCAGATACCCCTTTTGTTTATTTATGCTTGGATTTTGTTTTTTTTTTTTTTTTTAAATGGTGTCCTTTTTTTATCAATGTACAGTCAATACCAACTGGTTTGTATATTACCTAGTGGCATGTTTGTGTTTATTTATTTTGTATGGTTAATGACAAAAATTAATAAAATAAACTTAATTGCAAAAGAAAAATAAAAGAGGGATTCCCCCTGTAGTTGCCATATTGATAGCAGTGCCTCTTTTAGAGTGTGCCTCTGGAAGGTATTTTGCCAGCTTTTTCATAACAGAACTGTAGACAGGAGACTATACAATGAGAAATAGTTCTCCTAGTTGCTGGCTTACCTTTGCCCAGCTCTCCATAGGTAACAAAAGGTTGTGTTCTCTGGGACATGACATCATTTGTCCAGTCCATGTAGTGACCTATTGCCCTTTTTACATCCCAACAATGCAATATCTGTTCACCTGCACTAGAATGTTTAGGCTAGAGTACAGGAAGGGTAAATTTCAAGTGGAATTCTGAATCCACCTTAGGTATAAACCTCCTACTGGTCCGATGGATTACCTCATCTATGTGGAAGATTATGTAGTCTGGATCTATACAGAGGGTGTGCAGTTCAATTACCCTCCTGGCATATATCATGGCTATCAGGAAAACTGTTTTCCATGTGATATATTTTAAATCAGCTGTAACCATAGGCTTAAAAGGGGCCTCCATCAGTTGGACAATGCAGATACAGTATTTAAATCCCATGGAGGAACTGGGTCTCTTACAGGGGGATACAGGTGATTGAAGTCCTTAAAGAACCTTTTAAAAACAGGTTGCAAAGTCAAGGACTGATCTTTGCCTGATGATTTGTAGGCTGGCACAGCTGCCATTTGTACCTTCAAGTTAAAGGGCTCAGATCTAAGGAGTATAAGAGTACCATATATTCCAAAACTGTAGGTAGCCCTGTATGAATTGGGATTTTCTTCCTGGAAGCAAACAAATATGAGAATCTCTTCCACTTAGAGGAGTATGCTTTCCTTGTTGCAGGTTTTCCACACTTGCTGGTTCAAGTTCAAGTTTATTGTAGGAAAACTCCATTGAGCAAGCTCATTCACAAGGAGGTCCTTTGACACAGACAGGTAGTTACAGATTGCATAATTGAAAAAACAGTACGAATTCAAGTACAGAATTATGGGCAAGCATTAACATGTTGCATAAAAATGACAATGATATAGACAAAAAATGCAAGTACATAAAAAAAGGTTTAAAAGTGCTCGTTTCGGAGTATCAAGGCAGCTAATTTCTAGGTAAGTAAGAGGAAGCAGTGGGCTAGGGTTAGAGCAGTGGGCTGGGATTTAGAAACAGCTGCATGTATCTTTATTTTCACTGCAGCCAACCTTTTAAATAGGCTGACAGGGACAGTACTGGGAAGCTTCAGTATGCCTTGGAGCTGGTTCGAGATAGTTGGGAGTACACTCGATATGGCCCGCTTGCCGAGTGAAGTGCGAGTTCTCGGTACATCGAGGAGGAGGAGGTAATTTTTCCTAAGAGATTAGGCGCTATGAAGAATTATGGAAAAGGGTTGTGAGATAGTTCGGGAGCTTGTTCAGGAGTAGCTTAAGAGTTCAGATACCAACATGAAGCGTGCGTCTAGTTGAGAATGCTGTCCAGCCAGCGGCTAGGTACAAATCTCAATGGTGGGTTCGGTAAGGTAGGTTTGTCATGAACTGTATGGCACAGTGGTAGAGGACATCTAGTTTGTTAAATCCTGAGGCCTCTGCAGAGGAATAGATTAGATCTCCATAGTCGAGTAGCGGCAAGAAAGTAGCCTGGACCAGCCTAGTTCTGGTATCCAATGGAAAGTGGGACTCGTTACGGAAGAAGAAACCTAGCCTAATTTTTAGCCTCTTTGCCAGATCGTCGAGGTGGTCATGAAAGGAAAGCTTGTTGTCTAGCCACGTACCAAGATATTTGAATTTGGAGGTGATTTCAAGGGGTTCATCTAGGGAGGTAGTGATGAATTCTTTGTGCATGTTTGCAAGGGAAGTGGAGGTGGTGTTTGAGGCAAAGATCATGGCCTTAGTTTTCTTGGCATTGAGGAGTAGTTAGGCATTGATTAGGTTGATTTCTAGTTGTGCAAAGTCGGCTTGGCGTACATCCCTCACTTCAGCCAGTGTAGGACCTGATGTATACAGTACAGTATCATTAGCAAAGAAATGCAGATGGGACTGGGACATACGTGCGTGAAGGTTATTGATGTACAGGGAGAAGAGGATGGGACCTAATATGGAGCCTTGTGGGACTCCCCTGACAACTGGGAGGAATGTAGAAAAAAGGCCACCAGCTTTTACTTTCTGGGTCCTTCCAGATAGGTAGCTGGTAAACCACTGGGCAGCAAGAGGGGTGGCGCCTACTTTTGTTAGGCTTGAGACTAATAGATTGTGGTTGACAATGTCGAACTCTTTGCTGAGCTCTAAAAATACTGTACCAGTAACTTTCTTGGAGTCCATGGCTGTGATCCATTCATTGGTAACTTTGGCTAGAGCAGTGACTGTACTATGGTTGGGCTGGAAACCATATTGTGCAGGGTCGAGGATTGAAGATGATTCGATACGGAGTTTCATTTGGGAGTAAACTAGCTTTTCGAGGACTTTGGAGAGGACAGATAAGATTGAGATGGGCCTATAGTTGTTTAGGTCACATGGGTCCCCTGACTTGAATAATGGGAGGACGTGGGCAGATTTCAAGCAGGAGGGAACAGTGGCAGTGGAAATGGAAAGACTGAATATGTGGAGGATAGGGGCGGTGAGGTCGAGATAGCCTAGTTTAAGAAAAAAAGGTTCTAGACCATCGTCCCTTGCACTTTTTCGAATGTCTATGTTAAAAAGTGAATCTTCAACTTCTTTATACCTAAGCGGGCACAACTGGAGCTGGCAGGTTGAAGTTTTCGAGCCAATGTTATTACAGTCTTGGTTGCTACCACAGGCTGCATAAGGTGAAGAGTCAAAAACTAGGCCAGCAGTTACAAAGTGATTGTTGATTTCCTCGAGGATTAGGCAGCTGTTTTCACTGCCCTACCATTGCTTAGGATCTTCATAGGGATGGAGGAGGGTTACAGGCCAACCTTCGATGGACTCGAGTGTCTTCCAGATTTTTTGGGAATTCCCTTTTGCCTGTTCAAGGGTGGAGACATAATAGTTGGCTTTACTTGCGCGGATTTGTTTAACTCAGTTGTTTCTAGCTGCTCCGAATGCTTGCCAGTCAGCTGGGTTTTTGGATTTTCTAGCCTTAGACCAGAGTTTATCACGATGTAGTAGTGTAGCCTTGAGATCTAATGTAAACCATGGGTTGGATGTTTTACGCACCCTAACTTTGATCAAAGGGGCATGCTTGTTGGCCAGTGCAGTGAGGTTGTTGTTAAGGACAGTGACTGCCTCATCGATCATTTTGGCAAGGTAGAGGTCTTGCCATCTAATTTTGCTTAAGTCGGATAAGTAGTCCGATGCATTAAACTTGCAAAAAGACCGCCTAGTTATGAGCGTTGGTTGCTGTTGGGATATAATTTGTGATCTTGCACAAACAACCACCCCATGATCACTCATGTCATTGTGGCAGACTGCAGGGTGAAACATTTTGTGGGGATGCATAGAAAGTATGACTTCAAGGAGAGAACTGTTGTCGGGATTGATGCATTGGTTCTAGTGGGTTCACTGACTAACTGAGCTAAGCCGACTACGTCACAGAAGGAGTTCAGGCTGTGCAACTTGGGGGTAAGCCAGCCCATATTAAAATCCTCAAGTATTAATGTTTCAGTGTTGGCAGAGGTGATTAAGGATTTAAGTATGGTGAGGATGTCAGTGCCACCAGATGGGGGGCGATAACCGCCAATAATAGTGAGACATTCAGTGGATGGAAGGTGTAATTTGAGAGATACAATTTCATACTCCTTAGGTTTAGACTTACAGTGAATATCACTGACTGTAAACTTAGATTTAGTGTAGATGGCCACACCGCCCCCTCTGGCTTCCCTATCTGCCCTGTGCCGATTGTAGCCAGGAAGGGAGCCTTGTTGATCATGGTTTGACTTTTTGAGCCAAGATCAATGTTCACTCATGATTTTCTGGCTGATTCTGCTTGTGGAGTCTGCCAGGACATTGTCCTTCTCTTGCAGATGTACTGCAGAAATCTTTATGTCCAAGGAATAAGTCAGATCCCAGATCCTCATAGTTTATGTGCACAGTGTTGAGGATCTTGTTCCTTCCTGCTTGTTTGCATTCAGTACGCTCCACTTACTATGGATACAGTTAGCTCAGACAGCCAGTTTTACCAGACAAAATCCAAAAGTTCTTTCCATAGGGGGTTCATTATAAACCCACCTCTTACACCGGATTAGGGTTCCCTACTATACTGGAGTTCTGGAGGCCTTACCTCAGGAAGGACATAGACAGTAGAGAGGAGGGCAACTAAAATGATTGACAGTCTCCATGAGTTGTCTTAAAAACACAGATTAAGGGAGCTCATCATGTACTCCCTGGAGTAGTGCAGAGATAGGTGGACATGATTGAGACATTCAGGTGCCTAAAGGGTATAAACAGAGTCCCCACCTAGGAGCTCTTTCTTATTAACAACTCCACGTGAAAAAGAAGCCACAACATGAAACTTTGGGGAGTAGATTCAGAGTTAACATGCGCAAGTTTTTCTTCACAGAAAGGGTGGTTGATCTGTGGAATGGCCTACCTACTGAAGTCATTGAATCCAAAACAGTATGGGGATTTAAATCAGCTTAGGATAGGCACAAGGGGATAGTGACAAAAAGTATCCGAGTAGGGGGGTAGGATCTGGGCAGAGTAGATGGGCCTTTGGTCCCCGTCTGCCATCATTTTCTATGTTTCTATGGATGCCTCGGCTGCTGTTGGAAGGTGTTGGTGGGCTTTCTAACACCTTTTCTGAGTGAGGTTGTCAAGCTATTGTGTGCTCCCTGCCACTACCTGACTGCTGTGATTCAGTTAAGGAGGTTAACAAGGTGTTAAGTCAGCAGTCAAGTTAAGTCAGCTGACCCCTTCCCCCATCGGAGAGCAGAGAGGGGCTCTTCACTGTCAATGCATGAAGGCTCTTGTTGGGCTGTTTGTATACATCTTAAATCAGTTTTTTTTTCTGAATTTACTTTCAGTTCTCTATTGGGCTGGCAGGTTGCAAGCAGGAGCAGGCAGTGAGTTGTGAGCAGGCAGAGGTCTGGTCATGTCTGAAAACGGCCCCCGTATCAGTGCACTTACCTGGTTACCAAAGACTCAAATAAATAAATAAAGATGCAGACATATGACATTACAGTTAGGGCAGCAGTGAGTTTAACAATTTCATTGTTCTCTATAATGCCTCTATTCACTGTGTGTGTGCTGGCTCCTACTTCTCTGCTGCACTTTACTTTCTGTTGATTTCGGTGTTTGGATTGGGGGGGCAGTGAGTGTGGCAAGTCAGCTGCCCCCTCCAATCTTGGAGCAAGCTGGCAGGGCAGTGTGCTGCAAGCAGGCAGAAGAGCGAGTGAATTTAACCAATTTGTTTTAATACAGCACTGTACCTACTTTTGATATGTGTCAGTGGCTTAAAGAATTTTAATATAGAACTCCATTCACTTGAGTAATAGGTAATGTACAAGATCATACACAATTGCTAATGAAAAAGAAGCTACAGTATCAAACGGACAAAACAGGGTCTCACAAACCAGTCTGTTATAAGCAGCTTTGACTGTAGTACATTATTGGTGTGAATTTGAATAGACTGGCCTTGTAACTTGGAGAAAAAGGATTGCATTGCCAACTACAGGTACACTGCCATGAGATTAAGGAGGTTTATGTGCCCCTGAGTCTCCCGTGGTCTCCAGTGCCACTTAATATGAGATCTGCCAGGTGGGCACCCCACCCTTAGGGGTGAAGCATCTGTTGTGAGAATACTTGACTGGTATTGCTGGAGAAAGGTAATGCCTTGTCTAAGGTTGCTTTCCACCTTCCACCACTCTAGTGCTTCCACAAATGCCTTTGTGACTGGCAATAGCTTGGACAGTGACTCTGACCTCTAGGACCAGTAATCTTTTAGATGATGCTAAATGTGTAGTGCCCTAAAGAAATTGGGGGCACCTCAGATAATAGTGGAACTGGGGGCATCATAGAAAATAGGGGATCCTTAAGGACAAGAGGGGTCAGAAAGTTATGGGGACTCTGGAAGCTTACTGGGAAACCCTTGAAAAGCTTAGGGGACCCTCTGAAGCACAGAACAGGCCTCTCTCCAGTGGACAGTCCCAGCAGTCTAAAGTCAGGGTTTTAAAAGAAAACCATTTTTTTTATGTTTGCTTGCACGCCTGTGTAAGAAACATAGTGCCACCATATGAGTTTTCGTAGGTGTGGCACCCCCGCTTCCAATGCCCTGATCATTTTTGCAGTATCAGGAGCAGGGCACCAATGAATGTCTGAACTGTCTATGACAGCAGTTCAGATGCAGTGGCATATAGTTGAAAGAGAAAGACCCCTACAATCAGCGGTGGTAATGTGTAGGCAATTTGCATACTGCCATGCCGTCAGCAGTATGCAAATTGGCGCAATGATCTTTGGTGGACTGGGAACACGCCTGCACTCTTCAAAGCTGACTGCGAACTGAAAAAATGCCGATAAGCTGTATAATGGCATAAATAGGGTTTTTTCAACTCTGGTTCACATCTCGGTAATTTCTTTGAATTTTTGCTCCAAATTTTCAACATGGGATTCTTGGGACCCCATCTCATGAATTAAGTCACTGCCATCTGGTTATTCAGTCCAGAAAGGTGATTTTGCAGTCACTGCGCAGCACCGCCTTTCGGGACCGATTAATGAAAAGACAGTGTCACAGTTCATAAGGTAGGCCCCCAAAAACCCTATGTTGAAAATTTGGTGAAATAATTCTCAAAAATGGCTGTTTCACGAGCGTGCATTGTGCAGTTCCTACACACGCTCGTAACTTGAAGAATTTTTAATATTTTCACTTCAGATTTTCAACCTTGCCATTTTACCACACCTCCTTATGAACAGTACAGCTGTCATTGTTCACATCTCGCCCCAAATGTGTTTTCACACGTGTAGCACACAATGGTGCGGTCGATGTGTGAAATCAATGTTCGGGACAGATTAAGAAAATCACAGTGACACTGTTCATGAGCAGAGGTCTTAAAATGGCTATGTTGATAATTTGGTGACAAAAGTTCATAAAATGACTGTGTTACGAGTGTGCATTGTGCAGTTTCCACGCACCCTCGTAAGTTCACGAATTTGTAATATTTTCAGTCCAGATTTTCAACATCGGCATTTTTCTACATCTCCTTATGAACAGTACAGCTGTCATTTTTCACACCCTGGCCAAAATGTGTTTTCGCACTTCCGGGGCAGAATAACCCGGTTGCTGTGGGAAATCCATGTTCAGGACACATTAAGAAAATCACAGTGACACTGTTCATGAGCAGAGGTCCCAAAATACTTTTTGAAAATCTGCTGTAAAAAATCCCCATACTAATTACATTACAGGTGTGCGTTGCGCAGTTTCTACACACGCTCATGCCTTCACCATTTTTTTTATATTTTCACTCCAGATTTTCAACATTGACATTTTTTTACACCTCCTCACGAACAGTACAGGTGTCATTTTTTACATCCTGCTTGAAATGTGTTTTCGCACCTGTGGCGCCAAATGGCGCAGTTGCTGTGCAAAATCACGTTTTGGCTAACGAACTGATAGCACCACTATTCATGCAGTGAGGTCACAAAAAGCCCATGTTGAAAACTTGTAGTAAAAATACCAAGAAACGCCCAGGGCATTGGGGTTTTTGATCATAACACCCAACCCTGTAGGAACTGACAGACGTCAGGGGAGTGACTTGGGATTGTCAACAGTAATGCTCATGCCATCCCACCCCCATCTTGCAGCCAGTGACAGGCATCAAGGTGCACCTTGGACCCTTTGGCCCCAGAATTAACCCCATTCTCCTGTACTGCACCCATTTCAGCCTGTGCCTAGGATAAGGGGCAGACTAGATGGGTCAAGCGGTCCTTATCTGCCGTCAAAGTCTATGTTAAAGTCTACGTAAAGCCCAAACACCCCAAGGCACACCTCAACACTTGTCAGTGTCTACAGGGTAGGGTAGGATAGGGTGAGGTGAAATGTGACAGTCATGGGTGATGACACAAAGCCACACCCCAATGTCTGTCCATCTCTGCAGGGTGGGGGTGGAGTTGGCGTCAATTCAGTACTTCACTGACATTCCTATACTGCATCTGTCTAACTCCTGCACTTCCACTGCTAATGCCAGCAAGCAAACATTCGGCATTGACACATGCCTGTTTCCTTCCTTTGTCCTCCCTTCCCCCTGCTCAAGATCGACACCTAGTCAACTAAGGCCAAGCCAGTTTGGCCACATTCCTGTCCCAGCAGGGGAGAAGGAAGCCATACTGAGACATCTCAGCCAATCCCTGTGGCCAGGGTAGATTCAAATTTAGTGACTTTTTTTTTTAAGGCTCTGACCCAGCCTCAGGAGGCTGACCTCAGGATGAAGGAGCCAATCCCCCGGCAGGTAGCCAGGACTGCCCCAGCCTAGAGGAGGCTCTGCACAAGCTAGAGACAGGAGAAAGAGTTTGACCAGTAAGGGTGAAGAACGTTAAGGCAATGGATGTTGGCTTCCCTATTAGGAGGTTGAAGCGAATCCCCTGGGTCCCTTCAGCATAGCTCCCCTCCAGAAGATCTCCAGTAGCAGCCTCGGTCAGTTTTCTGCAGAAATTTGCCATCTAGTTAGGTCCCCCAGTGCAACGAGTCAGTCTATTTGGCTGGGAAACAGACCCAGTGAACCTTTCATGCAGCAGGCTCCAGCAGAAGAGGCCTCATCACTCCTTTGTAGTTGTGCATTCACCAGGGTACAGAAATCCTTGTTGAACTCCATGGGTGAGTAGGCTTGTTGGCCA
The DNA here is from genome assembly GCA_016271365.2 of Neoceratodus forsteri. Classification (NCBI taxonomy): domain Eukaryota; kingdom Metazoa; phylum Chordata; order Ceratodontiformes; family Ceratodontidae; genus Neoceratodus; species Neoceratodus forsteri. Next base: position 1,377,858,616 of record CM057456.1, on the reverse strand, counting down.
GCATTTTCTTTAATAATTAGACATAGCTAGACCTGTTCCAGCCAGGGGAAGGATTGTTTGTTTAGCAATCGTATTGTTGTACTATGTAATTATTGTTTATAACTATTAAATTGCTTCCATTGTAACCCCACCCCCAAGGGTGGAGGAAAGCTGCTTACTTTGTCCAATTGTATAGAGAGAGAGAGAGAGAGAGAGAGACACAGAGAAAGAGAAATGAGAATCAAGAAGGCAGAAGCTAGGAGGGTTTAAACCAAATAATTGTTGGACCAAGATTAAAGGTGTTTGTGAGCTCCTCTCTTGAAGGAATCTCTGCTAGTCTAACTTATTCTAGGCAGTCTGTGCTCCAAATAGAGAGAGACTGGGGCACTCCCACTCAGCCAAGAGTCAAAGAATTGCTAGGTAAAGTCAGGTCAAAGTATTATTGGTGAGAAGGTGCATTTCATGCTGAATCTCCTATTGTTAAACGTGAGAGACTGATTCCAGGGGCACAAAGCAGAATTCTATCAAGAGTAACAGGGTAATCTGAGCCCTAGTAATGGGGAAAGCTTAGTCCCTTATCCATACTCAATAGACAGGCGGGGTAGCCTATAGCTGGGACAAAGAGGCTAGGTACCCTGGCCTCCTCAATATTCAGAAGATACCCAGAGCTGATCCATATTAACAAAGGGGTGGGTCTTTAAACTGTTTCAATGCCCATGGAGCAAACTGTATTTTCTTTATCTGCCTGCAGTCTCCTGTTGCTTGCCTACCTCTCAACTGTCCCTGATTTTGCCTCAGAAATATCTTCTGTCCCTCCTAGATTTGGCATTTCTGGCACTAAAGAGTAGGGATTGGAATCACAAAATAATGCCAGCCATTGATGTTATCTTCTAGTTTTCATTAAGAAAATGCTATTCACACTGAGAAGCATGTTGTACAAAGCTTCTGGAACTAATATTACTATTTTATCAGATGTAGTCCTGATTTTGGTCATTTGTCCCTAATCATTTTAAATCTTGTCCCTGATTTGTGATGAGGGACGTTGAGAAGTATGTCTTTGGACCCACTGCTTGCTCTGTCTGAACTGCTGTATTTAATCAAACCATTTCAAGTGGTTGAACTGCTTACTGTGACTGAACTGCTATATGCAATTGAAGAGTTTAAGTGACTGAACTACCTTATTCCTGGTGTATCATGACTGCACTGCCTTATTTTCTCAATTGTCCTGTGTGACTGCACTGCCCTGAGGGCACTGATTGTTGCAACTGCCTACTGCTACTTCCTCTGAAGACATTTGGGGCCATCCCAGCCCAAGTGGTAGGGCTCTCTGATGTAAAAGAAGGGGGGGGGGAGGGGTTGCCTTTCAGGTTTTTAATTTTTGTTCTCTTCCAGGGCTCCTGCACTCACCTCATCTAGGATTCCTCCGGTGCCTCTTCTTTGATGCAGGGAGGGTCCCCAGGAAGCCCAGTATCACCTGCACCCACCTACAATGACCTCCACCAACTCCAGGTGTTGACCACGATGTCCCAGGTTCAAGTTGCCAGTCATAAGAGGTAGCCAGCTGGTAGCTAGGGCCTGCCAAAGTGAGTCAGGTTAGGAGCCACCCCAGCTCTAGCTTAAGGGACTTCAGTCATTCGCTGAACTCAGAGTCATGTTGCCCATTCTCCTGCATAGACATTGTCCCAAGGTGGCAATAGTACCGGTGGCCTATTCTAAGGCCTTGCTGAGGATTGCCAGGCTCAGTGCCTCATCCCCCAAGGTGGCGTAAGTACCAGTGGCCCATGCAAGAGGCCACACTGAGGGTCGCCACACTCGTGATTGTACTGTGCATAGGTGTCTCGTGTTCCAGTAGCTCATCAAGAGGTCACACTGAAGATTGCCAGATTCTGAAGCTGCAGGGGTGAGGTGGTAAGGGTTCTGGGGACCTACCCAGCGGTCGTCCATTGGATCTTCGCACCCAGGGTCCTTTCCTCTAATGGATAGCACCTGCCCTCCTGCCCAAGGTCACCACAGCTGACAACTCCAGATAAGGGTTCTCTTCACCTACAACCAGGCTTCAACACCCATCCTTGACCAGGCGCGTCACCTTCAAATTCGACTTTGCCTCAGTGACACCAGGAGTCACTGTCTCTCCAGGGTCAAGAGGCCTACAGTGCTTTCCTCTGTTTCTGGTTCACTACGGGAAGCCCCATTTTATGGCCTGTATAGGAAGTGTTTCCTTGGGTTCACACCCAGTGGTCGGCTGACCAAAATACTAGAAACCCAAGCTTGGTGCATCAGTTTGCTACATCCTTAGGACTTGAATCACCTGGACTTTTATATGACATAGGTGGGGCCAGTTTGTAGTCCCGGTAATCTTATTCATTCTTTCTCTTGTGTGATAGTGATAGTGAATGCTAAGTCTTTTCTGTGTGCTCCAACTGTTGCTAATAAACCTTGCATCTTGGCTCAAGAGTACGCCTCCAGCTTCTCCTTCCAGATTTATCTGACATCACCCTAAACTATAGGGGTATGAACCACCACAGCTTGTCCACCACAAATGTCCCTCACCTGAAATCTAACCCATCAGACCATGGCTGTGGATGAGGCTTTGTGATCCAATAACTGCAGAAAATGTCTCATAGGCCTTGGGTAATCCTACATGAAGGATTCTGCACTGGCAGTTAGATTTGATATCTTTTCCAGTGGAAGGAAAGTCTTCCTGGAGGATATCCAGCTCTTCACCTTTGAAGACCAGCACCTGAACTGGTTCTGTCTGAGACTTTTTCAGACTTATTGGGAATCCCAGGCTATCCCAAGAGGTGGACTCGATCTCTTACCTGCTCTAGTCATGACACAGTCTACAATCTAGGTAGAATCTACCTACTGAGACAGCATGCAAAAAATCTGTACTGCATTGCTTCATCAACCAGTCCACCTCAGTCCTGTATGGGCACTTCTGGAAATTGACCCTACAAGAGCTGCAAATGCTCCTACCTCCCCCGCCCAAATGGCTGGGAGGCATAACAACATCTGCAAAACACATCCTACTATGGTACTGGAAGCGATCTGAACCCCCACCCCCCCGGGTGTAGGAATGGCTCAGTCAGGGCTGGCAACAGGTTCTAGTGGGGCCTCGGCAATAGACCTCTAGTGGAACCCCACCCCCAGACCTGTCCATCTGTGTATAAACAAACAAAAACAATAAAACCAGCCAACTTGGCAGAGACCATTAGAGATACAGGCATCACCCCCCGCCCCCGAGAGAGAATCATGATTTATTCATTACAAAATTCCACTTGTCTTTGCCAGTAAGTACAAACTACCAGACATGAACCTCCTCCCCAATACAGGATTCAATCCCAACTATTCATCATAATCTCTCTCCACACAACAGCTATCAATTCAGGCAAAATTCAGATCTACACCAACCAACCTAGCAGGCTGACAGACTCATGCTCAGACCGTGACTAGCACCTAAGTCCATCCCACACCTCCAATTCAAAGGCAGCCACAGATTGTGGTACACTGCTATGGGCTGCAGGTGGCAGCAGCCTCACCTCCCTCCATCCCGGGGGCTCTACCTGTCTGTCCTCTAACCTGGTATGGTGTGGGTCACGACTCTCATGAGGGGAGCGTCATCCACATCTGTTTTGCTGTCGATTCATCATGGACTAGTGCCATTTAAGAGCTCCACAGGCCTGACTACGCACAGACAACATCGCTCACTCTACTCAGTCCCAGCCAGTGTTCTGCCATCACTCGGCCTGGCTGCACCCTACTTTGAACTTCTGCCTTGGTGCCTTCTCAACATCAACACAAACACAGCTAAGCTAAAGCCAGCTGGCTGGCCCCTCAGGCCAACCCCCTCCACCACACTCTCCTCCAGCCATTGGCCTCCTGCACATCCTACACCCTGCCCCACGGAATGCTCTAATGGATCAGGGCCCTGCTTTTCAACAAGCAGGGCTCACAGGCAACCTTTGATTTTTAGGGGGGAAGCTGGTTCATAGTTTTCCACCACTTGGCTTAGCAGAAGCAGTGCAGGCTGCAGCAGTGAACATAAATTGTGATGTCAGTGTCACGACTTAACCAGCAGGCATTGGTCAGAACGGATTGTGGAAAAACACGTGCTGCCAGCGCAGAGCTATGGCAAAGTTGAAACTTTTTTTTTGAGCCCCTGGTGGGCTACCCCTCTGGCGTCAGTGCCCCGGGCAGTTGCCCATGTCGCCAAGGTGCAGATGCCAGCCCTGGGCTCAATGAACTGGCAAGACAGCCAGCTTCAAGAGAGTCCAGGCACACTACCGTAAATAAGCTGGATCAATACTGGGAGATGCATAATGGTCTGCACATCAAAGAGATTTCTAATAATTAAAACAGAGCAGAGAGATGTTAATGGACATTGTTGAAATCACAGCCTGTCAACAATACAGTATTATTACAAAGTTCTGTAATGTAATAATTGTGATCAACATAGTTCCATTATAAAAATACTTTTACAAAAACAGAAATTTCAAATTGCTTATCTAAGCCTGCTGCCCTTAAACTATCGAGAGTAAACATCCAGAAGGCTTCTCATTTTAGCAGTGCTGCATCCCAGTCACCTCCTTGTATCCCTAAAGTGACTTCTTCTATACTATAAAACAATCATTTATGAATATTGGTGCCCCTCATTTGTTTTTCATATGATGCTTTTTTTAATGTCAGTATAGAAACATAGAATTTGACGGCAGATAAGGACCGCTTGGCCCACCCAGTCTGCCCATTTCCCTACCTAATGGATAAACTGCAGATCCTAGTTAACCAGCAGCCTACTTCTTCCTACCCCAACCCCCTAGAATTGCCTTATAATTGTCCCATGCATGCTTGAATTCCACCACTGTTTTTGACTCCACAACCTCCTCCGGAAGGCCGTTCCATGCATCCACAACCCTCTCTGTGAAAAAATACTTCCTTAAATTACCTCTGAGTCGCTGCCACCCTCTATCTTCAAATTGTGCCCCCTTGTTCTTGCACACCTCTTTTTTTGAAAGATGCTACCCTCTTGGACTTTGTTGATTCCCTTGAGGTACTTGAAAGTTTCTATCATGTTCCCCCCTCTCCCTCCTTTCCTCGAGGCTATACATATTACGAATGTGTTCCCCTATAAGTAATTTGTCAATCACAGATGAAGATGGATGAATCTTCAGTGACATGGAATGACTGTGATAATCACAGAACTCATGAACTTTATAAATTGAGACATGTTTGAATCCCAGCACTTTAGGAAAGCATTACATATGTTGAAACTAGCTTTTGAAATATCTCCTTGAATATGTTACATAGGTTTTTAATTTTTATGTGCTGTGTTTAGGTTTTTTAAATAAGTGTTATTAGAAACATAGAATTTGAAAGCAGATAAGGACCGCTTGGCCCACCTAGTCTGCCCATTTCCCTACCTAAAGGATAAGCTGCAGATCCTAGTTAACCAACAGCCTACTTCCTCCTACCCCCCCCACTAGAATTGCCTTATGTCTGTCCCATGCATTCTTGAATTCCTCCCACTGTTTTTGACTCTATGACCTCCTCAGGAAGGCTGTTCCATGCATCTACAACCCTCTCTGTGAAGAAATACTTCCTCACATTACCTCTGAGCCGTCCCCCCTCTATCTTCAAATTATGCCCCCTTGTTCTTGCACATCTGATTTTTGGAAAAGATGCTACCCTCTTGGACTTTGTTGATTCCCTTGAGGTATTTGAAAGTTTCTATCATGTCCCCCCTCTCCCTCCTTTAATCGAGGCTATACATCTTAAGCTCCTTTAGTCTTTCTTCATATGTCTTCTGGTGCAGATCCTGCACCATTTTGGTTGCCCTCCTCTGGACAGCCTTCACCCTGTCTATGTCTTTGTGGAGATGGGGTCTCCAGAACTGTACACAGTACTCCAGATGTGGTCTTACCAACTGTCTGTACAGAGGGCCAACAACATCCTGTTTTCTACTAGTGATGCCTCTCCCTATGCATCCCAGTATCACCCCTGCCTTCCTTACTGCCTTCTCACATTGTTGGCCCACCTTTAGGTCATCTGATATGACTACCTCAGGTCCCTTTCCATTTTTGTTGTTGTCAATATCTCACCCCTCATTTGTACTCTTGCCCTGGGTTTTGTTTCCCAGGTGCATTACTTTACACTTCTTGCGTTGAATCTAAGCTGCCATACATCTGACCATTTCTCCAACCTTGCCAAGTCCCTTTTCATCCTTTCCACTCCACCTTGCGTATCAACACTGTTGCAGATCTTTGTGTCATCTGCAAAGAGACATACCTTCCTCTCCAGTCCCTCCGCAATGTCACTTACAAAGACATTAAAAAGTACCGACCCCAGTACTGAACCCTGCGGTACCCCACTAGTAACACTCCTTTCTTAACTGTGGGCTCCATTTACTATTACCCGCTGTGTCCTGTTGTTCAGCCACTGTTTTATCCAGGCTACCACCCAGGGAACCACTCCCAGGCTGGCTAATTTGTTTATTAATCTTTTGTGTGGGACTGTGTCAAATACCTTGCTAAAGTCTAGGTAGGCCATGTCCACAGCCCTTCCCTGGTCTACTACTTTATTGGTAAAGCTGTGGATCCTGCAACATGAGAAGACTTGATAGACCAAATGGCCTTCTTCTGCTGGCTTCTTTGTATGTTAGTTGCACTTTATACGTTATTTTGAGGGTCTGCATTTCTGTGAATATGGTACATCTGTGATGATGTCATACCATATGAGTGAATTTAAGCAGCATGAATTGGTGATCTTGTTATCCTTGACAAAGAGACAGCATAGGGCATGAAATGCCATCGGGTATTTTTCAGGCTGTGGGACACTTGGCTGTATGCCTAGCTTTTTATCTTTATGTGTAAGTTTAATAAAATATTTTTATATTTTGCACATTTCTTGTGATGTATATCATTTGACTGTGAAAGCTCAGGAGTGTAAGCCCTTTTCATTGTGTTCTCTGTATGATTTTAGGCTTCTGCACCATAGCACTCTGAGGCAACCCTTTTGTATTTCTGAAACTACTCAGAATCAGAGTTATTTCCAACTTAAACACAAGAATGACTCTCCCACATGAATTGGGGCCAACCTCACAGCACTTAGGAATCACATAGTATAGACATTCTGCAAGTCTCCATGTGGTTTCCCTTAACCTGTATTGGCTATCCCCAAGGCCAAACCTGATAGCATCTGTTCATAAAGCATCATGCCTAGGTATCACTCCTGATCACTCAGAGATATATACAGAAGTTCTGGATACAAATCAGATGGGTTTTAGTCATACAGTCAAAAATTTATTATGAATGTCATTCAGCTACTACTGTACCTCTTAGCCTTAAACATAGTTTAACATATCAGATGACTAATATAGTAGTACTGTACCTTCAAAGTCATAATGTTCTGTTAATGTTGTACATCCAAGGGCCTGGCCCCCAGAGGACTTCAGCTTTGCCCTAGAAACTACCAGGAGGCCCCCCTCAGCAGAGCAGAGAGGTTGCACAGGTATGTGAGGACGCAGGAGCTCTGCGAGGTAGCCAAGGTCCAGCCCAGGTAGGGTCTTATGAGTAAGACATCCAACTTTAAAGAGATAAGTCACTTGACCAGCAGTCAGGGCAGATCACACTGCACTGGAAAGACACAACATGTCCTCAGAAGGACAGTAGGTGTATTTCAGATCTACTGACTGTAGGGATGGTATCACTGTGCACATTGTGATCATGTTGAACTTTTCTTTTTCAATACATTTTTTCAGATATCTTAGATCTAAAATGGGTCACCACTCTCCATTTTCTTTGTGGATCAGGAAGAATCCTGAAAACATGCCCTTTCCCCACTGTGAAGTAGGGACCATTTCTACTGCCTTAGCCTGCAGCAGTTTCTTTACTTCCAGTTCCAGCAGAATTATTTCTGTTAGTGAATGGGCTGTAAAGTGCTTTGGTCTCTGCAGTTTGGGGAACCTTCTGAACAGCAGGACAATCCCTGGCCAATTACCTTCCAGGACCCACTTGCCTGTGGTAATTTTATCCATTCCTGAAAGTAGTGGGTCAGTCTTCTCTCCACTGACAATGGTTGACTGGTGACTTGGGCAGAACTGTCAGGGAATTTCTTTCAGTTGTGGCTTGGGGGAGCTGGTGCTACATCATGTCTGGAACTACTCCTGCCTCTGACTCAAAAATAACCTCTTTGGGGTTTGTACCCATAGAGGGCTTAGGGTTTTGGACAGTAGTCCTTGCCCCTGCCTCCACTTCAATAAAGCTTTTAGGAAGTGGAGGTCTTTTCTTTTTCAGTGTTATCTTTAAAAGTGGACTTGTGTTCATGAACTTTTTTCATGCACTCCTCTGCTTTGCCACCAAATATTGAATTTGCTTCAAAGGGGAAATCTATGGCTTTAGCCTGAGTGTCTTGGATAAGGATGGTAGCCATTAGCCAGGAAAACCTCCTCAATGACATTGCATGAGCCAATGCTCACGAAGTAGGAGTCATTAGAGGTCAATATCCATGTGGAACTGGTATTTAGTGACATCCAGGGCTGACTTTGCTATGGCAGCCAGGTCCTGTGCCACTTCACCATCCATTAGCACTGTATTCCACAATGTTTTCTAGCACTGGGCTGTGTATGCTAAGAGGCCGCCTGCCTCAGGAGCAGGGAAGCTGTTGTGTACACTCTTTTGGTCATGGTACCCAGTTTTCTGGAATCTTTCTCAGGAGGCTATGCAGAGAAAGGGACCTTGGTCTTCTCACAAGCAGTTCTACCACTTCTTCATGATCAGGGTGAACATACAGGTATTCCATCCCCTATCTGTCCACCTGATTTTTCTTTTTAACTTTTTTTATTTTTTGAGGCTAGCCTCAACATATCCATAATCTCCATTTCTTCCTCATCCACCTCTATTTCATGAGAAGGAATGCCGAGGGTATTCACCATCAGTTTGGTGACTGTGGAGTAAGTGTTGTAACAATCTATTGGCCTAGGAGGGATCCAAACTCCTGATCAAGTAAACCATCAGGTTCTATGGGCTTACCTCTCCCCCCCCCCCACGTTGTAATATATTTTCCCCTCCTACACAGGCAAATAGTTAGGAACTGGAGCTTGGTGGGGGGTAGGCATGTTAAAGACGTTTTCCATAGCCTAGAAGGCTTGGAAAACCTGCTATATCTTAGTCATGTCCTCTGTTGCAGGCGTTTGTGTCTTACCCATTGTCTGCTTCTTTTTCTTTGCAGGGGGAGTGGCATAAATATGTTTCTTTTTCTTTTTTCATGGCGGCCAGTCATTGATTCCACTACCTGCTCTGAAGCTCTTTTATTTGTATTTTTGCAATCATTTAAATCAGGATTCCCCCTTTTAAATACCCTGGTATCATTATCATCTTTACATGGTTATCTGATGGATAAGCAGTTTTATCTTTTTTTGTCTGTCCCCTGTGACAGGGACTGATGCTGCATATGAGTAGAAGAACCCTTTGATACATGCTTTCCATCATCTTGAGGAACTCCCTCTGAGCCCTTATTGTGTTTTGATAATGCTGAGGCAGACTAAGAAGCCATAAATTAATTTCATTTACTAGCCTTTTTCTTTTGTGTTTTAGGGCAAAGCTTTTTACAGAGCTCACAGTTGATACAATTGTGATCTGGATCCAGGCACTTTAAATAAAGCTTGAAGCAATCTGTGTTTGCCAGGAGCTGAAACAAGTTGTGCAGTTTTTAAAATTAGTAGTTCATCTTCTTTTTTTGGGTCTATTAGTCACGCCAAGCACTGATAAGACCAGTGAAATAAAGTATTTAGTTCCTAGTCACACTTGCATTAGAAATAATTATTTTTGTATCTCTCGGAAAGTTTAAAGCAACTGAAACATTATTGAAAACATTAAGCAGTTTAAAGTTTAATTTACATAAAATGCAGTTTGATTCCCTTCAGACAGAAACCATGCATTTTTAAGGTGGGGAAAAAAACAAACTCAAAAAGATATGTGGTTTAAAGCTTTTAATGTAAATGCACTCAGTTCCCTTCAGGTGGGAACTGTGCCACAATGCATCCCTTCTCCGAAACCCAGTCAGGAACTGAAGAAACTGCAAAATATAGTAAATGATAAAATCAAAACCCTAACTAATGCAGAGTATCAATAAACTAACTATTGTATACTAGTGAAAAATAACAATCAATAGCAAAGCATTTAAACTGCTGACCAGAAAACTTGAGATGTCTTTGTGGTGACTGCTCTGTCTTCAGCAGAGAAAGGGTCCTGCAAGAGCTCACTAAGCTCAGGGTGGACAAGGCAATGGGACCTGATAGCATGCATCCCAGGGTACTTAAGGAGCTAAGGGTGGAACTAACAGAGCCATTATCAGAACTGTTTAGTGAGCATCTGAGCACAGGAGAGGTCCCAGAAGACTGGAGAAGGGCTCATGTGATCCCGCTCCACAAGAGTGGTAGCAGGGAGGAGGCAGGGAACTACAGACCAGTCAGTCTTACCTCAGTAGTGGGCAAGATTATGGAGGCACTCCTTAAGGAAAGGATAGTGCAACACCTGGAATCCATAGGGGCACAGGATCCAAGACAGCATGAGTTTACAAAAGGAAGGTCCCGTCAAACTAATCTCATTGATTTCTTTGACTGGGTAACTAGAGTGGTGGACCAAGGGGGAGCAGTTGATGTCACCTACCTGGACTTCAGCAAAGCTTTCGACACTGTTCCACACAGAAGATTGATAAATAAGCTGGGTAGGCTCGGGGTGGGTCAGAAGTTGGTCAGCTGGGTGGCAAACTAGTTGACGGGCAAAAAACAGAGAGTGGTGGTAAATGGTATACAGTCAGAAGAGATGCAAGTTACAAGTGGGGTACCTCAGGGATCAGTCCTGGGGCCAGTCCTCTTCAATATCTTCATTAGTGACCTTGCAGATGGACTAGAGGATAAGGCTTGTCTGTTTGCAGATGACACCAAGATCTGCAACAGAGTAGATGATCCAGATGCGGTGGACAGAATGAGAAGAGATCTGGATAAACTAGCAAAATGGTCAGAAGAGTGGCAACTGGGATTTAATGCAAAGAAGTGCAAGATCATGCACATAGGGAAGAGAAACCCTGAAGCCACCTATAGGCTGGGAGGGGAGTTGCTGACAGTCACAAAGGAAGAAAGAGACTTGGGCATCATCATCACCGATGACCTGAAATCATCCAAGCAGACCTCTAAAGCAGTAGGTAAGGCTAGGGGGATGTTAGGGTGTATTAGTAGGGGTATCACAAGTCATAAGAGGGAGGTAATAATCCCTCTTTACAAGACACTGGTTAGGCCCCATCTGGAGTACTGTGTGCAGTACTGGAGGCCTCAACTTCACAAGGACATTAGCCAAATTGAGGCAGTCCCGAAAAGGGCAACCAAAATGGTGCATGGACTGCATCAGAAGACATATGAGGACAGATTAACGGAGCTCAATATGTATACCTGGGCTGTCTAAATGACTCTATTCTCAGACAAAGACAGCCAGCAGCACTTGCCGAGATGCTTCTTCCCTCTAGACCAAACCGTGAGTTAAGATTGGCAGACAAAGCCCTCCTGGTTGTTCCCCACTGCCAGACCAACAAAGGAACCGGTTCCTTCAAATACGCAGCCCCAGTTGTAGAATCAGCTCCCTCTGGATCTCAGGCAAGCATCCTCGCACCCTGCTTTCAAACGTGGGCTGAGACTCCACCTGGCCTCCCTAGATCAATGCACCTGCTTTGACCCTACCTGATTTCCTTCTCGGCTTCTACTCCCTCCCCTCGCTACCTGCCCTCTCATTTCTCTCCTCCCACTCCTCCTACGACCTGCCCCTACCCTTAAGATCCCCTGCCTGTACTACCTCCTAATTAACTTCATTGGATGCAAATGTACTATTTTAGTTATGTATTTATGAATGATAGCACTGCCTTGTCTAAATGCTACTTGTAAAATATACTCTCCTGTAATCTGTTGCCAGGTATTATCTTTATTTCGCTAAATGTCACAGGCTAACAGAGTATCTGGCAGGGCCACCTCCGAACAGTCAGATGTTGGTACTGCAAGGATCACTACCCCCATCCCCTCCTGCCCCTATTCTCTATCCCTGGCCGTCCCCGGCCAGGGACCGTTATCTAAACTTATGCACAGTCTCGGAACCGCGAGCCCGACTACACATACCTTCCTATAACCGCTAAAGCCGTAAGTGCGCTATTCACTACCCCTGGCTGACCCCGGCCAGGGACCGTTATCGGCTCTTATGCCCAGTCTCGGAACCGCGAGCCTGGCTGCACGTACCTTCCTATAACCGCTAAAGCCGTAAGTGCGCCAAATCTTTCTCTCTCTCTCTCTCGCCTCCAATCTCCCTTTCTCTCATGCCCAATAGTGGGACCATGATCCTGGCGCTCCCCCTAGCTCACTGCCGCTAAAGCAGTAGGCTTATCCTACAATCCCCAGAAACCACGGGCTGCCTGCTGCCGTTCGCCCTTCTACGGCACCTCCTCACCAAGCTCAGCTTTCTAACCTGCTGCCTTAGCCTCCGGCTGGGTGCCTTAAATTCTCCCCCCCTCTTATCGCTTTCCTTACCTCCTCCGTTCCATGATACCGTTTGACTACCCCCGCCATAGTCTAAATGGCTTGTACCTTCCCGGCCACTCCTCACCTTCTTGCCCAGTGGAGAAACCACAAGCCCGGCTACTACCCTTTGCTTTTACCGCCAAAGCCGTAAACATACCCTACAGCCCCCAGATCTCTTTGCTGATCGCCGCTTGCACTCCTTACCACGGTACCCATTGGCTACCTGTCCCATCCCCTACCCTGGTTGGGTGCCATGATTTTTTTCCTCCAACTGCCCCTCTTTGGCTCTGGGGAGCATGCTTCCCGAACCTGGAGCCTGGTCCTCTCTACCACACTCCCTCCCCCCCCCGCCTTTCTCCTCACCTTGGATACCTTTTCCCTAAGGAATGAGTCTAGACCTTGTCCTTATACCAGTACCAACACTCCCTGTTAACCTTTCTTGTACTGACCTATTGTTTATTGCCTAGACTAGCCTACACCATGTTAGCCTAGCTGAAGCTGCCTCCCTGTATGAATGAATGTACTCTGTAATGATTGCCTCAAATTGTATTGTTGTTTGCTTCCTTGGTTATCCTGTATTGTACTCTCCCAGGTCATGCCTGAAAATAGTCACCTGCTGGCTAGTGCACTTACCCGGTAAACAAAAGCTAAATAAATAAAAAAATAATACCCTTGAGCAAAGGCGGGAGAGAGGTGATATGATCGAAACATTCAAACACCTTAAGGGCATTAACAAGGTGAAAGAGTCTAATATGTTTAAATATAAAAAAATAGCAGGACGAGAGGACACAGCATGAGATTAGAGGGAGGCCGATTAAGGGGGGATGTGAGGAAATTATTTTTCACAGAAAGGGTGGTGGATGCATGGAACAGTCTACCTCAGGAAGTGATGGCTATGAATACAGTGCAGGGCTTCAAACAGGCATGGGATAGGCATAAGGGAGCAATACAGAAGAGTATGAATAGATAGGCCACTGACAGAGCAAAGGCTGATGGCACATTTATAAGGTAGAAAAAGAAATGGGCAGACTGGATGGGCCTTGAGGTCCTTATCTGCTGTCAACTTCTATGTTTCTATGTTAGAATAGCAGGAGTGTGACCACAGTGCAGCGTTTAAACTTGTATTTGAAATTCTAACAATTAGCATAAAGTGCTATCTCTAGGGCATCACACACTGCCAGAATGATATCCTTTTGTAAGACAACACTGATGGATTCCTGTTGTTGGAACCCTGTATGGACAATAGGTCCTGGGTTTGTTACAGATTTATGATTAGACTGGATAGACAACTGGTCTTTTGATGCCATCATTGTCTATGTTTCTTTGTTTCTAATTCTCTGCCCCCAATGTTTATGGTGCTTAAATGGTAGAGACCTTTAAGCGTGCCTTAAAAACTTACCAGTTTACCAGTGCATATGCTGTTAAAGAGGACAATAAATAATATATAATTGGCAGCTGTTTATAAAGTTGTTATTCTCAGAAATTATATGCATTCCCCTAAATTATCCATATTTAACTGTACTGAATAAAAAGCGATAAGAAAAGTAGTATTTTGAATTGTTTTGTTTTTATAGGCAGCATTCTGTTACAGTTCTTATGAAACCAGTAATTTGGAGTTTTAACTATGTCATGATTTGTGCACAGAACTCTACGCAAGGTTCTGAAAGGCCAACAGCTCACATTTAGCATTCTGTACACAAACCGTAACATAGTTTAAATTTCAAATTACTGGTTCCATGAAAAGAACTGTAATAGAATGCTGCCCATAAAAAGCAGAACAATGCAAAATAGTTTTTCATATCACTTTTTATTCAGGTACAGTTAAATATGGATAATTTATTTATTTACTGTTTTACCAGGAGGAACATACTGAGCAGAAACTTGTTTCCAGATGCATCCTGGGGGAAGGGAAACAAGGATAGGAGTAGAGAATCATAATGAACACAGCATTTTCAGAGGATGGAGAATACACACAATACATATGCACGACTGCACAATACAGTATGAGTAATAATCGAAAATACAATTACAAAATACAGGAAGTTTACAATAATGCAGATACACATTTTACAATTTAGTGGAATGCATATTATATTTTAGAATAAGAACTTTACAAACAGGGGCAAATTAGCACACATTTCCTGTCCCCTTTAATTAGCTACTTTCATATATTTAAAATAATTGACTGCCTATTTATTTTGTTTGTGTTTATTGATTGTTCTGTGTCCCTGTATGGTGCCTTAAGCCTGTGAGAAAAAGCCATAAAATTAAACTTTGCCTTGCCTTTTAGAAGTAAGTCAGGCAGTCCAATTGCTCCATTTCATATAATTAATTAATTGAAAATTCAAGTTGGTCAAAATGTGCTTGAACAACCAAAGTTTGACCTATGTACAGTACTGTTGCTCTACTACTTTGAGTTGACTAGTTCCAGGGTGGACATTTTTACTATTTGATGTTTGTAGTTTTTATTGTGCTCAGCCCTTTTTCTCCTTCCCCCACGTTGCACCTGGAAATGAACTTTGGCTCAAGGGGCTGGATATTCAAAAGGGTTGCGCCATGCGCAAGTCCGAAATTGCACCATTCTGCCATATTCAGCAGGAAGCAGTTGCGCCCCCCCCCCCAAGTCAAGCTGAGCAACAGCGCAATGCTAATAAAAGCAAGCTGAACCAGAGGGAGGAGCCATATTACGTACAGTCAATATTCAGCGGGCTGTGCAGGTTGTCTGCAGCGCAACCCCAACCCGCGCCTGCACAACTTTGAGCCAAAAAAGGAGTAAGTCAAGGGCCACCCACAGGTGAGCTGCCGTGTTACCAGGCGCAACACAGCAGCTACCTGTGGGTGGCCTCAGCCACTCTCCTGTCGCCCCTGCAGCCCAATAGGCATAAGTGTAAACCCCCACCCCCGACTGTCCCAATGGCTGGCAGAAGTTCAAACATCCCCCACCCCCTGACTGGCCCGATCGTGGGCAGAAGTTCAAACATCCCCCACCCCCGACTGACCCGATCGCGGGCAGAAGTTCAAACATTCCCCACCCCGACTGGCCTGATCGCGGGCATAAGTGAAAAAGAACCCACCCCCACTAGCCCGATCGTGGGTGGAAAAAGTTCAAACCCCCAGAACATATCCTGGTGGTCCAGTGGACCTCGAAGCCCGATTGCGGGCGAAAGGTTCAACCCCCAAGGACCACCTACTCTGGTGATCTGTGGCCCCACCCACCCACCCGATGGAGCCCCACCACCCGCTCCCCGTCAGCGGCAGGCGGCAGCATCCCACCCACCTGCCACCCTGCCGCCTGCTGACTGACTGCCTGGTAGGGCTGTATGCCCATTGGCTCAGAGCAAGGCCACGGGCTTGCAGCCCTACTGGGCAGTCAGCCGGTGGGCGGCGGGCGGCAGACGGGGGATGCTGCCGCCACCGCTGACGGGGAGGAGCGGGTGATAGGGCTTCAGGTGGGGTGGGGCCACCGATCACCAGGGTAGGTGGTCCTGGGGAGGGTTTGAACACTTTGCTGCCCACGATCGGGCTTCGGGTCCACTGGACCACCAGGATATGTCCCAGGGGTTGAAATCTTGCTGCCCGCAATCGGGCTTCACGGTCCACTGAGACCACCAGGGATATGTCCTTGGGGAGGGTTGACTCTTTGCTGCCCGTGATCAGGCTAGTGGGGTGGTTTGATTTTCACTTATGCCGTGATCGCCAGTCGGGGTTAACCATGCCAGCGATCGGGCTAGTCGGGGGTGGGTTAACTTATGTCTGGATCGGGCCAGTCTGGGGGTGGGGAGATTTTTTAACTTATGCCCACGATCAGACTGCAGGGGGCGTCGGTCCCCGACGGCTGCCACCTGGCAGGGCGCCAGGAGCAAGTCCTCATGGATCGGCGCACCTGCATGCTAATGGCATGCAAATGGAGCCATAAATAGACGCAAATGGCCCCCCCCTGTGCCTTGCATGAATTATGGCCCCATTTGCATGTCACCTTTTGAATATCGGAAATTTGCGCATGGTGTAATGGTACTTGCGCCACCGCATCTTGAATGCTAGACTCTGACCATTTGTGGTGGCGCAAGTTCCACTGCGCCATGCACAGTGGCTGTGGCCGGGGGGTGATATTCAAAGGAGTTGCTCAATAGTGCAACTCTGTTGAATATCGCCCCGCCCACACCCCTGCGCAACTATTTTGTGCAGCACAAGGGCTTGCGCCACAAAATAGCGCAGTTTGAATATCCAGCCCACTGTGTCTAAGTTACCAATATGTAAATTAAATAAAATTAACATATATCTGATTGTATTTCAGCCTTTAGCTTTGTTTTTTTTTCCATTGCAAATATGCACAATGACATGAAAACATAGTCTCTGTTCAATAGATTTCATTTATACCACTCAGGTGGTGATAAATTTGGCATAGTTGCAGAATCCTGAGTCCAGAAGTATGTCTTAACACTTGCATTCTATGTGCATCAAATGTGGTTATGTTGGGAGTTCTGCCCCCAAACACACACACACAATTTTCTTTAATATTTATAGCCAAAAATTAAATAGTTTTTCTTTAGGAACACAATTTGTTCTTACCCATCTCAGCTTATTAGCCATGAGCATTAAATTGCAACATTTTCTTTTCTGGAAACACACAAGCCATCAAAAGAAGTATCTGCACCACCATTTTCTGGAAACATAATTAACAAAACAAGAATACTTATAAAGTTTTACCCCATACACCAGCAAAGAGGATGGTGAAATGACAATTTTTAATGATGGTCAAAAGTAAGTCTAATACTGATCACCTCTCCAAGTTGAGACTGGATAGGTATATGAGGGATTTGGAAGAAAGTCCCATACCACTGAGCAGTGTAAAAGTATCTCAGTGGGTAGGCCTGCTTCCATCTCATAGTCCTATGTTCCTGTCTGCTTCATGTTCTCAAATTGTTCTTTAGATGTCAGTTTCATAAAAAAATCAAAAGAAATTTTGCATTTCATTTTGTCAAAAACTGAAAAGTTTAATATTTAGACCCAATATAGCTCATATGCAGTACTATACATATTATCTGGTTTTCTCTTTCTTTTGTTCCCCATCATAAGATTAATTTGCATGGAAACAGGACCCATGTTCTCTGCCTCTTTTTCTCCTCTGCTGTACATATTATCTGGTTTTCTCTTTCTTTTGTTCCCCATCATAAGATTAATTTGCATGGAAACAGGACCCATGTTCTCTGCCTCTTTTTCTCCTCTGCTGGAACCTCAGTGCTGCATCACCTAATCAGCCAGCCAAAGAGGATGCTGCTTCCCTGCAAGAACCTTACTGCAGCAACTCACTCATAGTTCCCAGTTATTTCCCCTTTTTCTGTTCTGTGCTTACCTGGACTCATGGATGTCATGCATCTACATGAGTCATGAGTCCCTCCATGCTGACTGCCAGCCAACTCCTATGCCTTCCTCAGAAATGACACTAATGGTATCACAAACATTTTACATATTACATATTACTTGCTGAAGATGTCGACAATACAGGTACCAAATTGGGGAGAGGGGGCAAATTCAATTTCTGCAAATCAGACTTATGGATCCATTCCATAAAACATAGAAACATAGAATTTGACAGCAGATAAGGACCGCATGGCCCACCTAGTCTTCCCATTTCCCTAACTAATGGATAAGCTGCAGATCCTAGTTAACCAACAGCCTACTTCCTCCTATCCCCCACTAGAATTGCCTTGTGTCTGTCCCATGCATTCTTGAATTCCCCCACTGTTTTTGACTCTTCAACCTCCTCAGGAAGGCTGTTCCATGTATCCACAACCCTTTCTGTGAAGAAATACTTCCTCACATTACCTCTGAGCCGTCCCCCCTCTATCTTCAAATTGTGCCCCCTTGTTTTTGCACATATCTTTTTCTGAAAGATGCTACCCTCTTGGACTTTGTTTTTTCCCTTGAGGGATTTGAAAGTTTCTATCATGTCCCCCCTCTCCCTCCTTTAATCGAGGCTATACATCTTTAGTTCCTTTAGTCTTTCTTCATATGTCTTCTGATGCAGACCCTGCATCATTTTGGTTGCCCTCCTCTGGACAGCCTCCACCCTGTCTATGTCTTTGCAGAGATGGGGTCTCCAGAACTGTACACAGTACTCCAGATGTGGTCTTACCAACTGTCTGTACAGAGGGCCAACAACTTCCTGTTTTCTACTGGTGATGCCTCTCCTTTGCATCCCAGTATCCCCAACCCTCCTTACTGCCTTCTCCCACATTGCTGGCCCACCTTTAGGTCATCTGATATGACTACCCTCAGGTCTCTTTCCATTTTTGTTGTTGTCAGTATCTCACCCTCCATTGTGTACTCTTCCCCTGGGTTTTTGTTTCCCAGGTGCATTACTTTGCATTTCTTTGCATTGAATCTAAGCTGCTATACATTTGACCATTCCTTCAACCTTGCCAAATCCCTTTTCATCCTTTCCACCCCATCTTGTATATCAACCCTGTTGCAGATCTTTGTGTCATCTGCAAAGAGACATACTTTCCCTTCCAGTCCCACTGCAATGTTACTTATAAAGTACTGAACCCTGCAGTACCCCACTAGTAACCCTCCTTTCTTCACTGTGGACTCCATTTACTATTACCCGCTGTGTCCTGTTGTCCAACCAGTGTTTCACCCAGGCTACCACCCTGGGACCCACTCCCTGGGACCCACTCCATTAAGCTAGTGATTAATATCAGCATTTCTCTTCCCTTGTTCTCATTTACAGTAATTTTGCAGGGACACAGGATCCGTACTCTGTATAGTAAGAAGAAACCAATTTAGAAGTTGTATTCAGTGAATTTTCTGAATTTCGTCACTTTATCTTCAATTCCTCCCAGTCGAACATCTGGGCCACTTTACATAACTTTGGCCTTCTGTCAGTTGATTATTAAGAAAAAAACCTTTAGCTCTTTCCAGATGGTAAAGGTTAGTCCCATGGGGATCTTGCCTTCACCCACACCAGTAACTTTCCACTCTTCTCCTCCCTCCCCAGACATTTTTTATAAAATAAATTTTGCCTTGGACTGTCGATTATACTGTACAGTAGCGCTACCACTCGCAATGCAGATGACCAGTGTTTGGCAACGAGCTTGAGACATCAAAATGCCTGCCAGGGAAAGAGGATTAAGCATCCTACCCAGGTGAATTAGTAAATCATCAATCATGCTTTTTGAAGGTCTGTCACGACAGATAATTGTTAATCAAATGTTACCATATGGTCATCAAGATAGATAGTGATCATCACCTAGATCATGATTTAATCATCAAGCATGTAACTTTCAAATCACCAACTGATGATTATTGATTATTTTTGTAAGGTTAAATCAGCATGATGATTTGTGGATGATCAAATGATGATTGTTGCTGATCATTGATTACTGTATTAGTTCTGTATTATAAGACTGTAAGTCACATGAGTAATTTTTATTAAAATTTTTCATTACTAATATGAAAATATGAATGTCAAATATCAGCAAAAGCAAATCAAGTATAATGTAAATGATGTGAAATCAAGTTTTAATCCCTTTAGAAAGAGGAAATGCAGTGTTCGATAGTATGCTGACAAGCAGTAGAAAAATCCCAGCCTCTCCCTACAAAACAGGGTACTAAATGAGAAAAAGACCAAGGTAGAACGGTCAGTGGGGGATGCTGCAACAGAAGGTAAGGCCATCAAAAAATGGAGAGGAATGAGTACCAATGCCCGTAGTCTAGGTAACAAGCTTCCTGAATTAGTGGCCTTGATGGAGGAGGAACATCTGGATATCGTGGCAGTCACAGAAACATGGTACACACAAAACCATGACTGGGACATAAACATACCAGGATACACTATCTACAGGAGGGACAGGGAGGGTAAAGAGGGGAGGAGTAGTTCTTTACATAAGGGAAGGAATAAAGCAACAGAACAAAAGGGTAAACAGGGAGGAGAAGAAGCACTGTGGGTAAATTTGAGACAGGCAATGGCACCACAATCCGCAATAGGCTAGATACAGACCCCTTCAGGGGAGGAAATGGACAAGGAAATGATAGAAGTATACTTAGAATGGCAGAAAAAGGGAGATATTGCTGATGGGTGATCTGAATATGCCAGATGTTAACTGAAGCGCAGTTGCAGCTGCCACTTGAAGAGTGCAGTTATTCTAGATGCCCTACAGGGGCATGCCTATAGACAACCAGTACTGGAGCCCACTGAGAGGAGCAATATTAGACTGGATACTCTCAAATGGAGATGAGAGAGATCACAGATGTAGAAGTGGGTAGCCATCTGGGAACTAGCGACCATCGAACAGTATGGTTCACAATAAACACAGCAATAGAGTCAAGCTTCATACAAAGACAAAGTACTGGACTTTAGGAGGGCTGACTTTGCCAAAATGGGTGAGTGCCTAAGGAATGCACTAGCAAATGGGTGGGAAGGAGGGTGGAAGAACAATGGGGAATAATAAAACTGCCATCACAGAGGTAACGAGCCTTTGTGTGAAGCAAATAAACAAAACAAGGCGATGTAAGAAACCACTATGGTTCTCAAAGGAAGTGGCAGTGAAGGTTCAAGAAAAGAAAGCATTCAGGAAGTACAAGGAATCGCAGCAGGAGCAGGACAGAGAACTGTATCAGTTAAAGCAAAGGAGGCTGGAAGGCAGTCAGAACAGCAAAGGCCCAAACTGAGGAAAAGATAGCCAACTCAGTTAAGAAGGGGGATAAAACCTTTTATAGGTACATCAGGGAGCAAGGAAGACCAAGGGAGGGATAGTGAGGCTTAATAAAGGGAGGAGGGTGGGCAGAGGGAGAATGCGAAAAGGCAGAGATACTAAACAAATATTTTTGCTCAGTATTTACAAAGGAAGAGGGGAGGTACATAGAACAAACAGTAGAAACACTCTGGATACAGAAGTTGATACCAGCCCATTTACAGAAGAAAGGGTTCTGAAAGAACTCTTAAAACTGAAAGGTGGACAAAGCAATGGGGCCTGATGAGATTCATCCCAGAATTCTAAAGAACTAAGGGTAGAACTAGTGACACCACTGACTACCCTCTTTAACAAATCATGGGAGGATGGGGTGGTACCCGAGGACTGGAGGAGGGCAGATGTGATTCCCTTCACAAAAGTGGGAGCAAGGCAGAACAGGAAACTATAGACCTGTTAGTTTAACCTCAGTGATAGGAAAATGATGGAATCACTTCTAAAGGAAAGAATTGTCGAGTATCTAGAGGTCAGAGGGCACAAGACCCTAGGCAGCATGGATTCACAGCGGGAAGGTCATGCCAGACGAATCTGATAGATTTCTTTGACTGGGTGACCAAAGTAGTAGATCAGGGAGGGGCTGTGGACATGGCCTACCTAGACTTTAGCAAGGAATTTGACACAGTCCCACACAAAAGATTAATATACAAGTTAGCCAGCCTGGGAGTGGGTCCCAAGATGACAGCCTGGGTAAAGAATTGGCTGGAGAATAGGACACAGAGAGTAATAGTAAATGGAGTCCACTCAGAAGAAAGGAGGGTTACTAGTGGGGTACCGCGGGGTTCAGTATTAGGACAGTCCTCCTCAATGTCTTTATAAGCGACATTGCAGAAGGACTGGAAGGAAAATATGTCTCTTTGCAGATGACACTAAGATCTGCAACAGAGTTGATGCACAGGGTGGGGTGGAAAGGATGAGAAGGACTTGGCAAGGTTAGAGGAATGGTCAAATGTATGGCAGCTTAGATTCAATGCTAAGAAGTGCAAGGTAATGCACCTGGGAAACAAAAACCCAGGGAAAGAGTACACAATGGGGGGTGAGATACTAACAACAACAAAAATGGAAAGGGACCTGGGGTAGTCATATCAGATGACCTAAAGGTGGGCAAGCAATGCGAGAAGGCAGCAAGGAGGGCTGGGGGGATACTGGGATGCATAGGGAGAGGCATCACCAGTAGAAAACAGGAAGTTATTATCCTCTGTACAGACAGCTGGTGAGACCCCATCTGAGTACTGTGTGCAGTTCTGGAGACCCCAATCTCTGCAAAGACATAGACAGGATGGAAGCTGTCCAGAGAGGGCAACTAAAATGGTGCAGGGTCTGCACCGAGGACATGAAGAGAGACTTAAGGAGCTTAATATGTATGCCTCGAGGAAAGGAGGGAGAGGGGACATGATAGAAACTTTCAAGTACCTCAAGGGAATCAACAAAGTCCAAGAGGGTAGCATCTTTCAAAAAGAGGTGTGCAAGAACAAGAAGGCACAATTTGAAGATGGGGGCGCTCAGAGGTAATTTAAGGAAGTATTTTTCACAGAGAGGGTTGTGGATGCATGGAATGGCCTTCGGAGGAGGTTGTGGAGTCAAAATCAGTGGTGGAATTCAAGCATGCATTGGATAGTCATAAGGCAATTCTGGGGGTTGGGGGTAGAAAGAAGTAGGCTGCTGGTTAACTAGGATCTGCAGCTTATCCAGTAGGTAGGGAAATGGGCAGACTGGGTGGGCCAAGCGGTCCTTATCTGCCGTCAAATTCTATGTTTCTATGTTTCTATACACATTTACATAACTAATTTGCATATTTCCATAGCACAGTTTATGAACCAAAACAATGGTGATTTCTATGTTTGAAATATTTTTGCCTTAACAGTAGTATTTTGCCAACTTTTACAAAAGGTTTTGAGCAGAAACCAGGGCTTCTCAGTGTCCCACACTGGTGGGGGGGGACTTACAGTGCCAACAGTGGGATTGGGCACCCCCCGTCTGCAAATATAGAAAAAAAACATGTTTGGGGACACTAGGAGTGGGCTCCCCAGTGTCCCACTCTGGTGGAGGGGGGGGCTTGCATTGCCAACAGGAGGATTGGGCACCCCACTGTCAGCACACAAAACAAATAAAGCATGGCAATGGGAGGGTGAGGGGGTGCCAATACTCAAGGGGCAACATAATGGGGGAGGGCACTATGCACCAGGGATACAGAAAAAAAAATAATGGGTGTGCAGGGGATGCCACTAGATAACCAGGCTCCTTGCTGCACTATAAACCCAGCCTGAGAAAAAAATCTGCCTCCCTGGGGAAACAAGGTACCTCCCCATGAAAACAAGTTTGTTTTCGCACAGCAAATCTAATTTGTCCGAAATTAAACATTTAATAACTTTTGAACAGATTTATATTTTTTCACCAAACCTTCAAAAGCCACATCTGTGAGGCAAAAGCTTTCAACCCTGAAAATTTCAGACCTCAACCAAAAGCTGTTTCTGACAAACAGCTGTCAAAAGAAACTACAAAACTCCAATGGGGAAAAAAAAAATAACTTTGACATTTTGCGTTTTTCACCACTCAGTATCTCAATAACCACAAAAGGAATTGACATGAAATCTGGCACATCAAGAGACTTTTCCATAGCCACAAAGCAGTCCAAATGTTGTGCAAATCCCTAGAAGAGTTGCAAAGTTATTAAAGTGCAAAGTTTGAGGTTTAACATTAAACTTCCTGGCCAAACCTAACTATACTGCACCAGTATAACATAAATATTAATATAACACACATATATCAATTCAAGGTCAGTATGCAAGGTACACTGCTTGCAGCTTGCTACTCAGCCTCCAGCTGTTTGTGCCCTGCCGCTACTACATGCCAGCTCCCCACCACTTCCACCCTTCGCCGGCCTGCCTGATATAGCTGCCCATGGTCAGGGGACTAAGTCTCTATTTTCTCATTTGTGGTTTATGCTAACACTCCTATAGAGGGCATCTAGGTCTTTCACATAGAAGCTGTGTCAGCCCTCTTCCAAACTGAAAGTTGTACATCATGGCCCAGATATTCAAAAGGGTTGCACATGGCGCAACAGTGTTGCGCCATGCCTGGCTCACTAATCACGCCCCATGCGATATTCAAAGGGAAAAGTGTGCGGCACAAATCGATGCACCGGAGTGCATCAGTAATGTATGCAGGCACAGGTAGGGGGGTGTGCCCATGCATACTCTGCACAGCCCGATATTCAGCCCAGGATGTGCAGTGCCATGCATGTGCAACCCCTACCTGCGCCAGCACAAAGTTGATCCCCCAAAAAAAAGGAACAACGGATGGCCACCCACAGGTGTGCTGCCACATTGCAGGGCGCAACACAGCAGCTGCCATCTGTGGGTGGCCACCCGAGCTCCGGCCACACCTGGCGGCGCTCCCCATGCCTGATCGTGGGCATTTGTTAAAAAAATGAAGAATGCTGTCCAATATCCCTGGTGGTCCAGTGGACCGCTATCTGCCCGATCGCGGGCATCTGTATATATAAAAAAAAAGACATAAGTCCAATATCCATGGTGGTCTAGGGGTACCCCCCTCCTCACCCGCCCACTGAGCCCCACCGCCCCGCTCTCTCCCCCGTCAGCCAGCAGGCAGCAGCACCCCACCTGCCTGCCACCCCGCCGCCCACTGACTGACACCGTTGGTAGGGCTGTACGCCAATTGGTTCACAGCGTGAGCCAATGGGCATGCAGCCCGTACCGTACTACACATTCCAGATAAGTGACCATCCACCCCTCACCTGTCATTGGACAAATAAAATTACTAAAGTAGCACCCACCATGATCAACAGCAGGGTCCCCAAGAGAGGACAGCTCAACACTTTTAAGGCAGCACTTGCGCAAATAGACTGGTCCACACTGGACACTATCCAGGATGTAGATCATGCCCTGCAGTATTTATAGACAAGTTTTATGCAACCTGTGGCACCTATGCCCCTGCCAGGAGGAGAAAGATCCATGGGTCTAGTAATGGCTGGATCACCAAAGAGCTGCTAAACTAACGCGGGCATGAGACAACCTTTGGTGTAGGGCTAAAGACTCCGGCAGGGCCCAAGATTAGTAGGAGTACAGGGCCGCTAGGAACAAGTGTACATACCAGATTAGGATGGCTGAAGCTAAATTCTTCAAAACCCAATTTGAGAATACATGGGGAGATGGTAGGAGATTCTGGAAGAAAGTTAAGGAGTTAATAGTTAAGGAAGACAAAAAGCATCCCACGATGCTGAATATAAATGGGATTGCCACCCAAGACCTGCACACCATTGCTGACTCCTTTAACTCTGCATTTACACACCTCAGCTCGGTACTCCCACAGGATTATATAAATACTCCTGTTCCCTCTCCGTCACTAATACTCAGTACAAGGTAAGGAGCTACCCAGACTTCTACTTCAAATGTATCTCTATTAAGGAGGCTAAGAAATATGTTAAAATGGTCCTCAGCA
Organism: Neoceratodus forsteri; assembly: GCA_016271365.2. Taxonomy (NCBI): domain Eukaryota; kingdom Metazoa; phylum Chordata; order Ceratodontiformes; family Ceratodontidae; genus Neoceratodus; species Neoceratodus forsteri. The sequence goes on along the minus strand of CM057456.1, from coordinate 1,377,832,876 downwards.
AAACCAGGCAGGGTAGCGACACACAGGATATGAAAATGATCGCCCTCACCTTGGACATCGTAATTGTCCCCATCACAAAAATATTCAATAAATTTCTTACCTCAGCAAAATTCCCAGCAGTCTAGAAACTTGCCCTTGTCACCCCATCCACAAAAGTGGGGATCGCACCTGCACCTCCAACTACAGGCTCACCTCGATCCTCTCTCCCCTCTCAAAGGCACTGGAGAAAATAGTGGTGGAACATATCAACGACTACCTGCAAAAACTCCACCCTCAGTGCCCCCAGCAGCATGGCTTTCAGGAGAACCACAGCACTGCCACAGCTCTGGTAGAATTCATGGACTTCGTGCACAAGGCCCTTGATGGAGGCGAGCAAGTAGAGTCTATTTTTATAGACCTCACCAAAGCCTTCGACACGCTAAACCATTCCCTCTTTTTACAACCGCTGTTGCTGGGCCTATCCCCCACCTCTGTAGACTGGTTCAATGACTATCTCTCCCTCAGATCCCAGAGTGTTAGAACTAGGGTGGCAGTCTCCATCGCAAGAGAGGTTTCCTTGGGCGTACCTCAAGGATCTGTACTTGGACCGTTACTTTTTAACCTCTTCTTAAACTCACTCCCTGAATCCTGTGCCAGCAATGTTATGCTATATGAGGATGATGCAGTCATCTTAAACTGCTACTCCCAGCTGGTGCAACTCCAACAACAGCTGCAAGCTACCTTCTACCAAATTAAGGGCTGTTTTATCAGGCATAAGCTACTCCTTAATTATATAAAAAACTAAGACAATGCTCATCTCAAGTCACCGGCACAAGGCTAGAAATCAAATACTTACCATCACCAACAACAAGGCTGCCCCCCCGCCCCCCAAGAACAAGTCCATTGTTTCAAGTACCTTGGGGTCCTAGTAGACACCCTGTCTTTTACAAAGCATATTTACCAGATAGTAAAAGCAGTCAACATAAGAGTAGGGGTCCTTTACAGCCACAGACAGTACCTCTCACCTGCTGCCCTACACCTGGCCATTGGCAGCTCCATCCTGTCCATAATTAATTATGATCTGGTTGTGTATGGAGCGGCCTCAGATATAGCCCTAAAATGTGGGGCTACGGCTCCCAACAAAGCATGTAGACTAGCTCTGGGAGCAGCTAAACTCATCCACACTTGTTCTTTTTTGAGCAAACCAATTGGTTGATCCTTAAAGTCAGAATCAAACTACATTCAGTTTGCTAGGTAAAAAAGCACTACTTGGCCTGACACCACCAAGCATAAGCCATATCATATGAACGTACGAAATTTGCCAGCAAAAAAAGGCCATTTCAGTCTATTGAGTTTGCTCGATTTTGCAGCTAGCAACCCTATTCTGCATCGGCCCCTTCCTCACCTCCCCCTCCCTTTATCCTCCCTCTTACTCTGTCCCAGCCCCCTTTGAAGCAGCCCACCATTCTACAGGCCACCACCACTGCTGGTAATGCATTCCACCTTGCCACCACCCTCTCTGTAAAAACGTGCCTCCTCATCTCCCTCATGAACCTTTCCCCCCTCCAATCTCATGTCATGGCCCTGAGTGACCCTCCCCACCCTTACCCTGAATAGCCCCTCTGTACCAGCCCTGTTTATCCCTGTCATGTACTTGAATGTCTCGATCATATCCCCTCTGCCTCTCCTCTCCTCCAGCGAGTACATGTTCAACTCTTTTAGCCTACTCTCATATGGTAAGTTCCCCAGTCCCTGGATCATCTTGGTCGGTCTTCGCTGTGCTCCATTCAGTAATTTAATGTCCCTTTTCAGGTACGGGCACCAGAACTGCACGCAGTACTCGAGATGTGGTCTAAGCAGTGCTCTGTTCAGCGGCAGAATCACCTCCCACTCCTCGATGTTATTCCCCTTGCGATGTAACCCAACATTTTGTTGGTCCTTGTTGCTGTCTTCCTTCACTGTGCTGAGTTGTTCATTGATCCTGTGATGACCACCCCAGATCCTTCTCCTCCTCCTCAGTCTCTGCCAGCTGCACCCCTCCCAGTTGGTAGTTTCTCCTTTGATTTTGTGCTCCAAATTGCAGTACCTTACCCTTTTTGGCATTGATCCCCAGCTGCCAAGTGTCTGACCAGGACTCCAGCTTATTCACATCTTCTTGCAGACCTTGCCACCCCTCCATGTCATCTGCCACTGCCCCAATCTTGGTGTCATCGGCAAACAAGCTGATCTTGCCCCTGATGCCCAAGGATTTGTCTGCAATAAATATCCCAAATAACACTGGTCCCAGCACCAAGCCCTGTGGAACCCCACTCATTACTGCCTTTGGGGATGAGAGTTCCCCTTCCACCACCACCACCCTCTGCTGCCTCCCCTGCAGTCAGCTTGTCACCCATCCCACCATTTCTGGTCCAGCCCCTGTGTCGTCAAGTTTTGTTCCAAGTCTCCCTGGTTCATCTTTGTGGATGCTGTTATACAGGGGGACCACGTGAGCCAGCCTTCAATCCTTGGGCAATCATCCCAAATTTAATGAGGTACTGAACAGGCCTGCCAAGAGCACTGCCAGGATCTCTGCTAGCTCCTTCAGCACCCTGGGGTGAATGCTATCTGGTCCTGGTGCCTTGTCCAGTACTCTCATGCCCTCCAGCACTCTGCCTTCTGTGATCACCCCATCCATTACTTCCTCCTCAGCCTATTTACACCTTAGGTAGCACTCCCTCTCTTTGTAAATATCGAGAAAAGTAGTCATTGAGTGCTTTCAGCTTTTCTCCCCCCTTCTCTCTCTCTCTTCCCATTCCTCAACCTTCTTTTTTCTTTTTGTCAAGTCTCTTTCTCTCCTCCAGTCCAGAACTCTCTCAGGCTACCTCGCTCACCTGAACTGCTCTACCACCCACTGTGTTCCCCGCCATCTTCAAAGTCGTTACGACTCCCCAGGGCGATCTGAGGGGGCAGTGGCAGAGAACCAACATTGCGCATGTGGCGGTGGCACTGGAGGAGCCATCACCTATCCAGCAGGAGGAGCTTTTTCCCTTATATGCCCTCCTTCCCCCTCCCCCGTGCGTGGTACACGTTCCGACATTGCGGCGCATGGCAACCCTGCCTGCATCGGACCACACTATCTAGGTGCAGTCCAGTGCTCTGTAGTGCCCCCGGTCTCCACCAGGGGCCGCTAGAGCTATGGACATCCCAATACCCTCCCTCTGGGAGAGGAGAGCAGCCCAGCAGGTGCTCTATCCAATCCGTTCCCTGCTGACCCCAGGCACCCAAGCTCACTCCCAAATCTGGGTCACTGGCGTGGCGCAAGGTGTGGCATCCAATGCCTCAACCCTCAGTGCCACCGGGCCAGCCCCTCAAACTTCTTAATCCTTACTATATGTTCCTTACAGGTCATTTTCTCCCTGATGTACCTGAAAAAGCCCTTTTCCCCCTCCTTTATGCCTTGTGCAAGCCTAAGTTCTTTGGTGGCTTTTGCTATTCTCACTGCCCTTGTCACCTCCCTTGCCTCCTGCTGGTACTCCTCCCAATCTTCCCCCTCCCCAATTTCCTGTATCTCCTAAATGCCACCCTCTTTCTCCTCACCTTTTCCACAACCTCCCTGCTCATTCAGCTTAGCCGTTTTGCTCTGGCCTTTTTACTCCGAATCCTGCTACAGGAATTGGTAGCTTCTATATCCCCCCCCCCCGATAAGCTCAGACCGCTGGTCCATGTCCATACTAGGCTGGATCCTTGCCAGGTACCCCCTCACTGTCTTCCCCATCTTTTCAAAATCCGCCCACCTGAAATCTAGCACCTTCATGTTGGATGCCACCCCCTCTTTGCCCATACTCAATCTGAATCATACTGAATAATTGTCACTCCCCTCTAATGGTTGGTCCACCCTGATATCCCTCACAAACTCATTTGTGAGCAACAGATCAAGAGTGTTCCCACCACCTGCTGTTTCACCAATCACCTGTGTCAGGAAGCTTTCCTGAAGGGTGTCCAGCAGTACCTGCTCCCTTTAATTGCTGGTGGCTGGGGTTCCCCAGTCAACCCCCGGCAGGCGGAAGTCCCCCACAACCACCACATTCCCCTTCCTGCATGCCCTTCTAATCTGTCTTGCAAGTTCCCTGTCCAGCTCTTCTGTCTGGGAAGGTGGCCTGGACACCACTCCCATCTGGAGAGTCCTTTTCCTGGAGTCCTAGATTAGTAGCCATAAAGACTCTGTTTTTCCCTCTCCCCCTTCCTAACACAATTTAGCCTCTCCCCCACGTATACTGCCACTCCCCCCCTTCTGTAATCTGCGGAATATTCTGTACCCTGGGACCACTAGGTCCCAGTCAAGGTACTGGGTGGCTATGTTTCTGTGATGGCTGCCATGTCCACCTCCCCCCTCCACCATGAGGGCCTGTAGGTCATTCATTTTATCCCCCAGGCTCCTAGCATTCATGGTGATCACCTTCCATCCCTTTTCCTTCTCTCCCTCCTCTCTCTGCCCTCTACTTCCAGCATCTCCTCCATTGCTTCTACCTAGTTCATCTCCTTTTTTCTGGGGGGTAAGCTTACGCTGCTTCCCATCTCGTGGCCGCTGTATGCGCTCTTTCCACCTGCCACCCTCCCTCTCCTAGTTTAAATGTCCAACTACCTCAATATACTCCCCAAGCTTCCATTTTAGCTCCTTCTTACCCTCATCATTTAGGTGAATTCTATCCTTAGCGCATAGACTGCTGTCCTCCCAGGTCTGTCCCCACATGCCCACTAACTCATACACTTTGGTGTGACTCCATTTGCCTAACCAGTCATTAAATTCCTTGATCCTTTGTTTTCTAGCTGTGCTCACCTTGGGCACTGGTAGTACCTCAGAAAATGTTACTGCTCTACCTTCCCCCTCACATACAGTTCCTAGCTCCACAAACCTCTTTTGGACTACCTCTAATGTACTATCTGCCAGGTCATTTGTCCGCAGATGTAGAAATAAATGAGGCCTCTCCTTTCCCCTTCTAGCATATTTGAGGACTGACTGTCCCACCCATTTAACTGTTATCCCTGGCATGGCCTCCACCCATATACGACTATGCCTTTCACCCTTGGTACCCCACCTGAACCCACCTTAGTATTGAATCCCCCAGTACTAGTATTCCCCCCATATTTTCATCTGCCTGCTTCCCCTCCTCTGCTCCTTCTCTGTTGGACTACTCCTCCACTAGCACACAATTCCCTCCATCTGTCTCTGTTGCCATTCCTCTCCTGCCTGCCTCCTCCTCATGCACATAATTCCCCCATCTGTCCTTGTTCTCCTGCTCCACTCCTCCTCCAGCATACAATTCCCCTTGTCTGTTCCTGTTGCCTTTCCCCCATCAGTATCCTCCACTGCCACATCTGCTATGTCCCTAACGTCTTCTCTATCCCCCTGCTTCACTTCCCTGCATCCCTGCTCCCTTCGACCATCCTTCCAGCTGTGCCCCTCCTTTTTCACCTCTGCCACCCCCCAGACCGGCTACTGTCCCTTGTGCTCTTCCCTCCCTTTCCTTCTCATGCCCTTTTCTGGGTATCCCACACACTCTTCTCCTCCACCAATGTAGCCAGCACCGCAAACCTATTTCCTGTCCCCTCTGCATTGCTTTGCCTTGGTTCCTTCTTCCTGACTTGAGCCTTCCCTTCAGTGCCAGGTCCTTTGGGAGGAGACCTGGGTTTGAATCCCACAGCCACCTAGGTGCTTACTGTGTGAGCCTGAGCAAGTCACTTAAGTTCCTTGTGCTCCCTGGTCACATCTGGAAACAAGCTTCGGCCTAGTGTGCTACTCCTGGTTAAACGATGTTCCCTTTCCCTTTCCCATTGTTCGTTTCCCTCCCGCATCCCCTCCCAACTCCCTGCCTCGATCCAATGTACCTCTCCTGATGTGTCCTCATGATACTTCCTGGGGTAGGCCCTCTTGCCCTGGAGTCTCTCCCCCCTCCCCTCATTCTCTCCAACTCCCTCCCAAGCCACCTCACTTCCTCCTCCTCGAGTCTCCTCAGCCTGTGACAGACTGGACACCCTCCTAGCTTCCACATTATGTTCATCCAAACTGCTGCCTAACACACATTGCAGCCCACTATTCTACCCATGTTAAACAGGACTATCTAGAAAATATTGTTCTAACTAGAAAATTACAGTCCTAACTTAAGTTATCTACCAGCCCATACCCTAACTGCTGTATGTACTACAAGCTGTACACTGTAAAGCGTAAAACAGTATTCTCCATAGCTCTTTTATCTAATACAGATTGAGATGCTGCAGCTTTGTTCTTACCCCCCCCTCCCACAATCATTAAAGCCCAAGAACAGTCTTACCATCAGTTTGTATTCCAAGTACTGAGCAGATCTTTCCTAGCATTTCTGCCTTTCCCAGCTGTATATTGCCCTTCCTCCCAGGTCACCTTGGGACCACTCCTTCAGATAAGTCCCCCCCCTGCACTCCTCCGATAGGTGCTTCTCACCACTGGGAGTGGTTTACCTCATTTTAATAGGGAGGGAGGCGGTGAGGCATGGTTGCGCAGGGGAAAATGTGCTGTGCTCATGGCAGGGGCCCTGCCCTTTATGGCCCAGCCGCACACTCAAAAACAGCCCCCCACTTTTGACTGGCTCCTTCCAGAGCCTTGGCAATTGGTCCTCCTTGGATCCTTGTGGAGCTGAGCACTGCCTTGCCCAGCAGTGAGGCCTCCTCCTCAGACCTCCAACTCTCCTCCCTTTTCTTCCCTGAGCCACCGATGCCCTTCCCTATGGCTCAGATGAGCCACCGATGCAGTCCTGAACTGAAACACCATCTACTTATCTCCAGAAACTATGACTATGCTCATAGACCTGCAGCTGTGTCTTGCTGATTTGCTCAATTATTCACTAAACCACTCATTGTAGCTTCCAGCGGTCTCCAAGGCCAGCACCCCCACTGGTACAAGGCATAAGCACAAGGTCTCACTCTCCCAACTCCCCAACCATTGTCTAAGCGTGGGGAGTCCCCTACCACATCTGACTCCTGCCCTTCCTAGTTCCCCCACCTCCCTGAACACCCTAAGCCCTCACACTCCTCAACTATTACAGCAGTTGCCCCTACCTCACCTCATCCAACAGTTACCCTCCTTCTCACTCCCCCCCCATCTTAATACTCTACCCCTCCCCTTGTGCTGGCAAGTTGCACTTAAAAACTCGAAAGCCAATTTTACCTGAACCTCAGAGCTAGTGACAAAACCCATTTTCTTAGTCTGCCTTCTATCCAATCCAGTGTGTTTGCAGCTGTTGATTTGTAAAGTGTAATTATCTTACTCAACAAAGTCTGTGTCTGTTAGCTTCTAACAATATGTATTTATCCATTTCACTGCCACTGGAATCCTATGCAGTGTAGCTGTCTCTTGTCACTTGACATGGAACCTTTGTAAATGAACAGCTAGCTCAAAGGTTATTTTCCGAAGAACTAAAAAAATAAATGTATTATCCCTATCACGTGTGCAGGCCTCCTCAACTGCCCTACAACCCTGTCCTTCACTTCTCTGGTGCTTACCTCTGACCTACAGGAAGCATACGGGGCAAAAGAGAACACGGATGACTCATGTACAGGTGGTGCAGGGTCTGAAGGGTGGTTGTGAGTTAACCAACTCACAGAACAAGCAACAGTAACAAGTATGCAACTGCACTCCAAATGAAGAGCTGTACTAAGGCTTTAGATTGCAAATCCTGTTTGATATACTCAGATGCATTTTACAGAGATGTGCAGGTGGAACACAACAAAGTTTGACTACCACCAGGTGCCCCGCAGTTGGAGCATGGTTGCATACCAGGTTCCAGCGCCACTACTGCATCCATGCAAGGTTCTGTCACAGGTCTGGATAGCATCCCCAATATGGTCCATCTTATGAGGTGGAGTGGCCACTCAGGTTAGTAAGGCCTGTGAGGCACCAGCATCATATCACATGCTTACACCGCTTTTTTTCTGCAGTTTCTCTCCTTTTTGAGTTCATCATGGTGCACAGGCGCAGACAAACTCATTGCTATAAGAGGTGCTCTACAGTGGTGTGCCCAATGGAGAGCTCCATTTCTAGGGGTGACAGACAAATCAGTCAGCAGGCTGGCAATGACTCCATTTCAGCTGTTTGGGCGGGGTTACAACTTTTCAAGGACAGAGCCGCACCAATAGTGGTGCGGCTCGGTCCTTTGAAGTTGCATTCCTGCGTTGCATTCCTGGTTGCGCTTTCACACTGCTGCAGCTTACAGCAGCGCCAACACACTAAGCCCAGGCTGTTGGTATGCCTCCTCACCATTAAAAAACAAACCAACGGGGGTGCCCAATCCCCCTGTTGGCATCATCATGCCCCCTCCCAGTTCATTTGCTGATGGGGGAGCCCACTCCCCATCAGCATAATGTCTCTCCACACAATTTGTTGTGCACTAAGGGGGGATGCCCAATCCCTCTCAGCTCTTGTCCCCCCCAGCACTCAATATGTGCCGACGGGGGTACCCAATCCCCCGTTGGCTGCAGCTCCCCCCAACAAACACTCAGGTGGCACTGGGAACCCACCCCAACATGCCCAATGTCCCTGTAAAAAATAAAACCTTTCTGTGAGGTTTTTAAATTTTTTCTAAAACCTGTAAACTAGAAAACGGTCCCTTGTTGAGTCCAGTGGCCCCTCCTCTGACCCGCGCCCACTCTTTGCGCACCTGACCTCCCCACACCCCCATCACCCCATACTTGCCTCACCTTTTGGGATTGACTAATGAAATGACAGTATCACTGTTTATGAGGTGGGCTCCAAAAATGCCTATGTTGAAAATTTGGTGAAAAAATTCCAGAAAATTACTGTGTTACGAGCATGCGTTGCGCAGTTTCAACGCACACTTGTAACGTTGTGAATATGTAATATTTTCACTCCAGATTTTCAACACTGGTATTTTTTATACCTCTTCTTGAACAGTACAGCTGCCATTTTCAACATCCTGGCCGAAATGTGTTTTCACACTTCCGGCACAGAACAGCGCGGCCACTGAGTGAAATCAGTGTTCAGGACAGATTATGAAAATCACAGTGACACTGTTCATGAGCAGAGGTCTCAAAATACCTATGTTGAAAATTTGGTGATAAAAGTCCATATAATGACTATGTTGCAAGCGTGCGTTGTGCAGTTTCCACGCACATATGCAACTTCATTAATTTGTAATATTTTCACTCCAGATTTTCAACATTGGCATTTTTTACACCTCCTTATGAACAGTACAGCTGTCATTTTTCACATCCTGGCTGAAATGTGTTTTCACACTTCTGGCGCAGAATAGCACAGTCGCTGTGGGAAATCAGTGTTTGGGACTGATTAAGAAAATCACAGTGACTCTGTTCATGAGCAGAGGTCCCAAAATGCCTATGTTGAAAATTTGGTGACAAAAGTCCATAAAATGACTATTTTACAAGAGTGTGTTGGCAATTTTCCTTGCACACTCATAACATCAAGGATTTGTAATATTTTCACTCAAGAGTTTCAACATTGTTAATTTTGCACACCTCCTTATGAACAGTACAGCTGTCATTGTTCACATCCTGCCCGAAATGTGTTTTCGCACATCTGGCACACAATGGTGCGGTCACTGTGCGAAATCAATGTTCAGGACAGAGTAAGAAAATCATAGTAACAGTGTTCATGAGCAGAGGTCATAAAATGCCTATGTTAAAATGTTGGTGAAATTATTCCACCAAATGACTGTTACGAGCGTGTGTTGTGCAGTTTCCATGTATGCTCGTATGTTTGAGCATTTTTAATATTTTCACTCCAGATGTTCAACAATGCCACCTCTTCACATCTCCCTATGAATGGTACAGCTGTCATTATTCATATCCTGTCCGAACTGTGTTTTTGCACATCTGGTGCAGAATGGCACGGTCGCTGTGAGAAATCAACGTTCGGGACAGATTTACAAAATCACAGTGCCACTGTTCATGAGCAGAGGTCCCAAATGCTTTCATGAGGTGGGGGTAACAAAATACCCTGTTGAAAATTTGTAGTGCAAACATCAACTAACGCCTGGGTCATTACGGTTTCTAACCATAACATCCTCCCACCTCAACCCATGGTGGGGCTCCACTGCCCTCATCTTCTCTGAACCGCAGACACATCATCACTCTTCAAAGCCAGATCATGAATCATGGAAACAGGTATGCACGTCACTGTATTTCAACAAGAATGTGAACTTGGTGGCATAACTTGTTCTTTCTGCTGGGAACTGTAGTCCTGCCAATCGATGTGTACCAACAGCAATCCCAATGACGAACTCCGGCATTGACAAATGCTTATTTGGTTATGGTATGAATGGTGTCATGGAGCATTCATTCATGCAAAGCATGATCATGCTACAACCCAGTTAACATCTTCCCCAATCTGTCACTTTGTACTGCCACCCACATTCACCCAGGCAGTGATATCCTGCAATCTTCTCTCCCTGGAGGATGAGAGACCATCCAGTGGAATTGCTCAGCCCTCTACACCCCAGACAAAGCTTGACACCCTAAGTGTCTTCTCAAACCCTGATCACTGGCATCATGAGTGGTAGCATGCAACTGCACTAATGGGCTGGCAACTGCTAATGGTTTTTAAACCAAGAACAGGATCTGCATATATTCTTGTTCTTTGTTCACACACACATGGTGATTTCCAATGGGACATCTTTTTGCAAAATCATTTAAAAACACATGTAGGTCAAGTTCTCCTTCTCCCAGAACATGGTCTCTTTACAAGCTCATTTAGATTTCCTGCTACTGTAGATAAAAATACTGCCAAAATGCCTTGCTGCTGCAGAGATGCTCAGTTGCTTTTTCATGAAGGAGAGGATGCTGAATAACTCAATCGTTCTTGCTGCATACACCTCCTTGATTTTACATTGGCCATATTTATTTGGCTGTCATCTTATTTTCATCTACATTATCATTACACAGGCATACAAAAATAAGAAAGGACAATCCATCAAGTTCTTCCACACCACCTCTGTGGACATGCCAGTTTATTCATTTTTACTCTGTTATATGGCAGTTTAGTATATTGCTTTGTAATAGTACAAAAAAATCTCAAAAGTGATTAGACTTCATAGTCAGACTTCCTGCAGAATACTGACCACATAGACTACAATCATTTATTTATTCTTGATTTAATAAAGAACTATAGAGAACAATCATGTTACTCAAATCATTGCTCTTAATACAGTGACAGCAAGGACAATGTTTTCACCTTTCAGTTACAGTAAGCAAAACAAATCATTATGAAACTGGTCATTTTCTGATATACAGACATGATTGGTTCCAAACACTTTACAACCCAATTGCTTAAGCTCCAACGTATAGACAAATGAAACGTCATCTCAAAAATAAATATAAAAAGTTATTTCTAATTGAACATTTTTACAGTGTTTCATGACAAAGCTACTCCAGAAGCTGAGGTTTTCATGAGATAATCACACTCCTGAGAGACAGAAAGCACTTGGTCCTGCCTTGTGCCACCTTATAATGCCCAAGGTTATGGCTAACTCAGAATAAACACTCTCTGGTTTCAGCAATCCGCATCAACAACAAAGTCGTCGAAATGGGCACGGCAAAATCTCTGATACTGACAGTCAAAATTTCGCCCATTGGAATCTGCTGGTGCTTTTTGCACCTCACATCCCCCGTTACTAATATAATCAACTCTGAGTCAGAGTTGATTTTTAAGGAGGGAAACACCGTCAAAAACTGCACCGGTGTGCAGCGGGACCCTTACAGTGACAACTTCAAATCTGTTTGAAAGTATCACTTTAATGGGTTTCGCTGTCTGTCTGTCGCTGTTCTATAATGACATGGCACACTCCTACTAGATCTTAGTGCATAAATAATGCATCAGTTTAAAATGCACCTAAAATCTATGCAAAAATATAATATATGTGAAATATCATGTTTGTTTATAATTATTTGAGCTGTGCATCTGACTGCTAACTGTAGTTACCATGAGGCAACAGCTGTGACAGGTGAATATTAGAACGAGAGCAGGGATGTATATTTTATGTATCCACTGTGTGTTATGCAAAGGTACTCTTGTGTCTGTATATGTCAGGAAAAGGAAACCACCAAGTGGTATACAGTAACATATATTTTCAATATCACCCAGTTGCTGACATTCTGCTACTTGAAGTTCTGGTTTGTATGATTACAGTACTCTCTCACTGTAACAAACCTCATGGGGTTCATCCCATTTTCTCAATACAACCAGGATTTGTTATATGGAGGAAATACCATTAAATGCACTTTTTTTCAGTAGGAAGTACAGTACTTATAATTAAAAAAGAAAACTTGAATACTGGCAAAGTCCCAACTTTAAAAAAAAAAAAACAGGCGGTTCTCTTAGTCAAGCAAATGGTGTACTGTGTGTTGTACAACAAACAATGCCATTTAGAAATACTGTCATTTATTCCCTAGCAGCTTCTCAGCCTCAAGCTGATTGCTCATAACCGATCTGCCAATATAAGAAAGCAGTTCTGTTTTAACAGCAAGACTCAAGACTAAGCCGTTATGTGTGAAGTATGAACCGACCATGGATGGGGGGGAACTTTGACACAGAAGGAGACTGAGCTGTTGCAGTGGGAAGTGTGAACTGGATTGAATGGGGGAGTCTAAGATATAGAAGCTCGTCTGAGAGAAAAGTACAAATGCATCTCTCATCAGCACTACAAAAACTACTGCACAACATAAGCTGGTTGTAGTTAATGTTTGACAGGAACAGCGAGGGATGAACTGTAACAGCAGTAAAAAAAGTCTGGTACAGTAGTAAGCAACAGCTGGGGTGGGTCCTATTATTTTACAGTCTAAGTGCTAACAAATGGAAACTTTTTAACAAGTACTAATTACTTAAAATGAAAACAATGAGAGCCATCACTGCTGTTCGTTGTAAATGATTTTCATTATAACGAGGGAGGACTGCATTGTGATTAGGAGGAATCATAATAAAATGGTACAACTGATCTATTTGCATTAATGGTTCAGCATTAATGGTACAGCTGATCTATTTGAGCTTTATCTACAAACACATTTTTTGTAGCTTGCATTGTTTAGTATTGCTTCTTGCATATTTAATTTTATTTATTTATTGAGAGCTTGGATTACAAATAACTTTGAGCTGGGAGCTCTTTTACAAAAGTTCCACGTCATGGTTTAACAATAACATACAGACATTGATTGAGGTAAGAAAACAGGCAACAGTACAATATGAGATGGTGAAACAAAACAAATATTCATTGCAAATTCAAGAGAGTACAATGGTAACATATTACCAATCTAGTAGAAAGAGTGGCATATCAAACATTAGAACTAAATGTTGCCAGTACAGCGATGCAGCCAGGAGGCACTGTCAAGAGGTGAGTAGGTAGGAGGAGGAGGATGGATGATGAGTGGACAAGGAAGGCGTGTGGGGGAAAAAAGTGGGAGAAGGTTAGTGCCCAGTGCACTTCTCAGTACAATGTTAGTGCAACCCTCTTGCATAGGTTGATTCTTTGTAAGAAATTTCAACAGACCTAAAATGTGGGAATTCAGGGAGTTATATGGCTGGGATATCAAAAGAACTTGCTGTTTGCAAGCTATTTTCCCATGTGGTACTTGTATTTGAGAGCATGTGCCTAGAAATATAAGGCTAACAGCCAACTTTATAAAGTTCTTATTGCAAGGTAATATAATTTTAGATTGTGGGGCTGTATTTATTTCAATGAATTTGTGTACAAAAATAACCCACAAAGTTTAACTCCTTTCCACAATATATGGCAAAATGTGCTTCCTGCTCTCTATAGCATTGTAAGTGCTAATGTGACTCCACAGTTCACAACCAGTAGGTATTTGAACAATGGGTAGCTCATACCATCCCCCAGTAACCAAAATCCTCACTTTGCATGGTTCTCACTAACCCCAGTGCAAGGTCTCCCAGGTGCAGCCCAGTGTTCTGCTTTTACAACTTTAGGATGGCATGAGGTATATAAGCAATAGCACCAATTGGGTGTGTAGTCGCTCTCTGATATTTGCATGTATCAGGTGCACTGTGACACAGGAGGAGAAGTCGAGTACCTTCAGCCACCTGAGAAGTGTATACTGTATATCAGAATGTAAACCACACCCTGAAGTGTGTTAATGAACTTATAACATGGGCACAAATTAAATGAATGCATAACATACCGTAGATGGTTACACTTTTACATTTTGTTCATGAATTGTATTTAGCAGCATGCGACAAAGCAGAAAAGAATGTTATGGTATAAATGTGGACAATTATTTTGATACCATGTTCAACACCCCTTTTCTGTGTATTTGAGTCTATTTTAGCATTTTTGTTTAGTTTTTGAAATAATTTAAAAAGTGTACCTTTCAGTATGCTATTCCCAAGGTTTTATCTGTATTCTCAGCAGTTAATATCACTTTTCTTCTGACTAAGGTCACAAGATAGTATCAGGATAATATCAAGAGTCTGTGCAGGTGAGTGCTGTTCCAGAGGTCTGGAAAGTGACTAATGTGGTTCCCGTCTTCCAGAAGGGGGCAAGGTCAGACCCCAGCAACTACAGATAGGTAAACCTCGAAGTTATTATCACAACAGAATACTGAAGCACATGGTTGAGTCCAAATTCTTACCCCTTCTCAGCATGGCACTATGAGGGTCAGATCATACCAAACTACCAATCACAACTAACTAACGTCACCCGGGATGCACCGGGAGATGAGCAACTTGTTGCTCAGTGTGCCTTTCCTGGTAGAACATTTCAATAAATAAATAAAATTAAAAAACTAGATCACCTTCTTTGAGGAGGTGGACATGGGCAGGTCCATGAATGTTTTGGAATTTGGTAGTTCTGGACTTCAGCAAGGCCTTTAATACAAACGGTGCATTGCAAACTGCTGGGTGAATGAAATCAGTGTGGTATACATGAGACATACAGTTGTTCCTGCCAGGATGGAATGTCATTTTACAGTTTCCTGCATGACAAAAGGGCTTAACTCCTACTGAGATTGTACACAAGTTCGAACTGGTTTAGGGCAGAAAGTAAAGGAAGGTGGTGTATGCGCGCTACACCGAGTGGAAAGGAACGCTTAGTATCCCTCAGGAATCAGTGCTTTGACCACTGCTCTTTAACATCTTCATCAATGATGCGGAAGCGGGGGTCTCCAGCAGACTGCTTAGGATTACACTAAGGTGGGCAGAGTGGTTTACCCTCTTGTAGATGGGGGTGAGTGTAGCAAGGTGAAATCCTCCTACTGTATTTTGGATTAATAAAAATAGAGAATCAGTTCCTATGGGGCTGCAAGAAAGCCTTACAGCCACAATAAGTCTGATTTAAGGTACTAAATAAAAATGAGAGCCTGCTGAGACCTGAAATATTCAGTGCAGAAATAGTCTTACAGCATGTCAAATTTTTTTTTTTTCCTATCCTTTTGGCTGCAGCCTTTCTTCTATGCTGTTATTCTATTTTGTTTTTGCTGGACTGATCACCCAGCACTGAAACTTCAATACTCTTTCTCCTTTTCTCTCTGATCCCCCCCCCCCACACACACATATACATACACAGCTAGCATTAAGTATACAAGAGCTGTCCTAGCACAGTTAGGGTGCAAGAAATCCTGTATACTTTGGTGCTGTAGTCCCCTGTTAAATTTCCATGTGCAAAATAGTGAACCTGGGGAAGAAAGTACATAAAATGAATCTGTGTTTTTGGCCCTATAAAATATAGTACTGAAGAACTTCTATAAACACTTTGAGTTTAGGTATCGGGAAGCTCAAAGTTCTTACTGTTTGAAATGTACTAAACACCTGTTTTACAAACTGCTACCAAACAATGCATTAGCAATGCCTCTTGTTTTATATTGTTGGTTTAATTTGTATGTCCCTGATATTAGATGAAATGTTTCTTTAAGCCCAAACTGTACACATTGCTATATGTTGAGGAAAATGTACCTGTTTGGGAAATGCCTGACTCCATGTGCTTTAGTTTGCTGGTGTCCATTTTGTGGATTACGATGGGCTCAGGCCGGCTGAACTCTGTGGGTTTTGTAGAGCTCTAGCATGAGGGAGTCTGGGAACAAGAAAGGTGGGATTTCCTGCCAGGAAGTTCCTTTCTTTATTTTCTTATTGCTTTATTTTTTTTTATTGTTTAAAAGCTGATATGTGGTAAAATATTGTTTTTCATGTTTGCTTACTTTTCTGTATAAAACAGTCATGTTTAAAATCGTTGCAAACATTTAACTAACATTTAAGCTATGGTTGACAGGTCACATGATCTTCAGCCCTCTAAAAGGAGCTGGCTGAGCACAGTCTGGCAGGTAAGATCTAAGCTGTGGAGGGAGCAGTCCTCTGCAGGAGTGAAACTGGCTGATGCAAGAGGGGAGAAGTTGGTGCTGGAAGCAGTCTCAGAAAGACTGACCAGTGGTAGTGCTAGTCAAGGCTGGGATGTTTTGAACCAGAGCTGAGTTGAGAAACTAGAGGGATGATAGGTCTTCATAAAGTGGCTCAGTAGGTAACACACTCGTCTCTGAGACCAGGAGATCTGAGGGTTGTGGGTTCAGTTCCCACATCTGGCATTTGGGTTAATATCCCAGTACTGACACTGTTGTGCAGCATGAGAGGGGTGCTGCACTTCTGAGGTGCCGTCTTTCGGATGAGACGTTAAACCGAGGTCCCATCTGCCTGGATTGGTGGTAGCTCAGGTGGATGTTAAAGATCCCATGGCACTTATCGAAAAGAGTAGGGGAATTTGCTCTGTGTCCTGGCCAAATTTCCCTCATACACTAAAAATAGCACCAACGGCTTAACCTGGTTCAAGGTCAGTTGGCATTCATCTGTATCCCCCTCCCCCGGGTCGTGCCTGAAAATAGGCAGGATTTGTCTAGTGCACGTACCCTGTCAACAAAAACTAAATAAAGTATTGGGTACACAACTTCAGATACAAGTAGGACCACCCTCAGGCACTGGATTTGTCCTTGTGAGCCTACTGGCTGAGTGGGAACCGACAGCCCTATAAGCCAAGTTTTATTACAGTTGCTAAAGATCGTCTTGACTACTTAATCAGTATGAACAACACAGAAGTCCCAGATTTGCACTGCTGAACTGTGTATGATATTGCCAAGTGTGTGAAGTCTTTCTGTAATAAAGTGCACTGCCCTATGGGACATTTTAAAAGAACTTTTCTCACCTTCTGTCTCTTCATTCAACCCATCCTCCCACAGTGAAATTCATAAGGACCTGAGCAAAGTGAGCAACTGGTCTGACTCCTGGAGTATAAGTGTCAATATAGCCAAATGCAAGGTGCTACACATGGAAAGGAAAAACAGAGTTCAGATTAACACAGTGTGCAGACTTCTTTTCCTGCAAAACATCGGGAAAAGTACCCGGAGAGAGCAGAATGCTGGGGTACATAAAAAGGAGGGTGACTAGCACAGCAGTGAATGCAATCTTGTCACATTACAAGGCCCTTGTCGGACCCCATCTGGAGTATTGCAAGCCACCCTAGTCTCTCGTCTATTATTTTATGTAGTTTTTGTTTTCTGCATAGGTTCACTGTGTAGTACAATGATTATTTTCAGGCACAGCCCAATACTAAAGGGACACTAAGGTAGCTGAAAGGGTGCAACGTAGAGCCACCAAAATGATCAGTGGTATGGGGTACAATATAATTATGAGGAGAAGCTTGAGGCCCGTAACATGTTCAGCCCAGAGAGGAGGCTAAGAGTAGACATGATCTCAGTCTTTGAACACTCAAGGGTATCAACAATAGTGAACACACAGGAACACCCTTGTAGCTCCTGGGTACAAGGGTTATGACAGGGGGCATGTTTTCTCCCAGAGGGTGGTGATCTTACGGAACTGACCAGTGAAGACAGTGGACTCAAAGACAACACAGACCTTTAAAGTGATCCTGGACAAATCCCCCTTACCAAGGGAATCACGTGGGATATCCTATGTCATAGTACGCAAGGAATCCCTACAAATGGATATGTGTTTATAAAGCAGACTTACTTCATCCCTGTTTATGATACAGGTGGTAGAATTGATGGACTTAATGAAGCAGGGTGAGCAGACTTGATGGGCTCAGAGTTCTTTCTGATCTTAAATTACAATGTTACTATGTTTGTGACCTGGCATGCAATCAGCACTGCTCATTGACCTTGTGTGACAACGGGTGTTCAAAAACAGCCAAGACTATGAGTGAAAACTAGGGACTGGCCTTATTAAAAGGAGAACTTCTTGTAATTACAGCATTTCATATAGCAGATTCAAAATGGGGAAAGGGGCGCCTTATAAGAGATGAAGCAAAGGATTATCTAACAAAAAGCTACAGGTACAAAGTGTTCTCTGTAACATGCACTGCTGTTTCACTCTTCAGCGATTTTCTGTCTATCGTTAGCTGTTAATGTACAGCAGTTTAGAGTTTGCAGCATGCTGAAAGTAATCCTTTTGCTTAACAAATATAAGCTGAATAGCAGTTCTGTAAAAACTGATTTACACCAATTTTAATTAAGTTTGTATTTATTAGAATACTTGAGGCTTCCTTATAAACAGGTGCATGAAAAGCAATGTGTAGTTTACCATCAGTTTGACTTGAACACTATAAAAGAGGACTCTGAAGAACAATTAGCTGATGTAAATCACACACACACACACACAGAAAATATTTACATGACAGTGAATTTGTACATGTTGGGGAAACTTTGGAAAAAATATTTAGACAATTTGTTTTACACTATTTATAGTTCGGGCACTTCCTTCTGTTTGCTCAGTGAAACAGAATCCTTGACCCTTAGAGTTCACTTGCTCATGCTACTGTAACCTTTACTGGAGTCACACTTCTATGTTTATGAAATTATGGTATGTTGTTGTAATAAACAGCATGATGTCACAATCACAGGATTTTGACATTGGCAAAGGATGAAACAACAGGAACAGATCAACTTTAGGGGTGAAGGATCCAGTTTTAATATAAAGTAATCTAATAAAGAATGAAAATACTAAAAATACAGATTACATAAAAGTAAGCTTATACTTTTTTGGTTATCATTAGGTTGATCAATGTTTTAGCCAGCCCACTGGCACAGTCATAGGATACCCCTTGCAACACCAATGACCTGGGATTGGAAGCGATCTTGTTGAGTTGGACGGTCAGCCAGGGATAGGAGTATTGAGCATCCCATGAACGGCTCTCCTCCTCTGGGGGGGGGTCAGAGTGGGTAAGCCACCATGCAGTACTGACCCCTTGTGGCAGAAAGGGGTCTGACTGCCATGGCTGGGTCTAGTTGGAGGGCATGCCAGACATACACTGTACAAGCCACTTATGTAACTGCATGCCCCGCCCCCTGGGGAGAACAAGGAAGGAAAAAGCTGGACCGCTGCAGGACACCTACTGCCCACCATGCTCCGCAGACCCTACACCATCACCTGTGACACTCCCCTGGCTAATCAAGCAAGGCCAACCAATGGAGGACTGGGGTCCCCTCTGAAGCCCTGTCCTGGGTGGTAAGCCAGGGAGGGACAATCAGGGAGATATAAGCCTCAGGGAAGACAGGTGACAAGGATGGGAGCATGATCAGGCCAATGGGTGCCAGTCCATGAAGTTGGCAAAAAAAAGTTCAATATTTTTTTTCCTCCACAAGGGGCAAACTCATTTAAAAAAAAGCTTTAATTACATCACATAGATGTTCTACCTTCAGATTTGAAAGTAAAGAAAAGAAGCACTGCTGGGATTATATCGATCAAATGGAGATTGTTAATCAGAAATTGCATTTTAATTGTAATTTCATGAGATTTAACAAATGAGACAAACTGCTTTCAGGGTTTTAAATAATTGATTAACAGTTTTTTTCTTGGAACAATGCTAACTGTGCAGAAAGTATTTATATAGGTTTTATAGAAGTGTTATGTTTGTTAAACACAGTGAGGCAAGTGCTATGCATTTTCACAATGTTTTAGAACTTTTATGAGCAAAACGCTAATCAATTTTTACAGTTAAATAAAACCTTAAGCTTTACATATGCACATCCTGGATAGGGCGGGGGGAATGCAGGGGCATTTAAAATAGCAATAACCTGGAAAAATGAAAGAGAACCAGGTTCAATAAAAGAAAGAGGGACATGCTGCCCGACTTCTTAACTGGCTACTTTCTGGTATTTTCAGTGACAAAATAGAAAAAAAAAAAATCAGTAATGTCAGAAAAATCAACTATTGCGTTCCAGGGTACTTTCACAAATAATCTATGAAGTAGGTCTCCTTTACCTTAAATGTTGGTATTCAGCTACAGAAAGAAGACAAATAAAGATTGTTGCTCAGAGGGACAGTTTTGGAGCACAAGTTTTGAATTCTGCATGCCCAAAGAAGTAAAAGGACTATCTGAATTTTATTTTAAATAAGATTATAGAAACCAGCCAGAATCTAAATAGTAAGTTGAGAGGTTGAAGACGCATGTTAAACCCAAGGCTTGTAACAGATGAGTTCCCCCTTTTTCATTATGACATTCTCCCTCATGTTGCATGTAGTCTTGGCCTCACTGTTCCATCCTGTAAGGTAGTCAGCTCACATCAACGTTGCTTTAATGGTGGCAGATAAGGGCGCTTGCTAGCTAGACATCAAGCTATTTTGTGACTGTATTGGATGTGTTTGTAGCTCCAAGACCTTAAAATACTGGACTGCTCCCAAATCTGGTCCTTCAGTTCTGCCATACATTGCTGCTGCTGCTGCTGCCATACCTTTGAAACTGACAGTAGCATGGATAACTTGTAGTGGTGCACCATGAGTAAGTTAACTTGAGAGTGCAAACAGGCATCCTTCACTCATAATAAAAGTATTTGTGGACATTAAAAATGTCCTGAACAATGTCGATGTACATTTGCTCTAATGAGCAATCTGTGCATTTACAAGTGCATGATAGAGCCCTTCTTGTGCAATCAGTTGGTTGTGAGTCCCTTGTTCTGCAACCCTTCCATTATGAATCACTGCTATGATGTCAGCATTTTGAACTGTAGTCAAGCGGTGAGCGATAACTATACAGGTTCGACCTTCTCTTGCCTTATCCAATGCCTGCTGGACAATCTGTATAGAGAGATATTCATGTATTTAGTAAGATGTATCTTCAGTGTCAGAAAGAACAACAGTCGTTCACACACAAAATACTGTAAAATATTACTAATACACAATCGACTTTAGACCTGCTATACTAACACTGGAATTTTCTACCATTCAGTTGATATCTATCTTCAGTTAATGGTACCAAATTCAGTGGTATGTACTACTGTATTATTCAGAATGAAATCAGTAAGGGGAATGGTGAACCTGTCTTTTTAGGAATTTGGGATCCTAGAGGATGCCCAATTTTACAGCTAGCATGACTGAAGCGCAATAAGGTCAGCTTTCTCATGTTCCCCAAAGTGTAAGGGTCTCTAGTGGGATTTGAGCCTGGGCATCCTGCTCCACAGAACTGTGTTCTTACATCAGGTCATACTGCCTTTTAAGTATTAGAAATGGGGATTATCAGGCACCAATTTAATCTGCCATGCAGGGTTCTTACTGGTTTCTCTGACAAATATGTTTAATACACCAAAGTACAGATCTTACCATTCAAAATTCAGTTTCTTTAATATTGGTTCATGATAATCAGGTCACTTACCTATTGAAACTAAGGGCAGCTGCAAATTGTACTTTTTTTGTACACTTATGAGCCACTCCAAGGGCTCTCTTCTCCAATCCTACTCACCATGTTTATGCAGTGAGTAAGCATGTTTATGGTAAAGAGCCCTAGCAGAGGGTTATACAGTACATAGCCACACAACATTTAGCAAGTCCCTGGGAAGCCTTACACCCATGTAAACCTGCTGCTGACTGATTTGAAGAGCTGCACTGGGAGCTAGGTCATGGGCATGGCTAGGCTGCAGTCATGATCTGAGCCATGCGTGAGCTACATGTGTCTGGAGCTGCGCTGCAGATTTCACTTGTTATGCACCCCTGGTGTGGCATTTACTGAACCAAGTAGCCACACCACCAACAGATGCCAGCAAATGACAATCCCTCCTTCTTGTCACTGAGGACTGGGTGATATGGGGCCAGTAACTACAAGAATATGTTTTTAACTACATCTTGACTCCTGTGATGGGGAGATGGTAGTCTTTTCCATGGTCTGTGTTTGCCACATCCAGTTATCCCATGCAGGTCCATACTCTGGGATCCCCTTTGCAGACAGGTGCCTTGCACTGATAATGCACTGGGTAAAGAGAGCAGATACATGGGGCAAATGTGGTAATGGAGAAGGAAGGGCTGTTAACTGCTTTTAATTTGCTGCAAAACAGCCTGGCTTATAAATTTCTGTGTGGATGGGTTAAGGGGAGCTTTACAGGCAGCTAGGGGGTGGTTCTGTCACTGGAGACAAATTGGCTCCTAGAGGTTCATTACTTAACTCCCAGAGGTCCAAGTGTGCAGTGAGTGAGCGACCCCAATGAGTGAGGGCCAGCAAGAATGAGGGATCTGTCCTCAGGGAGCACACAGTTCTACAAAGAACTCTGCTGATTTTTCCCCTTCCATCTAAAAGGCAAGCAACATCAGGTTCACCTGCTGAGGGTACTCTTTGTAGTTGATTGAACTGGATATATGCAGTAGTCTAGATAACGGAAGTACTGAGTTATAGTGATGCCATGCCATTAACAGCTACCAGGGGAAGCATGATATAAAACATATCTAGGCTAAAGCATGGTGTTCAAAAGCACACCATATCAGTTATTCACAATTGTGTTCTTTATGTTCTCTTCCTTTTTCTTCTTCCAGTACAAAAGACATGCCATCTGTACCAGGAGAACAACAGGCACACTCGAAATGTCATCACAATCTTAACACCGAGCTACTGGGGGTGGGGTGGGGGGCAGCTTTCCAGCTTCATGGAAATCAAAACAACGAGAGAGAGAGACACACACACAGAGAATGATACCATATAGGACAGCAAAAACACACTGAGAAATACAGATGGGGCTGCAGAGAACAACAATAAACAATGCAAGGTAGGTTGGAGGCAGAGGCAGAGTCATAGATCCTCAGTAACACCATAGCTGCCTACCCACTAAATAAATGGCAAAAAAGTAGTTTTGATAAATGTATTTATTTTTTCCATTTTACAGACAAACCATTTTATAATTGTGATAATGCACTCCAAGGTGAGTGTTGTGTTGGAATAACATTACCCCTTGGTGTTGGACTTACTCAGCCTGCGGCCTCATGCCTAACTACACCGGGTGTGATGTTATCCCAGTACAACACAAACCCTGTCATGAATTACTGCTTGAGTATACACATCACCAGGAGACTGTGCATACTATTAAGGAACATTTGCAGATAGCAAGGCAACATGCAAGAGATATGACAACTGAGCATTGGGACAAACATCCAGAAAACTAGTGATAACATCACATAGGCAGTGAAAACTGATAACAGGGGAAAGAGCAGAACACATGGGGGAAGTTTTTTTTCCACGTTGCAGTATGCTTACTACGGATAGTCCAAATGAGATGCAGCATCTTATTTTTAGTGGGGTCCAGTTCTACCTGTTTCTGAATCTACGCGTACTAAAGCACTAGAAGCTTGTAACTATTCCATGGTTACAGACAGTATTTTGGCTCTGGTGGGCTTTGAACCTGCTAGTTTTGTTTACATGTCCTCCAAAAGAACTGCACTCCTTGACAAGAACCACACTGCAAATGTAAATTTCTTCCAAAATAGAATTTGTTGTGGTGTGCAAGTAACAAGCGCCCACCACCACAGTGCTTCGGCAACTGCCTTCCTCATGGGGTGTGGCTAGAAATGTTACATCATCACTTAAATATATCCCTTGATGACAGAAAAACAGGTGCTGGTATTTAAACATAATTGAAAAGCAGTCATTTAAGTGATAGAATATATAGAGAATAAATAGGGTGGTGTGTGTAACGAGATTTTACACACACCCGAGGGGTTGGATGGCATATAAACCCCGAGAGCGAAGCAAGAGAAAATTTTATTTTATATACATGCAAACATTAACTTAACTTTTTCATAGGCAAACAGAGAAATGCATATTCATTTCATAATTTTTTAGATGGATTTGTAACCCCACCTGTGGGGGCTTACTTGTAGCAGCTCCAGTTGCCCTGTTCTTCCCCTTTATACATTCCCACTGTCACCAGTCCAGATGCACCCTCTGGGCTTTCCCCAGCCCCAGCTTGCTTGCCAGATTGGGGGTAGAGGCTGGAGAAGCATTTGAGGAACAGCCACCATCCCTCTGTACACATCCAGGCGGGTGGCCAGCTTATGCATGCGCAGAAGTGTCCTTTCATTTTCTTACCACTGTAGCAGTAAACTGAGTAGCTTTATGGTGGTCTTGGTCCCCATTTAGACCAGGGTGGGGGTTGGTGACCTGAAAAAGGTGCATGAGAATGCACCTATCAATTTAGTTACAGAGCGCCAATCATGCTGCATTTCCGGGCCCCTGCATGAATATTAATGAGCAGCAGCCTAAATATTAATGAAGGAGCCTGCCTGCAGCCTAGAAAGTGGGTATTTTGGCAGCAGCAGCAGGCAAAGGACTCCAGAAAAATGTAAAATATCGTGATTGCTTTATAGGGCACAAAGACTGCTACAAAACTATGGGGCTACTATTAAATAAATATGTTTGTAATGGCTGCACCAGAACTTTAAAGCTGGATAATGTATGGACTATTTGGGGACTGTGTTTAACCACAGCCACGTCTGCAGCCAATCTAAGAGCTAGATTTGTGCCAGGGACTTATGGGGCTATACAGAGGTTTTCTGAGAGAAAAAGCAAGGACAATATTTGGATAAGGGATCTATCAGGTGTCGAGGGAGCCTGATGAATATTCATTTTTCAGACAGACAAGTGATTTAGCCAATCAGGAGCTGCCAAAAGATCCTAAAACCCAAGAGACTGTTGAGGCTGTGTGCAGTTCAGCACGAGCCCCTCCACAGAGAAGGGGGCTCTGGTCCCTTGCTAAAAGAATGTTGCTGCAAGGATATTGGAGTGACTGGCCTGGGGGTTGCAAGGTACATGTCCCCCAGGGCTGGCATTTGCTTTTCAACATTTAGGAAGTTTTATCTGAAAATCCTGAATTGATTTTAGCTGTGAGAGAGCTGCAAGAAACTCTGCCTGCAGCAGTGAGAGAGCTACAAGATGTTTGCTACCCCATCTGGAATAATGTGCGCAGTTCTGGAGACCCCATCCCCACAAAGACATAGACAGAATGGAGGCAGTCCAGAACAGGGCAACTAAATGGTGCAGGGTCTGCACCAGAAGCCATATGAAGAGAGACTAAAGTATATTAATATGTATACCCTTGAGGAAAAGAGGAAGGGGGGTACACAATAGAAACATTTCAGTACTTCAAGGGAATGAACAAAGTCCAAGAGGGTAGTATCTTTCAGAAAAAGAGATGTGCAAGAACAAGTGGGCACAATTTGAAGACAGAGGGGAGAATGGCTGTGGGGCAATGTGATGAAGAATTGTTTCATGGAGAAGGTGGTGGAGGCATAGAATGGCCTTCTTGAGGAGGTTGTGGGGTCAAAAACAGTGGGGGAATTCAAGAATGCATGGGACAGACATAAAACAATTCTAGTGGGGGGTAAGAGAAAGTAGGCTGTTGGTTAACTAGGATCTGCAGCTTATCCAATAAGTAGGGAAATGGACAGTCTGGGTGGGCCACGTGGTCTTTATCTGCCATTGAAGTCTATATTTCTGTCAGTGAGAGCACTGCAAAGATTGATAGCCTTCAGCTGTGACAGAACTGCATGAACTGATTCTGAGTGAGTAACCACCTACTTAAAGTGTGAGAGAAGAGGAGACCTGCTTGGGGCAATGAAGCCAGGAATTCCAAGAGGTGCTCAATTTCTGTCTGCACCCTGTGACTGATCAGTGCCAAGATTGGGTGGACATCTGCCTGATCCTTTGACCATGGATAATCCTGTGTCTGAAATGCCCACTGTGATGATCCAGTATGTTTACATGGATGAAAGGGAACTATCCTAAGGTCAGAACTTTGCCAGAAGTTGCCTGTGATGTCTGGTATGTTCTAATTGGAGCTGCAAATGCCAGCTGGCCAAAAGGAACTGTGTGTTTATGGTTTCAACTTGTGAGAAGTTTGATTTTGTACTTGTGAGAAGCTACTGAGAAAAGGATTTGCTGACAAGTGAAGTGCCTAATTTGGTTGGGGGCCATGCCTTTAAGCTCAGTTGACCCTCTTGGTGGAGAGCCATGCCTTAAGCTCTAGATCTACAAGAATTTGTCTGCTGTAATGGACTGTACAAGAATTAGGTAGGTAAAAACTTTATTTTTATACAGTATATACATGTCATTTGGACTTTACAGTCCAGCTTGCAAGACAGTCCTGTGTAATTTATCTATTGATTTCTATAAAACACAAGGGTACTGATAGCATGAGAAGGTCACATACAGTTTCACTTATATAATATACAGTATTTAAAAAAAAAAAAACAGCTCAAGGACAACATCCATGCAAAAGTTTGGTTCCTCCATAGTTCATGAAGTAACGCCGACGTTCCTGAGACTGTATCCTGTGTTGTGAAAGGGACATGACTGCTATGCTGGCAGTATGATTGAAATTGCCTGTGATGACTAAAGCATCTAAATTCCTGAAATGAGGCAAGAGACTGTTTTGGATTAGCTTAGGAGTCAGCCTGGTAGTACGCCAGTCCTGGCACTGCCAATATGCATCTCCCCCAGAAGGGTACAACCTAGACGTGGGGGTCTGAGGCATGCTGGCCCTGGTCCCAGTACTGGTCTATTTTCCAGAGTGCAACTTCAAGCCAAAGAAAGGACACCTGCCAAGAAGCTGAGAAAGTTTTATCCTGCAAGCGATGTATCAGACAGATTTGCAAAAGGGTTGACACACAAGAGGGATGTGTGTGGAGAGGATGAGAAGGGACTTGGCAAGGTTGGAGGAATTGTCAAAAGCATAGCAGCTTAGATTCAATGCAAAGAAGTACAAAGTAATGCACCTGGGATAGAAAAACCCAGGGAAGAGTACACAATGGGGGTGGGTGGTACCAACAACAAAAATGGAAAGGGACCTTGGGGTAGTCATATCAGATGATCTAAAGTTAGGCTAGCAATGTGAGAAGGCAGTAAGGATGGCTGCGGGATACTGGGATGCATAGGGAGAGGCATCACCAGTAGAAAACAGGAAGTTGTTATCCCTCCGTACTGACAGTTGTTGAGACCCCATCTGGAGTACTGTGTGCAGTTGTGGAGACCCCATTTCCACAATGACATAGACAGGATGGAAGCAGTCCAGATGAGGGCAACTAAAATGGTGCAGTGTCTGCACCAGAAGCCACATGAAGAGAGAGACTAAAGGAGCTTAACATGCATACCCTCAAGGAAAGGAGGGAGAAGGGGGACATGATAGAAACTTTCAAGTACCTCATGAGAATCAACAAAGTCCAAGTGGGTAGCATCTTTCAGAGAAGGAGATGTGCAAGAACAAGGGGGCACAATCTGAAGATAGAGGGGAACATTGCATGACAGGTAACTGTTTCACACATCTGAGTGATCCTAATTTAAAGAATGAAGTCAGAGACTTCATAATTTGTGACACTCCCTTTGCTGTTTATACTCTCTGGTGCTACTGCAATACTCTGAGCATTGGACGTACAGTTAGAAGTTTGAAAGTTTGTTTCCAGGAGCATATGAGATCTATAATCTACAAATGTACAGATATGCCAGTAGGTCTGCACTACTGTAATCACCATAGTTTGGATCCAAATTGCCTAAAATTCATGGACGAAGATTTTGTACCGCCACAGAAGTTTGGAGGCGATCTTACCAACCTGCTTCTACAAAAAGAAAGCCAATGGATTTTTAAAATGAGTAGTATGAAACCAACTGGTTTAAATGATGAATGGGGCGTAAAAACGATCCTAAAAAGCAAACATTAAATGCAATGAATTTCATGCCAAAAAATGTTGATTAAAGATGTGGTGAAATTGTTGTATATAGTTAAGTAGAAATATGATTTTGTAAAAAGTCATATTTTCTCATGATCCGTTTTCTTTCTTCTGTTGTAGGCACCCTCTGTAAACTCATCCATTTGCTTCATATGTGGATCCCCGAGAAAACAATGCGACTTGATTAAGTCAGGGAGGTCACATCAGCAATCTCTTGCTTTCTTGTTTTCATATGAACATATGAACATACAAAGAAGCCAGCAAAAGAAGACCATTTGGTCTATCAAGTCTGCTCGTATCGCAGGGTCCACAGCTTGAGCTAATGTCCCTGCCCTCCCTCCCCACACCTCCCATCCTCCTTACCCATGATCCTTACCTTCTCCCTGTGCCTATCTCAGTCTCTCTTAAAGCTACCCACCATCTTCAAAGAGATAACCTCTTCCGGAAGCACATTCCAAGTGTCCACCACCCTCTCTGTGAAGAAGTGATTCCTGACTTCCCTCCTAAACCTCACACCCTCCAGCTTAAGACTGTGCCTCCTAGTGTTATGGTTTCCAATCAGCTTAAAGAGACTCTCCTTATCAACTTTATTTATTTCTTTCAAGTCCTTGAAGGTCACAATCATGTCCCTCTCTCTCTCGTCTTCCAGGGAGTACATATTCAGTGCCCTCAGCCTCTCCTCATATGCCTTACCCTGCTGACCAGCTATCATTTTTGTCACCCTCCTCTGGACCTTCTTCAGCAGGTTAATGTCCTTTTTGAGGTGAGGGCACCAATACTGAACTCCATACTCTAGATGCGACCCTACCAGTGACCTGCACAAGGGCAGTACAACCTCCTCTATCCTACTACTGATCCCCCTAGATATGCATCCCAGCATCTTGTTTGCCTTTGCTGCTACTTTCTTGTACTGCATGGAGTGCTTCAGGTCACTAGTGATCATCACTCCCAGCTCCTTCTCCTCCTCTGATGCAGGTACTCGGACTCCACCCAGGTAGTACTTTGTCCTGGGATTCTTGGCTCCAATATGCATAACTCTGCAATTCTTGGCATTGAAGCCAAGCTGCCAGATCCTGGACCACCTCCCCAGCTTTTCCAGATCTTCCTGTGGGTCCTGTATCCTTTCAGCTGTGTACACTCTCCCGCTGAGCTTGGTGTCATCCATGAAAAGGCACATTTTGCCCTTAATGCCATCCCCAATATCATTGATTAAGACACTGAACAGCACCAGCCGCAGCACCGAGCCCTGTGGGACCCCACTGGTTACCTCCCTTGTGCCAGATAACTCTACTCCCACAACTACCCTCTGGGTTCTGTCCCTCAGCCAGTTTTCCACCCATCTGGCCATCTTTTCCCCAACCCAGAGATGCACTAACTTCCTTATCAACCTTTTCTATGGCACAGAGTCAAAGGCCTTGCTGAAATCAAGATAGAGGATGTCTACCACTTGGCGCCTGTCTACTGTCTTGGTGACACAGTCAAAGAAGTGAATCAGATTTGCTTGACACACCCCCCCATGAACCCATGCTGCATCACATCCTGGAGACCATGCTCCTCTAGATATTCAACCAATCTTTCCTTTAGAATGGTTTCCATGAACTTGCCCACAATGGAGGTCAGACTGACTGGTCTGTAATTCCATGGGTCATCTTTGGGATCGCTTTTGTGGAGGGGAACTACATGTGCTGTTCTCCAGTTCTGCGGTACCATGCCTGACTCTAGTGAACTATTAAATAGGTCTGCCAGTGGCCCTGCCAGCTCTTAAGCCAGTACCTTTAGTATCCTTGGATGTACTCTGTCCGGGCCTGGTGATTTGTCTACCTTCAATGCCAGCAGCTCCTCCCTCACTCTATCCTCCTCTATCACTACATCTGTGTTCCCCTCCCCCCACTCCACTTTTCCCTCCTGAAGGCACTGGTCCGTCCTTCTACCTGGTGAAGAGGGAACAGAAGTATTCATTTAGTATCTCTGATTTTCCCCATTATCCTCCACCCACTCCACCCCTTTCTTAAGCCTAACAATCCCTTCCTTCTTGTTCCTTTTCTCACTTATGTAATGAAGGAAAGCCTTCTCCCCCTTCCTAATTCCTTCAGCTATCTGCTGCTCCTTCTGTGCCTTTGCTTGCCAGACTTTCTTACTTGCCTCACTAGCCAACCTTAGGTAATTTTGCCTATCTTCCTCTCTCTTGGTCTTTCTAAATTTTCCATAGGTGAACCTCTTTTCCCTTACTGCCTGGGCAACCCCAGAACTGAATCAGCTGAGCGCTTTGGCCCTTGTGTTCTTCCCCATGAGCCTAACGCACACATTTGTTGCAACCAGTATTCCTTCCTTAATCTCTTTCTTTTATAGCAAAATAATAGCATGCTAGTAATCTATCTAAGAATAAAATTATGAAATAAATATGCATTTCTCTGTTTGCCTTTGAAAAAATTGAGGCTTTATAATGCTTTTGTGTATATCAAATAAGATTTTCTCTTGCCAGTATACAACTAAAATCAATGCAAGTGTGTATGCTTTCTTGTTTATATTTTCCATCACTTATACTGTTGTTTTTCAATTATGTTTAAATACCAGTGCCAGTTTTTATTTCATTGAGGAGTATACTTAAGTGATGATGTAACAGTTCTAGCCACACCCCATGAGGAAAGCACTGGGGTAGTAGGCGTTTGTTACTTGTATACCACAATAAATTCTGTTTTGGATGAAATTGACATTTGCAATGTGGTTCTTGTCAAGAAGTGCTGTTCTTTTGGAGGTTATTTACATTTTGGGCTTGCTGCCCCACATAACACGCCCCTCAACAGGTTGTTCAAGGTATGACTTTTGGAAGCAGTTTTGTTTACATGCTGGAAGCATACGCAAGACAACAGACTGATGCCACCTATGTTTTGGTGTTCTGACCCCAACGTGACACAGTGTTTTTTTGTTTTTCTTAACTAGACTGATGATAGGTCTTAAAATCAATTGAAATTCTCTGTTTCATATACTATCAATCTTCCACTTTATTTAAAGAGATCAAATCACACCAGGCCAAGTAACTGATAAACTCCTTTTCAATAAATGGTGCACTAAGAACATTGCAAGCTGAGATTACCTAGACCAGATGACTGAGATGGAGATGCTGCCTGTGGTAGTGTGTGCCCTCCACATGGACAGGGGGATAGATCACTCCACCACCAGAGTGACCTCTGTGGGTGAGCCAATAGCAAGTGACATATTACTACATGTCAATGATCTTGCTGAGGGATGGCAGGAGCATGGAGTGCATTTGAACAAAATGAGGGAGGATGGGCATGGGTGTACATGTGAAGAAGTATGTAGAAAATTGGCCAACTCCAAAGCACATATCTGATTTTCATCGAATGTTGCACATAGATCACCATGTCCTGGACAAGGACCCCCAATGTTTTGCCCTCTGAGGGGCCTCTTAAGGGTGACATGGCAAAGTAATTTTCATTGATCAAAAATGCAATTCTGATGTATTTCTTACAGCTGCAGTCTGTCTTGTTTCATTTTCCCTATCTCTGTTTTTTTTTTCTAATATTTTCCTTATTGACTTTCATTCATAAATAGCATCTTTGCTCTGTGATCTTTCTTTAGGTGCAGACAGAAGAGACATGAAGCAAGACAGACTGCTGATATAAGAAATACATCAGAATTGCATTTTTGATCAATGAAAACTACTTTGCACACCATATCACCCTGAAAAAGCCCCTGTAGAGGGTAAAATATCTGTGGTCCATTCTGGGACATGATGATCTATGTGCAATATTTAATAAAATAAAAGTAAATCAAAGATATTTGCTTTGGAGGTTGCTGGTTTGCTACGTACTTCCTCACAAGTTTGAGTCCACACCGGCTCCCTACCATATCATTATATTGAACAGCTGCTACAACACCAGGAAGGTACCCAGGGGACTACTTACTCTTTTGCAAATGAGTGTGTATGTGCCAATGGCCAGACTTGAGCATACCAGCATCACAGGATTTGGAGGTTCCTGAGTAACTGACGAAAAAAAGGGAAAATGACTCCTAGCCAGTGAACACGTGGCCCTAGTGCAATCTCCACAGCCTCTGGACACCATCACACCCACAAAGGAACTCCATATAGTGCCACCTGCCTCTTAGAGAACAAGGCAGGTTGTGGCACCATGGAAGGTATGTCACAGAGTGCCGGGATCAAGATGAGGTTGGAGCCTGTAGGAACAGGGGCATAGTGGAGCCAGTTGTCAGCCCATGAGAGTAGAGAATAAAGAATAATAAATATAAGTAAATAAATACTGTAGAGCAGTTTATATTTGATGTAAAATAATTATAGCTATATTCACTTAAATGATAATTGCGCTAAAATAAAAATGGCACCAATTGCCCAAAATGTCATATTTTCAATGGGCAAAAATTAGGAACTAATTGCAGAGCATAAAATTAAAATTGCGCAATTGCTGCTGATTAGTGCCAAGTGCTAAATATAATTTGTGCAATAATTAATAGTTCTACAGTAAATGATTCACTGCTGTAATTACATGTAGAGCTGTAGAGTAGTTTCCCACGTCTGAGGGCTGTATTTTGAAAGAGAAGTCCAAGACATATGGTATCCTTTTACCATAACTGTGCAGCTTGTGAGAAAATTATACAACACAAAATGTGGCCTTTTTAATGTAATTGTGACTATTAGCACACACAAAATGATACATATGTAATTGTCATGCTGTAAAACAGGTAAACTGCCATAGATGCACCAAAAAGTTTTCAAACAGCACTCGAACATTTTCAAGAATTTCAGATAATGCAGGTGCAGTCCAAATCAGGAGTTGTGTCTTCATCATCGCTTTTGAAAAACCAGCTCAGGGAATTTATAGTAATGTACATCAACCCAGGTGGTAGAAGTGGACATTTGCAGATTTACCCTAACTTCATTGCATTCACTTCCTTTATTTAATGCCTTCTAGTGGAAATAGAAATATGCATACACATTTCCCGTTACAGTTAACAGCCTTTATTACCAACCTTTTCACTTTCTGTGTCGAGAGCTGATGTAGCTTCATCAAGAAGTAAGACCTTCGGACTCCGTACTAGAGCACGGGCAATGGCTATTCGTTGCTTCTGACCACCTGACAGTTGTGCTCCTTTATCTCCAACTCGTGTGTTATAGTTCTGCAAAACATTCATATAGTACTAACTGTTAAAATGTATGATTGCTTATTGTGAAGGGAAATAGACAAAGAAAAACCCACTGGGCATGATAAAAATTGTACTTACATGGGACTACAATTATTAATATGCATGAACTACAGCCCTAATGGCATTCCTTATACTTCATACCATCCTACCATATATATGTAAGTATATACTACCATGTAATAAATGGATACACCTCAATAATACTACACTAAGTTATACAAAAATGTCCCAGTAATACATCGCTACTCTCAATAATACTATCCTGAAAAGTGATAATACTATCGTTTTTGCTGATAATACTACAGTTCAAAGGTCATCTCCAAATGTAGTATTATCAATGGATCCATATATTACAAAAAAATAACAGAAAGATGAGTGTTTTATAAGTCAGTAATACCATCTCGAGGCTATGGGGACTTTAGGATCTCTTGAGCTTCCATGTCCCCAAAACCTCTTGATGGTATTACTGCCTTGTAATACTCACTTATCTATCCATTATTCTATTTATATATCCATGTATAAAATACAGGTAACCTTATCTATCTAGATTTTACCTATTTAAAGTGATTTATGGAAGTTTCCCCAATGCATTTTTCATGTAGTATGCCATCACCAGCTATGTTTCAGATGTAGAAGCTGCAATTTGTTTTGTAAAAAAATCTGTCATAGTCATTTTCTTCGATGTTTTATCAGTGCCTTTTCTGGCTACTCTCCAGTTTTCTTTGAGTGGTAGCTTGCAGCCATGTCCACAGAATGATGTCTGCCAGGGAGCCATCAATCACTTTCACTGGCTGCACAGTCTATTTAATAGAGAAATGTTGATAATGGCCACAGCGGTATAACAGCCAATACAGTGATTTACATATGGCAACAAGGAATTCTGGGTACATTAAAAAGTTGACTTACACGTTCCTTACTCAGAGGTGCAGTCTCCTATTTTTGTAGTGGTGACTGCAATATAGCACCTAATACATAGATGCACATAGCATGGCATTGCGGGTAAAATAGAAAGTTGTTTTCCATTTTCCTTACTGTGATGTGCAGTCTCTTATTTTTGTAGTGGCTTCAACAATATAAGAGCTCATATGTTTATTTTCAAAACGAGGCATTGCATATCTAGTTGACAAGATTTCATTACTGAGAGATGACAGCCCCTATTTTTAAATGGTTAACAAGGTACAAACCAGGTTAGTGCCACACCAACCTGGAATAGCACCAGCTTTCGGGAGCATGCCCATATTCAAAGGGCACATATGCACCACGCATCCCTGATAGTGCCGTCCCACACAATATGGTGCTGCATCTATGCAAATGAGGGATCCCTCATGCATGCACAGTACAGCACAATATTGAAAGCTTCAGAGGTGCTAAACAGCTGCCAATGCTGGCACATTTTAATGCTTCTGAAACCCAGCCTTTAGAAGTGCACAGAAGGTGTGTGCGCCCAGCACCCTGTCTACGCACTGTCAATGGCTGCCAGCCCTGATCCCTTTTCACAAAGATAAAAATAAAAAACAGTGGTAGCCCAATGTCCCTTCCCTGCCCCAATCCCAATTCACAAAGACAAAAATAAAAAACATTGATAGTCTAGTGTACCCCCCATCCTGATTCCCCTTCACAGAGATAAAACATTGGTTGTCAAGTGTCCCTCCCCTGCCCCAATCCCCCTTCACATAAATAAAAATAAAAACACTGGTGTTTCAGTGGTCCCTCCCTCATTCCCTAATCACTACCCTGTTCCATATAATTAAATTCTAGTGGTCCAGTTTTCCTTCCCCCATCCCCATTCCTCAATCACTGTCCCCATTTAAGAAATATCGATCCCGATGTCCTGTAGTTCCCCCTCCCTCACCTGTTCTCTAATCACCATCCACATTGAATATATATCAATCCCAATGTCCAGTGGTCCTTCCCATCCCTGGTTCCCTGATCACTGCCCTCATTCCATATAATTAAACCCGGTGGTCCAGTGGTCCCCCCTATTCCCTGATCACTGTCTCCATTGAAGAAATATTGATTTCCCCATGTCCAGTGGTCCCTCCCCCTCACTTGTTCTCAGATCACCATCCCTGTTGAATAAATATCAGTCTCCATTTCCAGTGGTCCTTTCACCTGCCCCGTTCTCCAATCGCTATCCCTATTGAAGAAATATCATTCCCCAATGCCCAGTGGCTCCTCCTCCTTCCCCATTCTCTGATCGCTGTCCCCACTGTATAACTATCAGTCCTCATGTCTAGTGGTCCTTCCCTTCTCCCCCATTCTCCAACCCTGTCCCCACTGAAAAAATACAGATCTCCCATGTCCAGTGGTCCCTCCCCCATTCTCCAATCACTTTCCTGAGGAAAACTACACTATCCTGGTAGACTAGTGGCCCCCTCAACTCCCCACCCCAGCAGGTAGAGAATCACCACCCCACTCCCCCCCAATCTGACCCGAGTCAGCAACTGGCACAGCTCACCTCACACAGCCACAGCCAGTTGCTGACTGACCTGTCAATGAGCATGTACAGTAGACAGTACATGCTCATTGGTTGACTGGTGAAACAATGAGTATGTAAAGTCTACTGTATGCACTCAATGACAGTTCGGTTGGCTGCTAGCCATGGTGGTGTGAGGTGGGCTGTGCCATTCACTGGCTCGGGTCAGGTTAAGGGGGAAGCAGAGTGGTGGGTTACTACATGCTGGGGTGGGGGCCACTCAGGGAGGAGAGGACCACTGAAATGAGGGATTGATATTTCTTCAATGGTGATGGCAAACCAGAAAATGGGGGGGGGGGGGAGAGGAGGACCACTGGACATGGGGATTGATATTTATTAAATGGGAATGGTGATCACAGAATGGAGGAGGGACCACTCAACATGGAGGATAGATATTTATTCAACAGGGATGGCAATCGGAGAACAGAGGAGGGGGTCAGACCACTGGAAATCAATATTTCTTCAACAGGGATCGAAGAGCAGGGGAGGGATCACTGGACCACCAGGACTGACTGCTTTTTGATTTTTTATTATATATGGTGATCAGGACATGGGAGGGACCACTTGCCCACCATTGTTTTCTTATTATACAGTAGACTTGGATGGGGCTTGGGGCTTGGAGGAAAGACCTGGACCAGTGCACTCAGTGGCAGTGCTGACATGCAAATAAGCCCATAATGGGCATGCAAATGGCCCCTTAATGCCATGCATGCCCAATGAGCTCATCTGCATGTTTGGGCTAAATACTGCCTATGGGGGCCATGTCGCTAACCTGTGTGTGCCACACTGTACCCCTATGGGCAGTCTTCAGCCCAGTGCTCTGGTAGTGCTGCACCAAGCATCGTGGTTCTTGCTGTGTGCAGAGCTACCATGGTTCCATATTCAAACTCAGTTCAGATCGCACCATCTGTTTGAATATGGAGCCAGAGCCAGCCGGACCCATTTTTTCACGCAGCACACCAGTTTGTGTGCACTGCCATCTGGGTCTGAAAATGGGGCCTGCAGTCACCTATTTCTACAATGAGTACAGAAATATAATAGCATGTTGACTAATTTACATAGTGAGGCATTGCTGGTACAGTAAATAGCAGATTTTTCTATCTCCCTAATTAAAGTGCAGTCCCCTATTTTGGTAGTGTTTACAGCGGTACAGTCTGTAGAAAAGCCTCTGGAAAAAATGTTTCTGTGATGCAGATAGGCCAAAACAATCAGTTGCCATTCTGTGTAGATGTTTCACTTTTACTGCCTGCTGGTGAAGTGACAGCTCCTGTCAGAATGTGGGAGTATGATGATACTTTTCTATGTTTATGTTATATGGCTTGAATGGCTGTAAGTAGTTCAGGAGTGTAATTATGGGTTAATAATTATATGGCTCTGAGCTTCTTTCAGCCGATCAAATCACTAGAATGTTTCTACACATATTATAGTGCTAGGTACAACTACTTGCAAACAATTTAAAAAGGTAGCTAAAAACTGATAGTGTCCCTTTAATATATCTTTGCTTCCCTTGTATGATGTAAAGGTTGGGGGCTGCAGCACTGAGGAAAAAAAGGGTCAGGGTTATGCAAATTAAATGGAGCACAGAAATAAAAAGATTTTTAATGGAAAACAGTACTGTATGGCAGTTTGAATGGTAGAAGACGGATTCACAACTCCTACACGGTACTACACCCATCTGCTATGGCAACCTTCCATAAATTACTCAAAAAATGCATTAATGCACACGGTAGGGTTGATCATTAAAGCCACAAAAGCAAGGAATTGCAATGTTAGGGTTTTTCATACCCTAACTCCACCCACCCAGTTCACCACCCTTGAACCCCACCAAGCTAAATGCCAAAGCACAATGCAGGTATCAAACATGTTTTAGCATCATAAATAGGTTAATACCATCGTACAAGGAATACAGTTGCACCCCATGACAAACACCGAACTCATATATTGTAAGACACAAGGCTGCGGGATACTGCCCTGAAGAAATATGAGTGTGTGTGTGTGTGTGTGTGTGTGTGTGTGTGTGTGTGTGTGTGTGTTCATGTCACTGACAAAGCAGCTGCATCGTTACACTCATTGCTCCAGACCTGTAGCAAACTGCAAGAGTGGCCCAAATCAGCAGCAACATTATACATGGTTCTCCATGCTGTGACCCTGTGTGAATTTCAGGTTATTCTGTCTAGGTACGGTCACTATATTAATTTACAAATATTGTCATTTAACACAGAACAGCATTTGCAATGGTAACAATAGTGGCACTACGGCAACACAAAAAATAATTCTTATTTATAAGTATCATAATTTGCTCTTGCAAACCAAGGCTAAACACGCAGGGTTGGATTCTGAAAACTTGGAAACCTGACTGCACCAACGCATGCCTTGTATCCAGGGCTGTTTTCAAAGCAGATACATCAGCCTTTTGTCTCTGGATACAGATGGGCAAGGGAAATGGGTGGCAACAGTTCTGCATGCAGCAGTGGGCATATGCAGCTAGAGACAAAATCTGCCTATACCACCTTTCTGTGGTCTTAGTGGACTTAGCAAATAAGTGCAGGTACTGTACATCTACTGTTGGATGCATACTGCCAGAAACCGCTGCTAAATATCATAAACCAGCTGCAGTTTTGAAGATAGCACCTGCCACATCTAAGTGAGTGTTATAGCCACAGTGGATGATGTGGGACAGTGGTTGAGGCTGGAAAATTGTTGGAGGAGATGCAGGGCAATGCAGGACAAACTGACTTTGGTTACACGCTATGGTGAGTACCAAAGGGCAACAACTGGCAAAAGGGCAGAATTTGTGTCAAGGCTGATTACTGCTGGGAGGAATTGACCAGCTTAGCTTTTTCAGGCTGTAGACAGGCTTCTCCAACCAGCTTGTCTGGAGCCCATCAAGGCATTTTCACTGGCTAAATGTGAGGAGTTTGCACATTTTTTTATTTTATAGGGTGTCCAATTCATGCTTGGATCTCACCAAGTAGTCCATCACAACCCAGCAGGGTGGGCCTACATGTTTCAGATGGATTCAGTGGTCATGGGGAGAGTTTGGATCGGTGATGACTGAAGAAGTTAATGAAGTGATCTCGGAGCTAAGGCCAGCATTCTGTGAACTGGATCCAGGCTAGAGATGCAGCGAAGTTAAATTCCACCCGTGAAGTGGATGCGAAGTGGACCACTTAGCATTACCATTCCACTATGCAAAGTGCCCATTTAAAAAACCCTCACTTCACCACTTCGCACTGTAATTATGACTTTACGCTGCTCACTCCACCTCCTACTTCACTCTTTAAGGAGGAGAAATTCACAGGCGTTTCACACACACTCACATAGCTTGCACAGTGTAGGTCACATGCTTTAGGCAGGCAGGCAGTGGACTCATGCTTGAAAGAGTTTCACTTTCACCTTGCAGTAGGAGAAAGAGGTTGTGTGTAGAGATGCAGCAAAGTTAAATTCCACCAGCAATGTAGATGCAAAGTAGACCATATTTATGGCTATGCAAAGTGCCCCTGAGTTCTCTTCGAGTGTTCCCTGACTTGCAACTGCACAAACAAAAATGATCTACCAATCCACTCTGATTTCACTTGCCTTTCTCTACTACCCTCTCTCCACCCAACCTTTCATGCATCAATTTTCCACCCTCTTTCACCAACTTACCTCCTCCTCCTCTTCCCTACCCACGTCACCACTTTTAACACTACCACTCTGGTTGCTTACCCTCCTCCCTCCCCCTATTATCCTTCTGCCATAAACTCGCTATGTTGCTGAAATGTCATTTCCTACTATAGCTAGCCCTACCCTGCTGCCTAATGATGAAATGCACTTTATGTTAAACTGTGCCTGAAACTAACAAATCTTGAAGCTCATGTGACACTGTTTTGATTTTCATGATACTTACCCTGTGATCTCTGCCATCTGTACTGTATTGTATTGTTTGTCCTTGACTTGGAACTTTTGAAAATGAGTCTCTGACTCAAAGGTATTAATCCTAATCAAAATAAATAAATAAAATAAAAATACTTCGACACGTCACCTTGTGATGATGGTGATAATGACTTTGCGTTGCTTACTCTGCCTTTAAGGACAGAGTGAGAATTTACAAGCAGCCCACACACATCACATGACTTACACAGGCTAGGTCACATGCTTCAGGTAGGCAGGAAGTGAATCATACTTGAGTTTCACTGTAGCAGCAGCCCCTGGCTCCAACAACACCTGCCACTCCCACCTGTGCCTGGTCCTCCCTGCACCTCATTAGTGTGGGAGTTCTTTACTACGCTGCCTGGGGACAGTAGTGTAGTGAAATGTAATCTGTGTGGTGTGGAGGTGTGCTGTGGCCTCGAAGGAACTCACCTTGGCACAGGTGGTTAGCACACCCACCTGTACAACCACCACGGTGTACAGTGGCAGGCCAAGGTTGCAGAACAGGGCAGTAATGCACCTGCTGGGGAATAGGGGACAGCATGGCATCCACCTGCGCATGGTGGTGTGAAGTGGGGGAGGGCCATGGATCAAGTGGCTACTCCACCACTACAACCTGCAGCAGGCGACGGTGGCAGCCCTGTCCAACTACCTGCCACAAAGACTGATTTGGGCCTGATGTGGAGTGAGTTGGAGGCTGTTAACCACCGTCTTGACAACGTTGAGCAGCAGTTAGAGCAAATTGAGGGGCACCAGTTACAAATTATGGGGATGCTTCAACTGCTGCTGTCCCATCAGAATGTTAATCATTAGTTTTATTTTGTCCTTGCACCCACTACTCTCTGTATAAAAAAATTGTTCCTGATGTTGCTCCTGATCCATTCCTCCCCATCTTCAAATTTTGGGCCCTTCCTCATGCACATCTCTTCTTCTAGATGATGCTACCCTCTTGTACATTGTTGATTCCCTTTCGGTACTTGATATTTTCTATCATCCCCCCCCCCCCGGGTCATCATCATCATCAACAGGAACCGCTACATCACAGCTTTTTTGAGGAGGGGAGGATTTAACACCAACAGACCCAGACACAGCCACCATGACTTTCTTTTTCTTTGATTCCCAATTAGCGTATCATCAGAACTGAAAAAAAAAAATGTAACTGCTGTGATTCGTGAAGAATGTGATTTGTCTCGTGAAGGGTGACTGGCGTGACATGACTAATGAACTGTACGCAAATACCTACAGCTGTACTTCCCTGACGTGTACCATCCCAAACACCCTGATTTGAAAACATATATTAATAAGTACAATGGTCAAGCTGAGATACTACAAAACAGGGTTACATGCAACTTACAACCCACAAACGTAAAATTTTGTAATTCATCAGTCATTGTGACCATGAAGATGAAGAATGTGATTTGTATCGTGAGTGACTCATGATGATTGCCCTGACTTAAAAATGCACATTAATGAGTACAATGATCACACAGCGATATGCACCTCATGGTACTCTGAAAGGAAGCCAAACAAACAACTGTGACTTAAGTTACAGATAGAGATTGGGCCCTAAAAAGATGCACGCACAGATAGATTAAGATTGTGCTGCGTACTGAAGAGATGCAGACTTAAAGGCACAACAACACCATAACCAGTACTCACAAGTCACAAGTCCAAATCTGGAAAAGAATACCTTTTGCGGTTGGGGGAGGGCAGTGAGCTGCAGTAACAGTCCACTACCAAGATACCACAAAGCAGTACAAAACAACATGTGCGGTGGATAGCAGGTTCACAGTGCTGCAATTACGGTGTGGCACAATACAATCTGTCTGATTGGATGGCATGCATCACACACACATACACATACACATACACATACACATACACATACACATACACATACACATACACACACACACACACACACTACACTCACTCACTCACTCACTCACTCACTCACTCACTCACTCACGGTAATGCACAGCAAATTGAAAACTTATGTAATATAACCAAATCTTTTAAATAAACTGAAATTATGCACTGCTGCACGACAACAATCCGCACAAAAAAGTCAAAAATTACTGAAATTATTACTGTGTGTACATTAACAGTTATACAAGAAAAATATTACCAAAACCAGAAAGACTGCCTTCCTCCCAGGTTATCTACCTCCCTCCACCACAGATACGCCCCTTCCCCAGGCACACTTCAAGTGTCTGTCACTACACAGAAAATGTTCTAAATTAACATTCAAAATCCACACACAAACAATAAACACTCAATGATATGAGCACAGGAGGGTTTCCAACAATCGATGTGCTAAATTCTGAGTAAAACAAATGGCTCAAAAAGGCTTTTTGAAAGGTTTTTAGAGGGTATGAATCTCAAAGCTCCGAGATTAAACTGTCTCCAGCTTCCACTACACACACACTACACAGAACTGAGGCTGTGCAGAACAATCTAAAGCCCATGTAACCTGCAATCCCATGAATCACTGTAAAATTCACCTTTGGAGATCACCAACAAGACGAAGTGATGTGAAGTACATTGATTTCAATGTACTTAGCATTAAAATTGGTGCACAAGTGGTTGAGGAAAGGTGGAATAATGTAAAGTCATTGTTTCCAATGGACTTTGCATTCCTCATTATAACGCGAAGTACTCTGCTTCGTGTTGCGGATTACTCCGAGGATTCCACCTTAATTCGCAAATTGCTTCTTGTAGCGGATTTTGGCCACTTCGCCCACCACTAATCCAGGCCTGATGCAAAAACTAATGAGTTGTGTTAGACAGCTGGACGCGGTGTTCATGGAGACTGTCCAGTGCTCCTTTTCAGAGGGGGTCTTTTCAGTGGCATTGAAAGATGCACTCATGAAGTACCTCCTGAAAATGTAATCTTTGGACCTGGACATCTTGGTGAATTACCAACCAGTCTTTAACCTACCTTTTTTGGCTAAGGTTTTTGAGAAGGTAGTTGTGCAGCAGTTCTAGGCACACCTCACTGCCTTTGACATCTATGAACCTCTCCAGTCTGATTTTAGGTTAAGGCGTAGCATGAAAACTGCAGTGGTCAGGGTGCACAGTGGCCTGCTCTGG
Source organism: Neoceratodus forsteri (assembly GCA_016271365.2). Taxonomy (NCBI): domain Eukaryota; kingdom Metazoa; phylum Chordata; order Ceratodontiformes; family Ceratodontidae; genus Neoceratodus; species Neoceratodus forsteri. Next base: position 1,377,790,274 of record CM057456.1, on the reverse strand, counting down.
TTGAGAGATAGGGGAGAGAGATCAATTCTCGTTCTTCTGGATCTCTCTTCAGCTTTTGGCACTGTGGACTATGGGCTGTTATTGGAACAGTTTAGGGAGTATGTAGGGCTCACCAGCAAAGTCACCTGCTGGTTTAAGTGCATATAGGACTCAGAGTGAGGATGGGAAGGTTTTCTTCATCCCCTATGGTTCTTCGTTGTGTATATCCCAGGGCTTAGTCCTTTTGCCTATACTGTTTTCAGTATACATGCTCCCTCTTGGGAGCATCATTAGACAGTATGGAGCCAGGTTTCACTGTTACACAGATGATACCCAGCTTAATCTGTCCTTTGCACTGGGAACACTGGATGTGGTCGATGCGTTGATGCCTGGCTGAAATCCAAGACTTGATGTCATCGAGCTGGTTATGACTCAACTCAGATAAGATTGAAATGCTGATGATCAAGCCAGGTTGAAGGGGTGGAGTGGTGGTTACCAGGAGGAAGACAGGGCTTTGGCACAGCTCCTCTGGTCTTTTGGCAGCAACAAAGGTGACAAATCTGGGGGTCATTCTGGACAACGGGCTGGATCAGATCTGACCAGTAGTCCAGAGTGGCTTTGTAAGCAACAATACCCAAAAGGGTGGGTGGTATTGGGCAATACTGGACCACCTAGGGATGTAATGAGGCCAGATGCTGCAGGCGGAGGGCCTTATAGCCCCTGGAAGGTCTGGTATTGCCCAGTACCACCCACTCTCGAGGGTATTATTGCACTTAGAAAATGGGCTACAGGAAAATGTTTTTTTTTTTTTTTTTTAAATATTTAAGAATAAAAAGAACATGATAAAAAAAGATTAAAAGTTAAGCTAAAGTTGATTTGTAGTAAAGTAGTCCCTCTACTGGTATCCTTACCATTACATACCAGTAGAGGGCAGTGCTTCCTTTTACACTTCTACTGTTTCCTATTGCTGTGTACGGCGTGTATCTCATTGCCTCCTGAACTATCACCTTGCCTTCCCCCTTTAACTTACATTCTGTTTTTTGTGTTGTTTCTTGTTTATGAGATCCAGTTTAAACCTTTTAGTCTGGCTCACAATCTTGTGATCGGGAAGGCTGTGTGCGTGAAGAGTTAATGCATTTAATAGGGTTTCATTTTCTTTGAAAGAAATAATTACAAATAATTTAAAAAAGGCAAACAGAGCTGGTACTATTTTGTGGAGCAGGAGTTGAGCTGGGGTGACACAGAGCTACGGGACTGGCATTGGGCTGAGACAGAGACATGATGTTTGGGGGACAGGTCGAGTGAAACAGCAGCAGAATAAAAAAAAAGGTACAAAACAGGGGTTTTACGTCTTTGTGTGTGGCAAGGGGGAAGAGAGACTCAGTTTCCTGTAACGGTTTGTTGTGAGAATGTGGACTTCAGAGCCATGTGTAGCGGAGCTAATGTAACTGTACTGACAGTACTGGCACAGAAAACAGTCTTTCTGGGAATAAAAAAGTTTGCATAAAACTGTTGTGGCTTTGTGATGGTTTACAGGTTCTGTGGGTGATGTGATTTCTTAGGGGAAGGGAGTGTCTGCCTCGGTCTGTCGCCTGTTAGCGAGGAAGAAAACATGACGGCAACTGTTTAAAAAATTAGCGGTGCCCAAGAACATCTGAAGTAATGGGGCACCCTGAAAGGGAACTTGTTTTCAAGTGGGCTCTATCGAGAAATACCCGCCTGCTAAGAGTGGTCTATTAGCCAATGGGAAAGCAAGGATTTTCTCACCCATTTTCTAATATCATTTAAGAAACAACTGCCATATAAAATCCCTTATCCCCATGGATACTTGGTAACACTGGTACACTACATACATTTATTACTTCAAGGTTTGACTACTGCAACATTCTTTACCTCAAAGTCAGTGAAGGTATGTTGTGGCACCTGCAGCTGGTGCAGAACGCAGCTGCTAGGTGGTTGACCGGCCTTTTGAAGTCCTGTCATGTTTCCCTGGCACGGAGTGATCTGCATTGGTTCCGGGTTAAGTAATGTATCTTCTTTAAATTGGGCTTGCTCACTAATAAAGCCCTGCAAGGGTAGAACTCGGCCTATCTGGCTGATCTCTGGCATCCTTATGTGTCTTCATGCCCCCTTTGCTCCACAGAGAAGGGCCTCCTTGTGATACTTGGGGCAAGGTTAAAAACCTGAGGTGACCGGGGCTTTGAGGTGGCAGGCCCAGCCTTCAAGAACCCTCACCTGAGAGCCCTGAGGGTGACCCATTTGGTGGAGGCCTTTACAGGAAAACTACAAAGTTTTCAAAAATGTATGTTGTGGAGAGTATTTTGATTAGTGTGTAGTCCTAGTTTATTCTTCCTTTTGTTTGCTATCAGGAGTTTTTTCTGAATTTGCCTATTAATTTTATGGCTCTTGGAGACCTCCATGTCTGAATATTTTATTGTTTTTTTTCCTACAGTGCCTCCTGTCCCACGTGAAAGTGATGCATCCAAGATCATTGATTCACACAGTAATAATTGCTGATGCAGCAACGTACTGCTAGGAACCTGATATCCGGACTTCAGCTAAATAACTCTCTAATCCAAACTTTCTGTTTTCTAGGTATGTGTCTTGGTCTAGACAGCAGAAGTAAATGTTTTACTTTTAAAGCTTTTGTTTCATCAAACTACACATAACCATTAAAAGAAGCATACAAATCACCTAAGCTCACAAATTCTATAATTAGTGAAGATGCCAGCTGTTTCCTTACAGAATACTCATCCAATTTTCCCTCAGGTGTTTGCTATCTGTAAATGTAGCCTTTATTAAAGCTCCATGAACAAAGGGAGTCACTTAAGCAATAAGGCATGACAGGGTGTATGTTATTGTGTAATAGCTTCACGCCTCAGGTGGTTGAAATATGAGACTGTAGGCCGAGTGCATTCAACACCCAAGAAGTGACGATATTAAACACAATAACTCACATCCCTGGAGTGCCTTATTGCTATTATACAATGGCTCCTCTGTACTAAAATAAAACACAGATTTAAAATATGATTAAATTTTTTTTTTACTAATTTCTTTTACTGAGTTGGTATACATAGTAAGACAATAGTGCTGCTATATTGTTTTTCCACTATGTGGAGATGCTGCTTTTTTGCTACAGAGGGCTTTTTGTAGCCCCCCCCAACCAAACTCACTCTTGTTTGCTAACCTCTGCCTGCCACTTCAGAGTCATTGACCCGGTTCCGCAGCCTGGCCTGGGGTGGCTGAAGGTATGCAACACTTTTTTCTTATTCATTAGTCTGAAAGTGAAACCACAATGTGCTGAATGCAACTTTCTGGAGAAACATCCGAGGGCAGAGGACTGGGCGTGTGCCTCAGGCAGGGATACTGAAGTCTATCAGACAGTCCATTTCATGCTTTAATTTAAAAAATGCTGCTGTATTGTAATGCAGAATAAGTAAAGTTTTCATGTCATGTTTTTTTCTCCAAGAGAGCAGCTTCAGTGAACTGTGTGATCGGCAGTTACTGTCTGGCAGTTCATTGAAGCCGTTCATGTTGGGGGGGGGGGAGGATGCATTGGAATTGGAAACTATATTTTTTTAGGCTGAAGGAGGATGTTTTTCATGACTGGTGGAGCAAGGGACAGAACTGATGTTTCATGGTGGTGATGGTGGTGTTGGGGAGGTGAAGCCGTGAGGGCTTTCCTGTCCTGTACTGTTTACCTTCTGTGTGAGAATGTGGGGATTAAGCAGGTAGTGACTGGTGATGTGGTCTTTTGGGTGCTTGTCCTAAATACAGTGATGTTATTCTTAATTAGAAAATGGGTGAGAAAATCCTTGCTTTCCCATTGGCTAGTAGACCACTCTTAGCGGGTGAATATTTCTCGATAGAGCCCGCTTGAAAATAAGTTCCCTTTCAGGATGCCCCATTACTTCAGATGTTCTTGGGCACTGCAAATTTTTAAACAGTTGCCGCCATGTTTTCTTCCTTGCTATCGGGTGACCGACCAAGGCAGACACCCCCTTCCCCGAGAAATCATATCACCCACAGACCCTGTAAATCATCACAAAGCCACAACAGTTTTATGCAAACTTTTTTTATTCCCAGAAAGACTGTTTTCTGTGCCAATACTGTCAGTACAGTTACATTAGCTCCACTACACATGGCTCTGAAGTCCACATTCTCGCAGCGAACCGTTATAGGAAACTGAGTCTCTCTTCCCCTTTGCCACACACAAAAAAGTAAAACCCCTATTTTGTACCTTTTTTTTTCATTCTGTTGCTGTTTCACTCGACCTGTCCACCAAACATCATGTCTCTGTCTCAGCCTGATGCCAGTCCCATAGCTCCACAACACTGTGGCTCCACTCCCGTAGCTCCGTGTCACCCCGGCTCAACTCCTGCTCCACAAAACAGTACCAGCTCTGTTTGTCTTTTTTAAATTATTTGTAATTATTTCTTTCAAAGAAAATGAAACCCTGTTAAATGCATTACCTCTTCACACACACAGTCTTCCCGATCACAAGATTGTGTGCCAGACTATAAAGTTTAAACTAGATCTTGTAAACAAGAAACAACACAAAAAACAGAATGTAAGTAAAAGGGGGAGGGCAAGGTGATAGTTCAGGAGGCAACAGGATACACGCTGTACACAGCAATAGGAAACAGTAGAAGTGTAAAGGGATGCACTGCCCTCTACTGGTATGTAATGGTAAGGATACCAGTAGAGGGACTACTTTACTACAAATCAACTTTAACTTAACTTTTAATCTTTTTTTATCATGTTCTTTTTATTCTTACATATTACAAAAAAAAAAACGTTTTCCTGTAGCCCATTTTCTAAGTGCAATAATACCCTCAAGGGTGGGTGGTATTGGGCAATACCGGACCTTCCAGGGACTATAAGGCCCTCCGCCTGCAGCATCGGGCCTCATTACGCCCCTGGGTGGTCCAGTATTACCCAATACCACCCACCCTTCCGGGTATTATTGCTTACATAACATCACAGTCTGATGGGCAGTCTGACCAATCAGAGCCAAGAATTCTTTCATGTCATTGTCTAATTAAAATCACAGCTCTACTGTTATAAACTTGACAAATAAAAAAATCTCTTGCTGAATTAATGGTCTTAAACACATTACTGTCACATGGGACAGGAGACGTAGGAAAAAGAAGAGCGATGAAAAATGTGAACACGGAGACCCCCCAGGGACCATAAAACCAGCAGGCAAATTTAGAAAAAAAACTTACAGCAAACAAAGGGGAGGACACACTAGGACAACACCTACAAGACAAAACACTCTGCATGACATATTATTCAGTATATTTTGGCTTTATTTCCCCTTTAAAAGGGTCCTAAAGGCAAATCAATTTATGCAGGTTTTTGGGGACTAACTTCCCTGTACCACCCGGATACCCCAATCAGTTATTTATGTAACTTTAGCTAAATATTTATTGAGAGCTGTCATAATAATGCTGGCTAAATTATTTATGATATTTTTATTTATTGAAGAAGGAATTATTTGATACTGTTGTATGTGATATTTCCAACTCTTGCTGCTTGAGTTTAATGGTGCCCTGAGCCTCTGGGGAAGAGCACCAATAATTATAAATAAACTCTACTGCTACTACTGTTCAGTGTCTCCCTTTCAGCAGTCACAGCCCATGATGTCTGAAAACAGGCTACTGCCATTCACCTCTCTAAAGGGGTTGATCCTTTCTCTCCTGGTAACTACCAATCTTTCTCTTTCTTCCCCACTTTGGTAAGCCACAGAAACACCTTGTTCTCTCAGCTTTACTCTTTTCTCACTCCTTTTCTTATCTGGCTTCAGGAAGTCCCACTCCAAATCCACCTCACTCCTCTGGCTCACAAACTCTGTTCTTTAAGGTATGGACCAGGGTCAGATTACATCCACCATATTTGCTGGCTTAGCCAAAGCCTTTATCACTATTACCTACCCCCCTCCTCCTGGACAAGCCTATGGCAGCAGTCCTCTCTGCCTCCTCAGTCAGTTGGTTCCATTCTTAGCTTGAGGACAGGTCTCAAGTTGTCTGTTTGGTGGCACCCTAGTTCCCCCACTCCCCATTTGCTCAGGTGCCCCACAAGGGTCTGTCCTTGGTCCCATTCTCTTTTCCATATTCCTGACAGACCTCCCTGCTGCCTGCTCCTCTTTGTCTATTCACAAGTACACAGGTTATAAAGTGCGTATTTTCCTCTAAATCCTCTGCCCCCGAATTTACTGCCTAACTACAACTGGACTTCAATAATATTCAGCGCTGGTTCTAATCAAAACAGTTGTCCTTGTGCTGGATGTCTTACCACGTACCACGCTGGCAACCCGTGTTCAGCAACGAGCATGAGCCACCGGGGGTTGGCTGAGGAGGAGAAGGATGGAGCACCCAGTGGCTGCTCTCCTTCTCCGGGGGTGTCATCTGCATGCTTCTGCTGCAATACCACGATCTGGGGAGCCCGGATAGAAGGTGCAGTAGTTGGGGGTAGCAGCAAGGGCATTGGGCAGATGTCGGCAGAGGGGCAAAGCAGGAGGCACGTCTCAGCGCGCCTCCTAGCTCATTGGCCCTCATTGCATGCCGATGTCTGGGGAGACGAACAAGGAAAATCCCTTTGGTCTCTCCTAGATGACAACACCTCACTGCTCATCTCATCAGGGCAGACCCTGCTGTACTGGATCCATGACACAGTATGCCATGACACAGTATGCATGGCTCTGGGGAGGTAAGAATTGGGGGTCCCTCCTCACCCCACCTGGGGGGATTATCTGGATACCTAGGCTAGTGGAACCATGTACTCTAGGGGCAGACCATGATGTGACTAGATGGTGCAGGAAGAGGATGTCAGAGTGGAGAGAGGAGGCAGATGGGCGCATAAATACATGGTTAAAAAAAAAAAAACCAGTTGTCCTTCAGTGCCACCAAAATGGTCTCCATGACCTTTGGCTCTCAGTAGTACCTTATAAGCCTCACCACCTTCCTCTCATTCCATACCCTTGATGGTGATACAGTAGAAGATATCTTCTCTTTTAAGTACCTTGGGATTTGGCTGATCTGTCATCTTGCTTTTTCGTGCATGTTAATGCTATCCATGTCAAGCTCCAGCCAAAGCTTGGTGCAATATATAGAAATGGAGTGAACATTCTGTTTCCTGCCCACCAAGAGATCGTCTTGAAGTTGATCCTCCTTATTTTGACTATGGTGACAAAGTCCACAGTGTCACTCTCATGCCATCACTTGTCAGTGTGGACCCCATCTTTCATTCCTTCTGCCATGTTGTTTTGGACTGTCCCTTTCATACCCACCCCTGCTATCTCGACTTCTCCCCCTCTCTTCCCTCCCTTGAAATCACGTGCCTCACCCACTGCGTCTCTTTCATACCCAACTTCTGGTTTGGCTCCATTCCTCCCTGCCTTTCTTCTCTCCTCTACTCACAACTTCTACCCACTCCATAGCACTGTTTCTCATTCTCTTCCACTAATTGTAGACATCTACTGCTGGCCAAACTGCCTTCTCATATTGTTCTCCTAAACTGTAGCCTTCTTTTCCCCAGTCCACCCACACTACCTCTTCCCTTTCCTCCCTTAAGTCTCTTCTTCAAGACTTAACAATTCTCTCTTGCAACTGTCTCTATCTCTGACCTTAGCTGCCACCCGCCACCCCTTCAATGGTTTGCTCCAGCCCTGATGTGTTCTTTGCCTCCCCCTACTATGCTTCATTTGGGGATGTTCACTGTGCTTGCCGAGACACAATTTGTTCACCTTTAGCGTCTTCTTGTACTGTTTTACCCTGCACTGAATATTGGTTTGCACAATTGTACTGTATTACGCTTTGCAACTTTTTGTTGCTCTGTATTACTCTCCTTTGACTATTGCAGATACATATCATAATGTACTAATAATGTTTCAACTTATTGTATTGTCTTCCTCACTTCCTCACCCCCGATGCATCAGAAAATGAGCTGGTATTAGCTTAGTTATGTCTTTCTTGGTAAAATATTTGGACTAAATAAATAAATATCAACACATTTTTAGTTGAATAAAAAATTACACACGAAACAAGTGAGAATGTTAACACATCATTTGTTGTATCATATCATATTTAAAACAGTGGTTATCAATTGCAGCACAATTTTAATGTTTAAAAAAAAAATACCCGTTTAGCTTAGTATCAAAATGTTTATATTGCACTAGATTTAATTAATCATGTTTTGTATGTTGGAGTCATTTCTTATTGCATTTTAACTATATATGGTGTGTGATATTTAATGTTTTGTTACTGGGTGCACATAAATACTGGTAGTTGTGCTAATTATGTTTACCATAGTGGTGCTCGGATAGTGCTTTTGTGGATCCCAGTGTTCTCCATCAGCTAGAACTAGAATCTGTCCTAGGATCTGACCAAAGTCAAATTCTGGATCAGTAGTTGAATAGTTGTGGATCCAAGGTTGGATCCATCAGATGCAACCTCAGGTAGTTGGATCCAATGGTCAGATCCAAAAAGATCCAGGTCAGATCCACAGATACCTGATATACTTACTGTGGATCTGAGCAGGTCAGATCATTGGTTGGATGTCTATGCCAACTGATGCCATCCTATATCCCACCAAAATGATGGTATCCAACCTGGTAGAATACAGTCTGAGTAATACTAGTTTAAAGAATAAAATGACATGAAATAAAAACATTTGCATAGTATACAGCACAACGTCATTTACTGGAAACAGCTTATGAGTGGCACCATGCTTAGCCCTAGCAGCAGCATCGGGCAGGGTGCAAATGACAGCACCATGCCAACTGTCTAACCCTCCAGGCATCATCACCATCTCAGTACTGGGGTGGAGCTATCAGTACTGATGTTGGTATCATCATCATTATCAACTACATGAACATGGAGACAAACATAAAAGGGTCTCTCCACTTGATGGGCCTCAACAAGTCCTGCAAAGAGTCCTCCTCAGCCCTGCTATATGACTTCCCATATTCATTGTCTGAAAGTCATAGCACTGTCAGCTGTTGATATAGGCCTAAAACACTTGTAACATTAGTTAAGAGGCCTAGAGGAGGTCACTACCGAGGAAATGCAATGGTATCAAAGAACTGTTAAAATAATGGCAATGTTTAGTGAAAGTAAAAATGCAACATAATGAGTACAAGTGCTGAGCTGGGGCAACTGCTCATTATTGAATAAGAAAAATTGCAAAAAAGATGCCAAACCATCTATTAAACTAATACAAAAATTCATGAAGGGGGAACCTAGATTAGAAAGTTATCTGAAGCAAAGGAAGTCCTGGCTCCCTATGTGGTAGTATGCACCTCAATGGTGAGAAAAAGGAACTGATGCGGTTGGGGCAGGCACTGTTATTTGTACCATTTGTTCATGTGGCACTGTACATCAACCATGCATCCATTAGTGTTTACTTAGAATGTTTAATAAGAACCAGCTCAAGCTGAACAAACAGAAGGCCAAACATGACTTACGTCTGGTAGGTCTTCTATGAATCTGTGTATATTGGCTTCAGCAGCTGCTGCTTCGATCTCCTCTTGAGATACTATTCTGCTGTTGTCCCCATACTGAATGTTTTCAGCAATGCTGCAGTCAAAAAGCATCGGTTCTTGAGAGACAATACCCATCTGGGACCTTAGCCACTGCAGATTAAGGGATTTAGTATCTTTTCCATCTGCAATCTAAAAACAAAACACAGCATGACTATTGAATGAAATGCATTGTCTCTTACAAAATTATGAACATTTTTATTACATTACTTTCAGTCCTTAAACTAAGGTTGAGTATTGTTTCTTATGTTCTTAGTGGCCATGAGTTGATGAACTTGGAGTAGAGGAACTAATTTGCATGGCTACAAATCACATAATGCCTCACTTTTGATATTATGATCCAGAATGATCATGGATTTAACACAAATCAATCACAACATATTAACTCAAATTTTCTAAAGCTACTAGATTATACTGCATGGTGATGATATGAAAAGTAAGCTATTTTCCTTACCACTTGTCCATCTGCAGGGTCATAAAATCATCTCTCCAATAGCTGAATCGAAGTGCTCTTCCCACACCCACTGCTTCCGACCAGTGCGAGGGTCTGTCCTTTAGCAACTTTAACACTGAGTCCCTGAAGAACTGGAACATCCTTTCTTGTTGGGTAGACAAAGCTTACATTCCTAAACTCAATGTTGCCATCAAAATGATCCTGAAACAAAAAGCAACAAATCAAATCAAGTCAAATCAGGGAAACTGTCTTAAAGAGGGACCACTGCATAAAGCATGCTATAAAAGTGTACCAGAACCCCCAGTGGAACCAGTGAAGAGCATGGGAAGGTACAAGTCCTCATATTACTAGGACAGGTCTATGAATTAGAATTTACACTGTTGGTTTACAATGCCCACATATTACAGTCTTTTCAGATTTTCTATCTCTTTATCAGCTCTAGACTATGCTTGGCTGTGCTCTATTACACCATGGGTACAACAATACAACAGCTTTCAGAAACATTCTTTCTGTGATAGATGCACCTAAAAGCTGTATATTTTCTATGTAATTAATTTTCATACGTCATCTGGTATAATGACTAAACTGCAACTATCCTACATTCCTGTAAGGCATAAATGTACTAAAACAGATAAAGCAATCATAGGTCTATTAACATAAAATAAGCTTGCTGATTTTTTTTTCAGATTAGTCTGTGCTGTCTGCAGTTTTAGGCAGTGAAGTCCTATTTGGCTGGCTGTAATGTTTGGGAAATCTCAATCAGACTACTTGATTACCGACAGTTTTAAAGGTGGGCCTAGGTATATCAGTCTTTTGTCGTTATAGTTCTTGATCAATATAGCCAGAGCTTATTTTTTAGTACCTCGGTACTGGGGAAGGCAATTTCAATAAATATGTTGATAAGTCTATGAATTGTTATGGCAGCTACAGCTGTAAGCCATATTATCTTTAGCTGTATGGCTCTGCCAACAGCTCAGGGAACTACTTTTGCTGGTCACAATTTTCCAGTAATTTCTGTTGTACTCAGGCACATAACTATACCATCAGCCATCAGTAGAAGAGCAGAAGATCAGAAGCATTTTTTTTGTGGTGATTGATATTCACTTCAACTGGTTCAGAGTTTGTCCATCCCAAGAGACAACTACTATGAAGACAGTAGCCCATATATTCAAAGCATTGCACTGGGTGCAAAGTAATTGCATCCACTTTGCAGATGGTTTTGCGCTGAACTCTTATATTCAAAGGGTACATTTGCACATGCTAAAATAATTGTAACCCCTGCGCAGAGTGAGCAGCATGCAAAAGTGGGGGCAGGATCATGCATATTGATGCAGTATGATATTCAGTCTGTTAGTGCTGCACAATTGGGTTTACGTGGGTCACTTAGCACCACACGATTACTGCCTATAACAAGCATTTGCCAATGCCGAATGTTTGCTTGCTGGCATTGGCAGTGGTAGTGTAGAAGTTACAGAGCTGCGTAATAGGAATGGCAGTGAAGTATTGAACTGAAGCCAACCCCACCACCACCCTGCAGAGAGTGACAGGCATTGGGGTGTGCCTTTGGGTCATTTTTAGGAATGTTTTCACCAAATTTTCAACATAGCCATTTTAAGACCTCTGCTCATGAATAGTGTGTCTGTGATTTTCTTAATTTGTCCCGTACATTGATTTCACACACTGACTGCGCCATTGTGCGCTACATGGGCGAAAAGACATTTTGGGTGAGATGTGAAAAATGACAGCTATACTACTCATAAGAAGGTGTGGTAAAATGGCAATGTTGAAAATCTGGAGTGAAAATATTGAAAGTTTGCGAACTTACGAGCGTGCGTAGGAACAAAAACAGTCATTTTTTGGAATTTTTTCACCAAATTTTCAACATAGCCATTTTAAGACCTCAGCTCATCAACCGTGTCACTGTGATTTTCTTAATTAGTCCCGTACACTGATCTCGCACACCGACTGCGCCACTGTGCGCTACATGGGTGGAAACACGTTTTGGGTGAGATGTGAAAAATGACAGCTGTCCTACTCATAAGAAGGTGTGGTAAAATGGCAATGTTGAAAATCTGGAGTGAAAATATTGAAAGTTAGTGAACTTCTGGCGTGCATAGGAACTGCATAGCCTTATCAGTAAAAACAGTCATTTTAGGAATTTTTCACCAAATTTTCAACATAGCCACTTTAAGACCTCTGCTCATGAACAGCATCACTGTGATTTTCTTAATTTGTCACGACATTGATTTCAGCATAACCGACCGCGCCATTGTGCGCTATCATGGGTGGAAACATGTTTTGGTTAGATGTGAAAAATGACAGCTATACTACTCAAAGAAGGTGTGGTAAAATGGCAATGTTGAAAATCTGGAGTGAAAATATTGAAAATTCGCGAACTTATGAGCCTGCGTAGGAACACTGCACTGCGCTTGTAAAACAGTCACTTTGGAATTTTGCCAAATTTTCAACATGGGGTTTTGGGACCCCTTCTCATGAATGATGTTACTGTCATGGCATTATTCAGGCCCAAGGGTGATTTGCAGATCACTGCAATAGTCACCGCGTGAAATCACCCTTGGGGCCCGAATAACGCCATTGCAGTGACATTATTCATGAGAAGGGATCCCAAAAACCCCATGTTGAAAATTTGGTGCAGAAATCCCCAAAATGCCTGAGATATGCAATAAAGTTGAAACCCCCCCCATCTAGCCCATTATACAGCTTACCGGCATTTCCTCAGTTCGCGGTCGGCTTTGAAGAGTACAGACATGTTCCCGGTCCACCGAAGATCGTCGCGTCGAGCTCCGGAGGTAAGTATGGGGTGAGGGGGGTTGGGGGTGTGTGAGGGAGGCAGAGTGCGCAGTGGGTGGGTGCGGGTTGTGGGAGGTGTGCTGGGAGACTAGGTGGACGCTTTTTTCCAGGTTGAAAAAAAAAAAAATAGACGACGCCAGGACATTTGCCACGCTGGGGTGGGCTCCGGCGTGACACAAGGATGTTGAGGCGTTCAGCCGACGGGGATTGGACACCCCGCCGGCTATGGTGATGGCTGCCACGCTTGGGGTGGGCTCCTGCGGCGTGGCACCTGTAATTGGGGTAGAGTGGTGTCGACGGGATTGGGCACTCCATCGCGATAGTATGGGGGAGAGACAGTGAAGCCGACGGGGGATTGGGCACCCCGTTGGCTATTAGCCTGACATTTGGGAGGCTTTTGGGGGGGGGCGCAGCACAAGCCGATGGGGGATTGGGCACCCCGTCGGCTATACGTGTGTGTGTGTGTGGGGGGGTGTTTCTGTGTGTGTGTGTAGGGGGAGCTGCGCATGAGCAGGCAATATCTTATCGCTGCTCACTCAAGCGTAGCTCCCCCTTTCAACTGTATGACACTGCATTTTGGAGCTTGTCATAGACAGCTCCAGCATGCATTGGCTTACAGGGGCCGCGCCTCCCAACACACTGACTGAATTGGAGGAGGAGGTGACACACCTCCGAAATCTCAGATGATGGCACTATGTTTCTTGCACATGCGTGCAAGCAAACATAAAAAGGCAATCTTAAACCAGGGCAAACCCTAGAGTGGTTGGAGACACTGCAAGCCACCTTACAAAATAGCGCTTGGGGTGCACATAGTCTACCTCATGCAGCAGGTCCTGGAGGAAGAGGAGAGCAACAATGCCCACCCTGGGTCCACATGTAGGCCACAGAGGTGCTATGCTGCACACAGACAGTAAAATCCATGAGCCACATACAAAATCCTCAGTTACAACCAGATTGTGGGCTGGCACAGGCTCAGAAGGTCCATGCTCAGGCAGCTGTGTGAGCTTATACAGTACATTACCAGCTCTGGGAAGACACACAGCACAGCCGTGCATTGTCCATAGAGCTCAAGAAGATGGCAGCAATGTGCTTCCTGGCCACCGTAATGTTCCAGACACAGTTGGGGGACACCACCAGTATCTCGCACTCAGCCATCTCACACCTGTTGGGACAGTTCCTAGATGCCCTGCTAGCCCATGCTGGTGAGTTCATCGTATTCCCCTTCATACCAGCTGAGCAAAAAGCAACCATGCAGCAGTTTCATCAGGTTGTGCTCCTACCATCTGTACTCAGTGCCATTAACTGCATCCATGTTGCCATCCAGGCACCCACTGGTGAAGGAGTGGAGGCCTATCTCAATAGGAAGGAGTACCATTCCATCAATTGCCAGATGGTGTGTGATGCAACAGGGCTCATCCTCAATGTCCTGGCATGGTACCCCAGCATCACCCGTGATGTCTTCATATGGCATAACTCCATTCTGTTCTAGAGGTTTGAACATGGGGACATCCCTAATGGTCACCTTGTCAGTGAATATACCCCACAGGGCCCCCCCCCACCCCTTACTGTAAATGATGATATTAACTTATGCCCTTTACCTACATAGGAGACAGTGCCTATCCCCTGCATTCCTGGCTCCTCCCACCTATCGTGTGCCCCACATCCATTGCAGAGGACAAGTACAATTTAGCACACACTGCCACACACAACATCATTTATTTATTTATTGAATTTTGATGACCGGGTAGGCCCTCTGGGCCCCAAAAGTCCCTTTTTCAGGGGCAACCCGGGAATACTAATACAGACATACATGAACTTGGTGCAGTAACACAACATAGGTAATCATGGGTATACATATTCGGCTGTTTACACACAGCAGTAGTAATTAGGCTATTGTAGGTCATTATGATAAGTTGTAATTAGAGCATTAAACAATTGTCAAGCAGGTATGCGAACAACATTAGGCAATGTGATTTCATCACATTGGGAAATCATCAAGCACAACATCACCGAACAGGAGTTTGGAATGCTCAGGATGCGGTTCTGGTTGCTTGATCATTCCAGTGGTGCCCTACAGTACACCCTTAGAAGGCCTGTACCTTATTCCTTGCCTGCTGTATACTACACAACATGGCACTCAACCATGGGATATGCATGCTTGCCCCACAGGAACAACTTGCAGTGGATTCTGGGCCAGAGGACCAGGTGATACCAGGGCAGCTTGACAGTCATGATCCCAAAATTGCCAGCAGGGACCAGGAATACACAGCCTGACTCATAAGAGACATCTTTGGACATGGCGGGTGAGTACAGACCACACAGGATACTATAATATGGTTAATCAAAGTATTAGCAAATAAAAAGCACAGTACATACACAGCATCTTGCTAGGCAGGGGGGTAACAAAACAGGTGAAATAAAAATGCATTGCAACCAGTCGAAGTGTAGCAAACAGGGTACACACACAAATAAGTCCATGTTAGCAGGGGATCCTAAAGGGGTGTCAGAGATGCATGCCATCCAGGTGGAAGGAAGGTGAGTGCATGGAAATGCAGGCCTGACAGGCGGGGGTGGTAAGCAAATGGGGCACACTCAAAGACAGACCATGCTGTGGGATGCCACAGGGCTGTACACACAGATTCCTGCCAGGCAGGTGGTGAGTGGATTCTAGTACTGGCCATCCCTGCCAGGGTTAGGACAGCTGGACTAGGTCACAGGGGTATATGTCAGCATCACAGGGGAACCATGGGGGAGGGAGCGGGAACATGTTTGTGAGAGGTGGCTCTGCGCAACCCACATGTGTCCACTAACTCATCCCTGGGCATGCACAGTATGTATTCACTGTGCCTGGTATGGTTGGGGGGGGGAGCTCAGACACAATATGAGGAATGAGCATGGGGATGATGTTACAACCCCCAGCCATGGCCTCGTGGGGGTACTGCCCTCAGGGAGGAGCAGGTTGTGACCTGTTGTAGGCTGTGTCCTTTGTGACCTATGAGTTCCCCCAGGTGTGTTGGGTGTTCTCATTCAGGCACTGTGCCCGGCCTATGCCGTGGTGTCTGTTGTGTGATGGCTCAACTCTCAGTGGATTGACTGGGGCTATGGCTGGCTCTCACAGTAACTGCAATCGTGGCTGCCACTTCCAGCATGTGGCACATGGGTAATTCATGCAGGTGGTCATGCCAGCAGCCAGATCTTGGCGCAGGTCATGTTTGGCCACAATGAGCTCTGTGTTGCATGCCTTCATCCCCTTCTCTGCATGCTGCATGGCATGGTGGAGGCATGTCAGTTCCTGCTACATGACACTATGTGCCTCCATGGTGGACCGCAGCAGCTGCTGGTTGCCAGCCACATTCCACTGTAGCCAGGGACTGTCCATTGGGACATGGTCAGGCTGCACCCTTGACCACTGAATGGCCTGGGGCTGCCCGCAGTAGGTTCTGCGGGCTGGCTGTGGTCAGCCTGGTGGGATGGGCCTGTGGTGACATGGCTATGGCTGTGCCAGAGGATGTACCATAGGGAGGTGCAATGGTGGCTGGTCATGTGGTATTGGCAGGGAGTGGGGGAGCAATAGCCATGTCACAGTTGGGCTCCTGGGGTAACACAAGGGCCTGTTGTGGCCAGTGACACACCAACCTTGTCAGTTATCTCCTCCCATGCTCGCCATACCTGGTAATTCGTGCTCTTACTCCAGAACAAAACCTCCTCCCTGGCCTTGAAGGCCTGTGCCAGTGTTCATAACTCCTCAGCAGTGAAGTGGTGGGCCTGAATCTGATCAGCATTCTTCATGGTACCCGCTGGGTACAGGACTGAAATACAGATATCACAAGAAAAGCAAACGCACTCTGGAGCCCAATGTGGTGTGGTGTGGATTCAGGCACAAATGCACAGATTCAAAATTTTCAAAAAGAAATAATTTATTAGCAAAAAGATCACCACATTTGAGCTACACAAACAAGTAAATTCAATGAGCCGCTGGGACTGCTACCCAGATGTGCCTGCGCTACGCTCACTAGAACTTCCTCAGGGTGCTTGGATGTGATCTTTTTGACAATAAATTGGAATTTCTTTTTGAGAACTTTGAATCTGTGCAGTTGTGCTTTTCTTGTGATACTGCATCTGTGTTTGGGTGTGCAAAATCCTCAACCTGCACCACTACCCCTTTACCTGTAAGAGCTGCAATCACCTGTTTTCTTTGACTGAAATACAGGTTACTGGGGAGTATACATTGTGGCACACAGATGAACAGGACTCTGGTGTAGCCCCCAACCCCCAAACACATAGGTGTCCTGGCAATGTCTCTCTTACCACAGCACTTGGCCACCTGACACTAGGCTGTACATGAATAGCCCCAGCCACTGTGATGATCACAGACAGGCAGGGCTGGACATGGGCAGGGGCTCACAGGACCCAGGGCCATCACCATGAACATATGTATGTGAAGGGACAACTCTGCTGACAGTGTGCACCATGGAGTACAGGAATGTCTCCACCCAGACAAGGCAGCACCATCACCACTAGATGCGGATGCCATTGGCCACCACCACCATATGACCAGTGTACCACCACTGAACACAACATACACACAGGGTTACAATGGGCAGGAGTCACAGAAACTCCATGGACGCACCTACCTGAAAGAAGTATGAGAGTCCCACCGCAGCTATCACCCTGCCCCACCGAGCACTATTGGTGACTACCACCACCTACAAATTACACATCCATCACCTAGAAATCTGGATGTCATAGGACCCCCTCCTAAGCATTTCTAATGTAGCAGGGCCCCAGATGTACATCACTATCTGCACAGTACAGGGCAAAGGAGACATGGCATGGAAAATGTTTGTAGTTACATTGGCTGTACATAGCAACTGACTACATTATCCTCCATATTATGTATTGGAAGGTACCAGAACACAGAGGAACCAGCCCTGAAGGCACATTGAACGTGTCACATGGATCTGGGAGCCATGCTGTAGCCACTGCATGCACACAAAGTCCACTGCTCACCCTTGTCCCTTTCTACGTCCTTCCACAGGACACCTACCTCCATTCACCTGTAGTTCAGCTGTGGAATCTAGGTGGTGCACTGTGCTCTTTTATATACTCCAGGTGCAATCAGGCGTACTAATGTAGGCATACCTGCTGGTAATGACATGCAAATGTGGTTGTTTGCCCACAGACTGCAAAATTACCTCATCTGTATACCTTGGCTGAATATTGCAGTTTTGCCCATTGTGCAAACCCCATTTGCCTGTGCACACCTGCATTGTGCCGTGCCTGTGTTTGCATGTTTTGGGGCCGTGGCGCAGGCATGACATCAGTTGCTGTCTATGATGTCATCAGTCTGCACAGTTATGGATGGCAGACAGGTGCTCTGTGCTGCACATGCGCAACATGTGCATGTGCATTCTGTGCACATGCCACCCCATTACAGCCATGTGCCCCTGGGCCAGCCCTCACCTCCATATAAGCGTGTTGCACAGTGCAATGCAACATAGCATTGCACTAACACAACAATGTGCTTTGCAACACCCAGACAGGCCAGAACCAGGAAGCAATGTGCTGTTAGAGATAGGCCTAGCAGCAGAAAGAGTATGGCAGGGAGGTGAAGCAGTGCCATTCTGCAGTGGGACCATAGGTGGTCCACCATTGAATTAGCCACTCTTTTCAACCTGGTGGTGGCCAGAGAGGGCCGGCTGATGAGAGAGTGGCAAGGGCAGACAGGCCCTAGAATGAGGTGTGGGCATCTGTAGAGTGACACCTCATGAGAAGGACAGGGGTCACCCACACTGCAGACAAATACAGGCATAGGTGCAATGACCTCCAGAGGTGAGAGGCATGCCACCAGCGGGAACTGCAGTTGATGGTGGATGGTGGCACTGTACCCAGGCCATGTGAGTCCAGATGGTTGTTTGTATTGTATGTGTACTGTCCTGTGTGCAGGCCTGTGTCCTAGTAGTCTGGGAAAGGGCTAGTGTCCTCGATGCACTGTGCACATCACCTGTGTACCCTTGTTGCTCTGCTGTGTGCTATGGGACATGCCCCACTGCATGACCTGCCAGTACATATGCAGGTGTCTGGACCCCCTGTGCCACAGAATGTCCTTGTTCCCGGTATGTGACAGGACCCACCATGGCTGCCTGAGGCATGCACCTGCACTGCATGGTTGCGAGCCACCACTGTGACTTGGCGGCAGTGTCAAGGTGCATGTCAGGCCCATGACTAGTGTCATGGCATGTTACGCAGGGACTGTTTACTGGGTATGGTGAGCTAGACGTGTCACTACTGCTCATTGCTGGGTACGACCCAGGAGGTAGTCACATGTCTCCTTCATATAGCTGTGCTGGTAGGTGGTGCCACAGTCTGTGTCATGCACACTGTCCATACTATGCTGCATGGTCACTGGTGTGCATCTGCCAGGTACAGCATGCAGTACTACATTGCTCCACAGAGGGTTCCGGATGTGTACTGGCTACTGTGCACACCCACATTGACTGTGTCCTGTTCCCCTTGCTGTTGCACCCATATGTCTCACCTGTCCTTGTCATCTGTGACTGTGTGCACCATGCATACCCATGCATAGTGTGCCTGCAAGGAGTCTGGGGCGGACATGTATGGTTCTGTTGTACAAGGGCAGGAGGGCTGGCAGGATATGGCCAAAACACAGGCCGACATACACTGTGCAAGGTGCTACCTACCACAGGGGTAATTATCATACCTTCTGCACCTGGGTCAAGACACGCATGTGTGGTGACACAGCTGGTCCTATGAGTACGCTGCTGACCTGCTCGGCCTGTCCGTCAACATCATGCATATGTGGCAGCTGGTGCACAGTACAGGCATGTGGGTGTTTATACTGTGTAGTGTGTACTGAACAGTGTATTGTGTTCTGATGCCAATACTGATCACACCTCACTTTTCCTCCTCTACAGACAACAGTTGACAGCTGGCCCCAGACAGCATGCAGCCTATCGGGAGCAGCCTCGCCACAGTGAGAAATGGACCGGGTCACCAGGCCATGACGGGGCTCAAAGCAGTAGCTCCTCAGAGGGGCATCCACGTAAGTACCCTGCATTGTGTGTCATAGCTGGGGTTGCATGTGTACATATATAAGTGCTGGAACAGGTGGTGCTGCTATGGCATTGGCCCTAACATTTTGATAGGCGTTAGGGCATAGCTTTATCTGTTGTTTCAATCATGGCAATATATGACACTGGTGGAGTGTGCTGTGACACCACAGCATGTGCTATTCATAGTGATACTTGCACAACACCAGCTGTGTGGCGTACAGGGCATCAAGGCATTTATCCTGTGTAGTGTGCACTGAACAGTGCACTGTGTTCCACTGCAGGGTACTGATTGCACCTCCCTCTTTTTCCTCCTCTGCAGCCATCAGCAGACATCTGGTTCTGGACAGGGCACAGCAAATCAGGACCAGCCTCATCACAGGGAGGAATGGACTGTGTCAGCAAGCTGTGACCTGGCACTAGGCAGCGGCTCACAGGAGGGGTGTTGACATAAGTACCCTGCACTGTGTGTCATAACTGGTGTTGCATGTGTACATGTACAGGTGCTGGAACAAGTGGTTGTGCTATGGCCATGTCCCTACATTCTTTGATAGGTGTTAGGGCCTGGCTCCATCTGCTGTTTCAATCATGGCACTATATGATGCTGGTGGAGTGTGCCGTGACACCACAACATGTCCTGTTCATAGTGATAATTACACAGCACTATCTGTGTGACATACAGGGTGTCAGGAGAATTGGAGACAGTGAGGGCCTTGGTTTAGTAGAGGGGTGGGTATGGGTCATGACCTGCTAGGTGATGGCATAGTGGGCATAGTGGTCAGAGGTACCCATGTAAATGATGGGCTTGGCCTAGGGAGAACAAGGCACAGGGTGATGCTGTCGGTGGGTGGGGGGAATACACCAATATTCTACACCTACTTGAGGCAGCACTATGGGTGTTGGTGACCCAAAACAAGGAGGGAGTATTCATCCCTTAGATCTGGAGCCCTGCCACTGTTTAGACTCTTCCATCACCCATGTGTTGACTATGCTTCATGTCTGTCTGGCCAGCATGGGATGTACCTGTGTGGCCCACCATGGAGAACATGTGCCTATGGTGGCATCACCTCAGGGGGTTGTGATGGGTGACACTCACCCTGCACATGGGGTGTTGGCTCACCAGTGCCACTGTGGTGTGTCATGATCTATGCAGTCTACTGCTGTGCTCCTACATGCTACTGGCATGGTGCCCTGTGGCTGTCTACCATGCTGTGGCATGACCTTCACTGTGTGGAGGTGAGCCCACTGTGCTAACAAACAGGTGCCAGATGGGGTTGGTGGTAGTGCTCACAGCCCTGGCTGCGACCTCATCAGTGCTGGTCAGATCTGTACTGCCATAAGCTCGGGACTGTGTATGCATGGCAGTCAGCAGGTGGGTGGCACTGGACACTGTAGTAGCAGTACACCACTGTGTCCAGCTGTGTCCATCATACAGCCACTGTGGTAGTCCACCTGCGCTGGTGCCATATCCAGTGCCATATGTATTGTGTGTCATGCATTTCCGGCAATGAAGCCCTGCATATGTGGCACTGGATCAGTGGAAGGTAGAACCATCAGTGGGTGGTGCACACAGGGTACCATATGTGACTGACATTGTTAGTCAGCTGCAGTGATGACTAACTGACACAGTGATGACTAGAGTATGACTAAGGTATGATTACTCCACTGTACACAGGCAGGGCACAGTCAGACATAATAGTGCTGTGCAGTGCTGATGACCTGAGCAAGTTCTGCACTGGGGACACCTTCTACTTAAGGTGGCA
Source organism: Neoceratodus forsteri (assembly GCA_016271365.2). Lineage (NCBI taxonomy): Eukaryota > Metazoa > Chordata > Ceratodontiformes > Ceratodontidae > Neoceratodus > Neoceratodus forsteri. Next base: position 1,377,768,656 of record CM057456.1, on the reverse strand, counting down.
CCAGCATCTGCTGGGACTGTGGGTGCCTCTAGGTCACACTGAATCATACATCAATGTTGTGTTGACTGGAGCACAGTGTGTTAGGTGCCCAACAATGTAACATCGCTGCTGCACTTGTGTGTTACCATAACTGTGATACACAGTGCTACATGACAGTCCCAGTCATGTACCATCCTCTTGTGTGCACAACATGTGTGTGTCTAACTCCCACCCCTGCTGCAACCCTGGGAGGTTCCTGGAAGTCTGTGTCCTGCATACCAGTGTGGGCCTGTGTGCTGGATGTCTGGCCAGTGGCCACAGGGTGTGTGGGTGTGACTCTTTGCCACTCAGGCTATGATGCTGCCTATTAGACTCCAATTTTGTGCTGCTGTGGCATGTGCTGCATTCATAACTCTGGCATGCCTGCTGATGGCATATGTCTATTCCATGGCTCGGGCATACTTTGGTGCAGTATGGCACAGCCACTTCACATGCACTCTTCCACTGTATGGATTCATGATGCTGTCTCTGGTGTGCCATGGCCAGTCCATTGTGGCTATTTGACTACTGTCATCCATGTGCAGCATGATGGCCCATGTGTCAGCTGGTTGTACCTTGGTTGGGTACATTAGGCCACACCAGCACTTTTCATCCTGTGTGCACATCTGTCTGAGTTCATGGTATTTCTGTCCATAGGTGCCCACAGAACTGCTATTCATCAAGGATGACTAGAGGATCATGAGCACTGAGACAACCTGCTGGGCAGGCTGATCTGCCTGCAGCAGCAACTGATCCAACAAGCAGAGGACAAAACCCAGACCATCCGGGACATGGCCATGGCTCTCCAGCAGCACCAGCAGTCACCAGCACCACCACCAATGGTAGAGCACCAGAGATGTTAGACATATATCAGTGAGGGAATGGGTGTCCCCATACGTCCCCGCATTTATGGGCAGTTGTCCCAGTTTTGTTTTCCCTAACCCCTGTTGTACATACAGTTGCTGTTTTCTGTTTGGTTTGGTATGGCCTGTTGCCTATTTATTACATTAAAGTTTATTTTTGACACATATGATGATGTGTTGTCTTTCTCATCGGTGCTCTTCTTTCCTGCCCACATCCTCCCCTGATGTGCAGCTCCACACCCAGTGCTCAAGCATGGCTGCATCACTGCATGCACACTTTTCGTCAGAGCTGTTCCGCTGCAGTGTGCTGCACAACTGCCTATTATTAGTGCAGCATGCAATCCACCCTATATTCATAGGGTTTAGAGCAAGCGCAGTGATACTGAATATGGCAGGCTAAGGGTGAGGCCCAAGCACCGGCACAGGCACAATGGAAACATTGCACTTCCATGCAGTTCTGAATATCTGAGACAGCGAATCTGTTGTAGCACCTTTTTGCATCATATGGACCTCTGCATGTGCTTGCGTCTGACAATGGTCCAAGTGCTCTTCTAAAGCATTCAATTTGTTTCTAAAACAGAATAGAGTTCATCACATTCAGACATAACCTCACCATCCTGCATCCAGTGGGGCAGTGGAATGTTCTGTAGAAACATTAGTAAAACAAGCTTCTTCTCAGTAGAATCGACATGTGAGCCAGTATTTGGTGTATTTCTTATTCACATATTGCAATACTTCTCACACTTCCACCAAGAGGGCAACTGCAGAAATTTTCCTAGAAAGGCAACCATATACCTGCTTCTTTTTGCTGAAACTAGTTTTTTCTCAAACTATGGAGAGGGCCAACAACTACAGTGTCAATGGTATGGTACGGTTCCTGAGGCAGTCTAGATGTATTATTCATAGAACAGGGTGAGATGTCTTGTAATGTCTGAAATCCACAGCATCCTTCTTGGGCTCTAGGTACTATGAAGGAGACACGAACCTTTAATGTATGAGGCAGTCATGGGTGACCATCTGGCTAATGACCATATGGAACATTTGTTGCCTTTAAAGGACCTATCTGCCAGTCAGACTGAGGATATCTCATTGGAAGGTGAGAGCAATGCTGAGGACTATGTCTCTGTTTGTGGAAATCCACCTGACAATGTGTAGTGGAACTGGGAAATTTCTGCTCCAGCTGTTTGAGATCTTGTAGCTCCACCTGCAAAAGTAATGGTTCCAAATCGAAGATACTCTTCACAGCAGATAAGCACACCACAGTGGTGTGACTGTTATTTGAACACCACACTTTGAACATCTGGCTTCTGTTCACTTGTTGGATTAACATTGTTAGTTACAAGTTCTTTCAACAGGCATAATAATATCAGAGCCTATCTGAGATTCCAAATAGTTTACTTTGACTCTAAAGTTAGAAACTGTCAATAGTCAGTAGTTTTTGTCTAAATGGGAGGAGGGTATTATGTAGCTTACCTTGGAAGTAAAAGGGCAGTTGTGTTGGTCACAATGCATGTTGTGTTACAAAAGTGCTGTTCGTGTCTATTTTATTTCATGTTAAATACATATATGTAATAACCAGCAGATGCCCTCATACACGATGACACATTTTGGATTCTCTGATCCTTTCTCAAAGTCTTTGAGAAAGGATCAGAGCATCCAAAACACACAGGCATGCATGAGGGCATCTGCTGGTTATTACATATGTGTATTTACCATGAAATAAAATAGACACAAACAGCACTTTTGTAACATTACAGAGTCAGAGTGTTATTTTTCTGCAGAGGTGCGGAGTGCACACATTTTTTTGTGTTCAGTGCTGCTTTCTGTTATGAGCATCACTCTCCCACTGCAGACTATTTTGGGGTTTTTGATACCACAGTTCATGTTATAGTCCACTGCATAGATACCTCGTATTATAGTTTTCAAGTTGCAAATTTCTGTCACATGCCATGTGTGTCCTGTCAGTTACTAAAATGGCAGAGTGAAACTACTCTCAGTGTATATGATCTATGCCTCCCAAAGTTTTATTACAGGTTTAAGTACTACAGAATATATTAGCCCATTAAATATAATGTTTGGCCAGATTAAAATAGAAGGTATGAAAATCACCTGTTGATGACAGCCAAGAACATCAGTCTAAGGAGGATTTTGTTATTCTGGGTCAATTTGTATTGAACTTGTTAAAATAATATGGTGTCCTTCCCCATGCTGTTATCTTACCAGTTTTTCACCCTCTTCACTGTAGCTGTCAATTTCTGGTTTCCGTTCCAAAAGCTTGAATATTCTTTGAGCAGATGCTTTTGCTTTAGCTTGGTCAGGTGCAAATGATGATGTTTGTCCAATGTTCATAGCAGTAAAAACTATGACTGAAAATACACTTCACAGAAGTAAATTGAATAAAAAACAGTTAATTATACAGTAAAGGGACAAATAACAGCAAAATGCCAAAATACCATCACAGTGTAAATATCTATATTTGTAAATGAAAATCAGCATAAACTTTACGGTTGTTCTTTATTATTCATGCATTATGGCTATAGAAATGTTCTAAGTAATGTAAAATGCTAAAACAAAAGCAATTTAAATTGAAATATATTCCAGTTTGCAAAACAGTTAATTGTAAAAAGCACTTTCCTTCCTCCATCCTTCCCTCCCTTCCTTGTAAGACATACTGAGATACATAGAAAAGTACATTTCACAGGTATGCTATTTTTTTTTTTAACTAGCTGAAACCAGCATTTTTTGGAAAAACTTTTTTTTTTATTATTGTACTGCTGATTGGAGCATTTTTTTATGAACAGTGGAAACTGTTGACAGTAAATTACCAGTTACTTTGTTTTCAAACTTATTATGTTTGATTTATATTGAAACATGGAAACACAGAAGTTGACAGTAAAAAAGGACCACATGGCCCACCTAGTCTGCCCTATTTTCCCTGTCTACATTACCTTTAGTGTCTGTACTCCAACTGTGATTACCCCCTCTCTTGCCTTCTTTCCACAATTCCCTTATGCCTATCCCATGTGTTCTTGAACCCCACAACTGTTGTTGCCCCACCACCTCCCCCGGGAGGCTGTTCCAAGCATCCACCACCATCTCTGAGAAGAACTTCCTCACATTTCCCCTAAGCATTCCCTTCCCCCAGCCTCACAGAATGACCCCTTGTCTTCAAGTATCTTTTTCGATGGAAGATGCTTCCCTCCTGCACTTTGTTTATACCTGTGAAATATTTGAACATCTCTATCATGTCACCCTTCTCCCTTCTTACCTCCACTGAGTACATGTTTAATTCCCTGAGCCTTTCCTTGTAGGTCTCTGATGCAGGCCGTGCACTATTCTGGATGCCCTCCTTTGCACTGCCTCTACCCTGCCTATGTCCTTTCTAAGGTGGGGCCTTCAAAACTAGACAGTATTCTAGGTGAGGTCTCACCAATGACTTACAGTGGTATAATAACGTTCCTCTTCCTGCTGGTAATACATAGGAGCACACAATATAGAATGATACCGATTCACTGCAAATAGGATGCAAGCAGTGTAAATTTTATTGTGTCTGCATAAGGCAAATTGACACAGACAGACAGAATATACAACAGCAAGGCTAAAATGCTACAGGTTACATCTCTCCTGCTTGCATCCTATTTGCAGTGAACTGGTGTCATTTTATGCTGGGTGCTCCTATGTTCTATTTGATGTGCTTTGAATTTACAGATGTGAGCACCTTGATCTAGTTCCTGGTGCTCGGAATGCTTTTCCCTTCTGATGGTAATATTCCTGCCTATGCATCCAAGCATCCTATTTGCCTTACCCACCATCTTGTCATACTGCCTAGCCACCTTCAGGTCATCAGATATGATCATCCCTAAGTCCTTTTCCAGTTTTGTTAGTTAGCTTTTCCCCACCCAGTTGGTAAGTTACCATCATGTTCCAGTGACCCAAGTGCAGAATTTTGCACTTTTTTCCATTGAAACTTGGTTGCCATATTCATGATCAGTCCTCCGACTTCTTTAGGACTTTTCTCATACTTTCCACCCCACCAGGCATATCCAATATTCACTAAAAATACCACCAACAGCTTAATCTGGTTCAGTTTCAGTTGCTTACCATCTGAATCCCCCCCTTCCCCAGTCGCCCCTGAAAAAGGGACTTCTAGGCCCAGTGGGCTAACTGGGTCAAAATAATTCAACAAACAAAACAAAACATTCTATTGCAGATTTTTGTATCATCCACAAACAGGCATACCTTCCCTTCCAGTCCCTCTGCAATGTCACTGATGAAGACAATGAAGAGGACTGGGCCCAGTACTAACCCCTGTGTTACCCCACTAGTCACTTTACCCTCACCTGTGTGAACGCCATTTACCAGCACCATCTGCCACCTGTAATCAACCCAGTTCTCCACCTACCTAACTAATATAGGACCCACTTCCAGACTACTCAGCTTGTTCACCAATCTTCTGTGGGAAACAGTGTCAAAGGCATTACTGAAATCCAGGTAGGCCATGTCCACTGCACCTCCTTGATCTACTACCTTAGTAACTCAATCGAAGAATTCAGTCAGGTTAGTCTGACAAGACCTTCCCCCCATGAAGCCATCCTGCCTTGGATCCTGCAGTGCATTGACCACTAGGTATCTCACCAACCTTTCCTTCAGCAGTGATTCCATAACTTTTCTATCTATCAAAGTCAGGCCAACTGGCCTTTAGTTACCCGGCCCCTTCCTGCTTCCCCCTTCGTGGAGAGGAAGTACAACTGCCCTCTTCCAGTCCCCCGGGACCACTCCTATTTCCAGTGATAGGTTAAACAGAGTTGTTGGAGATGCAGTCAACTCCTCCCTGAGCTCCCTCAATACCCTGGGGTGCACCCCATCAGGTCCCATTGCCTTATTCACTTTTAATGAGGATAACTCCCCTAGCACCATCTCCACTGTGAAAGGGCTTGTGTCCATTCCCATTCCCTTAACGGCCTTTTCCTTGATTACTGGCCCACTCCCCAGCCCTTCCTCCATGAACACGGAACAGAAATATTTGATCAGTATTTCAGCCCTTTGGTGGTCCGCCCCTGCATAAACCCCTCCTTCCCCTTCTATCCTAGCTAGCCCCCCTTAGTCTTCCTCTTGTCACTTACATATCTGGAGAATGCCTTATCCCCCCTCTTCATTGATTTAGCTATCTTTTTTACTTCATATGCTTTGGCCTGCCTAATTGCCATTCCTGACACTTTTTTTTCTCCTCATACTTTCCTCTGTTCTCCTCCCTTTGCACTATTTTGTATCTGCTAAAGGCCCATTTTTTTCTCCCTTACCTTTTGTGCTACCTCCTTTGAGAGCCATATAGGCCTTTTCTTTCTTTTGCTGTTAGTGACCTGTATGGAACATAGATTTGTAGCTTTTATGATGCATTCCTTAACCTTTACCCACTGCTCCTCAACTCCCTCAAGTTCCACTACTTTAGCCAGGGTGTCCTTTACACATTCTCCCATTGCCTTAAAGTTGGCCTTTTTGAAGTCTAGGACCCTAGTCCAAGAGTGGTACAGTTCTAGCCCAGTCATTATATGAACCGTACAGAACGGTAGTCACTGATTGCAAGGGGTTCAACCATGCTGCAGCGACATGCATTTTGCCAACGATGATTATGGTGCAGGCAAAATACCACCTGGCATTACAGCACTAGGTATTTCATCTCCCAGGAGTTACAGCGACAAAGCAGCCTCCCGTGAAATGGTCACTTTGTAGGGGACTTCACCCCCAGCATCCCCCCAAACTAAATATAACCTTCTCTGGGGCAGGCATGCCCAAGATGGGGTAGAAACTGTGTGGGTGCAAAGGGTGGCAAGAGTGAGGGATGATCTAAAATCAAGATTGCCCCTGTCACTTTCACCCTTGTTGCGGCACCCTAATTGCAGTGGCAAAATTCGGTCACCACACTTATGGTCTACCATTCCCAAGTGGTTTCCCCACTGTGACATCCACTACACTTTCCTCATTTGTTAATACCAGATGTAGTATTGCCCCCTCCTGGGTGTGCTCCATAACTAGCTGCCTGAGGGATGCTCCTTGCAGGCATTTTAGGATGCCCCTACTCCTGATAGAAGATGTGGTGGGGAGGCTTCAGTCCATGTCAGGAAGACTGAAGTTGCCCATATATATCAATTCACCCTTTTGTGCCATCCTCTGATTTGATTCCATAAATTCCCTGTCCACCTCCCACCCCTGTGTAGGAGGCCTGCAGATCAATTCTGCACAAAGAACGATGCCGTTACTTTTTTCCAGGGTAACCCATGGTGCCTTTGCCCTCGGTGGCCTTCCCTACAACTCTGTAACCATTATGTAATCTTGAACATAAAGAACAACTCACCCCTTTTTCTACCCATCCTGTCCTTCCTATAGAGAGTATAACCTGGTATAACCTACTCCCAGTCCTGGTTTTCATTGCACCAGATCTCTGTGATGGCTACCAAGTCCAGGTCAGCCTCCACCATGGTGGCCTCTAGGTCTGATATTTCATTCCCAAGACTTCTGGCATTAGTGCACATGGCCTTCCAAAATGCATTCCCTTCCCCACTCCCTGCTACAGTTTGCCTTTTCCTGTCTGTCCCATTCCTAAAGTTGATCACCCTCTTACCTTGTACCCACTGGTTTTCTTCACTCCCAAAATTTCTTTCTGAGTCGCATTCTCTGGAACTAGATGTTTGCCCTCCTGATCCTTGAGGGAGGGGGTGGCTAACCAAGTCCCTTTGCTTTACACTGCCCCCAAGCCAGTTTAAACACTAACCAGTGTAGCCTGTAAACTGCTTACTAAGGACCGCAAAGCCCCTTCTAGACAGATGCAGGCTGTCCCTGCTGTACAAGCCTTTATCCCTCAAGGTGAGGTGTCATGATGTTTTTATAATCTTTTTTTTATGGTATACTGGTATTTTAACCAGCCTATTACAGCTCTTGCTGGCATCCTCTGTCACCTATGTAAATGCAGTGTTTGTGCATCTCTCAGGTCTTTCCTGAAGTATACATTTTAAATAGATTATAGGTAGACTGAAACTGTTAGTGTATAAGATATTTATTGGGCACTGGTTGTATATTCTGAATCATTTTGCTTTGCTCCACGGTCTTTGTGCACATCAGGCATGAGATAACTCACGTAACATGTAAAGCGGCATTTCATCGTTGCTTGGCTATTACTCTCGGATGAAAATAGGTTAAAATCTGTTCAACAGATCTTTGGCAGATCTGTAACCTAAGGTTTGACAAATGCAAAAAGGCAATGTGTAATTATTAATTAGTCAATTTAACCAGGAAAGGCACTCTGAACTGATACAGACTGTTTCCAGGTGTGTCCTGAGAGTTGGTTATATGGACCTCTTCTGACAAGGGAAGGTTGGCCCAGGACACTTCAGAAATCTTCTACTCTTAAAAAAAAAAAAGAGTGCCATGGGATCTTTATCTTCCTCATCTACAGCTACCAAAAATGGGTACAAGGCATCTTGATTTGACACCTCATCTGAAGGATGTCACTTTAATAGTGTAGTACACCCTCCTGCTCAATGCTTTACTGAAGGGTTGCATTGGGTATTAGCCCATGCTCCTAGTAGGGGACTGGAACTAATGACCTCTTGATTATCCAGCATCATGGATGAGTGTGTAACCTACAGAGGCACGGATAATTACATTGTAACCATCCATCCATCTCTCTGTCCATCATCTGTCCACCCATCCATTTGTCAACCTGTCTTGCCATTTCATAAACAGCTGGCAGCTAGTCAGTCATTAAAACAGTCTTATTTATAAAATGTAAAAGCACACTTACATGAACATGTTTTCGAAGTTCAGTAAACAGTGCGCTATAAGCCATGATCCAAATCTGAAAACAGCTGCATTAACAAAAAAGTTTATAGACTGAGCAAGAGCATATGTAAATCCATGAAGAGGGGCTTTCACCATGGCACCCCTGTATTGAGAAAAGAGAAAGATACAGGTTTGAAATTATGGTTGGTACTGTGTTGCTTTACTATAAAATTCAAGTTGTGCTGTACTAATAGATAATGTCAGCTTGTAAGTGTTATCTCTGAATGACAATCCCCCCACAAAAAAAAGAAAAGTAACTTACCATAACTCTTGAGCTCCTAGAGTATCTCCTCCATAGAGCCACACTTCTGAGTCTTAGAACTTGAGGCACTATCTATGACACTTTGGTAACCAGAACATTTGGGGCCAGTGATGTCCATATGGCATCATGCTCACGCTCACAGCAAAAACGGCAACATAGCCAGAACAGCTTCAGTATGTTTTTGCCAAGGAGGAGAGTAAGAAAGCCACTAATCAAAACATTACTTGAATAAACATAATGAAAAAAATGAAAAAGGCATTAGATAGGCCTCATGTCCCTGAAATAAGGAACAATAACAAACCATACATTTGCAGCCCATACACCTCTTGGGGAAAGAAAAACAAACAGAAACGGTGAACATTCATAAGTTAAGAGGAAGGTGGGAGGGCAAGTGTCCCTCTATGGAGTCGATGCAGTAGCTGGTGAAAGGTTAAGGCAAATAACTTTTGTATCTTTTGAGAGTCAATCTCCTCTGTAGATTCCCATACTCTTTGCGCTCTTTGATGTTGTTGGTCATCCAACCAAACTCTGTAGTACTCCTGTACTACGGTCAGCCGAAAGCCTAGATGTGTCCTAGACCATACATCTAGGACATAAATGTAGGGTTTTGCAAAAGGTGAACACTACTCTAGGTTCTGGCCCTTCATGGTTCTGCAATATCTTAGGTGGATCCCATCAAGGTGGCCACAGCTCAAGAGAAATTGGCCCCTAACAGAGCCTTCCAATTGCTTTCTTACCAGGGAATAGCAGTATTGAATGCATCTGACATTTCAGTTGGACAGACACTGTTTTGAATGTAGGGTTCCTTTAAGATTGAGTTTGAAGTAAATAAACGGTTGAGGATTTGTTCTACTGAGGTGGATTCTGAGGCTTTTTCAGACTTCAACTGAAAATAAAGTAACATTTTCCCAGCATTCCCCAGAATTGGAAAAAAATATATTTGTAGCACTAAGGTCTGGTTACCTTTGGCAAACATTAAGTGTGGGGAGAACAACCTTATTCTTATGGAATAATGTGTGTGAGGAGGCTCATTCACTAGGCCTGTATTTCTGCCCTTTGTGAGCTTTAGTGATAGCTACTGGAGAAATTGTTTTCCACGTGAGGAATTTTAACTCGTGTCAGCTGGCTCAAAAAGTGTATAATTCAGTCTTTCTAGCACTAAACTGAGATCCCTGTTACCCACAGGTGTCTTAGATGGTGGTCTTAAGTGTAGTATTCCCCTAAGAAACCTACTGAAGAGAGGCAGTCGTGCCATTGAAAATCCACTCACCAATTCACACTATGCTCTGTTGGAAAATAAATGGTCTTGAATGATGAGGAATATAGAAAGATTTCTTTCCAAGAGACATTCCAACACCTGGATGGGAGGCACAGGTGTATAGATCCAGAGGTTTCTTAGAACACCAGAGAAACATTTTCACTTGGCACCATAAATTCTTCTGGTGAATAGTCTCCTCACTGCCAATAGAACATTGAATACCTAATGGCACACAAAACCTGTTGACTTCTACACCCTCCAGAGACGAGCTTGGCTGTGTAGAGATCAAATATTTAGAAACAGCTGACCCTGGTACTCACTCAGCAAACCGGCTCTCATTGGATTCAGTGAACCCTGACTTGACATCTGCTGAAATGGAGGGGTACCACATCAGTTGTAACTAACATGGTACCTTCAGGATCATTTAACCTCTGTTGGCCTCCAGTTGGAGGAGGATATTTTTAAATAGAATATAGGTGGGAAAGCACAGAGAACTCAACCAGTCCAGTGCAGTTTGAATACATTCTGCAGAAGGTTCCATTCTCTAGATTTCCAGAGCAAAACAGTAGCAGTTTGATGTTGTAGTAGATGCAAGAACGGTCTATCTCTGGCTTGTCCCCCATTCAATAGGTCCCACACCACATTTTCTGAATGAGACAACTCATGTGGGTGTGTCATTGGTTGGCTGAGACGGCCTGTCAGGATATTTTCCACTCCTTGGAGATGGATATTGTATTCCAGTACCCATTCCCAAACTCTCATTGCTTCCTTGCACATGGGCATAAGAGTGGGTGCCACACTACATGCTGAGGTAGAACACGTCACACTTGCTGGTTTGGAGATCTACTCCCTTGTTCTGAACTACATCTGAAAGGCATCGAATTCATACATAACTGCTCTAATCTCCATCACATTTATTTGCAGATGCTGATTTTGGACTGAACAGATTCTCTGGGTTTGGTGACCCTGGCAGTGCATATCCCAACCCAGATTAAATGCCTCCATCATCACCTTCACTTCTGACTACAGGGCTACTGGTACTGTTGTATCACTGGCATGGTGTGCATTAGCTACTGCTCCATGAGGGTAGCCCACCTGATGAATTGTTCATCCACAAGCTCTCCTTGTAGAAGTGGGAGAGCAGAGGACAACAATGCTGTAAAACACACAGTGGTCAATATGAAGAGTTAGCAATATCTCTGACAAGAGGGCCAAAAGAGGTACTGCTAAAGGTGACCATGGTACCTCAAGCACATTATCAATGTCCAGAAAATGAGAAATGAACTGCTGGTGACTAAGGTCAAATGGTCCTTCCAAAAGGTCAATGCTGAGCATGATTGGGATCAAAACTGCTTGTTTATCTTATGGCTTTACTCAGACAATCTCATGCAAGATATAATCTTTTAAGGCCCATCCAGACAAGCCTGGCATATAGCCCAATGTCAGATATAGTGCTCAGTACCGAGACACTGGGGTGTGGTTCCTGAGCAGAACTTTTAATGCCGCAGTGGCAAGATTTGAAGGTAGCCTTGTCTGACATAACAGTCACTGGATGCAAACAGATAAGATTGCAACAGTGCTGAGACAATGAAAAACCACACTGCCAGGCAAAAGTCATGAAACATCTAAAAACTACACTGAGACAATATGTGATAATAAAACAAGAAAAAAAATCAAGGAAAACAAACAACAAACTAGACATAAATTCTACTTGAAATACTCTACAGAAATTGTTGAGCACCAGAGCTCCATCCTCAGCTGCTACTGGAGATGGCACAGCATGGGTAGATCTTGTTTGCACAATGCTTGTCTACCCAGTTTCACTATTCACAAAGGTTGGTGCATACTGCAGGCGGGGGGGGTGGTGAGTCCACTTTACAACAGAAGTGCAATGTAGAAAATAAATCCAGCTTGTATTGGGTACAAGTAGAGATTGAACCTACCAGATCTTGTGGACTGCAATTTCAACCATGTTGAAGCACTAGGTACATGCTATAAATACTGCATCCCAGGCACTGTGGTCTGTACTTGGGAGCCCCACCATGAATTGTTCTCTATACTTAACCCACCCACAAGTAACAGAACTTGGTGGGCCAGCAGGTGCAATCCCAATGGCCCACTGACCAGTAACATGATGGTTATATGACACCTCAATCTGCTCCCCTAATAATTAACATTATTAGTGTCTCAGTGGTAAAATCTCCCTAGCTTCTGCTGCTCTTCATACCTGGTGGTTAAGTCAAACCCTCTAATACCAGTCCAGTTTCCTGGCAGCTACACGTGGTCATAGAAGGAAGACTCTAGTTACTGTTTACTTTAACCAGGAGGTATCCCAGAAAGGTGCAGAAGGTAGCAACCACCTAATGAGGCTGCAATGGCTTTGAGAATGGCTCTGTGGGCCATTTACATGATGGTCCGCACCCACTTTCCTGACTGATTGTAAAGACATTTACAACAACTCAGGAAGGGGCTGCAAATGCAACCACCCTTGGGCACAGCTTGGCGAGGTCCCATTGTCAATGGTAATGCAAAAAGGGCAGTGTGACCAGTTGGTCCCACCACTGGCAACTGTAAATGGGGTCCCTGGAAAAGTGCCATCTCGAGCAGCATTTGTCAAACGCAGTAACCAATTGTTCTGCAGCCAGTGAGTCTTTAATGGTCACAATTCTGAGTTCTTGAAAAAGTCAATTTCTTAGCCTTAAAAAGAACATGAGGGATAAATTCAAAGGAAATGTAAAAGAGTAAATTGCTCTGTTAGGAGGTTTAATGTGCGATTACCAGGTTTTTGACTTGAGAACCACAGTGCTAGAGACCATGTGAAATAACTGCCCTCTATCTGTTTTTTTAATATATTACCTTTCTTGCATAACATGAAAATGTCTTACCTGTATGGACCTGATAAGCTGTCAATGTACTTTCTATAGAAAGCATCTTCTCGGGTCAAGGAGACGAGTGTTCTTATATTTTCTACAGCTTCTGTTGAAATCTAGTAAACAGATTAAACATAATCAGTTGTAGTATTGGCTGCTTTGTAGCTCTGCTTATCGTAAACACATTTGGAGAATTCATGTCACCTTCTTTTGTCATTATGTCTCTAAAGGGAAGATCCCCATAGCTTTTTTTCCTGTGCACATCTGTGGGTTGCAGGCATGGACAATGATAGCCTTTAGTGCACCCTTTTAATTTCATGAGGATTTAAATGAAAATGAAGCTACTTCAGTCATGTGTGAAAACTTTGCTTGACTGCACTGCAGAAGTTATGACCCGACTCATGTAAAGCATCCTGGGATTTTATGATACTTTAGAGCTAATACCTGCATTAATTCTACTGTATCAGTCACTGCTGCTAATGTCCATTGCAGTCCATATTCTTGTCTTGTACTGGCCACCAAACTTTTCAAGGTACAGTAAGTGTCTTGCTGTTTTTTGTACCTTAAAGTGAATTTGAGTTGGGGGAAAAATGCTTCTAGTGGTGGTTTTCTTATGTAAAGAGTTATTTCTGCTTTGCTGAATAGTTTTGAGTTACAAGTCATTTTGCAGACTGAGCATGATGTCTCCTCATTTTTAACGTTCTTCTCCTGTGCAAGCTAACAAGCAGGGTTGATGGTACACACAAGGTAAGAACACTGGAACTGCATAGGACATCACCAGCACTGACTGATGCAGTGCAACTTCAGGATTCAGCTCTAAAGCATCATCAAATCCCATGATGCCCTGTGTGACCCAGGTCATAACCTTTGCAATGGAGTCAAGCAGGTTTTCACACCAGACTTGAGTATCTTTATTTACATTTAAATCCTGATGAAACTAGAGAGTGTAATGTTTATGCCTACAAATTACATAGGTGTACAGGAAAAAAAGACTGAGTGGTCCTCCTCTTTAATATTTGTATTTTAATTGAATTTTCCTGTGAGATTATACCATCTGGTCAACAGAGGGTGTAATGCAATTAGTACAAAGCAGCACACAAGCAACGTATACCACTGGCCAAGGAAAGCACAGTAGCTATTTGCTTAGGTTAGTTACATTCCTTATTATTTTCGCAATCAATAAAAAAGGTTTTTAAGGTCCGGTCTTCTACTTATTACTTGTATTTCTTATGCTTTAGCATTCTTCTGTAGAACTTAAAAAATCACACCATGAAAAGTTAAGGTTCTACAGTACAATAACCAGAAGTACAAACAGCAAACACTGAGCAAAGAAAGCAGCTGTTTTCATGAGTAAACGAGATTCATAGGATGACAGTTATTAGTGGTTAGAGTGAGTTTCAAATGATTAATATTGCATTGCATATTTCTTTTCTCTGCATGGAGGCACCCCACATGCTTGTAAGATGGTGGCTGGGCTGGGCTATCCATCAACAGCTGGAGAACTAGCAGGAGAAAGTAAGTGGTTTTTAACTTTTTATTTTGTTTACTTCAGTTTTATTGCAGCAGCATTTTGCTTTGTTTAGTTTAGATGATTGGTAGTTTAGTTAGGGTCCTTTCATTGAGATAGTTAGTAATGTTGGTGTTTTTCAGGAGTTATAGCGGTTAACCTGTCTAACAGTTTGTTTAATAATCAGAGCTGCCACACTATCGTCTGCACTGAGTTTGTTGCATATGTTCTGCAACAGTCTACTGTGGATAGCGAGCTTACATTTCAGTTCACTTTAAATTTATTTTCATCTGCTTACTTTGGAAATCCTCTACCTTCAGACTCACTCAGGACCCTTCAGGACAGTGGAGTTGCTGAGTTTTTCCATCTACGAAGCTGGTAGTGGAGTAAATCTACCAGGAGGAACTGTGCACTGAGAATTACTGCACCAGAACATCACAGTGGAGTTCTGTTTGCAGTATCCTTGCTGGAATAGCCAGCTGTTTTATTGTGTGGGACTGCATGTTGGATCTGCTGGTCACCTGTGTTTAATCTATGCAGAGGTGAGCCCGACCTGCAGTGATTAGGGCTCCATTGTTTGTTTCAGGAGTCCACCTGTCTATTCCCGAGGGGGGCCAGCCTTTTGTCTTGCTGAAGAGCCTGTCCTCTGTCTGGATCTTATGGTTCTTGGGAGGGGGGGGGTCAGCCGGTGGGCGGATACCATTCTGGAACCTGGGGATTATTTGGGCAGGTTAGCCAACTGTTTCGTTGGCAACTTTGGGGGCCCTTGCTGGGGTTGTGGCAGTGCCTTTCATATTCCTCCCATTTTTGAAGGCCTATAAACAGCTCCTGTGACAGCTGTGGTATCAGCTGCCCAGGAAAAGGCCTGTTGAGGAGGAGGGGCATCTGGATAGCGCAGAACACAGGACAGCTGAAGAACTGCTTCAATTGAGATCTATAGGCAGTTTCTCCCTTCATCCTCAGAGAGGACTTGAACTTTTTTTCGATCTGGTTGGACTTGGTTGGGGTGTTTTCTGATTTGTCTTTTAGTTTACTGCTGTTGGTTGCAGGCATTAGTTATGCGTTGGCAGTTTTCTTCTGTGGTCAGGTGCTATTTCCCCTCTAGGCTTAGGGGTCTGCACCCTTCTGACTGCCCTCTGTTTCCCTTTGAGGTCAATATGCACTGTTGGGCCTTGGGGATAGCTTCAAGGAGTCGGGAGGAGGTGTGCTGGCCCCAGCCAGGAGAGGGGGCTGAGCAGGGTGGGTGGATTGGGGCCAGGGGTACCAGGAGGTGCTCTGGGGTGAAATGGGTCCAGGCATGGGATCCTCCCTGCCTGGTTCCCATACAAGAGGGCTCCACTTTTAGTGAGCAAATGATGCACTCTCCTGTGGCCACTCATATGACTTAGGCAGTATTATGTAATGCCAGGTTGATTAAAAACAAGACAGCAAGCTGGCCTCGTGGCATAGAGGGTTGAGACCCTGGCACCTTACCTCGACCCATTCTGGTGACCCAGGTTCGGGAACGGACTCAGGTCACCAGTGATCTGCAGGGGGAGGATAGGATTGAGCATCCAATGGACTGCTCTCCGATCCTGGGAAGGGATTGGGGATAGTCTCACTTGATAGCAGCCCCCGGTGGAGACAGGAGGCACTACATGAGCAGCATTATGAGAGAACTAGAAAACCAGAAACTGCTCCAAAGACTAGCTGGATGATAGCTGCCAGCCCTGGGCACCTCTGAAGACTCCTGAAGCCACGAAATGCCTCAGCACCCGGGACCAAAAAATGAACAGTGTGCTGGTCTCCTCCCGCTGGTGCCTTCCCCCTCAAAGGAGGGGGGACCCACCTGGTGAAGGGTTACATCGGGCTACCCCATGGAAGGCTGCAGATCTTAGGTAGGTGACTGAGGGGGAGAAAGTAGGGGGGAATGTCTGTGGGTCATGGCGGCCTGAAGGAGAGGCAGCTCTGGAGCATGTAGGGGAGCATACATAGATCATTCAAAAAAAAAAAAAAGACAAGACAGCAATTATTGCTGATCTTGTTAGAACATTCAACCTGGCTTGTGTCACCAAGACCTGGCTGGATGGGAATGCTGGTCCCATGTTGGAGGCAGCTGTGCTGGCTGGGTACTTGGTGATACATTGCCTGAGGTTGATCGCAGAGTGTAGTCATCTGTTTTAGGATGGAACTGGGCCTTATAGAAGTACCAGTGGGGATCACCGGATCCTTTGACTGCATCATGGGTGCAGGTGTGGGTTGCAGGATTCTTCTCATCTATCATCCACCAGGGGATAGGAAAGAATTCCCACCGATGTGGTGTTGGAATCCTCCAGGTGGTTGGTCCTGGGGGACTTCAATGCCTAGGTCGATGATGAACTCTTGCAGTTTGGACAAGACTTCCTCCAACTGATGATTTCAGTGTGCTTTACACAGGCTGTTGCCTCTGCTACCCATGTTTGTAGTCACTCTTTGGATCTGGTGTTCCTCCTGGAGTTGGAGACTTCTGACTTGGTGGTGTAACCGGTCAGTTGGTCTGACCATCACACTATAGAATTCAGTTTCGTGGCCCCCCCAATAGACAAGCCCCTGTGGAGATGGTACAATACCACCCTTTAAGGGGCGGTGTCCCCCACTGGTCTAATGGCGGTGCTGGACCTATCGAGTAGGCCAACGGGATGCATGGAGATAGATGACCTAGTGCTGCACTAATAGTGTGGTATCAGGGGCTCTGGACTCCACTGATCCTGCCTGGGTTCACCCACTCACTCTTCGTCCTCGTTTCCCTTGGTTTGATGGGACCTTGAAGGAGCTGAGGCGAATGGGGCAAAGGCTGGAGCTTTGTTGGCGGAAATCGGGCCTGGAGGATGACAAACTTGAGTTGATGGCCCATTAGAAGGACTATCAATCAGCTGTCTCTGGTAAGAAGGCAGCGTTCCTGTCCAGGGAGATTGCTGCTACAAGGAATCAACCGTCTCAGCTCTTCCAAACTGTCGACAGGTTGTGCAATCCAACCTGTCTTCAGAATCTGAGAGCTTTTTCACAATTTCAGTGTGAGGAGTTTGCTCAGTTTTTTGCAGATGTGGTTGGCTCTATCAGGTCCGAGATCCCTTCAGTATGCTCCAGTGAGCAGAGCGACGGTCGGTGGGAGGTCGCTAGCACTCAGTTTTGCTAGACTGACTTTGACCAGCTGGTGATCTCTGACATTGTGAAGATTGTCCAGGGTATATATTGGACTTCCTGTGGTTTGAATCCTGGTCCAATCCACCTCTTGGTGAAGTGTGTGGGAGGTCATCAGACTGGTCCTAGCAGAGATAGTCTGGAGTTTGTTGTAGAAGGGGGTGTTCCCTGACTCTGTGAAAGAGACAGTTGTGACCCCCTTTTTAAAGAAATCTTCCCTCAATCTGGACAGTCTTACAAACTACAGACCCATCTTGAACTTGCCCTTCATGGGTAAGGTTATCGAGAAGTTTGTCGTGATCCAACTCGAGGACCATCTTACCACCCATGATGTCAATGATCCTCTCCAGTCTGGATTTAGGAAAAGGCATAGTACTGAGCCGGCGTTTGTCTGGGTACTTAATGCTCTCCTGATGGTGAGTGAATGGAAGAGTCGTTTGATCTTGGTTCTCCTTGATCTTGCCACAGCATTTGACACCGTGAACCATGAGGTATTGCTTGAGTGCCTGTGGCTGATCTGTGGTTTGTCTGATACAGTCCTCAGGTGGTTCCCCTCTTTCCTCATGGGCAGTTTGCAGAGAGTGGTGTCGTTTTTCTTCCTTGGCCCCTTTTCCCCCCGTACTGTGGGGGTGCCACAGGGGCTCTGTGTTGTCCCTCTTGTTGTTTGCAGTGTATATGCTACCATTGGGGTACATTATAAGGTGTTATGGGCTGAGTTTTTACTGTTATGCAGATGATACTCCACTATATATGTCCTTTGTGCCCAGACAGGATGATTCCATCTCAGTTTTTAACAAATGAGTACTATCTGACTGAGGCGGAGTCCAGATAAGATTGAGGTGTTGGTTGTGGACCCTGGTTGTCAGGTAGAGGGGTCCTCACCTGCTCAGCCCTCTGCCCTCTGGCTTACTGCTAGGGGCTTTCAGTTGAGGACCTCCAAATGGGTGAACAACCTCAGGTTATTCTGGACAGTGAGCCGACGCTTAAATCACAGGTGTCAGCTGTCATTCAGTCCTCATTTTACCACCTGAGGAATGTCACCCAGGTAAAACATTTTTTTCTGCCTGATGACCTTCCAACTCTGGTCCATGCCTTTCTGATCTCCCACCTTGACTATTGCAATGCTCTCTATCTAGGACTCCCAGGAGTTGATGTCTGCTGTCTGCAGCTTCTGCACAGCATGGCAGCCAGGCTGTTAATGGGCTTACCTAGATCAAGCCGTGTTCACCTGTGCACCACAAACTGCACTGGCTTCCAGTATGGTGGAGGATCCTCTTCAAGGTCAGTTTGTTGACCTGCAGGGACCATGTTTCTTGCAAGACCTCCTGTGTCCCTACTGCCCCCTCTGCCCACTTCTTTCCACTGATGAGGGATTGCTAGAGGTTCCCAGGGTCCATTTGAAGACTTCAAGGGCAAGATCCTTTGCATTTATGTCACCGATCCTGTGGAACTTTCTACCTCATCAGGTTACAGAGTGCCTGTCCACCAAGACTTTCAAAACTGTCTTAAAAACTCATTTGTTTACACTGGTTTTTTCAGATGTTTAATGGGATTTGCTGCCTGTTTTATTTGGTTTTAATACTTACAGTAGCATCCTGTGTCCAGAACAGCATGGCTTCTGCACTGGTCACAGTACAGGCACAGCTTTAATATAAGTTCTCCAACTTCCTACACACCTCCCTGGACCTCGGTTCCCTAGTTGGGGCAGTGTTCATTGACCTCTCTAAGGCCTTTGACACTGTCTCCCACCCACTCCTACTAAATGCACTCAACCATATGGGTTTCTCTGCTGGCCCTCTCTCCTGGTGTGCGAACTACCTATCAGCCTGCTCCCAGCTTGTCAAAAACAATGGGGTGCTCTCAGAAACCCATCCCATCCACTCAGGGGTTCCCCAGGACTCTATCCTGGGCCCACTACTCTTTAGCTTGTACCTAAACGCCCTGCCTAGCACCTGTTATGGCAATATTCTACTATATGCTGACAACGCCGTAATTTATGCAGCTCACAAAAATCTCACCTCCCTCCAAGACTCCCTCCAGTACTTTTTCAATGATGATGAGAATTGGTTTAAGAAGAGCAGACTAGTAATTAACCTAAAAAAAAATAAGGCAAAGTTCTGTGCCCACCACCAGAACAAAGCCAGTAAAAGTCCCCTCCAAATCTTCCCCAGCACTTGTCAACCACTCAAACAAGTTTACTCTTACAAATACCTTGGAATCGCATTTGACTCGGCCCTCATCTTTCATGCCCACATTACTGCCCTTGCTGTCGCCGCAAACGCGTGTCTTGGCATCCTCTACCGGCACAAGGACCGCCTCCCACCTGATGCCCTCAGGCTTGCCATCATGTCCACAGTAATGTCCCTTATTGATGCCAGCTTCCCAGTATATGGTGCTGCTGACTCCACTGCCCTCAGCAAGATTATAGACTCACGCTAAATAAGGCTTGCAGGCTACTGACCAGTGCCCCTAGGCTTACCCACCTGTCAACTCTGTAATGGCAAACTTCTAAGCTACGTGACATCACTACAAACAGGCCTGTAACCAGAAGATTCTACTTGGGCTCTCCCCAGGGTGTCTGCCTCCATCCAATTTACACCCCCAGAGCCACCACCTGAATTTGGACAAGGTCACTCTACTAGTGCCCAAAACTAGGACCACCCAGGCTCAGAGGTCATTCGGCTACAGAGCCCCTACCTGGTTCAACTCACTCCTCGCAGCCATTTCCAACACCGCCAAAATTGCCCCTTCAAAGCTGCCTTCGAGACCTGTTGTTCAATACCGCTGCTGGACCTGTCACTAAAGGTACTCTGCTGCTTTTCTGGCACTACTGACATGGAACACTGGGCTGAACACCCACCCACCTCACCCCCCACCCCTGGCCCTCTCCTCTGCCAGTACCTGTGGTACTACTTGAAATGTTTATTAATTACACATGTGTTCAAGCAATTGTATGTAATACTGTATATTTCTGTTCATGCAACCTATGTAAAACTATGTATTCTGTATGTCTGTATTCTGTGAGTATGTAAAAAATCTGTTATTCTGTCTTGACTGTACTCTGTAAATTATGTTAACCATGTGTGTCCTCTCTGTGACGAGGTACCTTTGTAAATAAGCCGCTGGCTCAAAGGTTGTAAATCTGTTTATACAATAAATAAATAATTAAAAAGTAGTTTTTAATATTTATTGTACCTTTGGATTTTATGTACAAGTGCTTTGATACTTGAAAAGCACTTTGTTTTATATTACACTGACTTGACTTGACATGAAGTGAAGTGAAACAAATAATAGTCATTTAAAGAGTTAATGATTCAGACTGGGTACAGGCAATGATGCTGGACCAGAACATCAAAATACTTTTTGATACATTTTCCTGTTTCTTTTTTCTCTTGTAGAAAAGTGGTGCCACCCCTATAGGATGATGGCTTTTAACAAAGCTATATTTGCAAAACAGCTGTGCTTTTAAAAGTGTGCACTGGATCTTCATAAGTTGTCCTCCATCCTCTGCTTGTGCCATCACTAACCCTTAGAGAGAAACCTGGCCTTAAAGTATGTGTTTTCATAAAGTAATTATTTAAGTTATACAACTCACTAGAGAACACATTTTTTAATATTCTTTCTTCCTTTTCAGTGATTAAAGCACATTTTGGTAGCCAGTCTAAGAAATGTGTATAAAAAAGTATTCAATACCTGGTTAATTTTTACAACCCAAAAACCTGGATGTCATTCTCTGTTGTATACAAATGTGACATCACACTTGTGTATAACAGCATCAAACAGCAGTAGCCAATCAGTGAAAAAAACAAACTTTTGTTTCTCACTGACAAGGAGGAAGATCAGCACAGAGCCACTAAATCTCATTTCCACCTAAATCAGGTGGCAATTATAACAAGTACTAGCCAGCGCCAACACGGCTGCAGCCGCACTTGCTGAGCTCACAGTGGAACAGCCCACCATGCCCAAGATGGGCGACAACGTTCAGTGTGCATGCACAGTAAAGTTGAGCATGCACAACTACTCACACATGCACAATGAGCATCGGCGCCCATTTTGAGCATAGCAGGCCATGATGGGTGACAGCAACAGAAGTAATGTGCTCACGGGGGTTGGGGGGGTGAGTGAGCAGAATGTTTTGGAGTTGCAGAATGATTGTACTGCACCTCTAAAACTGTTCTTTAGTGTTAGTCCAGTGGCTAGTTTTTAGAGCTCTTGCAAGGCGGTTCAGGCTCTGCCCACTGCAGCAATAAAAAGCATTTGTCAATGTTGAATGTTTATTTGCATTGTAATAGAGCTATAAACAACCCCTCATGTTTTTGGGACAACCTTGACAAATACAATATTTAGACACAGCATAACTTATATTTCACACTTTTCTGTAATCGCCACCCTTTTGTTCTTTATTACTATGTTTATTTGCACGGAAACAGGACATCTGCCCTATTTTCTCTATCTGCTTGTCTACTTCTGCAGTCACAGTTCTATTTCTGACATCCCAATCTGTTGCTGTGGAAATAATTATGATGTCACAAAGCAATTTATGGGCTACCTATCAAAATATGGTCAGTGCAGTGTTGTAATACTTGCTATCACTGTCAGACTCTGCGTATTCCTCACTGAAGGTGCATCTGGCAGCTTCCCATACCCCTATTGATTGGCATATGGTAGGTCAGTGAGAGGTCTCTTGTACCTTTTTAAGAGGTATTCTGTGTAAAAAAACTCCCTTCTGCAATACAGTCCCTCTGCTGGACCTCAGTTATATGCTTGAGAAACTTAATTTGGCTCCTGTTAAGCCAGCTACAAATTGTGACTTATGCATTCTTTTATGGAAAGCATTCATTTTAGTTGCAATCACTTCAGCTCAAAGGATTTTTCATTTTAGTTGCAATCACTTCAGCTCAAAGGATTTCAGAGCTACAGACTCTAATGTCTGAGCCTTCTAATTTGATTTTCTGTAAAGACGGTCAGGATTTTCAAAATGGCAAGAATGCCACAAGCCCCAGGTGCACTGAACAAATGGTGCATGAGGCTTGCAACATTCTCCTGACCAGCGATTGTGATTTTCTATCCCGTGCACCAGTTGCCACATGTTAGACCAACTTTCTGTGGTCTAGCCTGCAGCAATCCCGAGGGCCTTTTTTATGGATCCTGCACCAGATATTTGGTGCAAGCTGCTGTAAATAGTGGAAACTGTCACAACTGTGCCTGAGAATGTAAAACTAGGTGCAGCTGCAATGAATGGGTTTAATGCACTGCCAGAACCTAAGTGCCATGGTGCAGGGCTTGTCACAAGCCTTGTGCCATGCTTTGAAAATCCTACCCATGGTGTCTTTATGTACTAACCCTGAGTTTTTGCCAGAGATGGTGTCTGAGTTCACACTAACTCAAACTATTCACCTTCCAGTTAATTATCCTGTGCACACTAATCAATGTGAAGCAGAATCCTGAGATACTATCTGACCTGCACAAAGGACTGCAGAATGTCCTCTCAGATTTTTGTTTCATGTGCCCCTGGGAAACAGGGTATATCTGTTTCAAAACAGTGCTTGTCCAAATGGCTAACACATTCTATTATGTTCTGCTACAGGAAGTACAGTAAGGAACTTCCTGTTGTGGTACCATGTCACGTGTACATTGGCAGTCAAAGGAAATAAAGTCAGAGGGAGAGTAATCTTGTTTTTACATCACTCCACTCAGTAATAAAGAATCAAAGTACCAATGGTGCTGAGAGGTGCCAAGGTGTGGATGTGTCATTTTTGTATAGTAAAAGACTCATATACATGCTAATGTATATACATGCAGATGCTGCACAATATAGTCACACAAAGGAACAAATGTACACACATACACCTCAAAAAATAAACAAGCATACCCCCACACCCATACATAAACTTAAATCTTTTAACCTGACCAGTCCCTGCACTATGATCTCTGGGGCCAACATGATACTTTGTCAGTTTTAAGTAATGTTTCCTAAATTACATTCAGACCTCAAAATCTCAGCTGGAACAATATAAGTTATCAGCAATGTAGAATTTTAAACGTTGCTGAAACTCTGTCATTAACGTCAGCAATGACACCTAACACTATCTCTCATACTACATAAACTGAAGTGAGAAAGAAAATAATGTTCTGCACTGGGGATCAAACTCAGGCCCCCTACCCACTTCTGCTTGGTAGCCAGTAGCTCTACAGCTGTACCAGGGTTTCTTGACTAGAACTGCATGCTGTGTCAAAGGACATCCAGCAGTAAATACAGATCCCCCCAACATACACAAAGAGCTGCACTGAATTTTAGTAATGTCTCCCAAGTTGCATTTAAATCTTAAAGTCTCAGCTGGAACTTTTCAAGTTATCAGCAGTACAGAACTTCAAACCTTGATGAAACTCTATCACTAATATCAATAATGACATCTAGCAATGGTACCCACTCAATCTATCCAAAACCCAGATCCACCCAGGCCTAGTTAGAAAAAACAAAAACACAGGCATACCCAATCATATTCTATTATGTTTATCTATGGAGGTGAGATGAACATTGCTGAAGTGTTTTTAAGTTCTTTTGTCTTTGTTAGGCCCACTATGGTGTACACAAGCAGTACCGAGATATGCTTGTTTATGATTTTGTGCTTGCTTATAATCGTTAGAAATACATGCTAGTGCATTTCTGACATTCCCATACTGTGGACAGATTGTGCAGAACTGAAGGGTGGCTAATATGACAGTGATTGTTAAAGCCTGCATGGAGCTGCCATCCTCATTATCGTGAGACATGCATACAGTACAAAATGAATAATACAAAGGGTTTAAAAACTGCTCAAATTTGTTTAAAATACCACAAGAAAGACTCCACTGATATCGGATATATAATTACTGGCCATCTGTTTTTTCTATGGGACAGACCAGTTATTTGCCATTATAATCGGCTGTCTATTATGGCAAACATATGCTCAATCTCAAGCACGAGACACATTCTCTAAGACATGCTTCTCTATTTACTTTAAAATCTTCACCCTGAGAGAACTATCTCACTGCTCACAAACTGGCAGATAAAACCTACACTTCAAAATGACTTCAAAAGAAAAACCTTCACTACCTTCAGTAAAAAACAATTTATATACCTGAAAAAAAAAAAAGTCAGTTCACCAGTTTGACACACTTCTGAGTGCAGCATTTACTGTGATGGTAGCTAGTCTTCAAACTGCCATCTCCATAAAGTTGGAGTAAAATGCATACTTAGCGCTTCAAAATAAAAAAAACAAGTAACCTCAGTTTTCAAAACTGCAACCAGTGTTATGAATTCTGACAGACACCCGTCCTCTATGTAAAACCAGCAGATCCAGTGCTCTTGAAAACCAGAAAACTCAGCATGAAATCATGCTGTCTGCCAGACGTCCTTGTGACTGAAGTAACGGAAAAAAAAATGAATGGAAATGTGGTTCAGGGTCATGGCATAATCAGAGCAGCATCTTCTATTAAGCAGCAGGAGAATCTAGCACAATAAAAACTCATTGTGACCTTGGTCATTTTAGCAGTTTCTCATGACAAACAGGTGCAAATGCCACAGTTAGACAGGTGGGATGAGAAAATAATTGTTGGCCAGCAATTATATAAAATAAGTCATGTGGTGGGAAGAACTCGAGTTTAATACACACCCTTGGTGTGGGATGATTTTATAAATCCCTTGCACTGCTCTCTTTGGGTTTATGTAGCATCCTACACATTAGGTGTGCATTGAATTCTCGTAACACATACCACCCCATATATTATTCTCTATCTATACACTACTGTCAAACATGATGTGCTGGAATTTGCTGTGCTATCAACAGTGGTGGAAATTGTGTGCGTGTGTGTGTGTGTGTGGGGGGGGGGGGATTCAAGGGAACTTAGTTATAGGAGTTGAATTAAAATCTGACTTAGTTCCAGGAATAAAATGGGTAATAATGGCTTATGTGTAAAATGAAGCCCCCTATATTCATAACACTAACCATACAAATGTAAAATGCAACACATAATGAGGAATTGTGCCCTAAACTCCTGTCAAGTATGTTTGATCTTATATCAAAGGTGGTGGGTTACCCCAGTGAATTTGTTCCATTTTTAACACTAGCTATACACTACTACTTCTATGAAATCTCAAAAACTTAGATTGTTCAAATTCATATTATAGTTGCTAGATGCATAATGTATTTTTTACTAATTTTAATATTTCACTTGACAGTTTCATTACCCGTCCAGCCTCTTCCAGTGCTTTCTGATCCTTGGATGCATGACCACCCACTGACTTCATTCTTATAAAATTCGATGCAGCAAGCAATGGGAAACAGGCCAGGATGAGTAAAGTTAGTTGCCAGCTGAATATAAAACCAATGATGATAGCAACCAAAAGGCTGAGGAGAGTTGTAGCGATCAAACCAAGTCGGATTCCAGTAGCCTGAAAAGAAAGAAAATGTATTGGTTGAATATCAGTTTATGAGAAATTACATAATTTATGCTTAAGGTCAAGATGATTCCTTGGCAAGATGGGGAAAATACTTTATTAACTAACAGAGAGCACAGAAAATATAAACAACAAGGAGCATAATACCATCCCATATGATGTTGTCTTCATAGACTTTTTCATAGACTTTAGTAAAGCCTTTGATGCTATGCCTCACTGTGCTTAAAAGGATAAATTACTACTTTCTAACATAAAAAAAATCAATAATTTGCTAGATATGTAACTGGTTAAATGGTAGGACTCAAAAAGTACCTATCAACAGTGAACTTTCTGACATGGGCCTTGTAACTAGTGGGGTACCTCAGGGCTCAGTTTTGGGCCTCTGCCTTTTCCAGGCTTTCATCTCAGCTACGACAAAAACGTACATCTCTACATCCACTAAATATGAAGACAGTGTTAAAACTGGCAGCCCTTGTGCTACCCCAGATCAGGCTGAAACCATATAGCAAGACTTACAGTAAATAGGATATTTGATTGGGTAACCAAATAGGGTATGAAACTCAATAATAAAAAATGTAAAGTAATCGATTTGGGACCCCAGAACCCCAATACTCCATACACTCTGGGAGATACCACCTTACTGATTACCACTGATAAAAAAGATCTAGGAATTATTATTTCTAAAAACTTGGAGCATTCAAACCAAGTTAATCAGGTCATCAGAAAAACAAATAAGGTTATTTGGCCAATCTGACATAATATCAAATCCCATGATCCAAACATCATGATGCTTTTATTCCAGGCTTATGCAAGACCCCAATTAGAATATGTTCCCAGGTTGTTGTGCCCTTATAAGAAAATCCAGTTGCACCCAATTAGAGAAAGTGCAAAGGAATTATACTAAACATATATATATGGCTTATATAATACTTCATATAACACTAGACTTGTCTCCCTTAATCTAATGTCACTTAAAACTCACCGACTGAAGGGTGATTTATTATTTTTGTTTGATATTATCAATAATTCGTATTTAATGTCTGAACTTGGTTTAGAGTTTAAAGACAACAAATATGATACTAGAGGGCATCCCTTACAATTGGCTGGCAAACACTTTCTTTATAAAAATAGAAAATTCGTCTTTACCTTACAGGTTCTACAACCATGGAACAAATTGCTCATAGAGGTCATCATCAGTAAGACAAAACAATAATTTAAAAAATGCCTTGATGCTGTCTTACTGTCAGGCCTGACAAATACTACAAAATTTAGTATACATTTTGAAAGTATAGGAGCACTCATCGGCTTATAGCTTTCTTGCTTCTCGTCTTGCTTAGTATGATCCTTAGTTTGATCCCTGATGTACTGGGATATAAAACTGGAAATGGAAATGAATACTTAACAGTTTAAAGCAGAGCTGGAGCCAAATGTGAAATAATCAAGCGATGAAAGCAAACCAGGAAGAGACAAGTGAATACCTATGAAATTCCATTACTATCCATTGAGAAAAGATTTGCTCTGTTAGCAAGCCAGAGAAATGAACAAGCACATAACATGCTGGAAAACAAAAGCCCAACAGTGTCAAGCAACATCAAACAAAGGAAGACAAAGGTTGTGACTGACTCAGTCCTGAGTTTTACAGATGGACAAGTGCACCACACAGGCAAAGAAAGCAATGAAGTCCGGTGTCTGCCCGGGTGCCAATACTAAGCATATTAATTACTAAAAGGGTTGGTAAACTACTGCAGCACCTTGAAGTGTCCAGTCCTCCTTTCCCAGTCAACAAAAACTAACTGACTAAATAAATAAATAAATAATTAGAACAAATGACACTAGCATCAAGAAGGAAGATGAAATCATAGGGGGACTTTGTAAACCTATAACAGAAGATTTAAAGAGATGTTTAATCTGGTGTGTTCCATTAGGATGTGGTGATATGCTCTGAAGCACTGAGGTAGTAAATATATTGGTAGCATCAAGAGACACTTCTTCACCCAAAGAGAAGTGAGTCTGTAGAACAGCCTGTCAATAATTAGACTGGACACTAAGACAGTACATGCCTTCAAGGCATATTGCTGCTTATCAAAGGAATTCCTAGAGTATTATGGGCAGTAGAGTGACTAATGTTTCTCTATAAATGAGTATATGTTCACACAACATACCTGTTCATCCCTGCTTAATACATGTGTGGGGAAGTAGCCTCTATAGACCTAGCGTCTTTTCCATTCTTAAATTACTTTGCCACTATAATATGATCCAGTTTGCAACTGAAGAAAATAAAGACAGGATTCAAAGGATAACTATGTGGAACAGGTGCTAATGCAAGGGAGAAGGATTCACCTTCCTTAGAAACTGGACATCCTAAAATGGAAGAAAATCTTTTCAAGGAAGATGAATTATACCTGAATCTAAAATGAGCAATCACATTGGGAAATTGGATCACCACAACAACAGAAAAGACTTTAAACTGGTCATGGGGGGAGAGATAATTTTTTTTATCAAGTCTAGGATTACAAATACCTTTGAGCCAAGGCTCTTTTACAAAGATTCCACGTCAGAGAAATACAAATTATGGGGAACATCAAGACAGACATTACAACAATGTGGACATTGCAAACAGATTACAGATTAATACAATTCAAGGGTAGCATTGTAAGCAAGGCAGCCAGTGGCATTTGTCAGAGAAAACAGACAAGAGATAAGTGTCAGAGTCATAAGGAGAGGGAAGAGAGGAGGGGGAGGAGGGGGAAGAAGGAATGTAGGTAGGGTGGAGAGAGGGTGAAAACTGTTGCATTGGGTATACCAAGATGTGAGGGTAGAATCCATTGAGGAGGGAAGGGGGGACCACTAGAGCAGGCAGGGAAGTGGAGAAACAAGGTTAAGTTGGACAATGGAAGATTGGATTGAAGAGACTAGTGAAATCAAACAGAACAGATAAAAAGTAACAAATGAACAACATCTGTCAAATAATCTAATTTAAAGACTGTAATGAGAAAGAAAAGTGAAGCAACAAGAGAAGATAATACCTGGAACAAAAAGAATCAAACAGAAACTGGTGGTGCATGTACACTAATGCAAGAAGGCTGAGAAACAGACTGAGTGAGTTGGTGACACAGGTCACAATGGAAGAACAGGACATAGCAGTAATATAGACATGGTGAGATGACAGTGGTCTGTGGGGAATTGACATAAACAAACTATACAGCAAGGCTCTATTTGGAAGAAAGAGGACAAAGCAATATGTCAAAAGCCAATGGGCAGCAGCTGAAATAAGGGATCTTACCACAGCTAAAAATCATGGCACTCTTGCCAAAAGTCTGAAATGGAAGAGAGGCATAGTAATAGTTGACTTGTGCGACTAGAACTGTTACAAATTTAAGCTTCACCGGTAAAGTGGATGTGAAGTGACTGAAATTTGCCTTTGTGAAAAGTTTCATGGACCATATTTTTGTTTTTTAGTTGTTTAACCAGGTATAACACACTAAGCTGAAAGCTTTTTTACAGGAGCGACCTGGGAGCACAAGGAGGTTAAGTGACTTGCTCAGGGTCACACAGTATGCAAGTTGAAGCTGTGGGATTCAAACCCAGGTCTGGTCTGCTGGATGTTACCAGATTTGCAGCTCAGAGCCTTAGACCACTGCGCTATACTGCCTCATATGATCTTTGACTTCACAGAAATGCCATAGTTTTTATGGTGAAGTGGTTGATTTTTCAGCAAAGTGGTCAATTCATGAGCAAATATTGATAAAGTTGCTGAAAAATGGGCAAACATGTGGAAAACTTTGTGAATCTGGCCAATTCACATATTGTGAACTCTGTGGAATTAATAAATTCACAAAGCAAATTACAGCCACTCCACCCATCCCTGCGTGCAACTAACACAAGACCAGAAGAACCAGGATCTTACAGGTCATGAGGTGATCCAAAGGTAGCAGTCAAAAAAAGTATCCTGCTCTTGGGAGAATGTAACAACCAAGTTAATGACTGGGAGAAGGGAATTACTTACATCAGGCAAAGTCAATGGTTTTGAGATATTGCAGAACACTTCTGTCAGATATAATGTATCAAGAGTAACACTGGATCTGATGTGTAGGATAGAGATGATTAGTCAGAGACATGGATATTGGAAAACCAGTAACCATAGCATACTCAGTCATTATTTGATAGAGCAGGGGGTAAAGAAAGAGAGGGGCACATACCAAGCTCCTGCACCCAGTACCAATGGATTGGAGAATAGGATCTTTACTTTTAATTCATAAAAGAGGATAAAAAAATAACAGAAAACTACAGATAAAAAAAACCCTTGAGGCTATTGTTATGGACAAACTAATTGGCTTTGTGAAAGAAACTGAATCTGAGTACACACAGAAATATGACTTTACGAATGGAAGATCAGGTGTTACCAATCCCCTTAGCTTCTATGAGCTGGTCAGAAAGGAGATAAATGGGGTAACTCAGTAGAGAGGACCCTGTGTTTACCATGATTCTGGGGCTATGGCCACAGAAACTGGGTCTGACCCCAGAAATCATTGCCGGCCACAGAAATCCTATGTGCTACATGTAGAAGGCTACGGCGACATTCCTGGCTAAGTTTTTTAGATTTGCACATCCTCCCATGCATGGTCTGATGTTGCAGCTGTAGATTTTCATGCTCCATTCATTGCTTCACCTACACAGACACCGACTTTGCATGCATGCATACATCACTTGGGATCCTGCAATTGTTCTTAGTGTCTTTGAGAATACATCTGCAATGCTATGGCTGTCTCCAGTCATTCATGGGATGCTCTGGTTCAGGTACGGAGCCAGCAGTCATGAAGGCAAGACAGTGTATGATGACAGCTGTCCTTACCAAGAACATGGTCGGCATGGTCAGTCTACTGCAGTCTGGCTGGCTTGAGGAACTGAAATTATCCCCATTCAGACTAATACTGACAATGCCACCACAATTATCCTGGTTTCTTGATAATGAATCCATTCCACAATGGACATTTATCCTATGGAGGGATTCAGCTGTGGTGGCTGGTCAGCATTTCCAGATAGAAGCGGAACCAAGTTTGTATCTTAGAGATGGCCAATGTGCTCACCTGAAATCCCTACCAATACATAGCAGTGATTGTAGTTTTTTCCAATGGTTTGCAACCTGAACAGGCTTTTTTTGAATACTCACATGCAGTTGACTGGATGGGGGCATGACCCAGCATAGATGCTGACTTGACAGTGGTGCACTGTGGATGGTGGTGTCACCAGAGACATCCAGTTGCTATGCAAAGTCACCATCATTTATGTGGTTTCTCTTCATATTACATATGCTAGCAACCATGCATGGAAGTGCTTTCATTTTTTTTGTCAGTTGGCTTTGTTTAAAATTAGATCACCCATGCATCAAGGGTGATCAGCTTTGCTCAGTATCAAGCATGATCCAGGTTTCTTCATTTGCACGATTATGACCATGGTTGTCCACAACTATCATCTGTGATGTCTTTGTATTTCACATATCCTATGAAGGGTTCCCCCAGCATTGACCTGGGGTGACTGCACAATGTGTTAAGACCTGTGGCAGGTGTGTGCAGTGCTGAATCAGGGTCACTGGGAGATTTTGATGACAGCTTGGTATAATATCATCGAAGTGCACACATGGATTGCTAATACCAACTTGCCATACAGTGGATCATTAAATACTATCCTTTTGGCCCAGTCAGGAAAAACACTGAACACATGCGCTGACACACTCTAGTGCATTTATAGTACATATCGTGGAATACTGTAAGCAGGTTCCCTCAACAGTGTGCTGCAGTCATCATCTTGGCCACCTAAGGATGTTACGTTAATAGAAAACTCTGCAAATAGTGTTCTTGCAGACACAATGGAGCAAGGCTACTTTTGTTAACAGCGGTTACTCATACAGTAAGTCAGGATAGGACCAATATTCTCTGTGTTGTCAATGTTTGCATGTTCAGGCAAGTGTAATTATAACATGTCACAGATGCAGTACAGGCCTACTGCACTGGCAAAGTGCATCTCCAATGTTACAATCTCTTGTAATTTTTTGCATGTACTAGCATTCACTCAAAATGTGTGTGCAGGTGAGTAGGAGACGTGAGGTTGGGGTAGGCCAGTTTCAGATTAGTGGTGCCCCGCGCACATCCACTTCAGGGGGAGGGTCTGTCGGACATGTCTTGGCTGATAGGGGCTCCATTCTCTTACATTCAGGGAGACTCAGGAGAACCCAGCAGCTATTATCACCTCTCTGGTCTACCTCAAGAGACTGATGGCCAGCAACTGGACCTACTTATATACAACTCCATCACACTGTGCATTCCTGACATTACTGGTGAGCATGGACGGTTTGGCTCTGATCCAGCACAAAAGCACAGTAGCCCAGAGAATTGTCGCAGAATGTAGGTCCATGTTACCACAGTGAGCAAGAGGCCAACCCAGTAGACATCATCTTACTTTACATCATTAAAGCACTTGAACTACTCCAAGATGAGTTGATGAAAAAAGCAAGGGGTTATCTCACTGCACACAAAAATTGTGTGGCAATTAATGCCGCAAGTTTAAGAGCATGTTCGAAAATAACGTTGGGCAAAACACCGATGACCACAGAATAGCACATGCCCTTAGAAAGCATGAGCTTCCTTGTTTTTTTGTGGGGAGGGCTTCGGCCCCCACACCCCCCACAATCCCTGGACTTTAGAAAATCTTAGTGGGGTTCAGACTTTGTGGATGAGGAGAAACTCTGCTGGGGGTCAAATTTATTTATCTTTTTTAAATTCAGCAAACATTTGCAGCATGGGGAGACCTGGGGGGAACTGAAACATGGTCCCAGGTCTCTATTCTCAGTGCTTGTTTTAGTAGTAGGAGTAGCATGGTTCAGCTTGAGCCATGCTACTTCAACACCTCTGGAGAAGCATAGAAGTGGTAAACAAGAATGCAAATTTATACAAGGAGAAATTAATTGCCTCTATCGAGAGAATGAGAACAGTGGACTTGCAGTTTTACATGGAATATAGAACATAGAAAAGCTTAATAAAAAGACCAACACAGTGGGTCTGAGGAAGTGGCACCATCCACAAAACTGTCGCCCTTGGTATGTGTGGATGAAATAAAGAATATTACAAAGGAACATTACAGTGGTGTTTGCCCATTTTTTCTTATATTGCTGCACTTTACAGAACATACATGAGGCCATATCTAAACTGTGGCTCAGGTTTGAGTTTCATATCATGAAAAGGATATTAATATAGTGGAGCGTAATCAAAGAAAGGCTGCTAAGCTAATTAGGGTTTTAAAAGAGTTAGCCTACCCAGATCATCTAAAAACCTTGGGAATGTACAGCCTACATAGAAGAAGGAGAGAGGGAGAGCTCCTCCTTCTCCATGATATCCTGGGTGATGTTTCTCTAATGACAAAACTAAATATTGCACACAAAAAGAGACCGACATATAAGAGGCCTTAGCAACCAATTACAAGGGTGTCTAAGGTCAATGGTCTTTGGCACTGCCCCATCCTCCTCCCTTGACAGACTGGATACCTTTTTGAATGCCTTCTGTCATTTTGCTATTCTCTCCCCTCCATATGCATCACTGCACCCTCTATTCCTCCCTCTACATCCTCCCACTACCATCACGTTGCCGGTCCCACTGTGCCTGTTTCAATACTAAATATTGGTTTAAGTCACTTCCCTTCTACCTTTCCTTACGTATAACCTCTGTTCCCTAGTCTTCTTATTCTTTCTGTGCCAGGGATTGCTGCACCTTCTCCATTCTCCACCTTCACTCTGCTGGAGAAGCTGCTTTCCCCTGTCACCTGCCTTCCCTCTGGAATCTGCTCCCCTTTCGCCACTTCCTCTCCCCCTCACTTCCTGCCTTTATATGTCAGCTAAGGCATCTTCCTGCACCCTTCTGTCTCTGTCAACCCCTTCTTGTCTATCTGTACTCTCTCTTCTGACCCCTCCTTTTGCTCAGACCCCCCCTTTAATTAAAACCTTTTGAGCCTCTGCCCAAGGTCTGTTTTTGGATCCCGCTAGCACTGTCACCTACCCCAACAGACGCTCTGTACTTCATTGTATTCTCTCACAACTGTACACATATCATTGTATGAATCCATTCCTTTAAAGAGCAACTTCAGTGATGGTCCAAATAATTACAGCTTGTAGTCATTATATGCAGTACTAGACCTGAAAGGGTGTGTGCATTTATGATTTTTGGCCAAGGTTTACACTGCCTTCCATAATTTGGATTTGTTTTTGAGCCCTACTGCACTTTCCAGTGATGTTTAGCTGCTGGGCTGCTAGCTCCTGGTGACATCATTGTAGGACAGGGGAGTGACGCACACTGTGCAGTACCATGCAGTTGCAACAATGTTGCAAGGGAAACCTACCAGTACTCAGTATACATACTGTGTCCCCCCTCCCCCAAGACACCCTGTTAGCAATGCATTATGCCAAAATCCAAATGCCTTGTCGGTATGTTTTTTTTCTTTTTGTGAAATTGACTCTGCCCTACAGTGATATCAGCAGTACAACCCTAGGTCCACAGAAACACCAGGCTTGCTATAGAAGCCCTGGTACACCCTGCAGTTCTTAGCAGCTCAGAATGCAAAAACTAACTGCAGCAGACAGCAATGAAATACAATTCCAGAATCAATGCAAGAAGGGGCAATTTCTGCTTGAAAGTCAAAAGGACTGGTGAAGGTCCTCTTTAATATATTATGTCACCACATTGCTACATCATCTGTCATGTTGCCTCAGAAGATAGGATGGTCAGCAGTGGGGTGCCACAGGAATGATCTTGGGGCCATTCTTCCTGAACATTTTCATCTGTGACATTAGGCTACAGATCCAGGGGAAGATCTGCCTTTTATTCAGATGAAAATGATATGCAGAAGGGAAGACCAAAGGAAGGGAATTAGAAACATGAAGGAGGGTTTAGAGAGGCTAGAGAAATGCTCTGGGATCTGACAGCTGAAATTCAGTGCAAAGAAGTGTAAGATATGGCATGTAGGAGCCACAAACCACAACCTGAGTAAGGGATGAGAGGAGTAGTGATTTAGGGAATGCTTGAGGTGAGGGACCTGGGAGTGATAATCACAGATACCTTGAAATCAGGGAAAACAGAATGCTGGATGCAGAGAAAGGGATCAGCAGAAGGAGGAGGGGGGTAATTCTGTCCCTGTACAGAACCCTCATTTTACTTCACTTAGTGTACTGTGTGCAGTGTTGGAACCAACAGTTGAGGAAGGGCAGGGACAGGATTTTGGAAGTACAGAGGAGTGTAATCAAAATAATCCACAGACACAAGGGGAAGGCTACATGGAGAGGTTAGAAGACCACAGCATGCACACCCTGGTGGCAAGAAAGGAGAGAGGGCTGTAACAACTTGCCACATAATTTAGTACTGCAGTTTTTTTACATTTTTATTGATTTCCTTCTAGCTGAATTGATAAGTTCGAATGGATCTCTGAGGGAGAATTGAGATTAAGTTGCCAAAGGCATGCCAGATCACTTTGTCCTGTACTGCAGGACCCCATTGCCAGTTAATGAGAGAACCTGAGAGCCAAAACAGCCCTTTCATGCTTCAAAGTCAAAACAGCCCCTTCATGTTACTTGAAGAGCTCTGGCTAATAACAGTTCATGTTTTTGTGACTGAGTCCTTTGAGGTACACATAACTAGGTTAATTGAAAAAAAAAAAAACTAGTGGTCCATCTCTGAAGAGAAGGCTATGGTTACCATATTAAAAGCAAAATTATTCTAAGTTGTTCAGTAGGGATGGGTTGCTTGTCCATTTGGTAGAGTACCATGCTGTGTGAGCACTGCCTTTGGTGGGATTCAGACCTAGAAATACCGCAAGTGAGACTGCCACTGAGTGGTGGTGGTATACCAGACTCTTTCAAGCATCTGAAGAGTTGAGAAACCTAGTGACAGTATACAAGCTGAGTCCGGGAACTACCAGTCTTTAACTGGGATATAATAGAGACATACAAGTACCTACATGGAATAACGTAGGGATGTGTTCATGCTGAGTGGAAACACAGACACAAGAGAAAACTCACTGAATCTGATAGGCCACATATTCAGTAAGGGCACTGGGACTTTTTCACAGACAGACTGTTTGACAGTAGGAACAAGATGCCAAGGGAAGTTGTTCATAGTAAGTCAATAGATGGATTCAAACATGGGTGGAACAAATATATGGGAGTGGTGCAGAAGAGGGATGAAATAGTGAGAGACCGCTAGGACCATCACATCACATTCACCAGTAAGTAAGGCTGGGTAGATTGGATGGGCTGATAGTCCTTTTTCCATTATCAACATGTTCCTATTTTTCTAAGTACAAGTATATCTATTTTTGAAAGGAACTGCAAGCATTGCAATACTGAAAATGTTCTATCTGTGGTTCTGTTTCCTTTCTTTATGGGTATTTTTTGCCTCCCTGTTCTTTTAAACCTGTGCTGCTTGCATCCTACACTTTTGCAATATTATATGTACTGCAAGCAGTGACATCTCCAGGGCCAGGATTCACAAAGAAAGGCAAGTGCCATGCAAAAATTTGCATTGCACCCCATGGTTGACCTGGTTGGCAATGGGGCCATTCACAGTTGGATAGCGCAGTGCGCTATCCTACTGTGAATAAGGGCTGACGGGGCAGCACTAACCCAGGAAAACCACCAGAAACCCCAGTAGCGCTTCCCCCACAGCCAGCCAGGAGAATGGGCCACCAACAATAATGTACATGTGTTAAGACCCTATTCATGAGAGTGGCTATGGAAATGAGCCCCATTGGGCATGCAAGGAGCAATAGTCCATTAGCATGTCCATTATTGGCCCATTTGCACGGACCATGTCTGACCTAGTGTTCCACCCCGCCAGTCCATGCCCCCCCACCCTCCGATCACCATCCCCAATGTAAGTAATGTACCCCGGAATTCCAGGGTCCCTTCCCCCTTTCTGATTGCTGTCTCATATAAAAAATGAAATGTTTCCATTGTGTAGTGGTCCCTCCCTGGTCTCCAATTCTCTCCCCAAAGAAATAAATACATTTCCTGGTAGTCCAGGGTCCCTCCTCCCTCCCCGATCACTGTCCTCATAATAAAAAACCCTTTCTGTAGTGTAGCAGTCCCTCCCCCACCTCAATCGCTGAACTCATAATAAAAAAAAAACCTTTCTGTATTGTAAAGGTCTCTTCCCCCTCCCAGTTGCTGTCTTATATAAAAAAATAAATGTTTCCATAGTCTAGTGGTCCCTCCCTGGTTTCTGATCTCCTCCCCGAAGAAATAGATGCATTCCCTGATAGTCCAGGGTCCCTCCCCCTCACCGATTGCCAGCCTCATAATAAAACAGGCTCTGGCAGAGCCACTACGACTGTGAATGTATTAACTAGATAAGGGTGTTTCATGGGCTTAAACATAAACATTCATTTATTTATTTAAAAAAAATATCAGATTTACAAACCTTTGAGTCAGAGACTTATTTACAAAGGCACCTCGTCAAAACTAATGCAAAGACAGCACAGTTAACAAGTCCAAAAACAATGGCTCGGAGAGCAGACAGTTATAACAATTATTCACTGGACATACATGGGTAGCAGTAGATAAACATATTACTTAGTTTAGGCACACAGGCACCACATCAAGAAGACCAAAGCAGTTCAAACAATATATAATAGCTAGAGCAAATAGACATGAGGAGTCAAAGAGAAGCCCAGAGTGTTCACATGAAGGCTGTTGCACTAACTGAATCAAAGTATAGTACATTGAGAAAGGGCATATTTAAGCAATAAGGCATGACAGGGTGTGTGCTATCATGTAATAATGTCACTCCTGGGGTGGGTTGAAGCACGAGGCAAAGCCGAGTATTTATTTATTTACACATATTTATTTGATCCACTGGATCAGCAATATTTGCACAAGCTGCGCCCAGTGCAGATTTTACAGCACTGGTCCTGGTCTGGTGATCTGGGTTTTACTCATATCACACTGCATATGGCTTCGTGATGACAAGTTTCCTAAATACTGGTACCTTATCCAGCTGTGTTCTGCTTGGGGTGTGTGTGTGTGTGTGTGTGCGCGCGTGTGTTTAAACATGTAACTTTCTATAGTATATTGTATAGCACTGTGAATCCTGGATGCAGTGTTTTTATGTTTGCTTGTACGCATGTTTAAGAAACATAGTGCCATCATCCCTGTTTTCGGAGGTGTGGCAGCCCTCTTCCAATTCAGGCAGTGTATTTGCAGGCACAGCTGCAGTTCTCCAATGACTGCTCGACCTGTCTATGACCAGTCCAAAATGCAGTGGCGTACAGTTGAAAGGGGGAGCTACCTTCAGTGAGCAGCGATAAGATATTGCCTGCTCATGCGTGCTCCCCTTACACACACACACACACACACACACACACACACACGCACGCATACTGCGTGCTCACCCCCCCACACACACACTGTGTAGCCGATGGGGGGTGTCCAATCCGCCTTCAGCTGTGCTGCGCCCCTCCAAAAAACAGAGTTCTATATGCCACTCGGTGCCCACTCAGTGGCTACACATCAGTATAGCCGACGGGGTGCCCATCCTCGTCGGCTCCACTGTTCCCGCCCAGAGTACAGAAATGTCATGCTGGGAGCCCACCCCAGCATGGCAACACATGCTATCGCTGACGGGGTGCCTAATCCCATTGGCTCCATGCCCCCACCAGACATCCTTGTGCCACACTGAGAGCCCACCCAGCATGGCAAACGCCCCCTGGCCATCGCCATTTAAAAAAACACCTGAAATTCAAAATGGTCACCTGGTGTCTCTGTCCCCACCCACACCCACCCACTGTGCACCCTGCCTCCCACACCCCCCCTCACCCCATACTTACCTCCGGACTCCGGCGCGATGATCTTCGGTGGACCGGGAACACATCTGCACTCTTCAAAGCCGACAGTGAACTGAGGAAATGCCGGTAAGCTGTATAATGAGTTAGACAGGGGGTTTTCAACTTTGCTGCACATCTTTGGCATTTTTTGGAATTTTTGCACCAAATTTTCAACATGGGTTTTTTGGGATCCCTTCTCATGAATGATCTCATTGTCATGATGTTAATCGGCCCCTAAGGGTGATTTCACAGTCACTGCAAGAAATCACCTTTCAGGACAGAGTATCAAAACGACACTGCCACTGTTCATAAGGTGGGTTCTCAAAAAGCCTGTGTTGAAAATTTGGTGGGAAGATTCCTAAAAATGACTGTTTTACAAGCGTGCGTAGTGCAGTTCCTACGCACGCTCGTAAGTTTGCAAATTTTCAATATTTTCACTCCAGATTTTCAACATTGCCATTTTACCACACCTCTTTATGAGCAGTACAGCTGTCATTTTTCACATCTTGCCCAAAACGTGTTTCTGCCCATGTAGCGCACAATGTCGCAGTCTGTGTGTGAAATCAATGTATGGGACACATTAAGAAAATCACAGTGACACTGTTAATGAGCAAAGGTCTTAAAATGGCTATGTTGAAAATTTGGTGACAAAAGTCCATAAAATGACTGTGTTATGAGTGAGCATTGCACAGTTTCCACGCACCATCGTAAGTGCATGACTTTGCAATATTTTCAGTCCAGATTTTCACCAGTGGCATTTTCCCACACTTCCTTATGAACAGTACAGCTGTCATTTTGCACAACATGGCTGAAATGTGTTTTCACACTTTCAGCGCAGAGAAGCATGGTCGCTGTGGGAAATCATTGTTCGGGACAGATAAAGAAAATCACAGTGACACTGTTCATGATCGGAGGTCCCAAAATGCCTGTGTTGACAATCTGCTGTAAAAAATCCCCAAACTAATTACATTACGGGTGTACGTTGCACAGTTTCTATGCACACTTGTGACTTCACCAGTTTTTTTTCATATTTTTACTGCAGATTTGCAACATTACCATTTTTTACACCTCCCCATGAACAGTATTCCTGTCATTTTTCACATCCTGTTCGGAATTTGTTTTTACACCTGTGGTGCTAAATGCCGTAGTCACTGTGCATAAGCAGCTTTCGGCTAACAAACTGATATTGCCACTGTTCATGAGGTGGGGGTCACAATAAAACCATGTTCAAAATTTGGAGTGAAAATACCAACGAATGCCTGAGGTGTTAGGGTTTCCAACCCTAACACCCCACCCTGTAGAGAATGACAGGCATCGGGGTGTGACTTGGGATTCTTGCCTGTAATGCTCATACCATTCCACACCCTGCAGCCAGCGAGAGGCATCGAGATATGCCTTGGACTCTTCGGCCCCAAAGTTCACCCCATTCTCCTATACCGCACCCATCTCACTGTATTTCCTGATGGAATGGGGAGTGCATAAGGGCCAAAGACCCCAAGGCACACCGTGACACTTGTCAGTGTCTGCAGGGTAGGGTGTGGTGAAATGGCATGGCCGTTATGCCTGACAACCCAAAGGCACATCCCAATGCCTGTCGCTCACTGCAGGGTGGTGGTGCGGTTAGCTTAAGTTCAATACTTCACTGCCATTTCTGTTATGCAGCTCTGTAACTTCTACACTACCAATGCCAATGCCAGCAAGCAAACATTCGGCATTGACAAATGCTTGTTTTCTCTGCTGTGGCTAAGCAAGATACAGTAACAAGACACTGACCTGCTGTAGGGGCTATTAGATATCAAACCAAAGGGTATGCTGTGAAGACTAACTTAGAGAAGATGCAATAAAACAAACTTGAATGACAGCCCCCCAGACGTCATAAAACACCCAGGGAAAATTAGAAAAACTCCTCTAACAGCCTAGGCAGAAACAAAATACTGAATTGAGGTGAGAACTCAAAACTGGTAGTAATACATATATAAAGCTATCTAACTGGGGTTTCTGTAAGAAAACAGCTGTTAAATAGCTCCAATTCATTATTTGTGTTTTTGATGTTAAAACACTCCTGCTAGCTAGACCTGATGCACAGAGAAAACAAAAATAGAGAATTAGAGCTATTTAGTAGCTGTTGTCTTACAGAAACTCCAGTTAGCTTGCTCTCGGGTACCTGCTAAACTAACTGTTGACATTTGTGCTCCCTGGATATGAACAGTTACAAGGCTCTGCTGTTGCAAAACTAATTTTAAAGACATACACATGCTAAATCTAAGGGGATGGCTACATCACTGTCACATGAGACAGGGAGCATCGTAGGAGAAAGAAAGCCAATAAAACTATTTGTTATGGAGATCCCCAGGGGTCGTAAAACTACCATACAGCTAGCAAGCTAATTTAGGAAAAACTCCTAATAGCAGACAAAGGGAAGGACACACTAGGATTTAACATACATATCAAAACACTCTACATAACATATACTTATTGCACATTCTGGGTGGACTACTCCTTTAAAAAGAAAAATATACTTCATCACAAAATGTACCCTCACATGAACATGCATAATTTATGTGTAAAGGCAATTAAACAAATGTATTTCTAAATGCATCAGTAACAGCAATGCTTTAAAGATTTTGAAACTACTAAAAAGATGAACTATATATATAGAGATAGCTAGAATATGGTAAACACATACTGTTAATCCCAAAAGCTGAACTTTGTTTTTAGTATATAAATGTTTAAGAAATACCTGAAAGCTGTCTATTTTCCTTAGTTTTTAGACACTTCTTAGTCTTTCCTTTTGAGACACAGGTGACTCTGCTAATCATTTGCTCCAATGGTTTTTAAGTCAGTTTGAAGGCATTTTAAGTATCTTCTGTTCTAGTCCTTAACAAAATGCAGGGACTCCAGACTTGTTGTTCTGTTCCTTGGTCCACATCCCAAACATGTGAGTCTTCTTTCAGGATGATAGATCCACCTCATGCCCCTCCCACATGAATAAAAAAAGAAGTGGGATGGACCTTTTGGAGCTTCTTGGGTGGAAGTGGGGTGGGCCTTACTTCCCCCCAAAAACACAGTGCTGCCTCCCACTAATCAGGTTCCAGTTCTTGTACCACCCATTTAAGAAAGAAAATAGTACCCTGCAACCACTGACTAACATGAAAGCATATTTATTTGAGGGCAGAAAACATTTCTTGGAGGAGGGTAAGGCGGAGGAGACTATTTGCACCTTCAGTCAGTTCCACGGACAGAAAACATGACATCACTCCATTTGTATATGCAATACTCCTGTAGGCTCCACCCACAGTCATAAAAAAACTTTCTGTAGTGTAGCAGTCCTTCTCTCCTCTCCAATCATTGACCCATGACAAATATCCCCTTTCCGTAGAGTAGCAGTCCCTCCTCCTTCCCCGATCACCAACCCCATGACAAATATCACCTTTATACAGTGTAGCAGTCTATCCCCCCTTCCGGATTGCTGACCCCATGACAAATATCCTCTTTCCATAGTGTAGTGGTGCCTTCCCCCACCCTGATTGCTGACTCATCCCAGAACAGTGTCCATAGTGTAGTGGTCCCTCCCCACCCCCATGTCATGGATCACTGTGCCTGAACCTGAAAACCCCTATTCCCTTGTAGTCTAGGGTCCCTCCCTCCACCTTGTCCAGTGTGACCCACCATGCACTCCCCCCATCCCAATCCATGATTGGCAACCAGCACAGCCAATCTCTCACCACCATGGCTGGCCGCTGATTGAGCCATCATGGAGCACATACCGTCTACATTACAGTTCAGTGACTGATTGGACTACCAGTGAATAGGGGTTTTTGTGTTCATTTGTGGCAATTGGTGACAGAGGGGGGTGGGGAAGGAACAATACACTACAGACACTGTTCTGGGATGAGTCTGATCGGGGTGGGGGAGGGAACCACTACATTATGAAAATGTGTCCAACAAGGTCCGCGATTGGGGAAGGGGAGGAACCACTACACTATGGAAAGGGATATTTGTCATGGGGTCAGCAACTGGGGGAAACTGCTACACTATGGAAAGAGGATATTCATCATGGTGTTGGCAATCAGGGATGGGGAAGGGACCACTACACTACAGAAGGAGGATATTTGTCATGGGGTCAGCAATCAGAGAGGGGGGGGGGAAGAGCTCACTACACTACAGAAAGGTGTTTTTTTCATTATGATATCAATGATCAGGGAAGTGTGAGGGACTGCTACACTATGGAAAGGGTTTCTTTTATTATGAGGTCAGTGACCAGGGAGGGAGAGACCGTGGACTACCAGGGAATGCATTTACTTCTTCAAAGAGTGGATTGGAGACTGGGGAGGGACCACTACACTATGGAAACATTTATTTTTTATATGAGACAGAAACTGGGGAGGGGATAGGGACCCTGGACTACCAAGGAATGCATTTATTTCCTCGGTGGGGGGGTTGGTGACCGTGGAAGGTGGTTGGGGAGCACAGTACCTCTGCCAACCACCAGAGTTGCACGGATTACCACCAGTTTTTTTGTCGGCATCAATTTAGCTACACAAGGGCCTTTGCAAATAGCCCTTGCCTGGAGCACAAACTCTGTGGATTGTATTACGGGGATATGCATGTCCCCTCCTCTTCATTTGCATTGTGGCCTCCCTCACATCTTTGCCCGGGCACAAATATAGTTTGCATGGGCTGACTGGGCTTTGTGAATACCAACTCTGGGAAAAACCCAGTTTGCCATGGGCAAATTGGGTTTGCAGCCGAGCAGAGTTTTGTAAATCAGGCTACAGTTGTTGGCAGTGGTTCCTGATGCTGATACTGCTGCTTGCTTGGGCTGCTACATTGATGAAATAGAGCAACTCCTCACTGTTCTTATTTATTATTAAGTGACTGCAAAGGGAGACAAAAAAAGACATACAGAAAGAGAACAGAGGATAAGCAGATATGACTCTGGAACAGAAACATAAAAGCATAGAAAGTGAGGGATGAAAAAAGTTGAAGTACATCACGTCTGCCCTTAAATTGCTACCTGTAGCCCTGCTGACTTATGGAAATGCTGCAATGCCAACACTCCCCTTTTACTCAAGTACCATCGAAAACCAAAAATGTCATATCCTACCTCAGCTAAGAACTGGATGTCATAATCTCTTGTAAGTCTGGTAATTTGCCTGTGTGATAGCAGTCTTTTCTAATTCTAGGAAACATCTCTAGTTTGCTAAAATGGGCTCTAC
Organism: Neoceratodus forsteri; assembly: GCA_016271365.2. Taxonomy (NCBI): domain Eukaryota; kingdom Metazoa; phylum Chordata; order Ceratodontiformes; family Ceratodontidae; genus Neoceratodus; species Neoceratodus forsteri. The sequence continues at coordinate 1,377,724,366 of CM057456.1, read as the reverse complement.
TTTCACTACTGTATGTGATGGTTTCAAAGACAATGTTTTGGTCAAGGAAGTGAAATGGCAGAATGCATCTAAAAGTTGTTAAGTGTTTACATTTCCATGGTCTACTTACTCCTTGAACTTGGGAAGCATCTGTAGCAAGTCTGGTAGTCAAGACACCCACAGCATTTCGGTGATCATCAAACCAGCCCATCTCCTGTAAAGGAAAGGTTTATTCTTTAAAAGGCACTTAATAAACTCATCTGCTTAGTTCTTGAGGTTGATTATTATACTTTTTTTTTGTTAAAGGATGAAGAGTTCCTGGAAATTCAATTCCTCCTATTAGTAGAGGAGAAAAATAAACAAACTGCCAGGGAGGGGCTAGCTCATGCAACTGCCTAAGTCAAGAAATGGAAAAACAGGATGATCACTTACCATCAAATAAAATTCAACAATGCTGACTTAATAATCACAGTATGCTAAGGCCACATACTGTATTTTAGAACCCCATTGATGTGTGGAATATTGCTGTCAATTTCTTCAGGGGGTGGCGAAAATAACTGCAGTCCTTTTGCATTTCTATTTTTAAAGTGCTTTTTAGTAGTACCTCTCTATATTTGCTTGACCTTTGGTAAATCAACTTCCTCCAAAATGAAGTTCCAAACTGCTTTTAGGTAACAGCTCACTAGAGATGCAGCAAATTTAAATTTCACCGGTGAAGTGAACGCGATGGGCACTTCGCGTTGTCACTCTGCTTTGCAGAGTAGCCAGCATGAAATGCCCACTTCGCCTTGTTATTATTTCTTCACATTGTCATTCCACCTTAAGGTGAAGTAAAGCGGAGTGACAACAATATTGGCAGCCCCCCCACACATGCAGTCACTAGAATTAATGTGCATTCCAAAATGCTACTGTTGTCTTGTCTCCAGAAAATCCCCCAGTGCTGATGAAGTGAAATGAAAGAGTAACAATAAATGCAAAGTCTCCCAGAATTAATGGCACTCTCAATCATCAGGGCAGTTGACAAAGTCACCAGAATTAATAGTCATCCCCAAAATGCTACTGTCTTGTGTTCAGAAAATTCCCCACTGCTGACGAAGTGAAATGAGAGTGCAACAAGACATGCAAAGTCTCCCATCTTAGAGATGCAGTGAATTAAAATTCCACCGGTGAAGTGCCCGTGAAGTGGGCACTTTGCATTGTCACTCCACTACGCAGAGTGGCCAGCATGAAATGCCCACTTCGCCTTGTTATTGTGATTGTGACTTCTCGTTGTCAGTCCACCCTAACCTGAAGTAAGGAGGAGCGACAACAATATTGTCAGGCCCTGGGCCCCCACACATCACAGGGCTTACAGTACTGTAACTCACATGCTGTACAGGAATGAAAATGCCTACTGCTGTAGTTCCCCGATGACAATGACCTGTATCACAAAACTCCCCAATTTGAAAACTCATATCAATGAGTACAGTGGTGAAGTCTGGAGAGATACTACAAAACAGGCTTACATGATGCAAGTAACCAGTAAAAAAAATTTATTTTGTGATTCGTGATGTGATTGGGAATCATGACTGCATTCGTGACTGTGAAATATGAATTTATTTTTCTCGGACTTGGAGCTGACAAGTGTATTGGGAACACGAATGCCTATGGCTGCACTTCCCTGATGACCTGGCTGTTCACAAAACTCACCAGCTTGAAAACGCATATCAATGGGTACAGTGGTGAAGCCTGGAGAGATACTACAAAACATTAATTTTGTGATTCGTGACATGATTGTGAATTGTGTGCACCACACCAGTATTCTGAAGGGAAGCCAAAGAAACAACTGTGACTTAAGTAACAGATGGAGATTGGGCCCTAAAGAGATGCAAATGCACAGACAAATTAAGATTGCGCTTCGCACTAAAGAGATGCAGACACAAAGGCACAACACCACCTAACCAGTGCTCACCATCAGAAATCCAAATTTGGAAAAGAATACCTTTTGCCATTTGGGGGGGTAGTGCATGGCAGTAACAGTCCACTACTACCAGTAAAGATACCATAAGCAGTACAAAAAATTCATGCAGGTGCAGTGGATAGCAGGTTCACACTGCTGCAATTACTCTGTGGCACAATAAATGGTATCTGATTCAATAGCACACATGCATCGCACGCGCACACAAACACACACACACACACACACACACACACACACACACACACACACACACTACAACTAATGTGTAGCAAATTGAAAACCTTTAGTAATACAACCAAATGTTTTAAACAAACTAAAATTATACACTACTGCACCACAACAATCAGCAAGAAAAATGCCAACAATTACTGAAAATATTACTGTGTGTACATTAACACAGATATACAAGAAAAATATAACCAAAACAGAAAGACTGCCTTTTTCTCCAAGTTACTTTACCTACACCACAGATACACCCCACCAAAGCCCACTCCACAGTACACAGACTGACTGTTCTAAATTAACATTAAAAATCCACACACAAACAATAAACACTTGATATGATGAGCACAGGTGGGTTTCCTACAATCGATGTACTGAATTTTGAGCAAAAGAAAATGGCTCAAAAAGGCTTTTTTAACAGCTTTTAGAGGATCTGAATGGCAGAGCTCTGAGTGGAAACTGTCTCCATCTTCCACTACACACACACTACACAGAACTGAGGCTGTGCAGAACAATCTAGAGCCCATGTGACCTGCAATCCCATGAAGCACTGCAAATTTGCTTTGGAACTCAATAACAAGGCGACGTGATGCGAAGTACTTTGATTTTAGTGTTACTTCGCCTTAAAATTGATGGAGAAGTGGTTTGGGGAAGGCGGAGTAATGCAAAGTTATTGTTTTCAATGGACTTCACGTTCCCCATTATAACACAAAGTACTCCGCTTCATGTTGCAGAGCACTTCGCGGATTCCACGTTACTCCGCGTATCACTTCGCGGAGCGAATTTAGCCCACTTCGGCCACCACTACAGCTCACCAGGCTATGATAACTTGGAAGCAACATTCTTAAAAACTGCTTCCCCAGTCATTGCCTCTCCCCTTAAAAACATCCATAACAAATTCCTACTGCAGGAACTACCCCAGAAAGATGGAAAACTGCCCTGGTGCTTCCAATACATCAAGGGAACAACAGAAACTATGGAGAATTATCAGCCCATCTCTCTACTACGCTCCTTTGCTAAGATTCAGGAAAGGTTGGCATACAACCAGCTCCTGGACTATTTAGAATTCCACCACTCTCTGACAAAAGTCCAATATGGGTTTACAAAAAAATCATGGCACATACTTGCTGTTGTCTGACTGACCTCAGATATCCTAAATACAGTGAATGGAGGGAAGGCTACTGGTGCTATCTTCATAGACATTACCAAGGTGTTTGATCTGGTAAATCATGCCTCCTGTAGGAAAAGTTTAGGCTAATAGGTTTGGATGGCTTGCTTCCCTTTCAGCTGATTTAAGAATTATCTGTCCAACAGGAAACATGAAGTCAAGTAGCAAAGTAATTTATCTTAGCAAAGGGACAATACCTGTCCAACTGGAATCAATACGTCAAGTGGCTAGGCAGTTTTTCCTGGGCAAAAGGACAATACCTACCAAACAGGAAACAACAATTTAATTGGCAAGACTGTTTATCTGACAAAAGGGACAAAACTGTTAGTGTTTCCAAGGGCTCAGTACTGGGTCCCCTGCTTTTCTAATTTTTATTAAAAACATGCCTCGTAATGGGGGGGGGGGGGCTACACCACAATTGTGTTCTGATGATGCTGTCTTGTACAGATCCACAGCAGACATCAACTGGATTAACTTGAAATTGGAGAAAGATTTCAAACACCATGAAGCATGGCTTCAAAAAATCAAGCTTGTCCTTAACATCAAAAAAGATGAACGCTATGCTATTTGGCACCAGACTATGGGGCAAATAAAGGCAGCAGCTGCTTAAACCATCCATCCTCTGTGGATCACAACTGTAAGTGGTGGGATCAGTGAAATATCTTGGGGTGTTACTTAACCAAGATCTATCATTTAGTCCCCATGTTGATACTTTAATGAGGTTTCTACACCAGAAGCTTGGTCTTCTTCCCAGGCTTTGACCTTACAGTTCCAAGGAAGCACACCTAGCCATTGCTAACAGCACACTACTGTCTGTACTCCTATGTCAATCAATCAATCAATCAATCAATCAATCAATCAATCAGTCAATCACTTTATTTAACCAGGCGAAAACACCATTGAGCAAGCTCATTTTCAAAGTGGTCCTGGACACTTGTACAATCAAAAAGAAATAAGAATACAATACAATACAGTACATATTCACAGATAAGTTATACTCGACAACATGACATGGAGACTTTTAACAAGTAGGATCATAAGGCTCCTAACACTGGCCTGTCAAGATATGGCGATGTGTGATACAAATTATGTTTTACAGAAAAAAGAGAGAAGCCAGTCATCCTGATATCTCTGCAATGTGATGTTAGCAGACTGGGAAAGGGAAAAGCGAAGTACAGGAAAGAGATGAAATTAGGGTCAGGGTAAAGAGTATGATAGGAGAGCTGAAGGTCCCCAATAACAGTGGACCTATGGTAAATTTAGTTGTAGCAATTGATAATAAGGCTAGGTGCTAAAGGCTTAGTGTTGTCTAAAACAGTTGCACGTTTCCTTCAAAAAGATGGCCAGCAAGTTTTTGAATGTGAAAAGGCCTGGCAGTGAAGATAGTTTTAGGGAGCTTTGCATAGTATTCCAAAGTGATGGGAGTGAAAAACTGATTGCAGTTGAACCATATGATGCTTTTTCTCTAGGAATCTTAAACAGATTAAGGAGAAACGTCTCAGACCACAGGAGCCCTTGGCTCATTGGAATAGATTCAAAATGAATGTAGGAAGATTATTGGAAAGCGCTCTATAGAGCCAGAGTAAGGCATTTCTTTTCCTCCTGGTTGAGAGTGATGGCCACCCCGATTCCAGGTATAGTAGGCAATGGTGAGTACGCTGGGGTAGATCAAGGATAAACCTTAGTGCTCTGTGGTATAGAGTGTCTTGTTTGTTAAGCACCGTTAAGGGACAATGGGTGTAAAGAAAGTCAGCATAGTCCAGTATGGGTAGGAATGTAGACTGTACTAGTCTTTTTCTAGCTTCTATGGTAAGCAGATGTTTAATCCAATAAAATAGGCCTAACCTCTGTCTTAATTTCTTCGAAATTTCATTCAGGTAGCACAGGAAGTTGAGCTTATTATCCAGCCAGAATCCTAGGTATTTAAAGGTTTCAACTGTTTCAAGGGGTTCATCAAGGAGCATTAGAATCTAAGGACTATATGTTGGACCGTCGTCAGTTTTTAGTGACAGGATCATGGGTTTTGTCTTTTTGGCATTTAGGAGGAGCTTGTGTTTGATGAGATTGTGCTGGAGGGTAATGACGTCTTGCTGTAGGTTTTCATGTGCCAAGTCCAAGGAGGAATTTGTGGTATATAGTACAGTGTCATCTGCAAATAAATGAATATTGGCTGAGCGCAAATGAGTGTCCAGATTATTGATGTAGATTGCAAATAGGATTGGGCCTAGTATGGATCTTTGAGGGATGCCTCTTAGGAGGGTTTTTTGTGGGGACAGGTCACCTGCAGCTTTAACTTGTAGTCTGTTGGTGAGGTAATTTGCAAACCATTTGATTGCCTGATTATCAAGTCTAATACTGGTTAGTGCTGGAAGCAAGATGTTGTGGTCCACAGCATCAAAGGCTTTACTAAGGTTGAGAAAAAAGGGCAAACACATGTTTTTTAGAATCCAGGGCAATTTACCAGTCTGTGGGAACCTTTGCAAGGGCAGATACAGTGCTATGCTTTACTCTAAAGCCAGATCGTGCAGGGTTTTGTAAATCACGTGAATCCAGGTAATCTCTAATTTGAGCATTAACAATTTTTTGAAGTAATTTTGACAGCACAGGAAGACTAGATATGGGGCGGTAATTATTTAGATCGCTTGGATCCCCTGACTTGAATAGTGGTAAAATGTGGGCAGTTTTCCATGTCGATGGAAGTTCTCCAAGTTTCAGCGAGGTGTTGAATAAGTGGGTAATAGGGGCAGTCAAGTAGGAATGGCCAAGCTTTAGGAAATACAGATCAATATTGTCTGTACCTGCACTCTTTTTGGTGTCCAGGGATAGTAAAAAGTCCTCAACTTGTTTGAATGTAACTGTATGGAAGCTAAAAGTGGTCGAGTTGGGTAGTCTAGTGTTAGAACGAACATTAGGGTCAGCAGCAAGGTCACCTGGGGGGATGAGTTTGTTGATAGGTGAGGAATCAAACGCGAGCCCTGCTGTGACAAAGTGTTCATTAAATTGCTCAAGAACATTGACTCTGGTTGTGTAGGTGTAACCAGCGGATATCATTTTGGGTGGAAGGGACGTGTTAGCTTGGTAACCTTTGACCTCTCTGAGAATATTCCAGAATTTGGCTGAGTTGTTTCTGTTGGCTTCTAGTTCTGTTTGGAAATATCTGGCTTTTTCAATTCTAATTAGTTTGGTGCAGGCATTTCTAGAGGTGCGGAATGCTAGCCAATCTGCCTCCAGCTGAGTTTTCCTGGCTCTTTTCCACCAGTAGTCCCTGTCCTTGAGCGCTTTTTTCATGATGGGAGAGAACCAACCAGGGGAACTTTTTTTTGCTCTAATCAGTTTTAGCAGGTCATGTTTGTCGATTATTCCCAATAAAAGGCTATGAAAAATATTAAATGCATTACTAAGGGAAGTGGCAAGGTAGAAGTTCTACCATCTAATGTTACTTAGGTCTTTCAGGAATTCCTCCTGAGAAAATCTTTTCATGCTTCTTTTCAACTTGGATAAGGCAGCCAAATTTAATTGCAAGGAATGTCTAATACAGGCTGTGGCACAATGGTCACTTGTGTCATTGAAGAACACTCCGGCATGAGAGATGTTGTGTGGCTTATTTACTAACATGAGGTCCAAAAGGGAGCTGGGCTCAGGATATTGTTTATTCGGCCTGGTGTTTGCAGGTGTTATTTGTACCAGTCCCACTGCATCGCAAAGATCTTTAAGTTTCCTGGAACTGTCATCATTCCAGTTCAAACTGAGATCTCCCAGGAGGATGCAATCCGTGTTAGCTGAAACAGCTAGGTTTTGGATATGTGGTAGTAGAGCTACACCCCCAGTCGGGGGTTGGTAACAGGCTGCAATAAGGAGTGACTTTGCATTGGTAAGGGATAATTTTAGTGCCAAACATTCAAACTTTTTAGTTTTCGAAGCGCAGTCAATGACTGTGACTACAAATTTGCTCTTAGCATATATTATGACCCCATCTCCTCTAGTTGGCCTATCACAGCTGTAGATATTGTATCCTGGAATGTTGATAGATTTGTCTGGAGTCGGGGGCATAAGCCAGGATTCAGTTATCATGAAGAAATCAGGAGTTGCATGTACAGCCTAGGTTTGTATTTGGTCCAGTTTCTTGAGTAAACTGCAAGCACTGACATGGAGAAAGCTGAGACCTTTGTGCTGAGAAAGGACCGTGGGGGTGTCCAGGAGGACGGGTGGACCTGGGTTTAGTTCTACGTTTCCTGAGCAGAGTAGGAGATGTATCAGTAATTTTTTAAGGTACTGTCTTAGTCTACTAAGCAGTTTTTTGTTGCTTCGTCTTGTATAGGTTGTTTTAGTAGTGGATAGTATTTGGGCATTGCCATTAATTGATACAGATAGTGCATAGATAAATACTAAAGCCGACGCCATTGGGGGCACACGTGTAAAGTCTCTTTGTCATAGTCTGTTGTGAGTAAGGGTATAACCATGTGGAAGACGTCCCTGTTCTGGGTTGCCATAAATTATTAGTAGAGGGAAAATCTAGGTATACGACACAGGTAGTTTTTTGGCTTTGGTGTAAAGCAAAGCTTAGTAGTGTAAGGTAGCAGCGCAGAAGAACATCTAATGGAGGCATTTTTGTACTAAGATGGTCTCCCAATACTGAGATGGTGCACCAAGTTGATAAGTCTCTGCTAAGCCACTTCTTTAAGAAGGCAGAGCTATCTAAGGATTACAAACAGGACGGCAGGCGAGGTAAAATCTGGGATGTCCAATTAGCTAATAGGGGGCTGGTCTAGCTCTTATGAGAAGAGCATTTAATAGAGGCCGGGGTCAGGGCGGGTGGTGTGGGAAGAAAATATACACCGCTCTTCAAGAGAGTGAGTGGTGGGCTCAGGGCAAAGTAGCAAGTGTCAAAAAAAGCCGCTGAAAGCAGTCTCAAAATTAACCAACAGCAGGCAGGGCCGTAGGGGCATCAGCCAATCAGTGGCAGTCCCATAGGGTCTGGGTCCAATCAATGCTCCCAAATGTTCCCGAGGATAGGAATTAGCTTACCCAGGCTGCAGGGCTCCTCAGCGGTCAGCTGGAATGCACGTGGCTGGCTGGCTTCTCCAGCCACAGCCACAGGGCGAAAGTCGGCAGCCCGATCAGTGGCTCACAAGCTAAAGAAATGAGAGAGGTTAGAGGGATTAGATATAAGCAGGAGGGACAAAGAGCATTGAAATTAAAATAGTTAAATTGGGGGGGCGGGGGTGCAAGCTAACAGATGAGTAGCTAAAACAAAGGCCAGGAAGGAGAGGGAGGGGGATAGCCAGGGCAGACGGCACTGTAATTTAGACCGGTGCTGTTGCCTGCTCCTGTGTGCTAATTAATTTAGAGAGATAGAGAGAGAGAGGAAGGGAGGGGACAAGTTGTCTAGCTGGGGTTTCTTTTTGGGTGAAGTATAGCACAAATACAAAATCTCACATAAAGCTTTCATATCGCAGTAAGCTCAACTAATAAAACTGTTGCATTACAAGAAAAACATCACATTTTACTCTTTCAAGAGTGCATTACATTTGAAAAAATACACACCGCTCTTCAAGAGAGCGAGCGGCGGGCTCAAAGCAAAGTAGCAAGTGCCAAAAAAAGCCGCCAAAAGCAGAGTCTCAAAATTAACCAATAGCAGGCAGGGACATAGGGGCATTAGCCAATCAGTGGTAGTCCCGTAGGGTCTGGGTCCAATCAATGCTCCCAAATGTTCCTGAGGATAGGAATCAGCTTACCCAGGCTGCAGGGCTCCTCAACAGTCAGCTGGAATGCACGCGGCCAGCTGGCTTCTCCAGCCTCGGCTGCAGGGTGAAAGTTGGCAGCCCTATCAGGGGCTCACAAGCTAGAGGTTATATGTTGCCCTGATTCTTCAGTTCCTCCATGACTCAGAACAAAGTAGACTGAAACTACAGTATTGTGCAATAATGTTGGGTGACTTACAGCAGGTAATCATTGCGATGTGGTCACTGCACTGAGTTGACCCTCACTTGAAGTAAGATTAGTCTATCCACTGCTCTGCCTCACCTTCAAAATGACAAAGATCTCTAACACCCCCAAACTCAGGGAAATTCTCAAGGCCATACACCAGATGAGGTTCATGTACTTGTTCAGTTCATTACTAAAAATGCCATGGGTGAGAACAGGCTCAGCCAATTTGTTCTACCCCATCCTTTTCCTCATGCCATTTTCCTGTCCCCATGTGGGGTTCTCAGCATCCTGAAGGGGAGAAGACCTTAATCTCTCTACTCACCCTGTACCCTTGTGACTATACAATCACAATTAAATTGGTAGGCTTTAGCACTTTAGCACTTTACAGTCTAAGCTGATGGCAACGTATAATCTAACACTTTACTTGTAGTATTCCAGTTGGTCTCTCTGAAATCAATTGTACATAGTAAAGCCCAAGCCTATTTGCACACTGCTTATCTGATTATGTATAGCCTACTCTGAGAGTGAGCATATGATTGTCTCTTTGTTACATTGCTGTATATGTTCTAATTTCAAGTTGTATACTACTGTATTATTATTTCCTCTCTCCATTCTGATGGAGTACACTTTATGTTGAAGGTTGAAGGTGCACTTTATTGTCAGTGTCAGTGGCTCAGTAGGTAGCACTCTCGCCTCTGAGGCCGGGAGATCAGAGGGGTGTGGGTTCAGTTCCCACATCTAGCACTTGGGTTAATACCCCAGTACTGACACTGTAGTGCAGCATGAGAGGGGTGCTGCACTTCTGAGGTGCCGTCTTTCAGATGAGACATTAAACTGAGGTCACATCTGCCTGGATTGGTGGTAGTTCAGGTGGATGTTAAAGATCCCATGGCGCTTATCGAAAAGAGTAGGGGTGTTTCCCCGGTGTCCTGGCCAAATTTCCCTCATTCACTAAAAATACCACCAACAGCTTAATCTGATTCAAGGTCAGTTGGCATTCATCTGTATCTCCCTTCCCTGGGTGGTGCCTGAAAATAGGCATGATTTGTCTAGTGCACTTACCCGGTCAACAAAAACTAAATAAATGTTTATTTATAATTTTCAGCCAATATTTTAGCAAGTGTAGTTTTATTAAAGTGTATATAGCAATTCTTCCCATTTTGGCTCTAACCATGACATTAGATGTTGAGTTTGGTACCCCAAGTAATGCTTTATAGTAAAAGGACAGAGCTTTTTCAGTTTCTTTTGAGATTTGATGTCCCTAAACTTCAGCCCCATGTTAAAATAGGGTTTATTTTTACTTCTCCAGCTTTCAGTGCTGGGATAACGGTGTTACCTCCATATGTAAAATTAAATTTCAATAGTGCCTTAGCTATAGTTTCCACTTTTAGGCAGAGGTCATTTTGATGAGGGGCCCAATTAAATGAAGTTACCAATTTTATGTCTAAATATTGATATTCATTGACTACCTCTATGGGACTGTTTTCCCAGAAAAAAAATTGGATTGTGAGAGGCGTTGTCCTTTTTCTTTGAATATCATAATATTTGTTTTTTTTAGGTTGATCTTTAGTTCCAGACATTCCCACTTTTGTTGAAAAGTATAAATTTTTTGTTGCAAACCATTTTTTGATAGGGAGAATAAAACTAAATCATCAGCATTCGTTTTACATTGCAAATGGTATTATAATTATTTTATATTGTTTATACCTGCATATTGCAAGTTAAATTTTATACTGTTTTATTTTACTACGTTAGTCATCTCTTAGCTGCTTTTATCAGCCCTGGGCCACACCTGAAAAAGGGACCCTGGCTCTGTGTTCTATCACTGCTAACAAATAAATAAATAGAGATGAGAAAGGGGGGAAAGCAAATATCCTTCTCAGAGACAGCAGCAGCTATGAGAGAAATTCAGGCAGACGCTGGAGAAAAAGCTGGACAGAGAAATTCCGTCCAGCACTGCTAGTCATTGAGTCACTGTGAAGCACCAAGATAGCATCTTAACTTAGAAACATAGAACCATAGACAATGACAGCAGAAAAAGATCAAAGGTTCATCTAGTCTGTCTATAGTTCTCCATCTGCCCCAGGACCTACTGTCCATATGGGGTTTTATCCCTCCCGGTCCACTCCCCTGCTCCCCTCCCTACTGCTACCTACCTGAACAGCTACTAATCTCTTCACACTGTCCCAGGCATGCTTGAAACTGATTATGGCCTTGGGCCCACCACCTCCACTGGCAGACTGATTCACAGCTCCACCACTCTTTCTATAAAACAGAACTTCCTCACATTTCTCTTAAACCTTCTCCCCTGCAGTTTCCACTTGTGACCTCAGGTTCTTGACTCTTCACTCCTACTAAATAGTTCTCCACAATTCACCTTGTTTATTCCCTTCAGGAACTTGAAGGTCTCTATCATATCCCCTGCCCATTTTGCCTGGTCTTCAGAGACTACATGTTCAGTACATTCAGATGATCATCATAAGATCTGCCCTGTTGGCCCTGAATCTGCATTGCACTGTCTCCAGCATGTCTCTACCTTTCCTTAGGCGAGGACTCTAGAATTGATCACAGTATTCCAGATGTTGCCTTACCAGTTGCCTACTATATATATATATATATATATATAGTACTCCAGCCTGCACCCCCTATGGGAGAAGCTATAGATCGGCATCTGGCTGCAGTCTCTAGTCTCTCCTGGAGTTCCTTTGACCAGATGGAGTTCATTGAAGTCATGAGGATTGTCCAGAGTATGCACTCTACATGCTGTAGTTTGGACTCAGGCCAGACTACCCTGATAAAGGGTTGTCATGATATTATCGGTCCAGTCCTAGCACGGATAGTCTGGTGCTCCCTGGATATGGGTGAGTTTCCTAGCTCCCTGAAGGAGGCAGTGGTGATGCCCCTCCTGAAGAAAGCTTCCTTGGACCCAGACTTCCATGCTAACTACAGACCGATCTCTAACCTTCCCTTTATAGGGAAGGTTATTGAGAAAGTAGTGGCCGTATAGTTGGAGAACCATTTAACCATCCATGATATCTAAGAAGCATTCTAGTCTGGTTTTGGAAAAAGGCATAGTACTGAGACAGCGCTGGTTCAGGTGCTCAATGATCTCCTGATGGCAAGAGATCAGAAGAGCTGATCCATCTTGGTTCTTCTTGATCTCACTTCAGCTTTTGACACTGTGGACCATGGGGTACTTCGAGTGTCTGGAGTTCATCTGTGGCCTGTCAGGTACAGTCCTCAGTTGGTTTAGATCTTTTCTCACAAACAGAACTCAGAGGGTGGTGTCGGGGATTAATTCTTCCCACCCAGTTTCTCTGTCATGTGGGGTTCCGCAGGGCTCGGTGTTGTCTCCCATGTTGTTCGCAGTGTACGTGCTGCCCCTCGGAGACATTGTAAGAAGGTATGGGCTATGGTTTCATTGCTATGCAGATGATACCCACCTCTACCTATTTTTTGCACCTGACCAGGATAGAGCTCTATCGGTATTTAATAGCTGCCTCATTGAAATCCAGTGCTGGATAAATTCAAGCAGGCTGAAGTTGAACTCGGAAAAGACTGAGGTAATGGTTGTGGATCCAGGTCACAGGGTAGAGGGGACAGGAGCTGGTTTACCCTCGGGTGTATTTCTGGGGGGGTGTCCAGCTCCCTACCTCTGAACAGGTGCAGAACCTGGGGGTGGTCTTTGACAATGAGCTGGCGCTGTGTTTGCAAGTGTCGGCAGTTGTCAAACTATCCTTTTACCATCTTAGGAACATCACCAGGATTAAGCACCTTGTTCCGCCCAGCAATCTGCCTACATTGGTCCACGCTTTTGTGACCTCACATCTTGATTATTGCAACCCCCTTTATCTAGGGCTTCCTGGGGTTGATATCTGCCGCTTGCAGCTAGTGCAGAATGCTGCAGCCTGGTTATTGACGGGTACATCTCATGCCTGTCACATTTCTCCAGTTCTGCGCGATCTGCACTGGCTGCCAATACAGTGGCGGATCACCTTTAAAGTTGGTCTTTTGACTTATAAAGCCCTACATGGACAGGGCCCAGACTTCTTGAAAGAGCTTCTGGTGCCTTACTGCCCTAAGTGATCTTTTTGCTTGGTGGATGAGGGGTTGCTAGAGATTCCAAGCGTTTCTTTAAAATCTTCAGGGGCTCGTTCTTTTATGTATGCTGCCCCTACCCTCTGGAATTCTTTACCCCATCTGCTTCATCAGTGTGTGTCTGTGGAGGAATTTAAAAAGGCCTTAAAGACTTATTTATGGTCTAAGCTCTATCCTGATTAATTATTGGAATTTGATGAGGTCAGATTGGGAGGCAGTATAGTGCAGTAGTTTAAGGCTCTGAGCTGCAAATCTGGTGACATCCAGCAGACCAGACCTGGGTTTGAATCCCACAGCTTCCAGTTACATACTGTGTGAACCTGAGCAAGTCACTTAACTTCCCTGTGCTCACAGGTCGCTCCTGTAAAAAAAGCTTTCAGCTTAGTGTGCTACTCCTGGTTAAACAACTTAAAAAAAAAAATTGATGTTTTATCTGTTTTATTTGTAATTATTGTAAGGTGCCTTGGTTTTGAGAAAGGCACAATATAAAGTTTTATTATTATTTATTATTATACATAGTGGTATAGTAGTAGTGCCTCCTTTCTCTGGCTTCATTTCCCCTGCTCATACATTCCAGCATCATAGTATCTTTACTATAGGCCTTGTTACACTGGCTTGATTGATTGATGTCACAGCTTGCCCCAGATGCCTTCTCCAATATCACTGATGAACATATTAATGAGGAAAAGGACCTGAGACTGATCTCTGTGGCATCCCACTCATGACCACCTTCTCTTCCAGTTTAACCCCACTTACCACCACCCTCTGCTGTCTCTCCTTCAGTTTCCTACTCATCTAATTATGTCCCTAACCATACCCAGGTTCTTCATCTTCTTTAGCAATCCTCTGTGTGGCACTGAGTGGAAAGCCTTGCTGAAATCAAAGAAGAGTAAATCCATAGCATGGCCCTTATCTACTACCTTTGTTACCCAGTCAAAGAAAACTATCAGGTTGTTCTGCCAAGACCTTCCTGCCACAGACTCATGCTGTTTACTACCGTGTAAACCCTTGCTCTCTAAGTAGTCCACAAGGTCCTCTTTGATCATTGACTCCATCACTTTACCCATTACAAAGGTAAGGCTGACAGGTCTGTAATTCCCTAATCGTTCCTTGTCCCCCTCCTTGACTCTGAGTATACACATTAGAGTTGACACCAATGCACATGCCTGGAGTCATGGTTTCAGTTTTTATATACAAAATTAAATAGGTTACAGCTCTTGGTTCTGAATGGCAATCTCTTTCTACAAATCTGTGCCACCAACAGTAAGAGATATACCTTTTTCTTATATGGGATCAAACTATATAACTCATTCATGAATGAGTTTCCCCTCAGCTTCACGCCTTTCTAGATCATGGACATGCACCACCATTTCGGTTGGGACGGCTGAAATACAATTTTTTTAAATAATAAATAGTTTGCACTACTGTGCAAACCTCTTGCCAGGTATGCCATTTACATGATCAAAGCTTGCTCTAGATACATTCATTCAAGGCACCTTAAAATTGGCACAAAAGGCTGACAGTGTCCCTTTAAATACAAAGTAGATAATACAAGTCAAAGAATAAGAAATATCCCCACAAATAATCATAAAAAATAAAATTGACAGTTCCTAAATCTGTCTGGTACTAACGGTCAAGTCCTATTTTCCTTTAAAAATATTTATAAGTTAGATATTTCTACTCACCTGTCGCAGCAAAGCCTTAAATGACTGAGCCCGGATCCTCATAGTAAGAGTTTCCCCTGACCTGCCAAACATGAATCCCTGAAAATTGAAACACAGTAACTACATGAAGTAACAGACTGTAAACCCTACAACTGCTTTCATTTCACAAGTATCAGCTGCCTGCACGGAATTAATCAATCAGCTTTGAGGATATACCATTGCATGGTGACATAGTAATAATAAGCAGGACTCACATTTATTTATTTTAAATTTCTCCAACAGGTATAACCCCATGAGATCCAACATCTCTTTCATGGGGGTCCCAGGGAGATAGTAGCAGTCAACAAGTTACATAGTCCATCAGGAATAGTTATATAGGCTAAAACATACACATGAAAGAGACACTGTAAAAGAAACACGTGCTGTGTTAAAAAAAATGCTATGCTTGGAAAAAAACATAATTTGTTCTATTTTTGAAATGGGGAGTCCTTTTATTTTACATTCTTTTGTCAAATGTTTTTTCTAGTTTGACA
This sequence comes from Neoceratodus forsteri, assembly GCA_016271365.2. Classification (NCBI taxonomy): domain Eukaryota; kingdom Metazoa; phylum Chordata; order Ceratodontiformes; family Ceratodontidae; genus Neoceratodus; species Neoceratodus forsteri. The sequence continues at coordinate 1,377,708,814 of CM057456.1, read as the reverse complement.
ATCTGTATGTTTATAAAGTGAATAAGCAGTCTCTTATGACCGTAATGGTGTTGTCTCTCTTATCACAAGAGTGCCAGATCTAAAGTTCATACTAAAGTTATGTAAGACAGTCAAGAAGGCTGATAGCCCATGGAGGCTGTCCCCACAATTCAGGGGAGGTAACAATCACCAACTGTCAAATATTTATCCAACCTAATCTTAAAAGTGGAAAAGGAACCTGCCTGTACAACATATGTTAGCAACTTGTTTCAGTATTCAATTGCCCTTCATACAAAACCATATTTTCTTATATTGGTTTTACACCTTCCCCCACTAACTGTTGCTCGTTTTTTCTCCAGTTATAAATCTTTTCCCTAATTTTCAGTCCCAGTTCATTTCTTAATTTATCTTGATGTAAAACTTTAAAAAAAGCAACAGATCACCCCTCTTTCTTCCATTTGTTAAAGACCACAGTCCCATTGACTTTAGTCTGGCTTCATATGGTTGTTTTCCGTAACCTGATACCATTTTAGTTAAAATTCTTTGCAGGTGTTCCAACAGAACTTTATCCTTTTTTAAATAAGGACCCCAAACTATAGAACAATAGTCTAAAGTTGGCCTCACGTAAGATTTAAACAACAGAATATGCACTCCTGCATTCCTGGTATGAAAAGCTTCTTCTAATGCAATTCACCAAATGCATAGCTCTATTAGCTGTTACTCTACAATGTGTTCCACTTTTCATATCCTGTTGTATATACATATGCCTAGATCTTTCTCACAACTTGAATTCCTTATTTTAATACCCTGAATATAGTAATCTTGTTTTATGTTACCTTTCCCCATGTTCAACATTACACTTTTATTAGTATTAAAACTCACGTTGTTCTTATGTGCCCACTCCTCAATGTCTAATAAATCCTGTCCAAACTTCAGTCTTTCTTCGACATTATCAACCACCCCTCCCACTTTAACATTGTCCACAAACCTAATCAACTTATTTTAACTATTTAACTTCAAGTCACTCATGAAAATACCAAACAATGGTCCCAACACTGATCCCTGTGGCACCACACTCTCAACCCTCAATGTACTTGACAAGTGACCCTGAATCCTCACTCTCTGCATCCTCTCCATCAACCAATGCCTGATCCACCTTACCAACTCTGCATCTATTCCCATATCTAATAACTCTGATAACAATAATCCATGAGGGACCTTATCAAAGGCCCCATTAAAGTCCAGCATTACCTCATCAGTTTTCCTGCCCTGATCCAACTTCCTAGTCACCCAATCATAAAAACAGATCATATTAGTTTCACATGACCTATTCTTAACAAAACCATGCTGACTCATCCAATAAACCTTTCTGTTCCAGATAATATTTCATCTCATCACTCAAGATCCCCTCGATTAGTTTACTAACCACCAAGGTTAGGCTCACTGGTTGATAATTTGATAATACACTCCTATCCCCTTTCTTAAAAATTGGCACCACATGAGCTGATCTCCAGTCAACTGATACATAACCCTCAGCTAAAGAGTTTTGACCAATCAGGGCAATAACTAGTGCCAACTCTTGTTCTAGTTCCTTAATAAGCCTGAGATGAATTCCCTCTGGTCTTGCTGCCTTATCCACCTTCAAGGATCATAATTTCCTAATCACTTTATCCACAGTTATTTTTCCCTCAGCATGAAAGCCATTCTCCACATAATTAGTCCCACACATATTTTGATTACCCTTGGTGAAAGCATTATTAAAGCAATTACTAAATTCTTCAGATAATATTATTGAATCACAACATAACTCTCCCTTAATACCTAAGGGTCTCACATATCTGTTCTATCTCTTTTGTTATTCACATAGGCAAAAAAAAACTTTTTACATCATTCTTAGTCGTGGCCAGTCTAAATTCAGCCTGTTTTTAGCTTTATGTATGTCCCTTTTCATTTGTCTCAAAGTTTGTTTATACTTATTTATACTAATCACTATACCAGTTTGTTTCATTTTTTAAAATAATGCCTTCTTTTTTTTTACCTATCCTTATGATGTTATTATTCATCCAGAGTGTCTTTTTTCCTCTATAATTATATACTTTTTTCTTTGGGATAAAGCTATCAATCAAATTATTCAAGGTACTAAAACAGTTCCCGGGCTTCTTGGGTAGTTAGATTTTTCATTATATTAACCCAATCATGTTGTTCTAATTTCTCTTTTATAGCCCCATAATCCCCTCTACTATAAAGAACGTGGGTTGTAATATCCTTGATTACCTTTTTAGTTGTATTAATATGAAAGGTAATAGAGTCATGATCACTTGTACCTATAGGCGGTACATTTATTACATGTTTTATTTCATCTGGAATATTTGACATTACCACATCCAATATATTTTTACCCCTTGTTGCTTCATGGACATGCTGAACAATACCAGCTGATGTCAGTTCTCCTAAAAACCTTGCTGCCATTGTATTGTTTATACATCTACTATTCCAATCTAACTGTGGCATATTAAGATCTCCCATTAACACTATATCACATTCTTCAGATAGACTCACCACCTTATCCATCAAACATTATGTTTCCTCCATATTTGTATCAGGTGGTCTATAAAAGGTTAACATCTTAAATTTCCTTCCTTTGAAACCTAACAAGTCTATACTGATAAATTCTATACTACCATAATTATCCACATCATTATTCAGTTTATATTCTAACCCTTCCTTAATAAAAAGAGCTACCCCTCCTCCCTTTTTTATTCACTCTGTTTTTGTTTATAAGACTAAAACCAGGGATGTGCTGATTCCATTCATCATTTGAATTCCACCACGTTTCAAGTACCCCAATAATTCCTATATTTTCTCTTATAATTAGTTCTTCTAATTCAGCCATCTTTTGTTAAACTTCATGCATTAAAAAACAAAACCTTAATTGCCTCTATTTCCTTGTTACCTTTATTTCTAATATATGAATTCTTCTTTTTTCCCTTGCTGACTTCGTCCTCTGCTTAATTAGTTTAAACATTTATCAATTTCCTGTCGCAGCCTTGTTCCCAATACTCTGCTACCCCTATAATTTAAATGGAACCCATTTCTACTATACAGGTCTCCTCTATTATGAAAGGTCCCCCGATGTTGAACAAGCAAGATATTATTGTCTTTTGTCCATTTGTTTAGCCTTACATTTGCTAATGCTATCCTTTTCATGTTATATGCCGTTGCCCTGGGCTCAGGTAAGATTTCCGATATCATAATCTCACAACCCTTATTCTTCAGTTTCCCAGTTAATTTAATAAAATCCTTTTGGATTTCTGGTAATGTTTTCCTTGTTAAATCATTTATACCCACATGCAGCACTGCTAATGGGTTTACACCTGCTCCTGCAAATAAATTGTCCACCATATCATATAAATCTGACACATCTGCCCCAGGAAAACTACTAACCATACTGTTTACTTTATCTTTCCTACATATGTATTGGTCTGTGTATTAGATAATGGAGTCTCCAATTACCACTACCTGTCTAGGGTTCTTAATTGTATCATCCCTCTTAAGAACCATATCCTCACCCTTTCTAAGTCCTTGCCCTGCTCATGCTGTAGATCTTGTAGTACACTAAAACTATTTGTTGTTGGGAAACCATAGCAATCAGCTCCTCTGTCCTGCACTATGTCATTGGATCCAGTTTCTTTATGGTGTTTACTAATTATATCATTAGCAGATCTTATAATGTCTTCAGGTACTGATTTTAAAGGACTTCTCCCTCGATGTTTCTTTTTTACATAGGAAACATCACTCCATTCTTCATTCCCTATTTCATCAACATCATTTCTATTGTCTTTTTTCTTACTTTCACCTATAACCAAGGCCCCTGGTGCTCTGCGACAGCATTTTCTGATTTCTGTGGCATGATTTATTCATTTCTGAGGCAGAATGCAGTCCTGCTATTGGCTAAAATATGATGTGATGTCATTGATGACATCACATGCCAAGCATAGTTGAGGGGCTTCATGATAAACAAGATGGAGCCTGGCACTATGGAAAAACTGCATATTTGAATGAAAATTCACCAAATACAATGACTTCTGCAGCATGATGCAAATTCTGTGGAAAGTTCCACAACCGAAGAATCGTAGAATTTCAGGGGCCTTGCCTATAACTTTCCTGCTCTCTTCTATCAGGGTATCATTTTTATTTAAACTAGACAGTGTTCTTAACCTCATTGTTGTTCCTAACTATTCTAAAGTTTCCAATCTCCCCATGACTTTGTTTAAATTATTTTGCCTATCCTGATTTAATACACATTTGATACATGTAAACTCTTCATAATTAGACCCCTCATCTACCATAATATACATACTACACCCTCCACATTTAATGAGTAGGTCCCCATCAGTTGTCAATATCGACTTTGCCATGATTGCACAATATCAGGGTTACCTCTAACTTTTTATTTAAGAATATTCTACAATAAGCAGCCTACCTTAACTATACATCTTGTTCTACAAGTATTGCACACCACACACCGCTTCCAGCCAACATACACCAACACACGCTGGATGCTGTGAGCCCCAAAGGCCTCAGTGCGTCAATGCATCGCCTGGCCAACATCTCAATTTATACTTTGTGTGCCCCAGGGATTATGAGTATCCCAGTTGCACAAAACTAAGCCCCTTTAATTGAATTCAGCAGTCCCTTCACTAAAACAGGGTATATCCCTTCCAAAAATAAAAGCTGATCTCAAGGGGAAATCAGCACTGGTATCTACTGCTGCTAGTTTGAGCAATTCCCACTCTACTTCCTGGTTTAGCTCTCCACACTGCCCAAGCAAATTAGTGGGTTCAGCCACTGATGAAGCCCCGAGAATAAGCACCACAGTCAAGCATGAACAAGTAGCACACTTTACAACCGCTGTCCCCCTGTCTCACCGCTTTTGGCGGTCGCACAGTTCAATCAGCAGCTGTTCAGGCGCCTCTCGCTTGAGCATCTCAGTTTATACTGTGCATGCCTGGGGGGATTACAAGTGTCCCAGTTGCACAAACCCAAGCCCCTTTAATTGAATTCAGCAGTCCCTTCACTAAAACAGGGTATATCCCTTCCAAAAATAAAAGCTGATCTCAAGGGGAAATCAGCACTGGTATCTACTGAAGCTAGTTTGAACAATTCCCACTCTACTTCCTGGTTTAGTTCTCCCCACTGCCCAAGCAAATTAGTAGGTTCAGCCACTGATGTAGCCCTGAGAATAAGTACCACAGCCAAGCATGAACAAGTAGCACACTTTACAACCACTGTCCCCTGTCTCACCGCTTTTGGTGGTCACACAATTCAAACAGCAGCTGTTCATTTCTGCTCATTTCATATATTAGAATGGTGCAGGGCAATTTCTTTTTCATAAATCACATTTAAAGTACACAAGAGCTGCATCCTGAGCTTTGAAAATACCTCCTTCTCTGGTCTTGTGTCCATACTTCTGACATGCTGTGTCCAGTAAATGTGTCAGGACATTTGCATCATACAGCATTTTCAAACATCATAATGCACTTTACAACACTTTACCTAATTTACAGGAAAAAAGGATGCATGCATCATTTTCAGAGCGTAAGTCATGTCCAGAAGTTAGATTACCTTTTAGGAGGTCTGGCTGGATAGATTTCAGACAATTGTGTCCAAGAAACAGATGCAATTGTTTGAAAATCCCTCCCACCCTCTTTAAATGCCAGAACAATGGGAAAAAAATGGTTGCCATAATTTCATTGTTGAATAATTACAGACTGAACAAATTATTTGTAAATAATATTTACCTGGAGAAAGTAAGCTATTAAAGAAATGAATCCCAGAAGAAGAAATATAAGTGAAAACATGACAGTCTTTTGACTTTTGATGTTTGGATCAGGCTCTGAAAACACCTGTTAAGAAAAGCATATAATTGTGTTTATTCACAACTGCAGTCTGGATGCCTGATTCTTCTGCCCTCTCCCCTTGATCCCATCTCCTTGCATTCCTAGAGGGCCTGCTAGAGTATAGCACAAGCATCGTACTAGCTAAGTAAGCATTAAGCCATGACACAGCACAGTTCTTTTTTTTCTATATAGATTTTTGTCAGCTTTTTCCCCAGCTTTCCCTCATCCCCATACCCTGGACATGCATGCATGTGTACAGACATGTGCACACGACACCCCAGGGTGCCCTCCCATTACACTGCCACTCCCTTCAGCCTACACAACACACTGGACCTCCACCCAGTTGGTGCGGAACTATGGGGGGGTGATGTTCACCCCAGGAGAGGACAGCTGCCTTTCAGCTGCTTAATCCTGCTGTATCCCCCCCCATGCTGGCTCTCTGATGACCCGAGGTCATTCCCGAACCTGGGTCACCGGTGTGGTGCAAGGTAAGGTGTCCAGTCCCTCAACCCTTAGTGCCACTGGGCCGACTTGACACAGCAAGGTTCTACTGGAGAATTAATCCATTACTGGGAGGGTTGGGGCACAAGGGCATAGGCCAAGTGCCTCCAACCACCCAGGCATGGATTAATTCTACAGTAGAACCATGCTGAGGAGTGGCTTAACCTGCTTGTAACATGGAAAGTGCATAAAAATATTTTACATTCTAGCAATAATACATAGAGACAGTCACTTTATTTTAAATACCTGTATTGCAATGGAAAAAAAAAACAGGTTTGAACATGGTGGTGACACAGAAAATGTTGCTGATAACTGTAATATCATGAGTACAAACAGATTTTCAACCAGTAATTCTATACATATTAGCTTTACATTTACTAATATGGTACTTTTTCTCCTAACTTACTGTCAGGATCGATACTAGGTTTTTTAAATTTTCATCTATGTGCATTACAGGATATGGGTTGCACTGCATGATGGGACACGTTCTATGTAAATATTATCGTCATTTGCAAGACTCGCCGGTGATCAAAAATATAGATGCTGCAGCTGCGGCCAGCACCATTACTCGCTCTATTGTCTGCGAGACCCCTGCCGATTGAGCCACTATTTTAGTTACCTTCCCTCAGGAGCTTAAGGGTTTTTTTTAGTTAAAAATAATTAAAACATTTTCTCCACTGTCCATTTTATGAGGCATAAAATGAAATAACAAAATGTGAATATTAACTTTATAAAGAAATTGTACAAACTACAAAGGTAGGTACAGTTGTATTTCAAGACTGCACAATCCCAATGAAATGTGCCAAAAAAGTCTCCCCACAAAACATTTTGACAGTACCCGTTTAAAAATCCAAGATATTATTTACTTGAAGGTGGTAAAGCATAGGTACAATGCTGGTGCCAGATATGCAAAGGTTAGCATAGGTGCTAATGGATTTTTGCCTGTGCTATCCAGTTTTGCACCTATTTTTGGGATGGGGTCTATATTCAGAGGTCTCTGTAGCATGGGCTACCCATTAACACACAAGCACTAATATAACACCGCACCCATGCAAATGAGGGGTCTCCTCCTGCATACATGCACAGTAACATTTTCAAAGGTTTGCGACAGCAATAAATGGCACCCCCAAATGGTGCTATTCAATGCCTCTGAAAACCTCATCTTTAACTGGGCATTGAACCCACGCCCCCACCCCACCAATGGCAGGATGGCTGTACTGCAGCCAGCCACCCTGTTTGACCATCCAGTGATTTTCAGCCAGTTCCCTGGTGTCTAGTGGCCCCTTATCACCCATCACATAAATCTGACACTTATCCCTGGTGTCTAGTGGCACCCCCACCCTGACCACCTGTCAGGTATATGTTAATCATTTCCCTGGTGCCAACCCCACCGTTTTATCACCTGTTCCATAGATGTTAATAATTTCCTTGGTGTCTAGGGGCACCCCCACCCCAAATCACCCATCCCATAGATTTTAACCATTTTCCTCCAATCAAGTGTCCTGTACATGTTAATTATTACCCCAGTGTCTAGTGGCACCCCCACTCCCCAATCACCTGTCCTGGTACATATACACTGTTCCTTGGTGTCTTCTGGCACCCCTCATCTGTCCCATGTCCCCTTTACTATCCCTGTTGTCTAGTGGTAGCACTGCCCCCACCCACCCAAATGCCGGTTGACAAACAGACTGGTGAACATTGGCAGTCCAGCAGTCCCCCATCCACCCCACCCACACCCTCAATATCACCCATCCAACCCCCCTTACCAGCATGTCTGGAGCCTTGCATTGCATCCTGATATGGTAACCAGCACAGCCCTCCTCTCACCTCCTTGGCTGGCTACCCTATAAGGCTGCAGTGTGTGCACATATAGTATACTGTATGCATGCACACTGCACTTTATACTACAGCTAATTGAGGAGGTGAAAGGCGGGTTGTCCCAATTGTCATATTAGGATGCAACATAAGTCCCCAGACATGCATGTAAGGGGCAGTTTGATGGGTGAGGTTCAGGCTGCAGGCAGGCTGGGTAGGAGGGTTCCATGAACCACCAATGTTCATCAGTCTGTTTGTCAACCAGAATTCGGGGGGGGGCAGGGATACCACTGAATACCAGGGATGCGGGATGGGTGATTGGAGGGGTTTGGGGTGCCACCAGACACCAGAGGAACAGTGTATATGAAATAGGACAGGTGATCAGGGGGTAGGGGGTGTCATTAGACACTGGGGCAATGATTAACCTCCAAGGGATGGATGATCGGCGGTGGGGAGTGTCACTAGACACCAATCAAATGACGACATGTATTGGAGGGGTGAATGGAGTGTGAGTGCCACTAGACTCCAGGGAAAAGGATAACAGGTACAGGATGGGTGACTGGGGGGTAGAGGGTGCCACCAGGCACCAGGGAAAAGATGAACAGATACAGGATGGGTGATCAGGTGAGGGGGTGCCACTATACACCAGAGAAAAGGATAACATCTACTGGACAGGTGACTGGGGGTGGAGGGTACCACTAGACACCAGGAAACAGATAAAGAGATGCGGGACAGCTGTTCGGGGGTGCTGCTAGACATCAGGGATGATGTGGCAGGCACCCATAGGAATGACATAAAAGGGTTGTCACTTCCCATGCAAATTAGCCCATAATGGGCATGCAAATGGCCTTTCATTGCCTTTCATACCCAATGGGCTAATTTTCATGGCATGGCTGAATATCCTGCTATGGCTTCTGGTGCTATCTGGTCCTGGTGCAAAATTCCCTTTGGGCTGAATACAGCCCCAGTCCATGTCAGGGCAGCACAGATTAACTGTGCTGACACAGGTCGATATTCAGTTGGATAGTGCCGGTCTGCTATCAAACTGAATACAACAGGCAATGGGTCAGGTGCAGACACAAGTGTGTCACAAACCTTTGCACCTTGCCTGCACCTGTCTACAAATATCTGGCCCCAGATGTGTAAGCATTAATGCACAACAAGGTATGTGTTGAGCAAAAGTGACACTTGCCTGGGGTACATCAGGAATGAAGCTGCAGGCTAAGTGTTTTCTTTTCTTTTCTTTTTTTTTGGCCATTGGCTGCTCTACTCCTCAGCGTCTCTCCAGGCACCTACCTCACTCTCCAGTGGCCACTTCCACTAATATCCCCCTGGCTTACCCCTCAGTGTAGGGCCATGGCACCACTTCATGCCCGTCTATGATGGAGGAAGGTGCCAGCAGTAACTGACATTGCCTCCCTGGCTCCCCCCCCCCAGGGCAAGGTCTCGGTGGTGCTGTGGAGCTGTAATTGGTCAGCAGAGTGGCAAAGAGCTATAGAGGCCAGGTGCTGGGGAAGTGTCATCCAGAGCAGTCAGTGAGTGTTTTTCTGGTCTACCCCAGGGGCAGAGATGTGCAATGATGTCCAGCATCTGCATCACCCCTCAACGTTCTGGCGCTGATTACTTGTGGTACTCCCGGCCTCCACCCGGGTCTATCAAGACTGGAAACCCCGGAGAAGTAGAGCAGAGCAGTCCATGGGATGCTCAATCCTTCCCTTGGCCAGCCCTCCGACTCCCCGGGTCCGTTCCCAAACCCAGGGCACTGGCATTGCAAGCGGAAACCCAACTGCTGTGCCGGTGGGATGGAGTATTTTCAACTACCCAGGAGTACATTAAGTATGAAATATGACATGGGGAGTGAGATACTAACAACAACAAAAATGGAAAGGGGCCTGGGGGCAGTCATATCAGATGACCTAAAGGTGGGCAAGCAATGTGAGAGGGCAGCAAGGAGGGCTGGAGGATACTGGGATGCATAGGGAGAGGCACCACCAGTAGAAAACAGGAAGTTATTATCCCTCGGTACAGACAGCTGGTGAGACCCCATCTGGAGTACAGCATGCAGTTCTGAGACCCAGTCTCCACAAAGACATAGACAGGATGGAAGCTGTCCAGAGGAGGGCAACTAAAATGGTGCAGGGTCTGCACCGGAAGACATATGAAGAGAGGCTTAAGGAGCTTAATATGTATAGCCTCGAGGAAAGGAGGGAGAGGGGGGACATGATAGAAACTTTCAAGTACCTCAAGGGAATCAACAAAGTCCAAGAGGGTAGCATCTTTCAAAAAAGGAGGTGTGCAAGAACAAGGGGGCACAATTTGAAGATGGGGGGGCTGCTCAGAGGTAACTTAAGGAAGTATTTTTTCACAGAGAGGGTTGTGGATGCATGGAATGGCCTTCCGGAGGAGGTTGTGGAGTTGAAATCAGTGGTGGAATTCAAGCAAGCGTGGGACAGTCATAAGGCAATTCTAGAGGGTGGGGGTAGGAAGAAGTAGGCTGCTGATTAACTAGGATCTGCAGCTTATCCATTAGGTAGGGAATTGGGCAGACTGGGTGGGCCAAGCGGTCCTTATCTGCCGTCAAATTCTATGTTTCTATGTTTCTATGGAAGGATGTTGATCGCTGTGCCACAACAGAATGCCCTAGGGACACAGTAAGGCATGAGGCTGCATGTCAAATACCTTCCACCATTGAAAGAACACTCATGGCACAACTACCAAAAATAAGAAATAAAAAAAAAGTTTAGAACAATTAGAAGAAAAGTTTAAATGCAATGCAAAATAGTTTTACACCTGTCTGTAGCCCCAAATGCAAGCACTGACCAGAGCTTACATTTTTACTCCTCCGTTAGAAGTGAGGAGAGCTACTAAAAGTCACCACACAGTTCTTGAAAAAAGTCAGTTATTTCATATCTCTCACTAATGCTCCACATTTACTTCATATCCATACTCTTCTCTTTAAACCAAGTCAGTTATTTCAGATCCCTTACTGATGCTCCACAACACTTTCTTCATATCTATCCTGCTGTCTTTAGGCCTGCTTGAATGGCCATCCCCCAATAAACACTGGTCTGCTTCAGTGCTGCCAGACCTTCTGTTCCAATCATACTTTCATGTGAATGAGCTTCATACATCCAGTAGACCTGTGTTTGATTCCTACAACCTCTACTTGCATAATATGTAACTCTGAGCAAGTCACTTAACTCATTTGCTCCTGGTGGCCATTTTGCATCAGCTCTAGCAATGGATGGTTCCAACGTCATATGGCGTCTATGGGAACAAATGCGTTTAAGTGCCCCAGTGCTTCCAAGCCCCCCCTAATAACAGGCATTTGTGTCTACTGGTCCTTACCTGCTTACTGAAAAAAGAAATGTCTAGATGAGCCCTCTCAGCACCAATGCAAGCAGTGCTGGAGAGGGACCATGAGTGTAGGATGGAAGCACCATCAGATGCGTAACAGTACCAGCTGGAAGTGTCAGAGTGAGTGGTGAAGCCTTTCCACACAGCTGCTTAGCCAGCCTGCTCCTGAATGTGTCTGCAGCTCTGCAGTGGCTCCAAGAGAAGAACAAGGACTGATTTACAATGATCAGGTAAAGTGTCCAGCCACATTCACACATCAGCAACCCCAGTGCTCAGCTTGCTATGGTGCAAATGTGGCCATGTAAACAGGCCTTTTAAAGTAAGTCAGCCATTTCAGATCCCTCACTGGCTCTCAGTAACACTTACTTCATATCTATACTTATCTCAGTGTTTGCTTCTGATTTGCATCAGCAAGTCAGGGCAACTAGAATTGATGTAGCTTGTCAGACTGCCTCTGTTCCTGGCCTAATTCTGTCTCTCCTAATCTCTGTTTCTTAGTCTGATTGTGTTAGCCATTTTCTAATTAATCATGACTTTATTTATTGCTGACTAAACTGCCTATTTCTCAGGAAGGACACTTGCTTTACTCACTGTTTTGTTTGTTATATAAACTTGGTCTGGGATTTTTTCTTAATTGCTTTCTCTAAGGTCAGGAGTCTTTACACGTCTTTGGTTTCCAACAGGGTTTCCATCCAACATGCTGTGTGGTGGGTTTCAGCACAAATTATTAAGCTCATTAAACAAAGGAATAAACTTCATTCCCTAGCTAAGCTAAATAGTTCCCCTGAAGCCTGGTTGGCTTACAAAAAGTGGTGCAATAAATGCAATCTGGCAGCCCAACAAGCTAAGTCTTCTTATTTTAAGGACCAGTTGAGTGCTAATGGTAGCAATAAAACCAAATGCTTGTACTGTATTGACACCTTGTGGAAAGTCCATTCTGAATCATCTGTTTCTCGATTATTCTGCAACATTGAAATGAATGGGGCTGGATTTCTCATTCATTTTTGAGATCAAGAATGACCACTTAATGATTAATGAAGGGCACCGCTCAACTGCATGACCCTTGTTAGTTGAGCTGTGTCTTTCATAATCTGTAAGTGGCCATTCTTGATCTAAAAAATTAATGAGAACCCCAGCCCCATTCATTTCAATGGGGCATACCCCCGCACTCTCCCTGATCACACGCCATTACATGCTTGAGCACGGGGTCACCTATACCAGGGCTTTCAGAATCAGTCGGGCTGCATTGTGAAATGTAGAATTATGAGTGAAAATACTAAGATATGGGAAAAATGTATTATTTAAACCAGGCTGGAATAACTATGGCAGAGGTCAGCTACCACAATATGTGAGTAGCTGCCCTGTATCGGAAACTTTCTTTAACAGGCACTTTGTGGAAGGCCAGATTTCTACTTTAGCCAGTAGTATCCTTCCATCTGGTTCTCCTGGCCTGGTGTCCCTTTCTGACTGGCCTGATTCCTTTTTCCCTATTCTAATGTTCTACTTTGCCTTTCTCTCTCTCTCTCTGTCTCTCTCTCTCTTTCTCTGTCTCTGTCTTTTACACATGCATTCGTTTATAATATTTCCTATAGCTTGGAAAAGGTCCTCAGTTATTCCTCTTCATCAAGGTGGCCCTCTCTCCTTCTCTGATAATAACCACCCCATTTCTGTTTTAGTTGTCTCCAAGCTTGTTGAGCATGTGTTGCATTACCAAGTTTTACTTTTCCTCTTTAATAAAAAGGTGCAGTACTCTTTCAGTTGGGTTTTGTCCACTAAATTCCACCACTACTACTGTGGCTGACTTTCATGATAAGGGCTCCTGGGTTCTGGACAGAGACACGTATATGGGGGCAATCTTCATAGATCTGTCCAAAGCCTTTAACTTTATCAACCATAATCTCCTGCTATATCGATAACAACATTGTGGGTTCTCTAAAAATGGTACATCTCGATTCTCTTCTTATCTATCTGAAAAATATCAATCAATCTCAGAAAATAGTGTCTCATCTTTTTTTCCTCTGTGTCACTGGGAGTCCCTCAGGGCTCCGTTTTGGGCCCCAATCTTTTTACTCTCTATCAATCGTCTTCCTTCCTGTTGTACAAATACAGACATTGTGTGGTTTTAATTCACCAGAAATTTTCCAGCGAAGTCACCAACTATTTTAGCCATTTTTTCTGTGAGCAGCTAACTAGGGAGTGGTCACATGACTGTGACTCACTTCTGCATTTGAAACACATAAAACTCACCTTCCATGTGAGCCATGCTTTGTGTGAATTGTATTTGTACTACAGAGTTGTGGTCTTACACTACTGAAGGGCAATACTGCTGATTTCTACTTTATTCATTTAGGCAATATATATTTGTATTTGGAACTGGTCAGAGCACTGCCATTGCTCCTACATTCATCTGGGCGATTGGGAGATGTAGTTCACTCAGTTAAGTGTACTACAGGAAGAACACTACACACAGGATCGTGTTTTTAAATATTTCAATACATAAGGCTTGATTTGCACAGCACAGCAACATAGATAAATAACCAGCGGGGTTATTTGTTACAGGTTTTAGTCTTTTTTTTCTGTGAGCAGCTAACTTGGGAGTAGTCTTGTGACTGTGACTCATTCTGCATTCCCAACACATAAAACTCACCCTCCATGCAAGCAGGGTGAGCACAAGCGGGCGAGCACGTGGTGACGGGCACAGAGACATGCACAGAGATGAACATGTCTGTACATGTCTGCCATGTCTACTGGGACAGCCGGGACCAAGGGCCAGAGAGCTAAACACAAGGTTAGTAAATCCAATAAACCATTAACAGATCAAATAGACAAAAGGAAAAATCCAAACTTGATAAAGCATTACTTACTCTAGTAAAAATGTCATGGACTTGAACATAACACTTACAACAGGGGAGCTGGGGATAAAATGCTCTTCATATAACATGTTCATTACTAAACCAGACTCCTTGTTTGAGATCTACATGTCTAGAAACTATACAGACACAGCAGAACTAAGTAGACTGCTAAATTCAAAGGAGGTACAAACTAGAAAATATAAACAAAACTATAAACAATGAGGGGTCTAGTACAAGAAGACAGAGAACATATGAGGAAGAGGAGGAGGAAGACATTGAGGACTGGTGCTATATTGGTAAAAAGAAAAAAAAACAAAAAGGGCAGGAGGGCTATGGGTGAAACTATTGAGGTAGTAAATCACTCCACTCCACTATTAAACCTACTGAAAAACATAGAAATGCTCTCCCAAGAGTAATTGATATAGTCAGCACCAACACAATGGACAAAATGAACCATAGCACTAGTATGACACCAGAAGAGGAAGTAAAAACCCAAACACACAGGATAGGTCAGACATGAACAAAAATGGAAAAAATGATAGAACAAATCTTTAACCTGGGAGATTCAATGACAAAGAATGTGGACAGATATACCACAAGGGAGAATAATGAAAACGTAGCCAGTTGTAGCTATAGTGGTGCAAAACTAAGTGGTATAACCAGTATACTACCAAACATTCTAAGTGGTACAAAAGGCCCTAAGACTGTGTTAGTGCACACCAGTACAAATAATGTAGGCAGGTACAGTGTTGAGGAAACATCAAAAGAAATTAATGATATGTATGGTAAATTAACACAAGTAAATGCCAATATTATAATCTCAGAGGTGCTCCCAATGTCAAGAGCTAGCTAAGAAGATGGAGCTTGGAAAAGGGGATTAAAATAATAAAAACATGGTAGCTCTTTGATGGCAGAAATAATTTGTACTGTAATGATGGGTTACACTTGAGTATAAAAGGCATAAAACTACTTGGAAATATGTTTTATGAAGCCATAAGTAATACTACAGCAACATCAAAAAACTGACAAACAATGGGTGTAGGGAGAAAAAAACAGCCTTATAAATAAAACATCAGTAACAAATAAGGCCTATCAGTTTTATTAACACATGCAAGAAGCTTGACTGTAGTAAAAAAATCTGAGCTCAAGATATGCATGCAAGAAAAACAAATTGAGTTGGTAGCTGTAACTGAGACATGGTTGACCGAAAGTACTGGCTGGAGTAGGGATATCCCTAGATATAAAGAGTTCCTTAAGGACAGAACAGAAAGAAAAGGTGGGGTAGTTGTAATATATGTGAAAAACAATATACAAAGCAAACAACTGGATATAGCCCATATAGTAACACAGGAAACTGAAGCAATTTGGATAGAAATAGCAAGAGCAAATAAAAAATTTAGGGTAGGATTATATTATAGACCCCCAGACATAGAAATGAATGCACATGTTAACCTTCTCAACCTCATATGTGAATTGACAGGAGACAAAGATGTACTAATCCTAGGTGATTTTAATGTACCAGGTATAAATTGACAAATAGGCATGGCTACAAACAAGCAAGAACAACAGCTATTAGACATATGCATCGAAAATGGATTATACCAATTGGTTGATAAAGCAGCAAGAAACAAAGATATTCTGGACCTGGTGTTTACAGATAAAACAGATTGCCTTAAAAAATATAGAGCTAATCGAGCCGCTTATGAACAGTGATCACAATATTGTGATGTTTAACACTAACATGAAACCAAAAAACTTTTACTGTTTTAACAAAAATAAACAACTATTATAAAGCAGACTTTGAAAAAATAAGAATACATCTGAATAAGTGGGACTGGGAGGCCAAAAACCAGTGTACCAAAGAATTATGGTTAAGTATCACAAATAAAATATTAGATCAGGAGGACATGTACAGATATGTACCATACAGGCAGACATACAACACGCATGGAAAAGTACCCATATGGTTTACCTTAAAATAAAAAAACAACACTTAAAAAGAGGCATAAAGGGCCAAGAAAAGGGACAACAGCAATTGTAATGTATTAAATAATTACAAGCAGCAACTAAGAAAAAGTAAAAATTTATAAAATGGAAAAAAGTAAACTGGATTTCAGGTTGGCACATATGAAAGATAATGGCAAAACTTGTTTTGAGTACATAAATAACAAAGCAGTGGATAGGACAGTGGGTTCCATTAGAGTAGGAAAGACAGAAAGCAAAAGCACTTATCAGTCAGTCAAAATATTTAATGAATATTTTGCTCAGTGTATGAGAAAGAGATGCTAGTGAGAGCACTAGAGGGCAAATTGGAAACACAATATCTGGAGAAAACTATGAAACATTCCTAAAAATTACTAGGGCAGAAATAATCAGCAAATTAAACAGTACAGATCCATCAAAATCAGCAGTTCCAGAAGGCTTACGTCCCAGACTAATAAAGGAAATAAAGCACTGGCTGATGGATCCACTATTAAAACTATACAATATGTCTTTAGAAAATGGTGAGGTTCCTGAAGATTGGAAGACAGCAGTGGTAGTCCCCATTTTCAAGAGGGGAATAGAGGAGAGGTGGGGAACTATGGTCCCATCAGCTTGACATCGATGCTGGGTAAGCTGATGGAAGCTACAGTATCTTAAAGGATAGGATAGATGATGAAGTGAACAACAAAAATCTTAATGATGAAACACAACATGGATTTAAGAAAAATAGATCCTGTTTGACAAATACCTTGGTGTTCTACGATAAGGTCAGCAATGCACTAGATAATATACAACCAATGGACATCATGTACCTGCATTTTAAGAAAGCTTGTGATAAGGTACCGCATGGCACAATAGTACAAAAACTTACAAACATTGACATTAACAGCAAAGTGATTAGATGGGTAAATGAGTGGTTGATGGGAAGGACACAAAAAGTTAGGATTAGAAGCCATGTGTCAGACAGTGGACTAGTGACCAGCGGGGTACCACAGGGGTGGGTACTTGGTCTGGCCCTTTTTTCACTGTTCATCTCTGATATAAATACAGGGACTAAGAACTGGATTACAAAATTCACCGATGACTCGAAGTTGGGAGGAGAGGTGGCTGATGAAAACAGGTAGAAACACTGAGACATGATTTGGAGTGTTTGGAAAGGTGGGCAACACACAATGGCATGGTATTTAACACAGATAAATGTGTAGCAATGCACCTAGGGGCCAAAAACCAACAAAATGCCTATACCCTTGGAGGTGTTCAGTTAAAAGTTGTAGAAAACTAAACGGATTTGGACATTGCAATAAATAAGGACCTAAGCTTTAGTGCACACTGCAACAAAGTAATTAATAAATCAGATAAGATCAAGGGATGCATTAAAAAAGCTTTCACAACCAGGAGTAGAACATGCATAGTTCCCCTCTGCACAGCATTTGTTCAACACCACTTGGACTACTGTACCACCTTGTGGAGTCCACATCTGAGAAGAGACATAAATAGCCTAGAGAGGGTACAAAGAAGAATGACAAAGATTATCTGAGGCCTAGGGGAGGAGTCATATGACTCTAGATTGGAACAACTGAAACTTTACCCAGTAGAATTAAGGAGAAAGAGACGAGATTCACAAGAAATGTTTAAAATTGCAAAGAATAGACAACTGATGTATAGCCTGGGGTTACAATTTGGAAATAGAAATGTCAAGCTGAGAAGCCATGCAAAACAGATTAAGTTATCATTCCCAAGAAGGAGTGCAAGAAGAAATTTCTATACACAGAGGATCATACCACTGTGGAATAGCTTACCAAGGGAAGTGATATATATGGATTATTTCCTCACCTTTAAAAACAGGTTGGATAAACATTTAATGTCCACAAATGGACTGGAGTAACCCAGCTGAAGTGGGAGACAGTCAATATGGACAATAGCCTCCTACCTGTCTTAAAATCCAAGTATAGAACCAAGTGAAGAACTTTGCCTTTGTGGATCAACTCGTGAAATGTTGCCATTTACTAAGAAATTTGCCGTTTGCAACTTTGCTGTGGCCAGCAACTTCAATTCACCCATATTGCAGTGACAAACATTTTGCTAACACATTACAGTGCAGGCATTTTGTTTCCTGGGAGTTACATCATCAAAGCGCTTTCCCGAGAAACAGTCGCCCGCACCCCCCAAAACTAAATATAACCTCCTCCAGGATGGGCATGCACCAGAGGGGATAAAAACTGTGTGGGTGCAAAGGGTGACATGAGTGAGGGGTGATCTAAAATCAAGATCACCCCTTTCACTGTCATCCTGGTTGTGGTGCCGTAATTGCCATGGCCAAGTGTACTCGGCAACTTAATGGCATATGGGCAACTTCACCTTTCGGTGCATATGGGTGAAGTTGGCTCATATTGAGGCTTTTGGCAAACAGATGCCTGTAGGTCACATGGAAACAGCTCCTGCAGGTCCCATGCTACTTCTTGATGTACAGACTGAGCATTAATTTTTTTTGCAGTCTGAGTTAGTAGAGGACATCAGATCTTCTGTTCTGAGAGGGTTTAAAAACACAAAGAAAAACATTTTATTCTGTGTACTTTTCTTTACAGTATGTTCCCCACTTTTATTTATTCTGCTTTTCTTGCTGTTGCCCTTTTTTTACTCTAGTTATTTCAAACTCAAAATGAGTGGGACTGGCAAGGAGGGGACTGGAGAAATGCAGTCCATGGATGGAACATGCTATCCCCTCTGTCTGAAGAGGCCAGTTTTGGGACCAAGAGCACATGGAGGTGGACCCCGCCTTCCACAGCACAGCACCAGCACCAGTAGCATCATCATGCAGTAGCACCACCACCAGTTGGCACTGCTTCAGTATATCCTGTACCTGTTGTAGCACCTGCCTCTGTGGCACCCATCTGGTTGTGCCACCACATGAACCCTGTGTGGAGGAGCAGTCCTGTCTGAGATCATCTGGTTTCCCACTTGTCAGCAGCAAAAGTCCTTTGTTTGAGACTTTTTTGTAATTGATCCCATTAGCTTCAGTATGGTGACATGCACATTGTGTCATACCACTGTTAAGTGTGGGAAATGGCAAAGTCATTTGGACAGAGGTGGCCAGCACACCCACCTTAAGGGAAGGTACCACCAGGAGTGTGAGAAGCACATGAGGAGGAGAAAGACAGACAGCTGAGAGGGGTAGAGGTGGTGGCACCCCTTCTGCTTCTTTAATGCTGCTGGGAAGACAGCACAAAACAAGGTAACATGGTTGTCCATGCAGTAGATAGTTGCCTGGAGGGGAAATGGAGGCAACGGAGGGGAATAGGAGAGGGAACTGCAGGCAGACTCGAGTGCTACTGTATAATGATCACCTTAGGGACTGGCCTCAGAGCCTACTCCTACATCCCTTAATATGGAATTGGCACAGCTAGGTGGGAAGACAGTGAAGCTCTCCTGGCAAGCTGTTGCCATGAAACAAACTATGGAGGTGTTGCTCCAAAACCAAGAGAGCATTCTTGAGGGTCAGGCAGAACTCCAAGGTGGCAGTGGACCCTCTGTCCCCAGGCCATAGACCTATTCTCACATTCTCTACACCTCTTTATTCAAGATATGCTTTCTATCTTACTGTTTCTTTTATTCTTATCTTTACTTGTTGTAAAACAAAACTAAAAAGTAAAACAAAAAAAGAAATAGCATACAACATTTTGTTCATCTTCATTTCTCTGTCTGATTTCTGATACTGCTTCCTTCTGTCTAAATTCTGCTGTAAGCTGTCCTCTTTTTTAACAAAAGAAACAAATTCTGAATTCCTTTCTATTGTTTTCTGTCTTGTGCAACTGTGCAGTCCTCACACTATCACGGTCTTCTCTCACTATTTTTCTCAACTACCAGATAAATATGTCATACTGCTACAAGGTGCTGCTGCGTTGTTTGCCAGTCCCCCTACCACAGTTCTTTTTAACACAGCTGAGGTGAAACTGTGAGAAAATCACAACATGCATAAATTCTCTACTCCCAGAATTTTTCTCAACTACCAGAATAAATATGTCAGGCTACTGCATGCATCGACATGGTGCTATGCTGTGCGTTTCTCAGTCTGGATATGTGTGGTGAAGCTGGTGGTGGCCCACATTGTTGGGATATTTGAAGGACACAATCAGGCCAGGGGAGAAGAATGAGATGGTTTCTTGACTGATGGAGGATGCATGGTCTGCATGACTGGCAATATGCTGGTATGATTGTCTGGGTTTTTGAGTCTGGAATCATGTGG
Source organism: Neoceratodus forsteri (assembly GCA_016271365.2). Lineage (NCBI taxonomy): Eukaryota > Metazoa > Chordata > Ceratodontiformes > Ceratodontidae > Neoceratodus > Neoceratodus forsteri. The sequence continues at coordinate 1,377,688,184 of CM057456.1, read as the reverse complement.
TGGAGGTGGCAGTGACCAATGTCATTGCTGGCAAACTTGCCATTTATTGATGTATTGTTCACTGATTTTATGGTTTGTCTCTAGGCATGATGTACTGTAGGAGAGGGCAGATGGAGGTAATCATGTGGATTTATGGAACAGCAGCACAACTTGGGGAAAATATTATGACAGGAAAACAAAACTGAATCATAAAGACAAGGATTCAGCAGATGAAGAGGAAAGGATTGATCAAACACATTTATTTTTATACTTCAATCCTCCTTATCAAGGAAGCAGCCCTTAAAGTCACTCAGACAGGAGCTGTCCACACGATAATTCTTTCTCCATCCATGCTTCCTCAACCTCAGTAGAAGGCAATTTGCCAATGCCAATAACACCAGGCTCTTCAGGTTAATTTTCACCACCACAGCCACAGCCATCTTTCATTTGGTAAGAACACAGACATGACAGTGCTGCAGGGAAAGTGCCCCACATTCATTCTAATAAAAGCATGCCAACATTACTAGGGACAAAGTTGTACACCTATCCCACACAATAACTCCTCCTAAGCTGAATACCCTCTCCACACTGACACTCGAGGGTGGATACCTTAGGTATTTCACTGCTATGGAAGTCAGTGCTGGTCAGTCAGTGACCTTGCTACTTCATTACAGCAAGGGATCTTCCATGACGTTAAGGTGCCTGGTATCTGCCAAATATACATCCACCATGCATTGCGCTGCCCACAATCCTGCTATCTCATCAGCCTCCTCCTCCTTTTCCTCCACATCTTCAATTCCCACCTGGCACAAAACATCCCACAGTGGATTTGGAGTTATTTTTTCTGCTATCTTTCAATTTTTTTAGCCCATTTACCATGTCAGGCAGTGGCAACACCCAGTCTGTTCACTTTCATGTTGTGCCATACACAACTATGATTTTAACATATGTGCCCACGTACCCATCTTATTAGTTGAGCAGTTAAATTTTGAATCGGATCACTCTCTCCTTCAGGTATTGATGACAGACCCCATTTATATCATGGGACCAGTATGGTGACAGTCCCAAATTTTGTAGACTGCAGAATAGTGGAAATATGGCTATTGCAGTTCTAGATATGGAGAATGCATTCTATTAAGGAACAGCTTCCCATATCACCACCAGCCTCCAGCACCCAATGTGCATTCAACAGCATCTGCCTTAGCAGCCATAGAGGTGGGATAGCCTGACTGATGTAGGCAGTGTCCCCACTCAGTGCCTTTGTTTCATATTCAAATAGACTTAGAATCATGATTAGACCATTCATTAGTCAGCACTGGTCTGTTGTCAGAGACATGGATACTCCAGCACTGTCACAACTTGTGTGCAGCAGTTGCTATTCAGAGATGGCTTTATAATGCTCCTTCAAGTGTTCAATCATGTAAAGTGTCCAGTACCATCTGGTGATGACTTCTAGCTTCATATGGTACTGATGCAGTTTGTTTGGGATCTTCAGGTGCCTGAGATGGTCACGGGCCTTTCTCAAATGGGCAAAGTGAGCACAAATGTGACGGGCCACCGTCAACATGGACTTAATATCAGGATATAATAGAAACTCCAGCACAGTGAGATTAAGACAGTATGCCAGGAATGGCATCATGAGAAACTCCCATCAGTGATGCATTTCACTACATTTGAGCAATTATCATTTGTAATGAAACATACTTTCAATGAATGGGAGTGCACCATCTCATGCATCTCAGTCAGGAGCAATTCTAGCATTTTCTGACCCTTGTGTCATCCAGATACGCTCTTCATTGCCTGCGTGGCATGCTGGGGAATACCCACAGTGTTGCTACCACCACAGCTAAGCTTAATATAATCTTTCGCCAAGCCAGGGTCAGATAGTACCCCAGGTACCTGTGTCCAATATGCTGTAATGCACAGATAGGAGCAACCAGCTGATTGCCCACTGGTCCACATACCCATACTGAGATGTATGTATGGTGATGCTGAATATAGCAGAACATGGATTACCATGTGTGACAGCACCCAATAAGCTCAGGAATGGCATGTGTGGAGAAGTAAGTTCTTGGGGAAATCTGCCATTTGGGACAGACATGCATCATCAATGTTCTAAATCCCACGTTGTTTACAGAAGAGAATGGCAATACATCAATTGCCAGTATTTTAGTTGATGCATTCACTTCATGTGCAATAGCATGATTAAGTGGGTATTTAACATGGTGCTCAAGCATACTATACAACATTGATTGGACCTTTCTGGGTGTTGGGCTACCAAACAACTGGACTTAGTGTGACAGTATGGCTGCTTGGGTATTGTTTAACTCATGGAAATTCAGGAGTGTAGCTTGAATGAAAGCAGTGATTTGGGGAGTTTTCTACACAGGGGCTGGTGTGCCTTAGTGCATCTGGGTGCTTCTAATCAACCCACCACTGCTGCCCTTACCACTACTAGGCAGTCCCCCTGGCTCCTCCTCTACAGTAGTCCTCCTTAGTCAACCTTCTCTCCATCAGGACTATTCCTCTGCTGCTTCTTGTTGTCCTGGCAAATCAGATAAGGGAGAGGAACCCCCCTGCACTGGTTTCCTTTAGGTGTTGAGTCCAGCATAACAGGTGCCTGTACTTTAGGTGTTTGTGTTGGCAACCACTGCCTAGATACTACCCTTTTTTCCCCCAAATAAGTTGTGCTTGACACAGCTGACAGATAACTGTTTCATCAGCCGAGTCCAGTATATAAAGATCCCATACTAGGGATTTTGTACTCCTTGATTTTACAAGATGATGGAAATGGGGCAGAGGAGATGTGGAAATGGGTGTTTTGGAGCATGATTTCTCCACTTCAGCACTAGGTGACCCATGCGATGTAATGGGCTCAACACTGGTAAGCCAAGTCAAGTCAATTTTATTTCTTAAAAAGTGCTTTTCAAGGCCAGCCTGATGGTGTGGAGGGTTGAGGCACTGGACGCCACACCTCGAGCCACGCTGGTGACCTGGGTCCAGGAATGAGCCTGGTTCATCAGGGGAGGACTAGGATTGAGTGACCATAGACTGCTCTCCTAGTCCTGGGGTGGGTTGGGGAATTTACACTGTGCTGTAGCGGCCCCTGGGGACACCCGGGGGCACTACCAGCATCGGTGTGAGCGGGGGGGGGGGTGCTGTGGATGTCGGGATGTTGTGACTGGATGTCATTGCATGTCCTTGCCCCTAGGGGTGTAAAAAGGAGGAAAATCAGGCTGGGTGCGACTGTGCACCTTGATGGCCACATCCTGCACTGCCCACAGGATTTTGGAGGAGTCCCGTCAGGGAAGGTCTGATGCTGTCCTGGCTGGTAGAGGTATAGGGGGGCCCACCAGCAAGATGGCATGATGGCTCTCCCAGATCCTCCTGGGTGTGGCTTGAGCTACCCAGCTCTCCAGGAAGCCAGGGCTGGTAGCTGGATGCCCCATGCTGGCAAAACACCACAGCACAGTAGAAAATAAAGTCATGTTAAAAAAAAGTGCTTTTTAAAATACCAAAGTGCTTGTACATAAATACTAAAAACAGATAATCAGTATCTAATAATTAAAATAGCAATAATATTAATAATAACAAGGCAGCAGAATTTAACGAGCATCAGGAAACACTAGGTCAAATAAATATGTTTTCAGCGCAGATTTAAAAGCCTCAGTGGTCAGGCAATCTCTAACCCGATGAGGTAGAGAGTTCCACAAGGTCGGGCAACAAATGCAAATGCTCTGCCCCCGAGGTCTTTAAACGGACCCTGGGAACCTCTAGCAATCCCTCGTCAATGGAACAGAGTGGATGGAGGGGGTGGTAGGGACAAAGGAGATCTTGCAAATAATGCAGTCCCTGTCCATGTGGGGCCTTGTAGGTCAGCAAACCGACCTTGAAGGTGATCCTCCACTGCACTGGTAGCCAGTGTAGTCCACAGAGCACAGAAGAGACATGGCTAGATCTAAATAAACCAGTCAACAACCTGACCGCCACATTCTGCACCAGCTGCAGGTGGTGGATTTCCACATCTGGTAGCCCTAGGTACAGAGCATTGCAGTAATCAAGGAGGGAGGCCCCAAAGGCATGGACCAATGTTGGAAGATCATCAGGCAGAACAAGATGTTTTATCCAGGTGATATTCCTCAGATGGTAAAATGAGGTCTTGACGGCCGACACCTGAGATTTAAGCGTTAAGCATAATGCCCAGATTCTGCACCTGCTCAGAGGTCATCAACTGGCTGCCCCCCAGCCAAAGCCTGCATGGCTGACCAGAAGAGGACCCCTCTACCTGATGACTTGGGTCCACAACCAGCACCTCAGTCTTGTCCAGATTCAACCTCAACCAGTTGGCACTCATCCAGTCTTGAATCTCAGCAAGGCAGTTTTTAAAGACCAAGACAGTTTCATCCTGTTGAGGCACAAAGGACATCTATAGCTGAGTACCATCTGCATAGCAGTGAAAATTCAGCCCATACCACCTTATAATGTCTCCCAATGGCAGCATATATACCGCAAACAACATGGGTGATAAAATGGAGCCCTGTGGTACCCTGCAGGTCAGGGGAAGGGGAGCAGAGGAAAAAATCCCAGACACCAATCTCTGAGTCCTGCCCATGAGGAAAGAATGGAACCACCTCAGGACTGTACCAGACAGTCCACAGATCATCTGCAGGGGCTCCAATAACACCCCATGGTCCACGGTGTCAAACGTTGCAGAGAGAGCAAGAAGAACCAAGATCGAATGGCTCTTCCAATCTCTCGCTATCAGGAGCTCATTACGTACCCAAAACGTGCCATCTCGGTACTATGCCTCTTCCTGAATCCAGACTGGAGAGGATCATAGACATCGTGGGTGGCAAGATAATCCTCCAGTTACAATGAGACTGCCTTCTCAATAACCTTGCCCACAAAAGGCAGGTTAGAGACAGGTCTGTAGATAGCGAGACAGTCTGGGTCAAGGGAAGATTTTTTCAATAGAGGTGTCACCACTGCCTCCTTCAGGGAGGTCAGGGAACACCCCTGTCTCCAACAAGCACCAGACTCTCTCTGCTAGGACTGGTCCAATGACCTCCGCACACCCACAAGGAGGCAGGTAGGACCAGGGTCCAAACTACAGTAAGTCGGATACATACCCTGGATAATCTTCACAAGTCAGACCAGACAAACTGGGCACTTGCCACCTCCCACTGACAACCCCAACACTCATTAAAGTGCACTGTATGGATTTCTGACCTGATGGTGACAACCTTATCTGTGAAAAATCGCGTGAACTCCTCACACTTAAACTGTAAAAATGCTCTCCAATTCTGCAGACATGTTGGATTGCACAAGCTGTCTGAAGATTGAAAGAGCTGAGCCAGTCGATGTCTCACAGCAGCAATCTCCCTGGACAGGAACTCTGCCTTCTTACAGGAGACAACCAATTGATAGCAAGGGGAACAACTGTTATACTACTGGGGGGGGGGGGACTTCAGTAGTTACATGACATACTGGTGTCCAAAGCAACATATGTTCAGCATTATAACACAGTGAGAAAAAAACTGAGCAATTTGATTGGCTGAGAGAGAGAAGTACAGGAGTATAATTATGAAAGCATATTTACACTCAGATGGTTTTTTCATAGCCAAAAGCCTAAGCACAAGCAACAGCAGAAAATTAGTACACTGCACTCTACTTCTGAACCTGACAGTAGCTGTCAACGCTGGAAAGAAAATGTATGAAATGACTGAATACTGTGCCCATTCAGTTAGCAGCTCCAGTCAGCAATGTAGCAGACCCTCCCACTATGAGCGCCGCTACAGAAATAGCAGAGCTCACTCCTGACAATGAAATCCAGCATCCGAAGAACAGCACAACTGTGCAGAACTGTACCTTCACTGGTAATCTTGCCTTCCACTTTTATTAACAGGACATTAAATGTTTGCCTGTTTGCACAGTGTAAGGGCTCAGTTGTACTCTTCAATAAGTCCCTACCTACTGTAGTGGCTTGGTTGAGCTCCATTTACTAGTGGCTCCAGCTCCGTTGAGCTCCGTTTAAAGGGACTATTTAATCATAAACAACTTCAGCTTCCTTTCAGCTCTAAATTATTTGTTTCTATCTGTTTGTTGACCGGAATGGCTCATTTTTTCTCACTGTGTTATAAGTGCCATAAGACACTTCAGGGATGTGTAAATATGCTTTCATAATTGCACTTGACTCTCGGGTGTTTAATGGCACTCGGTACAAGTGCCTTGTGCCAAACAACACCCTCATGCCGTGCAATTATGAAAGCATATTTACACACCCCGGCATGTGTTATTGCATACGTATCACCCTTTCACCTTTTCCCTTTCTGATTCCCATAAGGGATTGAAATCATCATCCCCCTGCCACTGAGATCCTCCTCCTCCTCCTCTTCCTGAGCCCTGTCCTCCTCCTCATCTTCCTTTTTGTCTAGATTATCTCTCCCCCTCTGATCATCTTTAGTCGAAGACCTATTTTAAGGGCTGCATGGTGATGTCACCATACTGTCCTATTGCTATGACTAGGAGAGAGAGAGCACGAGAGAGAGAGAAAGGACTATGGAAGTATGTAATTGGATATCATGACAGTGTTCATCCACTGAATGCTTCAGCTGAACATGAATAACACATCTCTGCCATGTGTGTGTGTGTTTGCAAGTCATATCTGCTTTTATGTTAACCCTTTCAGGACTGATCTAATAGTGGTATTCTATTCAGATTTGTTTCATGCAAAGGTAGCTGCTAAGACATTGTGATGCCTAGAATCTAGCTCCTAGTACATATCTGATTATATGTGATTTTTGTTGGTTTGCACCTCCTTTATTTTATTTATTTATTTATTTGTGTCTAGGATTACAAAGTACATTTGAGCCAAGGCTCTTTTACAAAGGTTCCACATCATGCTGGTTACAGAGTAACAAACACTAAAACATAAAACAGTTACAGGCACATGGTTTTAGACAGTAACTTTGCTTGACAAAATCAGACTGAGCGATGAGTAACTCAAGAAACAATAGGAGGAAGAGGGCAAGAAGGGGAGAGGGCTGAGGGTAGGGGAAGGCATAGGAGTAGAAGGTCAGGGTGAGGCAGCTGAGGGGTCTTGTCAGGACAGACACAGGGCAAGTGCATTAGAATTTGCATTGGACAGGTAAGTGCAAGAAGAGAGGGCAGAAACTGACACCTGTAAGGTCAGAAGCAGCGTAAGGAATGAAGATGTTATGGGGTTTATATTCAGATAATCCCTTCACAGCTTTTCTAGACTGATGACCTTGTGTTTAAAGGAGTAGTCCACCCAGAATGTGCAAAAACATATGTTATGTAGAGTGTTTTGATATTTATGTTAAGTCCTAATAGTGTGTCCTTCCCTCTAACTGCTATTAGGAGTTTTTCCTAAATTAGCCTGCTAGCTGTATGGTAGTTTTACGACCCCTGGGGATCTCCATCACAAATGGGTTTATTGGCTTTCTTTCCCTATGATGCACCATCTCATGTGACCATGATGTAGCCATGCCCTTAGATTTAGCATGTGTACTGCTTTAAAATTAGTTTAGCAACAGCAGAGCTTTGCAACTGTTCTTATCCAAGGAGCACAAATGGCATCAGTTAGTTTAGCAGATACCTGAAAGCAAGCTAACTGGGGTTTCTGTAAGACAACAGCTACTAAATAGCTCTAATTCACAATTTTTGTTTTCTATGTGCATCAGGTCTATCTAGCAGTAGTGTTTTAATTTTAAAACTTTTAATTTTAGCAAACTATACACAACCATAAAAGCACAGAAATTGCCCAGATCATCAATGCTATAATTAATCAAGACTCTAGCTGTTTTATTACAGAAACTCCACTCAGTTAGATTTCAAATATTTGCTAAACTGTAAATGTAGGTATCAGCATTCTATTAGCAGTTAGTGCTGATTTCACTCTGTGGCAAGATTTTCATATTTATTTATTTATTTTACAAATGAAGTGTATGGTATGAAGCTGCAGCCTAGAAACTGCAAAATATTTTGAAGTCGGCTTTTCTCCTGCCTGTGGTATGGCATGAAAGCAACAGGATGACAGTGACTATTCTAGCTACATATTTGATTCCATTTTACAGTGGCTCACTGCACTACACATTTAGTGTATCACACTTTTTCAAATAATGAAACAGATATTTTCCAAACTAAATCACATATACATATTTTTATACTTTATTAAAAAGAAACTTTCCATTTGTAACAAAAAGCAAACATAAAATAAATAAATGAAAGTGAAGTCATTGAGGAAAACCAGCCCTAACTCCCAGTTCCTTCTAGTAGAATGATGATACCTACATTTATGATTTAGCAAATACTTGAGAGCTGAGTAGGTGTTAAGAATACAGCTACAGTCTTTACTAATTATAGCATTGATGATCTGGGGCAATGTCTGTGCTTTTCATTGTGTACAGTCTGATGAAATTACATTTTAAAATGAAAACACTTACTACTGCTAACTAGACCTGACACACATTGAAAATGCAAATAATGAATTAAAGCTATTTAGCAGCTGTTTTCTTACAGAAACACCAGTTACCTAGCTCTCAGGAATCTGCTAAATTAACTGTTATCATTTGTGCTCCCTGAATAAGAACAGTTACAAAGCTCTGCTGTTGCTAAACTGATTTTAAACTGATTTCAAAGCAGTGCTCATGCTTAATCTAAGGGCATGGCTACATCACTGTCACGTGAGACAGGGTGGGTCGTAGGAGAAAGAAAGCCAATAAACCCATTTGTGATGGAGATCCCCAGGGGTGGTAAAACTACCATACAGCTAGCAGGCTAATTTAGAAAAAAAACTCCCAATAGCAGACAGAGGGAAGGACACACTAGGACTTAAAATACATATTAAAACACTCATAAACATATGTTTTTTTGCACATTCTGGGTGGACTACTCCTTTAAGAATCTCTGTTTCTGCTATGCTACTGGTCAGTGAAAGCACCTCCCACTCATCACTGACATTCCCAAGCTGATCACTGAAGTTAATGAGGCACAAACCGGGCAAAAGACAAAAGGGTCTACAATCAAAGACGTAATAAAACAATTAGTTCAGTGAGATTTTTTTGTATTCCTTTTCTTTGCCTTTTATGTGAAGCTCAATTGTTTCTTGTGTGAATAGTTACTTCCTAGAGTGGGTGGTAAGGGGTGATCCCTGTGTTATAAATGAGTGGGGGAAGACAGCCAGCATTTTGCAGTTGATAAGGTTAACCCATTGTTAACCTAACAAATCTGAGCACATGCCTGGTTGAAAGTGATTTTCCCAAAATGAATACAGCGGTACGAAAAAAAAAAGAAAAAGAAAAAGAACAACAAGGTCACAGACTGTAATCCTTGGCTGTATTTTTTTCCAATCATTTAACCAGGTGAGACACACTAAGCTGAAAGCTTGTTTACAGGTGCAACCTGGGAACACAAGGAAGTTAAGTGATTTGCTTAGGGTCACACAGTATGCAAGTGGGGGCTGTGGGATTCAAACCCAGATCTCCAGACTTGCAGCTCAGAGCCTTAAACCACTGCGCCATACTGCCTCCTTGCTGTGTCATTAGTGAGTAGGCAATGTACAGATTATTTAAAAAAATAAAAAAATAAATCCAATAATGTAGATGACGCTGGAATAAAACTGCATACCATCATAATGCAGTTACTTCATACAATATACACCTATCATTGATTACTGCTCACAGTTTTGGGGAACTTTAAATATTACTGATAGGAAGAAAATTGTATTAATTCAGAGGAAGGCAACAAGAAAGAATTTGGAACATAAGAAATGAGGAATGTTTGAAACTCCTCAGACAACATTATTTATTTATTTTGAAAAGTTTCACCAGGAAAGGCATACTGAGTTACAATAGTTCATTTCCAGATGTGTTCTGTGGGAAAGGGAAAAAGGGAATACAATTTTAAATACGAGATCAAAATAATAAATATACATAGAGCCAAGTCCATATATACTGCTGAATAAATTTAAAGCTATACCAAACATTTTTGAGGGATAGGCAGGCAGCACTTGCCATCCAGAATGTAGGCTATATACATAGATGCATTATACATATGATACGAGATTCAAATAAAAATATACAAAGAGGATAAGTCTGTACATACTGTTAAAGAAATTTAAAGCTATACCAAACATTTTAAGGGGATAGGCAGGCAGCACTTGTCATCCAGAATATAGTCTATATACATATACACACATGTATGTTTTTAAGCATATGCACACACATTTACTTTTATACTCATATACTGTACATATCATATACATACACACAAATCACTTCAACTCAGATATATTTAGTTTTTTTTAACACTTGGGGTGGTAAGTAAGAAACCTTGTCAGACTAGGGGGTGGGGGAGTGGGAGATGGCTGGAGATTAGGTGAGCCTTCACCCCTATGGAATGCACACCGCACACAGGGATAGGCAGGGGATAAGGGGAGAGCATTGAGGTATAAACTGGGGAACAGAATATTGGCACAGAAGAGGTGGGTGTGGCTGACGATGAAAGGGTGGGGGGGAGATTGGGAACAAAAGGGGGATGGGAGGAGGTGGTATGAATTTGTGAAAGAAAAGAATTAAAGAGGAGTGAAGAGGCAGGGGGGAAGGCAAGCCTTATCCCCAGGAGTGGAACCCCAAAGGTATGAACACTATTCAATGTAAACTCAGCTAGTGCTATAGGCTATCAGCATACCTAGGGAGGGATAGGAGGGGTTAGAGTAGTGGAAATAGAACAGAGGAGAGGGCAGGGAGGGGTTATGAAAGAGAAGTCGGTCAGGTGCAATTGCAGGATGGGGAAATATACTGTCAAAGAAGATAAGACAATGAATGAGTAGACGAAGCAGAATGGATATCTAAAGGGAAGGAGCTCCAAGTGTTTGGAAAGTGATAGGAGAAGGCAGCTCTACCTGAAGTGGAAGTATGGGTAGGGAGGGCAAGGGTCCTATAGGGGGAGTTGTGGAGGGAGTAGGTGGGGGTAAATACTCTGCACAACAGGTGTATTGGGGGAATGTGCTGATGATGTACAAAATCATTAACAAGGAGGATCTAATGGAAGGATTAAATTTAAAATGTAGAATGGAACAAAAAGTAAAGGGACATGAACAACAAATTAGGCCAATCAATTTTAAAACAAGCAAGCGTAAGATTTATTACACACAAAGGACAATAGACATTTGGAATAATCTGCCTTCTGAAGTGGTATATAGCAGGAATGTCTCTGAGCATAAGAATAGATTGGACAAATTTCTTGGCAGAGAAGGTTTTAGGTTGTTATTACTAAACAAGGGACAGCTCATATGGGTGTTATGCCTTCTACTTCACTAAAATTCAAAGTGAATCAAAGTGAATCAAAGTGAATCATGGTTTCACCACTCTAGAAGTAGTACATTACTTCACACATGTTCCCCTTGATTTTTGTCTTCCTTGCTCAATGCATATATTATTATCCATCTGATTATCGTGTGTGTAACACAGTACAACATGAATTACGTTCGCCACACTGTTAACAGTATGACCACTGCACATAATTTTTCGCTGTATCCATTTGAATCACATAACCTGTCATACATACAAACATGATGCTATAGCAGATAATGACGACTGGGTCCATCTACGCTGCTCATTTTTAATTATGATCACTTTTGCTGCAGACTGTACTTGATGTACAGCACTGTCCCTTCCACCCCCTTCCTTCCTCATAGGATTCCTCTGTGACTATTGAAGGTATTTTTGAAACCTACCACTGCTTTTGCCTCCATGGTCTCCTATGGAAGGCTGTTCAAGGAATCCACCACCCTCTCTGTGAAGAAGTACTGCTTCACATCTCTCATGAATCTACCCCTACCAGCTTCATATCGTGACCCCTTGTTCTACAGCACCTTTTTTCTGAAGTGTAGCTCCCTCCTGTACCTTATTAACCTCTGTGAGGTATTTAAAGGTCTCTGTCATATCCCCGCTCTCCCTATTCTCCTCCAGGGTGTACAAAGTGAACTCTTTTAGTCTCTCCTCATAGGGCTACTGATGCAGACCCTGCACCATTTTGACAGCTGTCTTCCAGACCACCTCCCCTCTGCCGATCTCTTTCCAGAAATGTGGTATCCAGAACTGGACACAGTTCTCCAGGTGGGGTGCTATGCATTGAGCTATACAGGGGCAACACCACCTCCCTCTTCCTGAAGGTGATATCCCTCCCTGTACACCCCAGCATCCCACTAGCCCTCTTGACTGCCTTGTCACATTGCCTGGCCACTCTTAGGTCATCCAATATCATTACCCCTAGATCTCTTTCTTGCTTGGTCACTGTCAATATCACTCTCCCCTTTTTCGTACCCTGCCCCATGGTTTCTGTGGACCAGATGCATTACTTTGCACTTTTTTTGGTACTAAAAAAACTAGCCAATCAAAAAAATCTATCAGATTTGTTTGGCATGACTTTCCCCATGTCTGTTGAATAAGTCTGTCAGGAATGCAACTAATACTTCCCTGAGCTCCCTCAGCATCCTTGGATGCACCCCACCTCTTGCCCCATACAGTCCAATTCTGTCATCAGAAAAGGGACTACTGTCCATTTTCTTCCCCTTAAAGCCCTTTGTACATTTCTGTGTTCCCTTTCTTTCACCTTGTTTTTTTTTTTTTTTTTTAACTCTATTTGTGCACCTTCCCCAGGGAACTCTCTCCAGCATCCACACCATCTACCAGGCTCTACATCCTACTTGAAGTGCTTTCTACTCCTGTCACCAGCCTAACAGACCCCCCTAGCTCTGAACCCCTCCGAGGTGGGGCCACCCTATTTGCCCAGGGTGCTCTATCTAGAATCTAATAAGTTGGTCCAGGCCACAAGAGAGAAGAGTGCCCAGTATACTGGAGTGTGGCCTGGAGGGCACGGTGCCATTGCCTAACCCAGAGGTCAGGGATTTTTCCATATGAAGGTTTCCCCCAGAATGCGGACATGCAATGACGTCTGCGCAGCAGAGTAGCTGATGTCCACCACCACTCCACCTCCTATTTCGGGCTCAGCATCAGGAAGCCCCTGGTCTCCACCAGGGGTCACAACTCCACCAAGCAGGCCCCAGACCCCATCCCTGGGAGAGGATAGATGTCCTACTGCTGCTCAATCCTCTCTCTCCCCTGCTGACCCCCGATGGCCGGGACCCATTCCCAAACCCGGGCCACCGGTGTGGCATGAGGTGTGGCATCCAGCACCTCAGCCCTCAGCACCACTGGGATGGCTTTTCCTTCACCTTGTACTCTCAACACTGGGCAGAAGTATTTCAAGCTCAAGTTCAAGTTTATTGAGAAGGGATAAGATCCATTGAGCAAGCTCATTTACAAGGAGGTCCCTTGTACAAGAATGATGAGAAGATAATACATGGAACAAAATACAAAATATATGATAACGGTAACACGGATACATAGTTTGATATGACAAGAAGAAATAATAGTTTCTAAATGTATGGTATTTACAATACTTACAGTAACAACACACATGTCAATGCATTCAATAGAGAAAATTGGCCGGTACAATTGTATTCAATACAGAAAAATATGCCAGTGCAATTATATAAACATAACAGGTGCAGTAATAGTTCATGCCCCTAATATAGGAGATGATAAGTAAGACAGGGAAGAAAGTAGGGGGAGATTAGTAGCAGTGGCAGATGTCAGTGGTGATTTTGTTGATAAGTGTTTTAAATACATTTAAAGGGATTAAGGTTTGTAGCTTTATTGATGATTGGAGTTTGTCCCAGACTGCAGGGAGTACATAGCTGATGGCTGCCATACCATAATGAGTACAAGTGTTTGGCACCTCTAAGGAAATGTATGTGTTTTTCCTTAGCGCATACGAACTATGTGATCGATGGAGGAGGGAAGTAATATAAGGAGGCAGTTTGTTTAATAGAGTTTTATATACCCTAATATATGTATGCATGAATCTCCTCGTAGCCAGGGAAGTCCAGTTCACCTCTTTGTACAGGGTGTAATGATGAGTACTAGCTGGAGTATTGGTGATAAAGCGCATAACACGATGGTATAACATGTTACATTTGTGATGGTAGGTAATTGCACAATTATTATAAAAGGTCTTTGCATAGTCCAAGATCAGTTTCAGTTTATTTAAGAAAATGCATAAAATCACAAAAATTACATTCCATATATAAACACATAGGCCAAGATATTCAGAGCAGTTGGTCCAGCGCAAGACTGAAGATGCACCGCCAAGTGATTTTCAAAGGGAGCTGCAGCGTAGCACAAATCACAATGTGCCAATGTGCAACCATAATGTATGCAGAGCAAGTGCAGGGGGCATTCCCATGAATAAGTGGTGCACTGACATATTTAACCGTAGAGCAAGGTGCAAGTCTGGAGCAAACCCCAAGCTGCGCCAGGCAGACTTGAGTCAATAAATATAGGCACATACACACAGACAGCAGATGCGCAACAGTGTGCACAGAGACAGAGAGGGAGTGAGATACTGTGAGAGAGAGAGAGAGACAGACAGACAGGGAGGTTGAGAGAGACACACACACAGACCAATGGATGGACTGACAGAGTGAGAGGCACCCAGTGACAGAGCGATGGACAGTGGTCAATTCATAATGGACGAGGTAATGAGGGGTGTGAGGAGGCAGTAGGAACAGCAGCATGGCTGATGAAGGGCCCAGCGGCGATATGCCTGACACAGGTGGTACCATGCCAGGATCATGTATGAGAACTTCAGTGACACAGAGATAGTGGGCTGGTACCACCTGAACAGGACACTTCTGAGGCAGCTCTGTGAGCTGTGCAGTGATGAGATGCAGGCACCCACCAGATGTAGTTATACCATGTCAGTGGAGGCTAAGGTGACCACCGTGATGTGCCTGCTCACCACGGGCACCTTCTAGAGACCAACGGGTGATGCCACAGGCATCACCCAGTTAGCCACATCCCACCTCCTCACTGCTCTGCTGCCACATGCTCGAGTACATACATTTCCCAGCACACAGGCAGAGTATCCATCAAACATGCAGGAGTTCCACCAGGTGGCACTCATGCCAGGCGGGATTGGGGCAATAGTCTGCACCCACACTGGCATCTGCACACCACTTGACCCAGAGGGCCCAGTGTACATTAATCAGAAGGGATACCCATCCATCAACTGCCAGGTGGTGTGCAATGCCATGGGGCACATCATCAATGTCTGTGCAACACTCCCCGGGAGTGCATATGATGCCTTCATATGGCACAGTTCTGCGCTGTGCCACAGGTTTGAGCAGGGAGTTATTCCCACAGGCCACCTTGTCGGTGAGTAGGACATGCAATGTGAGTAAGGTACAAGCAGAGAGGCTAAAGAGTGTTTTTTGTGAGGAGAGAATGTTACGCACCAACTTTCCAAGAGAGGAGTCGAGTAGGGCAGTTGAGGAGGGCCATCCAAATTTGCTGCAGAGTAGGCAATGATGAGTAAGACAGTTGCAGGATAAATTGAATTTACAGATATTGCTGTAACATACTGTCCATTAGTGACACAGGAGACTAGAGGAATGAGCAAACATGGGTAGCCTGTATGACAGCTTAAGAAGAAGAAGGTAGCGGGCAATTGTGATGTATGCAGAAGGAGAGGGGTTGTTCCTGGCCATGTATGCAATGCCTAGACTGGAGCTGAGGCCTTTTCACACAGACAGAATGTGAGAAGAGAAGTC
Organism: Neoceratodus forsteri; assembly: GCA_016271365.2. Lineage (NCBI taxonomy): Eukaryota > Metazoa > Chordata > Ceratodontiformes > Ceratodontidae > Neoceratodus > Neoceratodus forsteri. Next base: position 1,377,672,508 of record CM057456.1, on the reverse strand, counting down.
AAGGGAGGGGTCGAGTGTGATATCCAGATACTTGAATGAGGTTACAGTATCAAGAGTGGTGCCATCCTCAGTTGTCACAGTTAGGGGGATGGATACATTTTTTAGTCTATGAGGGGTTCTGAAATGCATGGCTTGGGACTTGGAGTAGTTCATGAATAGTGTGTTGTCCTTGAGCTAGGACTGGACAGCAGGTAGGGCAGATGCAAGGTCACGGTTGATGACAGTTATGTCAGAGGCATGACAGAAAAGCACCAGGTTATCTGCATAAAGGAGGGGAGTAGTCTTTTTAAAACAATGTGTGATGGAATTAATGTGTAGCATGAACAGCAAGGGGCCAAGGATGGAACCCTGGGGGACACCCAGGGAGGCAGGAAGGTAGAATAGGTGGAGCCAGTTGTAACTCATTGCTGCCTACTGGAGAGGTAGTTAGAGAACCAGAGGATAGTGTGATCTGAGACAACAGTCTTTAAATTGTTTAGTAGTGTAGGATGGTTTACTGTACCAAAGGCCAGTGTTAGGTCTACAAAGACAGCTCCAGTGAGGTTGGCATGATCAAATCCTGAGTAAATTTCATTTGAGAGGGTAGGTAGTGCTGTGGTGGTGCTGTGATTCTTACAAAAGCCATGTTGGACCAGGCATAGGAGATTGTACTTCTCCAGGTATGTTGTTAATTGGCTAGCTACAAGTTTCTCCAACAGTTTACTGAGTGCTAGGAGTAATATGATTGGTCGGTAGTTTGATAATAACTTAGGGTTTCCCTTTAAAGGGTTGAGTACCACATTGTCTCTCTTTCAGGTTGATGGTAGAACTCGGTGGAAAGAGAAAGATTGAAGATATGGGATGGGGGGCTCCCAAGCTGTCAGTTTCAGAAGTTTAGGTTTGAGGTAATTAGATATCATGACGGGGTTGTTTCAATTAATCCCATTTATTTCAAAATCCAGAGGGGTGTAGGATTTGAATACACTAAGGATTCTTTAAGGATTTTCCAGTATCTCCTGGGGGTTTTATTTGAGGCAGAGAGTTTTTCTCTGTGAAATTTGCTTTTACTTTGTCTGATGGCTGTCCATTTGCTTCTTAGATACCTGTACATGGCCCAGTCGATGTGGGAGTTGGATGCTTTGAATATAGCCCAACTTTTGCCCATCTCTTTTAGGACAGCCAGTAAAGGACGGGTGAGCCACTCAGTATTATGACCTCTGACCTTTCCTGAGGTAAGCGGGCCATGTTTGCATGATATTTGAGCAGGGTTGTGCTAAAGTAATGGAGTGCCTGATCAAAGTTATCAGTAGCCCACAAGGGGGGGGGGGAGCAATTCAATGCATGCTAGGTCAGATTTCTGTTCTACTGGATCAAGGAGTACATAGTTCCGGAAGTGTACAATACAGGGAGCAGCGTGTTCTATAATATTCCTCCAGTTACTAAAAATAAGAGAGTGATCAGTGATGACGTCTGGAAGAATGCCAGCTCAGGAAATTTTGTCCGTGTTGGGTACGAGGAGCCAGTCTATCAGGGTGGCTGTTTGGGCACTGTAAGATATTCTAGTGGGCTGCATGATCATTTGAGAAAGCATCAACTTGTTGAGCAGACAAACAAACAGTGGTGTTGATGTGATTGAGCCAGTTAATATTAAAGTCCCCTAAGATGACACAGTCATTGTTGCCAACTAGTGGTCCTAAGAAGTCAATAAGGGAGGAAAGCTTACTTTGGCTGTTTGGAGGGGCAGATAGACAGAGGATGTGAAGTTGTTTAGTTACCTGTCAGCATACTGGAACAAAGTTCAAATGAGACAGACTGAAGGGGGAAGGGGGTGCAAGATTGGAGAAATTTAAATGAGATTTAAAGTATATCATGATGCCACCAACCCTTTGGGGGGGAGCCTAAAACACCTAATGAAGCTGTACCCGGATAATTCACATAGAGCGTCAGGCACAGAAGGTTTTAGCCAGGTCTTTGATAGGCACAGTACATCTGGTTGATAATGGAAGGTGCAAGCAGACAGTTCTGTCATGTTTCGCAGTAGACTAAAGACATTTAAGTGTACTATTTGTAGTCCTTTTGTGTCACCTAAGGGGGAGTGTTATTATGGTAGGGACCTGGGTTAGTTTCAGTGTCACCAGAAGTGATGAGCAGAGGCCTTAACCAGAGGACCAATACAACCAACTTGAAGTGTTCATCCTGTTTGAGGCGAATAAGGGTGAGCCAGTGAGTGTGCCTGAGATAGTACACCACAGAGGGCCAGAGTCTTGTGAGATCAATAGTAGGAGGAGGGAGAACAAGCAGGCAAAAGCGTACCAAGGCATTCGACACAGTGAAGTCATTCAAGGTGGGATGGGCCACTAAGCTAGGGAAGGAAGGAGGAATATTGTCAGCGACATGAAGAGGAATGATAAGGACTACTAGGAAGATGGTGGTAGTCCGCAGAAGATAATACTGAGGGCATTGAGCCATAATTTTGGTATTTGACCTATGAAAGGGATTGCGGATAACAGACACTGATAAGTTTCAAGGGCTCCAAACTTGATTGCTGGGCTGACAAATCATATAGAAGATGGGTGTAAGAGGTAGCAAGCTTAATCTGTGGGAGGAGTGGCAGAGACAGCTTAATAGGGTGTCAGCTGCACAACAAGGACAAGAGCTACAGATCAACAGAGTTTCAATTGGAAATCTAGTTAGTTCAGTCCAAGTAGAGTAGTAGGGGAGGTAAAAGAGTCCAACTAGAGGCATTGGTAGGTGAGAAAAACTGGTGTGATTGGTTCTAGCACCTCACTTGCCCTATAAAAGGAGAGCTAGTTCTGGGTGGGAGAATGGCTGGGTAGAGAGGGCGGGAAGAGCAACCAGGTGCCATGTGCAGCAAGGTGCTAAATAGAGAGCAAGATGCTGTTGTTGTACCAGAGGTAAGTGCTCCATTTGCGGTCTGAGGCAGAAGCTAAGCTTGGGGGAAGGGGGGATGGCTCTGAAGAGATCAATTGCTCTCATGACCCCAAAGGTCTAAAAGTGCTTGCTTAGGACTCAGGAGCTGGGAGCTGAGGAGATAAGAGAAGTGGGATTAGAGAGGCGGGCTGTGGGTGAGCAAAAGGGAGAGGTAATCAGACACTGAGGGTGAAGGTGCAGGGAACAATGGAAAGTGAAACAAAAATCATAGCCTGGAGTGGTGTCCTAAGTACAGACAGAGAGGGTGGGTTTAGGGCAGCCAGGAGTTGGAAGAAAAATACCTTAGCACAGTATAAACTGTAGGCTGTTAAAAACAAGCAATAATACCTGACAGGGTGGGTGGTATTGGGCAATACTGGACCGCTGAGGGCGTAATGAGGCCCAGTGCTACAGGAGGAGGGCCTTATAGCACCTGGAGGTCTGGTATTGCCCATACTGCCCACCCTGGAGGGTATAATTGCACTTAGAAAATGGCCCACTGTTTTATATGTGTTTGAAAGAAATAATAATTTTGAGTTCAAATGTTAAAAATCTTACCTGTTTTACATAGTTTGTAATAAGATTTTTGCTTCACCTGCATCTGATGCAGTGTTTTTTTTTTTTTAAGCTAGGGACTTTTGTCCTGCTGGCAAGTCTGTAGTTGTTTAAGAAATAAAAGGCAGTTGCTGATTGGGGGCTGGTAACAGTAACAGAAGGTACGTAGCATTAGAAAAAGAATACTAAGTGTGCATTAAAAAAAAAGAGGTACAGTTCTATGCTTTACCATGCTTTTTGTGGTTATGGTTTCCATTTTTTCATGGTGGCAGCTACACCATGCAGCTGCCAAGGAGAGACAGAAGGTCCATAGCATTACACACAGGGAAGAAAAACAAAACTGTACAAAAAACAAAGATGTACGTTTCTGTGCTTTTGGTATTCCAGTGTTCCTTGTTCCGTGGTGGTGGGTGGGAGTCACATTATGGAGCTGCTGAGGATAGATGGAAGGTCCATAAATATTTATGAGCTGGGAGGGAAAAGAAAACAACCTGCAAAAAGCAGGTAGATTTGTGTGCTTTTACATTGTTTTGTTGGTCCATTTTAGTTGGGGTAATGAGCAGGGCTATAATTTAAAAAAAGTGAATGGATGGGGAGAATTGGCCCAAGGAGCAATGATGGGGGTTTCCTAAGTTGCACTCCCCATAGATGGACACATGCTGCTGGCTTTGAACATCTACTACATCAGCTGGGCTTTGTGGGGGCGTGGGATACGATACTCTTTACAACATTTCTGAACATTCCTGTGAATTAAAACCTTTAATTTCATAACAAAGTTTTTCTTGTTAATGGATGCTTTCTGTGACACGAAGTGGGAGGAGGAGACTGGCCAGTATCACTTGCTCAGAAAATCTCAGTTACCGAAAGGAAACAATGGCGGTTCTTTATTTTAAAATTAGCTAGTGCCCTTGTTTTTAGTACTGTGGTCAGTTGGCACTGACACCTATTTTTTATTTACCCAGGCTCTGTTAACTGATAGACACCCACCTTGCCAGGGCTATCAGCCAATCAGAGCCCAGGGATTTCTTAGACCATTTTCTACCTCTTAATACTCAATGTTACACATCCAAAGTAGATCAGAGTATGCAGTAATTAGCCACAATTGTATTTACGAGCTGTAATGCAAGTCTGTGTAGAGCAGTACAATGCACTAAAAGCATGGCATATCAGCTAGTATTAAGCCCAGGATGTATCAATTAATACATGTATAGCAACAAAACAAATTACAATTAATATTAAAATGAGTGCAGCACAAAGCAGCACAATCAATGAAAGGTCCACATTGGAATGCAAATCAAAATACTATCACTGCATACTGGCTGACATAAAGTCATGATAATGTGGCTAGGCAGTCCATAAGTAGCAAGTAAAGATGGCACTGCACGCCAAGCAGAGAGCAAGAAGCTGTTGTGGTACCTGAGGTAGGTGCTCCATTTGCAGTCAGAGGCAGAAGCTAGGCTGGGGGTGGTATGGCTCTGAAGAGACCGGTTACCCTCGTGACCCCAAAGGTCTGGACACACTTGTCTGGGGCTCAGGAGCTGGCAGCTGAGGTAGGTGCTCCGTTTGTGGTCCAAGGCAGAAGCTGGGGGGTGAGGGAGATGGCTCCCAACAGACCAGTTGCCCTCATAACCCCAGAGGTCTGGAAGTACTTGTGTGGGACTCAGGAACTGGGAGCTGAGGTAGGTGCTCCTCCATTTGCAGTCCAAGACGGAAGCTAGGCTGGGGTTGGGGGATGGCTCCAAAGAGATCCGCTGCCCTCTTGACCCCAAAGGTCTCTTATTGTTCTTGTTGCCACCTCCCCCAATCCTCATCAGCATGGATGCCAAAGATGTGGCAGAGAAAAATATGTCCACACCAATGCCATCACCAATGTGGCCTACAACTCCTTTACTATTACTACTGGCCTCCGAGCCCATAGATGGCATTGCTGCAGGTGTAGTTTTTTTTTTTTTTATCTGCAACATCCTTTTGCCCCACAGAGATTATTAACTTCTTTGTTGCCCTCCCAGCACCTTTACCTTTAGCCGATTGTCTCTTCTCAGTCATTTATAATATTGCAAGGAAATCCAAATTAACGAAGCTGGTGTCATTTTTCCATAATTATATCTCCTTTCAGTTGGAGGTTATAGAGGGGTCCAACCAGCTTAGAATATTTTTTAATTGAGCCTCTCTGCAGTAGTCCTGGTGGTTGGGGAGGTTAAGTAAAAAAAGCCAAAATGTACTACTGATCTAATTCTCTCATATTCAACACCCCTCGCTGCTGGAGTTCTCTATTTCCTAATTTAAGAAACGGTAATAGCTTGGTGTCAATGGTTTTGATACTTAATCTTTATTCAAAAATGTTCGTTAACTGTTATTACTAAGATTTATATGTTACCCTGTTTTGTATGCGTATTATAATGCACATATTTATGTATTAGGGTGTTCTTGCAAACAAGGCTTTGGTCTAAATGAACCTTCTTGCATTATGAAACATGTAAAAAAAGAATGAACATATCTTAGTGCTTCACACTGATTTCTTTTGGCAGACATCTTGGCAGTTTGTAGCAGGAAATCAGCAGTGTTCTTGGTCTTAAGCAACAGTAGGAGTGTTCATGGTGTCACCACATACACACACACACACACACACACACACACACACACACACACACACACACACACACACACACACACAGACACACACACGGTGGACTTGCTGGCAGTTACAGGTGCTTGCTCTTGATTTCTCTCAGGGGACAGCTTGGAGGATAGAGGCAGTGTTAAGTGGTTTCCCAGACAATGATGCTTGACAGTACTGGTTGCCTTTTCATTTTTCCTTTGGTCAGACTCTTGTTCGAGCTATGGCAGAGCTAAATGTCAGCCTGCACTCCATTTCGGCTGTATTGAGGTGGCAGTGTGGGGGAGAGAGGGGTCATGGCAGAGCTTAAGCTGCAGGTAGAGGTGTGTTCCAGGCTCCAGTGTACTGGCAGTGTGGAAGAAAACAGACGGACTGTGCAGTGTTAGTTTTATGTGTTTGTTAGAGTGGCCTATTGTTAAGAAACTAATACAGTATAGAAAGTAATAATTGTTGTGTAGCACTGATATTAATAAACAGTTAAGGAGCAGAATGCACTTATTTTAATTGCTGTGGGTAAGAAAGAAAATCGTTGCCCAATATTTTTATTTCAAACAGTAAGGTGATGTAGTCATATTAGGTCAAGGATGATGCCAGTGAAAGGGCTATATGCTGTCATAACCATGCATTGACCCATATCAATGGATGGTCATGTGACAGATCCTGATCAATAGTATTGCTATTATAATAATAACTCATTTTGTTTTGAAAAAAGAACAAAAGATTTCAAAAACTTACCCCAATAATTTTTGAAAATATGATGCCTACTGCAGGATAGACACCACCTCCAAGCAATGAAGCCAGCACTCCTATAACCATATATGGCCACTCAGGTTTGTTCATTGCCAGAACTCTGCCAAAAGACACTTCAGGCAGTTCATTGTCCTCCTTTAAAGGCAAAGTACATTGCATTCAATATTTTACAATAGGTTTCTCCAGCTATAGATCTCTGTTAGAAAATGGTCCTAGTTTATTCCTGTTCATGACAGAGCAGTACCATTTTACTAACAATTTCCTAATTAAAAGGATATGCCTGTGGATGGATGGGTTGGAGAAACCATCCCCCTCCTCCCCTTCTTCCTGGGCTATTTAAACCAATTTCTTTCAGCCTCATTCTCCTGTTACATCTGTGCCTTCAGTGTCTTTCTAGTTCAGTATTTTGTCATTCTAGCTCCCTGGCTGTAGCATTGTGTTTCCTTCTTTTTCTTACGTTAGTTAATCATGCTGCACTTTTGTCATCATTTAACTTCTGTGTTCACTTACTTCTGGTATACGTGCTGGTTTCTATGTCCTACCTATGTCACTCTGCTGCACTTCACTTATATTTTCTCAGTGTGTTCTACCTGTTGCCAGTACAAAGTTACTTGCAAACTTTTCCTCTCAAGTTCCCCTATTTTCCTAATTAATTTCAACATGCTCTAGTCTGACAACTGTTCCCACTCATACTCATTCATTAATTTTAGTCAGCTTACTCAGTCTGTTTCAGCCCTTTTACTTTGCTACATCTTCTGGCTTCTACTTGTGTTACAATATTACCTATGATTTTGACCATTAATATCCATTAATATTTTCAGTACCTTGTCATTCATTTCATTTTTATTATCTGTCATTTCTTTCAGCAGTCATCATTCAGTCAGTCTTAGTCATATCAGTTATTTCTTCAGCAGTCATTAGCCATTCATTCAATGGCTGCATTGATACCATCAGGCTCTATAAATGCATTCATACTGGCCATTACTATATTCCCAGAATCTTGCTCTTGGGGTTGCCTGTGAGTAGACATGCTCATTTGATCTCCTTGAAGTCTGCATCTTGAGGGCGAGTCCCCCATCATGGACCTTCACTGTAAGCTGCTTGTCTCCTGCAGTATCTCTTGGCATTCCCACTAAGTGATAAGGTCCAATGCTACAGGGGAAGCTGTAGCCATTTTGACCCATGGCCGGCTGCACCTCTTGGTATAGTTTTTAAGACTTCAGTTGCTGGAGGGTCAGGCTGTAAGCCCATATGGGTTCCTTAAGGAACTCAGCACCTTCATATCATGAAAATGTTGTTACTGTGTCAACAGAAAACTCTTCATATTGCTGTTAGGGATATATGTGATTAGTTTATTTTCACTGTTCATGCTAGTCCTCATAACTATCCCAGGGCCTCCATTTGCTGATTGTTGAACTCTCATTGTCCCCAAGAGCTGTATTATAATACAAGAACATTATGTGTCAGCACCTTTCAGACTGCACAGTATCCGCATCTGCCTAATTAGAATTCAACAAAACAAGTTACAGCAAGGTGTGAAATACCACATTTACCTTCAGTTAGCGCTGGAAACTGAGTTGAAATGCATTTTGTTCCTTAAATTGCATTCAGCTTGTATATTTCCAAAGAGTTTTCCTTTTTCAGGATATTTCTACTTTCAGCATAGAGATACATGGTGTAAAAATTGGTGCTGTGACATAATGGTCTCCTATGCTAATGCAGTCCTCATGGAGAATGAGATTTCAACAACCATAAAATGGAGATCCCCAGGATAGTTACAAGGAACTAGCATGAACAGTGAAAACAAAGTAAAGCAAACACCTATGTCCTCAACAGCTATAGGAAAAGAGTTGTCTGTTGAATGGAAACAAATACAATTTTTAAGATATGAGGGTGTTGTTTTCCTTTAAGATGTGCAAATTACATCAGCAGCACCTCTGAAAGCTATTCTTCTGGCAACTTAGAGTCCACTTACAGTAGTCTCATTCTGCATTCCCTTGACTTAGCTTCCAGTCAGGGTTAGGCATCCTCTTGGATTTGAGGCTGAGTGCTAGCCTTTCAGTAGTTGTTACTTTTCCCAGTCTACATTTTGGTGGCTGGACCTCTTTCACAGGAATAATTTCATTTAGCTGCAGAGATCAACTCATGGCACCCCTATAGTATTATTTTGTTAGAGGGATAGGCAAGCATTAATCCTTGAAAATGTTTTCCTCTGAATGGGAATTCCAAAACAGCATGTTCTACTGTCATAATAAGTTTTTATGCCAGGAGTGATGCTGGCTGATTCCATGGATCCTGAGATGTTTTCTCCACAGGGGTTGTTTTCTCTCCTAAAGTGCCAAAGGCCATAATGTATTCTTATTTTGTTATGGCATTTACCTTAGTAGCAGGATTTTTGTTGTGAGTTTTGGTTGGAAGGTAATTCACTTTTATCCTGCAGTCCTGCCATTCTCACTGTCCTTCTGGAAGTCATACTTCTGTCAGCTATCAATCTTCACCAACTATCTAGGTCATTATTCCTCTCAGTCTGTGTTTGCAGCTCTTTGCCATTCTTTTGGGTTCCTTTCACAGGTACCTTCACCCTAAAGGAATTATGTTCCCATAACATCTGTAAAGGTGAAACCCTCCTCAAGAGAGTGTTTGCTTTCACAGTATCCTGACAGGGTGGTAGTCCAACTGGGGACAGAGAGTGCAAATTGCCCAAGCGTGCACATATAACAGTCAGTCAATTAGTCTTTTGACTATCAACAGTGTTGCACAAGCATCACGTCACACTTTTCCTATGCATTTACCTTGATTACAAGAAGTGAGCATAAGGTAACAAGAGGCCATGGATAGAAAATAGTGTAGAAAGACCTCAGGAGGTCAAAGGGCACAATAAACAATGTAGGAAGATGTCAGAGGAATGAAGGACACACAAATCAATTCACATCAGGTAGTCAGAATGAAATAAACCGACTGCAAAAAAAAAAAATCATGATTTCGACATATTGCTCACAATGGCAAAAAGAGACAGTGGATACAATATTCCAGTGCTTCGCATCTTAGGGCATGACACTTCATAGGGTAGGGCTATGGTCTAGTTCATCTAAATTTAAACTTCACTCTTAAAGTTATAGTATCCAAAAAACAGAACCTCTAGCTGCCTAAACAAACATCCAATAAATAGCAAAATAAGAAGTGTAATATAAAACACCATGATAAAAATGCATGGATAACAGCAGCATAGAAATCAGTGATCCAAAATAACAATGTCAAAAATTTGAAAAACTGAAATGTAAAGAGTTAAACACTTATACCAGGGAGCCCCTTAAACAATACAACAACAAAAAAAAGAATTGGGCCCCTCATAGTCTATGTCTGAATATACAGTACTTTCCAACAGGGGATTTATTAATGACTGCTATAAAACTCACTGGGAAACAGCTTTGAGCAACTGCTCCATGAAACTGGTAAATATACTACTGGATCAAGAAGGGATGAACCAAACCATGGCACAGAAGCTGGAGGAGGTTAAACTACAGTTACTTAATTTAAAATCAAAACCACAATTCAAGAACTTTGAATTGAATTTGCAAAATAAGCTAATTGTCCATGAGACAGAAACTGTGGGGCGGAAGAAACATAACTTTTTATAAGATGCAGCTGACTATGAAAATAAACACATTTTTACTAGTGAACACCCGTCTAGGTCTCGGAGCAAAGGATGCATAAGGAGAAAATCCAGGCCAAGGGGCAACAATAAAGAAATCAACCAGAGTGGGAAGAAACAATGAAAATACTGCACATCAGTTACAAAATAATAAGTCTAACTTTTTTAGACAAGACACAGCCCAAAAAAAAACATAGCATCTGGAGCTGTGCACAGGACCAGGAAAAAAATCTGCAGAGATCAAAGAGGAGGAGGCAACATGTCTAAGAGATTCTAACAGAACCTCATCATGACCAAAAATCAACAGCAAGTAGAGAATTTATCATCCATCACGCTAACTCAACCTCAAATTCAAATACCAAGCAAGGGTTTTAATTTTGTCCTAGATTCAGCTGTTACTCAATCTGAGACTTATACTGATTTGTGGACTTTTTTTTGTAACAAAGAAATAACAGCGCCAGGGACAATATTAATAGTATTACCAACATGGGGTATCTGTCAGCCTCTGAAAACAATGAACCACTTGAATCAGATCTCCCGGTCCTAACTGAACTAGGATAAGGATACCATGGCCTATAATACTACAGGCTCCAGAGACCTATGTAAGCTCCCCAATCTGGAGCATGAGAGTTACTCATGGGTATCTTCATGAAGGTGCTGATTTAATCCACCTTCTACTATTTGTCACTCTGCAGCCATATCCCTGGCCTTACAAACCTTGCAGAACCTGGCACACAGGAAGTGGAACAGCTATCTCAATCAAAATGGACATTACAACATCACAATCTAAGCCATGGGGAGAAATTTGCCATAAAGGAACCAAGGGACATTAACACCTTAAAAACACCTTAAAAATTTAACTTGCTGACAAAGGAGGTATGGTTGTGGTTATGGGCAAGCTTAAATATGAAAATGAGACCTACAGACAGCTGTCAGACAGATGAAGTTACAGACCAGCAGGTACAGACCCTACCAGGAGCCTCCAATATTACATTTTTGAATTGTTGGATAGAATATCATCCAATCAATGGATCACAGAACAAGAAAAGGAATATATGAAGGTCACCACACCTTCTATATCAATGTTCTGCATCTTCCCCAAACTACATAAGGACCAGGCCACCACCCCCAGGGCACCCCATAATATTAGGACAAGGTCCCCTTACTGAAAAAAATATCTTTTACTTTTGTAGATTCTTTCTACAAGAAATAACATGTATACTTACCTCATATATGGGGCAACATGGACATTCAGTAAAACAATTTGTAGAATCACTGAATCAGAATGACTTTAGGATACAGTTCACACATTGTACTGATCCACAGCTGATTACATTTCTAAACAAACAGTTCATTTACAAAGCTGGCTGTATTACTGAAACATAGAAATTTCATAAACCTACATCTGGAAATACATTACTGTTGGTATAGAATGCTAAAACCTAAAATGAGGTATCCCTTTTAGGCAGTTCCTATACCTTTGTGGGAACTGTTCTTCCCTTTCCAACAAGCTCAGGACCTACCAAACAGGTTTCTAGAGTGTGGATTTACATATAGTATTTTGGATAAGGCCCTTTACAAAGCTAGAAATACTGATCACAATACACTACTGACCCCAAATTTCAGACAGGAATCTCAGTATATGCAAATAAATTTTGCACTGGAGTAGAATCGCACTGCGCCACAGATTGTGGACACAGTGCATCACCACTACTGTTTATTACATAGTGATAGAAACTTACAAATCTGCCTTAATGATCCACCAAAGATATCCTATAAAAGGGGATAGAACCTAGCAGATTTGTTGACACAGTCTGTACACAAAATCACAGATACCATAACACATTATTGATTTCCATCCCCCTCCACAGGTACATACAGATGTAGCCTCTGCTGCTACAGTGGCGTGAAAAAGTATTTGCCCCCTTCCTGATTTTCTCTATTATTGCATATTTGTCACATTGGATGTTTGCAGGTCTTTAGAGAAACGTAATATTAGATAAAGAGAACCTGAGTGAACAAATAACACTTGTTTTTTTTTTAATTTCACTTATTTAATGAAAAAAAGTTAACCAACACCAACTGGCACTGTGTGAAAAAGTAATTGCCCCCTTACACTTAATAACTGGTTATGCCACATTTAGCTGCAATGACTGCAACCAAACACTTCCTATAATTCAATATCAGTCTTTCACATCGCTGTGGAGGAATTTTAACCCACTCTTCCTTGCAGAACTGCTTTAATTCAGTAACATTTGGTAGGTTTTCGAGCATGAACTGCTCGTTTCAGGTCCTGCCACAGCATCTCTATTGGGTTTAAGTCTGGACTTTGACTAGGCCACTCCAAAACTTTAATTTTACTTCTTTTTAGCCATTCTGATGTGGACTTGCTTTTGTGTTTTGGATCATTGTCTTGCTGCATGACCCAACACTACGCTTCAGCTTCAGCTGACGGAAGGATGACTGGACATTCTCCTTCAGAATTTTCTGGTACAGAGCAGAATTCATGGTTCCTTTAATTATGGCAAGTCATCCAGGTCCTTAGGCAGCAAAGCATCCCCACACCATCACACTACCACCACCATGTTTGACTGTTGGTATGGTGTTCTTACTGTGGAATGCTGTGTTTGCTTTACGCGAGACATTATGGGATCCATGTTGTCCAAAAAGTTCCACTTTGGACTCATCTGTCCATAGAACATTTTCCCAAAAGGCTTGTGGATCATCCAGGTGCTCCTTGGCAAATGAGAGACGAGCATTTATGTTCTTCTTGGTTAGCAGTGGTTTCCGCCTTGCTACTCTCACATGAAGCCCATTTTTGCCCAGTCTCTTTCTGATTGTGGAGTCATGAACACCGACCTTAGCTGGAGGCAAGAGAAGCCTGCAGTTCTTTGGATGTTGTTTTGGATCCTTTGAGACTTCTTGGATGATTTTACACTGCGCCCTTGGAGTAATTTTGGCAGGCCACCCACTCCTGGGAAGGTTCACTACTGTTCCAAGTGTTCTCCATTTGAGATTATGGCTCTCACTGTGGTTCGATGGAGTCCCAGAGCCTTAGAAATAGCTTTGTAACCCTTTCCAGACTGATAGAGGGCAACAATTTTTTTCTGATCTTTTCAGGAACTTCCTTTGATCACGGCATAATGTGCTTGTTGAATCTTTGTGCTGGCAACGTGACTCTGATGGTAAGGCAAAATAAGTGAGGTTTATATTGAGGCAGGGCTGGCTGTAATCAAGCCTGGCTGTGTTCAATCAGCTGACTCTAATTATCCCTTTAATTGGGTTGATTTAACTAGGGGCAATTACTTTTTCACACAGTGCCAGTTGGTGTTGGTTAACTTTTTTCATTAAATAAATGAAATAAGTAAAAAAAAAAAGTGTTATTTGTTCACTCAGGTTCCCTTTATCTAATATTATATTTTGTCTAAAGACCTGAAAACATCCAGTGTGACAAATATGCAATAATAGAGAAAATCAGGAAGGGGGCAAATACTTTTTCACGCCACTGTATTGTTCTCTTGGGACACCCCACTCTACAAAAAACAGTTGACATCAGACAATTCATAAACTGCAGCACTTTATTTGTAGTTTATGTAATGGTTTGCCCATTCCTGAAGATATACTGTGTAATAGTGACACAGTATGCAAACTGTACAAAAGAGTACAGGAGCACATACACTCTATTATTCATGCACAGCAGGACACACAATTGGAGAACTATGCAACGGTGAACCAGAAAACCCTGTACTTTATGGAACTGGAGTATGCAATGGCTTTCATATGCTGGGGGCACAAAACAAAGATGCTTCTTCAGAAAGAAGCCAGGTAGATCTACACCCTTGAAGCACATAGTCCAGTGAGACCAAATGATACGATAGACCATCTACTGTTCATTTAAAATTCAGTTGCTCGCAATATAAAAAGTGTTAATAATTATATGCATCTGTTAATCTGTTCTTTTCTTGTTTCTATTTTTCAGATTTATGTATTACCGCTGAAGTATATGACTTTATCAAACTGTGCCATGTTTGGTCTGGAATCCTTGCCTCTGAATATTTTATTATTTTTTTTTTTATATTTGTCTTTATCTCTTAATTGGAAGCTATTTAGCAGTTGGGTTTTTTAATGGCATGTGACTTCCACACTTCTGCTTACCTTATTCCTTCTTTATTCTTTAGTGTTCACTCTAAATATGCAACACTGTCTTCCATAGCAGCATGCATACTCTACCTGTCCAAGGAGCATTTGTTCATGTTACTATATTTACAATTTCACTCATCTCCTTTTCTTTTCCCAGCTTTAAGAAAAATACCCACCAGAAACTTTATTCTATCACTATCTGGGGTCAGCAAACTTTGTATAATCTTCTGTTCTCCTCTGTCCTGCATTATCCTAGCAGTCAGAGAGGGGGTGGGAGTGCGGAGAGCCAGCAGGGGCAGCAAGAGAGCTGTGGTGCTGGTAGCATGATGGGGTAGTTCTTGGTTTGTTTTGCTAAAGGATTTGTATTTGTTTTTACATATTTCTTTACTGGCCAAAATCTATTGATGCTGCCAGTGAATCTATGGGACCTGGTGAGCTGAGGAGATCACGGGACTTGGGAGCTGAGGAGGAGCAATCGGGGCACAGCAGAGGTCAGCAGGAACATTGTGGCAGGGAAGAGCCTTTGTAAAGGTATGTACATTGATGTTCTTCTACAAGGCCAGCGAGGACCTGGGACTGTAGTTGTGGTGTTTTTATTTATTTATTTAGTTTTTGTTTACCTGGTAGGGCACACTAGCAATAGACATGACTATTTTCAGGCATGACCCGGGAGGTAACAAGGTAGTGAAACAATACAACAGTGTTATACAGCAGGGATACAAGACAGTGGTATTGTCATCGAGGTACATAACAGGAGATATGATAGACAATAACAAGCATATGTGTCAAGTGCAGGTACAATTCATAATATGAATCAAGGATAGCTATAACATCACAGAGCAGGTAAAAGCAGCAAGTGCAATCAACATAAATCAGGGGTAACCGGTAAGGAGGCAGGGACAGGATAAAGAGGTGAGGAATGATTAAGTGGCTAGGGATAGACTTGCAGAGGAATAGGTAAAAAAAAAAATAGGGATAGAGATGAGATGGACTAGGAGGGGCCTAACTTAAGAAAAGGGTTGGTCATAGTCCATTTGCATGGGTCTGGGGGTTATGTCTGGGGGTGACAGGGAGTGAGATATAGGGGATGTGCAAGAGAGGCAACATAGAGAGAGCTGGGGGGGTTGGGAATAAGTAAGTCGGTTGGGGGGAGGTAACCTAGTTTGAGGATATAGACAAGCAAGAGTAGAAAATAGGAAAGTGGAGGTTAAGGCAGAGGAGGGAGATGCTAAAAATAGGATAGAGGAAGAGGAAGCAGTGAGGACGGTTAATGATGCCCCTGAACACCTTCTACAAGTGTACAATTCCACCTCCTCCCAACCTCCGTTACACATCAGGGTTTAATCTTTTAACTGCAGGAAGGGGCTGTTGTAACTGCTACCAGCAAGGGGCATAACAGGCCAGGTGGAGATGAGCTGCAGCAAGATCAGAGAGGGTGTTGTCTTGTGAGAGAAAGGGGGGGGATAGACCAAACCCTCCTTCCCCAGGCTCATCTCCATTTATAGTGAGGCACCTGCCTCCTGATTGGTGGGGAAATGGATCTGTGTGAAATAGGAGCAACCCAGTTATAAGCTGTTTTATTACTAATGGTGTTTTAACAGCCTGTCCTGTCTGACTCAAGTTGACAGATCCCCTCAAGCAACAAGGAAACCTTGGCAGAGTTCCTGACCCATTTTTGGAAAGTACGGGATTTCTGCAGTATACAGGTGTGTGGTGTGCCATTGGAGGCAACATTTGTTAGGAAAAAAGTGTCAGAAACTGAGCCTGCTGGAGGGAAACCCTTGGACCATGGTAGCCAACAGAATCCTGATGTATAATGGAGGTTGGGGGGAGGCAGAACCGTACGCTTGTAGGAGGTGTCGAGGGCTTCATTAACCCTTACTGGTATACAAGAGATAGAGTAGCACAGGTGGGGAAAGCAGCAGAACATGCAGGGATACACTAAGGGTTGGAACAGCTATAATGGGGTGGAGGGTGGAACGGGGGAAGCAAGGAATGAGGGGGCCAACATGGGTAGAATAGTGGGCTGCAATGGGTATGGAGCAGCTATCTGGATGAACATATTATGGAGACCAGAAGGGTGTCCAATCTGCCACAGGCTACGGAGACTGAAGGAAAGAGTGCAGTGGCTTGGTAGAGAGCTGGAGAGGGTGTGGGCAGAGGGGATAAGAAAGGGGGCACGAGTGCCCCTCCCAGGCAGTAAGAGAAGTGCACAAAAAGAAGGACATTAGGTTGGGGAAGGGGACAGTGAGGGAGTGCAGGTTCACATTGGATAGGGGGTCAAGCAATAAAAGCAGGGCATGGGACGGGGGAGGAAGCCAACACAGGACAATCCAGGTGTGGCTGGCAGCAGGTCTGCAGTGCTGGCAACACTGGAGGAAGAGGGGGAGTTAGGGGAGCACCAGGAAAGGGAGGTGGGGGAAGGGGAATGAAGTGCACAGGGATCAGGCAGATGGAGGAGGGTAGCAGGGGGCAGGCGGAAGGTGGGGAGCAGCTGAAAAGGAAAGTGTTGGCAGCAAGGCTGTAGGGGAGGGGGCAGTGCTGAAAGGTGAGACAAAGGGTGTCTAGCCAATAGGGTACAGGGGTCAAGGAGGAAAGAGAGGAAGGTTGATGATTGCATGGGACCAAGAGGAATTGGGGAAAACAGGTCAGGGGAGGATGGTGGGGGTACTAGGGAAGAAGCGAATTGACATAAAGGAGCAAGGAAGGGAAGACATTAGCAATGGAAAAGGAGGTAAAGGGGGAAGGGGTGGAACAGGGCGGGGGTGTGTGTGCTAGAGTTGGGGGCTCCATACTGAAGGGGATCAGAAAGGGCAGTAAGGGGGAAAGACATAGTATAATATGGGTTGAGTCGATCCCTGGACTGATGGCGGGCTGGGCAGGGCAGGCCAGGCCATTCTCAAGTGCACAGGAAGGGGATGGAAGAAACCGCATGTTGTGGTGCACGTAGACACAAATGACCTGTCAGGGGAGACAGTGGAGGTAGTAAAAGGGAGATCTGAGGAACTGGGGAAGCTGTGCAAGGAGGTGGGGGAATCAGTGGCCTTCTCAGAAGTGCTTCCAGTACCCTGTGCAAGTACTGTAAGGAATGGAAGGATAGGGGAGTTCAACACCTGGTTACGGGAATGGTGTCATACCAAGGGGAATGGGTAAGTAGAGGTCTGGGTCAGAACCTGGGACAACAATGACCTGTATGCAGAGGACAGGCTACACTTGAGTGGGGGGAAGGAGGAGGGAGTATTGAAGCAGGGGATAGAGGGGCACATACTAACAAGAGTAGCTTTAAATTAGGAAAGGGGGTGGCAAGTGGATAGCTAGTAGGCAGGGTTTCCAAAGAGGGGATCCAGACGAGCCTACCCTCCAAGCTATAGGGGAGGGCATCAGGGTAGGAGCAACAGAAGGGGTTCATCAGGGTGGAGATGGGATAGGAGCACAGTGGATGTGCTGTGATGGTCTGTGATGGTATTTGTGGTATTCCCATTGCTGTGCTGTCAGTATGCCATGTCACCAAACATGAGGAGCCTGGGAAACAAAGCAGCCAAATTGCAAGCTCTCTTGATAGTGGGGCAGGTGGACATTGCGGCCATAACAGAAACTTGGGCCACCCAGTACCAGGACTGGGACATGATGATCCCCGGATGCAGGCTGTTCGGAAAGGATGGGGTAATCAAGAAAGATGTGGGGGAGGAGGGTGGCAATCTATGTGAGGGAAGAAGTAAGGAGCATAAGGGAAGAGGGCGGAGGAGGGCAAGACAGAGGCCCTGTGGATGCAGTTTCAGGATCCAAAGGGCAGGGTACTGAGGATGGAGTGGTATATAGGGCACCAACTCAGGGGGAGCAGCTGGACAGGGAGTTGGCAGATCAAATTAGGAGGAGGTGCAGGAAGGGAAACACAGTGGTGGTGGGGGACTTTAACATACCTAGTGTGGACTGGAGAACACCAACCACCACATGTGCTAGGGAGCAGGTAATACTGGGGGCATTCCAGGATAGCTTCCTGGTGCAGACAGTGTGTGAGCCAACTAGGTTGGAAAGAACTCTGGACCTTGTACTATCAAATGGGGAGCTGTAAAGGACCTGGAGGTGGAAGACCCTCTTGCTGGAAGTGATCATCACTCAGTGTAGTTCACACTCAGGATGGGGAAGCAAACTGGAGGTTCGGGTACCAGGGTGATTGACTTTAGAGGGGACAGACTTCAACAAGATGAGGGGAATAGCGATAAGGCATCTGGAAGGAATCCAGCCCACCTTGGATGACAATCAAAGATGGAGTAGCATTAGGACAGGGCTGGCAGAGGCTACTGGGATATGTACTTGGTTTCAGAGCAAGAAGGGAAGGGCAAATAAGCCCAGTTGGCTGATCAAGGGGGTAGTGGAGGTAGTGAGAGCCAAAAGGAGAGCTTTCCAAAGATTCAAGAGATTGGAGAGGGGGGGGAAAACGGAGAGGAGTATACAAAAAAGTCCAGGGAGGTTATAAAACTAGTCAGCATTGACAAGGCAACCAGAGAGCCGAGGCTGGCACTGGGCATTAAAGAGGGAGAGAATGACTTCTTCAGACACACTGGTGAAAGAAGGAAGAACAGGGATCAGATAGTGAGAATAAAGGACGGGGGTGGGTAGAGAAGGGAGAGGCGCAGACAGAGGCACTGAATGAGTACTTCTGCTCTTTATTCATGGTTGAGCGGGGGGGGACAGATATCTCATGGGAGTGGTGAAGGAGGCAGGGGAGGAGGTGACAGATGGAAAGATTACAGAGGGGAAGTGTACTGGAAGGGCTGAGGGCACTGCAGGTGGACAAGGCAACGGGACCTGATGGCATTCACCCTAGGGTACTCAAGGAACTGGCAGGGAGCCTGGCAGGACCACTGGCTGACCTGTTCAACACCTCTCTGGACACAGGATGTGTACCACAGGACTGGAGATTGGCACACGTGGTGCCCATTCACAAAGGTGGACCAAGGGATGATCCAGGTAACTACAGACAAGCAAGCCTCATATCAAGTGTGGGTAAGCTCATGGAGACAATCCTTAAAGAGAGACTGGTGACAGTTTTGAAGGACAATGATCTCCAGGACAGGCAGCAACACGGGTTTGTCTCGGGCAGGTCCTGCCAGACAAACCTGATTGAGTACTATGATTGGGTGACCAGAGAGCTGGACAAGGGCCATGCAGTGGATGTCCTGTACTTGGACTTCAGCAAGGCCTTTGATTCCGTGCTACATGGGAGGTTAGGGAGGAAGCTGGAAGATGTAAGGGGGTACAAAGATGGTCAGATGGATCATGAACTGGCTGAAGGGCAGGCAGCAAAGGGTGGTGGTGGAGGGAAAACTCTCATCGTCAAGAGTGCTAACAAGCGGGGTGCCACAGGGATCAGTATTGGGGCCAGTGCTGTTTGCAATATACATAGCAGATATCTCGCATGGGACCCAGAGTAAGATCAGTCTGTTCGCAGATGATACCAAGATGGTAGCTGTGGTGGATGACATTGAGGGGTAGAGCGGACTTGCAGGGGGACCTGACCAAACTACAGGAGTGGTCAGAAACATGCCAGTTGGGGTTCAATGCCAATAAGTACAAGGTAATGCACTTCAGAGCCAAGAACCAGAGGAGGAGCTATCAGCTGGGAGGGGTACAGCCAGTGAGCACAGAGGAGGAAAAAGACCTGGGGTTGATTATAATGGGGAATATGAACAACTCAGCTCAGTACAGGAGGGCAGAAGTGAAAGCCAACAAGATGCTGGGCTGTATAGTAAGGGGAAAATCTCCTCTAGACGTAGCGAGGTGATCCTTCCCTTGTACAGGCAACTGGTCAGACCACGCCTGGAATACTGCGTGCAGTACTGGCGCCCATTCCTGAAGAGGAACATCAGACTGTTGGAGGGGGTGCAGCGCAGAGTGACAAAGATGATCCAAGGTTTGGGGGGGGGATTCATATGAAGAAAGGCTGAACATGCTTAACGTGTACTTACTGGAGGAGAGGAGAGACAGAGGAGATATGATTGAGGCCTTTAAATACCTGAAAGGGATGAACAAGGCTAATACAGGTAAGATATTCCAGATCAGAAGAGGGAGGGATACTAGAGGGCATGAACTGAGGTTGAAGGGGGGTAAATTCAGGAGGGCAATCAGGAGACATTATTTTACAGAGAGGATTATAAATGAGTAGAACACTCTACCCGAGGAGGTGGTTTCCTGTAGGATGGTGGGCACCTTCAAGATGGGTTGGAACAGAGTAAGAGGGGAAAGGTCAGTGAAAAGGTGAGGGAAGGGTGGGGCAGCTGCACAGGGGCTAGCTACCATCGAGCAGACTCGAGAACTTTGTGTCTGCTTCTGCTGGCAATCTGTATGTTCGCATTATGGGTACCTCTGTGTAAATATTCTGCTCTTCTACATTAAGAGTTTAGAGTAAGTTTTCAAAATATTTTTTTGAGTGTTGGATTTATAATGTAATGAATATGTGAGCTCTGTACCATATTATATTTTTATAATAAGAGTTTTCAAGTGGTGTTTTATATTACATTTTTTAATTTTGCTATTTATTGGGTGTTTGGTTTAGACAGCTACAGGTTCTACTTTTTTGGATACTTTAACTTTAAGACTGAACTTTAAATTTAGATGAACTAGTCTGCAGCCTTGCCTCCTGATGATGTGTCACACCCTAAGATGTGAAGTGCTGGGGTATTGTCTCCACCCTCTGTTTTTGCCATTGTAAGCAATATGTCATAAAGATTATTTGCAGCCACTATTTCATTCTGACTACCTTGGGAGCTTAAGCAGCAGGCAGGTAGGAAAGAGGGCTGGAGTTATATTCTGTTTTAACTGAAATATTTGAATAGTTTGTAAGTGAAATTAGTTTTATGTGTTAAAAATTATTACCTTGAATTAGAACTGTTACATTGTAACTTTGGTGGCTTGGGGATAGTTGTTTGGCAGGGATACTTAGAGGGAAATTTAAATGTGTTGTTTGCCTGGTGTTTGGGGAGGGACATTAGCTGCATTACCTTGTCTTTAAACAGGAATTACCTTGGCTTTCATTGTTCACTTGGGAGCTTAAGCAGCAGGCAGGTAGGAAAGAGGGCTGGAGTTATATTCTGTTTTAACTGAAATATTTGAATAGTTTGTAAGTGAAATTAGTTTTATGTGTTAAAAATTATTACCTTGAATTAGAACTGTTACATTGTAACTTTGGTGGCTTCTGGGATAGTTGTTTGGCAGGGATACTTAGAGGAAATTTAAATGTGTTGTTTGCCTGGTGTTTGGTAAGAGCCCTGCCACGACTCCTATTTTGTATGGCTTCTTAAATACTGAAAAGCCACTGGGGTTGGGATTGAAGGGCTGAGTATTTCTGTTTGGGACTGAAATTGAAGCAACAGGAGCTGAGTGGGCCTGTGACATCATAGGTACCTGATGTCTGCTTACACACACTGTTAGTGGGACCGAACACACACTGGACTGTATGTGTTTGTGAGACTTGGGAACGTTATTGGTGGAGTTGAAATTGGGTTTGTAAATAACTACAGTCAGTATAGAGAAACTGTACTCAGGAGAAAGGGACTGAGAAAAGGGTGTGCTATTATAAACAGGGGGATAATCAGGGTGGCCATATTCCACCATGGCAGCATCTTCGGAAGGGTTGTAGGCTGCACAGGGCTGTGGGATGGCAATAATTCTAAATTGGGCCTGAGAGGGAGGCTGCCCACTCTGTAGACAGCTATCTTGTATCAGAAGTGAGGTATATTGTTAAGGAGGCTGTGGGAGCTGGGGGGGTGTCCAAGGACAAGGGCAGAAGGGTGGGGCTGAGGGAGGCTGGGGCAACGCCTGAAATTACAGGACGTTATGTTACAGTGTTGGTGAGGGGGGGATATTAGGGACAGAGGACCCTAGATAGGGAAGTTGATGCAAAGGGAAAGCGTACGGGGTGAACATTCTGAATACAAAGAGACTGGAGGGAAGAGTCAGGAGGGCTGTTGTGCAGAAGCCTAAAACAGCAGACTGTGGGAAGGGAGCTCCTAAGGTGAACAGTGCAAGAGAGGAAGAAGAGGGTCAGTTTAGAGATGCAATCAGGGGAAACTCGGGTTACTTGATGGAGGCTGACAGAGTGTCACAATAAATTTGAGCTACTAAGCAACCTAGAGGGGGAGGAAGGGGTTGGTGGAAATGAGGAAACTTATACAGAGGCCGGGGGGAGGGAGTCGGATACCCATAGGGCATCACAGACCAGCTATGGAAAGGATAGACATAGTCCCAGAGGGAGAAGGGGAAACATATATGTTAAGCAAATGGGGAGATGCAACATATTCCAGACATGAGGAGGAGAGCATGATTGAGAGAAACTGGGAGACAAGGAGGTGGGAGAGGAGCCCCTTCAGCAGGAGGTCAGTACCAAGGATGGGGCCCTAGCTAAAGGGACCCACAGAGAGCCTCTGGGCAGGGGTACTATTACAAGGGGGGAGGATGGTGGTGTGGGGGAAGGGGAAACCATCAGGGCCAGGATAAATGGTTCAGATAAGAGAGGGTTAAAGGGGACACCTATTCAGAGGGGTTTGAGTTAAGTGGGCAAAATAGCAAGGAGGCAGAAAGAGGAGGGTGACAAGGGGTCTCTAATAAGGCAGGAAGACTCCATGAAATTGAGATCATGAATAAAGGGGGAAGGGGGGCTGAGAGGCATAGTGGAGGTAACCATAAGGATGATGGCGGTGTTAAGGTTCTGTTACTGGAGACTCGATGATTAGGGGTATCCATTGGGAGGACAGGGGTGGATGCCAGCCAGGTGAAGGTAGTGAGTATCTCTGGGCTGACAGTGCACAGAGCAAAGTTCATGGTGTATGAAATGGTTGGGATTGTGGAGGAACCGGATTCCTGGTGCATTTGGGAACTAATGATCTAGAGGAAAAACATTTTGGAAATCCAAGCAAGGTTCCAAGAACTTGCCAGAGTCTGTCGGGATAATGGATGCAACATTTCCTTTTTCGGAGATATTGCCAGTACCAAAGGCCTCAGTGGAGAAAAAAAACTACAGAGGTTAATGACTGGCTCAGGAGTGGGGTGAAGAGAATGGGTTGGGGTGTTAGGAACTGGAATGGAGTTTGGGAGGATAAGGGACTATATGCCAAGGACAGGTTTCATCTTGCCCCATTAGGGAGGAAGTCCTTAAACAGGGATAGCTGACTACATACAAGAAAGGTGGGGTTTAAACTTGTAAGGGGGAAGGGATGAGGAGGGCTGACCAGCCCTCTCCTCCAGATGAGGGGAGTGCAAGCCCAAGAGGGGAGGGAAACAGACTGGAGGTGGAGGTTTCAGGAGGAGCAGGGGAGGATGGAAGTATAAGGAATCTGGGTGGGGTTCGACAAAGAGGATCAGGGTTAAGGGGTGGGGTTGGTGTTAGTAAATGCCAGGAGCTTGGGAACAAGTTGCGAGTTCAGGCCATGCTATTCGGGGGTGGATGTGGCGGCGGTCACGGAGGCGTGAGCCAACAAAACCATGACTGGGACCTAAATGTACAGGGGTACACTATGCTTAGGAAGGATAGAAGGAGGTCAGAGGGGTGGAGTGGCTATGTTCATTAGAGATGATATAGAAATTGCTATGGTAGAAGAGGCAGAGGGAAACGTGGAGGCCTTATGGGTCACCTTACGATCCCCAGCAGGAGATAAGGTCAAGCTGGGAGTAGCATATAGGCCCCCCCAGGATGAGTGATGTTCTAGAGGATGGTTTGCTGAACATCATTGCCCAGTGTGGTCCAAAAGGGGAAGGAGTGGTGTTGATGGGGGACCTTAATATGTCAGGTACAAACTGGGGAACCATGTCCTCTAAGGTGGCCAAGGAGCAGAGGCTGCTGGATGGCTTCCAGGATGTGTTCTTAACACAGCATGTGATGGAGCCCACAAGGGAGGGGCATGTCCTGAATGTGGTTCTGACAGATGGGGATCTGGTAAGGGACATAGTTGTACAGGACCCCCTGACTGGGAGTGACCACAATACTGTCTGGTTTCAAATAAGCATGGGGGGAGTGGGGATGAGATCTAGGACACTGGCAGTGGACTTCAGGGGGGCAGACTTTATAGGCATGGGAAATATTCTCAAGGATCACTTGAAGGGGATTACCTCAACGACAAGTGTGGAAAGGAGATGGGAGATCATAAAGCGGGACTTCATGAGGCAGTCAGGATCTGCGCCAGTTGAAATGTAAGGGAGCAAGGTCACGAAACCATGCTGGTGGTCCAGTGAGGTACAGGTAGCAGTCAGAGAAAAGAAGCGGCCTACAAAAAATAAAAACAACAAGAGGGATAGGGATAAGAAATGTACCAGCTTGCATCTAGAAAAGTCACCCATATGGTGAGAGGAGCAAAGTCAGTAGGCAGCGGCTGGCACAGGGGATACATGGAGGGGAAAAGGGGTTCTTCCGCTACATTGAGGAGCGGAGAAAAACTAAGGGCCATCTCAGCAGATTGAGATCAGAAGGAGGGTGGGTGGAATAGGCGAGGGACCAGGCAGAGGTATTTAATGAGTACTTTGCCTCTGTGTTCACTAGGGAGGGGATGGGATATCTACAAAGCAAGGCATGAAGGGGATAGAAGCGGCAGGGAGTGGGATCAGGGGAGCAACAGAAATGGAGCAAGAGGGAAGGAAGGTACCCCAGGGTGTCACATCTGGATAAGGATAAAAAGACCAGTAAGGGGAGGGACGGATGATGCCATCTCCACCAAAGGGTGGTTAGCCCTCAAGGCCCTAAAGAAAACAAATCTCCTGGCCGGATGGCATTCATCCGAGAGTACTATGGGAATTGGCGACATATGGCTGCACTGGCGGAGCTTTTCAGCAGGTCACTTGAGACAGGGAGGTACCTAGGGATTGGCGAGAGCACATGTGGTACCAATCCATAAAGGGGTTGAGGAAGTACCAGGTAACTATAGACCCATCAGTTTGACCTTGGTGGTGGGAAAATTAATGGAGAGTATACTAAAGGAAAGATTGGGGGGTACTGAGGAGGTGGGAGGTCTGGATAGTCGGCAACATGGGTTTGTGCCAGGTAGATCATGTCAAAACCAACCTGTGGAGTTCTATGAATGGGTAACATCAGAACTGGACAGGGGTAAGCCTGTGGATGTATTATTCTTGGACTTCAGCAAGGGTTTGACTCTGTCCCCACAATGGTCTGGTGGAGAAACTGATGGGGTTAGGAGTAGGCCTTTGATGGTCAGATGGATTGAAAACTGGCTAGCTGGATGCACTCAGAGAGTAGTGGTCTGTGGGGAGCCTCGAACCCCAGAGAGGTTGGTAGTGGGGTACCACAGGGCTCGGTCCTGGTCCGATCCCGTTTAATGGCATACATATCGGACATCAGGGAGGGTATAGGGTGTGAAAGGAGTCTCTTCGCGGATGACTCCAAGATGGGAGCAGTAGTTGAGGGAGAAGAGGGGAGGGTGGCCCTGCAAGGGGACCTGGACACCCTGGAAAGCTGGGCTCACATGGAAATTAAATTTCAATATCACCAAGTGCAAGGTGTTGCATCTTGGTCGGAGAAACCCTAAACACAGGTACACCCTGGGAGGGGAGACGCTGGAGGCCTCAATAGGGAAAAAAGACCTAGGGGTCATGGTGGATACATGTATGAATAACTCTGAGCAGTGCAGGAGAGCAGCAAGCAAGGCAAACAGGATGTTGGGATGCATCGTAAGGGGGATCACCTCTAGGAGCAAGGAAGTGATTCTGCCGCTGTACAATGGACTGGTTAGACCACGCCTTGAGTACTGTGTAAAGTACTGGAGACCACACTTGAAAAGAGACATACAGCTCCTGGAGAGGGTACAGAGGAGGGCAACAAAGATGATACGAGGGCTAGGGGATTTGACTTATGAGGACAGACTTGAGGAGCTCTGCCTGTTTTCATTGGAGGAGAGGAGAGACAGGGGGGACATGATTGAGGTCTTCAAGTACCTCAAGGGAATAAATAGGGTAAACATGGAGGGGATCTTTAGACTAAAGCAGGGAGGTATCACCAGAGGGCATGGTTTGAAGTTGGAAGGTGGAAGGGTGAGGTGGGAAAAGAGGAGGAGGTTTTTCACCGAGAGGGTGGTGGACCCTTGGAATGCACTGCCTGGTGAGCTGGTTCAGAGATCCACAGTGGAGGGCTTCAAGAGGGGGTGGGACGGACACAGAAAGTGGATGTATCAGATGATGGCCTGTCCCGGGGGGGTGGGGATGGATGATAGGGGTTTCTGGAGAACAAGGGATGGGAGGGTCTCGGCATCCAACTAAGGATCTAGGTTCGAGCAGACTCGATAGACCGTAAGGCCTAATCTGCTGGCAAATAGTATGTTAGTATGTTAGTACCTAGTTTGCACTGGCTTTTGTGTCATTTGCTGCTGTTTCCTTTTCAATGGCAGCTATCACATGGTTACTGTAGGTGCTCAGTCTATAATCTTGTCAGACTTCAGAGGAATGTAATCAAGTTCTACTTTACAGAAAGGGTGGTGGAGATGAGGAATACATGGTCTGAAGAAATGGTCAGTACAGAGTCTGCAACTAGTTTAACACACATGTAGGATAATAGCCGGCCCACTGACGCAGCAGTAGCGCTACCACTTGTGATGCCAGCGACTCGGGTTCGGTAGCGAGCCCAGGATGTCAGACAGCAGGCCAGGGGGAGAAGGTTTGAGCAACCATTGGGCCACTCTCCTTCTCTGGGAGGCATGGGTTACTGTCCTTGCTGCTATACTGCCACCACCTGGGCAACCACGGGTGGTGCTAGTGCAGCTGAGGAGGCAAAACTAATAAGGAGGGGCAGGCACTGGCTGAGGACTGAAGCGGAGGTGTGTCTCTACGTGTCTCCTTCTCATTGGTCATCCTTGAGTGCTGACACTGGCAGAGAGGCGGGGACCAGAACAATAAAAAAGACCCCATGTCTGGTCTAGGTGATGGGCTCCTGCATTGAACAACCACAGAGGAACCGGGGTGGACTCCAGTTGCATGCTCCCCTGAAGTTTTGGAGGAGGTAAGTGGGGTCTCCTCTGCCCCACCTGGGGGATCATCTGGGCCTCTAGAGGTACAATGGAGCGGGGCACTATCGGAGCAATCCTTGGTCCTCTCAGTGGCGTAGCTTGAGTGGCGCATTGGGAAGCCCTGAGAGAGGGACCGGACGTGGAGAGAGAGAGAGGCAAAAATAGAAAGTAACAAAATAAACAAACAAAAAAAAACATGTGAGATAGACACAGGGGAGTGGTCAAAGCTAGAAGAGGGAGGGAGGCAGGATGGACATTTAAGGGAATGGGATGAGTTACTATAGCAGAAGGGAGGTACAGTAGGTATTGAAATATAATAAGAATCATCAGAAAACTAGCTCTGGCCCAGTGTTAGCCTGAGTGTGGATTCAGGCAGGCACTAGGCAGACTTGATGAACCCTTAGGCCTTTTTTCTGCCATCAGTACATATGTTTCTCCTTCTGTAAATTCAAACAAGGCCATTTATGTTTCATATATATAATATACCTGAGGTTTTCTTGTTGTCCAAGTAAATCTTTCCCTTTGCCTGCAAAATTGGGCAGATTGTCTCCTCTCAAACTCATCTGTCTGTTTTCCTACTGAACTGTCAGCTTTCTTCTGGCTAACTCTGTGGAAGGCCTCCTGTTTTAAAACAGCTTTGTAAACTTGTTCCAGTTATAATCAATATTTTATTAAAATTCCTTGTTCACTTTCACAGTCAAAATGCAAAATACAGCTAATATTGTACTTCGTCCAGCTCTCCCAAAACAAATAGATAGATAGATAGATAGACAGATAGATAGATAGATAAAGTAGATAGCTAGAAAGATAGAAAGATAGATATAGAGGATTGTGTATGAGCACTCATACACAACGAGGTTATTTTCTAAACGAGTGGTTTCCATGGTGACAAGAGACCTCAAGAGCACAGTTCGAAAGGTCTCATTACCACAGAAACCACAAGATCAGAAAATAACCTTATCTGTGTACGAGTGCTCATATACAATCTTTTATAGTGTATGGGCACTCATTCCTGGCAAACACTGTCCCCCAAATAATTTTTAACGTCCTTACTGTGGCACATTGCTCTGGTGTCGGTACCTTCCATTTGTTCTGTCACCACCGGCCCCTTTATCGTGCAGGCACAAATACATTCAATGTTGTTATGCTGCACTGGTGATGTACTCAGTGCAGCATGACTACATCCCTGATGTAGCCAAGACAGCACGACGACGCTGTTCTGAGCATGGATTTCCATGCTCAACAGCGTTCCACCATACACTACAGATAGATAGATAGTTTATTGTGTTGCTACATTGTCATTGTTTGCTCTTCTGTCATACTATACCTGTTCATTCTCACTCTGTTTTGACATCTTATTTTTTGGTTTCTTTCTCCTAGTGGAGGCTTTTCGACTTTGGCGTCTACTTGAAGTTCTTCTAATGATTTGTGTTCCAATTACAGTTATTTCTTCTGTTTCCTGATCACTGGCTTCAGTTTCGTATTCTAGTTCACTCTCTGATTCTGCCCCTTCATGTTCATCTTCTTTGCTCTAAATACCAAAATGTGTTTGAAAGAGAAAAGGATTATGGGATTTTATAGTGTTCAGTTTATTTTATTGCAGATTTCTTTGTCAGTATCAATAGACAACTGTATTTAAAATAGCATTTAAGTTACTTTAAAAATATTGGACAGCATTCACAAAAGGGATGTGCCGGTGAATTCCTGACTTGCGCACTGGCACAATTCTGGTAGAGAGCGATGCGTCGGCACATCCCTAATGCACTAACGCGATCGAGATGTGCCGCGATACCACCCATGATATGCGTGCGATCTGAGGGGCTGTGAAGGGGTATGTCCATTCATATGGTGCACAGCCCCATTCACAGCCCAACTCAGAGGCACATCCCTGGGGCAAGTCTGGAGATGCGCCTTCAAAAGAGAAGTCTAAAAGGAGTAGACTTATGTGGACCGCCATCTACAGGCAGGCTACTGTACTGCATGCAGCAGCAAGGCAGCCTGCCCACCCTGGCAATCCAGTGTGCCCCTCCCACCCACATCCCTGTTACACAGCTGCTTCATGTAGCAAGCAAGTCGTACTGCCAGACCCCCCCACCCGCATGCCCATTACACAGCCACTTCATTTGGCAATACCGTGCAATGTACAGAACACCACCACCACCCCGAGCCATACTCACTAGACTGTCAGGCAACAGACCCCCTGTTGCCCAGCTGACATCCCACCCCCACCCACACAGGGCCCCCACCCACCTCACACCCCATCCCCACATATGTCCCCCATCAGCGGTCAGCAGAATCCACTCTTGTACTGCCACGGCTGCCTGCCAACAGAGCTGTCTGCGACTGACAGCTAATGTACATCATGCAGCCCAATGCTGGGTGCAACTGTGGTATTCACAGACAGAATGTGCCATGGGCATTCCCCAGCATATCTTCTGTGAATACCACAGCTGGCACTTGGTGCATTTCATCTGCTCCGGGGCATCCAAGATGCGCCGAGCGCAACTCCTTTGTGAATCCTGCCCATTACACTTAAATGTCTCCACTTACATCAGTTGTATAATATTTGCATTTCTACTCCCCCAATTCAGTGAAACTTGAATTCACCTCCCTATTATGTAACCACAATAAGAGCATTTTATTAATTTGATTAATCTTTTATTACACTTTTTCATTATTGTAACCTCTTCACTTCTGTTTATACCATGTTATGGAGTGCATCTCCTCACCTTCATTCAGTTTTAAGCATCTCACAAGCAGCATTTTCTGGTAAACACAACATTCCCATTGTAGTTCACTACACCCTGTATGTAATGAGCTTTTTTTACAAGGTGAGGCAAGATGAAACAGGGTGTGGCAGCATGCTTCCCAGCTCTGCACCTCAGGCTGTGTGGATGTGGCTCCTCCTGTGGCATTTACTAGTGCTGAGTGCTTCAAGTGAGTAGCTTTTATATTGCCAAATATGAAGGTAAGGAGATACGGCTCCATTGCAAATGGTAGGAGAGAAACTTTTTTTTTTTTTAAATCAACAAAAAATGAGTTAAGACTTGAAGAATAAAACAATAGATGTTCTAATAATTTAGGTTTATGAGTTTGAAGAAACAAACACTGAAGAGTGTTTTCTTTCATTCTCTTAGAAAACTGGTGAGTATAAAAACTGGGTCACATTAATTATCAAACCTCGTACAACATTAATGCATGAATTCTAACTATGTTTTTTTCAGATGCTAAGACTGTCACTTGGTAGGAGGTATGTTCTCAGTTTTAAATAATACATGTGTTGCAGGTTTGGGCACGAAGCATCATATTTAAGTTAAACACATCTAATGGAACAGCAACTTTTTACATTTTTTTTTAATAGTTTATATTTTGACTTAATTGCATGCACACACTGATTTGGTTAAAAAAGCTGAGAACTCATTCACTGTTTGGGAAGTGTAATATGTGTATATTAAGCAAACGGACCACAGTAGAGAAAGATGTATGGAAAGTGTCATAGGGTTGTACAGCAGACAGCTGCATAAAACAAAATGCAAGTAGATAAAAAAAAAAAAAAAAAAAATAGATCTGCTTAAGTGTTTTTTTTTTCTCCTAGAAGTCTGGCAGGTGGTTCCGGTCCTCCCTCAGAGGAGACTCAGTCTCCGGTCACACGGTTTCCCTGACCGACACCCCCTTAAACCCCACACAGGACCCCCCCCATGACAGGGCCAAGGCGAAGGGCCACTGGCTCTCCCCCACCCCTGGAGTGAAATCCAGACATCGCAGGAGCCAGAACAGGGCACTGGTGTGGCCATCATGAATCCTACAAGCTCTGTTTTCCATCTTTTTCTCCTCCCCTCCCCATCGATATGCATCAGCAATGTCCTCCCTTGCTTGCATCTCCCCCCAGCTACCACCAGAGGGCAATTGTTGAGCAGGACGGTAACCCTCCCTCCCTGAGTGAGGACAGCAGTCCTCCAGATGCTCAATCCTCTCTCTCCCCTGACAACCTCCAGTGACCCGGGCTTGTTCTCGAACCTGGATTGCTGGCATGGCGCAAAGCGTGGCACCTAGTGCCTCAACCTTCAGCACCACCGAGCCAGCTACGTATATCTATTTTTAATGAGTATGTAAATACTCATGAACTATACTCTTCCACATACTTCATTTTAGTGTGTATAAAAGTGGCATATACCTCTAAAGGGAAAAGGAAGAAAAGAATATATATTCAGAATTAATAAGCAGGTCATTTATTTTCCATATTCTAGTTCTGCTCCTGTTCGCCCTGTAGACCCTTGTTCCGACCAACCCCCCACCTGGCTTCTCCAGGACTTACCTTCTGCTGTCACCCTGCCACAGGACAGTGGTGTGTGCTTGGCCACGTTGTGGCCCTCTGGGGGGGGGGTCGTTATCCTGTCTCCAGCAGTGTTTTCCTCCATTTTGTTTCCCTTTACTCTCCAAGGACCCGATGACATGGGCGTGCATGTGTGTAGAGGCACACATGGATGTCAGAACTGGCACTGATCTAAATCCACCCACCCAGCCAAGTGCTAGGCCCCTCATTGCCTGACATTACAATCTAGCCTCAATTTGGTGGCAGTCAAGGGCTAGGAAGACTTACCACCTTAATCAGGGAGAGGAGAACTGCCCAATGGCTCTTCAATCCACTCCAAGCCCTACCCCCCTGGCTGATCCCTGGCAGCTTGAGCTCATTCCTGAACACAGGTTGCCACTGTGAGAGAAATGAGACCCAGTGCCTCTGCCCTCTGTACCACTGGGCTTTCTGATTAACTTAGATTTAGAATCTTGCAGAATACTGAAGGCAGGTATTTTTGGCTTTTTTAGAATCTTGCGCTATATAGAATGTGTATACTTATTCATTTTAAAACAGGACCACCATCTCCTGATGAAGTCAATCAGGCAAACCTTGGGCATGTGTTGGGTACACTGGATTAATTAATGAAGTAAAAGCTGATGAAAATATTTTTTTGTATGGTTGTATTTTTTGGGGAATTATGCATTACGCAAGAATTTATCCATGCCCAAAGAAGCCCGTTATCCAATCAGAAACCTAGATTTGGAAACCAATTGTATAAAGAATACTTTTAAATTTGTTGTGTATTTAAATTATGAGTATGTAAGCGTTGAATTTATTAATTTATTTATTTCTAGGATTGTAACACCTTTGAACCAGAGGTTCTTTTACAAAGATTCCACGTCAGAACTTTTATATTTTAAATACCTTTTGTATTTTAATATAATGAATACATGTTGATATATATTTGAATATAAAAAAGGCAGACATTTCACTTCTTGGTTGTAAAATCCCAGAAATTCATGGTTCAGATTGGTGTACTGTAGCACAACTCCCCATGCACCTTACATACAATAACAGAGATGTAACAAAGAATTTATAGTTCCTTTGGGAAATTCTAGTGGCATAACAATGAGAGTGAAGTTCAAGTGATTCTTTGATACACCCAAAGCCATTCACGGGGCCGTGTACTGGGTCCAGTCCTTTTTAATGTCTTCATAAGTGACGTTGCAGAGGGACTGGAAGGAAAAGTATGCCTCTTTGCAGATGACACAAAGATCTGCAACAGAGTTACACAAGGGGGGTGGAAAGGATGAGAAGGGACTTGTCAAGGCTGGAGGAATGGTCAGAAGTATGGCAGCTTGGATTCAATGCAGAGAAGTGCAAAATAATTCACCTGGGAAACAAAAACCCAGGGGAAGAGTACACAATGGGGGTAGTGACAACAACAAAAATGGAAAGGGACCTGGGGTAATCATATCAGATGACCTTAAGGTTGGCAAGCAATGTGAGAAGGCGGTAGGGAGGGCTGGGGGGATACTGGGATGTATAGGGAGAGGTATCACCAGCAGAAAACCGGAAGTTGTTATCCCCTGGTATAGACAGTTGGTGAGACCCCATCTGGAGTACTGCATCCAGTTCTGGAGACCCCATCTCTGCAAGGACACAGACAGGATGGAGGCAGTCCAGAGGAGGGCAACTAAAATGGTGCAGGGTCTGCAAGAGAAGCCATATGAGGAGAGGCTAAAGGAGCTTAATATGTATACCCTTGAGGAAAGGAGGGAGAGGGGGGACATGATTGAAACTGTTAAGTACCTCAATGGAATCAACAAAGACCAAGGGTAGCATCTTTCAGAAAAAGAGATGTGCAAGAACAAGGGGACACAATTTGAAGATGGGGGGATGGCTCAGGGGCAATGTGAGGAAGTATTTCTTCACAGAGAGGGTGGTGGACGCATGGAATTGTCTTCCTGAGGAGGTTGTGGGGTCTAAAACTATAGGAAAATTCAATAATGCATGGGATATACATAAGGCAAATCTTGTGGGGGGGGGTAGGAAAAAATATGCTGTTGGTTAACTAGGATCTGCAACTTATCCAGTAGGTAGGGAAATGGGCAGACTAGGTGGACCAAGCGGTTCTTATCTGCCATCAAAGTCTATGTTTCTATGTATTTAGTAGGGGTAAACTTCAGAAACAATGGTTGGATGAGAGGTTGAGCCTCCCTCATTTCCAACAATACCACATGGCCTTTGTGGTCACATTTTTTTTTTGATTCAGATCCGTGCAATCTCCCATAGTGGTGTTAACATGGAAGCCCAATTCACTAATTCCATGTCCTCCTTTATTTCAGGTAGTCTGGGTCCTGTCTGTGTAGAGTTTTATAGGTCAGAAGCCCGACCCTGATGGTGATCCACCACTGAATAGGCAGCCAGTGCAGTTTGCACAGCACCGGTGTGACGTGACACACCTGAAAATTGGAGGTTTCAATCCCCAGGAGGAAAACCAAGTCAAGGGAGTGACTGTGCTTATGGGTAGCAGAGGTAACAACCTGTGTGAGGCCCAGTGATGTCATCAACTGGAGGAAGTTCTGCCCAAATCACAAGAGTTCATCATTGACCAAGGTGTTGAAGTCACCCAGGACCATTAGCTTGGACGACTTGAATGCCAGTTTGACCACAAAGTCGGCTACTTCCTAAAAGAATTGCTTCTCATCCCTGGGTGGATGGTAGATGAGGGCAATCCTACAACCAACATCTGCTACCACGGTACACTTGAATGAACTGGTCTCCTCAACTGGCACATTTGTGAGGTCCAATTCAGTCATGAAACAGACCGCTACCCCCCTCCCCCACAGTCCAATCTCGAGTGGTGTATCACCGAATACCCAGCTGGAAGTGCAGCCTCCAAAGTGGAGCCGGCATTCTCATCTAGCCAGGTCTCGGTGATGCAAGCCAGATCTGCTGTCCCGACAAGATCTGCAATAATTGCAGTCTTGTTTTTAGCAACACTGCTCGAATCGGATGGGATTCTAGAGCTGCCTAAGTTATGTGCCCACTAATGGTGGAGCCCTTTGGTATGGAAACCAGACATGGAGGACCACGTTCCAGAATCCATTTCACCCCAGGGCATCTCCTGGACCTAACTACCCTGATGTGAGAACTCTGCAGATTCATCCTCCATCATTCATAACCCCACCCATCCCCGATGAACAATTTCCAGTGCTCTACAGCACTGATAGACTGAGAACTGCAAAGGGGGGGGGGCAACAAATGGGTGGAGGTCACGAAGTTCAGAGGATGCATAGCGCATGATGGGGGGGACCACCAACACAATTTAATACCCCCAGAACCTCAAGTTCTACACCTAAACCCTAGCGCCCAACAAATCTAAAACAAATAAAATCACACCCCAAAGCAATAAACAAAACTATCCCTACTCTCTCTCACAAAGAGGAAACAACATTAAAAGAAATAATGATTCAAAATGAAAATACTATTCCCCTAAAACAACCACAAAAAACCTAAAATGTAATTCAGTTCAATTTACCACCATTTCTCACTGGGTGGAAGACATCCAGCTCCCTTCCCCGTGCAGCTGCTCCAACGATTTTGAGGATTCGCTCCCTGTCCTTCCAAGCCATGGTGCCTGGCAGGCACCTTACCTCCCTCTCCCCTCCTTCCCCCAGTTCTACCCTCCTAACAACAGAACCCCCCACCAGGAGTTGTTTCCTTCCCTGTGGGGTCCCATGCCATCCTCCTGTGGGTCTCCTTTGTGGAGTTTCCCAACATCCTCCTTGGTCTTCACTGTGGGTGCCTCTATAGAGGAACTACACTCTGCCAGAGTGGCATACAAATTGTGGAGAGGTACAACTGGAGAGATACACCTCTGTTCCACTACCATCACCCTCCCTGAGCCCACTGTGGTCCAACTGCTCCTCTTTCTTGGCAATCTCAGGCAGCAGTGGTGGCCCTGGTGGTCTCTGGGTGGGACAGGAGGTCCCCCAAATCCTGGCCAACTCAGCTTGGAGATGAGCAGCCTCCTCCCTCAGCCCAGAGAGGTGCCTGCAGATGGGACAACACTGCATCCTCCTGAATGTCTCCCAGAAGACTGCTGCTCCACAGCCACTGCACCACTCCCATCATGTCTTATTTCTGGCCCCTTAACTGTTGTTTTGAATACTTACTCTTTCCTCTGTTTATTTATTTATAAATTATATATATATATATATATATATATATATATATATATATATATATATATATATATATATACACACACATACACACACACACACACACACACACACACACACATATACCCCCCACTTACTTCCTCCATGCCCTTAGAGCTCCTGATCTTCCTGTTCAGAGACAGTAAGTTCCTATATTTCTCAGTAATCTCCTTACTTGCTCAGAGTCGGACCTCCAGCAGCTAGGGGGGATGGAGAGTTACTCTTTTCCTTCTAGGATGGTGAGTCTTTTGTGGCTCTGTGATCACTCCCTTCCTGCTCCCATAGAGGAAGTTCCTGCTGTCAGTCAAATCTTGTGCCTAGAAAAGTAGAACTGGCTAAGGTTGGGGGGTAGAGGAAAGGAGGGCAATATAGTCCCAGTAGAGAAGTATAGTTCTAGCAGCACCTCCTTCCTCTTGCTGTTCTCTGCCAGAAGCTATCTAGGGCAGTTTTTAAATCCTAAACACCTGTCTTCTTTCTGGTTAAGCCACTCCCCCTAATTTACCACTCCTATACCTAGATAACTGCACAGATAAAAATTCACTTCAGCCAACTCAAACATCTAGATAGCTGCTCAGATAATTAACTTCAGTCACCTCAGAAAAACACACCGACTCTGTTTTGTTTGTTTGTTTTTACCCTAAATTGAAGGTCCCAGTAGTAGAGTTCTAGTTCTTTAGTCCCAGTAGAGACTTAAGTAGAGAAATATAGTTCTAGCAGCACCTCCTTTCTCTTGCTCCCTCCCACAAGAAATTCCACATCAGTTTGTTAATGGCTTTGAACCATTTGTCCAGAATTCAAAGAGGTGGGCTAGGAGATGTAGGACTTTAGGAGTGAACATTATCTTCAGAGCAGCAATCTTGCCAGTGAAGGAAAGGTTGAGAGCTTTTCAATGTACTATTTTTGTTTCCAGTGACCTTATGAGCGGTGCAAAGTTTGTCTTACAAGTATCTGGTAGGGACAGAGTTATATGAATTCCCAAATGCATGATTCTGGTGCTAGACCATTTCCACTCCATATTTTTAGAGAGAGTCTGAACACAGTTGGTGTTCAAAGGGAGGATTTATGATTTGGAGTGGTTTACGTGCAACCCAGGTACCTTAGAAAAAGAGGCCAGTGTCTGTTGAAGGGGAGAAATTGCATGTGGCGCATTAGGCATAAGAAGCAGTAAATCATCTGTGTAGGATAGCGATTTGTACCCCACATTATTCATCAAGAACTCATCAATATTTGGATTTAGTTTTAGGACAATGATTAGGAACCTTACGTGGAACCTTTGTAAAAGAGTGTATACTCAAAGGTTGTATCTGAATTACCAAATAAATAAAAATAAAAATAGGGTCTCAATGACCATAAGGAGCAGGAGTGGTGAGAGCAGACAGCCCTGTCGGTGCCTTTCTGCAGGGGAAAGAGTGTAGAAAGGAGGCTATTAGTGAGTACACTAACAAGTAAAGAAGCATATAGAGTTTGGACCCCAGATATGAATAGGGACCAAGCCCCTTTTTCCTTATGACAACAAATGAATAGATCAATTTGACCAAATCAAAGGGTTTTTAAAATCTATAGCTAGAGCCACTGCTGAGGTGGGGAAGGATTCTGCCATGTATTGAAGGTTAAGCAGGGTTCTGAAATAATCCAAACTCAGTCCATCTCTCATAAACCTCACCCGTGAATGCTGAATGAGCCCCTGGAGATCAGTTTTCAGTCTGTGGGTCACATCCTTTGACAAGATCTAAGCATTCACATCTATCAATGAGATGGAGTGGTAGATGCAAGGGAATGTAGGATCCTTTCCTATTTTTGGAAGGATTGTAATTGTTGCCTCTTGAAGTGCAGGGGGGGGGAAGAGAGTGGATAGTAGTGGAATGGGTTATGACTTGGTGAAGCAGGGTTGCTAACTAATCAGGTAATGCCTGACAAAATTCCACCTGAAAGCAATCAGTGCTGGAGATTTATGATTGTTCAGGTCTTTTAAAGCTGAGTCCACCTCCTCTCTTGTTATAGGTTTATCTTAAAGTGACATTGCTCCAGTGAGAGTTAAGGGAGCAGCAGGGGGCCAAGGAAGAAGGAGATATGATCAGGTGTGTTAGGAGGAGGGGTAGAGCTTAGTATAGAATGCCTTCTTAGTATTATTAATTTCAGCAGGTTTGCACCCTGTTATGCCATGTGGGATACAAAGTCCCAGGATGTAGCAGTCAGCTTGTTGTGTTCAAAGGCAATAGGCCAGAATTTTACTGGCCCTTTTACCCCCTTCCCAGCATTCATGTTGGAAGCAGAATAGACCTAGTTCTGCTTTTCCTGCAGAGTGCGAGTTCAGCTTAAAATGAACCACCAATATTTCTGCTGGGTTCTTCAGAAGATTAGCCTTGAGTTTATCCTCTAGTCTTTTAGTTTGCCTTACAGAACCTGGGCTCCTACTTTCCTTTGCCTGCACCTATGAGTAGCATAACCTATAGTTTTTACCTCTAAGAAACACCTTTAGGGCCTCCCAGAGTCTACTATCTAACATCTCAATTGTCATTGATCAACAGAAAGTTGGAAATTTCCATGCAGATCCACAGAATAAATTCAGGGTCATTCATGGGAAGTGAATCAAGTTACAAGGAGGAAGATTCCATGCCAGTTAAAGGGTAATTGGGGTGTGGTCAGAGACTGTGACAGGTTGAATGTCCACTGTTTTGACTAGCTGAGTGACAGCAAGACGTGTTAACCAATAGTCAATTCAGCTAAGGAAGTGGTGAACCTGTGAAAAGTGAGTGAAGTGAAATGTTTTGCACCTGGGTAGAAAAGGCACCATGGGTCAGAGAGGGAGTGCTCTTGTACGAAGTCCTTTAAAACTTCCGCTGCCGTCCTGTGGGGTTCTGTGTTGGTTGTGGACCAGTCCAAGACTGGGTTAAGGGTGATGTTAGAAACATAGAAAGGTGATGGTAGAAGGAGACCAAAAGTCCATCAAAATCTCCCCTGCAATTAGTGGACAAAATGAGGAGTTGCAGAGGAGATGTACTGGTTGCGTGAGGGAAAGAGACGAGTGTTATCCCCCTTACTGGCATAAATGTTAACCAGCATTGGGGGGTGCATCTGGAAGTTTTACCTTCCCATCTACCCTCCTCATCTGAGCTGGAGAAAATTAGTTGTCATTTGAGCTTTTCATGTACCAGTAAAGAAACCCTCTCTTAGCAGAACTGTAAGCACTACTGTAAAACTAGTTATTTTCATGTAAAGTAATTTTAACGCAGACACAATTGCAACCATAATTGCAAAAATTTAATTTAGCGCCAAGTCATTAGGACTGCATGCACTATAATGGGAAAAGTTCTAATAACACTAATTAGCATATATTAATTTTTGCGCAAAGTAGTGCTTCAGGGAATATAGTGAAAATTATTTTACAGTAAAAATGTTAAGTTTTACAGTATATACTTCTAAGCCCACACACTCCCTTTTAAGCTTGGGAGCCTCTGATGTTGATAGTTTCACCTCTTGGAGGAAGGCCACCTTTGTATGAAGCCGTTTTAAATATGACAAAACTTTCTGTCTTTTTATGGGACAATACATACCCCTTATATTCCATGTAGTGAATATGGTGTCCACCATTACCAAAGGTTAGGAGTTAGCATGCCTACATGGAGTATGTATACCCCCACTGGAGCTGATTTGTCAAAAAGATCAAAAATCTACCAGAAGAATGTAGGTCGAACTCCCCAACAAAGGTGACCTTGCTCTGTGTTCACAAGACTGAAACACCCAGCATACACAGAAACAGATCCATTTGTACACCAGACCAAAAGTGTACCCATTAGCCAATCTATCACAAAAATGCAACTGTGAAACCAAAACAGTAACAAATAACACAAAGAATGTAATATGTTATGAAAAATGAAGGTAACTGAACAGTCTGCGATGCCACATGTGCATGCTACAGCAACCTGTATGGGAGCTAAGCAGCAAAAAAGTGGATCCAGTATGAGGCATAGCAGTGCAACACCTTTCCCCTGTCCTAGAATTGATAAGGCCAATTAAGAGAAAACAAAACACAACCCAAGAGAAACAACCCATTGTTGTAATGAGCGGACAGCTGAGAGCATTGAGGGAGTAGCAAGCTCAAAGGGCCAGCTGATCAGCTGTAGTCAAGATAGCCAGAGGGCTGACTGGGCCAGGCAATCAGGGCACAATGTTGCCCAGTCAGGAGTGTGCCTTCCCCTTCAGCAGGGAGCCTAGGTATACACAACATTAGCCATATATTGGAATGTGTAAGCATCTCGCTGGCTATATAGCTGAGGAAGATCGAGGAGTTTTCAAGCTGAGTGGAAGCAGGAGAGTGCTCTCAGTTAGGTACTGTTTTTGTTTTTTTCTGTGTAATCGACTTTCTGGCATGGAGCCCCCCACCTCGATTATTACAATCTTTGAGTAAAAAAAAAAAAAGTGAACATTTCAACAATTTAGCAATACTGTCATTAAGTTTACAACACTTCCATAAGACCAGCCCCACTGCTAAGCAAAACTTCATTATTATTCATTTGGTATATTGGTTAAATCAGTTTGCATCTATAATTAATACTGCATGTGGCTGTTACAACTGGTAGCATTAAAATCAGCTGAGCAAGTGATGGGCTAGTTGTTCTAGCAATGCTGTCACGCAGAGCTGACATTTGCCAAAACTGTCATTATTCAAAAGAAAACAAGGATTCTCAAAGGTAGAATGGCCAACATTTTTATTTTCTGTCTTCAAAATAAATATGTAAAGCAAAACTATTGATGTAGTTTACTGTTCAGCTGTGTGGGTGCTATGGGAATGAAACATAAGATACTGACATCATGACTGATCAACTATGACTGTCACAAATTCTTTACCCAGAGATTATGCTTGCCTTGGGAGGTGGGGTGGGGCTCCAAGACAAAAAAAAAAAAGCACTTACAGTAAAAAAAAAAAATACACGTAAAACAACAGTATTACAAATGTGTCTTTTTTTTGGTGTGTGTGTGGGGTGGGGTCAAACTAGGAAGGGAATTAGCTGATGAATACACATATGTGCACTTACTTTTTAGGAGTTCCCTAACTGACATTTTAACATTGTGAATTTACTAGTTAGGACGTTCCTGACTGACATTAGCATTTACTAAATCAGGAAAGTTTTACTGAACAAACAAAAGCTTATATTACATAGCACACTGAGTATAGATGGACAATTTTCTGTGGTGCAATACTATATTAATAAAACATATTTCATGCATTTTTCATTCATTGTTATTGTTTTTATTTGTCAGTTTTTGGCCCATTTTAGAAGCATGATAACACACTTTGTGCAGTTTCAATAGAAACATGCACACCTTGTGTGTCTGCTGGCACTGACCTGTGCCTTGTGCTTAGCAACATGATGCTTAACACACAAGTCATGTATCATTCCCTTGCAAACACACACCCTGTTATGTGTTATTTCCTATATAACATGGTTTAGAAATAAAGCATGATGCTACAATATGTGACACA
Source organism: Neoceratodus forsteri (assembly GCA_016271365.2). Taxonomy (NCBI): domain Eukaryota; kingdom Metazoa; phylum Chordata; order Ceratodontiformes; family Ceratodontidae; genus Neoceratodus; species Neoceratodus forsteri. Next base: position 1,377,630,872 of record CM057456.1, on the reverse strand, counting down.
ACATGTTTTCTTACCTGCTGCATAACAAGATTATAGTAGATTCCTTTTTCAGCCATGAGTTTATTGTGTGACCCCTGTTCAACAACAATCCCATTACTAAATCCAGCAATAATATCTGCAGTCCTAATGGTAGAAAGGCGATGTGCTATTACAATAGTGGTTCGCCCTGCTCTTGCCTAGTACAAAAGAGAAAGACAAACAAAAAGAAATGATGGTCAAGCTTTTATACGATATGAAAAATCTAAATGTTCCAAATGGTGTGGATTGCAAATGCGCTTACATCCAGGGTTAATCCTGAATCAGCATCAGATAAGTTCTTATTGATTTCTTCAATTTGTCACTCACACAAAACTACTTTAAGTTACTTTTTTCCCCAAATAAAAGGTACTGTCATAGGTTTGCCTGTGGTGCACATGTATGTAGTGTGTGTATTTAGCAGCAGTGTCAGTGGCTCAGTAGGTAGCACACTCGCCTCTGAGGCCGGGAGATCAGAGGGCTGTGGGTTCAGTTCCCACATCTGGCACTTGGGTTAATATCCCAGTACTGACACTGTAATGCAGCATGAGAGGGGTGCTGCATTTCTGAGGTGCCGCCTTTCGGATGAGACGTTAAACCGAGGTCCCATCTGCCTGGATTGGTGGTAGTTCAGGTGGATGTTAAAGATCCCATGGCACTTATCGAAAAGAGTAAGAGAATTTCCCTGGTGTCCTGGCCAAATTTCCCTCATTCACTAAAAATACCACCAACAGCTTAATCTGGTTCAAGCTCAGATTGGCATTCATCTGTATCCCCCTCCCCCGGGTTGTGCCTGAAAATAGGCAGGATTTGTCTAGTGCACTTACCCGGTCAACAAAAGCTAAATAAAAATAAATAAATGTAAAGGTATGCATGTTAGACATTGAACAAAAATTGGTATTCAATCATGCCAATATCACACTCCACCAGTAAATCCTTCAGCAAAATTGATATATTGCTGGTATGTTGCTCATGGGGGGGTGGGGAATTCAGCAGAGAACCTAGTGTTAAAAACACACAACTTGCTCCTAGGACTCAAGAGTTCAATAATTTGTTCTTACCTTGATATATTGTACATATGATTTATACATTTACGTATTACACATTTATATCTCAGGACTGTTGACACATATGTGTAAGGTCAATGTCTCATTTGAAAGATCAGTTCATGATTTGAGTTATCCAGAAAGTTTCCCCTTTTCTTCCACTTTAAAAGTATTTATGCTATAATTTATTTTTTAAGTAAAATGATATTAACTTTACTCCACAGGAAATACTGCATATACAGGCTTATAGCAGTCCAAATTTTCAACTTGAAAGAGTAAAAACTAGTATAGTCAATTATTGTTCATGGAGGCTGTCCTGGAGTAGCTATTCAGAATAGGAGAGCTCTGGAATAAAAAAAGGTTTGCAACTATATATCATCTAGAGTAATATTGCTTAAAACTTAATGCAGCCATATAGTATACAATATTGTCACCCAACTACAAGTCAGTTATACATTTGGGCTTTATCATTGTAGACCACAATAAGGAATCTAAGAACACTACTTTAAAATTTAACCTCCCACTTTTTAAAACAGAGTGATGGGGTTGCACGTACTGTATATCTTCATGCTGTAGTTTAAAATAAAAAAATAAACACTTACAATCACCAAGGTCCTGGCATATTTATACCTAGTACAGAATGTTCCTACTTTTGTGATATCATGTAGTAAGAACCCTAACTCTTGTTTAATTGACTTTTCACAATTATTTTACAGCTACTGTATCATTAATTTGCATACTTAAAAATGGTCTCAGAGTGCAGTGGTGCTCCAAACAGAAACAATATCAGAAAAGAAAAAGTCTGGGTGTAGGATGCTTCCTGTGCAGTCACAGATATGGATACTTTCAGTCACAGATATAAACTATTCTCTTAATACAGGATAAAAAAGGCAAAAAAGAAAAAAAAAAAGAAACCGAGACCCTGTGTGACACCTTACGTTTCATTCAAAACTAGCAGCTTTCCAAAGTTTCAAAGTTTATATCTTTGGCCAGAAAGTACTGTACCAGCATCTATGATTGCAAGTGAGGTGCCTGTGCACAGCTTTTCTCTCTTCTAATACTTTAAAGCTTGATCTCAAGATATTAACTGTTAATTTTTTAAGAGTATTGCTATTAAAGGTACCCAGTTAGATTAGCACTACAGGAATAGCACCAGTCAACAGAGCACTAGTTCTTATAGTACTACCAAGGACAGCGAGCAGGGATGTAGAGTGCTTTCCATATTCGCTCCCTGGTTTGCTGTCCATGGTGCTGCCACAGGACAAGGGTAGCAAAATACCAAGGACTGGCCAAGCTGGTCCTGTGGCATGGATTGCTGGGTCATGGAGCAGCTCAGGCAGGAGGCAGAGAAGACCAGGGTTCTAATTCCAGTCTCCTAACATTTTGCCAGAATCGGGACTTTTTTTTACAAGGTGCCATGGAAACAGTATTCCATGGCCCCACAAATTGGAACTTTCCCCATGATCCAGTCCTGCCGGAGGGAGAATCGTTAAGTATGGGGGTGTGGGGGCAGAGCCCCACACAAAAATAAAAGTGATGCCATTTCAGCAGCGCTGTTCTTGCCAATGGCACTGTGGTCAGCTATATTCAGACCCAGTGCTGCTATTAAATACATTTAATGGTTTTAAGATGTTTTTGTCTGTGTAAACAGTAACATTATTGTTTGTAACATTATTGAATGCTGCCTCTGTCCTGGGACCTTCAGAAATCAAGCCTTAGTCTTTCTGAGCCCTACACATTTTGATAAAATAAATAAATAAATAAAATGTAATTCCTTTGCAATTACTTTCCATCCTTCTTTAAAGATTAATCAATACCAGATTACACTTATCTGGATCAACCTTTGGATGACATTTTCAATACTGCTTGTGCAAACATTAATTTAATATGTTGGTGAAACAGTTCAGTAAACCAAAAAAGAGATTAAGAAGTGTAATTGTTGAGGCACTTTTGTGTGAGATTGGGGAAAAGGGGAAGGGGAGCTACAATATTGTGATTTTAATTTGTTTAACAATTTTAATATCTTTAAAACTACTACTTTGACTTTCAATACACTTACAGATGTCACAGCTGTTTGTACAAAAATAGAGCCAAAGGTGTCACTGGGTGACAAAGGAATTAGACCAGGGCCATGGTGTGGATCTGATCTACTTTGACTTCAGCAAGGCTTTTGACTCAGTACCTCAAAACTGATTGCTCAAGAAGATGGAAGACCTGGGTACAGCTAAACCCATAATGAACAGGGTAGGTAACTGGCTAGAGGGGAGGCAGCAGAGGGTGGTGGTCAAGGGGGTTAAATCAAGAAAAGAAGCAGGTTATGAATGGGGTTCCACAGGGATCGGTCCTGGTCCGGTCCAACATGTTCATTAGTGACATTGGAGAAGGAATCCAAGGTAGGTTGAATCTCTTCTCAGATGATGCAAAACTATACGGGAGGGTGGATAGTGAGGCAGGAATAAGAGAAATGCAGAGAGACCTACAAAATTTAGAGGGGTGGTCAAAGGTCTGGCCGTTAAAATGCAATACTAAAAAGTACAAGGTAATGCACCCAGGGCAAAATAATCCCAAGACAGAGTACTGGATGGGAGGAGAGAGACTTAGCACTACAGGATGAGGACCAGCATGGGGTCATAATGGTGTATGACATAATAGTGCAGCAATGTACTGCGCTGTAATTACAGCGGACACACTGCTGCCACACAGACATACTGCAAAAACCCATGTCGTCTAAAGAAGCTAGTGGCCTCTTTGTTTTCTGAGGGGGCTCCACCAACCACACCCCCCATTATGGGGGACTGTGCCCCTCGAACCCCCCTATTAATATAATCAAATCCAGGGGATGTCAACAAGGGGATGGGGAGAAACACTGCTGGAGGAGAAAAAAAAGAAACCACACAATGCGATTTCACAAAAGTCTAGGACCAGGATTTGAGCCCCGGTCCACAGATGCATAGCACCCCTGCACTCCCGCGGCTCATCCCACTGAGCTACAAAGGCAGCTCAGTGGATCACCTCCCCAACAGAGGTCTAGACCTCCACATCACTCCTCCTCCCCACCCATGTGCGACAGCGTACAAAACCGTGTGCAACATATGTGCCTTACAGGGTTTTGTACCCTGTCAGGCTAGTACACCAAGCTATATGTTCCACACGGAATTCCATGTGCGGGTCTGTATACGACATCTTGACCCAGTAGGATGAGGAACAAGATCTGGGAGTTACATTAGCAACTCATTTAAGCAATTGAGTCAGTGCAACAAGGCCCATAGCAAGGCTAACAGGATGTTGCGATGTATCAGAAGGGGTATTGATAGCAGAAGAAAAGAGGCAATACTTCCCCTCTACAAATCCCTGGTGAGGCCTCACCTAGAGTACTGCACCCAGTTCTGGAGTCCTCACCTCAGAAAGGATAAGGATAGATTGGAGACAGTGAATCAGGCCAGCTGGGCAGATCCTATGAGGAGCACCTCAAGGCTCTAAATATGTACTCACTGGAGACCAAAAGGGAGGGAGAAGATATGAAAGAGACCTTCACGTTCCTTAAAGGAATTAACAAAGTGAACTATGGGGAACTATTTAGCTTGAGTACCAGTTCGCGGACACATGAACACAAATGGAAATTAACAGAATGTAGGTTCAGGAGGGATGTGAGGAAGTATTACTTTACAGAAAAGGTGACAGAACCCTAGAATTGTCTGTCAGCTGAGGTAGTGGAAGGAAAAACAGTCAGGAGTTTCAAGCAGGGCTGGGACATAATGAAGGGAATAGTGGTAACTAGGGGAGACAGGACCAGGGAGGAGAATAGAGAGAGGACTGGGAGGGTTAGAACCTTGGAGGAACAGTAGGTTCCAGGCATTATTGGGAACTTAGGCAGACTGGATGGACCTCTAGTCTTTTTCTGCCATCATTGTCTATGTTTCTATGCCAAACCTTGGGATCATAGCTTTAACAATTTAGTTGAGATATAATGTGTTACACATTGTGATTGTATTTAGAATTGTGAACAACCCAGTAGCAAAACAACTGTGCGGATATAATACAAATTTGCTGTGTATTGACACTGCTAGCTGCTATTTAACTGTGTTATTCTAAAATGACACCCTCAAAATGACATATCTGAATACCTTTGATATCAGAACCAAGCAACCTTCAGCATATTGCTTTCAAACCCAAACCCCTATTTGTTTCTTAGATTGCCCCAACTGAACAACGTCTTGCAAAAAGTTAGAAGCAAAATGTTTATTCATGAACTCTTACTTTATCAAGCGCTTCTTGAACTACTGATTCACTCTGAGTATCCAGCGCTGATGTGGCTTCATCAAGAAGAAGAATCTTTGGGTTTCTCACCAAAGCACGAGCAATGGCAATTCGTTGTTTCTGTCCCCCACTCAGCTGAGCTCCTCGTTCACCAACCATAGTATTAAATTTCTAAGGAAGAGAGATGACCATACTGTTTAATCCTGTACTTACAATTATGGTCTGATGTCTTTTAGTTTGTAGATAGTATGCAACTATAGCCAGTTAGAACTTCCTTAAACTTAGTTACATTACAGAAAGCACCGATTGTGAGCTGTACTTCGTTATAGTAATAGTGCAATGAGAAGGGAAAAATAAATCTCACTATACTTTTCTCTTTCTGTAAAACATTTGGGGTATTTTATCATTTCATTTAATTGTATACCTCAAACTATTATTTGAAATATATATTTCTTTAAAAAAGAGAGCAACTCTGCTTTGTTAAAATTTTCCAGTCCCACTACTTTTTAAACCAGACATTTTTTTAATGATACCCATCCCGGTAAAGTCATATGGAGATGACAGGTGTATCAGTGGCCCAGCAGGCTGCACACTCACTCCAGATGTTGAGAGATTGGAAGATTGTTGGTTCTAACCCCCCCCCCCACCAGGAACATGGGGCAAGTCCCACTACTGAAACTGTAGTGTAGCATGAGGGGGTGCTGCACTCCTGAGATACCATCTTTCAGATGAGGTCCTGCCTGTCTATTTCAGTGGTAGGTCAGTTGAACATTGAAAATTCCATAGAACTTCTTGGAAAAAGTAGGATGACTTCCCTGCTGTCCTGACCAAACTCCCCCCATTCATTCAAATGCCACCAGCAATGTAATCTAGTTTAATATCAGTTATTTTACATCTATATCTCCACCACCACCAAACAAGGCTGAAAACAGGCAGAATGTTCTAGTCCTCTTTGCCCCATTAACAAATGATAAAATAAATATAAAATTAAAAAATAAAAATAAAAAAAAACTCCATTAAATTCAACACTGTGCTAGGGTCTGAGCAACTTAAACTCAGTACAGTGATCCCCGACTTTTGTAAAGAAAATTATAATAAAAATGAATATAATTAATGATGAACAGCTGGATGAACTGCACAAAATAGAAAGGGAAGATAAGTGGGTAGCATTAAAGAGGCAATAATGGGAATATGGGTGTGTGAGTAATGAACAGTATTTCCTGAATACCAAAAATACTGAACTACTCATTATTCAGATCCAAATAATATCTTCCCTAGTCTATTTGGGGAACACCATTAAAAAAAAAGAAAAAGCAACTGCCCTCACCCTCCTCTTCAGTCCAGATCCATAAACAAATGTGATTCTTCCTGGGTGTTATAAAGAATGGACTGCCCCATTCCCACCTTCAAAAACTGAATTAATGCATGTTTCTCTCCAACCACTGATGTCCTTCTTACTCCAGTTATAGCACAGACTAACTCGAACATTGTCAGTCTGAAGATGGGTTGGAGTCTCTGCCTTCTCAGTTTAAGAATAGCAGCTGTGAGTATTAGAAAATAGAGACCCTTCAAAATACAAGAAAATGGTTAGAGGAATGGTGCAATACAATCCTATAACTCACATCTGGTAGTCGTGATATAAAATCATAGGCATTAGCTTCTTTTGTCGCTTGCTCAATTTCAGCATCAGTAACATTCTCTCTGCCATACCGGATATTCTCAGCAATTGTTGCGGCAAAGAGTACAGGTTCCTGGCTTACAACACCTATATGTTCTCGTAACCACTTCACATTAAGTGTTCGAATATCATGCCCATCGAAAATCACCTAGGAAGAAATAAAATAAACAGAAAATTAAATGAAAAAAACATAGGTACTCAAGTAGAGATTAATATCAAGAACTAATACACTGACTTTGCATATCAAACCGTGTACAAATGTATTAGTTAAAGGGAAACAATCAACCCTTTGTGCATCATATTATTTCTAGTTGAAAACACATTTTTTGATTGCTTACCTTCTCTAAAATTGAGTGATATTGCTGGTTGTTTTATCTACTTCTGTTCTTAATAGAACTGAAATGCTTGATAATGCTGTACTTATACCCATCAAGAACAAGACTCAGCACTCTGAAACTGGCGTATTGACCAGGCATAATTTTAATGAAATAAACGCCAAACTAAGCCTCACAGTAACAGGTAACACAGCACGGTAAACTCCCAACCGGTTTCATGCACACTGCACATCATCGGTGGTGATATACCCAACATTGTTTCGTTTCAAATCCTTGATTTATTGTGACATCACACATTCGGGACATTAGTAACAACCTAAAACAGTGCAGCCACCAATGATGCAATTTTCCTCTTCCACTGCTACATATGTGACCAGACTGTGTTGAGGATATACCAAGTCCAAGAAAGATGCAGTGGGAGTTGATCCAGGACTGTAAACAAACATGTTTTTGTGTGGTAACAGCAGTATGGTGGGCAGTCGTTTTTCACTTTAATAAGAAAAAAAATAATCAAAATGAAACTACCAGCTACATCTGCAAACAGCAAGTACTGTGGCCTGGGCAGCGAGAGGCACAGCTGCTTCTTGCTGTGGTGCCCACCGGCATCTTTTCTGAGTTGTTGGCCAGTGCAGGGAAGGGTAAGGGCCATGGCACTTGCCTTAGCCGCCCTCGCTCCCGGCACCTGGCCAACAACTCAGAAAAGATGCTGGTGGGCACCGTAGCCAGAAGTAGCTGCACCGCTTGCTCCCTACTTGCCTTAGCCACTGCCCTCATTTCCTGCACTGGCCAACAACTCAGAGAAGACACCAGTGGGTGCTGTAGCCAGAAACGGAACTGCCCCTTGCTTCCGGGCTGCGGCACTTGCCTTAGCCACCGCCCTCACTCCCTGCACTGGCCAACAACTCAGAAAAGACACTGGTAGGTGCCGTAGCCATAAGCGGTGGTGCCCCTCACTCCCTGGGCTGCAGCACTTGTCTTAGTCTCCACCCTCGCTCCCTGCACCAGCCAACAACTCAGGTATGCCCACTCCTTTGACTTACTTCTGGAGTTCAGCTTTCTTTCTCATTGTCTGCCTCTGCATCTGTTCTGGGCGCTCATTGGTCATACTGCATGTCCCGGAGCTGCCATTGGCTGCTGCCATGATATGGACTTTGTGCTTGAGAAAACACCTGTAGCTTTCAAAAAGCCTAGCATATGGATAATTCTTTTTCTCTGTACAATACTGCTGACTGTAATTTGTATTTATCTGCCTTGCAAACTGTCTTAGAATTTTTTCAAACTGCTGCCTTGAACCTTGTTAGAACTTTTATTGCACTACGGCAATTTATAGTGCTAACTCCCCCGAGTCCCAGTGACAGAGCCAGGTTTGGGAGCATTTGGGAGCTGGGGAGGCCATTCAGTCAATCATGGGCTCACAGTGGGCACTAAACAGTGAATAAAGTTGGTGGCAGGGCACCACTACTCACACTGGGACAGCCAGGAAGGGCGACCACCCCCAGCCCCCCTCTGGCTCTGCCACTGCTGAGTCCTACTATCCTACTTGCTCTCTGAATCTCCTTCACCCCTTCCTTATATCTGTCTTCCCTCCCTATCTCTCCTTGGCTCCAGCTTTAGTGTTGCTCAGGTCCTGTTCTGTTCCTTGCTTGCCCACCCACCTGAAGCATCCTTCCTGTCTTAGCCCCACCCCAGCCTGCCTGATTTCTCCCTCAGAACCCCTGCCGCCAGGCTGTCTGTACTCATGCCTCACCCTGCCCCAGATTAATGCCTATTTAGCTTAAGCAATTTAGATGTGCTATTCTTATGCAGAACCGTCTCTCTACCTAAGCTTTCCCATGACTCATAGCCACACCCTCTTCTGGCCCCTGCCCTCTACCTGCTTGTGTTCCTTTGTACTAGTTAGCTTCACTACTATGAAACTCCAGCGCTAATTATTTCTCCCTCTACTTTACAGAAAAGACGCCAGTGGGTGCCGTAGCCAGAAGCAGCTGCGCCCCTCACTCCCCAGGCTGTGGCACTTGTCTTAGCCACCGCCCTCACTCCCTGCACCATCCAACAACTCAGGTTCACCTGCTCCTTTGACTTACTTCAAGAGTACAGCTTTCTTTCTCATTGGCTGCCTCTGCATCTATTCTGGGTGCTCATTGGTCATCCTGTGTGTCCCGGAGCTGCCTTTGGCTGCTGCAAAAATACTGACTCTGCCTGAGAAAACACCTGTGGATTTCAAAATGCCTAGCGCAGGGATAATCATTTTTCTTTGTACAACACTGCTGACTGTAATTTTTCCCACCCACCCACCCCAGCTCTGACCTCCATCTCCATTAAATACACATTTGCCCTCCCAAACTCACTGCCCCTCATCCCTATTGGATATTGAAGGTCCCAAGCTACTTCCCCCTTCTGCCTTTACTCTTTTAGCACCTCTACCTTGTCAGACAATCTATAAGCGCTCCTTGCTTCTTAAACAGCAGCACATCTTTTTTTTAGCTAGGTCTACCCAATTCATCTGCATTGACCATTGATTCACTTCTGCCACCCCCTTAGTGACTACTAGCTCACTGTCTTCTCTATCTAACCAGCAGTACTACATTATTGTGGTATCAGCGTGCTGTCATTCTCTATCCAAACAGCAGTACATATATATTGTTGAATAGGGTTTTTTTTTTTTTTTTTTTAAACACAGCAGTACAATGATAATGTTGTATAAGATTTCCATCTCTGACCATAACACATCCCCAGCCCTCACTGTTCGAGGTAGTAAGGAGTGCACCTTCCTACCTCAGTCAGTGGCCAGCCGTGGTGGTGAGAGGAGGGCTGAGCCGGTCGCCGGCTCTGTTCACCGACTTTAATGGGATGAGCGGGCTGTCACTGCCCAGAGGGGGGACCACTAGACTACCAAGGAAATGGATTTTTATTTATTTTCAGCGGGGGTCGGGATACGTGCATGGGGTGGAGGGACCGCTAGACTACCAGGGAAAAAAATTATATTTATATTCAATGGGGGTCGAGATATGTACTTGGGGGTGGGGGACTGCTAGACTACCAGGGAAAGGAAATTATATTTATATTCAACGGGGGTCGGGATACGTGCTTGGGGGTGGGGGGACCACTAGACTATCAGGGAACAGATATGATATTTATTTGCAACAGGGGTTGGAATATGTGCTTGGAGTGGGGGGGCACTAGACAACCAGGGAAATTACATGTACATTTATGGCAAACAGGTCGGAATTCATGCAGAGGGTGGGGGGGACCACTAGCCTACCGGGGAAAGTTGTTACATTTTACATTAGACGGAGATTGGGAGTTGTGCTGGGACGGTGGGGGGACCACTAGACTACAAGGGAAATTTATTTTATTTTATATTAGACAGAGGTTGGGAGTCATGCAGCGGGGTGGTGGGGGACCACTAGACTACCAGGGTTTAAAGTGAATTGCGGGGCTACCGGGGGTCAGGGAGCATGCTGGGGGGAGATCTTAGCCTACCAGGGTGTAACAGGCACACAATGGAGCAGGGGTCATGAGGGCAGAAAAGGACTGCCTGGCCCAACCAGTCTGCCCTGTTCCCTATCTACTGGATATGCTGCATATCCTAGTTTCTAGTGACCCTACAGCCTATGGCCACCTACCCCCACCAGGTTTGCCTTGTGCCTGTCCCAAGCATTGCACCCCCCCCACTGTGTTTCACCCACTACTGCAGTGGAGTACTATGTTGTTGGGGGAGGCATCCTCCAGGGCATGTATGGCATGGGCAGTGTGTCTATGTTTACTTATCGATCTATATATGTATGTATACATGTATATTATATACTGTGTATAGATATATATATATATATATATTATATTATACACACACACACACACACACACACACACACACACACACACATATATACATACACACATATATATATATACACATATATACATACACACACACACACACACACACACACACACACACACACACACACACACACACACACACACACACACACACACACAGACAGAGAGGTCCTGCTTGCACTGCTGCAAGGGTGTGTTGTATGTACTGACTGTGCCTGGCAACACACAGTTCCTGTTGCTTCCAGCCTGTACTTCTATTCCGACCAACAGGGGATGCTGTGGGCATGCCTTGGCCTGCAGCGTCCAGCCTGTACTTCCATTCTGACCAAAAGGGGGAGCTTTGTGCTCCATGAAGTAGCACCGGGCAAACTGCATGGTAATGTATGCTAAGCAGCACCTAATGAGAAACAAATATACCAGTTTGCCCACGGATTACCTAAGTAAGCTCATTTGCATGGGAGCTTTGAATATAGCTGCCATTTCTCCTGGGCTAACCAGTTTGCACTGGGCTAATGTGGTAGCACTGTGCAATCAGGTTAGCCCCCGGCAAATCTTACTTCAGCATAGCACAGTTCTGCAGTGAGTGGCTCACATTGTTTTTTGCAGTCATACCTCTCAACTGTCCCTGATTTTACCTCACAGTTTTACTCTGTCCCTCCTAAAAATTGTGTTTCCATGACCAAATAGTGTGGGTTATAAGCATAAAATAATGTCAAACATTAATGTTACAGATGTGTTCTTCCTTAGAAAATGCATGTTACACTAAACCACTTATTCTACCAGCTTCCTGAGTGGATATCACCAATTTTTCAGATGTGTCCCTGATTTTAAACTGTTGTCCCTGATTTTTTAAGCCTTGTCCCTGATTTATGAGGCAGGGGGTTGAGAGGTGTGTTTGCAGTAGATGTGAGACATCTCTGTGCAATTACACACAATGTTCTCCACCTGCAACACTGGCTTGCTACAGAGTCTAATGAGCTGCAGTTGCAGTTTGCACTTCCCTGTTGTTATATTAAAAAGAAAATTAAAAGAAACAAAAAAGATCCATGGATTACTGATAAAATAAAAAAATATTTAAGGATTAGAGATAGAACATGGAAAAGGGTGAGAAAACCAAAAAAAGGATGAAGATTGGAATGTTTTTAAGATATGGAGGAATAAATGTAAAAGTATAATTAAAAATGTAAAGAATAAATATTATTGGAACAAAATAAATAATACTTCTGATACTAAACAGTTTTGGAAACTTATTACAGATTTGAAATCTCCAAACAAAACTATTACTAATCCTGTTTTGGTACAAGACAAGAAATTAGTGACTGATACAAAGGATATAGCAAATATTTTTAATACATATTTTTTGGATTTACCGGACTTAAATTTATTAAATTTAATCACTAATGAAACAGATTCTCCCACTGGAAAATATAAGCTAGGAGCTCAAATGAGGATATTTAGATTTGAAACTTTAAATGAGAGGGATATAATGAAAGAATTAAAAAATTTAAATATAAATAAATCAGGAGGTATTGATGGAATAGAGGCTCAATTTTTGAACTTGGGTGCACATGTAATAGTCCCTGTTGTGACTTATTTGTATAATTGGAGTCTGAGCAGTTCTACTGTTCCTGAAATTTGGAAGATGGGGAAAATTATCCCCATTTATAAGGCTGGTGATCGAACAATTCCTTCAAACTATAGGCCAATAGCTCTCTTGCCAATTTTATGTAAGATCTTAGAACGTAAAGTACATGAGCAGTTAAATCATTATTTGGACTCAAATGCTATACTAACAGATAAACAACATGGTTTTAGGAAGGGGAGATCCACAAACACTGCCCTGTTGGAATTTAATAATTTGGTTGTAACATCTATGAATCAAGGGAAAGATACTGGGGCAGTGTTTGTGGATCTCAGTAAGGCTTTTGATTTGGTTCAACATAATTTGCTTTTGACTAGGTTGAGGGTTATAGGGATCCAGGGACAAATGTTAAAATGGTTTGAGTCATATTTGATGAATAGACGGTGTCGGGCCCTGGGAAACTGGAGAGGAGTGTTCCCTAGGGCTCAATTCTGGGTCCATTATTATTTAATATATATGTTGATGACTTAGTTCAAGTTATTAGACATAATGAGGTGAGACTGTATGCAGATGACACTGTATTGGTGGAGTCTGCTGACAATTTCACAGATATGATGGATAAACTCCAATATGATTTATTACAGATGCAAAAATGGTTGAGTAATTCTGGCCTTCTTTTAAATGCTAAAAAAACACAAACTATGTCGTTTTCAGTTGGTTTACACAAGGGAAATAGGTCTAAGATACAACTACATCTTCTAGATCTTACAAAAATTGAAAATGTATCTACATATAGGTATTTGGGGTTTCAAGTAGATGTTAGGATGACATATATAGAGCATATATCAGTTCAGACAAAAAAAGTGAATAGGAGATTAGGGGCTCTCAGAAGAATTGTGGGTAGTTTACCTTTGGTAGCTAAGGAGCGGTTGGCCAAACAGATGTTATTACCTATACTGGAATATGGTTCTATAATTTACATGAATTCAACAAAAGCAGCATTAAACCTGATTAATCAAGCATATTATAGGATAGGAAAATTTGCTTCTGGAAATAGTAAAAATAAGCACCATTATATAATTTACAATAATTTAAATTGGCTCCAACCAGAAGCGATAATAAATTATCTTTGGCTTATTACATGTCATAAAATAATACATAGAAAGTATAACCATCCTTTGTATGAACAAGTAAAAAGAAAGTCGAATAATGAAATACATATAAAGACTAGGAATATATTAAGTAATATCCCAATGTACAGAAGTTTTAATAGATTAGGGGATAGTATGCTCCAGAATAGTCTAGCTCAAAGTTGGAATAGATTGTCTGAACTACAGAAAACAAATACAGATCTTTTTAAATTTAAAAATGTTTTGCTTGATAGTTTGATGTCTTATTGTACATGTTTTTAAACAAATGTGGATGTGTTGTGTGATTTTATTTTGTGTTTGTATTAGTTTTTGATAAATGTTAATTATATTAGAAGCTACATGCAGGACTTTGTTGTAAACTGGATTTTGTCCCAACAAATGTTATTTCCTGTGAAAAACTAAATTTTAATGAATCAATCAATCAATATTCAGTGCTGTCTTGTTCCCGGGCTATTTTTGCCCTGCACTCCCAGACCGGTTTGGCCGGCTTCCTTAGACTGCTATATTCAGCAGGATTAGCATTGGGCTATTTCCTTTTCAATATAGCTTGCTTTGTGCTCCGGGCTAAGTTTGACCACTGGGTAGTGCTAATTTAGCCCTGGGACAAAGTTTTGAATATCTGGCCCCAAGTCTCAAAATGCTTCTGAAATGAAATTGCTTTGATTATAGTAGTACAGACTGTGTGCTGACAAATAAAACAGCAATGAAGTGTGCAGCAAACACAATCATCACACAATAAAGTCCCTTGTACCTTGTATCCTGGCTAATCTTATGGTCTGTGGCACAGTTACTATAATATAACTTCATTAATTAAGAAACTGCTTTCAAGTCTAGCATCTGTGCTCTCTATTCCATAAACAAACTACGGAAGTGATGTTTTGGTTTACAGACAGCATGAAAAAAGAAAAGAAATTCAATGTTAGGATTTAAGGGTTTGTGATCAATATTCACACCACTGAGTAAAACTCAATTCTATGCAATAATAATTTGTATCATAACTGATAATCCTTTAATAATATCACTACCAAACAGTTAATGTGGCATAACAACATCTATGAAGTTAGGTTCATAAATAGTTATGTGAAACAGTGATATAAAAGTGGATTACAAGTCCTTAAACTCTAACATTCAATTTCCTTTCTTATTTGATGTTGGAGCCACACCACTGGGTCAGAAAAGCAATAGCACACAACAGGGTGTGCATTAAAGCATTTTAGTGCGTGATCCTGTTCCATGTTACAGACAACTATGTTTCTGGATTTTCCAGTGCCATTATGTAAACTGTACAGTTATATCAAAACACTCCAACACCTCCAACGCCCTCTGTGGGGGGAAAAAGTAATTTCTTCACTGGCCTGCTGTCATGCTGGCAGTGTTGGGGATCTCAGCTGGAGCTGCCTCATGCATCACCTGTGAGCTGACCAAGGTGTGGATTTGGTCTCAGCTGTGACTGCAGCTGCCAGTGTGCACTCACCTTCCAGTTAGAGAATGTGGGCCTGTTAGATGAAACCTAA
This sequence comes from Neoceratodus forsteri, assembly GCA_016271365.2. Lineage (NCBI taxonomy): Eukaryota > Metazoa > Chordata > Ceratodontiformes > Ceratodontidae > Neoceratodus > Neoceratodus forsteri. The sequence continues at coordinate 1,377,615,451 of CM057456.1, read as the reverse complement.
TTCCACATTAAAAGTTGATCCTGACAGCAAAATCAAATACCCATCTTCTCCAAAAATTATCTGTGTTTTGTACTACTGAGGATGCACTAAATTCACTCAGATACTCAGGTGGATCAACAAGATTGAATAGTCAGAGACATCTGGCTTGTGTCCTCTATAAGCATGCAAGCACAGACCCCTGAAACTCATAGTTGATAAATCTCAGCATTAATGTTAGCAGCTTCTTCTCCCAGGGGGTGGTGAATGTACAGAAAAGTCTTGCAGTGGATGCAGTGGACATGAAAACTGTGCATGCCTTGAAAGGAGAAGTACCAGCTAAACTAATACAGCCATTGCTGTACAGATCGGGGCTCCAGTACCTCGATCCCTCTTGCAGTCACAGTGTACATTGTCCTTTTTTTTTTTTTTAATACCCAAGTGCTCATAAATTCCGATACTCCTGGAGCTGCAGCTGGCATTTTGTAATGGGGGTACTGACCACCAGAGATCACCATGTGTCTGGTTTGATGTGTTTGTCTTTCCTATGCTTAATAGTGTTAATCATGTTTTGTGATCTATTTACGGACTTGGACACCTTTGAAAAAAGGGCTTTTGAGCTCAAAGGTCTTCCGAACACAAATAAATAAAAATGTTACAGGTAGTTCTGATAAAATGCCATGTGATTTATTTTCTGTTCATTCATAAGATCACACACTTACCTCTCCCTGTAGGGGATCATAAAATCTTTGAAGCAGTTGGATTGTAGTACTTTTCCCACAGCCACTAGCACCAACAAGAGCAATTGTCTTTCCACTTTGAACCTTCAGGTTCAGCCCTCTGAGAATCTAGAAGTATCAGCACAACACAACTGTCATAATAAATGGCAAAACACAACTGTCATGATAAATGTCTACATAAGAAAATGTACAAGAAACATAGCCATCAGCTACCATTTAAACACCTGAAAATAAATTTCAATAATTTCTTTATAAATCAATTCAACTTCTCAGATACTTACGGGTATGTCTGGTCTGGATGGATATGAGAAGTGTATATTTCTGAATTCAATGTCTCCCGTCACATTGTCAGGTTTGTATCCATCTTTGGAACTGCTGTCAATTAGGCGTGGCTAGGGGCAACATTGTAAAACATTGTTTTTCAATAAACATGCATTTTTTCCATTTCTCATTCCCTAGTCCCCAAACACTTCTAGTCAGGAAATCCTTCAGAACCTGCCAGCCCCACCTTCCCATCCGCTGTGGCACCCTCCTTTATCTCAGCTTTTCAGGACTCTCAGGCCACCCATACAACACCACTGTATCCACCGCTCAGCAGTAAGATCTAAGACAACCTAGCAGGGAGTGATCTGAGTGGGGCAGAGAAATATGGGATAAGCTAAGTGGAGGCATGGTGAAGGCAACAAACCTCTGTGCAAAGAAGTGAGCAGGAGCAAAAAGAGACCACTATGGTTCTGCAAGAAAATGGCTGAAAAGGCAAAGGCTCAAATGGTAGCATTCAGGAGGTATAAAGAGATGCAGAGGTGATAGAATAGAGGACAGAGGACAGAAAGGTGTATCAGGAGAAGCAGAGGGAGACAAGGAAAGCAGTAAGGAGTGCAAAGACGTAAATTAAAGAAAATAATAGCCCAGGGTCAATGAAAGGGGACAAGACATTTTTTAGTACATAAGTAAAAGAGGAAGACTAGAGGAGGGATTGTAAAGTTAAGAAAGGCATGTGCGGACTATGCAGAGGAAGATCAGGAAAAAGCAGATATCCTGAACAAATACTTTTGATCAGTATTTACAAAGGAAGGGGAAGGGGAAGGTGGTGGGCCACATGAAGGAAGGTGGAGCACTGGAGGGAGGGAGGTAGACACATGTCTTTCATAAACAAAAGAGTCCTGAAGGGACTCACAAACATGACAGAGGACAAAGCTATGGGGCCAGAAGGGGTACACCTAAGGGTACAGAGGGAGCTCAGGGAAGGTACTAGCTGCACCTCTGATAGTCCTTCTTAACAACTCACTAGACACAGGAGTGGTTCCAGAGAAGTGGAGGAGTGCAGATGTAGTCCTGCTTCACAAAAGCAGTAGCAGGGAGGAGGCTGGCAACTATAGGCCAACCAGCCTTACATTAGTGGTAGAGAAGCTAATGGAGTCACTGCTACAGAAAAGAATTGTGGGGTATCTTGAATCCATTTAGTTACAAAGACACAAGGCAGCACAGATTCATGAGACAGGGCAGAGATCATGTCAAACAAATCTGATAGATTCTTTGACTGGCTGACTAGGGAAATAGATCAGGGTGGGATGGTAGACGCCAGTTTAGATTTCAGTAAGGCTTTCACCACCCTTCCACATAGGAGACTCAGGAGGAAACTGGGCAGCTTAGGGATAGTTCCTAAGGTGGTAAACTAGGTAAGATATTGGTTTAGGGATAGACAACATAGGGTGGTGGTAAATGGGGTTAACACCGGGGAAGGGAGGTGACCAGCATAGTACATCAGGGCTCAGTACTGGGCTCAATCCTCTTTAATGTCTTTATAAGTGAACATTGCAGATCAGTTAGAAGGGAAGGTATGCCTCTTTGCATATGACACCAAAAATCTACAACAGGGTGAACACTTCTGAGGGGGTGGAAAGAATGTGCAGAGGCCAGAGAAAACTTGAGGAGTGGTCAGGGGTGTGGCAGCTGGGTTTCAATGTAAAAAAGTGCAAAATCATGCACTTAGGGCACAGAAACCCAGAGGTGAAGTGCTGAATGGGGTAATAGGTTGGCCACTGAACGGAAAGGGACCTGGAAGTAATCCTGTCTGATGATGTCAAGGTGGCAAGGCAGTGTGACAAGGCAGTTGGCATAGCCAGTGGGATGATGGGGTTCACGTGGAGGGTATCACCAGCAGAAAGAGGGAGGTGATGTTGCCACTGTATGGATTTCTGGTGAGACCCCACCTGGAGTACTGTGTCCATTTCTGTAAACAACATCTCCAGAAGGACATAGAAAGAGTGGAAGCTGTCCAGAGGGCAACTAAAATGATGCAGGATCTGTATCTGAAGCCCTACAAGGAGAGACTGAAGGACTTCAATGTGTATACCCTAGAAGAGAGGAAGGGGGTTATGATAGAGATAAATACCTCACAAGTGTAAATAAGGTGCAGGAGGGGTGTATTTTTCAGAGGAAAAGATGCAAGAGAAGAAGGGGACATACAATGAAGCTGGAAAGTGTAAATTCAAGACAGATGTGAGGAAGTACTTCTTTACTCTAAGACTGGTGGATGCCTGGAACAGTCTTCCAGCAGAGAAGGTGGTGGGGGCAAAACCACTTGTGGGATTTAAGAATGGATGGGATAGGGATAAGAAAATCTTAATGGAAAACAAGGTGAGGGTGTTGGAGATCAAGTAGGGTATGCAGTGACCATATAGGCAATGACAAATATGCATACTAAATGGGCTAAGCGGCCCTTTTCTGCCATCAAATTCTATGTTTCTATGTTTAAATTTAGTAAATGTTTTGCATTGTGGAGTAGAAAAGAAAGTGCAGTATAATGTTTGTAAACTTTTTATAGTAGCTTATGCTGTAATCTATGCTTAAAAGTATATGGAATGTCAGCTTTCTGGACATGCAGTGGCAGAGAGTTCCAGATCTTGGAGACCACATAAACAAATGAATGCTAACCCATGCAGACTTTATAGAAAGGAACAGACAGCAGGCTATTTGCAGAGGATCATAGCAACAGCTCCATGCTTATTAGTCTTGAGTGACTTAATCAAGAAGCCAGAGGAGCCAGAGCTGTAGATCTTAAAGTCAAAGTTTTCTGTTAGGTATTCCAACCTTTCATTAGTCAGTGAGGTAAAGAGCACTGCACCCTACTCAAGCAGGGAAAGGGGTTTGTAACTAGCATTGGAAGGGTGTGTGCCCTTCTGGTTTGAAAATTCAATTAGGGTTTGGATGAATAGCCATGAAATGTAGTCGTTTTTAAGTTTTCAGGATCTAGAGAGCTTGGAACTGAGAACAACCATGCCAACTTTCAACGTGCTCTGTTCATGGATGGCTGCATTATTAAGTTGCAAAAACAGGGGCTTAACATATAACAGCATTTTTAATCCTAATAATAGTGGTCCAATATGGGTAAATCAGTAGCCATTACTAAATACTGTCTATAAATCTTAATCAGTGCAAGATCATTTCTTCAACATGAAATTTCTATTCAGAATGAAATCATAGCTAAGTGAGATATTTTGCATATGACATAAGGGATAGCACTAACAGTGGGAGAGGGAAATGCAGGTTAGATTATAGCATCACCTTGTTGAACGGAACACTCTGTGCTATGGAATGGGTGATGATGTAATCCAAAGATTATATTTCCAATTTTTTTTTCCTAGTCATAGAACAATACAAATGTGTACACTTCAAACACATGGGTACAATATACACTGGATGAAAAAGAAGAAAGAAACACAGGAAATGCAATATAGTCCAGTGGTTCAAATGCAAAACTTTGAACCGGGAGACAACTACATTCTAATCCTGCCCCAGCCACTTACTGTACATACTGTCTGATTCTGAGCAGGTCACGAGAGTCCCTTGCACTTCTATTGACTTCAGCTGTAAAACTGGGTAGAAAATATTGCTTTATAGGGCCCCAGTGAAAGTGAGATTTTGTATCACAGTGGGGCTATCTTATGTAAATAACTTTTAAAGTAGGAAACATTCTGGTTATTTCTCAATGGTAGTTATAGAAGTGCATAAGTGATATTCTATGGAATACCTGTGTTAGCTGTCCCAATGCTGCTTACCTTAGTAATAATTTTATAGATCTCATAAGCAGCACCACGAGCATTGGCAATACTTTCCAAGTTTGGTGCTGCCTGGCCCAGAGAGAAGACACCAATGAGCACTGAAAAGAACACCTGAAGTCCAAATTAAAAACAGAATGGAAGTTATAAAAAATGCTCAACATTGTACCCAATATTGAAAACAAGCAAGCTGCCAAATGTCCCTCAGTCAGTATCTGCCCTTCGGAACATACAATGGAAAGGTGCAGGAGCAGAGATTTTTTGTATGAAAAAATTTGCAATGAACTGCCAAGTCAATGAGTTGGCTTCATATTTGTATGGCTGTGGGTGGAGCCTACAGACATTTTGCTATCTGTAGCTTGAAAATGAAGTTTCGTGGAACTCATTTTTTGGACATTTCAATGTGTTCTTCCACATCTACAAATCACTATGACAACTAAAATAAAATAATCCTTTTTTTCTGTTTAGAATGTTGGAGACTTAACTCCAAGCTGCTTATCTGAGGGCCATTAGGAAACAAACAACTTGCTAAATATTGGTTGCCTGTTAAACTAGAGATTTGTTTACCCCTTCGAAATGCAACAGCTTGCACATTTAAATGATTAGCATTTAAACATTTTTTGCTACTAGTCAGTTGGGGATGAATATCTTTCAAGAAAGATTCATACCTCATAAATGTTACCTTTTTCCCCAGCAAATTTTGTAAAGATTGACAGTTTTTAACCACTCAAGACTTATCTGATAAAATGCCAGGTCTTCAGTGAACTATTCATTCTAAATACATGCATTTATTTTTGACAGAAATGGGCTGCAGCCTGCTTCCCAAACATAACAGATAAGAGCTACTGAGATCTCTTATAGTAAGAGTGTGTGAGTGTGTGTGTGTGCATGCATGTGTGTGGGGAAGGGGTAAAGAAACAGTCAAACTTTAGGTAAGGGAGACCTCATCTAATGAATTAACTGCTGACAAACCATGAGTGATACAGAAGCAAATGATTTGATACCTTGTATTGGAGCAATATAGATGTGACATAAAAAATGTATACCATTTATAAAATTCCTACTCAAACAACTGCAAACAGAAGATTGTCTTTTGTCATTTTATAATATGATATACTGAGTGTGTATTTACTTAGTTGTTGGATCAGGGCCTTGATAAAATAATAACTTTTACTTAACTTATTCAAGATTCCATCAGGTGGACAGAAAAAAGTCTATGAGAATTTGTCTGAAAACTAACAACTATAAAATGCAAAAATAGCATATGTATATATAAATATATATTATCTATGGAAATGTCTATTTACAATAAATTTGTTTACAGACATTACCAGTATCTTTTGAAAGATTGTCTGACTTGTGATTACTAATTTTGAGTATAGTTCATGAAATAATGAGCTTGATATTTGTTGTTTCATACAGTCACCCATTAAGCCTTATGCATAGCATATAAATTCAAATCATTCCAAGGCCATCGTGACATATAATGTTAATACTGAGCAGCAAATCAGAGCTCTTTTACCAATAAAAAGCTGCTGATATAATAAAAAAGAACCAGCGGCTTATGGAAATATTTGCAGGGATTTATACATGGATTTGATTCTGCCTTTGTGGGGAAAACACGGGGAAAATTAGGGCTTCTTCCAGAGTAATGGTTATTTGGATCTGCGAGCACTGAATATTTCTTATCATACATTTTTGTAGCCTAGATAGGGCAGGAAAATGCTACATCTCATTGTCACAGGGATGTTCATGTACACATTTTTGCACTGTATTTATGCAGGCTGTCCCAGATTAGATACAATGTCTTGTTTTCAGTGGGGTCATGATTTTACCATTTTTATAATGTATTCAGGCTCCTAATCCAGCACCCCTGTATTCAAAGGAGATATGCAGTGCATCCTGGTGGAAAGGGGAGATCTGCCGCATAACTCCAACAATGCACAACAGCACGATATTCAAACATGCGGGATGCAGCAGCCACAAGGGAATGGGCCAGGGCACACACAAATGGTATGCCGTTCAAGTCAAGGGGGCAATCCCATGCATATGCCGTGCTGCAGCATATGCAGTGAGAATGTGCCCTTCACAGTCCAGAGTACCATGGCTCATAGTAAGGCCATGAATAGTTTGCCTAACCCAGCCAGCCACCCATAGGCAGGTTGCAGATGTGCACCCAGGTACACAGCAGCCTGGCAGCCCTGGTAGACTAGAGGTACCCCCTTTCCATCCCCAATCTAGCCAACTCCATCCCTGAAGAGCTCCATTGTGTAGGGCCTCCTCCCCAAACCTGACTGCAGCAGAGGAAACCATGGTCCATAACCATAGTCTAGAGGACTCCCATCCACTGCCCCTGTACACAGATACTCTCACTCCCCCATATCCAACCTGTTGCAAAGACTGGCACTGCCCTCCACACCTGCCATGGCCAGCCACTGACTGCACTGAACCCAGGCTGGGGACCTGCACTCTGGAATGACCCAACTGTCTATAGCACGCATTGGGGCACCATGCCAGCTGCAGATCCACCAGTGTATGCAGCTGTGGGTACGTCCCTGGCAAATTGAAGAGGGAATTTACATACCTCCAATGCATGCCTTGTCAATGCTGTATGTTCCTGCTGTCATACACCACTACAAGTCCACACTCTCCCCTGTTCCCCTGTGCAACATGCCATCCTCTGGACTTCTGAAGTATCCCGGGTGCCACGGGGTGCGGTATCATGTAATGCCATTTGCAGTGTACGCTTCAGGCTATAGATATTTCATCTGCAGTTCCACAATTTTACAAATGAATGGGAGATCGGCTGTAACATGCCTGTTTTGGGACCTGTGTGAATGGGTACAGCATTAGCCATCACCCACACTGAGCAGTGCAATGGCACCGGGATGATGGATCCACAAGTGAGTGCCTGAGGAGTGTGGCCACTGGGTGTTATCACCCACACACAGCTCTTTCCTACATATAACACATTCCAGCATCGTACTGTGAGTGCTCTGCCACCTGCAGATACAGTGGTACAATTTCATTTCAGAGCCAACCTTCACAATGGGATGGGCTGGGAAGCAGGAAGGGGGCTGTCTGTGCACTGTTGAGAAGGAGCAGGGCAACTACACTATGGACATGGACTGTGGGTGTATTCAGGTGCAATTAGGGATGGCATTGGGGTCCCTACAATATGGATCTGATAGAGCCTGGAGCCTGATAGAGTATGATCTGGGCTGGTGGAATGGGTGGGGGTGCCACTATACCACCAGAGACTTCAGGGCCTGTCCCACATGGGAATGGTCAGGGTCAGGGCTTGGGGGCGAGAGTTGCTCTGGTGTGATCATCCCATGCCATCATGCAAATGGGCTGGTAATGAGCATGCATAAGGCCCCTTTGCACCCTGCATGCTCAATTAGTTCATTTGCATTCCTGGGCTGAATATTGCCCATGAGGGCTGCGGTGCATGCCGGTATGTGTTACACATTCTCCCGGGAAGGTATTCAGTCGGGGTCAACCTCAATGCACCCAACTTGGTAGTCACCTGCACTGTGACTCCCATCCAGGGTCACATTTTCAACAGGAATGACGAAGCCCACCAGGATGAAGCATGGTGTCACAGGTTTACTGCATAATAAAAGGGTTTACCTCCTGCTGAAATTGCATTGTTTGCTGCAATAACTCTACTGCAGAATTCTGCAGTGCTGCTCTTCATCCTGGTGGGCTTCACTCCATGCACAACTTGTACCAGTGGCACATTCTCTTTGAATGCTGAACGGCGCACCCTCTTTGCGCAATGCATCTTTCTGCTCATGCATCGATCCAGCACTTAATATATCCCCCCAGATGTAAAATATTGTTTTTAGTGCGTTCTGATTTTACACAATGCAGCATAATATTGTGTAGATGTAGAGTCCCACTGAAAATAAGATACCATTTCTTCTGTGAACTATCCAGACTAAATATATAGCAATCAGTGGGCATATTCTAGAAAAGCACATTGTAAAAAATGTGTAAAAGGAAGACCGCATTGAAACTGCCTCTCCACAGATCTGCATTGTGCAAATTTATTAGAAATAATGGCTAAAAGCATCCCAAAAGCTCTCCACAGCAATATCGCCTCTGACCAGATTTTGTTTTAAGTTGGTATTGCATTTGTAACCTATATTGTGCTGTTATTCAAATGTTAACCAGCTTAACACAACTTCTATAAAATGTTTTTGCAACTTATCTGGAATGCATCTGCTGTTCCGTCACCAATTAATGCAAAACTGAATTGTAAATCTTAGTTTTTGCAAAGCTTTTTGCTGGATACAGAAACATTTATGTAATTCATTGAGAAATACTAAGGCCACTAGTCAGTGAAACAGTTTAATGTGACTTTTACTACACCATACAAAGTACAGAAGTTGGGTGTTGATCACTGTCTTATGTGTTCCACTGTCTACACTTCAAAACTAAGTTTTGAAACAAAGGAGACTTTTTTAAAAGTCAACATACCATACTAATGCATGCACAATTTGGGTAAATGGCACTTCTCTGGTGCATATAGCAGAATCTCATACTTCACTTCTCAGCATGTGTTATACCACAGTCTGTACTCTTGTATGCCTCACTGCTCACATTAGTGCAGGGTTACACAGGCCTATTATTACCATTCTCAGTCCAACTTCATTTCAGGTTGCTTATTTTTATCTGTGATTCAGTGAGTTATGAAAATATCAACAAGTACATGTCTGAACACAGAGAATGGAAAACTATTATGTAGTGTGTTGACATAAAATGGCTGTTTCATACTACTCCAGAGGTCATTGTACTTACATACTGTACAAACATATGATGAAGCCGGCAGAATAAAGCCTTTAAGTATATCAGATTTGATTATACTGCAGTATCCTCACCATCAGCTACTGAACCTGCCCCCCTCTCCAATGTACTCTGCCCCACCATCCACCCTCTCTTGACCCTTATTTCTCCCCTAACTCTGTCCCACACACTTCAGAAACTGTTGAAGGCTGCGATGTGTATTGATTTTAAAGCCCTTACAAACTGTAGTAGCATAGAAGCAGATAACATTTTCAGGCAGAAAAAGGCCCGTGGGGAGCCCTCACAGACGATCAGTGGTAGAGCTACCACCTGTCACACCGGTGACCAGGGTTCAGGAGTAAACTCTGATTACTTGGGGTTGACCAAGAGGGGGGGGGTTAGATAAAATTTGATAATCCAGTAAACTGTTCTGTCCTGGGGAGAAAGGGCTTGCTGTCTCCACCAAGGACTGTCACCCAGTTGAGTCTGGGTGGCACTGCAGGTCAGAGAAATGTGAAAGGAGAGAGGTGTGAGATGTCTGCACCATGTGTTTGCCTCCACACAGACCTACCATTATGTGTGTATCAGCAGAGGAATGAGAGAAAAAAATCAGGAAGAAAATAGCCAGGTAGGCACAACTGAAGTCCTGCCACCAGCCCTCTACCAGTGCCACCACCTGGACCCTCAGCTTCTGCAATCTAGATGCGAGTCACCAGGAGGAGGATGGCCCTCTCCCTCCTGGCTGTACCATGGGGGGTGGACTATCCTTTAGGGACTGAATGTGGCCAGGTAAGGCCTGAGGAGTTGGTAGCTGGTGGTACGTGGTGGGGACAGCACTGAGGAGTGAACCAACCCTGGCTAGGAACATACAGCTTTGACTAAAAAAATTAAGACCTGTAGTCCATCCAGTCTGCCTGAAAACCCTAGCTAATAGGAGTGATATGCCCATCTTGTGTAAATTAAGTTTAGGTGGGCATGTTCTAGTAAATTAGGACTGAATAAGTGGTTAGGGAGAAATACAATAATAAACTACAATCTTTTAGTGAATGGATAATCTCAAGGGGCCTAGTAGCCTGCTATCATCTTAAATCCATAGCATGAACCATAGTACTACTGTCAATACTCAGATATACTGATACCATTCCTTTTTTTATTCTCGTTGATTATATTCAATTTTGTTACACAGCTTTTGCCTTTCATTCCTCATTTTCTGTCTCACTCTCTCTCTCTCTCTCTCTCTCTAGCTTCTTATCAATTTACTTGGCTGACTGCCATTAAATTCCATGATGAGGAAACTACTTATATCTTATGTAAAATGCCCATGGTTCCTTCATTGTTTTCAATTTATGGTTTTGCATTTTTTTTAATTTTCTTCCATCTTTTGTTTCCACTGTGAAGTGCTTCAAGATTCAATTTGTACAAACAATGCTAAAAAATAAATTGTAATGCATTGAATTGAGTACATTATGGAGTTTCTCTGGGAGGGATAAAACCTTGTGTGTTTCTAAAGAGCATAGAGATCAGAAATGGTATTTACCCTGGCACAGGCAAGATCCACCAAGGTGCTGTCTGCTTCGGGGTCTAAATTAGTAGTTCTGAAAATGTTTGTACAGTAATTAATTAGATAAAAGTCTTTGCAGTGCAAGCTTGTGGTCAGAGATCTTTGGAGTCTTAAGCTGCAGCTCAGCCCCAGAACAGCACTTTGATGATAATGCTTAATAAAGGGCAAGTCTACAGCATGTTTCAATGTGTAAATGTAAGCAGAATCATGAGGCCTGGTTGTTTGTAGTACCTTAAAACAACTTATAAAGGGCATAAAAGAAGTAGATACAATTTTCTTCCACTATATCAAAGAACAACAAAGGACAAACAGCGAAATCATCAGATTAAACAATGGAAGGGGAAATGGAGGAAGATAAGAAGGCAGTCTAAAAAAATACTTCTGCTCAATTGTCACAAAGGAGTAGGAGGCACTGCTCCCAGAGTAGGTGACGTGGTGTGTGTGTGTGGGGGGCTTGGACCAAAGATGGGAAAATAGCAATGGAGAGGGTAATCAAGGGGCTTGGGACCCTAAATGCGGACAAATCATCAAGCCTAGATGGACTACATCCTAGGACAGAAAAGGAAGTTGCCTGGCTCCTGGTGAAACCACAGTTTTAACACTGCTCCATAGAAACGGGGATGATTCTTGCTCGAGTGTATGGAAAGAGCACAATGTAGTCCCACTTTACAAGAGCGAACCAGAGAGGATTCAGGAAACTACAGATCAGTCTGCCTGACCTTGATCCTGTGGAAACTGCTAAAAACAATGACAAATCAGCAAACGGTGGAACAGCTAGAGGCCAACAGGTTCCAGAACAAGAGCCAGAATGGGTTTGTGTTAGGCCAATCATGCCAGACAACTTGAAAGACGTGTTCAATTGGTCCTCAAACTCAATCAAAAAGGGCCAGTCATTAGAGTTACTTAATCTAGATTTCATCCAAACCTTCATCTCTGTGCCCCAGAGGAGATTTGTGAAAAAGCTGAAGGATCTGGGGATGGGAGACAATTTAACTAGGTGGATTAATAATTGACTTGTGGAAAGAACTCAAAGGTAGTTCTTAAGAGGGAAGACTCATGGTTTACAGAGGTCATTATTAGGTCACCACAGGGGTCATCCTAGGACCAGTCCTTTTCAACACTTTCATCTGGGATATAAGCTAGGGATTCCAGGGTTAGATCTGTCTCTTTGCAGATGATGCTACAATCGGTGGAAGGACGCTGCAGCAGTAGGAATACAGGGAATGACAATGGACCTGGACAGACTAGAAAAATAGTCTAAGATAAAACAACTCAAACATAATGTCAAAAAGTGTAAAGTCATGCACATTGGCAAAAGAAACTACAAAGCAGAGTATGGTTATGGGGTTGAGAGTGGCACACATGTCAGAGAAAAGAAATTAAATTGTTAGTGACAGTCTAGTGTAATGTACAGTGCTAAAATGTTGCAAGGAAAGCAGCTTGAATGATGAGGTGCATAGGGAGGGGGTTGCTAGCAGAATGAAGGAGTGGGTAATGTCCTTGTACAGATTCTGGTGAGACCTTGCCTGAAGTACTGTGTGCCGTTTTGGAACCTGCACCTGAAGAAGGACAGGGACCTCTTGGAAGCTATTCAGAGGAAGGCCACAAAAATGATATAGGGACAGCAGGAGAGGACATGTGATGATACCCTGGAGAGTCTCAGTATGTACACATTTGAGGCCAGGAGGGTGAGCGGGGAGCATGACATAGACTGTTAAGTATCTAATGGGTATTCATGAGGTGAAAAACTTTGCCCTATTCACAAGAAGTAAGGGCAAGGTAACAAGAGACCATGGATGGAAACTGATAGGGAGAACATCAGGTGGAATTTTAAGAAATTCTTCTTTACAGAAAATGTGATGGAGAAGTGAAATACATTGCACAGAGTATGTGTTCTGTATGGAGACCACCACCAGCATCAAACACAGGTGGGATAGGAACAGGGGAATAGTTTGAGCCAGAGATAGGAGGGAGAGTGGGGAGTCAAGGGAACAGAATGAGCTGAGCAAGGATGGGGGTGTTGAAATACAGCCAGGCTCATCAGTATTGTATAGTACATTTAGCATTAAATTGTAGCATAGCAATGAGCAGGAGTTGAAAAATGACATCTGTCACATTCATGAGTGTTTTTTAAAGTTGGAAATGTATTCACAACTCATTTGTTTATCAACACTTAACCAGCCTAAGGGAAACTTTTACAAAATATTTTTTGCAACAAACTGGAAGGCAACTGCAGTTCTGTCACAATGAAGTGCAAAACTGAGTTGCAACTCTTAGTCAACAGTTTTCACAAGGCTTAGTGTCAGATACAGCAACATTTATGCAACTCACTCATTGGTGGGACAGTTTAACATGAATTATACCAAAGCTCAGGTCCAACGTTAGGCTGGGGTGGATGCAGGCTGGTACTTAGTAGACTCAATGAGCCACTGGGCCATTTTTGAAATTAGCATCTATGTTTCCACAGTATGTTTATACAATACGTTTCCTACAAAGGCTTGGATCAAAATTATTACTCTATAGCATTTATTCAAAACTGCTTATTTGGACCGAGAGGCTGGAAGCACCATAATGTAACTTGTCTGCCCTGATCATGTCAGATGCTCTTTAACAGCAGAACTGTAATTTTCCACTAAATGGTTTACTAGAACATGATCACATATAGGGCTATATTAGAATGAACAGGTAGGCTACTATCTTTGAAGAATCCACAAATAAGATATTTCATAATGAAACATGATTTTTTTGCATGACAATACATAACCTTGATTGATGCAATAGACTTCTTTTCTCTAAATAATCAGAACTAAGGCAATTTGTTTTGTTCACATTTATTCCAATCATTTAGAGACCTTTTTATTGAAGGTATCACAATTTTCTTCAACTTCTAGAAAAAAGAAAGAAAATAGCTTTTGTAGTTAAAAATCAGGATATTTTTCAACTGTCTTTTTTTTTTTTTGACTGGACAGATCCCCTACCCTCAAACCTGGACTGTCATGAAGAAGTCAGGACACGTGCTAAGCATACATGTGATATGTCCAACTTGCTTAAGAGGGAGATTTGGGTTAAATTAGTAAGGAGATTGGCCTGCTAGTAGGGAGATGCCATAACGTCATGAGTTTATCCTTAAATGGCGTCAATAAATTAGAAAAAAATAATTTAAAAACATTTAATATATTTAATTTTGTCAAGAATAAGCACTAAAAAAATCAGCAACTAGTTGTGCAAAGTTAATTACATTGTTCATCACTAATTTACTTTTTATGTGTCTTTATCTGCCAAAAAAACTTGAATGGATATTTTGGACAGAATTTTACTTAAGCAGGAGATTTTGTTTTCCTGGGAGGGAGGGTGTTCAGTCAATAAACAGGAGTCTGCTGTGAAAAGAGGAAGATATCACATGTATGGGTAAGCATATGTGCAGGGGATGCATGTTCCCTCATCAATAGCAGACATGGAGAATTTTTCAAGAGCAGTGGTATCTGATTTTTAGTTAGTTATTGCCGACCCAATATTTAAAAGGACAAACACACTGACAAAGTCTGACTCTCCTTTTATGTGTAATGGTTTCTGAAGAGCCTGGTCAGTTTTAGGGCTGCAGGTAGGCGAAGCCTGCCGCCCTCTTGCATCTGCTCTAAAAATGAGCTACCGGATTCAGACCTTGGAACACTTCCTTTGGAGTTTTCCAATGATCCTTCCACATTTTTGCAGCCCTTCAATTTAACCTTTGCAGTGCTATAGAGCTCAGTCAAATATATTCATTCTAGTTCTTTTGGCAGCCTTGTAGTGGTTCAGTGAATACAAGCAACAATCCAAGAATCCAACATGGTAAGCAGCATTTGTAGAGCTACTGCAAGACAGATAACAGCATCTAACTGCAGAACAGTCTCAAATTACATGCTTGGTCATCTCTCCCAATATGTATGTATGTATGTGTGTATATGTGTGTGTGTGTGTGTGTGTATATAGCACAATGATTTACAGTGCTTCCTCTGAAGACTTGATTTATGTTAACCTTTTCAGGACCTATGTAATTAGTGGCATTGGAATGCGCATGGTTTTATACTTGTAGGAATGGTAAATAAATGCTAGGCAGCTAATGCTTTAGGGAGTTTCAGAGGTTTCAAGGGGCATCATAGGGGATTGAAAGAAATCATAGGAGTGTCAACTGCAGTGTTTCCAGACGGAATAAAGCATTTCCTTGTAAGGCACCCTCCTTTTCTCTGTATTTTCGATGTAAAACTGTGACAAAATGTCTGTACATTTTCCTGTATGCACAAATCAATACATGTACACAACTTACTTCATTATACTTGTCAGAAAAATCAGTATAAGAAATATTAAGGCCGTCTTATGTGCTCTTTAGCCCTGTTACAATGTACTGACATAGGATAGCCTGGCGGAGATGCAGTGTCTCTTTTTCAGGGGGTCCTAATTTTACCCATTTTTACAATGTACTGATACAGCTTAGCCCTGCTGAGATGCAGTATCTCATTTTCAGTGGGGTCTTACTTTTATCCACGTTTACATATGCGTGCAATGTACTGACACTGGATAGATTTGCTGAGATAATAATGGCCACCATGTACAACACGGCGGTGCTGACTTAAACTATACATATGTGAGTATAGCAAATATGTAGTCATGTCAGTGCTGCCATGTTATGGCTGACTCCAGAGCAAACTGCACATGTGCAAGTATCAATCATGCACAGTTCTGTAATTGCAGCAGTATCAATTACATCCGACTCTGGTGTGGCAAGAGCATGGCATATTCTTTTCAACCCTCTTGCCACTCCTAAAAGTTCTTCACAGCCGTATCGGGTCAGTGCTGGCAAAAGCTAAGGGATGGGTAACACTGGGAACCATTTAGCTATCTTCATGTCCACAAGCTCTATTGGCAGGTCATTTTAGAAGACCACCACTCTCTGGGACACAATATGCTTCTTAATATTACCCCCTAAACTTGCCATCTGTGATCTTCAGAGCATGTCCCAGAGTCCTATTGGAGAACATATCCATATGTTCAATCCTGTCAATTCCCCTCAGAATGGGAAGACTGAGCTCATGTCCCATCTCAGCCTGCTGTTCCACAGGGACAAGAAAAAGGATGAGGAGCACCCACATATGAAGAAAGCACCACGACCACAAAAATATTATTCAAAGTCCTTTATTTAACTAAAGTGCATAGTGCACCCACACATAGTGAGCATAAAAAAGTGGTGGCTCAGCCTTTCTACAACTACCATTTCTCCTGACTCCTGCCGGGTGTCACCAGAGTGTTTCACTCTGATGTTGCATGGCAGGGGCCGGGAGAAGCATTACTTTCACAGCAGCTCAGTCATCACTTTTTTATGCTTACACTATGCACTTTACTTAAAGAACTCTGAATAATATTTTTGTGATCCTAGTGCTTTCTGCATATGTGGGCACTCCTCATCCTTTTGTTTGTTTCAGTTTTTTCATTGCTGAGAGCACCATATTGCTTGTTCCACCACTCCAAATCCATTTTTGCTTTGTTCCACATGGAGAGGACAGTAACAGCTACTAGTAAACATACATGTGGATATTATCCGTTACACCCTTCCATGTATCCCTATTTGAAAATGCAGCTTCCCCTTAAAGGTATCTAAACAGAAAGCCCACCAGCAAATTTCTTTTTATTTTAAGCACTGAACACATTCTCTTTATTGGTGCAGTAAATGTAAACACTGGAGGAAATATGAAGAAACTGAGAGGGATGCTTACAAAAGGTGTCAGCTGGCATTTTGTGGGACTGCATAAATATACAGAACTAAAACATGCTACATAAATTCACTACCACTGAATAAGTGGCAGACAGTGGGACTGGAGAGGATTTGTCAACAGAAAAAGGGGGCTTGGTTTGCACTCAGAGAGGAGTGAGAAGGTCAGTTTCCCTATGTGGGACAGTGACCCACAGGGTGAGGTTATTGAAAATATGATGGATCATAATGATCTACATAGCCCATTTTCTTAAAGCAGTAATTCTGTCCTCAAAGAAGAAAAAAGGTGGATCAGAATTGACAACCATCTAACATTTTTTCACAATCCCCCACTCAGAAATGAATACCAACCCCATTTAACCTGCTACACTATAAGACCACACCAAAGAATTTAGCATCTATGCCAAGCTCCATACTGCATTCTTTCAGCAGGGTCTTTATAGAGTACAGTACCACAATTAATTTTCTTTACCTTATCCTCACTTTTATCTGAATGCACCCTAATCCCCTTTCTGCCCTGATATCATGATATTTAGGGCTCAATTAAGTAAAGTTGTCTCCAGATTTCCTCCCCATGGACCAAGCTGAACATTTTCAATGTTAAAAAAAAGACTAGCAATCCATTACATGGCTTTGAATAAATTTAATATGGGGTGGTATTATACTTTGCACATTCTTGTATTCTGTAATTCTAGTATGTTCACCTATTAGATTATGAGGCTATGTTGAATTTTGTAAATATGGGCTCATGACTTTTGTAATATTCAATAACTTTACCACAACATTTCAACATTGCCGTTTTGGTACAGTGACTCATGAATGTGACTGAAGTCATTTTTCAGCTCCTGCCCAATATGTGTGTTTGCAGCCCAAAAGTTGATTTTACAGTCCCTGCATGACAGCACCTTTAGGCCAGGAGTTAAACATTTTATGTGCCCTTTCTTTATTAGGCAGATTCATCACAAGGCATGGGACAGTCATAAGGCAATTCTAGGGGTTGGGAGTAGGAAGAAGTAGGCTGTTGGTTAACTAGGATCTGCAGCTTATCCATTAGGTAGGGAAATGGGCAGAGTGGGTGGGCCAAGCAGTCCTTATCTGCCATCAAATTCTATGTTAAGCAGAGTCATATTAACCCTTTTTCCCCAGCAAGAAAGTCATTGGACTGCTAACGCATTTTTCCAGTGGATTTGTTTGAATTTCTATTCCCTGTTTAAGGAAGCCTGTAAACCGTGTGAACTATTTGAATTGTTACCAGCTGGGAACAAAAATGAGCTGGGCTGCCCAGAGACTGTAACAAAGGCCAAACAAATTTCAATTCTAGCAGAAGTGCATGCCTTGCAAGCAACTCTGGGTGAACACACACACCCAGGTGGTCCCCTTGTGAAGACAATGAAAGGCCAGAGTGGCAAAGATGATGAAAGGCTCGTAACAGGTGAAGGATCCAGCACCTGTTTAAAATCTCCAGCCTGCAACTGTAGTCCCATAAGAGACTGCCTGCTGATCTCAGAGTGGTAGTGCCAAGCTTTATCCTTTCAGTACCCCCTGAAGTCTTCACAAACTGTGAGTACCTCTGGCTGCAGTCCCAAACAGTTCTATTACAAATCAGTTAGTTAGTTAGATAGACAGTTTTAAAAGGGGTGAAGTCCTGGGCAGGACTTTTTAACCTACCAGAAAAGCCCAGGCAGAGGAATACAACAAATTTGTTTACCCTTGTTTGAACCCATTTTGGGGCCACTTACCAAATTCCACCAGTTCAAGTTTAAAAGACTGTTGTTCCCAAAGTACCCCTAAATTGTCTTCAACCTTACAACATCTGGTTGGCCAGCAGCAACCCAGTGAGGTACCCACCGCAATGGACAATAGCAACTCTTATGGCTATGGAGGAAAGCTGGGTGATCCCTGAGGTGGCACAAGGACTGTGTGGGGACATCTGTTGAAAGCAATTGCTTCCCCTTTACCCTGCCCTTATAATAAATCAGAGATTGGTTCATTTTACAATTGGTGTTTACAATTGGTGTTCAGGTTTATTGCTTTGTAGGTATTATTGTGTGTGGAAAAGCTACCTGTGTTTGGTGAGGGAAAATAATATTTGTTCCTGGAAAGAGGTTAGGGCTACACTGGGTAGCCTTTATATACCCCTGCCCCAGCTGGAGGCACCAAACCTATTACTAGCATTCATTTTGTGTACAGTACCCAAAAAATCCAGACCCCAAGACAGGTCGATGTGTGAGGGGGCATCAGGGTACACATGACAGAAAGAACCCCCTTGCATAAGGAAAATCATATGCCCAGAACGGACAACGAGGAATGTCAGTGAGCATGATAACATGCACCCAGTTAGGTTGTTCTAACTTTGCTGGAGCACTTTGGGTATTAGTGGCCACAAATAATTTTTGCATTAGCCAGCATCCAGATCTCCAGTTAGCATTGTGTCCCAGTTGCAGGGGGTGCTGCCCCTACTCTACAATTTTTATGCCACAAGGTAACAATCAGTTTTTGATAGACAGCACAATTAAAAACACATTTTGTGCCTTCTCCAGCTTTAATGCAAAGGTACAGATGCTCCGCTGAATTGGAGTCTGTGTTGGTGCCAAAACGGAAATTCAAATCCTGGACAAAAGAACTCTAAAATGCCCTAGCCCTAAGGACTTTAATTGTATTTACTGTTTGCACAGGCTTACATATAGTTTATTTGCCAGCTAATAACTCATATTTTTACTGATTTTTACTGCATTTCTGTGGGACCCTTAACAAAAAGTTAAACTGCCCAGTATAGAACACACACTGGTATTGTTTAAAGGTGCTATCTTTAGCAATAGCAGTGGGTCTGGAGAAATTTACAATTTGATTGCACGCCACTGCTCCATTGAAAACGGGCTGTATTCTCTCCAGTTTAAACTGTGCATGCAAAACAACAGTCTGCCTGATACACATACCATTCCTGTTGCTCCTCCCTCTCTGTTGGCTATAAATTCTCTCTCTTCATTCCTTCCACAGCAGGGTCACGAAGGTAACAGTCTGGAGCTGCCCTCCCCAGCCAGCCAGTGCATCTGAGGATGCCCCCCCCCACCGAAGCTGCTCTAAAGGTACGGACGCTCTGCTGAATGGAGTCTGTGTTAGCCCTGGCGCTATGCAACGGCTCCCCGCCACCCCCACCACCACCCTTGGTGAGCTCCTCACTGTATAGCGATCACTCATGTGACTTCCAGAGCCTATCAGTCCACTCTCCCATTTGCAGCTTATCAGCTGCTACCACTAGTGGCTGCTATACCTCTGCTCAAGCATTTATCCACTATTTTTTGCCAATATGCTGCCTTTTCTACCCTTGCTATTTTTCTCACTTGCCCCACTGGCATCCCTTCCCACAGCCGTCCTCCCAAAAAAGGGAACTGCCCCACTTATGACCCCCTGCTTTATCCCCCAGCCCAACTATACAAACTCTCACCAACAGCAAGCGCACGCCAAAGTGCACAACTGGGCCATTAGCGCCACCATCCTGCCCCCCCTCTTTCTCCCAGGTCATACTGTTCTCCACATCCCAGCCCTCCACAGCTCTCCGCCCACCTCCTCAGATACCACCCCTACCACCAGGTCCAAATACCTCTGGCATAAATCCAAACAGTATATCATACTGCTACTCCTCCTGGCTGGGGATATTGAGACCAACCCTGGACCCACCCCCCCCAAATGCTCACACCCCATTTTCATTCCCTAAAGGTCTCAGGCTCCTGCACCTCAACTCCTGCAGCATACTAAACAAAATAACTGTGCTACATCCAATTGCCCTATCCCACCACCCTGATATCCTGATCATATCAGAAACCTGGTTAAAGCCTCATCACACCAGTGCTGAACTATCCATCCCTGGCTACTCAATCATCAGACATGATCAACTAGGGAAAAAGAGAGGTGGTGGAACAGCCATGTACGTCTCCTCTAAGCTGCAGTTTATCATGGTGCAAATTCCCTCCTTTCCAGCCCATATCGACTCTCTCCTAATCAAACTCTCACTCCCGCGTACCACCCCAGTGTACATTGCAGGTACCTACTGCTCCCCGGTACCCTCCTACCTGACATCCTAGCTCACCTGGACACGCTAAAGTCCTTAACCAAGGGAGGCGAGCTTCATGCCATTGGTGATATTAACCACAACTGGCTAGCCAAAGATAAGGCCCACCTCAAGACCAAGATCAAGGCTCTAACTCTCACACAACTAATTCTAGACCCCACTCAGCTAAACCACAAAACACAAAATCACTGACTCCTGGACTGGGTCCTTTCCTTCCACCCCCACAGGATTCTATGTGCAGGCCTGCTCCCAGACTTCCTAAGTGACCACATGATCTTCATGATCAGAAAAGTGCACAGGCCCACTGCCCCCCCCAAGATACTGCACATAAGGTCATATAATTCCCTGGACCTAGCATTGCGCTTGCAAGACCTCGGACACATAGACTGGTCCTTCATCCCAGCGGCCCCATCTATTGATGCCACACTCGCAACTTTCAAGGTCAAATTCCTAAAAGTATGGGACTACCATGCCCCCTTGCACACAAAAAGGGTCAGAGGCACCCACCTTCCCTGGATCACTGCTGATATCATCAGCCAATGCCATGCCAGAGACCACGCATGGAAAGCCCACAAGAAACTGGGTACCCAGGCATCCTTCCAAAGCTACAGAGCCTCCGCAACTCCTGCACTAAACTCATTCACCAGGCAAAAAATAACAATTTCCTATCATCTTTCAGCGCAAGCCTTAACCACCCAACAAATTTTGGGAAATCGTTCAAATCCCTTTTCTCCCCCCCTACCCAGCTGCCACCACTGACACTGTCAATACAGGGCACTCCTATCACCGATCCCTGTGAGGTAGCTGCTGCTTTCAACATCTACTTCTCCAGCTGTGCCGACTCGCTCCTATCGTCCCACCAGCTGCCACCCACTCCATGCCCCCCCACCAAGAGCACTCCTACCGACCATACAGTTCCTCCTTTCGCCCCCCCCCCAGCCAAAGTACTCAAATCCCCACGATCTCTGAACCCTAACAAAGGTAAATGCCCCACGGCCCTAGACGCCAAGATGTTATATTTGTCCGCTCCAGCCACAGCCACCCCACTAGCCGATCTATTCAACCTCTCCTTCTCACTAGGCAAATTACCAACCAAATGGAAACAGGCTACCATCATACCCCTCCCAAAAGGGGGTGACCCCTCCTCCCCGGGTAACTATCGCCCCATCTCCCTACTCCCGATTCTGGCAAAACTACAGGAATGTCTCGTCCTTGCCCAACTCTCTCCCTATCTGGATGCCTCCTCCTTCTTCACCCCATGCCAATCCGGTTTTCGTAAATCACACTCAACTATCACTTTCCTGCTAAGAATCACTGATGACATACTCACCGGCATGGACAAAGGCCACATCACCTCTGCCATCTTTATAGACTTAGCCAAGGCTTTCAACACCGTCTCCCATACTCTGCTCCTTTCCAAACTAAAAGATGCCAGTCTCTCCAAGCCAGCCTCCAACTGGTTCCATGACTACCTGGTGGGTAGGCACCAGGCTGCAAAAATCAGTCCACACATCTCAAACCCCCTACCAGTTACTGCTGGCAACCTCCAAGGCTGAGTCTTGGGCCCATTGCTCTTCTCCATATTTTTAAATAACCTCCCATCAGCCTGTCATTACTCATCCATCCAAATGTATGCAGATGACACAGTCCTGTACACCACAGACCCTTCCACAAGTGAGGTGGCTAATCTACTACAGCAGGATTTCAGTGCCATCCAGGACTAGTTCCGGTCAAACCAACTATTCCTAAACCCTAAGAAAACTATGTCGCTAACTTTCAACGCACAGCAAAGACTCTCCTGCCAAGACCCTTGCCCCTCTTTCCAAACACTGGATGGGACCCTCCTGGAAGCATGCACCAGTTTCAGATACTTAGGCATCTGGCTCGATCAGCACCTAGATTTCACCACTCATATTGATTCCATCTATAAGAAACTACTCCCTAAACTTGGCGCCCTATATAGGAACAAAAGCTGCCTCCCCTCTCCAGCCAGGAAAGCTATTGTTCAAAAGATGATCCTCCCAATACTCGACTATGGCGACTTAGTCCATGCTACTGCTCCCTCCTCCTCCTCCTTAGCCAGCCTTGACACACTTTTCCACTCCTTCTGTCACTTTATCCTTGACTGCCCACAAACAACCCACCACTGCACTTTACACAGCTCCCTAGCCCTGCCATCCCTCCAAGACCACAGATTAACCCACTGTGCTAGGTCCGCAGTCAAATTTTGGTCCCATACCCTTTCCCCCTACTTGGCCTCTGTCCTCTCCCCACAACATCCCCCTGCTTACTCCCTCAGAAGCATGGACCCCAGGCTCCTCCACGTCCCTTTCATGCGCACAACCAAAGGGCAGGCAGTTTTCAAATTCCATATCCCCCAGCTTTGGAACACCTTGTCAGCCAATATAAAACATTCACCCAACCCCCACCACCTCAATCTCCTACTCAGCACCCACTTCTTCTCCAGCTGCTCATGCTTTAGTTAGTTCTCACTATGTACTTGTATTTTGTGTTCTCAGATGGGTTTCTGTGTAATTTTATCCATTTGTATTTTCCCCCTCCTCTGCTTCCTGTTTCTATCTGCCGATTCTCTGTATGGCAGGTGGCCCCTCACTGTGATGTTTAACTACTGTACCCTGTGATGTGCTATTTTCTTGGGACTTGTCCCCCAGGTTGCATCTGGAATCGAGCAACCCTGCTCAGTATGCCTTCCTGGTTAAACTCGTAAATAAATAAATAAATAAAATTCTCAATTGCTATGGAAAACTGCATGTGAAAAGGATCCTGTAATTTGTTACCTGGCTGCTTGTCTGCATGTGATGTCATAATATACTGCTTATGTCTTTCTATGGCAACCAATTGTTAATAGATAAAAGATGGTGACATTATGGCCTGTAGTCATGAACACTGCTCTAGTGCTAACAACACTCTGCTTTAACTTGATTCCACAGTAGGTTGGTGAACAACATGGTAAATTGCTGAATGTGGTTAGTAAAGGCAAAGTAAAGTAGTGCTACTGCTGGAGGAAATATTTGTGAACATTCATGAATATAGGCCAGCTTGTTGACAACCAGCAGAAGTAAGTGAAATCTGTAATCTATTTCAAGCAGATGTTCTTGGTAAGAATGAAAGAACTAGGGCGTGGTTTAACAGCTGGTGGGATAGGATGCATAGCTACAGAGCTATGACGATACAACTGAACTAAATATAGAAAATCAACATTAGACTATTTTTTGTATCCAAACTAGTTTGTTCACAATTATATTAGCTGCTTTAACCCTTGCAAGTTTAGAATGCCAAAAACATAGATAAGCCAAAAGAATCAGCTGCATCATGATCCACCTAAATTCAAGGCCCAGCAGAAGCAGGCAGCCGCAGACTTGGAGCAACCAGCAACCTCTGGGGGAAGCCCATGTTAAAGAGCAGCTGACACCTTCAGAACAAATTTAAAAAAATGTAATATTTAGACACAGTTCAGCTTGTGTTTCACATTAGTTCTCTGTTCCTCCTCCCCATTATTTATTACTGAGGTCATTTGCATTGAAACAAAATCTTTGTTCCTAAATAGTTCATCTGACTATTCCTATTGCTTTCTCCCTTCCTGAAGTCATAGTGAACTGCTTCTGACATCACAGTTACTTTCACAACAACAGACTGTGATGTCACAACAGAGGATTATGACTTAAAGTAGGAAGTAAGCTATAGAGGCAGATAAACTCTAAGGGAACACTGTGGGATAAAGATCATGTAGTCCTGCAAATTTACTCAGTAATAAATAATGGGGAACAGAAACATATAGAAAATACGTGGAATGCAAGTGGAACTGTGCCTAATTATTGTTATAAGTTTTCTTTGAGGTGTTAGTAGCTCTTTAAAGGCTCTTCTCTCCGTTATCCAATCCCTGCACAAAAAAGTGGAATATTTTAACAATCAGACAGTGTTATTGGAAAAGAAAACAAAGCTGGCACAAGCGGATGCCAAAAAGGCATGAGAGGCAGTGGAAAAAGTTACAGTAACGTGTGCAGGTTTGGTCAAGGAGAATTCAATCTTGAAAACACACCTGGAACAGCTGGAGAATTTTTCCCAGGTCACCAACCTGAGGCTTCTCGGTCTCCCTGAGAATCACAAGGGGGGATAATCTGAAAGTGTATCTGCAGAACTGGCTCCCAGGGGTATTATGTGTAGACACAGCCATCAATGAAAGAAAGCTTACTGGATTAACCCTCAGAGGCCAGCACTGAGTGAAAACAGACTATACTTTTGATGGTAGGAAGGTCAGAGGAATGCGATGCCATGCTGCAGGTAGTGAAAAGTACTGGCAGCATCCAGTGGAGGGACTTTAAATGAAACTATTCCTGGATCTTAGTTATAGTGCCCATAAAAGTTAGAAGGCATTTGACAGAGTGCGAGTGCTCCTAAGGAAGTTTGGTGTCAACCACTATTTGTTACTTCTTGCATGACTGAAGGTCCAGTATGGAGGGAGAATATGCTTATTTTCCAATACAACCGATGCAGAGAAACTTGCTGAGAAAATCAAGACCGACTGCTCTGTGAGATTGGGAATCAAAGACTCAGATGCAGACTCTGAGGAATGATCCCATAAACAGACTGTGCACCAAGATCTTATTGCATGAAAAGACTTGAGTGACTATTTTTTTTCTTTTGTGGTTATGTTAAAACATAATGTACCTACCACTCACTGTATTATTGTTAATTATCTGAGGCTGTGGGGGACTGCTGTCTAACTAGGAAGAGACAGGTATGTATTACCTATTTGATGTACTTTGAGTTATATATGGTGGTGGATACTACATGGTAAAGATGTCTCAAATGACCTTGCACTGCAAAGTAGAAGCAGGATGAGATGCTGTACTTATTTCAAATCCAAAACTTTTATTTTGTGAAATAATTCCAAAGACAGAAAACTCGTCTCACCAATGTGGTGTATACTCTCCTACCCAACTTGCCCCTTCTAGTAAGTACAGGGGTTAGCAACCCCATTTCACTGCACCAAACTCCTTACAGAGTGCACATAGCAAAACATTCTGGGAATACATGGTAAAGATGGCACCACTGGCACCAGTCATCCTGGTCTGAATCCCTTCCCCCTTCTTCCTCTCAACATAGGAGCTCACTTCCTGCCATTCAGGCAGTGCACAACGATGCATGATGACTTAAGCTACCGATCTATTTAAGATTAAGTTTTACAGTATGTGCGGGATAGATTATTAATTCTAGCAATCAGGTTTAAGCACATAGTGTGGTCTATGTTAACAGTTGTAATTAACAGAAAATAAGGGGATGCCAATTAATCGGCCTCCCAACTACAGGGGTAAAAACAGAATTGTTGCATTTAGTTTATCCCTTATGTTTAAAAGATCGTGAATGTGGTTCTCTGTTTTCCATTCTAGCTATGCATAAAAAGTTTTTTTTTGTTAAACTTCTGGGCATTTCAGGCACTAAGTCAATATTGTGGTTGTAAACTTTTAAAGGAAAACTACACCCTCATATCATTTAAATTTTATTTGTTTCTATGTCAATAGACAACTCTTTTCCTGTAGCTGTTAGGGCTTATGTGTTAGCCTTGGTTTGTTTTCACTGCTCATGATAGCCCCTTTGATTGCCCTTGGGGTCTCCATTTCATGGTTGTTGAAATCTCATTGTCCATAAGAACTGCATTAGCATATGAGAACATGATATCAGAGAAACCATTTATATCATGTATCTCTATGCTGAAAGAACAAATACCCTGCAAAAACTCTCTGGAAACACATAAACTGAATGGAGTTTAAAGGGGGAAAAACTGCATTTTAACTCAGATAGTTTTCAAAGCTCACTGAAAGTAAATGTGGTATTTCACAACATTTTTGTAGCTTGTTTCTTTGAAGACTAATTGAGCAGACAGGCATACTGGGGAGTTTAAAAGGTGATTATGCATCATGTTCTCATTTGCTAATGCAGCTCTCCACGACAATGAGATTTTAACAACCACAAAATGGAACCTCCCAGGACAGTAACAGGGCCTAGTATGAACTGTCAAAACTGACTAAAGCAGTTGCATACATCTTTAACAGCTACATGAAAAGAGTTGTCTGCTGTCATAGAAACAAATAACATTTAGAAGATACGAGTGTGTAGTTTTCCTTTAAGACAGACTTACAGTGATTAGCATGGGCCTTCGCCTTGCGTGTTCAAAAGGCTTTGAAAAATTTGACTTTCATAGTTAGCAATGTGCCTCCAGTGTTTTACCAATGAAGGAGTGGTGCTTTAGATGTTCCTGTTTTCTAACCCAGATCCTGTACATGTATATAACTGATTTCTCCTCTACAACAGAAGATTGTTTTCTTTGTACTGCTTTTTATTAATCAATAAAAAGAAAGTTAAAAAAAAGAATAATAAAAGAACTGAAGAAAAATGTGGAAAATGTTAACTAAAAGCAGAATTGTTTGTAAATGTTATGTTCTTCCATGCTTTCCAGGTTCTTAAATGTTTCAAGTCAATGTTGCTGCATGTGTGCATACAACTGTGTTTAAAGTTGACAATGCAAGCTGGAATGAGAAAAAAATAGAGTTCCTTACAGCGATTGGTCACTGGGAATGTATCAATTGTGCCTAATTTCAAGCTGTGCCTGTCAGTCAATTACAATTAACACTGATATCTGAAAGGACAAAATCCATTATCTTTATCCAACTCACAGTTATAACTCGCCCAATGCTGTAGTTCTCAGGCTCCTCAACAGCTAGCTTGGTACCGTACCAAAAAGCAAGTGCATATGATCCAAAAATGCAGAACTGCACCACACCCATTGATGTATTGGTGGTAATCGCTTTTTTCATGCCAACAGCTTTAGCGTCCAGTAAGTTGGCCTCATATCTAAAGTAAAGATATATATTGGATTATAACGGTTGTATCTCTGTGTGACAGATCAAGCTTCACTATGATTGTTTAAAGAAGATGCATGTTGCAGTAGCACAGTTCCATTTTTTATTGAAACCAAATATGTGGTTTGTGAGTACATATATACACATCAATGGTATAACTGTTCCATATATGTTACTAGCTCACTCTACTTCATTAGGCCAACAGTAAATTGATATATTAAACATCCTAGCGATATATTGTACATCAGTATATTAGTCACTACTCACTAACTGGAAAGTGGACAAAACAGTGGGACCAGACAGTACACTTCCTAGTGTATTGCAGGGGCTCAGGAAGGTACTGGCTACACCTCTTACAGTCCTGTTTAACAGCTTGTTGGAACCAGGAGTGGTTCAGGGGGACTGGAGGTGGGCAGATGTAGTCCCACTTCACAAAAGTGGTAGCAGGGAGGAGGCTGGCAATTATAGGCCAGTCAGCCTAAAATCGGTGGTGGGAAAGTTAATGAAATCACTGCTGAAGAGGAGCATAGTGGAATATCTTGAATCTAATGGGTTACAACACCTGAGACA
This sequence comes from Neoceratodus forsteri, assembly GCA_016271365.2. NCBI lineage: Eukaryota > Metazoa > Chordata > Ceratodontiformes > Ceratodontidae > Neoceratodus > Neoceratodus forsteri. The sequence goes on along the minus strand of CM057456.1, from coordinate 1,377,587,059 downwards.
TCATGGATTCATGGTGGGAGGTCATGTAAAATTAATCCAATAGATTTTTTGAGTGGGTGACCAAGAAACTAGATAAGGGTGTAGCAGTAGATGGAGCCTACCTAGATTTCAGTAAGCCAATTGGCACCATTCCATGCAGGAGACAATTAAGCAAGTTAAGTAGCTTAGAAGTGAGTCCAACTGGTTACAGAACTGGTTAGGGGACAGGTGACAGAAGGGGGGTGGTAAACAGAGTTTACTCCTAGGAGGGGAGGGTGACCAGTGGGGTGCCTCATAGATAAGTGCTGGGACCAGTCCTCCATAATGTCTTTATAGGTGACATTGCAGAGGAGCTGGAGGGAAGGTGCATCTCTTTGTGGATGACACTAAAATCTGCAACAGGATGGATACCTGGGGGGGGGAGGGACGAGCAGCAACCTGAGAAAATTCAAGGAGTGGTCAAGGGTATGGCAGCTGGGCTTCTTCTTTTTTATTCTCACCGGCACTCCCAGCCCAGTCATCCCGGCTTCCCCCAGGACTTACCTCTCTCATATCCTCCACGGGTTGCCCTCTGTTGCAAGGTGGTGGGGAGTCTCTTGACCCACCAAGACCATATCCAGATTCTGGGAGGCACATGAGTCACCAGGTGCAAGGCCTGCAGAGGCCAATGGTCATCCAGAATGCTGGGAGACGTTTTTCCATTTTCTCCCTGAGAGACGTGGTGCGTGCTGACATCAAGGTGCATGTGCCGATGGCTGCCACATCCCCCCCCCACTGAGCTCTACCCCACTCCTAGAGAAGGAGAGCGGTCCTTCAGATCCTCAATCCTCCCCTGGCTGGCCTTCTGACACCTCAGGCTTGCTTCTGAACCCATGATGTCAAGGTTTGTATGTGAAAAATTGCAGAATCATGCACCTGGGGTACAGAAACCCAGGAGCAGAGTAAAAAAATGGGGGCAGTGTTATTGACAACCACCACCACCAAAGAAGAGAGAGCCCTGGGGTAATCATCTCCCATGACTAAAAGGTGGCCATGCAATGTGACAAGGCAGTTTGAAAGGCTCATGGGATGCTGGGGTGCATGGTGAGAGGTATCAACAGCAAAAGAAGGGAGGAGATGCTGCCTCTGTATAGATCATTGGTGAGACCTCACCTAGAATGCTGTGTACAGTTCTAAAGGCCGCATCTTCAAAAGTATAAAGACAGAGTGGAGGCAGTCCAGAGGAGGGCACTAAAGTGGTGTAGGGTCTGCATCAAAAGCCCTATGAGGACAAGTTAAGGGAACTCAATATGCATACTCTTGGAGAGGTGGGATATTATAGAGACCTTCACAGGAGTAAATAAGGCACAAAAGGAAAGTGTTTTTCGGTAAAGGGTGCTCAAGAGCAACGTGACATGCTATGAAGTCGGGGGAGTAGATTCAAGTGAGATGTGAGGAAGTACTTCTCCACAGAAAGAGTGGTGGATTCCAGGAACAACCTAATAGCCGAGGTGGTGGGGGAGAAAACAGTGCTGGTGTTCAAAAATGCATGGGATAGACATGAGAGAATCTTAATGGAAAGGAATGGGGGAAGAGAGAAAGAGCCAAAGTTTAAGTATGGTTTTTGGCGGTACTGTAGGTAGGGAAAAAATTGGCAGACTGGGTGGACCAATTGGTCCTTATCTGCTGAGAAGTTCTATGTTTCTGTTTCTACATTACTAGAATAAGATTTATATTAGGGGGTACTTTTACTATTGACCCTATACTGAAATATGGCTTGCTACATGATGCACTGTTCTGCAATACAAAAATAATTTAGTTGATACTGCCAGTGGAACCATTGACTTTAATAGCAGCACATATACTTTGTATTATTTTAATGAAACAAAGTGTATTATCTTGCCAAAACAGTGGAAAGCGGCATAAAAGAATATTTGTAGCTTACTTTGCTACAGCTTTCTGCTGTCCACCAAAGGCAACAACAGTCCTGATTGCTGTCAAAACCTCTTCTGCTACAGCTCCTGCCTTTGCATACGCAGCCAGCTCTTTACTTGTCAAGGTCGCCAAAAGCTAGAAATGTGAGAACATGGTCAATGTCAATCAATCATTTAACATCTAGTAAGTATTGTTTATTAAATTAATGTCCATTTAAATGTTCAGTGACTACTACATAGTTTATTAATCTCCTTACTTTTGTAGAGATGCTTGCAGAAATGCCAAGCAAAGGACTAACTGACAAAATGACCAGAGTAAGTTTCCAACCGTGTATAAATCCAATTATGAATCCTGCCACAAACATGGCAAAGAACTGCACAAATATGCAGATTTTGTCTCCAAGGCCCTCATGGACAGTGTTTATGCCACTGCAGGGAGAGAGAGAGAGAAAGGAGAGAGTAAGTTAGATATGAAAAATGCCTACCTTTTAATGTGCAAATACTAATACATCATTGTAAATTTGGATGGTCCTCCAGATCCAAAATGTTTTCCCTTCCCCGCTTCATTGGAAGTGAGAAAAAAAAGTATGCTGCATAAACATGTGCCACTTATAGACATGCAAACAATTTGTCTTTTCTTCAGAGACAGGTTTATATCCAAGAACAGCTTGTATTTTGAAATGAACCAGGGACATGAGTCCTGAAAGTCAGTGCATTTGCCTTGTTAACAGAGTGGTTAGTTGATGTAATTGTACCTGAAATTTGTGTAAGTCTGCAAACACACTCATTAGTTATGAATTTAGAAATCTGCAATTATATGTTATTTTCTACAGATGCTTTTGCAGGCTTTGCCTGTGAAACAAAGGAAGAGCAGGAAATTGCTTGAAGGAGGAGGGCTTAATTCCTCATGAAACAGACCAAAGTAGAATCAAACTTCAGAAAAATTAAAAATATTTATTTTCTAACTGTATTAGTTTCAAAATATGCAATATCATGCTTTGATACATAAAAGATATATAAGGGGACATTCCATGAGGTACTTCAAAGTACAATTGTTATTTGGTGTGGAATGTTTGGTGTTATTGTTCTCTTGCAAGAGCTGCTGAGTGAAGCAATGCCACAAGTACCAGAGAACAAGAACACCAACATTGCACACCAAATGATCACATTTTATGCTGCATCTTGGGATATCCTATCTATACTGTGGAATTTCAAGTCTTTTTGTGATGGAAATGGTACAAAGTTACAAAAAGAAAAAAGTACAAAATATAAACTGTGCCCCCTCTGTACAATGGTTCAGCATTACAGAAGCTCATATATAATGAAAATACATTTCTGATCTAACTCAGTATGGCCAAAGTGAGTGAGTAACATGTCTGAGCATTAATCAGTGACCAGCTTAATTTATTTGCTCATGTTAGGTCAAGATACCACTTTTTATTTGGCAAATGTATTTGCACTCCTATTATATACATTAATATAAGCTGATATGCCTGGTTAAATAAAGTGATTGATTGATAGTGTGGATGATGATATATCACTGTATGGTGACTGAGTAAAAAAGAATGCATTAGTACTTCAGAAACTTTATAAAACATATACTGCAAGTTATATTACGGTGCATGGATGCATGGAAACTACTTCACTAAATCAATTCCATACTGACATGTTTCAAACCTGTCATTAAGAAAACATTATGGGTTCAACTCTCAAAACTCCAATTGTGACGCAAGGTACCTGCATCAAGCAGAAGTGATGCAAGGGTCACCTTGCATCACAGCTTGCATAGTTTGCAATCCTGGAAGGTTGGCTGTGGCACAATGGGGAACCCCTCCTCCAGATCAGTCTATACGCCAAGCCTGTGCCATTGTCAGGGGTGTGCCAGGACACCAGGGGTCTTGCAGTAGATAATGGATGCAAGTTGCAACATCCCCTTAAATGGGATTCTGACAGCCAGCAGGACCTATCAGCACTTAGATTACCCAACAGGTGGTCTAACAGCACTTGCGCCACCCCTGCAGCCTTAGTGAGGTGGGAGGAAATGTGTTCCACTGCCCGCCTGCGGTATCCCATACTCCCACAGCACTGGGAGTAGTCACACTCAATGGTGCATCACCTGCATGCCCCCCCCCATGGTGCTGGGCGTGAGGCAACTGCCCCTTCGGGACAGCACAGGAACAGCAGCACCCTGCAATGTCCCCATTGAAGAGGACATGCCCCTTGACAGATTCCCATGGCACCCCACTTGTGAATCTCCCTCTCTTCTGATATAACCATATTTACCACCACCCTCTGCTGTCTCACCTTTAACAGTTTTCTACCTATGTCCCAAGCTGTGCCCAGGTCCTCCAGCTTCTTCAGCAATCTGCTGTGTGGCACTGAGCTGGAAGCCTTGCTGAAATTGAAGTAGTGTAAATCCATAGCATGGCCCTTTTCTGCTACCCTTGTCACCCAATAAACAAAAACTATCAGGTTGGTCTAACAAGCCCTGCCTACCACAAACCAATGCTGTTTACTATCCTGTAGATCACTGCTTTCTAGATAGTTCACAAGGCCCTCTTTGATCAGTGACTCCATCAGTGTACCCACTACAGAGGTAAAGCTGACAGGTCTAATTCTCAGGTTGCTCTTTCTCCCACCCCACTCACCCTTGTGTAGTGGGACTACTTCCACTACCCTAGAGTCTTTCAGAACTACCTCTGTCTGAACTGAGCTATTCAAGAGCCCTGCTAGTGGTTCAGACAGTTTGGCAGCCAATTTCTTGAGCACTTTTGGGTGCATCCCATCTACCCTGATACTTTGTCTACCTTAAGGGCTTCAAACCCCTTCTGGGCCCTTTCTCTGGAAAATACTGGCTGCCACATTTCAGGAATGCACCTGGCAGCTGCCTCAATGACACTTTCAGGTAGGGACCCACTACCTCCCTGACTGTCCTCTTTGCTTCCTAGTTTTTATTTTGTACTCTCTCTGTTCCTTGTTACACTGTTTTCCTTGTACCTTTTTCATTTGGTAATTCCCATGCATGACTTGTTGCCTTAAGAATGATCCCTTTGACTACCCCCCTCTTTCCACTACACTTCCAATGCTGTCCATCCAGTCAATTTGTCTTGGACCAAAACACTGATTTGGCTGAAGTCTGTTCTTCTGAAATGTATGATTTCAGTTTTTGATAAAGATTAGTTGATAGAGAATAAAGATAGTCACTGGACCCCAGTAGCTACCCTACTCACACTCCACTCACCATCACTGAGCTAGTGAGCACCAAATAAAGCAAGGCCACCTTCCTAGTGAGCTCCTTAACCAGCTGCACCAGTAGGCAGTTTTGCAATGTATCCAATGAAGCCTAACCTCTCGTGCAGCTCGCCACTGGAATATCACAGTCCTACCTGTGTACTCCTGCTCTTCTTTCCCCTCCTCCTTACCCTAGCACATAGTAACTTTGGTGTGAGCCTCCATGTTACCACTAGCACTTAATTCCTCTGTTTTTTTCCATCTCCTCCCTAGCAACCTTGGAGTGTGCCTTTATTTACCACTACTGGCACCTACCTTCCCTGCTTCCTCCCTATTCACCTCCACCTAGGTATTGTTGCTTATTGAACTGTTTATCCTCCTAGGTTACTGTGGTGCAGTCTATTTACCCTGTTTCAAATTAGTAAACTGCTAAAAACTGCTTGTAACTAATTTTTTTCCACTACCTTGTGTCAATCTATTGTTGTACAGCTAGTTATCAGCTTTCATCAAGCTAGCAACTGTACATTGTTTAGTTACTTCTCTGTACCATTGCTTATTATGCTATGTATGTTTCTGTTGGGACTTGTGTCTGTACAGCTTGTAATTTGCTACTCTTATTGGATTGTAAATTATTTTAACTGTTTGATTCTGTGCCATTGTCAGTGGCATGGGTCATGCCTGAAAATAGTCCTTGTATCAGCGCACTTACCCGGTAAACAAAGACTTAAATAAATAACTAAACACATATCTAACAGCTTAAGATCACCTACCATTTACCTTTTTCTTCACTTCCCTTGCCAGCTCTTCTTTGAGCTCCCCATCTCTTGCTTCCTCTGTCCTGGTGGTCTATAGATCACTCCAACCCAAATTTTTTTTTCTTGATAGTACAGTGAGGTGAACCCACAGTGACTGTTTCCCCACAGCTTCCCCTGATGTGTCCTTCCTCCACAGCCTCTATGCCCTCCCTGACATGTAGGGCTATTCCTCCAATTTGCCTTTCCCTCTACCCTGTATAAATACTGTGTAATCTGGGATTGACAAGTCCCAGTTATTATGCTCAGTGGCCCAAATGTCTGTGATGGCTAAAATGTTTACCCCAGTGTCAGTCACCAGTGCCTGCAGCTCACTGATTTTATTATCTAGACTCCTGGCATTAAGGCAGACCCCCTTCCAACTAGCTCCAGATCCTCTTTTGCTGTTTTGTGATCCTACACCTGCTTACTTCCAAGTATCCATACCTTCTTATTTTTCCTATTGCTTGCAGACCCTAAAAGTCCCTCCCCCGGCCTCTTCCACTACTCCTCTTTGAACATCACCTTATTTTTAGCCGACCTTACTGCAACCAGTCTCCAGTATGGGGGCACTAGCTAAGTTCATTTCCCTCATGCTCTGTACTATGGTTCTCCTAGCCTCAGTGCTCAATGCAGTCAGTTTAACTAACTAATGTAGACATCAAACTTCATTCTCAACACACTGGTCCCCTCTCTTCTCAGGTGAGGGTCATCACCTTTGAACAACTTCCTGTCCCAACAGTCCCTCCAGTACCCTAAAATGTGGTACCTTTTCTCCTGACACCACCCCTTCACCCAGCTATTTAATTCCTCTATATTTTTCCTCTATCTTTTCTCCTGCCCCCCAAACTCCACACAGGGAAAACCTTGGGAAAGGCCAGGGAGGCTGAGTGTACCTTCATTCTGTCCCTGAACCTCAAACATTCAGCTTCCCTTGCTCCACAGGCTGGTTCACCAGATTGTTGGTACATTAGCAGCAATCCCAACTCCCTCCATCTCCGCTATCCTCCCTATTATGTCAATGCCCTGGATGGCTGATGCCCCAGGAAGGTACCAGACCAACCCCTACCCATAAATCCCACCTCCCACCACCCTATTTACTTCCTTGATCATAGAATACCCAACCACTACGAATCTCCTAGCTGCCTTCTTCTTACTCTCTCCCCCCTGGATGCCACCAGATCATCACTTGCATGGCTCCATGGGGGAGCCAGGTACCAGAGTCTCCTGCAGGGGTGCAATGCAATTTGCCATCAGGAAGATGTGATGCTGAGTGACCTGCTTGTGGCTGCCCTTGCCACCCTCCCCTCTTCACCTCCCCTGAGAACCAGAGGGCTTCTGGGAGTGTGGGCTGTAGACTCCCACTGAGCCAGTGCTGCAGGAGAGCTATATCTTCCCTTGCTGCTACCAGGTATAAGATGATGGTATAGAATGTTAGAAATAGCATGAATCATAATGAAACAGGCCAAGGTGAATCCAAATTATAGAATAAATTAAACGGACTCTTAGCTGATTTTTTAGCCCACTTTAAAAAGGATAGCTGCACATATCTCTATCATTATTCACCATATAAAGAGGATTTATTTAGCATAAATGAGCATTTTGAGATGTTTTTTCAAGATTTGTATTTATCTGTCCGGACTTTATCCTGGGTGGACCACTGTTCCCGCGCTGTAAACTCGTGTATGGTCAAGTTTGTTTATTTTAAGACTTGTCAACCAAAATGATTTTCTTACAGATGTCAGTCTCCTGAGCAGAATAAAGTTACCCTACTGCTAAAGTGAGTGTTCGAACATATTTCTTAATTCTCTCTTTGAAATTTAAAGCCATGACTCCTGGCAAGCACACAAACCTACCTGCCTGGAGACACAATATATAGTGCTATTTATTATGATCTTCATGACTCCTAATGTGTTTGCCAGACACAGACACGAGCTGCCAGTGCCACCACAGCCACCTTTGTGCCTTGGGTGCGGACAACTGCCTGTCCACTTAGAGGCTCTATAGATAGTGCTAATTATTATCGTCATCTTCACAATATCCCATTTTCATTCTGAAATTAAGTTCTGTTGCTATATAAATAAAAAAAAAAATGTATAGTACTGTCAACTATATCAATAAAGTTATTGGCATACTGTACACATCACAGAGTCATTCTGTACTGCACTCCACAGTCAATGTCAGCAGAAGCACAATAACCAGTGTCCTGGCACTCATTTCAGGACTTATTAGGCAGCAATGATGACTCTTGATCTTCAGACTTCTGCCAGTACAGGATACATTGTTTTCAAAGACTCTTGCATGAAGAACTGAAGTATAAATACAACATTCTGTTATTATTCACATTGTCTAGGTGTGCCAGGCCTAGATAGTCTACACATTGGTATGTGATGCTAAATCTCGTGTTGCTTCTGGGACCATATGAACAAGTCTCCAAAGTGCACAATAAGCTACCTTTCCCATGGTCCTTCACATGGTGCATATACTTAAATGGTACACACCATTATGTATGATTCCACAGCAACTCAGTAAAACATACTATTATACAACTATTTTCTTCATATTTAAATAAAAACACATAATAAAATGACATTAAAATAAAAATCATAACTATGTAGGTCTTCTAAACACAAAACAGTCATCATCACAAGTTATGGTTTCTGATCGTATAAATAAAAACTATTACATAAAAAGTAATGAAAACTGATGTTTACGTTATATTACTATCATCATATTACTATTTATTATCTAATATATAAAACAATGTGCAAATAATAGAAGAGATAATATTACATAATAATCACAATATAAAAATATGGTAAAATCTATGGTGCTGTGAGGGACAATATGGTCACCGGCATTAGGAAAAGAAGAATTAGAGACTACAGGGGTGTATACACCTTGAGTTCAGCAATAAAGAGTCACTACAGTATTACTACAGCTCACACTGAACCAAGGACTAAGTGGGATTTGCAGACTCTGTCACAGCACCACAAACAGTAATCCGCCACAGATGCATGCTAACAGCACCTACCTCAAGTGTGCTGCAATGAGATGTAGTTACTAACCATTAACAGTAGATGTTCAAGAAAATCTCTGCCAGTGAGCCATGCCTATGGAACACAGATGCCATTGGCATCAGACCTATAGTATCTTGGAACTTTTGCCTAACGGGCCACCCAGAATGACACACATTGCTATCACCTGCATAATGTGGGTGCCCCCAAACCTCCTCAGTTTTGCCTGTCTGCAGAAGGCAAAGAAATGACATCATGCCACATCAGCAAAGACAAGAATGCTGAAGCCCCAAAAGGAGTTACAACAACCAATAAAGAAAACCCAGTACATGGTAAACAAGGTAAAATGATGACACCCAAAACCCACACAGGAAGCAAGGGCGAAGGCAGGAGGGGGTCTGTAGCTCACTGGACGAGATTCCCTTGAAGACCTACTATTACTGGTATGTAACTGCTCTATCATCTGTGAGGACATCTCCCTCCAGTGAGCCACACCTACAGAATGACTTCCAAACAGTTCCCCAGACATTTAGGAGGAAGGCCAGGAGAAGGCATATGACCCAACCACCATGCAGCCCAATGCCCCATAGGCTGAGAGGAAGAGACCCATAATAGGGTGACCCCAACAGAGCAGAGGGTGCATGTGAGCAAGACACCTTGAAGCCCAAGCCAATGACACATACAAATTATTGACTGAAGACACACACCATGGCCAGTGTATAGACATAAAGATCAAGTATGAACAAGGGAAGTCAATGAGGCTAGGCCCCAAGAACAAACCACAGCATCACGAAGAAACCTGATGACAGTGACTGCCACTGAGGTGAAGCTGGGTGGACACCAAACACAGTCAGGGAGGCAAAGCCATGTGACTGGACCCAAGAGAGCCACAGGCCCCAAGATCATGGTGGGCCTGACCAGAGGCCGGAAACTATCTGCAGCGGCCTGAAGGATGTGTGGAATGGCCAAAAACCACAGCAGATAGGAAAGCTGACAATACCACCTGGGGAAATAGCCATGTAAGAAGCAGAGGGGATGTTGATGAGGCAAGGCCAGGCAATGTAGCCACAGGGAGCAATGAGCCCCACAGGGCCTGACAATTAAGCTAGGAACTGACCAAGGCATCCCAAAGGAACATCCAGAGCAGTGGCAGAAAGCCAAGGTAAAGGCAAAGCTGACAATGGCAACATGTAAACAACTTACACAAAACAGGGGACTGGACAAGCCAAAGAGGCAAAGCCCAACAATGGCTAGTGAAAAATGGAGATGCCATAAACAGCAACACCAACCCATTCATGGAACACACTGATGGAACAAATCCAGGAGACAAAGCCAGAGGGGAACCACCAGACCTATGATAATGGGGGCCAGAGAATAAGGCTAGGAACTGACCAAGGCATCCTAGAGGATGGCAAAACTGGCCACTAAGCCAAGTCAAAGGCAAAGTGGATGGCAGGAAAACATGAAAACAGCCATGCACAAAATAGGGGACTGCACACGCAGTGTGTGGATTGATAAGGCAAAACCAGGCATTAATTAGAGGAAAGGGAGGGCATCAAAATATGATGAATTTCAACCCAACAGTAAGACTGTCAATGGAACAAGGACAAGCACCTATGGGGCAAGGGAGCCATGGACCACACTGAATCAGGGGGCCAGGTAGGAAGCCAAGAACTTAGCAATCATCCCAAGAGATGGCCGGACAAGCATAAGGCAAAACTGAAGGCAGAGCCAATGATGAAAATGTGAACACAGCCATGCACAAGGCAGAGGACTAGCGCTGTGTGAAAAAATTCTTCCACTGGCAGAATTTGCATGAAAGTTTGACTTTCTGTTCTGCAAATGTTTGGAAATCATTTTGGCAACTTTCACAGAAATTCTGACTTAGGACAGTGGATTAAATGTATGAACTGTGAATTAATGTATTAAACTGCAGAACAAAATTCCTAAGAAATGAATCACTGTTAAAGGTCAGTTCTGCAGAATTTTTTTCAGCAGTTTAATACATTAATCAGCAATTCGTACATTAATTCTGTAGTTCAATGAGGGACTGAACTACGGAATGAATGTATGAAATGTTGGTGTGAATTACTGCCTGGTATTTATAAATATTAAATTATGATTTCCAATCCCTGGTGTCTAGTGGCACCCCCCGCACTGCAATCACTGGCTGCCCTTTACAAGCAATGTTTCCATGGTGTCTAGTGGCACCCCTACCCTCCAAATTGCTGGCCCCAGTCCATATCAGCTTCCTTGGTGCCTAGGGCATACTCATCCTCCAATCATCGACTTTGTATTTCCTGGTTGGGTTCTCATTCGACTTTCAATAAAAGTGACTGATAACCCATAAATTATTCATCTCATTTCTTAGTCTTTAAATCATGCGCTTGTTATGGAGATAGTCTCCATGACGTCCGCATGACGTAAAGAGTAAGAAATGAGATGGGAGTGAACATGCAGGTGTCAGTCACTTTTGTTGAGATTCAGATGAGGACAGAACAGCAGGAAATATGGGGCTGGTGATTGGAGGGTGGTGGGTACCACTAGACACCAAGGAAATAGGTTGCCACTAGACACCAGGGAAACGTTAATTGTATGGAGTGGCCAGCAGTCAGAGGGTGGGGTTGCTACTAGACACCAGGGAAAAATTAATGATATAGTGCCAGTGATCAGAGGATGGCAAGTGCAACTAGATACAAGGAAAAAGTTAAATGTATCAGTTCTGCAGAATTTTTTTCAGCAGTTTAATACATTAATCATCAATTCGTACATTAATTCTGTAGTTCAATGAGGGACTGAACTATGGAATGAATGTATGAAATGTTGGTGTGAATTACTGCCTGGTATTTATAAATATTAAATAATGATTTCCAATCCCTGGTGTCTAGTGGCACCCCCTACCCTCTTTAAATCATGCGGTTGTTATGGAGATAGTCTCCATGACGTCCGCATGACGTAAAGAGTAAGAAATGAGATGAGAGTGAACATGCAGGTGTCAGTCACTTTTGTTGAGATTCAGATGAGGACAGAACAGCAGGAAATATGGGGCTGGTGATTGGAGGGTGGTGGGTACCACTAGACACCAAGGAAATAGGTTGCCACTAGACACCAGGGAAACGTTAATTGTATGGAGCGGCCAGCAGTCAGAGGGTGGGGTTGCTACTAGACACCAGGGAAAAATTAATGATATAGTGCCAGTGATCAGAGGGTGGCAAGTGCAACTAGATACAAGGGAAAAGTTAAATGTATGGGGCTTGCAATCAAAGGGTGGGGGGTGCCTCTAGACACCAGGGAAACTTCATTGTATGGGGTGGCTGGCAATTGGAGGGTGAGGGTGCCACTAGCCACCAAGGAAACATTAATGATACGGGGCTGGCAATCAGGGGGGCACCATTGGACAACAGGGAAAGCTTTTATTTCTATTACAGGATAGTGCAGAACTGAACTGTGGAATAATTACATGAACTGTGGACAAAAATAATTAGTTCCACAATTCATGTGTATTATTGCATAGTTCAGCAAGAAAATTCTGTGGAACAGGGTGAAAATTCGCCAAACATATTCGGAAGATTTCTGATTTCGTCAAAGGTGGAAATCTGGAAAATTTCATGAAAGTTGTGAACGTTCCACTTAAGCAGAATTGCAGCTTCCTCCCAGCTCTACAGTGGACTGGACAGGAAGTGGAAAAAGTGATGAAACAGAGCCAGGCAACAACATGCACAAAGAGGAATGCTGGAAAAAATGTCAAAACCAGCCCAAACAGCAATGCCAGCATCGAGGAAAAGTCAGTTGATGGAGCCGAAGGGAGCCACAAGCTCCATGGTAATATGAGGCTTGGCTATCAAGTCAGAAACTGACCTTGGCATCTGGAGATGGTCGAAATGACTGTAAAGGCCACATATATGACCAGCACTCACCTTCTCAATGGTGCATTGCAGCCAGCAGAAGAGACCCATACCAGAAAAGGTGGGATGGCAAGCCAGCAGCAGGAATCCAGACAGAAGCTGGAGACTGGCAGGGATCCATGAAAGGAGAGGACCTCATCAGTCGACACTGAGCAATGACAAGGCAGCTCGCAGTGTCAGCAGCATGGGAAACAAAGCCCATGATGGAAGCAGAGGAACAGGCCCACTGTGTGGAAAGCAGGAGATGAAAATCAGGGAAGCAAACAGTAAGAAACTCCAAGGAGGGAGTCCTTTGGTCTGACATGAAGTTAACAGCAGATAAGGAAAGAATTTAAGAGATTTGGGGGCTGAGGCTACAATCAATTCTTGTAATTGTCCACAAACCTATACACAACCCAACATTGGCATTAGATACAAACACGGGGTAGATGACTATCAGGTAAGTTAGCATCTTGCATGACAAGCAGCATGAGATGACATTTTGAGTGATGTTTTTGTTGTGCAGAGTTGGGATGTGTTTACTGAAAGTAAACTATACCATAAGGCACTACCCTCCCTATGAAAGCTCAGTTTACCTACTATATGTATTTTTTATTCTTTGGTAACCAGGTATGGCCCATTAGGCACAAAAGCCTGTTTTCAGTGGTGACCCAAGAGCACTGGGGAGGTTAAGTGACTTGTTCAGAGTTGCACAGTATGCAAGTGGAGGTTGCTGAAATCAAATACAGGTCTGCTGGATTTACCAAGCTCATTCCCAGCTTGCTACTCTAACCTCTAGGCTATACTGCCAGCCACAAATATACAGTACCTGCTTATGTACCTGCTGTACTGATTTGCCTTACAATGCTTATGATTATGCTCTCCTTTCATATACGGCATTGCTTTATATGGCCACTATTTTTGTAATGCTGTTAATGCCATTTATTTTTTTCCTCCTCTTCAAATGTCTCCCCTACCCTTCACCAACCCAAGATCCATCTGAAAATGAGCCATCGGTTCAGTATGTTTTTCCTAGTGAAACTTTTGAAATAAAGAATTGCTGCTTATAAAAATGTAGCATTTTCTATGTGCTTTCATCCAATTGTTCAACTAGTAACTCACAGATCAAAATACATGACTTTTTTTGTCCGGTTCCCCCTATCCTCGGACCTGCTCCACCCACCACCCCCATGCCCAGGCTTGACCACCTGGGTAGGGCCACCAAGGGGGACCCCCCCTCCTAATGGACACTGTTGTCAAGCCCTGGCTTACCCCCTGGGTCAGGGCCACAGGAGTGGGAGCCCCCCGGCGGACGTCGGTGGCAGTGGACGGTAGGGCAAAGTGGGTGATCATGAGGTGGGACTGGGTTTTTTCATGCTTGCTTTTGGGGGGCAGAGATGTGCAATCACATCCAGTGTCCACCCAGCCCCCCTAACATGATAGCACCAGTAGCAACGGTACCCCCAGCCTCCACCAGGGGTCTGTAAACTGCAGGACACTAGCAGGGTACTCTTTCCCTCCCTCCCTCCCTGCAGTAGAAGGAGAGCAGTCCCCAGGGCACTCAATCCTTCTCCTCCAGCCAGCCCTCCAACTCTTGGGTCCATTCCTGAACCCAGGTCATTGGCATTGCAAGCAGAAATCCAACCACTGTGCAGGTGGGATAGTCATACATGGCCTTTTATGTGCTGCATAAAAGCTTATCCATGGGTATACCAGAGGTCGAGTAATGAAAATAGGACATTCAGAGGATCGAATGAAGTAGATGTGTTTTATAGTCTCCTAGTAATATTAAGGCACTAAAGCTAAAAGCAATTTGAGAGATGCAGAGTTCTATGGTGAACCATAGCATTGTATTCAACACCCTCAGTGTACTTTTCAACTGTCTTCAGACAAAAAGAACAATGGGATGAATCTGGATAGAATCAGGACCCCAATTAACATATTGCATCTCAGTTAGGCTATCCTGGGCAAATAAGATATAAACTAAAATAAAAAAAATACAATTTACTGTCACAGATAAATTTACTCTACTTTGAAAGTTTCCTGATCATAAAAATAATTTGGGAGAAAAACAGTAAGTCCTGTACAACATAAGACTCTTAAAAAAATGCTTACTCTGTAAGTCTAGTATTCAAAGTTCCAATCGCATTTGTGTCAAACCAGCCCATATCCTGGTGCAGAACTGCATGGAAAAACTTCTCCCGAATTCTTTGGGACTGTCTTCTGGCAGCTATCAAATACGTCGTCACTTGAATTGTAGCTAATGTCAGGGCACTGAATCCAATAGCAGTAAAGTAGTAGGCATACCTGTTTTGCAGAATAAAGCAGGGTTAGGATCCAAAGAACCATTTGTCTGCAAAGGTTTGTATTAAAAAGCTTCATCAGACCTAGAAAAGGAAGACTCAAGGAAGATCCCCCACCACCACCAAACACACACAACAAACCCTTCTGGATAGGTTTAAAAAGAAAGATCCCATTTGTTTCTGCATCTTAAAGGGAATAGGGTTTGTAGTCATGTGTGTCCTTGGAAAGCAGAAGTCACTGGATAGTTTTCTGCGTTTTATTGGACAAACATATGTCTTGTACTAAAACAGCATAGTACACAAGATTGTAGGCCCACACGGGTCTCCTTGTCAGGTGCAATTCTGTTTATCACTTCATGTTAGTGTGCCCTTCTGATCAATGACTGAGTCAGCAGGCACAACTGAAACACATGACAGCCTACAAGATGGCAGCATGTAGCCTTTGTGAAGAAAAGTTTGCAAAGCACTATTTAAACGATTAATACAACTATTTTAAGGCACAAAGAACACTGTTGCTTTGGCCTCAACATGCTAATTGGGGGCTCAAACTTTGCGTGGAGAAATGTTTTAAATATCGTATGTTTTCCTTTACTAAAGTTGATTGGAAGCCATTTTAAATAACTAATGACTAAGACCCACTTTTCTTTCTCTCCATCCACTCTTCCGTTATGTTTTGTCTGTCAGTTTTTAAAGACTGAGAGGGGACATGGTCATGATGTTCCAAATACTGAACGGAATAGACAAGGTGGAGTATACACCAGTGTTTGAGCTGTGAATGCAGGCAGAAGTAGAGGGGATGTCTTCGGAATGGGGTGGCGGAATAAAGAGAAACATCAGAAAGCATTACTTCATATAGATGGTGGCTATTATGTGGAATAGCCTACCCAGTGAGTATGCAGAAGCCAGCACTATTCAGGCTTTCAAAGCTGGACTAGATGCATTTCTGAGGGTGATTAGCACTAAGGGCTACATATATGAATAGAGCAGCATTCTGACTGAGAAGGCTGGAAGTGTGTCTATGCCTGAAGTTGGATATTGTCACTGCTGCATAGAAGGAGTGAGAGAAGATGGAATCAAAGTCCTGACTTCAGGCCTCTTCTGTCACCAGTCACCACAACACTATACATTATAATAACATGTTTTTTTGTTATAAACATGTAACTTAATGTTCAAAACGCTGTGAGCACTTGGTGGCTGTGAAGGCCACACACATGTGCAAGGAGTAATTTATCCATATTTGACAGACAGCATCACAAACTATTATTCCTGGGAGCCTGCAAAGAGGGTAGCAAGGCCCCATGAACTAGAGTGGATGCTACAGAGAAAATGGCCTGCAGGGTCATGTTTAGAGCATTATGACCCTGAAGATGGTATCCCCGCATTCACTGGTTCTGAACTGAATGGATTGTTGTGTGGTGTGAGCAGGTGAACTAATGCTAGATGCTAAAATATGGCCAGACTCTGGACTAAGCTCTGGGTAATACTAAGCAACAGGGGTAGTCACTAACTGAGGCTAGGGTTGGCAGTCACCACTAGCACTGGGGATTATGCTTCCAGGTTTGGAGGCTACCGCTTAAGTCAGGGAACAAGTGTATGAGGCTTGGGAGTTAGGTACTGACTAGCAGTAGTCTGGTTTTTGTATTACATGTGTAAAGGACTAATCTGACTACATTTTCTTCTATGACAATGTAACCCATTGTGTAACTCCTTAATGTATTGTCTACTGTATGCGCACCTTTTCACTTTCTCAAAATTTGCCCTTTTGTTTTATTGTTAGAACTAAATGTATCAACATGCCTTGTCCTCATGTCCCCCGTGTAAACTCATGTTTATTCTGTAACCTTGTAACATCTTGATGTATGTATTATCCCGGGTCATGCCTGAAAATAGGCAAGTTTCTGCCTAGTGCACCCTACCCAGTTAACAAAAACGAAATAAAAAAATAACAAACATCACCAGAGATGTCTGCATTGAGTCAGCAGGGGGAAAGGAGGAGGGACTCAGTACTGAATATGCAGAACTAGTTAGTGTCATAACTAGTACACCATAGCTGTTGTTACATGGTGCCACAAAGTCAGCAACCTTCAAAGCTGTAAGTGGACATTATTTCTGATAGCGTATACTAATATCTGTAAAACTGCATTTTCGTATGTGGCAGTCAGGGGGGGGGCTACTCCCATGTAGTAAGAGTGCTGCACTGAATATGGATAATTCAAGCTCTGTCAAGAACTAGTGAATACTTGATGCTTGTTTTACACCAGGGCTCAATGTGGCTGACTGACCCATGATTTTTTTTTTTTTTTTTTTTTTATTTAGTTGTTTAACCAGGCATAGCACACTAAGCTGGAAGCTTTTTTACAGGAGCGACCTGGGAGCACAAAGAGGTTAAGTGACTTGCTCAGGGTCACACAGTACATAAGTGGAAGCTGTGGGATTCAAACCCAGGTCTGGTCTGCTGGATGTCACCAGATTTGCAGCTCAGAGCCTTAGACCACTGCGCTATACTGCCTTATTACTTTTACTGAGTTATATCTGATATTTATTTCCCATATCTAGTGCTTCCTGCTGTCTGTTTGTGCATTGGGTGCAACTGACATCACTGAATGTCCAGAAAACAGAAACAGATTGCAACAAAAAGCAAACTAACACAAATGCTAGTGCACACCAGAAGAGTGGAAACATTTCAAAGAATGAAAGCAGTGGGCGTTTAAGGTACCACTGCATACAAAACTGTCAGCACTCACTCACATTCCTACTTCGTTCCTTATGCTGAACAAAGTTTATATCAGACCAACATACGAGAGTAAAAAAAATATTGCTCACGGATTACAGCATGGGACAAATCTGATAATTTGCAGTATAATGAAATATAAGGTGCCCCGCAGTCACCAGACACCCATCGTGTTAGGTGTCTGGTGACTACTGGGAGTTTTCTACTGCACTATTCTGGCACTTTATCTTATGTTTTCCATATCATAAGCTGAGAGTAATAAAAATATTTTTTATTGTCTTTTTTTGGTCTGCTGAGGACTTTGTTCAGGATGGAGGAACACGGTAAGGATGCGTGCGAGTGCTGATGATGCTGAGTGCAGTGGTAGTGTTTCTGTATCAAGGTACCACCAATTTGTGACAGACTCCTTTTGTCTTTCATTGGCGTTTAAAGTACATATATTTAAAACCGCTTCCTCTCACCTTTACAACAAAACATGAGTATCTGGCATTCAGAGACATGCGGCCAGATTTTATAAAAAATTGCCACAGGCTGGCACAGTGGTGCAGAGGGTTGAGGCTCTAGATGCCTTACCTCATGCTATGTCAGCAACCCATGTCTGGGAGTGAGCACAGGCAGCCAGAGATTGGTGGGGGAGGGGGCGTAGAACTGGACAGAGCTGCCGAGTGGCTGCACTCCTTTCTGGGGAGGGATATGGACTTCCCTCGGCTCTTGGCTGCCTCACCATGAAGGCTAGGGGGCAGTGCCAGCCGAAGAAGTCAGGCACTTGGCCAGGTGAGAGGAAGGGTCTGTTACTGGGGCAGTGGGGTGCATATGCACCTCCATGCGCATGTGTGTCTGCATCAGAGACCCCAGGCATAGAGAGGGAGAAAAGCAGGAAATTTCTTCCCTAGACAGGAAGACGGCCATCCCCTAGTAGGCTCCTACTGGTGGCCGAGCACCCACTGCAAGAACAAGATGGTGTAAGGGTAAGTCCTGAGTCACCTGGGGCTGGAGATGGAGTTGCCATAAATGGGGGTCCAGGGGAGACAGAGAGAGACACACAAATAATGAAAAAGAAAAAAAAAAGGGGGACTCAATTGTCACAAGCCCCAGGTGTATCAAATATATGGCACACCATGCTTGTGGCAATCTAGTGGGATTTTCAATCCCTTGCAAAAAATTGATGCTCACCAGAACAACTTTCTCTGGTCTCACATGTGTCATATCTGGGGGACCCCTAACATGCAGCTTGTGGCTGAAACTTGCCACAAGCCGTTGCAAGGTCTAATGTCCCTGGTTCCTTAACTATACCCATAACCCATGAAAATTAGGGGAAATGTCCTTATCCTGCTCTGCCCTAAAACTCTGGAATTCCACCCCAGACAGGGTCCATCAGTATACCTCCTGCTAAGCCTTCAAAAGACAGTACTGCACCCTTCTAATCAAGGCATCTGTAAGTACTTGTCCGTAGGCTGTAGGGAAAAGCAAAAAGTTGTCTGAGCTATTACACTGGTGTGTTAGGCTGATTGCCAATACATTTGAATATAATTTTTCCTGGGCTGTGCCTGAAATAGGTCCTTCTTGTCTAGTGCACCTGCCTGTTAACATAAACTAAATAAATAAACAAACCAATCCCTGCACATGATTTTGTGTCTTACTGATGTACATAGTCCTGTATCTTGTACCATGTCCTCCACATATTGTATCTTGTATATTGTTTTCCTTGAATTATTTCTCTGCATTACTGCCTGGCAAAGATGTGAACCCTGTATTCTTGTTTACTATTGTGATGACCTCCTGTATTGTGTTCTCCTAAGTCGTGACCGAAAATTGACAAATGTTTTGTCTAGTGCATCTACCTGGTAAATAAAAACTAAAAAGATAAGTAGAGAGGGCTGACTGTAGGCAACTGTGCCTAAGATTATAAAATCAGGTGCAGCTGTGGCTTTCAGGTGTGACCCAGCTGTGGCAATCTAAGGGCTTGACACATGCCCTGTGCCACACTATGAAAAGTCAATCCATGGGAAGAATTTGGGTTGCCAGGATTGCCCCAACTGGGCTTTAACTGGCAAGGCAAGGCAAAATTTATTTAAAAGATGCCCAATCCCAAAGGCTCTGGGCGCCGTACAAATTTTTATAAACAGCATTTAAAAGCAAAAATACAGAAATCACAGAATTTTAAACAAAAATGAGAATAAATAACTCCAATAAAATCTCAGACTCTACTATAATTTATATATCAAAAGCTTGGGAAAAAAGGAGTGTCTTCAAGCGAGCCTTAAAAATATCCACAGTGGGGGCTTCCCTGAACTGAGCTGGCAATGAGTTCCACAGAATGGGAGCCGCAACACTAAAAGCTCTATCACCAGCTGATTTAAGCCTCGTTCTGGGAATGGTCAGGAAGCCACCACTAGAAGATCGAAGAGGGCGGGTAGAGAGGGCAGGTGTCAGAAGGTCCAACAGATAACCAGGGCCCTGCCCGTGTAGGGCCTTATAGGTGAGAAGACCCACCTTGAAGAGGATTCTCCACCTGACTGGCAGCCAGTGCAATTCGCACAACACCGGTGTAATATGGCAACATGTTTGCTGCCCAGTCAATAACCGGGCAGCTGCGTTTTGCACCAGCTGCAGTCTGCGGACAGATCCCCCTGTGACCCTGAGATAGAGCGCATTACAGTAGTCAAGCCTAGATGTGACTAAGGCACGTATCAAGGTAGGGAGGTCCAGAGGTGGAACAAGGGGCTTAATCCTGGCAATATTTCTGAGATGGAACAAACAAGTACGAACCATGGAGGATATTTGAGCCTCCATGGTTAAGTTCCTGTCCAGAATCACTCCAAGATTTCGCACCCAAGAGGAGGCCTTCAATGACACAGCTCCAACAACAAGTCCAGTTTCTGAGTCAGAGGCCATCCCATCAGGAACTCTGTTCGACTCCACTACCAATACCTCCGTCTTGTCAGGGTTCAGTCGCAACCAGCTGGAGGCCATCCAGTCATTGATCTCAGCCAGACAGATATTTAGCACATCCACTGTGTTGGATGTTCGGGGCAAAGGACAGATATAGCTGAGTATCATCGGCATAACAATGAGAACCCAGACCATACTTCCTAATGATCCCTCCAGGGCAGCATGTACACTGAACAACATTGGGGCTAGTACCGATCCTTGAGGGACTCCACAAAATAGGAGACTGGGTGTAGATGAAGAATTCTCATCATAACCTGTTGCCTCCTGTTGGTAAAAAAGGACTCAAACCAGTTGATGACAATACCAGTGAGTCCACATAGCTCCCTAAGGTGGACAAGCAACACACAATGGTCCACAGTGTCAAATGCTGAAGAGAGATGAAGGAGAACAAGAATTGTCCTGTCCCCCCGATCTCTTGCCCTGAGGAGATCATTCTGCACTCGAACAAGCGCAGTTTCTGTGCTATGTCTACCCCAAAATGCCAACTGGAAGGGTTCGTACAACTCGTGGGTCACGAGGTGCTCTTCCAACTGAAGTGCTACCACCTTCTCCACCAAAAATGGAAGGTTGGATATAGGACGATAATTTGCCTTGCTCTCTGGGTCCAAAGATGCCCCCTCATATTCCTTATTATACATACTATCATCATCATCATCATCATCATCATCATCATCATCATCATCATCATCATCTTATCTCATTTAACCAAATATTCATCTAATTAGACAGATATTCTAATGACAGATTCTGCACTTTTCTTTGTTGCCTTTGTAAATAGTTTATTTTGCTGTCAGTTTGGTATGTACAGTAAACTGAAGGAAACTTGCTATCTTCAAACTTAAGTATACAGTTAAAATGTTCCAATTGCATACAACTGCCTTTTCTGTTATGAATTTGTAAAGTGATAAGTAAAAAAAGTTACAAAACAAACCGTGTTTTGACTATTAAACAGAGAGCACAATATTCAGTTACCTTGTCATGTCCTTTTCTATGTCTATTCCAGGAGCTTGTACACATTCAGAGCTGTTTGATACACTGGATGCATTGGCTGCAGGAAGAATCAACATGCTGTTAAAATGACAGCTTTCATGTCTTTTTCTGCCCGTACCATCTAGGTTTCCATCAACAGAAGAAATATTAAGTTCACAGCTGAAAAAGTGGTACTGCAGTGGCACTACTTAAAACTTGCTTAATGAGTTATTCTGCTGCTGGCATTTTTTTATCTAATGCCGCTTTACAATTACTAATCCAGTTCAGCAATCACTCATGTTTAGGGAAATTGTTTAGCAAACAAAAGGCATCAGATCATCCCCTTTGTTCACGTTTACGGGCACATTCATGAATTACAATAGTAAAGGCAAACTACAGATGTGTTAGTGATGGAAGCAGAGCTGCAAGTTTGGCTCTGAGAATCAAATACTCTGAGCTTCAGGTATTGGTTCTTTCGGACTCTTGTGATCATGTGCAACCAAAGTTTACCGTTTTGGTCAACTGGTTAATTTGTTGGGAACAAAAGTAGTACACATGTCAGCCCACCTACCACCTGCCCTCCCTAAATACACACACACACACACACACACACACACACACACACACACACACACACACACACACACGTTAATCACACACCTTAATTCCTCCATATTTACTCACTGTGTGTCCGTTTGTGTTACAGGCTCAGGTTGTCCCAGCACAGGATAGGGGCAGGATAGGGGTCCAGAGTGCTGGTGTTTTAAGGTTCTCAACCCCCCCCCCCACGATTGGAGCCAGGAGCCTGCTCAGCAAACGCAGGTACTTTCCAAGGGAACAGCAGAATGGCAAGCTCTGTGCACAGGCTACTGTACTTGCCTGCCATATCTAGCATGGCAGCTGCCCCACCCACCTCCCACCCTCCCTCGGTTAGCATTTGTTTTATTGACTGATCAGGTTATGTGACAGGGTCACATTACTGGGTCACACGACTATCACAGGATTTCCTATCTCCCTAAGATGCCATTAGCAGTATATACTTTAGGACCACTAGAGGTCACTGCAGTGTTTCCATATACTAGTGATACCTGGCTACACCGCCCCCAGCCTTTGATAGTTTTGGTTCTATTTCCCATCTTTCTGCAAGCCACCTAATCTGACCTGATATTGCCATGTCTTAGCTGCCTTCTTCAATGTTCTATACAGTATGCATCCTCATGTTCCTTGGGGCCCTGTACCTTACCACCTCAGCCTATCTTCCCTTGACTGGTGGTCCCCCCAGGCTGTCACTCTGCCATGACTACACCTTCTCTAATGTTATTTCTGCTAAGCAGCTCAACCTATTGCTCCTTGGGTGCATGCCTTGCAAGTCTATACATGCCGCTCGTTGTGTGGCAAAGCATTCTTTGAATCACACTAAAGCTCTCAATATGGCAGTTGGACTGCCCTGCCTCCTTTGAATCTTTTGGCTCTCCATACTCTCTGTTCTCCTAGCTGGGGATGTCCAGCTTAACCCTGCCCCCCTCCTTGGAGCTGCTTCTTGGTCTGCTGTGAAGGGTCTTAAGATTGTCCATCTTAATGTTTGTAGTCCTCCTCACAATTATGCAGAACTTACTGCATGGGCTATCCTTCACAACCCAAACATCCTGTGTCTTACTGAAACTTAGCTTAAGCCCTATACACCTGACTCAGCCTGTGGCCTCCCAAAAAATTTGCCTTGTCCGACGCAACTGTGCTGGTCAGAAGTGTGGCAGAGGTCTTCTGCTTTACTACAGAAACCATCTAAATGTGTCCCAAATTCTATATGAGCATCCTTCTGTTGTGGACTGAAAATTCCTCCATGTGCTACTCCTTCTGGGAAATACAAAAAAGATTCTCATTATTTGCATCTACAACCCCACCAAAGGGAGTGTGATGGGGTTCTCTTATTTGCTTGATTCTATTCGTCCCAGAGTTGCTGCAAATGAGGTGATGAGAGTTGGGGACTTTAACCTAAACTGGGCCAGGGATAATGCTAAGCTTTATGAACCTTTGCTTGCTGGCTTAGGGCTTAGCCAACATATAAATTTGCCCACAAGGACCCACCCATGGAGGGGAAAGTTCTCTCCTGGATTAGGTGTTAAATCACCCTGATAGGGTCGCTGTGTCTGGAATCCTCTCTGACTCAATATCAGATCACGCTCCCACTTTTTGTGTCTGGAGACACCCCCCCAAAAGTACCCAATAAGATCATATATGTGAGGGACTTTTCCCACTTTGACCCTGAACTCTTCCTTCAAGAGCTTACGATCATTTACCGTTATCGTCTGCTGAATCTGCTGGTGCCCTACAATACCCTCTCAACATTCTTTCCCTGTTACAGGACAAAGATGCTCCTGTAATAAAGAGAAAAGTCAGGAGGACTGTCAGCAATTGGCTTCATGGTGGCTTACTGTCCCTTATTAAAACCCAGGACAAACTGTGGAAGAAATTTAAGGCTATGAATGAGCGGGCTACCTCCTGTGAATACCAGTGACTTAGAAATGCCTGTAAGAGAGCCATTTGGGCTGCAAAAAGTGACTTCTGTATTGCTGCCCTACTGTCTTTTGCTAGGGACCTCGAATGCTTTTGGTGGACTATTAAAAATGTAGTGGGTGGTTACAGCAGGTGTGAAACTGTTGATATGCTGGTCAGAGGCATAAACTGCAAAATGATGTAACCATTGCTAATGCATTTAATACCCATTTCTTGGATCTTATGGCCTACACCTCACTGTTTGATACTGCTAATGTGCAACCTCCCCTTGGTAACCCCCCCCCCACCCAAGACAGTCTTCTGCCCCCCTTATATCTTAAAGCTCTCTCAGTGTCCGAGACTCGTAAGCTGCTAGCTGGTCTTTCTCCATCCATGAGTGCCAGGCAGGATAATCTGGAGCCAAAGTTCCTAAAACGGGCAGCCCCCTTTCTTGCTCTCCCTATATTCCTCATTTTCAACCTATCCCTCACTACTGGGGTGGTTCCCACTGTTGGGAAAGTAGCCAGGGTAGTACTGGTCTTCAAACAAGGAGATCAAAAGTGCATTGACAACTACAGGCTCATAGCTATTCTGTCAGCTGTTAGCAAGCTAGTGGAAAAGGTGGTTGAAGTTCAGCTGTCAGAATATCTATAGAAGAATGATCTTCTCATCCCAGAGCAGAATGACTTTTGCAAGGACCACAGCACAACCACAGCCCTTGCCAAGTTTATATCAAATATTAGGAATGCAAATGACCTTGGTATGTTATCTGGAGTTGTCTTTGTAGACCTCTCGCAGGCCTTTGATCTAGTGGATCATACCCTTGTGTGCTCAAAACTGTGCTTGCTTGGACTATCCTCCCAGCCTTATCTTAGTTCTCCAATTACCTTAATGGTATGCATAAGTTTGTCAAGCATAATAGAGCCCTTTCGGAGCTTACACCTGTCAATGTTGGGGTACCACAGGGGTCTATCTTGGGCCCAATCTTGTTCTCTCTGTCAATGACCTTCCACTGATGACCTCTCACTGCAGTACCACTCTGTTTGCTGATGATCTGGTACTGCTTGCCAGCTTGATAGATAGACATGTTATAAACTCAATTGCAAGGGTACTTCCTCAAGCTACAATTCTGCCTCTTGTCAAACAAGCTTATTCTTATCCTGAAAAAAAAAACCCAGGCCATACACTTTGGCTCTTCACCTAAGCTAAAATTGTGCCCCGCCCCCATGTGCATTAAGGGTAACGATGGATCCTTGGTAGGCATCAACTCATCCTTTAAATACCTTGGAGTCTTGACCCTCAACTGACCTTTTGCTGCACATCTGTAATGTGTGTAAGGCTACAAATACCAACTTGGGCCTAGCCTATAGGGTGAGAGGAGCTCTTACTGTAGCTGCACACCTTGTCCTGGCCAAAGGCGTACTGCAACCCATGCTCAGCTATGGACTTACAACCTTCCCCCTTGCAGCGCAGTCTAGCCTAGCTAAGTGGGATGTTGCATGTAACAATATTTGCTGCTTTGCTCTTGCTGCTCCTCGAATCACTCACTGCTGTGGCCTGTACAATAAGCTTGGTTGGCTGTCCTCATCCAACTACCACTCCCTAGCCCTGGGGCACTTTACTGACAAGATAGCCAGAGCAGTTACCCCTCCTGCCTTTTCATGCCTTCTTAAACCTGTCCAACCCACACATTTACTCAGATCAAATGGCTTTCACGCATTCTCCGTACCAAAGTCCCGCTCCTTGACAGGTGATAAGGATTTTGCTGTCTATGTTCCCAGATTCTAGAACACCCTTCCTGTGACTGCCCAAAATGCTGGCACACATAACAGTTTTAACAAATCCCTGTGGGAGTATTTGAACACCCTCTTGGCATGCCACTGCACCTGAATCCCTTACCCTCTTACTGTTTTCCTCTCAGCCACAGTCTTCTACAATGAACACCTGTGTTAACTCTTGTCCCTTATTCTTATCATTGACCTATGAATGCCCCACTTTTCACCATAAAGGCAATCTAAGAAATGGGTATTTGACTGCACTTATTGTTGTACTCTGTTCATCATATGTAATACAATGTATGTATTGTTAAAACACCTAGCTTACTGTACTGAATTCTCATCCTTTGTAAATGTGCTCCAACTCTGTCTGTATATTTTTCCCTATTACATTGTCTGTACATCTTACTGTAACTTTCTGGGTCACACCTGAAAATATGCATTTTCTGTCTTGTGTGCTTACCTGGTCAACAAAAACTAAATAAATGAATAAATGTACACATATACACACACACACACACACACACACACACACACACACACACACACACACAGCAAACACTCAACTTGATCTATGGCACTGTCTCTTTTCCCAGTCCCCTAGGAGTGGGGTGATAGTGGAGAGCACAGTGGGAAGGGAACTGAGGGTGTTGATAGAGAACATGAAGGCACTGGCATTATGTAGTAGGGCTTTGAGTAAAGTAAATGGGTTGCCAGGGTGCATAGGGAGAGGGGTCACTAACAGGAGGAGATAATACAATCTCCATTAAGACCCCTGCTTCACCTTCACTTAGAGTACTGTGTGCAGTTTTGGAGTCCACACTTGAGATAGGGCAGGGCAGGTTGGAGCCAGTGCAGGCATAAGCCACAAAAAGGATGCAGGGCAACAGGGTATGTCCTACAAGGAGTGCTAGGAGGATCTTAACATACACATGCTGAAGAATTGGAGAAAGAGGGGTGTAGTTAGACCATCTGGGATCTGGGACTCCTTCGGGGCTGGCCCAGCTCCTATCTCCTGCCGACCTCTCCCCCTACCACCTCAGGTCCCAGGCCCCGGGGGTGTTAAAAGTTCTCCCCACCCGGACCCTCATGGGTGACAGGGACTTCGCCGTGTGTGCTCCCAGACTCTGGAACTTTCTTCCTGAGTATGTCCGCGTGGCTCCCTCACATCAGTGCTTCCAAAGTTCCTTGTGGGGTGTCCTGAAACTTGCCTCAGTGTGTGACTGCACAAGGCCCCCCTAGAGCATTGGCTCCCGACTACTGGACCCTAATCTGCTCGCGTAGTTACCACCTGCCAATCCTAGCCTGTACCCCTGACCAATTTGTGTACACGGTGCATCTGACCGAGTTTTATTTAATACTGTCCATGCCCATCCATCCTGGGTGGGCCAAAATGCATTGCTGTGCTAAGATGTATTTCTGTTTTACTAGTATATGACCCGTTATCTCTTCCCACTGTACTTTCATATGATGTGCTGTAATGTTGTAACTGTGATTTCCTGAATCTCCCTGTATCTCATTGTTGTAATCTCCCGGGTCGTTTCTGAAAATAGGCATATTATTTGTCTAGAGTACTTACCCGGTCATCAAAAGCTAAATAAATAAATAATGATTGAGACATTCAAGTGTCTTTGCAGAATAAACAAGTTGGACAGCAATGAGCTGTTCTGAATGAGTCTACAATTCTATATGGCTAAATAGTTACTCAGGAGGGTAGCAGTAACGAAGAGGATGGGGAGGCAAGGAAAAAGCCCCATCTAGACAATAGGGGCCGGATTTTCAAACCTCCAAGAATGCCTTAAGCCCCTGATGTGCTGAACATATGGCGCATGGGGCTTGTAGCATTCGCCTGGCTGGCAATCAGGATTTTCTATCCCATGTTCCAATTGGCACAAGTTAGACCAGCTTTTTCTGGTCTAGCTTGTGGCAATCTCAAGGGCCTTTATTACGGAGCTTGCACCAGACATTTGGCACAAGCTGCTGTAAATCATGGAAATTGTTGTAACTGCACCCAAGATTGTAATCAGGTGCAGTTGTGGTTAAAAGGTTTGATGCCTCGCCAGAACCTAAGTATCATGGCGAGGACTTGATGCAAGCACTGCACCATGCTTTAAAAAGCCAGCCCCAGGTGTCGGGGTGGATAGGGTATAACCGCAGACTGAACGGAACAATGGCCTTTTTCTGCAATCAATGTCTATGATTCTTTGAGTGGTAACATGGTTTCCAGGGGTAACTTCCTGAAGCAGTTAGGGTTGGGGGCTTCAGGAAGGATGACAGGAAATACTGTTGTACTGAGAGAGTGGTAGCACTTTAGAATAAACTTCTGGAGGAGGTAATTGGTGCTGAAACTATGGGAGGGATCAAAAGGGGATCAGGAATAGAGTGTAAGGGACAGAATAGGGCAAACAGGGAGAACTTACAGGGACACGGTCCCAAATTTAGATAGGCTTGAGCAGACTGGATTGACTTCCTGGCCTTTATTTGCCAATTATTTCTATGTTTCTATTTATGAAACGCAAGTGAACTCTTTAGTTGCAACTCTCCATTAGTCACTTCTACTTACAATGAAAGAAAAGTCCAACAAAAAAAAAAAAAGTCATAAGAAAGCTTACAGAGGTAAAAACTTTTCTAAAGAATATTTTGATTGCAGACTAATATTAATTTGCCACTATACCATTGCTATCATTAGACTGTGTCCTACATTTTAGTACATGCTGTGGATTAATATCTCTTTGGCTTGAAAGAAGAAATCCTAGGATCCTATTCGAAATGTAAAAAATACCACAGAACAAAAAATGATACTGATAACTAGAACTGTATACTTTACCGAGAGACATATTTCCTTTAGTACCACTCTGGACGAATGAGTCAGTCATTTGACCAAAGACAATGATCATAAGAGGCAGAGCAATGCCATGTCCAACTGCACAGATGAAGCCTACAACCATCAGTAATATGTCCAATGCATCTGCAAACTGAAACTATGGGGGAAAAGATTGAAAATATGGTCAACTTCTTAATTATCATGGTTTATGGATTTACACAAAAGGCTTATTATCACTTTTGAAGATTTGTTTATGTGTTGTTAGTGACTAACAATGCCATATCCCCACTAGTACAGTAGAACTCTTAGTGATTTTGTCTAACTGTAACTTCAACAACAACCACATCCCACCTGCAACACCACCACCACCACCATTGATCGTGCAGTGTGATGAACAACTAATATGCAACTGTTCTGTAATCACCTGTCTTTTTTCCATTATCACATCACTTCAAAAAACAGACTACCTTATCAAGGGTATGTGATCATGTCAGTAGGCAATCCCCTCATTCTATAAGCTTTATGGGAGGTTCTTTCTAATATCCGGTGGGCTAGACATGCACAAATTTTACTTTGTTCCATTGATACAGCACTAGTGACTGAACACAGCAGGTAAAAATTGGTGAATCCCTCTCAATACCCCTCTTGGTCTGATCAGGAGTCCCACAAGGATCCATCCTGGGTCCTATGCTTTTCAGCATTTTCCTAAATAGCCTCCCTTCATCTTGCTCAGAAAAAATCCTACTGTATGCCAATGATGCTGTCATCTTCACCTCCCACTCTGACCCCTCCTTTCTTCAATTGCTACTACAAAAAAGCTTCACTGATGTAGAGGCATGGCTTAAATCCCACAAGCTTATTCTTAACAATGGCAAAACCAAATCAGTGCTGTTCCATGGTACCCGCAGCAAACATAAAAACAGAGACCTCTCTATCTCAAACAGCAAAGGGGCCACCCTTGAACAAGTACATCTATTTAAATATCTTGGGATGATTCTTGACCCAGCACTTGGATACTCTGAACATATCAACTACATAGCAAAAACTGTGAATACTCACATAGGCCCGCTCGATAGACATAAGAACTGCCTCACAAATGAAGCCCTAAGCACTACCATTCACAATAAATAATCTCTATAATTTAGTATGGGCTTGTGATCTATGGGTCTGCCACTGACACAGCTCTCCGACACATATCCACAGCACTAAACAAGGCATGTCATCTCCAAACATCTGCAAACTGCCTTACACACACCTGCAAGATCTATGAATATGCAAACTGGCTCCAACTATCTGGCAGAATTAAATAACAATCTGCGTCCTAGCAAAAAAGCAAACACTGGACCTACTACCCACTGGATCACAGGCACTGCTGAGACCACATAGCAACCCACGTCAAACTAGGAATTCAAACAACCTCTCCTTCACTGTATCCCTTTGCAGAACTACCCAAGGCCAATGATCATTCTTTTTCAGTGCCTCCTCCTGGTTCAACACCCTGCCAGCAGAAGTTACCAGCAAAGCAACCCAGGGTGCCTTTAAGCTCATCCTGCATCAATACCTCATCTCCTGTGCCTCCTGCAGACTGCTACACCTAAATGGTTTATTTTCCCACCCCACCCTTCCCTCCCTACTCCTTCCCTCCTCCTCCTCTACTCCCTCCACACTGCCCCTGCCCCTGACCCACCCCCAACTCCTCTTTCTGTCTCTTTACACCAGCCTCTGGCCTCACCTCCCTCTGTCAGATGGCTGCCTATATGAATCTATATTGTTTAATTTGTTATAGAAGTGATTTGCACACTTGTAATGTTTTGGGTAATTGACAAAGCCCTCTGCCTCCTATGTTTATTTCTCTTTTGCACAATACCACTGCCTGTCCTAATGTTTCAAGTAACCTGATGTGGAACCTTTGTAAAAGAGCCCCTGGCTCAAAGGTGTATCTGATTCCCTTAAATAAATAAATAAACAAACATTGCTCAATGGCATAGTTTCATAGCATCTAAACTTTTGTAGTGCCATAATGTTACATCTCTCTGGAAACAGCACACCAACCGGATCTGCTTAGATTAAACACAGGGTGTAGAAGAGGAAGGTCCAAGGGTTTAGTAAATCAACAATATGAATAAAATAAAATGACTCTGATTTTGCTATTCATTTATAAATTATAACAGTAATGAAGGGTTTACGATTTGCATAACATTTTTAAGGATGCCCTAATATATTTGAAAGCCAAATTGTGCCAAACCTGGTTTACTATGGCACCAAACATTACCTAACAGGAAATGACCTCTGAAGCAGCTCACGGTTTACAAGAAGGGAAGAAGGCACGCTACAGCATCTGCAGTAGATAATTTGTGTTTATTTCTAACAACTGGGCAACCTTGACTGAAAATTATATAAAAGACATGCAACACGCAAAAGAAAGAAATAAGCAGAAAGGCATAAGAAAGTGAGAAAAAAAATATTAATACCATACTACGCATAGCATGCAACAGATGTAAAGACATAGACAGGATAGAGGCAGTCCAGAGGAGAACAACTAGAATGGTGCAGGGTCTGCAAGAGAAGCCATACGAGGAGAGACTAAAAGAGCTTAATATGTATACTCTTGAGGAAAGGGGGGAGAGGGGGGACATGATAGAAATGTGTAAGTACCTCAGTGGAACCAACAAAGTCCAAGAGGGTAGCATCTTTCAGAAAAAGAGAAATGCAAGAACAAGGGGACACAATTTAAAGACAGAGAGGGAGCAGTTCAGGGGCAATGTGAGGAAGTATTTTTTCACAGAGAAGGTAGTGCATGCATGGAACAGCCTTCCTGAGGAGGTTGTGGGGTCTAAAACTGTGGGAGAATTCAAGAATACATGGGACTGACATAAGACAATTCTTGTGGGGGGTAGAAAGAAATAGGCTGTTGGTTAACTAGGATCTGCGGCTTATCCTGTAGGTAGGGGAAATGGACGGACTAGGTGGGCCAAGCGGTCCTTATCTGCCATCAAAGTCTATGTTTCTATGTATTGTAACATCCCACAATGCATTACTAACACAAATCATAACAGTAAATATTTGAGGCCAAGTTTCATTGCACCCATGGTGACTATCTCTTTTCATAAACCTACTTGAAAACCTTCCAGTTCATCTAGGGTATATGCTTGGACAAAGTATTACCTAGAGATTAACCCAGTAATATACAAGGAACATTCCTCAAAATGTCATAGTAGCCCATGGCTTAAGGTATTAGTGAAAACCCAATGATTTCCATTTAACTATCGCCCATTTCAATTTCTTCCAACTCTTATACTGAATGTGGGTATTTTCCACAAATGAAAGGATGAATACTACCTGGCTGTGTTACTTCCATGAAAAGTGGTAGTAAATTTAATGTCTCAGCTCCCTCAGGGTCTCTCCCCTTCCCCTACTCACTACTTAAAATGTTATTAGTTGTATCTTCTCCTATAATTCTTTTTGCTCAGTTTTGAATTACTTGAAGTCTTTTTGTTGTCTCCTTTTCCTATACCTGAATGCAAAACCAAGCAGATGTATGCCACAACTGGTCTGACCAGGGACTTATATATCATCGTAAGTGAAAGTTCCTTTCCTAGGGCAAAGACTCAAAAATATATATTCTTTTGTTTACTTTAGATTCAGACTTGGTCCCAACTGATTTAACCTCAATTCTTTCTAAAACAATCATTTTTTTTGTATGATTTTATTTTGGATTCTATCAGAGATAGGTTAAATCCCAGCCAATGGCAAGTCAAAAGGGATCATCTACTAACATTTGTATTTATCACAATGCCTTTATTTGGCCCCAACTTTTATCCAGGAGGACACCTAACTATTTAACTTGGTCCAGCATCTATAATGCATCAGTTACAGTTTTAAATATTAAACTCCATGTGGTTTACTAAAATTACATTAAACAAAATCCAAGTATTTTTGAAAGTTAATTTTAGTAACAAACATGGAGATCAAAATATCAACAATTGATAAACAAAGATGGTTGTAAGCAATCTCTTTTGACTTCCACATTGGTTGAGATTTAACTTGTTTCTGCTAGAATCCAAAATAAAATATTACACAACATTTTTGGCTATTTGAGAAATAAGTGAGGCGAAAGGAGAATACAGTAGTCAACACTAACAGCTCCACACCCAAGAGTGGGTTTGGTTCCAATTTGCACTTTGTGTGCAAAATAAAAAAAAATAAATAAAATACTTAGCGCTTATTGCAGTATTGTAGACTGTAAGTTGCTGATCCTGGAGATTCCAGCCCGACATTTGTAGTAACCAGAAATTTCAGAATCCCCATGGCTGATGTCAGAGCTGGACTACAACGACAGGTGACTCAAAAGCCTGCAGTGCATGTTAGAGCTTTTATATGCTCTGTCTTGTGGTTTATTTAATTTAGTTTCTTCTTAATGTAAAGAAATAAAAAAATTATTAAATGATAATAAAAAAAGAGCTCTTATATGCTCTGATCAGCTGTTTGATGGTCCCACTGTTCTCACAGGGCTACGTACAGTCCTCTGTGATTATACATAGCCCTGAGAGGACAGCAAGACTGGGAAACAAAATATCAGAGTTTATAAAAACTCTAACATGTACGTAAAGCTGTTGAATCTTCCACAGCTGCAGCTCAGCTCTGATGTCAGCTACAGGGGTTTCTGGGATTCTTAGTTAAAGCAAATGTCATGGTGGGAGTCAACAGGATCAATCAGATACAAACTAATATACTGCAGAAAACAATAAGTTAAAAGAGATTGTTTGCATGCAAACTGCAAATTAGGATGAACCCATTTGGGTGTTAGATGTTAAGTGCTGTCTGTTCCCCTTTAAAAAAACTGGGTTCAAGTCTGAATCGAAATTTGAATAGGTGAAAGTTATGCAACTGCTACCACATCTGTCTGTTTCCATGCTGACAGGATAATGCCAGTAAGATAGCCCCATTAAAAACATTCATAATGATGGGTGCAGATTCAAAGGTCCATACTTTTAACAACAATGTGGGGATTTGGCCTAGGACACAAGCTTTCTTTATGTTCAAACACAGCAATCATTTTACACCATGGGAATTGCCACAAGAATTATTTGAAGAACCCCAATACATCTCAGGGGCTCAGTAGGTTGCATACTTGTCTCTGAAGCTGGAATATCAGAAGGCTGTGGGTCCTATCCCCACACCAGGCACTTGGGTTAAATCCCAATACTGATACTGTGGTGCAGGGTGCTATACTCCTGAGGTGCCATCTTTCAGATGAGATGTTAAACCGAGGCCCTGTCTGCCTGCTCTGGTGGTAGTTCAGGTGGATGATAAAGATCCCATGGCACTTCTCAAAAAGAGTAGGAGAATTTTTATTGAAAGAAAATCACAACATAAAACTCAAAGATACAAAAAAAGAGATTAGTCATAACAGAATGAAAGGCTACAGAGCTGTCATGTATCAAATTCATATTGGATAATCAAAACCAAATGGTAAGATTAAAAAGGTAGTGTTTGTCCCTTGTGTTTTCATGAAAACATTATTTCAAATAACATGTATTGTACAAACAAAATTATGTACAGCAATTATTTCATATGTCTGAAAAGCTATCCCATAAGTCCAGGAATTCCTGATTTGTGAAATTTGGCTGGCAGTATAGCCCAGAGGTTAGAATAACGAGCTATGAACGAGCTTGGTAAGTCCAGCAGACCAGACCTTGGTTTGATTCTCACAATCTTCACTTGCATACTGTGTGACTCTGAGCAAGTCACTTAACCACCCAGTGCTCCCAGGTCACCCCTGTGCCTAGTGGGCCTTACACTGTTACCAAAAGACTAAAATAAAAACCAAAAAAAAAAACGTCTAGCTTCAGTGTCTTTAATTTTCCTGAGATCATTAAGTATTATATTAAAAAGTTGTTCTTGGGTAAGATGTTGTCGAATTGTTAAATGACACCTTATCTGCCAAATCCAGTATTTATATTTTGCAAAAATAACTTTCAAACTGCTCAGATTATAGCTACTCCAATGATGTGATGTGATTCCTAACACACGTGTATCATAATTAAGATACTGAAAAGGTAGTTTAGTCCAAGTTTTGATTATTATGTCCCAAAATATTTTTATGAAAAGACAATCAAAGTATAGATGTTGCATAGTTTACAGGGTGTCTATGCAGCATTGTCCTGGGCAGTACCGTTCAGTAATTTCTTTATGTTTAAGATTGTCCTTAACATTTAATTTACCTTGAGCTCCAAACCATACAGTAACCCATACTTTTGATGGGATTCTAGTTTCAGTAAGCATTTTGCAAATTTGTGATTTTTCAGAGGCAGTTTTCTCTTCAAAGGGTTGTTCTAAATGATATTGTTCCACTATCCAAGTATACACATATCTGGTGTTCAGAGAAATCATGGGCCAGATATTGAAAGATTGCACCAGGTATAAATCGTTAGCACTGGAATTGAGCCACATTTGCACCCAGCTGCAATATTCAAAAGCCCAATTAGCACTTGTACAACCTGTTGGTGCCATTGCTAAAAATTAAATACCAGTGCACTGACATATTCAAAACAATAGTAACGCACTACAGCTGTTAGCGTGACCTGTAGCACAGTACCAGATACCGCTGCTGAAAAGCATGTGATAACTCAGGGCAAAAGAGGGTGTGTGTGGACACAGGACACAGCAGCATCGCAAACTGCACAGAGCACCGAAAGAGTGCAACCTGGAGGTCCAGTGGACACCCCCCCCCCCCGACACCTGATGTCCCAGTCTATATAACTGTAGCAATACCCCATTCATTAGTGGCCCAGTGGTCCCCCTTCCCTGCCCCCTGGGATCCCCATCTGTATAACTGAAGCAATACTGCATCCAGTAGTGGTTCAGTGCCCCCCCCTTATTGCATCCCAATATCCCCATCTGTATATATGTATAGTAATAACCACATTCATTAGTGGTTCAGAGGTCCCCCCTCCCCAACCCCTGATATCACAATTGACAAAACATCAAAGCACTCCCCTGTCATTGGTGGCCAAGTGGCCCCCCCACCCTAGCAGTTCATTCCCATCACTGCACCCACCCCATGCTGGGACAGAGCTGGCACCGGCACATCCCTCCTCATGCCTCTACAGCCAGCACTGAGTGAACTGTCATTAAGTGCCATAGAGAATAGTGTGCACATGCAGGGATATTGGGGCGGGGTACCTCTCAAAAAATGTATGGAGGATCGAGGTTGGGGGGGGGACAATGGACCACTTACCGAGGTCCACGCACACCAGCAATAGTGCATACTGACTGGGTCAGGTCAGTCATGCAGTTCCGGCAACTAAGGCCCTGTCCACACTACGCCTCTGTAACGTTACAGGGGGCCCAAACCGTTACCGCAACGGTTTGCGTTTACACCTGTAACGTTACAGGCCGTTTTTGTAACCATTGTTGAAACCACATATGAGGTGGTTTCAACAATGGTTATGAAACTGGTTACGCCTCGGTAACGTTACCGGCCATAGTGTGGACACATGGTACCGGTCCCCTAGCGAAGCGTGAGCTGCATTGTGGGATTGGGTGCTGCCATAATGGTCACCCAGCTCCTGCAGTGTGGACTGGCGGTACCGGTCCCGTAACGGACACTGCTGCAGTGTGGACATAATGCACCGCTCCCCGTCCATAACAGTTTGCATCTGTTACCGGGCCTGAGTGGTGTAGTGTGGACGGGGCCAAAGTGTAGAACCCAGTGACGTGCATGTCTGCTGTATCCATCAAGGCAGGTGAGGAGGAGAGGGCTAAATAGTTTGCTACTCGGGTTTGGTACCTCTAATGTTGGCCCAACGAACTAAGATTGCTGTTAGTAAGTCATTGAGTTAAATACTTCTATGATCCTCTAACATGTGGGCTCTGGTGGGCTAAGCAGGGTGTGAGCTACCAACTGAAAATTGTTTGGCAGCACTAACAAACTGTACAGTTGTTAGTGATGGATAGACACATTTAGTATAGCTCTAACAGCAACTGTACAGAACTGGTCACACTCCAATGTAAGTCACTGATAATAAAATGATGGATAGAATCATGACACTTGATGGGGAACTGGGTTTAAAATCTAAAGACTGTAACATGTATGTTAGTGGAGGAGAAGGACATTGCTAAGGACTTTGTGTGCAGTAAGTGTTTATACAACACAGAACTTCAAAAGGAACTCCACGAATTCTGTATTAGGCTACATAATCTTGAGAATAGCCAGCAGGAAATGGCAGCAAAGATCAGGCCTCTGACTAGCTTCAGTAAATAAGAGGTTCACCCATGCAATCAGGATAATGCTGACAAACCCACTAAGAGAAAACATTTGGAGGAGGAGAAGAAGTATGGGGATAATGAATGGTGTTTGGTAACATCTGTTAAAAGGAACAAAGCGAGGCAGGAGTCCCTTTAAACGTGGTACTACGGGAACTAATGATGTGACAATGGAGATACAGCAGAATGAATCAAGTTACCAAAATGAGGTTGGGGATAGAATGACATCATCTGAGGTAGTTAATACACATGAAGCTAGGCTCCCAGCAGAGATGGGGCAGCCAGTCAATATCACTAATAAATTTGCAGTTCTTAAAGATAATGTTGGTAATAACAAAAGTGTCCAAGTGTTAATAATCACATTCCCACTGAGGGCATGTCTCAAGGTAATTGTCCCCCAGTCCCCACACAAATAGTTGTCATAGGAGATTAAATGATCAAGTATGTATTTGTAAAGATGGCAAGGGAAATATAATGGTCAGCAGTTTCTCAGGAGCCGGAATACACAATCTCTCATACATGGCAGGTAATATTTTAAGTGGGACAGGAGTCAAGCTCTTGACACTAGTACTGGTGGGTGTTAATGATATAGGGTATAAGTTGCAGTCTGAAATATAAAGGGATTTTAAACTACTAGCGGAAAAATCTTGAAGCTAGCTAAAGGATGTGATTTAATAGGTTTCAGAGGTTTGTACAGAGCTCTTAAAGAATAAAGTCCAATATAGCTTGCCAGCTGATTTAGCCATACCCTAGGATTTTATTATTGATCAGATGTTTATCTAGCCTGTTTTTAAAGTCAGACATTTTACTACTGGCCACTACCTCTACTGGGAGTTCATTCCACACCTTCACCACTCTTAAACTGAACCAGTATTTCCTTTTGTTAGTGGGGTATATTTCTTTTGCAAGCTGTAATGAATGGGCCCGTGTGCAGTATTTCTTCTCCCTAAAAACCACCCCAAGCTGTTACCATAGACCTGCATCTGTTAAGGCCTTAAATATGAGACACATGTCCCCCCTTAGTCTCCGGTACTCCAGGGAATACAACCTCAGTGCCTCCAACCTCACTTCATATTCCATACCCCAATGTCCTTTATCATGAGTGTAGCCCTCCTCTGAACTCATTCAAGTGCTTTAACTTTGAAATTGCCCCCTGGTGACCAAAACTGGGCACAATACTCCATATGTGGTCTCACCAAGGAATGTACAGTGGGAGCACGACCTCTTTTTCTCTACACTTAATGTGTCTCCTAAAGCTGTACAATATATTACTAGCTTTTTTAACCACATAATTGCAATGCTGTTTGAAGCTCTGGTCATTACCGATATTAATACCAAGATCCCTTTCATCTATGACTTCCCTCAATGTTGATCCATCCAGGGTATATTTAAATTGACTGTTTTTATTTCCAAGATGCATCACAGTACACTTTTCAGTATTAAATGCGAGTTTATAATTGGCCCACTCCTCCAACTCCCCCAGTGCTACCTGTGAGATGTTTGCCTCGTCAGAGTTGTTGACTACTAGTCCTATCCTGGTATCATCACCAAATTTAGATTCCCATACTTTAGCTTTTGTGATCATAGAGGAGATGTATATGTTAAAAAGACATGGGCCTAATACAGGCCCCTGGGGGACCCCGCTGGTTACTTCTGTCCACTCAGAGTATGAACCTCTGATGCAGACTCTCTGCTGCCTTTTGGTCAGCCATGAAGCAATCCATCGGGTTAGGTTCCTATGAATTTTGGGCTCAGTTAGGGCCTACACCAGTTCTCCATGCAAAATGTTGTCAAATGCTTTAGAAAAATCCAAAAAAATGACATCGACCGAATGTCCACTGTCCAGTGCCTTGCTAACTTTGCCATAGAAGTCCAAAAGATTGGTCTGGCAAGAACGGCCCTTTGTGAACCCATGCTGCAAATAATTGATTGTCCTCTAGCTGATGCAGAAAGTCTGTATTATAATCCTTAACAATCCCCTCAAGAATTTTGCCCAAAACAGCTGTCAGGCTGACCGGCCTGTAGCTGCCCATATCATGCTTTGTTCCCGTTTTGTGTATCAGCACCACATCCGCTGTGCTCCAAACGTCCAACACCTCCCCCTGGTGTATAAACTTCCGAAATAGAGCTGTCACTGGCCCCACCAGTTCCTCTACCATGCTAATAACTCTGGGGTTCAACCTATCTGGTCCCTGGGCCTGGTTTTGATCAAACTTCAACATTCTATTTCTAATATCTGCTGTTTCTAATATCAATCTGTCATCTTCTGCAGAAGCTAAATGAGTATTAACCCCTTGTGTTTTTTTGTTATACACTGAGGTAAAACAATTGTTAGTGTTCCGCCATTTTATGATTATCTGTTATCAATGACCCGTTGCTGTTTTTCGGAGGACCGATTGATTTTGCCCCTTCTCTTTTATTATTATTTATGAAATCTTGCCTGTACCTAGGGCATCGAATCAGAGACAAAAGAAGATCTGTCAGGTGAACTACTGGTTAAGGAATTGGGTGACAGAAAATTTCATTTTATTAGACACTGGGACACCTTTTGAAGCAAACCAGATTTATTTTGTAAAGATGGTGTCCACTTGAGCTACAAGGTAGGCAGACTTCTGGGAATGCATCTCAAGAAAGAACTAACCAATAAGTTAAACTAAGGCAGGGGGTGACGGCAACAACAACAAAGCCAAATAGAACAACAAACAATAATCCTGTATATATTAACCTGAAAACATTTAAAAAGGCTAGCGTTTTGTACCTCAATGCATGTAGTCTGAATAAGGACAAACTAGTAAAGCACCAGTGTCTTATAGCTGATTTAGGCATCAACATTACTGGTGTTACAGAGACATGGTGGAGCATGGACAATAGCTGGAGCAGGGTTATTCCTGGTTATCAGTTGTTCAGTAGAGAGAAGGAAGGATGTAGGGGAGGAGGAGTAGCAGTATACATTAAAAATATAATAGAATGCTCTAAGGTAGATCATGCCAACAGTCTTGGCGAATTTACTGAATTACTATGGGGTTAACATGAGTCTAAAAGGGAAACAAATAAAGTTGGGTATTTTCTATAGGCCACCAGGTAGTCTGGCCCAGGATACTGAAAACATAGTAGATCTCATTACTGAGGTAGCAGATAACAGTGATATACTGGTCATGGGGGATCTGAATCTCGCTGAGACAGACTGGATCAATGAAAGCACCAAAGGTGCTCTAGGGTTAGAGGTCCAGGCTGCATTTTCAGCAATGGATCTAGCACAACTGATAGATGTACTCATGTGAAGGGAAAATATTTTAGATATGCTACTGTCGAACACCAGTACACCGACCACAACATCATTAATTTGAGATTAATAAATACAGGAAATTTACTAGAGGTACTACAGTTCTCAATAATTATAACAGGACTAATTATGCAGCCATGGGGATGGAACTAATCAACTTAGACTGGAAAGGCCTAACAGCAAATCTAGATGTGGAGGAATCTTGGGATTTATTAAAGAATACAATTCTAACACTGGAAGATATGTATGTGCCTACCAAACAGGCATATATAATAGGGGCAAGAAACCCATGTGGTTCAACTCAAGGGTAAGGAAACTCAAATTCAAGCAAAGACATAGGTATAATGCAATGAAAAGGAATCCTTTAACCAGTAACATCAGCAGGTACAAATCTGCTCTGAGGCAACTTAAAAATGCAATTAGGAAACAAAGAATAAGCTTGGGATTTTGGTTGGCCGTTATCAAGAATGACCTTAAAGGTTTTTATGCTTACATTTACGTGGAAAAGGGTACTGATAGAGTCATCGGTCTACTTATAAGGGAAAAAATTACATATAGCACATCCAAAGATTTGGCCACAGAATTTAATAATTATTTTTCTTCAGTATACAATCCTACTGAGGAAAGAGTCAGTCTTTCCAAAATACAGCCTGCTAGTGGGGAAAACAGTGCAATACTAAGGATTGACACCATACACAAGAAACTGATGGCAGTGGCAGAACCTGGTTTGGGAGCATTTGGGAGCCAGGGGAGGCCATTCAGTCAATCACGGGCTCCATAATGGGCACTAAATAGTGAATAAAGATAGTGGTGGTGGGGCGCCACTACTCACACTGGGGCAACCAGGAGGGGTGACTGCCCCCCAGCCCCCCTCTAGCTCCGCCACTAACTACTGGGCCTGAATGTTAATAAATCTGCAGGACCTGATGATCTCAACCCCAGGCTAATAAAGGAATTGTCTAGTGTCCTTGCTCCTATGATTGCTGACATAGGAAACAAGTTGCTCTTGGAAGGATATGTTCCCACAGATTGTCGGAGGGCAATTGTGATACCAATACACAGGAAGGATGGTAAGGTAGATCTGAGCAATTATAGGCCAATTAGTTTGACATCCGTAGAGGGGAAAATTGCTGAAGGTACTATCAGGGATGAACTAAATAGTAGTTTAAAAGACAGAAGGTTCATAGAGGTTACAGCATGGTTTCTCCAGTAATAAAGTCATGTGCTACGAATTTGATTAGTTTTTATGACTATGTCAGCCATAAATTAGATCAGGGCAAAGAGGTGGATGTGATACTGCTGGATTTCAAGAAAGCTTCGGACACCTTGTCACATACAATTTTGGTAACAAAACTACTGGATCTGGGTATTGCCATTTCCTTGGTCAAGTGGATACAGAGCTGCCTAACTGAAAAGAAACAGCAGGTGAGGGTAAATAGTCACTGTCACCAGAGAGTGGGGTGACCAGTAGGGTGCCGCAAGGGTTTATACTGGGACCCCTACTGTTTAATATCTTTATAAAGGATCTACAGATTAACAGTAGTAATAAACTAATCAATTTTGTGGATGACACCAAACTAGGAGGGCGTACAGATAATGAGTCAAAGAGGAGTATCATGAAAAAGGACTTGGAGGACCTTATATGCTGGGAAAAGATAACAGGATGCAGTTCAACATGAATAAATGTGTAGTTTTACATTTGAAAGGAATAACATCAAACAGGACTGTTTTATTCATGGCCAGAAACTCAAAATAATGAATGATGAAAGGGGCCTGGAATATATGTCAGGAATGACCTTAAGAACAGTACCCACTGCAGGCAGCTAGCAAAAATAAAACAAACAGCTATTTAATTAACTGTATCTGTAGATCCTTCTTCTCTAGGTCAGATTCAGTTTTGCTTCCCCTATACAAATCATACATTAGGCCTCACACTGATTATTGCTCACAGGTTTGGAGCCCATACCTTAAAAAGGACATAATACTGGTTGGAAAAACACAACGAAAGTTCACTAGGTTTGTTCCTCAATGCAGAGATAAACAATATGAGGAGAGGTTAGAAGATCTGGGCCACATGACACTTAGTACATGAAGGATTAGGGGAGACATGCTGCACCTTTACAAGATATTGGATGACCATAAATTAATGAAGGATATAGGACTAAGGTATAGGGAGTGTAGACATGATCTGAGGGGGCACAAGCATCAACTGATAGACACTATGCCCAGAACAGAACTCAGGAAGTATGCTTTCATTCCTAGAGCACTTAGATTATGGAATCAGTTACCAGGGGTAGTTGTGGAGGTACCAACATTCTCCAACTTCCAAGTACCTCAAATGGCCTCAAATGATTTATTCACAAATCTGGACTGTCATGTACGGTATGGGCTGCACCCCCATTGGCTCTTGCTCTGCACCAATGGGCGTGCAGTCCTACCGGGCAGTCAGTCGGCGGGCGGCGGGTGGCAGGCGGTGGATGCTGCCGCCCGCCGCCGCCGGGGAGCGGGGTAGGCTTTTGTGGGTGGTGGGTGGGGGGACACTAGCCACCAGGGAGATGTTTGGGGGGTCATTTACATTCTGCCCGCATTGGGCACAAGGGAGGGGTTTCAATTTACATTCTGCCCGCGATCAGGCATTACGGTCCACTGGACCACCAGGGAGATGTTCGGGGTGGGGGGGTCACTTTACTTACTGCCCGCGATCGGGCACAAGGGAGGGGTTTCAATTTACTTTCTGCCCGTGATCGGGCACAAGGGAGGGGTTTCAATTTACATTCTGCCCGCGATCGGGCATTACGGTCCACTGGACCACCAGGGAGATGTTCGGGGTGGGGGTCACTTTACTTACTGCCCGCGATTGGGCACAAGGAGGGGTTCAATTTACTTTCTGCCCGCGATCGGGCACAAGGAGGGTTTCAATTTACTTTCTGCCCGCGATCGGGCATTTCGGTCCACTGGACCACCAGGGATGTGAGCGGGAGGGGCACATTGATGCCTTGATTGGGCTGGTGGGGGAGTACACTATGCCAGCGATCGGGCTGGGGGCACAGGACTGAGTTAGGGGCCAGCCACAGGTGGCAGCTGCTGTGTGCACCCTACAATACAGCAGCTCACCTGTGGGTGGCCCTCGACAACCTTTTTTTTGGCTCAGGTCCTGCAGGCTCAGGTTGGGGTTGCGCCTGCACAACTCTGCACAGCCCGGCTGAATAGCGGGCTGTGCAGTTTATGCATGGTTCCTCCCCCTCCTGTTGAGCATGCATTCATTTGCATTGCGCTGTTGCTCAGCCTGTTTTCAGTGGCGCAACTGCCTCCTGCTGAATATCACAGAATGGCGCAATTTAGGACTTGAGCATGTGCAACCCTGTTACGCATGGCGCAACCCTTTTGAATATCTGGCCCCCTTTATTTAGTTCAGGGGGATTTATTTGACCTCTAAAAAGGTATTATATAATTTCAGTAGTTCTTCTAGAATTTAAGTCCATGTCCATTTATAAAATTCAGGGGAGAGTCCATCTTCACCTGGTGCAGTGTTGGTACGTAACCCTTTAATTACTGCTTCTGATTTGGAAGCTGATATCGGGGCTGTCAATTGTGTTTTTGCTGGGAGGTCAGCTTAGGATGACCTTTATGTTCAGCCAAGTAGACATGTTGTCTGAAATCTTAAAAGTTATATTGAACAGCTTTTTAACATAGGTTTCAATTTCTGATAAAATCTTTTTCATGTCTGAAATTAAAGTTCCTGTATTTGTTTGAATTTGGTTTAGAGTTTTCTTTTGGTGTCTCATTTTGCAGTTTTCGTACAGATTAATTGTGTCTAATTTGAACTGTGTTCCAAATTTTTGCTCTAGTTCTAGTGTTTCGAAACTGTCATATTGATAGAGTTGTATTTCTTCCTTAATGTCTAGAATACTTTTAATGGTGTTTGGGTCTTTGTGTGGTATAGTTTTGTAATGCTTCTAGTAGTTCCCTTAAATCTTAGTATTTTCTTTGTTTTGTACAGTTTAATTCCCTTGATAATTTTTTAAAACAAGTTTTTAAATTGTTTTTTGTATCAATCCACCATTTCATAGAGGAGTCGTATAAACATGATATACTTCCTGGCCCGAATATTCAAACTGCGCCATTCTGAGGCGCAAGCCCTTGCGCTGCTCAAAATAGTTGCACAGGGGTGTGGCCGGGGCGATATTCAAAGGAGTTGCGCTATTGAGCAA
The DNA here is from genome assembly GCA_016271365.2 of Neoceratodus forsteri. Taxonomy (NCBI): domain Eukaryota; kingdom Metazoa; phylum Chordata; order Ceratodontiformes; family Ceratodontidae; genus Neoceratodus; species Neoceratodus forsteri. The sequence continues at coordinate 1,377,542,435 of CM057456.1, read as the reverse complement.
CTCCTTTGAATATCACTCCCCAGCCACAGCCACTGTGCATGGCGCAGTGGAACTTGCACCACTGCAAGTTGTCAGAGCTGAGCATTAAACTTGCGGTGGCGCAAGTACCATTGCGCCATGCGCAAATTTCCGATATTCAAAAGGTGACATGCAAATGGGGCCATAATTCATGCAAGGCGCAGGGGGGGCCATTTGCATCTGATTATAACCCATTGCATGCCATCCAGCATGTGGTCGCGCCGATCCCGAGGACTTTGCGCCTGGCCGCCCTGCCGGGCAGCAGCCGTTGGGGACAAAGACGACCCTGCAGCCCGATCGTGGCACAACGGAAAACAACCCCGCCCACATCTCCCAATGCCCGATCGCGGGCAGAATGAAACAACCCCAGTGCCCGATCGCGGGCAGAATGTAAAAGACCCCCAACCCGAATATCTCCCTGGTGGTCCAGTGGACCGTAATGCCCAATCGCGGGCAGAATGTCCAGTGACAACCCCAAACATCTCCCTGGTGTCTAGTGTTCCCCCACCCACCCACCCACGAAGCCCCACCACCCGCTCCCACCCCGAATGAACCCATTCACAAATCTGGACTGTCATGTATGGTATGGGCTGCACGCCCATTGGCTGTAGCTCTGCACCAATCGGGCGCAGCCCTACCGGACAGTCAGTCGGCGGGCGGCAGGCGGTGGATGCTGCCACCCGCCGCCGCCGGGGAGCGGGTGGTGGGGCTTCGTGGGTGGTGTGGGGGGACACCAGACACCGGGAGATGTTTGGGGGTTGTCACTGGATATTCTGCCGCGATCGGGCATTACGGTCCACTGGACCACCAGGAGATATTCGGGTTGGGGGTCTTTTTCATTCTGCCCGCAATCGGGCACCGCTGGGGGTTGTTTCTACGCCCTGCCCGCGATCGGGCATTGGGAGCTGTTTGGGCGGGGGTTGTTTTTACGCTCTGCTCACGATCGGGCTGGTGGGGGGCACAGGACTGAGTTAGCCAGCCACGGGTGGCAGCTGCTGTGTGCGCCTGCAATACAGCAGCTCACCTGTGGGTGGCCCCCAACTTGATTCTTTTTTTTTTTGGCTCAAAGTTGTGCAGGCGCAGGTTGGGGGTTGCGCCTGCACAACTCTGCACAACCCGACTGAATATCAGGTTGCGCAGTTTATGCATGGTTCCTCCCCCTCCTGTTGAGCATGCATTCATTTGCATTGCGCTGTTGCTCAACCCGTTTTCAGTGCGCAATGCCTTCTGCTGAATATTGCAGAATGGCGCAATGTGGGACTTCATTTACTTGCAACCCTGTTACGCATAAGCGCAACCCTTTGAATATCTGGGCCCTGGCTAATTTTGGATCTTACAATACTTTTAGGTTTTGTTCTCCCTGCAGTGCTGAGACATTCAGTCTCCAGAATCCTTTACCTGTGGAAAAACTACAACAATCAGACAATTGAAGGTCAATTAAACCGAGTTCCCCATCTTTTTTTTCTTCATTTGTTGCTTTATCAAAGGACAGTCCTCATTTTCAGAAGAAAGGTCAACATAAGTGGAAGTATTAGACATTTTTCTGATTTCACTGTCACCCCATTGCAGTGCTTTCAATTTGCTTTGCAAAGGTAGAGTTTGTGGGGTGTTTTGTATTGCTTTCGACTTTCCCTTGCCTTTGTGTACTGTTTGAAAGCTTCCTGCCTCAGGTCAGGGCATTTGTAGTTCTAGACCAGAGAGTCGTGGATCCTTTTGGGGGGAGGGGAGATTTCTACTGAAGTAATGACTGGGGTTTCTTCCACTAGGATTCATCCTCTTGTTCAGATTCATTTGGGAGATCTCAATCAGAGGGCTTTTCTGTGGGTGTGGAAGGTGGTGGTGTTATGGCTCCTGTTATTGTGCAATAAATACTCTTCGAATCAGATATCCAAGAGTTTGGGATTATTATTTTTACTTACACTGGTGTTCGCTCCACTTTTTTCTTTTCTTTTATTGAATTGGGTACACATGTAGCTTCGCTGACTGATTGTGCAGTTGCCAGCCTGCAGTTTCTTTATTGGCATATATTTTGATCCGACTGCTCTGGTTGTGCTTGAGGTGTTTTGTGCAGAGCCTTATTTATGTAATACTCAAGTTCTGTAAAATCCGCATCTGAGGTGTTGCGTGAGGCCCAGGGGCAAGATGTAAGAAGTGCGCCCTTCCTCCTCACACAAATTACAAGTTGGGGTGAATGTGCAGTGTACCCCCAGGTGACCTAACATTCCACACATAATGCAGTTTATTTTATCACACATATTACTTGGCTGGTAGTATAGCCTAGAGGTTAGAGGAACAAGGTGTGAATGAGCTCGATACATCCAGCAGACCAGACATGAGTTTCATTCTCACAACCTCCACTTGCATACTGTGTGTCTCTGAGCAAGCCACTTAACCGTCCAGTGCTCCCAGGTCACCCCTGAAAACAGGCACTTGTGCCTAGTGGGCCTTACTCAGTTACCAAAGACTTAAAAAAAAAAAAAAGTGCCTTACAGAATCACACTTGTAACACGATTTTAGTTAACAGGGTTAGAAGAGGATCCCTCTATCACACCGTAAGAAAAAAAAAGTGCCTTACAGAATCACACTTGTAACACGATTTTGGTTGACGGGGTAGAAGAGGATCCCTCTATCATGCTGTAGGAAAAAAAAGTGCCTTACAGAATCACACTTGTAACACGATTTTGGTTGACAGGGGTAGAAGAGGATCCCTCTATCACGCCGTAGAAAAAAAAATGCTAGGTAAATGTTGAATCCCCACTTCCGTATGTCTTAGCTGCACTTTAAATCCCTTCCCCCATCCAGAAATCTTTTCTGTCTACGATGGGGTCAGGTAATCCCTGTACTTCACATTTTCTGTTCTAGCCAGTACAAAATGTCTTTCACATTTACTCCTTCATTTCAGAATAAAATTGTTATGGATTTAAAAGTTGGTTTGAATAGTGGAATTGCACAGAAATGTGTCCATACTGGACTGTCTTTTACAAGTTGATACTGCTGCCAGAATTTGTCAAGTAGAAAGGCAGAGCTAAAATTCACATCAAAAGTTTGTTCTCCTGGTGCATGGATAAATGCAAATACATCTGAGGGGGAGAAATGAAGGGATTGTTTTGTACAATGTGCTCCCACATATGTCCTGTCCGGTCAAGTTCCAATCCTCCCTTATATTTAATTCTTACTGCATGTCTATGCTTAGCGTTTTCTGGAGGATGGCGAAACAAACTTGCTAAACTAAATTTAGGCCTTTCTCCAGTTGTTGTATTCTCATTACTACTTATATCAGGTATATACTTATATCAGGTACAGTGTTTATTTGACTGTTATCTCATCATTTTCAACTGGATTCATAATAGTTGAGACAGCAGTTTCAAGAGAAGTGTTACCTTGTTGCAGGATTTCAGCTTGTGGTTCTGTCTCAGCCAAATGTTTTGCTAGGTTCGAGACTGGATTGGTACAGGGAGCCACGCTGTTATTTTGTAGAGGTATATCAGATGATACTGCTTTAGAACTTGTACCCGGCAATGGGAATTTGAGGTCGGGAATCCATTTGCCCTCTTTTGTTTGAGTCCAGCCTGCTCCATGCAGAGCTGAGCCTATCATCCAATAGTTGGTTCCATCCAGGTGTTACTATGGCTTCTGTGTCGGTACCGTCACTTCTTTGGCGCCAAACAGAAAAACTGGTCTAGGGTTTGAACCCCCCCCATCCCCCCAAGTTCTGCCTTGGGCTCGTTTCTTTTCTTTTCCTTTTTTTTTCTCCTCTTCCAGTTGTATTTTTTCTTGAGTGTATTGCTCTTCTGCAGCAGTCAGCATCTCCATGAGGCATTTATTCTTTTCTTCCAGATTATTGTGTAGATTTCGTTCTGCCATTTCAAATTCCATACTTTCCTGGGACTGGACAATGTTGTCTGTAATATGTCCTATGGGAATGTCATTTCTGTCTTTGATTTCCTGCTTTGAACCCGCAGGAAGGGAGATCAGTTCCCCTGCGGATTCACCAGCAACCTCATCACTCTAACAGTCCATCATGCTAGAAAGATGGATGTGGGCTCCCCCTACCAAAGAGTAGGGGAATTTCCCCACTGTTCTGCCCAAATTTCTCCCATTCACTTAAAATAACACTAACATCTTAATTTAGTTCAATGTCAGTTAGCATCTGTCTGTATCTCCTCCCCCAAGACTAGGCTGGAAATAGGCAGAATTGTCTGGTCCCCCTTTCCCGGTCAACAAAAACTAAATAAACATAAGAGATATAATTCAATTTCTCCACAGTTTTGGTAATGGAACAAAAATGAAATGAAACAAAAATTCACATTGCTGAATTATAACATCAATAATAATACCCTCTAGGGAAATAATTTTCTGGTGAGCTAATAACCATCTGGATAAATGCTTCTTCCAGATGGTCATTAAAAGGAATGTGCATTGAATTCAAGTCTGCCATTTAATACAGGCTGCATTTGCCCTGAGAAGTTACTGTTACATCTTACTATATGTGCCTACAGTCAAGTCCCATTTTGGTAGAGCTTCCTTCAGCTAGGTGCTGCCTCAGCTGTGGAATAAAATCCAAAAAACTTTAAAATTGGTTAATCCAATCATACTTGTAGAGTTCAAATCTCTTTGCTCGAGACCCTTCTCTGAGCCCTATAAATGTTTTCCCTGTTACTAATTGCACTGCTATCACTACTGTGATACTTATAGCCCTCATCCTTCCTCCTACCCTTATCCCTCCCACCCCCTTATTCTTTGTGCCTCCTTGCTTTTCTATCATTCTTCCTAGCAGGCTGCCTCCTATATTACCACATTGCTTATATTAAGAACTATTATTTCACATGTATACATATTGTATATAATTATTTTGTTGTACTCAGAGTTGTTGTATTACCCTTAACATGTTTCAGGTTGTCTAAGTTATCATTGGGACAGACATAAGGCAATTTTTGTGGGAGGTAGGAAGAAATAGGCTGTTGGTTAACTCGGATCTGTAGCTTATCCTGTAGGTAGAGAAATGGACAGATTACGTGGGCCAAGTTGTCCTTATCTGCTGTCAAGGTCTGTGTTTCTATGTTTCTATCCTGTTGTGCACACTTGTGTTATTGTTCTATTGAATCAATTACTTATGTGTACTACCCAGGCCCACCTTGCAAATGAGCTTGTTCAATGGTGTTCCACCTGGTTAAATAAAGATTGATTGATTTGCTGACTACCCAAATGCCATTCTGTATTCAACCTGTAGTATTCAAGGTCAAAACAGTAAAATCTTGTTAAATTAAATTCCCCCTTTGCTGTCATTGCCACAAAACACATTTCCACTTTCTTTTCTCAAAGTAAAAACCAAAGGTGATTATCTGCTCCCAACCATCTCAATACTACTGCCATCATCCTCCTCTCCCCCTCTCCCAGAAGAGAACAAGCACACAACCTCTCAGCAAGCTGCATAGCCTTCCTCACATCTTCTCAGCCTGTTGCTGTCTGGATAAGTGACAGCAAGAATGTGCAGCAGTACCAGTGTTACCATATGCTCTCCACTCTCTTATTCAGATGGCAAATGGCTGAGGTGATGTTACTGTAGAAGAGCTGTGCCAGTCGCTGCGATGTTGTGTGATAGTGCTCCTAGGGAAAGAGAGGAGGGTGGCAGAGGGTCCTGAGTGGGTTAGGGGAAGGAAGGAACAATTCTCATTTTACTTTGGGAGTAGGAGGAGGAGGATAGGGAAGGGTGCCAAGAAAGGGGTGGAGGAATTTAATTTTACATGATTTTACTGATAGACAACAGGTGATAACTGGGGTAAAAATATTCCAGGTTATCAGGCCTAAAGATGAGACAGAAATGGGAGGAAAGGTGAAGGAGTAGCAGTATATATACCAGAGATGGTAATAACTATGAACATCTCTGAAAAAAATCAAACAAGCTGGGAGTACTACTGAGACTTTATGGATGAAAGCTATAAATGAGAGTGGGAAAAACATAATAATGGGCATATGCTACAGGCCACCCAATGCAAGCAATGAGATTTCTAGGGCAATATGCAAGGAACTTGAGAGGGCATGTGAGATGGGGTAGTGTTGTTCCAGGGTAACCTTAATTTCAATGACAACTAGGAATCAATGTCAGCCACTAAGCATCAGAGTAAAGAATTCTTACAATTAACTGAATAACTTGGCCTTAGAGAGGACCTTCCTTGATGGTCCAAAAAGTCACAGCTTGTAGTCATTATATGCAGTACTAGACCTGAAAAGGTGTATGCATTTGTTATTACTGGCCAAGGTTTACTCTGCCTTCTATAATTTGGATTTGTTTTTGAGCCATGCCACACTTGCCTTTGCTGTTCAGCTGCTGGGCTGCTAGTTCCTTATGTCATTACCGAAGGATATAGGAGTGACTCACACTGGGCAGTACCATGCGATTGCAACAATGTTGCAAGGGAAACCTACCAGTACTCAGTGTACATGCTGTGTTCCCCCTTCCCCAAGACACCCTGTTAGCAATGCATTATGCCAGAATCTAAATGCCTTGTCAGTATGTTAATTTTTTTTGTGAAATTGAGTCTGCCCTACAATGAGGTCAGCAGTATAACCCTGGGCACACAGCAACACCAGGCTTGCTATAGAAGCTCTGGTACACCCTGCAGTTTTTAGCAGCTCAGAATGCAAAAACTAACTGCAGCAGACAGTAATGAAATACAATTCCAGAATCAGTGCAAGAAGGGGTAATAAATGCATGAAAGTCAAAGTGACTGGGGAATGTCCTCTTTAAGCAACACATATATCTACCAACTCTGGGAACAAACACTTCAGATATCATATTAAGCAGCAAAGAAGTAAACATCACAGACTGTGAAATTAATGAAGTCCTTGGAGTCAGTGATCATAAAAGCATCTATTTCTCCTTCCATGAATACTTTTCAATAAATAAAGATTGAAGGGAAGTGTATAATTGCAACTCTGCTGATCTGACTCAATTTAGGGAGGATCTAAACAAGTTACAACAAAACTTCATATTAGAAAATAAAACAACTAAAGAAATGTGGGAAATTTTCAAAACCCAACTATTCAAAATATGTGATATATATAAAGAAATATAATAATAGGGGAATCAAACTAAAATGACTAACAAGTAGATTTAAAAAATATACTTAAAAAGAGAAAACTCTACAATGCATATTCAAAACACACGACTGAGGAAAACTGGTCAAAATACAGGAACATACAAAAGAAATGCAAACAAAAAACCAAGAAAAATAAACAGAAACTTGAAAACAGATTGGCAAAAATAAAAATAAGGATAATATGAGGGCATTATATGCATATGTCAATTCTCACAAAAATTCAAATAATGGCCTATGTTCTATTACAGTAGATAATCCAGTAATTAATGATCCAAAAGAAATGGCAGGGATATTTAATATTTTGCACCTGTTTTTTTCAAGGAAGGAAACATATACAGGAAATATACGAATCAGCCATGAAGGTACATTAGAAATAACAGAGGAGGACATCAACAGCAAAATCAACATATTAAAAAACACACTTTCAGCGGGCCCTGATAATATATCTCATAGATTAGTAAAACTCCTCTTACCGCATGTATCCAAACCTTTACAAAAAGGTATTTACTTCATCCTTGCAAAATAATGAAATTCCTTTAAATTGGCTAAATGCTATGGTGATCCCAGTACGCAAAAAGGGCAATAAGACAAACTGCGCAAATTATAGGCCCATAAGCCTAACCTCTGTACCCAGGAAGCTACTAGAATCCATAACAAAATATATGATTGGGGCACACCAAAAGAAATATGATTCTCAGGACACAGAGCAACCACGGCTTCACCCAGAATAGATCCTGTGTAACAAACCTATTGTGTTTCTATGAGACAGTATCAGCAGCATTGGACAGAGAATTACCAGTAGATTGCATATATCTGGATTTTTCAAAGGCTTTCGACACGGTCCCTCAGTGGATGCTAAATTGGCTCAGCGATAGGACCCAAAAAGTATGCATAAGAGGATATTGTTCTGACCTTAAAGGGGTCACAAGTGAAGAGCCACAGGGCTCGGTCTTGGGACCTCTGCTATTCTAAATATTCATTGCAGACATGGGGGACTATGAAACAAACTGGATTAACAAATATGCAGATGACACTAAATTGGCTAAGGAGGTTAACACTGATGTGGACAAAACAGAGCTACAAAACAGCTTACATAATATCCTAATGTAACCCCTCACCCCTGCCTTTTAGCAAAATGACAGGTGGCATGCTGTTGAAGTTGTCAGCAGTACCTGTGGGGACTGGGTTCGGGGAGGATGAGGTTACTCGGTACAGGGGACCTAGGTTTGGCTACTCTACACAGGGGCACCCAAGTAAATCCAAACACTGGAAGCAATAACTGTAATGTCCAGAACCAGGAATGGGATTCTTCAGTGTGGCTTTTATTCATGTACAATCTGAACAAACAAAGCATAGACGGACCCCCACGGGGCTACATTACTGGTAATGCAGATTAGAGACAACAGAACACTTCATCACTATTTCCAGCCCTCAGGCTCTAAACCCACCAGGCACACAGCCCGGACTTGCACGCAGCTTTGGGTACACAGCCTGACTTGTACACTACTTGGGTTTTCCCCACTGGCCCGGCTCCCCTGCCGGCCACTTGATCCAAGGTCCATTTGAGGAATGAGCCAATTATCCTGTTGTGGCTCCCCCAAACCACACTAGAGCCTTTGACTCCTCAAGAGAATTTTCCTTACAATCCCATGTCTGGGTACTTCCCTCATCACTGGCCAAGTGCCTGAGGTAAAGTAGCAATCCAAAGAAGAAATCGGTAGAGGTGGACCTGGTCACTAAAGATGGGGGGCCACCCACCTCCAGCTCCCAAAGCCCATACCTGGCCATTTCTCTGGAAACTGAACAATTCCTTTACTGAAAACTTTCAAATGTAGATTCTGAGTAGACGTCTGTCACATCTCCTCTATATATCATTTACATCCCAACAAGCTCTGGACTTGAACCTACTTTTAATTTGATTAGCCCATTACTCTAGGCTTCCACTATTTTAGTAGTTCAATCCCCACATTGTCACACAAGTCCCAGGGTGAAAAACATAGGCCCTTTTAGCAAGAGCAGACACGTTGCAGGTGCACCACAGGCGACTCACAAATCTTCTTGTTCTCCCAAATAAACTCTGGAACACATAGGCAGCTTTTCCTTCACAAGCAGAACTAGGGGGTTGCCCCAGGAATCTGCATGAAACCCTTTCCTGCCCCCCCCGAAGGGAGGGGGCACTGAGACCCGAAAACAGCAGTCTCCACCACTTCAATTATCTTCTGTGTCTCTCTTTAAGGTGGAGACACACACCCTTTTAAATTAAAAGAAGCCCTCTGACAGGGCTGAGGCTCCTAGAGCCTTCACTGAGCTGCTTTCTCAGCAAGCTCCCAACTTCACACTCACTCACTGAAGACTGACTTCAAAACCTCCCAGCGTTCTATGCAAACTCCCTTGCTGCAGATTCCAATGTGGCTCATGCAGCTGCGATAGTTCTATTGGTGATGTCATCCCTCAGTCTCAGCTGAGACTGAGAACAGAATGAGACAGTGTGAAACCCATTTAACTGGAGTTTCACAAGCTGCCTTCCCTGCCTACCACTAGGTCTTACTGGGATTCTAGTAACCCCGGGTAACAAGGGGGTTACACTAAAATGGACTAAAACATGGAGCATGAATTCCAATCAGGACAAGTGTTGTGTCATTTACCTAAGGAACCAGCCCCAGAAGACTATATACTTCCAAATGATCACCTCTCTGAGAATCAACAGAAGAAAAGGACCTGGGTGTAATAATAAATCAAAACTTGACAAGTTGAGCTCACTGTGAGGCACAGATAACTAAAGCTAAAAGGTTAATCTGGACTATTAAAAAAAATTTCAGGAGCAGAAGTGAGAGAGAGTGATAGTGCCATTGTATAGGGCATATGTTAGACAAACTTGGACTATGGAAGCCGTACACAGGATTGAAAGAGTACAGAGACAGGCCACCAACATGATAAATAGCATGAAAACAATGCCCTATTATTAAAGGCTAAGGAAACTGAATTTAATGCCCCTAGAGACTAGAAGAATATGGGGTGGTTTACTGCCATGTTACTAAATAATACAAGATGATTACCTATTTAGTGAACTAAATCTGGAATTTAAAAATGTACAGAAAGGAACTAGATTGCACCCACTACAGCTAAGACCAAAACATTTTTATGCAAATAAAAGAAAAGCATTCCATACACAAAGAATAATTAACCCATGGAATAAATCAACAGAGGAGATCATAACCAAGGATAAAATCCAATTCAAAAACAGATTAACTCCTATTTATTGGACGAAAATGCTGTCGTATTATGGGTAAATGAATAGAAGCAATCATGGGCAAACTGCCTCCTCAGCTCCTTACACCTTAGTATGAACCTTAGGTCTGGGAAGGGTTGGGGACTGGGGGAAGCATGCTACAAAGTGGAAAGAAGGAATTACTGCAGTGCTTTTGGGGCTTGGGGAGGTAGATGGAAGAGGACACCAGAGGGACAGGAGAAGATGAGTAATTTTCTTTTTACTGTTTTTGGCATAAAGTTAAGTCCGAATGCCTGCAGCTGGCCACTTGCCTGCCCAACACTCAGAGTTATTTTTCACGTGTCATGGGGCTATCCATCCTCACTCTCCAAATAGAGGGTTGGACAAAGGAGTTAAAACTGTGTTTTGCTGCATATGTCTGCAAAACCATTATAAAACTGAAATCTGAATATACAAATACCCAAATGCCCCAATTCAAAGAGTTCCTTTGTAAATATTTTACAAATACAGAATTCCTATATTTGACCACACTCCGTCATCAACAGCCAAGAAATACATTATCTACTAAACATTACTGTTGAGGTATACTAGGTAGACTGCAAAACATACTGACAGCCATGTCACAAAGACCTGGGTCTTTGAGGCGGCACTGCCACAGTCTGTGTTCAGTGACTTTGCTGAAAACTGTGCAAACTCTATCACTTGATTATGGAAGTCTAATTTATTGTATGACTTTCTGCACTGACCATTTAACATTAGAAAACCTTTATTATAAGATAAGATTTGCTCTGTGCTATTTTGGGCCCTTTTAGTGATGCTCTCCACTATTCACTTCTGATGGATCTGGGATGGAGTTCCCTGTCCATCCAATGAGAACAGCAGTGGATACATTTTTAAATAAGCGTGTTAATGGTTTGGTCCCCTCTTATATAACAACCCAGTTTATAACACTGCATATCTGTCACTTTGCTCTGGCTGTCCCTAAACTCACCCATTGCTGTGTGTTTTACTCCAACCTAGGGTGACTGTCCCCCTCTTCCATTTGTACTTACGTGGTTGGATGCCTTATAGATAACAACATCCAATCTGGAGCACCTGAATCCCTTGCTAACATAGTATACCTAAACACACAGTCATACTCGCTGAGATCTGCAGAGATGTTGCTTCTACATACTCCACGGTGTGCAACCAAAATGGGGGGAACATGCTTTTGCCTCTGCAGCATCGAGGTTCTGGAACTCCCTCCCTCATGACATCAGACTCTTCCAGTCACACCAGACTATAAGAAGGAACTTTTCTCTTCTGTTTGCCAATGACAAATGCTCCTGTGCTGTACCCAGACTCTCCCCTCTAACCCCTTTACCCCAAGTATTCTTGCACTTATGATTCTTAGTACTTAGAAATTTGCTTGACACATGTTCTGCTTATATGTTTGCATCCTTATGTCATGTGTGTTTTGTGTTTGAATTTCCATTATCATTTTTCTATGTTGTATTTTCTCTTGTATTTGTAATCTGCCTTCCTATTTGGTTTGTAACTCTCCCGGGTCGTGTCTGAAAATAGTTTCTGTCTAGTGCACCTACCTGGTGTAACCCCTACATGGCGCTATCCCAGGGGCTACTACCCCTGCCTGATTTGCCACTAACAGGTTGAGGGGCCTGGATCCAATGGCGGGTGCCTCCACCCAGAGGTCAGGGTTTGCAATAGTTAAACTTACTTGGTCACAGCCCTCTGGGACACTGCAACCCCCCTTTCTTCCCACTAGTGGCCCACACAATATATCAGAATTACCTTCACAGTATACATTTACCCCCAGTGGTTCAGGCACTGGGACCTCCTGTAAATTAAGATACAGTGCAACAATCACAGTACAATACTTTAACATAGACAAATACCTCAGGCAGTATAACTTTGCTGAAACAAGCAGCTCGGATTTATTTAGGGGGAATATAACAAGGACAGGGGGAAATCAGGTTAATTAGCTTATCACTTTACTATCTACCTATGGCTCTGTGCACAGGCCTATCCCTACCAGTTACTGTCCCTGGGTACCCAAGCCCTAGTGGCTAGTCCAACCGTGGCAGCTGGTGGGGGCCTTTCACACAGTGAAAAGAAAATTAGCTTAAACAGTCAGCAGTACAGTGATTCCATTTGGATTTATTGTGGCAATTCAACAGGGAGCGACCCTGAATTAGTACTCACGACCTCCAAACAAGATAGGGTCCTTCAATGTCAGCAGGGCTACTTGAGCTCCACAGTCTCCTCACACATTTATATGGCAAAAGAAAGTACTATACCAGGTAGGCTGCTTCTATCCCAATCGCATTACTGCACATACCCGGAGAACACACAGCAGATTCAGTTCCTGACAGACCGAGTGCAATTCAACAATTTCTTCAGTCTTCTACAGGGTGAGCCTGGTTTCTACCTTCAGAGATCCTTTGATTCTTTTCACAGGACGGATTCAGTCCCTAACAAGCAGTTACACAAGCTGCAGACCCGGAACTCTGGGCCTTACACGTTTTTGACTGAATCTGTGCACTGAAGGAGCACAGGGTTTCTTTCCCTTCACTGCCAAAGCTAAACTGAAACTCCCAACAGACAAAACTGGCACTTCCTTTGAGTTCCTCCCAGTTCTTGACTGGATTGGCTGTCACTCACAATAGACTGCTGCTGTTGGTCCAAAAAGGCGCCTAAGTCTAAACTACATCTCCCAGAGTCACTGCCCATACAATCCTCTTGTGGCTGGCTCAGATTATGAGTCCAAGTTCTGATTCGTCCAAGGCATCATTTTAGAGCTAGCTTACCCCACACTGATTGGTCCAGTTCAGCAGTTCAAAACCAGAATGGGGAACTAGGCAGACACAGTTCTGACTGCAAAGAAAGCTGGTTAGACAAACTGTATTTTCATTATTACTCTACATGATTTCTGGCAAACAGTTACATCTTTCAGATAGGTTCCCTTTGCACTCCTAGTGACTGCAAAAATGGAGTGAATTGGCAGCAGCTTGAGTGGTACTCAATCAAAGAAACACACAGTCCCCCATACAAACTAATTATGTCTGCAAGCAGACAGCTCTTAAAGAGACAGTACCAGAGGCTCTAAAAACACTCACTGATAAATGGCTTAAACGCCAAACACCATTCAGGCTTGGAGCATTCAAGCAAGCTCCTGGAAGTCCCCCGGGAACCCCCATCTGCAGGGGGGCTACACCGGTAAACAAAAACTAAATAAATAAATTATCCACACAGTGTGGTACCAGAATGAGGGCTGTTCTTACCAAGACTTGAATGTGATATGGCCAAATTAGTCTTACCTACATAGTGGGTAACTCTTGGAATATTTGCCAACTGATATTTGTCCTGCAAGCTCATCAGTTACCTTTAATAGTGATATAGAGTCGTTTTCTGCCATTTGTATGTAGTTGCATATGATTTCTTTTCTTGTTGACTTTACATGTGTTTTTATTTTACTATATCCACGGTAAAGTGCAACTGACTGCAATAGGCTAGTTCCTGAAAACAACCTTTGATCAGCGATCCTCTATATCCTGTATTAAAAGCAATACTGATTTTATTTGATGATGTTTTAGTCTGCATTCTCACCAGCTGATAGCAGTACCATGAAGGCTGGAATATAAATAATGACTTAAATAGCCCAGAGGAGGCTTTAACTGTAAGTAACTCAATCTTAAAACACACTGTAAATGTTATGCATGTGCAACATATCTTTGCAACAACTCACTGATTAATTCAACCTCTTTCAAGTCACAGCATACCACTATTATCTTGTGATTAATTAGTTTTGCAGACACAAGTGTTGCATAAACAAGGAACATTTCAGATGGGTAGAAAGATGAAAGAAGTCCATGTGATGTTAAATATATCAGACTTCAAACCAATTAAAATGTTTTGTACAGTAAGTATAAATAAATGGCTATAAACATAATTCTGAACAAGTAACACAAATAAAATCTGCTGCGCAAGACAGCCTGCAGCCCTAGTGGCCATGACTAGTCCCATATTCACCCCAAAATCATTTCCCATCTCCCACTGCCTCACAAAACCAACTTGCTCTGGTGCTCCCATACCTTAAAATACATATCTGACTTTCTGCCATCCCTCACTCACCTGATGGCATCATTTTGAATTCCCCTCTAATTTACCCCCGGTCCCATAATGTAATGAGCCAAATGCCCAAGTTTCTTCAACCCCTTAACTCGATTTATGATGTGGCAGGGCAACAGGTGTAGTACTCAATGGTTTGTAAAGGTATTTCTCACTCCTAGCTGCACCATTCATAGTTTTCTCCCACCCAACCTAACCCCCCATCTCATATAATATTTAAAGAGAAACAGTTAACTCTAAGAACTTTGAGAAAGAGCCAGTGTAAGGCTTAAAACACATCAGGTGACCAGGGACAGGAACCTTGCTTCTGTGTTGAAATGTGTACCTATATGCCTGTTTTGGAACTGCACTTTATCTGCATGCTCATAAACCAAATTGCACTTTAAAAAAGTTTCTGGAAATATTATTTCAGTTGGATGTACTGTGGCATTAACTGTGGGTTAAGTGCTAAGTTTCTGCTATTTCTAATCTTCCGTGCTGCAGTAAATAGTATTTTATTCACACAAAGTGTAAATGTATCTTGTATATATTAATCAGTGTAGCTAAGTAAGGGAATGTGTTATTATATAGAAAATATTATATGGGGCGGTGTGTGTATTGAGATTTTACACACCTGAGTTGTGGATGATATATAAACCCCGAGCAAGCCCAAGGGGTTTATAAATACATCCTACACGAGGGTGTGTGTAAAATCGAATTACACACCACCTATATTTTATTTTTTATAATTGCTGGAGTGTGTTTTTCCGCCTCAGCAATTGTAAAAAAAAAATCAGGCGGCAGATTGGTGGTCAGGCAGCCACAGACTAGTCAGAATTCTG
The DNA here is from genome assembly GCA_016271365.2 of Neoceratodus forsteri. Classification (NCBI taxonomy): domain Eukaryota; kingdom Metazoa; phylum Chordata; order Ceratodontiformes; family Ceratodontidae; genus Neoceratodus; species Neoceratodus forsteri. The sequence goes on along the minus strand of CM057456.1, from coordinate 1,377,527,139 downwards.
TGGTGTCCTGGTCCGTGGTCTGCCAACTTTACAGTGAGCAACTAATTTGTCAAGTCAGAACAAGTATGCTATTTTTCTTTTCTTTTTTGAAACTTACTGGAGAACGGCAGGTGCTGAGCTGTGGAGTGCTTCCGGTAGAAAGAGGTGGACAGATCTGTTGGCTCTCGCGTGCTGGCAGGGAAACCGAAACCAGATGTATGTTTAAATATTTTGTGTTTGGTTTTCTCTGCCAGTGGCTAGAGGAAGAGACTTTTTTTAAATTAAAAAAATATTCAGTGACGACTGCGACGGAGCGATGTTCCAACCCTCGCGCACACTGAAGGAAGACCGCATGAGTGTCACATGCATGATCCAAGGGAAACCCGGTTATAACTTGCCGTTATAATGGCAAATTATAACCGGGTTTCTCTATGGGAAAAAGCGCTACCCAGTAATTATACAGTGGCGTGAAAAAGTATTTGCCCCCTTCCTGATTTTCTCTATTATTGCATATTTGTCACACTGGATGTTTTCAGGTCTTTAGACAAAATATAATATTAGATAAAGGGAACCTGAGTGAACAAATAACACTTTTTTTTTTACTTATTTCATTTATTTAATGAAAAAAGTTAACCAACACCAACTGGCACTGTGTGAAAAAGTAATTGCCCCCTAGTTAAATCAACCCAATTAAAGGGATAATTAGAGTCAGCTGATTGAACACAGCCAGGCTTGATTACAGCCAGCCCTGCTCAATATAAACCTCACTTATTTTGAGCCTTACCATCAGAGTCACGTTGCCAGCACAAAGATTCAACAAGCACATTATGCCATGATCAAAGGAAGTTCCTGAAAAGATCAGAAAAAATTTGTTACCCTCTATCAGTCTGGAAAGGATTACAAAGCTATTTCTGAGGCTCTGGGACTCCATCGAACCACAGTGAGAGCCATAATCTCAAATGGAGAACACTTGGAACAGTAGTGAATCTTCCCAGGAGTGGGCAGCCTGCAAAATTACTCCAAGGGTGCAGCGTAAAATCATCCAGGAAGTCTCAAAGGATCCTAAAACAACATCCAAAGAACTGCAGGCTTCTCTTGCCTCAGCTAAGGTCAGTGTTCATGACTCCACAATCAGAAAGAGACTGGGCAAAATGGGCTTCTATGTGAGAGTAGAAGATGAAACCACTGCTAACTAAGAAGAACATAAACGCCATCTCTCATTTGCCAAGAAGCACCTGGATGATCCATAAGCCTTTGGGGAAAATGTTCCATGGACAGATGAGTCCAAAGTGGAACTTTTGGACGACATGGATCCCATAATGTCTCGCGAAAGCAAACACAGCATTCCACAGTAAGAACACCATACCAACAGTCAAACATGGTGGTGGTAGTGTGATGGTGTGGGGATGCTTGCTGCCTAAGGACCTGGGTGACTTGCCAAATTAAAGGAACCATGAATTCTGCTCTACCAGAAAATTCTTAAGGAGAATGTCTGGTCATCCTTCCGTCTAGCTGAAGCTGAAGCGTAGTTGGGTCATGCAGCAAGACAATGATCCAAAACACAAAAGCAAGTCCACATCAGAATGGCTAAAAAGAAGTAAAATTAAAGTTTTTGAGTGGCCTAATCAAAGTCCAGACTTAAACCTAATAGAGATGCTGTGGCAGGACTGAAATGAGCAGTTCATGCTCGAAAACCTACCAAATGTTACTGAATTAAAGCAGTTCTGTGAGGAAGAGTGGGTTAAAATTCCTCCACAGCGATGTGAAAGACTGATATTGAATTATAGGAAGTGTTTGGTTGCAGTCATTGCAGCTAAATGTGGCATAACCAGTTATTAAGTGTAAGGGGCAATTACTTTTCACACAGTGCCAGTTGGTGTTGGTTAACTTTTTTTCATTAAATAAGTGAAATTAAAAAAAAAAACAAGTGTTATTTGTTCACTCAGGTTCCCTTTATCTAATATTACATTTTCTCTAAAGACCTGAAAACATCCAGTGTGACAAATATGCAATAATAGAGAAAATCAGGAAGGGGGCAAATACTTTTTCACGCCACTGTAGTTGCTTATTGCATCTCCCCTTTTGTCATTGTAACTTCTCTGTACACCATCTGCTTACTTGTATTTAGCTCTTCTATAGGTAATTAACTCTGGATTACTCTTGACGAGGAGATGTGATGTCTCAGTGAACCTACATGGTCATCAAAATCCAATAAATAAATATATAAATAAAACCTTGGACAAGCTCAACAGTTGGGTGTGGGTCTCTTAGGGCTGACTGTTCCCCTTAAAGGCCCCCAGACTGTAAACCCTCCCCAACATCTGATTCATGATGGTTGGAAAAGCAGTAAAATTCTGGCTGCTCAGTCATTCTCATCCTCCCTGCAAAACTACTAACAGCCTCCGAGGTGTGGGGTGGGGTGAGAGGGCAGTTTACCTAGCACTGTTGAGTAAGATCTCATGTGCACTGTCCCACACATGGACAACTGTTGTTTATAATGTACTGTGTGATTTACTATATGTATCTAAATCGATCTCCTGTGTTATTCCCCTCCTTTGTGCATCATGTATGTATTCAGTTTGACCTCTTGTCTCAGTTCCATATGGAGGTACTTAATCTGACCTGTTGCTGTATTACCCACGCTTCTGCAAAATTGTAATTTCATGATGTCGCAAACTCTGTAAACACTGTCTGTAATTTCATGTTGTCTTTTGAACTCTGTATATTTGCCTGTAACTAAATCCAGGTCACCCCTGAAAAAGCGACCACTGGTCTCAGTGGGTCTACCTGGTTTATCAAAATTCAATCAATCAATCAATCAGTGCTAAGTGTACTGTAATAAAACAGTGATTAGGAGCTCACAGATCTATTACAGCAGTGTACCTTATGCTAGCAGCAAGAAAATCCTAAAGGTGAAAGTTCAGAGTACTATAATTTCATCAACCTGAGGTTTCAATAGAATACATTTTTTAAATGTTGAGTTACTGCTCAGTTAAAAACAGTCAACACACTTATGTAAGCCTTAATGACTGAGACAGGAGGTCATTTCCCAGGTATTAATGCATGGTTGGGGGGTTGCGGCCTCGGGCTTCCCACCACCAAACCATGCATTAATGCCTGGGAAATGACCTCCTGTCGAGGCCATTAAGGCACTTGTAACATGGAATTATACAATGGGATTACTGTTGTATACTGGTACTTCTCATGGAAAAATAGTGAAATCACAACAATCATGCATTCACATTGACGGACTCTGCTCTGTGCATAATGGTCATGTCATAGGCCTGTAGGGCCATTTGAGGAGCCATCCATTTGTTTTGCCCATCTGATTTAACCAAACCAGAGGGTTGTGATCGGTCTGTACCTTGAAGAGCCTCCAATAGGGGTACGGCTCTAATTTCTTCAGGGCCCATACCAGCGCCTGGCATTCATTCTCTACCGTAGAGTATGCCTTCTCCCAGGGGAGTATCTTCTTGCTAAGGTACACAATTGAATTGTCTGTTCCCTGATTAGATGTCTGGTGGAGGACTGCTCCACTCCCTACATCCAAGACATCCATCTGTACCACAAACTGCTTAGTGTAATCTGGACTGGGCAGCACAGAGGCACTGCACAGCACAGCTTTTAGCCGTGTGAAGGCACTTCACAGGCTGGATCCCAGTTTAGCTTTTTGGGCTGTCTTTTCTTTAGCAAGCCAGACAGGGGGGCCCACTAGGGTACTGCAATTAGGCACAAACTTTCAGTAGTACCCCGTGGTTCCTAGGAAGCTCCTAACTTGCTTTTGGGTTTTAGGCATGGGCCACACCTCTATTGTCTCAATCTCTGCTATGTTGGGATGGAACTGCCCCACCCCACTATATGGCCTAGGTATGCCACCTTAGCCACAGCCACCTGGTACTTTTCAGTCTTTACAGTGAGCCCTGCCACCTGTATCCTACCCAACACTTCCATCAGATGGGACAGGTGTTCCTTCCAGCTGGTACTGAAAATGGCAATATCATCCTGATAAGCCACTGCAAACTCGTCCGTAACCTGTAACACCTGTTTGACCAACCTTTGGAATGTGGAAGGGGCATTCTTCATTCCAAAAAGCATCAACCCAGAATTTGAATATTCCTACTGAAGTGATGAAGGCTGACCATTCACTAGCTCTGGCAGTTAACTCCACCTGCCAGTACCCTTTTGTTAAGTCAACTGTGGCAAAGCATGTTTCCTCTCCCAGCTTGTCTGGTAGCTCATCTGTCCATGGCATTGGGTGGGCATCAGACTTTGTGACTGCATTGAGTCCACGACAGTCCACACAGAAGCAAGTAAACCTATCCAGCTTGGGGATGAGGACTATGGGCGAGGCTCAGGGACTGTGGGATTACTTGATTACCACCAAGTCCAGCATTTCCTCCACCTTCCTCCTAATTTCCTTTAGGATGGCTTCAGACACTTGGTAGACTGCCTGTTGCATGGGCACTTGTGTCCCGGTGTTTACGTCATGGGTCACTAAGGTGGTTTGTCCGAGCTTGGCCATAAATAAAGGAGCAAAGTCCTCTAAAACCTTCCTATCTTCATGGGTCTGTTCCAGGGTCAACTAGGGTGACAGCTTGATTGTCTCCACAGATGACTCCCACTAGCTTTCCTCTACCAAGTCCAGGTGGGGGTCTTCCTCATCCGTCCCTTCCCCAGGACTACACACTGCAGACACCATGTCAGCCCTATTTACATATGGCTTCATCATATTGACATGGTACTTCATATGAACATACAAACATATGAAGAAGCCAGCAGAAGAAGGACATTTGGTCTATCAAGTCTGCTCAAGTTGCAGGGTCCACAGCTTGAGCTAATGTCCCTGGCCTCCCTTCACACTCCTCCCATCCTCCCTACCCATGATCCTTACCTTCCCCCTATGCCTATCCCCACCTCTCTTAAAGCTGCCCACGGTCTTCAACAAGATGACCTCTTCTGGCAGCGCATTCCAAGTATCCACCACCCTCTCTGAGAAGAAGTGCTTCCTGACCTCCCTCCTAAACCTTCCAGCCTCCAGCTTAAGAATGTGCCCCCTCGTGTCATGGTTGCCACTCAGCTTAAAGAGACTTTCCATATCAACCTTATTTATCCCTTTAAAGTACTTGAAGGTCCCAATCAAGTCCCCTCTTTCTCTCTCCTGTCTTCCAGGGAGTACATGTTCAGTGCACTGAACCTCTCCTCATATGCCTTACACCCTGTTGACCAGTTATCATATTTGTACCCCTCCTCTGGACCTTCTCCAGCAGGTCAATGTCATTTTGTAGGTTTATGGGTATGTTTCCTGTCAGGCAGTTCCACAATATAGGTTACATCACTGATCTGTCAGACTACCTTGTATGGTCCTGCCCACTCGGCCTGCAGCTTGTCCTTCCAGACTAGAATTAGGACCATTACTTTGTGGCCTGTGCTGTATGAGTGAGCTCTGACTCTACGATCATACCAGACCTTTTGCTTCTGCTAGGCAACTGACAGCTTGCTCTAGCCCACCCCCATAAACTCCTTCAGCTTCTTCCTAAACTTAAGGACATACTCAACTATGGGGTCCCCTGGGTGGCATGCTTGCATTCCCAGTATTACCGGATCACGTCTAGGGGCCCACACACACTACATCCATATTAGAGTTCAAAGGTGGAGAACCGTGTCAGATCTGGGGGCACCTCCCTGTATGTGAACAACAGATGGGGAAGTTATTTCTCCCAGTCCCTCCCATGCTGTTCAGCAAATGCTTGGAGCATCATTTTTAGGGTACCATTAATTCATTTCACGAGCCCATTGGCACCACCCCATACTTCTCCCACAAACACTTCATCAGGTCTGACATGAAGTCCCCTCCCCCGATCAGAGATAACCTCCAGTGGAAATCTGACATGGGAGAAAGTCCCTAGCAAGGTGTTGGCCTCATTGTCTGCCTTAACTGAGGAAAGAACACCTACCTCTGGGTATCGGGTGTTGAAATCGATCACCATCAGGATATACATTTCCTGGAGGAGCTTGAGGTACTCAAGGGTCCCGTAAGATCCATTCCGATCTTCTGGAGTGGCTCCTCCACAATTGGCAAGGGAATTAGGGCAGCTTTTGTTTTACTACCTGCCTTCCCTATCTGTTGGCACCAGTGACAAGACCTGCAAGATTCCTTCACCTGCTGGGTGAAGTTGGGCCAATAGAAATATTGGGCTAATTGTTGCGTGGGGCGAGCAATGCTCAGATGTGTGGACATGGGGATGTCATGAGTGATCTTGAACAATCACTCTTGATACCCCTTGGGAATGACAAGCTGCCTGTCCGTCACCCCTCCCTCTGTCCTTACATCCTGTGTATCAAACAGTCTGTTGTCCCAAAATACCTTATGTCTCCAGTCACCTCCCTGTGTCCCGTCAGATTCTGCACAAGCCCTCAGCTTCTCTAAACTACTGTAGGGTCAGTCCTCTGAGCAGCTGCAAAATCTTCATTTTCCCGAAGTATGGGATATATCCAAATCAGTTCCTAAACTGGAGTCCTTAGATCTAGCAGTAGGCATTCAGAGTCACTGCCATTCCTAACTTTCTGACCATTTGCTACCCTTCCCTCCTTAGAGTAACCTTCTGTAGCTGTTTGGTGAATGGCTACTTGGGGAAGTCCTACCTCTTCTTTCACTATTGTCCCTTTCAGGAGACACAGGCAGGGGAACCAGACTCCTATTCTTTTTCAGAGTCTTCTGTGGGGTTCAGAGAATTATAAGTGGCCTTCATCGTCTGACTGTGGGTAACTGCACACACCACCCCCTGCTGGAGATTGTTCCCTATAATCACTTCCAAGGCAAGGTTGTCTACCACTGCCACTTTTTGCACCCTTTTTCCTGTCTCACCAGAATCCAGGAGAACACTAGCTAGTGGCAGGGTTTTCTCCTCTCCAGTGAATCCCCTCACAGTTACAAAGTGATTAGGTAGAAGCTGTTCAGGTGCAACCAAATCCCCTTTTACCAGGGTAAGAGACACCCCAGTATCCCTTAATCCATGTGTCTGCACCCCAGTTACATTACCTGGGTACATGTGCTCCCTCATGCACATAAGCATACTCTCAGGGATACACAGTGCACCCACCTCCTTGTGAGGGACACTTTCCACTCTGTGCCTTGTTAGGACACTGTCTAGCAAGAGGCCCTGGCTGCTTACAAAACCAACATTCATCGCATTTTTTATCCAAGACATCCCTTTTTGGTAACTTGGGGATTCCCCTTTCTGTAGCGGTAGTAAGGGTTTTAGCTGCCCTGAAGGCATGTTTTTCCCCTTTTGCCTGTGCAGCACCTGCTCCCCACTTCCTTTCAGAGTAGGCCTGCTCCTGGCATAGCGATCTGAGAGCTCAGCAGCTTGCTGTGCTGTTTTAGGATTCCAGTCCTCTAGCCAGGTTTTCAGCTCCACTGAACAAGCCTTAAAGAACTGTTAAAATAACACAACCTCCTCAATTTTCCCCACAGAGTTTGCTTCCACCTCCTTCCACCATCATTTCAAAAACTGCTGTTGCTTTGAGGAGAGTTCCTCAAAGCTCAATTCAGAGCTCTTTCAGAGCTTCCAGAATTTAACTCTGTAGGTCTCAGGAGTTAGTTCCTACTTTTTCAGTAAACCAGTTTTAAGTTTTTCATAGTCTTTACTGTCCTAATTGTTCATTTGGCCTAGTAACTCATGCCCTTTGCCAGTAGGCAGCAGGGATAACTGAAAGCTCCAGGCCTCCTTGGCTATCTTGGCCTGGATACAGACCTTTTCAAATGAATTCAAAATGCATCCATATTCTCCCCCTTTTTAAATTCTGCTATTAATATGGAATTTTATTTGTACCCTAGCCCTGGAGTTTCAGGTTCACCCCTGCCACTTACCTGCTCTGGTGCTGGCGGTTGAAGATTCAGCCTCTCCAGTTCAAACTCTCTTTGATGCTGTTTGTCTTCCATCTCCATCTCAAGTCTTTTCTACAAGTTCAGCTGCTGGGCCATTTTGAGTCTTTTCTGCTCGAGTTCCCTCTGCTGCAAGGCTTCTAACTTTCTCTGCTCCCTTTCTTGCTGAGATTCCTGCTGCTGCTTGGCTTGCAGGGCATGCTGTCTGTCCTGTATGGCAAGCTGCACTCTCTGCAGTTCCAACTGAAGCTTCAGCTTCTCCAGCTCCCTGTCTGTGGTGGACATCACCTGGGGTCATGGCTCTGGGTTCCCTCTGGTCTCGCTGTCCTCCTCCCTGGGACTGGATACTGTGATGTCTCTTGGCACCCCCATGCCAAAGCTCTGGTCCTTTTCAGTCAATGGTCGTTATTCAAGGTTCTGACCAGTCGCTTGCTCATTGGCTGCCACAAGAGCCTCCATGAGGTTCTTTTTACTTTATTTCTTAATAATGGACCCCATTCTTCCTGACACAACTGCCTTAGCTGGTTTGTAGTGCAGTCACTGTACGTGGAAGTCATATTCTTCCCTAACTACTGTTACACTATCTTATACCGTAACAAAACAAAACAAAAAAACAAAAAAAAAAAAAACATGGTAGGGAACTTTATTCGGTAACCAAAGGTTCTTTTTTTTTCCATCTCTGTCCTGTTTGTGTGGGGTTTGTTACAGTTTACAATCTGTTACACCAGCCTTAAATCCCACTTTTACCACCAATATCTATCACAAACCCACTCCTGGCTGGGTCCACTGAGCTGACACTGTCCTCCCCTAAGTGCAACCAATGACAGGGGTTCAGGAAATAGCCTCCTTGTCTCCTTTCAGAGTTCTTGTTGATTTCACAACTGCACACTCACCACAAGGGCCCAGGGCTTCCTCTCTCTCTGGATAAGGGTAAAATACAGTCGTAAGTCTGTTGCCAAGTAAGAATACCCTTTGGTTGCTGTGCTGGGGGGAGAACCTAGTGGTTATGAGATCTTCGGGGCTACCCTCATAACCCTGATTGTGGCTTCTCCCACAGGTGGTGCAGAAACCTGATTTAAACCCCACAAACCCCCTCCAGAGTCTTTGTGTACTCTTACCTTACTTTAGGGCCCTAGATTCCCTTCTAGGATCCTAGTTCCAGAAGCGTGCGTCACCTTAGCACTAAACAGGCATGTCACAGATTGAATAAACCTTCCCAATGCCTTCACACACACACACACACACACACACACACACACACACACACACACACACAACAAATCACTCCCATGCAGTAGTACTTTAAAAATAAAAGTAAGAGCTTTTACTGATTACTTAAATAATTACCATTCAAACATGCAGACAAATGATTTAGATATTTGGTTACAGAATAATTACAAAAAAAAGTTGGAAAATACATACAAAATTTAGCTTCTGCCCAGAGTCTCTGTTTGAGAGGGCTTATATAGCCCTTTTTCTGCAGTCTGCAAACTGGCCTGTGATAGGCTAGTGGCCTTAATATTTCCAGGTCCAATTGTTCATCTCTAGGCCAGCAGAGGTTTCTCTTGCTTTTTTCCCAAAATTTTAAGTGGAACCAAAATGACCAGTATTTTACTTTCCCATAGCTCCAGCTCCCTGGCTGGATTTTGATCTAGACTACATTCCTGATACTATTAAAATGGAAATAGACTGTGGAAATTGGTAGAGAATTTAACAATAGCTTCTTAGACTGAATGTCTGCAGGACCCTGCTCTCAAGATAGTTCTCTTTGAGCTTGAGGATGCTTCAGAAGACAGCATTTGGGTAGCTATTAAAGAGGAAAAGGGTTATAAACTCAAATATTAACAGCTAGCCATGCCATAAAAAAAGTTGCACTTCAAAGGACAGAAGAATTTTTGGAGAAAGCACATCTACTGGCCTAAAAGTTAGGACTTGACCAAGACTTATAGACTGCCTTGGGCCACAGGTATTTAAGACCCTGCACAGAGCATTTTGAGGACACTTTGCTTTTGGACACTCTCCTGACCACAAGTGAACAACTGCCAGCAGACACACAAGAAGCATGACTGCTACAGAAAGGACTGAAACCTTTGAAAAAAACATTTATTTTTCTGGACTTCATTTCAGTATGAATTTAAGGTAGAACTTTAGATAACTGTTATAGTGCATTGTTTTGTACATGTCCACTTTTATTTGTGTTATTCTGTGACCAAAATATTCCAAATCTTTTTGTTGTCTTGTATAATAATTAAGAAACCTGCCTGAGTGAGATTTCTATATTGTGTGTGTGTGTGAGATTGTGGGATGTTTCAGTAATAATCTGTAACTAAACTGTTATTGCTAAGGGGTGCCATCATAAGCTACCAAATTGAATAAGGGTCTGAAACGAGGATGTCTTGGTAAAGATAGGGGAATACAAATGTCTCAAGGAAGGGTCTGTGGGGATTTGAACCAGATTATTGCACGCCTTGTGGGAGAAGGCGGAATCAGGGTTACAACACTACCCTGAAGAGGTTGTAATGCCTGGCTCTTCCCACTTTGTGTAACAACCAAGAAGGGTTCATATTTGGCTGCAAGACTCAAGACTAGTATTGTACCCAGATCCAGAGTAAAGAGGGGACCCTGGGACTTTGGGGCAAGTGTTCAATTGTGAACTCAGCAAGCACTACAGAAGGACACAAAGAGGGTATCCTCCATTTCCCCCTCCCTGTGGGTGGGCACTATAAGCTCAGTGGACCTGACCCTCAGGATTGGGTTCATGAGAGGGATTATCCACAAAAGGGTGGAAAATGCCTGAAGCATTTTTGCTCCCAATCACCACAGTGCACAAAAAGGCTAGCATTGGAGCCTCTCCACACTGTGGTCAGAGGCATCCATACTGAACTTCTCACTGCACTGCAGGCAGGTTAGTGTAATCATGCATAAATAGTCTAAACTTTACACAGATGTGATATTGTTTTGGGATGTGGACTACTAACAAGTGATAAGAAAAGTATTGGGATAAGATATATACTCACCAGCTCAAAGATCCCAACTTGAATCTTTTCTTGCTTCTTGTCCTCTTTCTTTCTATATAATAAAATAAATAATCAGTTTGTTGCACAATTCCATATATAACAATATATCACATCCTTGGCTTCAAAGAGCAAACAGAGTGCATCACACTTATGTTTTTTTCTTTTGTGGAATCTTTCTCACCCCTGTATCTGGAACTCTCTCAGGCTGCCCCATCTCACCAGCATTCACTTTCTACCATCCACTGTGGTCCTGACTTCTCAGAGGGTAGCTGCTCTCCATCAATCCTGAGCTGAACAATCCCCCAGCTCTGAGCCCCCTGAGGTAGGGCTGCCTCCACTCTGGTGCTCTATCCATAGTCTAGAGTGTTGGCTGGGTTGGCAGAAGGACAGAGGGGGTGGAGACAGTGTCCCGGTGTTGAATGTCTGGCAACGCAGCACTGTGGGGAGCCCTTACCTATCCAGGCACGGAGGGCTTTTTCTCATTTTTGTGATGTTTCCCCAGGAGTTTGGTCATGCACTGACATCTACATGGCAAGCCATCAACATCTACCTCATTCCTCCCTTTGATGGCTCCTTTGTAGGCTATACCTCCAGTCTCCACTGGGGGTCTCTGCTGCACTGGAGGCTCCCTGGATCCCTCCCCAAGGAGAGGAGAGTAGTCTCTCAGATGCTTGATCCTCTCCCTCCCCTGCTGACCCCCGGTGCCAAAGCTGGTTCATGAACTCGGGTCACCAGCATGGCATGAGGTGTGGCATCCAGTGCCTCAACCCTCAGTGCCACCAGGCTGGCTCACTGTCATGTTAGTGACTCAGGATAGCATCATGCTACTGTATATGCAAGTAGTCGGAGTGTAGAGGAGGGAATGAACTCTGAGGAGTGGAAACAGTCTCCATACTACTTGAGCACCCCTGTTTGAGCACATGGAGATGTACTTAGATGTCTTGGGTGGCTGCAAAATGTCTTGCCCCTGATCTGGCACAGCATTAGATTGTCTAGTTAGACTGGGAGGTGGTCAGGTTAAACAAGGAAAAATACACTGACTGGCATATGATGCCAACTTTAGTTCTCCCCATGTGACCTGCACCTGTGTCTGACACCAGTTTCTGCACAATGGGTCACAAACTGGAGTTTCAACTTGAGGCAAACATGGGATTCACTGTGTGAGAGATGGGAGTTCTTAACCATCAGGTATAACTAGTCAGACAGAGTCGAGTGGGGTCATTGGAAGGGTCTATGAGGCTGACAGGCTTGAGGGCTGAACAGCCTAAGTAGAACAGGTATGGGAGTGCAATCAGTGGGAGAAAAAAAAATAGACATTTAAAAATATAGGAAAAAGTAAAATTTAAAAACATATATTTATATATCTAAATCTATATAGGGCATGTAATGACCGATACTTGTGAATTATTTATTCACCCTCACTTCTGGATAAATATCATGTTACAAAGGCAGCTTAAGACAGCTAGACATACAGATAAACAGATATATTACTGTACAGGAGATAAATCTTACTTTTTCTTGTCTTTTTTCTTGGATTTGCTTTCTTTTTCAGGTTTTTCATCAGGAAAGAATGCAGGATTATCAATACCTTCTTTGTGAAATCCTGCAAGAAAGCATTACAAGGCAGTCCATTTTGTACCCAGATGAAAAGATGATGATTTTATAATGAAGTATCATTGATTATCATTATCAGTTATGTTTAAAGATCATATTCAAGCTTCAAATACCATCTTTGTGATCAGAAGTAGCAAAAATTAAACATGAAAGTTAAATGGTCACCAATGAAAAACTATGATGTTATGGAAATGGTGATTTTAATTAATGATGCTGTCATGCTATCCTTATTTTTCATTACTGCCTATGGTCAAGTTTACTGTAAAAAATTAATAAAAAAACAATTTATCTTTGTCCTATAATTTATGAATTCATCTCGTCTTCTATTTAGACATCTTTATTGGAAATATCAGTTATGATGCATCTTCTATACAAACACACTGCTTTCAGTTATTCCTAGCTCTGACACCTCACTTCTTACTAGTATAAGCCCCCCCCCCTTCCCAGTGTCTAGGGTTTTGCTTCAATGTTAAAATCCATGGGGAGGGGGTCACTCACAGCCAGAAACACACCGTAACCTGAAATGTTTTTGCATTTACCTAGTTCAGACTGTTACCTTAGTGGTGTTATAGTTGCTCAGTCTCAGGGTGCAGGCCACAGGGGGATGGGGGACAAACCGAGTTGAAGATGACATTCATTTCTTTCAAGGTCCACACAGATGCAAGAGTTCAAAATTGGATTTAATGTCCAAACAGTTTAAACAAACTTTTGCTCCATGGAGCTTTGGGGAAATAATTTGATGGGTAAGAGTTCATATTACAAGGCACAACACCAAGATTACAGTGCTTTAAGTTGGCCAGAAGATCCACACTGCATGGCAATCCCTCAGGGCCACATAGACCCTTAACTCACTCACACCACAAAAGCTCTTTGAGACTTCTACCACTTGTGTTCTGTATACTCCTAGCGCTGCATCCTGGGCATTTCTAAGAAAAATCAGGCCATAATCAACATGCCACAAACAAATGTGAATACCTCTTGAACAATAAGTGCTAGACAGAAAGTATGAGTGGCAAAGTTGTTCAGCACAAAATTACTTTTCCAATGGTGCTATGCAATCAACTGTAATCGGTACAGTTTTTATTTATACTAGCTGAAATACCAATCAACTGGTTAAACAAAATGGGGGCAGTCCAGAGAAGGCAGCCAAAATGGTGCAGGGACTGCATCAGTAAACATATGAGGACAGATTAACGGAGCTCAATATGTATGCCCTAGAGCAAAGGAGGGAGAGAGATGATATAATTGAAACATTAAAACATCTTAAGGGCATTAACAAGGTGAAAGAGTCTAACATGTTTCAATAGAAGAAAAATAGCAGGACAAGCGGACACAGCATGAGATTAGAGGGAGGCTGATTAAGAGGGAATGTGAGGAGGTTCTTTTTCACAGAATGGGTGGTGGATGCATGGAACAGCCTACATCAGGAAGTGGTGGATATGAGTATAGTGCAGGGCTTCAAACAGGCATGGGACAGGCATAAAGGACCAATAAAGGGGAGTATGAATAGAAGGCTATTGACTGAGTACAGGCCTATGGCATATTGATAAGGTAGAAAAAAATGGGCAAACTGGATGGGCCTTGAGGTCCTTATCTGCCGTCAACGTCTATGTTTCTATGTAACAGTGTTTTTTTTCAGATTTTTTCAAGGGTCTTAGGTGAGGCTTGAGAGAGACAAATGTCAGCCATGCATACCATATCTTAAACAAATGCGAATAACTCCTAAAGTATATGTGATAGAGACAAAGTATCAGCATCAAAGTTGTTCAGCACAAAATTACCATTATAACGGTGCTATGCAATCAATTCTAAGCAATGCAGTTTGTTTAATATTTAGGTAAAAACTGCTGACTTCCTCAGACATTTCCAGGCCTGAGTGAAAGTCATCATAATATGTCTACAGTCGTTATTGGCCTGAGTGGCTATGCTTTCAGATGTCATCTACAGGTGTATCTAGGCCTGAATGAGTTAAAAAGGATGATGACAGCAACATTATAGGCCACACTAGCCTCTTTTTAGACCTCAGCAGTGCCAAAACTCCTCCTGCACTGTACCTTGAGTTTCTTCTCCACTCCAGTGCTTCCCTCCTTATAACTGCCATACTTGTGAGCACCCCTAAAAGACAGCTGGGTGGATACCTGCTGCTCATGGTGGTCTCACCCTTGGCAGTGATGTGCAAGTCAGAGGGTCCTTATGACTGCTCCTTTTCAGACATAGACTGCTGGGGCATTCAAGTCAGATGATCAGTGAGTGCCCGGGACAGTGACCAAGGGCTACCCCTACTACAGCTACTTGAAAAGGCTGATGCCACGAGCCCCTTGCAAATCTCCAGGCCATCCCCACTTACTCTGGCTTGGCTTTACAGTTCAGTGCCCAAAACAGTACCAACATGGGGTGACCATGGAGCACATTGCCACCCTGCTCCACTAACAACATGGGCTCTCACCTCCGGCCATGATCCCAGACTTTAATGCATAATGGACTGGCTTCTGGGGTGGAACCCCATCACGCCTCCTACCCTGTGTGCTGGGGAACACGGGACAGGCTTTCCTTATGACTGGGCCCCAGCTCCCTTCTTCTTTCAGTGGCATGGAGGTCCCTACAGCAGCACTCCAAAGCTGGCATGGGTCTCTCCCCCAGTCGCTCAACTTGTCACACAATGATACGTAGCATCTGGGATGGTGGGATGGAGTGCCAATTGCCCCACCCCTGCCTTGAACCTCAGCCCCATGGACTGACTTCGCACTCACAATTCCTACCAGGGATCCTCCTAAAATGGCACCAAAACCCCCTATTTATATCCTTGAGCACTCTGGCCCCACCTGCCAGCAGGCAGTCCCAGCGAACTCCAAGGGAAGACATCTATGAGCAATACTAGTAAGCTCCCATAGGGGGCTCACACTAGTGTTATAAAGGCTTCAATTGGTTTATATAGCTCCATTCAGTGGTTCCTTTTATGGCTGTGGTGAGTTCCTACAAGTACCTGGTCTGTACTCAAAACCTTTCATAACAGTCTGCAAACGTACAGTGTCAAGGAAAAATGATTTAGAAAATAGAAATTACCATTGTGTTGGTTGATAAACTGTGCTTTTGAAATAAGAAAATTAGGTATGCAAATGTGTATATTATACCTAGCATTGCATGTACTTTTCCTAAAGGGATTACAGCTTGATTTCATATTATTTATATTATAATTAATTTGCTTTTGCTAATATTTGACATTCGTATTTTTAGAATAGTAGCACATAAAACTAAGTATTACTTATGTGACTGATGGTTATAATACAGACCTAACACAATCATCAGTGATCACCACTTGATCAACCACAGATCATTAAAAAACATCATACTGATTTAGGCTTACAAAAATTGTCAACAGTCATCAGTTAGTGATTTGAAAGTTCATGTTTGATGATTAAATCATGCTCTAGAGGATGATCTTAGATCACAATCTCTCTTGATGATCAAATGATAACATTTGATGATTGACTATAAAAACAGGTTACTTACCTGTAACAGTAGTTTTAGGAGTGGTATATGTTGTTCATCCACACTATTTGGCCTGTCCCTTCCCTTTAAGGATCATTGGAAGGTCTTCAAGCTGGCTCCTCCCACCCACGTGGTATATCCCTTGGCTCCACCTCATGATGCCAGATCTTAGCCCGCTGGAAGCCAGGTGTTGTGCGTCCGGAGCCGGGGAAATCGGGTGGGTCCGTGTGGATGAACAACATATACCACTCCTAGAACTACTGTTACAGGTGAGTAACCTGTTTTTCTAGGATTGTGGATATGTTGTTCATCCACATTATTTGGCAGATTCCTAGCAGTTCTCCAGGAGGAGGGAGGCAAGGCACACACCCCTACAGAAATACTTACTTGGGAAACAGATTGAAGAACTGTGGCCCCAAAACCAGCATCCCAGTGTGACTAAAGGTCGATGTGGTAATGGGTAATGAAGGTGCTTGCTCTCTTCCAGGTAGCAGCTGGACAGATTTCCTGTATGGGGATGTCCCTGGAAGCAGCCACCTATTCAGCGGTATGGTGGGTAGAATGAGTTCTTATCCCTCTAGGAGGCTCCTTGCAGCCAACTCATAGCACAGACTGATGGAAGATGTAATCCAACTTGCAATTGTCTATTTTGATGCAGATCTGCCAGAAGTGGCTTCAGCGTAGGTCACAAACAGCTGGCAAACCTCTCCCCGAATTTCCGCTGCCCTTTATTCAGCCTCCGAGGTATAATTGGGGTAGTACACTGGCAGAGTTAAAATCTGGTTAAGGTGAAACTCTTGACACCACCTTCTGAAGGAATTTTGGGTGAAGGCACAGGACAACCTTGTCCCTGTGGAAAACAAAATAAGGGGAGTCCACCGAGAGCACCAGGAGCTCCCCTGTCCTTTTGGCAGATGTGATAGCCACCAGGAAGGCCGTCTTCCACAACAAGTGTGACAGTTCACACTTGTGCATCGGTTCGAACGGCTTGCCCATGAACTTTACTAGTACCAGCAGTAAATCCCATGGAGGTGGAGGTTCACGTACCAGAGGGGATATGTGATCCAGGCCTTGGAAAAACTGCCTGACCACTGTCTTGTGCGCCAACGTCAGCTGACCGGCCCATGCCTGGTAAGCAGAGATGGTTGCCAGGTGCACCCTAAGGGTTGATGACCGAAGACCCCCTTTGGAGAGAGACCAAAGGTAGTCAAGAACATTAGCCACTGTACAGGACAGAAGGTTCAGGCCCTTGCCCTGACATCAAATGGAAAACCTTTTCCATTTGAAGGCAAAACATTTCCTGGTCTATTGCTTTACGGATGCCTCCACCACTGTGAGGACATCAGCGGAAAGACCCAAAGCTTGGAACTGTAGAAGCTCAGGTACCAGGCTGTGAGGTGCAGGGACTGAAGGTACAGATGGTATACCTTCCCCTGATTAAGAGAGTCATGGTATTGTCTGTCTGAACCGCTTGACCCTGGAGCTAAGGAGTGAAAGCTGACAGTGCCAGTCTGACTGCTCTGAGCTCCAATAGGTTGATATGGTAACAGGATTCCTCGGGGGTCAAGAACCCATGGACCCTGTTGTCCCCCATGTGGGCTGCCCAGCCCATGAGAGAGGCATTGGTCAAAAGGATGGCCGTCGGCTCGGGCAGACAAATGGGATCCCTTCCTGCAACTGGTCTGGGGCGGTCCACCATTGGAGAGCATCCCACATCTTCTGGGTTACAGTGATCAGTCGGTCAAAATCACCATGGTGCTGAGTCCACTGGGTGGCCAGCTCCTACTGGAGGGGGTGCATGTGCCACCGGGCCCAATGGACCACAAAGGTGCATTCTGCCATGTAACCCAGAAGGCACAGAAAGTCCCGGGCAGGGCGCAATTGTCCAACCAGAAATAATTGGGTAAATGAGGAGAGAACCTCCACCCCGTCCACCAGGAGCCGATCTCTGGCTTGACAAGAGTTGATCTCTGCCCTGATGAAGCACATCACCTGAGACAGCATGATTTCTGACTTGGTCTTGTTGATCAGGAGGCCAAGTTGGGAGCAGGTCTGGAGGGCCAGGTCCCTGGACCTCTCCAATTCCTGTTGGGTGGGACCTACTAAGAGACAATCATCGATATAGGGGTAAATTCAGACCCCCTCCTCCCCAATGCCCAAGAAGGGCTGCCACCACTGCAATACATTTGGTGAAGACCCATGGGGCCATTGACATGCCGAACAGCATGGCTCGGAACTCATATAGGGGCCCTTGAAGTGGAAGAACCGCAGGTGAGATGGATGGATTGGGATGTGAAAGAACACATCCTGTAGAGCCAGTGAACAGAACCACATGTTTCGCTCAAAGGATGGTATGATCTGGGACAGAGTGGCCATCCAAAAGGTGCATGACCTGAGATACTGATTCAGGTCATGCAGATCTAGAATGGGGCGCCAGACACCCTGTCCGCTTTGTAAACCAGGAAGTACCTGGAGACGAAGCCTGAGTCTGCTGGAGGATCCACCACTGTAGCTACTGCCTCCTTGAGGAGGAGATGAGCAGTGTCATCTCGAAGAGCCGACTGAGTGTGGGTGGACACCCTCTCCTCCCGTGGGGCACCAGCTTGGCTTGATGGGCATTGCTTGAATTCCAGAGGCAGTCCCTGGCCGACCACTTCCAAGACCCACCTGTCCGTGGTCATAACAGAGCAGGTGGAAAGGAAGTGGTGGAGCTGGCCCCCAACGGGAGGACTCAGGGCTGGCATGACAGGAGTGGGGGTGCTGGCCCCCACCCCATCACTGAGCAAGCTGGAAGGAGGAGGATCCAGGACCTGAACCTCTGCCTCCTTTATGGACCTGAGAGGGCTCGGGCCGGGGGTGCCAAGCTTGTGCATGCTGCTGCTGCTGCCCCCCCTTGAAAGGAGGGCTGCTGGGCTGCAGGGGAGGAGTGCTGAAAAGGCTTCTTGTTCTTCTTCTGCTGCTTCTTAACAGAAGAACCTTTAGCAGAAGTAGCGTCCAAAGTGGCATTGGACTGCTGAATACACGGAAGGTGACAGCCACAAACTGGGCTGGAGAGGTCAGTGCCTAGGAAAGGCACATCAGCTAGTTTGTGCTGAGTAGCCACCGGGAAGGAGAAAAGCCTCAGCCAAGCCCTGCAATGAGAGGCAACTGCGGCTGCCAACGAGCGGGCAAAAGAATTCCCAATATCCAGGGCTATCTGAAGCTGCTGTTTGGCAACAGCCCCGCCCTGGTCCTGGACTTGCTTGACCATGGTCTGCACGTCCGCAGGGAGATATGGGAGGACTTCATCCAAAGACCCCAAAAGGGCATGGGAGAAGTGTGCCATGATGACGGATGAACTTGTCTGATGGAGGCCTAAAGATGAGGCCGCATAGACCTTCTAAGCCGAGTGATTCAAATATTTGGATTCCTTCTCGGGAGGTCGGTCAGTATTGGCAGAACTGCCAGTACACCTGAACACAGAGGCGGTCACAAGGCTGTCAGCAGAAGGGTGCTCTGTGAACCCCTCGAGGGACCCCATGGGCACTGCATACTTGTGGGCCATGCAGGCAGACAGAGCTGGACAAGAGGCAGGGTGCTGCCAAAGTTCTAAGGCCGGTCCAACGATGGCCTCAGCCACAGAAAAGGCTTCCGTCGGGGTATCCCCTCTCTTGTG